>JAESUZ010000553.1:232500-1691299 GCA_017311185.1 Proteles cristata cristata
CATGACTGTCTTTTCCCATGGTTTTCACTACCATTGCACCAATCTGAATGTAGCTGTAGTGTGTAAAGATATTTTTCGACTTTTTCTAAAACTGACTCCTAAAGTCCAGTCTATTACTTTATTTGGTATTCAGCAGAGCAAATAATGATCTATTCCTTCAGTCATGAACCAAAAATATGGGCTGGACTTGTGTGCATGTGTGTGTGTGTGTGTGTGTAAGTATTTCTTGAACTGTTAACTAACAGTTTTTAGACTAATTTTCACTTGAACTGATTATTGATTTTTGGAAAGACTTTGGATACTTTAGGTGTTTTCACCTTGGAAATTTATTAATTAGGAAGTTGCCTTTTTGTCTGAACATAACTTCCAGACAAGGTAAAAGAAGGGCATATGTTTTCTACTGAACATCATAGAGAAAAGTCAGAAAGAGAGAAAAAGAAAAAGAATAACAATAATGGAAAGCTTTACAGAACTGCTAAAATAAAATTTTAAAAATCAAGTACATAAATTATGAAATATAACCCACAGTTCTGTGTGGTAAGGATAAATAGCAATAAGGTGGTTTGATTTTCTTAAGGTAGAAACTAAATTATGTACATTGGCATAAGTAATACAAGTAATACTTACTCACATGCTCTTTAAATTTGTATATACTTTCCCCTGTTCACAGAAAAATTACTCTTGTAGATATTTATTTTTCTTTCAGCCCTTCAGAATTGTTCTGTGGTCTGTTATGGTAAACAATGATCTTTTTTGTTAATTTTGATTATTTCACAAGTGTATCAAAATATAAATCTGTATTTTCGTTTTTAATTTTTTAAAAAAACTTGCAATATGTCACTTAGCAAAGCTAGTATTTCACTGATTCCTTCCTTCATTCCTAAATTGGTTTACCCATTTAACACATATATATTCATTCCCTACTGTATGCTGGGATCTCTTCAAAGTATGTGGGACACATCAATAAACAAAATAAATTATTTCTGTCTCCTGGAGTATAGAGACAATAAACAACACAGGTCTAAGATAAGTAACTTACATATTATGATAACTGATGGTAATGCTATGGTAAAAATTAATTGAATTATTTCCAAGTAAAGTAAACTGGGGGTGCTTGGCTTGGCAAAAGATGCAAAAGGTCCAGAAAGCAACATTAAATAGGGTCAGTGTAGACCTCCTTGTGAGAATGATATTTGAGGAGTCTTAAGGGTAGCAACAATTTTGCCAGACAGGCATGTGGAGAACAACATTTGGAGCCAAAGAGTAGTTAAGTGCAAAGACCCTCATCCGGAGTGCCTGCTGGAGAAAAGAGGATAATATTGGAGACAGTGATGCAAAATAACTACCTGTATCACCAATAGTAAATTATCAGGCTAAATCTGGCCTCAGTAGAGTGGAAAATATAGCTAACATGTCAATTCAAAATCATTCATACTATGTGAATTTGGGGCATATATAATGAAAGACGTTCTATAAAGTTACTTCAAAAGTATAAACATTTCATGACAAATCTCAAAGTATGTGCCAGTCCTCAAATATTTGATGATTAGAATGTCATATGGTATTGTTTAGAAAATAGGATTGAGTATGGCAATGAAGCATTCACAATGTCTGTTTTTAAAAGAAAATCTCTTGGGGAAAAAAAAAGATCCAAATGTCAAAAGATATCATAACTGGGATCAACAATTCCACAGGTTTATCCAGTGTGTTAGTCAGTTTGGACTCTTATAACAACAAATCACCATAGGCTGAAGGGCTTAAACAACAAACATTTATTTCTCACAGTTCTGGAGGATTCAAGTCCAAGATCAGGGTGCCAGCATGGTCAGATTTGGGTGGGAACCCCTTTCCAGGTTGCAGAAAACCTACTTCCCCTTTTTCTCCTCACATGGTATGATAAGAGTGAGAGGGAACTCTGTGGTGTCTTTTATAAAGCAACTAATCCCATTCATGGGAACTCTGCCTCATGGTTAATCCCCTCCTAAGGGCTCCAACCGTTACACCACCACCTTTGGAGTTAAGGTTTCAAGACAGGAGTTTTGGTGGGATACAAACATTCAGTTTGTAACATCAATAACTGTGTCTATAGACTGAAGTCATGTCTGTCAGTGGGATATGGTATCTGGAGAGACCATACTTCTGGGTTTTCAATTGATAGTGAAGATGATGAGTGTAACTTAAACAGTTAAAAAAAAATCCAGTATAGTCATTATTGTTTGAAGAAAATGTGTTGCCAGGCCTCTGATGGCATTGCTATCATGTGTGAAAGCTTTAATGGAATTACAGAAATATTTAATGAGGAAGTGACGAAGTGACAAGAACTTTATACACATATTTAAAAGAATGTCTTTGGCTTAGAGGAGATGAAATGTGAAAAAAATTAAAAGTTTTCCAGACACTTTTGATTCTGCATTTGTTTGTATGACACCACTCATGCATATGCAACAATAATAGATTGACAAATTTTCAAAAGTTCTTAATAGGAAAAAAAAAGCTTAACAAGCTGGAAATTTATGTAAAATTTATGTAGTCTGTCAAGACACATCAAACAGTATTAGTTAGAAATGCAGAACTTCTGGAGAGAAGGGAAACATTTAAAGTTCCATTGAATAAGTTTACAAACATTGACGTCAGTGGTTAGCTGATATCTGTTTGGAATTTAAAGTGATATTTTAAACAATTTCACTTGATCAATTATAAATAAAGTGTATTAGTTATTTTCATTCACATCTGAAAGTAACAATAATTAAATAACTATCGTGTTAAATTTCAGAATATCATAAATGTTGAAAGTTGAAAAATATTTTTCAAAAGGGAGAAAATACCAGCTAGGAAGAGGCTATAGAAGTTCTTAACAACATATTAATTCCAAATGATGCACATTTCTCAAAATAACATCATTATATAAATATTGATTTCTAAAATTTGAAAATAGTAAATTGTATTTAAATTTATGCTTTTATAAAGATGTTCCAGTAAAAAATTCACAACCTCTATTTAAATAGAATAACTCGCTAAATTAAGCAAGAGTCATCTACTTGCAAGAATGACACAGACTTGAATTCAATATATTCTCAGAGCTTCCAATTTTACATGAACAAGTCAAACTCTATACTCACATAGATTATGACATGGAAAAACCTCTTTTGCGTTTTTTCCTAACATGTTCTTCCCAGTAGCGTTTCTTGTATCTCAGAGCTACTAAATGCAGCTTTGTCTTTTTTTATTTTTAATTTTTTTAACTTATTTATTTTCAGAGGGACAGCTTGAGTGGGTGAGGGGCAGCGAGAGAAGGAGAGAGAATCCTGAGCAGTCTCCGTCTTCACTGTCAACACAATGTCCGATGTGGGGCTAGAACTCACGAAATCATGGGATCATGACCTGAGCCCAAACCGAGAGTAGGACCTTAACAGCCCCCCAGGAGCCCCGTTGTGCAGTTCTGACTTGACCAGAGACTGCAAACAGCAATAAAATAAAAATCTATTTGTCCTCCTTTGCAATGAACTTTCACAGCAACATGTGGTGAGAGAGTAAATGACCTGGCACTAACGGCTATGCAATTGTTCTGAGCAGGTCTAATATGCTTGAAGATAAAAAGCTGGCACAGTTGGAAGATGAAAATGCTTTATTAATTACATCTGCACTATAACATTTTGTCCTTTGGCTGGTAAGCAATACATTTTACATTAAAATTTTTTAATCTTTATTTATTTCTGAGAGAGAGACAGAGAGACAGAGTGTGAGCAGGAGAGGAACAGAGAGAGAGGGAGAGAGAATCTGAAGCAGGCTCCAGGCTCTGAGCTGTCAGCACAGAGCCCACTGCGGGGCTCAAACTCACAAACCACAAGTTCATGACATGAGCCCAAGTCGGATGCTCTACCTCACATTTTATATTTTTAAATGTATTCCTTTAACCACCAACATATATACTGTTGATGCCACTTGTATTATTTGTAATTTGTAATTATTTGTTATTGGATCACTATTTGTAAGGGTTAACGGAAACTGGGTTCTTAATTTTCCAAATATCTCTGCCTTTTGAAAATAAACCATTGGAATCTATTATATTGGAAAAATGGTGAGTATATGGGAAAAAGTGATTTAGATGAACATTCTCAAAAAGTGCACTCAGTGAACCTTTATCCCTTATTATTTTAAAAAGGAAAAGGACACATTTTGTCACCAAAAACAAAAGAATACAAAACAAAACAAAACAAAACAAAACCCCCACAAAGTCTTTAAGCTTATATTCTCCCTTACTCATTCATCTACTTTTACTTGCTAATGGAGAAAGATCGTTTATTTTAGTTTATGTAGTGCAATCCTTCATTGATTCATTACTCCTGCAATAATTATTCATTAGTGAATATTTATTCCTTCATCATTCATTAGTTAGCCTATCAATAACTATTTATAGATAAACTATGACATTCCCAAACCTTCATTAGGAAAGTATTGGGAAGGATATGTTGCTCAGAGTAGTTTACAAACCATTGTTCCTGACCTGAAATCTGACTTAAAATTTTATATGTTTACTGTTCCTAAAGTCTGATGGAAAGATCTTGGGTTGGTCTTTATAATCTCCCCCTCCAAGTATTCCCTTCTTCATGTAATCCTCTCCCCTCCATGTGGGCAGAATCTGTGACCTGCTTCTTACTAATATAATATGTAAAGGTGATGAGGTATCAGTACTGTGATTGTGTACTTTACATAACACCATGTCTTGCTGGCAGGCTCGCTCTAGAGATCTTCTCTGCTGGCTTGATGACGTCAATGGCCACAATGTGGAGGTCAAATGGCAAAAACCTGCCCCATAAAAGTTTAAGTAGCCTCAAGGAATCAAAGGCAATCACTTGGAGTTGAGGCAACAACTATGAAACCCAACCCTCAGTCTTAGAGCAGTAACAGTAACTCTGCCAACAACCTAATTGAGGTGAAAGCAGGTTCATCACCATTCAAGTCTTCACATGAGAGCCCCATTCTGTAAAGACCTCTGACAACCTTCAGAGGACCTAGATAGGCCATGATAATAAGACTCTTGGACTACAGAAACTGTGGGATAATTATTGTGTTGTTTTTTTAAGTCAGTAAGTTTGTGGTAATTTGTTACACAGAAAGAGATAATTAATACATGTAGTCTCTTAGATTTTTATTTCCTATGCATGCGTTACTGAGCTGATGCTAAATTTAAAAAAAGTTTCTGTAAAACATTTTATTATAAAGTTCAGAGAAAACAACTATCTCTCCTCTATAGGATACTCTAAGTATTCTTTCTGATACATTTTTTGGAGCCATTTGTTGACTTTAAAAAGATTATTGAAAATGTTAGTAGTAGATCTTCAGAGTTCTTTTTGACCATTCACTTCCAAACCCCACATGAATCCCATCAGTTTAGGTGTCCAACATGGGGCCTGAATCTTCTCTTCTGGACTCTGAACCTTGGTGCAAGCTTGCTTGTGTCTCCATGCATGATGCCAAGACTCCTTCACTGCCATAACTTCAAGCCACCAGATGATCCTTTCCACTCAAGGAGTCGGTGCCTGCCCTATAGGGATTTCATCCCAGTGTAGAAGGCTAGACCAGGAACCAGCTAAGGTACATATCCTTTTTTGGAATATCAATGTGAGTGTAGAGGCCAGAAAAATGAAGCTGGATGGTACTGCAGCAGAACTTCCCAAGACTGCTCTCAGAAGGCTAACAACAGGTTAAGGGCAAGATGGCAGAGAAGTAAGGAGCTCCGTACGTGCACTCGGGCCCATACATCACACAGAAAAGATCTGAAGCCATTGGAAACCTTACAAAACCTGAGAGATTGGGAGAAAAAGGACGCAGAATCCACTGAGAGAGCCTTCTAATGGCTACCTCAAGAAACAAGGCAGAGTACACAAGGTGGAGAGTCCCAAATATCACTACGAATAGGAAAATAAAATAACCAAGTCCCAACAAGAGAGACCAAGAGATACCATTCAAAAAACTCTCTGAAAGGATAGGCCCTGGAAAGTTAAAGAGTCTTCTTGGATACAGCAGCGCTCATAGATACAGAGAGCATAACAGGTCTTTAAAACCAACAAGAGCCGGAAAGCTAACTAAAATGACAAAACGAAAGAGCTCTCCTCCAAAGAAACTCCAAGAAGAAATGACAGCTAATGAACTGCTCAAAACAGATATCAGCAGCATAACTGAATAAGATTTTAGAATAATAATGGTAAAATTAATAGCTGGGCTTGAAAAAAACATAGGGGACATTAAAGAAACTATGGCTACAGACAGAATGGAAAATAAAAATAGGCATGAAGAATTAAAAAATGCGATAAATGAGATCCATAATGAATTAGAGGCCTCCAATGCACGGATTGAAGAGGCAGAAAGGAGAATAAGTGATCTAGAAGACACCATTATAGAAAAACAAGAAGCTGGCAAAAAAAGAGACAAACTGATCCAGGAACAGGAAAGAAGAATTTGAGAGCTCAGCGATACGGTCAAACGCAACAATATCCGTATCATAGGAATCCCAGAAGAGGAAGAGAGAGGGAAAGGTGCTGAAGGAGTCCTGGAACAAATTATAGCAGAGAACTTCCCTGACCTGGGGAAGGAAGTAAATGTGGAAATACAGAGGCTCAGAGGACTCCCCTCAGACGTAACTTGAATCAATCTTCTGCACGACATATCATAGTGAAAATGTTAGTAGTAAATATATTTTCTTGATATCTAAGCTGGCTGCATTAACAATTGGAATGAAGTTGATTTAAGTAAGATTTGAGAGATTCTCAAATTTTCAAAAGCCTCTAAAATGATATTAATTGATAATCAAAATTGTCTTCAGTTTTATAATTAAGCTTGACATTTAGTAAGATTTCTTAGAAGTGGTACCCTTGAGTATATATGAATTTAAATATATGTAGCCATTTAGTTTACATTATGTGTGCTTTGGCATTTTTTTTGCTTCCTTCTCATTCCAGTGACCTTCAAAATAAGAAATCTGTATTTCTACATAATAATAAATGTCCTACCTTTATTTAATAATGCTTAATGTCTCATTATCATTTACTTTTAAAAATCACAATATTTTAAGAATCTGATGCTTTGCTATTTCATTAATATAGTCTTCAGTTTAGCAATATTTCATGAATATATACTAGCATTTATCTGATATATAAATTTCTGAAGTGATGAATCAATTTCAGTTAAACTCGTAAAAATTATTTGATACATGGATATTTGATAAGTATGTAATTGAGCATACAAATATACAATAGTAAGATATATTTCTATAACAGTTTAGGCGTCATAAAATACTTTTAAGTTTCTGAAATTTTGCATCTGAGGAGGGAAGAGAAAATACAGTAAGCATATACGAGAACCTTGGTACAGTGTTGTACATTATGCATCATGAATAAAGAGAAAAGGAAAGACAATTTTCTACGTCACATGAATGATGGATAAGGGGGTAGGGGCCTGGAACTTTAAAGGGGAGGAGGACAATTAGCAGGAAGATGGGAAGAACAAATGTTTGATAAAGAAATTATTGTCTTGCCATGCCAAGCAGAGAAGTCTTACATATTTAAAAAAAAACAAACAAGCAAACAAGTTATCTTTGGTAATAGCTCTTTTCCTGGTACAGACTCCCTATCTAAATTCTTTTAGGCAATTAAGGGGGAGGAAAAGCTCTTCTTAAGTCTGTTTGGCCTTGATTGTTTTCAGCTTGAAATAGTCCACAAGCCAAAGTGACACATTCAAGGATGGCCTGCCCTGAACCCCATCATTACATTTGTAAAACCACACTTACAAATAAGAAAATGTAGGCAATCAACCTGTCCAAGGTCATTAGCATGGGCAGAATTCATATCCAAGTTTATTTTGCCTTGACACAAAGACTTTGCTACAAAGCCTCTGCCAGACTCTCCTGTGAAGTATGGAAATATGTGGGAAATGATTGTAATACCCAAGAGAAACGATAATCTGAATAAGGGCATAGATACCATGGATGGAAACAGGAACAAACTAAAGAAATACTGAGAAGTTAAAATCCTAATAGGAATGGGAAAATTCTGGAGATAACTCAGGCTAACTGAGCTAAATAACTGGGAAACGTTAAGTAGTGACATTAATGGAAATAAACACAGGAGAGGAGGAGACTTGGGGGGAGGGGGTAAGGGGAGAGTGCTGTGTCATACTGCAGTATTTTTGAAGCTTATCATAGCATCAAGGAGATGTTATATATACATATTAATGTATGCAGAATATAGAACACAAAAGGCATGTCCCACTAAAGGCAAACAAAAACAAAACAGAAAACTTTTATCTATGTCTTATAATTGAATATTCCCTAAACTTCCTGACCTTGATTGAAACCTGGCTGTCTGGAATCTAGATGTAAAGTTATTACCTTCACTGCTCATTGTCACTTTGAAAACATTTTTCTACCATTCTCTTGGGCATTCTGGAGTCCTGTTATCCCATCAACATCCGTTCATAGAAAACTTTAATGCATGGCTCATGACTTCCCCACTACCCAAGCTTCCCAAGCCACAATTATCTTATATTATTTCATTTTTTATTCAAATCGAATTATTTAAAAATTGAATAAATTCAAGATTTATTCAAAAATTAATTATGTAGAATCTAAAATAGGTCAGGAATTTCTCTCCTAGAAGTTTGGGATTAGCAGTTATGAATATAGAAAGTTAGACTTTATCCTAATAACAGAATAAAGTGGCAATTTGAAAAGAAGTTATTGAACATTTGATCAGACCTGTATTTAAATATAATCACTCCCCTTGAGTTGTACAGTGTTGATAGAAGGAATCAACCTAATTGTGTTAGGGGAAAAAAGACAGTCCTGGGGAAGGTTAAATGGATTGATGACCTGTGGATGTGGAGAAAATCACCCTGTTGGATGAAACCATTGAGGAACAGGGGCCAGAGGACTATTGTTTCCCTTTTGTTTTTGTATTAATGATAGAGAACCTACTCACTTCTCCCACTTAGGATAATTCTCTATTTATTGCTTATTACATAAACAATAAATGGTATTATCTCCTTCTCAATAGTGATCCATTCAAATAAAAGATACATACGATGCAAGTTACGTAGAGTAGTTGCACTAAGAAACACTACTAATAGCTATCTAGTCAAGTAAGCTAATCCTTGGTTGATAAGCTACAGCACCCAAACGCCTGCCCTCAGAAAATTGACAGCCAATGACTGTTACAAAACAAAATGGAATCATGGATGATTTCCCAAGTAAGAGAGAAGATAAGGACAGAGACCCTTGGTATGCAATGCTTAAGGACATGGTAATATTATTTTTAATTTTTGCAAAGCCAAATAGTTCTAAAAGTTAAAAACAATGACACATAACAGTTGCAGGAAATGAAAGAACAGTCTTTAAAATACGTGTGCACATTACAAAGGCCTGCTGGTTGTAAGTAACTTTCTTCAGAAATAGCTATGTACCTTGTATGTGATCATAGTCACAAGATTCTACTATACCGATGCTTATTTGTCATTACATACACTTACACACACAGAATAAACTTTGTGGTAGATGCTTTGGGACTTTAAATTCTGACTTGGATTCAAGAATTCTTTCTTCCATTTACCAAGTTTGAGAATTCAGGCAGTTTATTTAACTGACTTAATTAGTTGGAGAGGGTTAACTGCATACAAAATGTATGGCTCAAGCAGGATAAAAGTTTTTTTAAATTTTTTTAAAAAATTTTTTTAACAGAGAGAGAATTCAAGCAGGGGAGGGGCAGGGGGAAGAGGAGAGAGAATCCAACCAGTTTCCTTATTGTTAGCATGGAGCCCGACACAGTGCTCTATCTCACGAACCATAAGATCATGACCTAAGTCAAAATCAAGAGTCAGTTACTTAACCCACTGAGCCACTGAGGTGCCCCAAGCACAGTAGAGTTTTAACTATTACTTGTGATGAATGAGTAAACATGGAGTCAATTAGGCCTCCTCCATGTAGTTATTTAGATAGCCAGGCTGACCAGAGCACCATCATTTCCACAATATGTTTTCCTTGGTTTACTTAGAAGTTATTCTTATCCTGGCTGGATAGCCAGGAGGAAAAAAAAATCATGGCAAAAGGTTGTGGGATACTTACATGAACCAGGACTGGAAATGGCACATGTCACCTCTATACATATACACAAATTCCACTGATTTAGTCACATGGACACAATGAATTTTGTAAAAGCTAACATTAAAAAAGAAAACCAGAGAGCTAAATGGAGTCTCTGATGTTGAGGCCCCATGTCTGCAAACCAAGATTTAATATCTAACCTAACTTCAATTTCAACCCTCCCAGAAATTTAACTTTTAACTGACAAACTGGAATTTCTTGGTAGGAGTAATCCATACCTTCCCATTTGTCTTAGAAGGGTAACCTTGCCTAAAATAATGCATTGTTGGCTAATGATTTTCTTTTTTCTTCTCCTTGTCTGCTTTCAAAAATCTTTCCTTTCTGCACCTCACCTGAGCCTCCCCATCCCTTGCTAGCTGGAATGCTGTCCAATTTATAAATTATTTAATACAGCCAATAAGATCTTCAAATACATATGGTTTAATTTTGTTTTTGTAACACTAGAAAAAAATAGTAAGAAAACCAAACAAAACAAGGCAAACAAACAAACAAAGCATACATTTGAGTAAATGGCTATTCATCTCTACCTTACTATTCAGACTCAATTTTCTCACATGTAAATTTGGGGAACAAATTTCCCACAGGAATGTTGTAAGCGCTAAATTCAGTTAATCTACCTAAGAGGTTGAAATTTTGTAGGTGCTACATTTTAGTTATTTTTCCATTTGTGTGTCCTCAAATATACAAATGGAAAACCACCCAAGTTTGAAGGCTGCACCCAATTTTCTCTCTGCCTCTATATTGCAGAAGCTGCAAATCCTGGTTTATAATCACTGCAACATTTCTTCTGACAAAAATGTCAGAAATGCTTGCAAAATTATGGTTTTAACTATGCACAATCCTCAGATTATTTTTTGAGCATATTCCTAATTATTTTACAATATAAGTGCTTTGGGAAAAGATATATACATTGGGGCTCTGTTTAGTTAGTTTCAGCACTAGATCACTTAGAATAATATGGAAAGAGGAGTCTATGGATGGAATGAATTCATTCTTTAAAATTTCAGGAGAAGCAAGTACTGTCATACTAGGTTTATCTTTATAGGGGGTGGATACCTGGGTGGCTCAGTAGGGTAAGGGTCAGACTTCAGCTAAGGTCATGAGTTCAAGCTCTGAGTCAGGCTCTGCACTGATGTTGAGGAGCCTGCTTGGGACTTTCTCTCCCTCACTCTCTGCCCCTTCCGTGTATTCATCCTTGCTCTCTCTCTCTCTAAATAAATAAATAAACATTAAGAAAAAAAACCTTTGTCTTTATAGGTGTCCTAAGTTTTCACACTCATTTATTTTGGTCCCAAAGAATTACATTATCTTTTTGTCAGCTTGGATATTTTATAATTACAAAACATCATCTCCACATGGAAAACTGAGAACTACTCATATCTGATACAGCTGAAGCCAATGAAATTTTGGCTTACTAGTCGATGGCTTTGGTAGACTTGACCAGAATACATTCCCTAAATCACAGTAGCATGAGTCATTGCCCAGTAGTTATTCTAAAATATAGTATTATCTAATGCAATCATATTAAAACGCCTAATCATGAAAAATGATCACTAATGAAACATTTATATTATAATAAAAATCAGAAAAATATTTCTAAAAATTAAAAACATAGAATTTAGTAGCTAAAATAAATTCTTCTGCAAAATTCATAGTATCTCTAAAAATAAACATTCATTTTGGAACAAACATTTCAAGAAATAAAAACACTAGGGCTATTTTGCTTCCCCATATTTTATTATCAGATTTACTTTGTGAGAAAGTATTATTAAGATTTCAAAAGGACATGAAATCTGGTAGGCCAATTTTGACAGGCTAATCCAAGGTTTATATAGTGAGACATACTCAGCACACATTTGGAATTGCTTTTGTTCATAATTCACTTAGACTAAGGCTAAAAAATGTCAGGTATCTAATATTCAAAATTAAATTAGAGACTATTGAACAAATAGACTTATGCCAGAATTTGATGAAAATCAAGTGAGTAAATCATTTTTCACAAAGTAATCATTTAGACCTTGAGTTGAACAAAAGTATATTTTTATGGTTTCCCTGAAAATGGCATTTTATTTCAAGTTGTTGAATGCACATCTCTACCTCACTTTAAATCTCATATGCCAATAATAGTCATTGTAACAGACAATTTTAGTCAGGAATATAGAAACCAATCTATATATATACCAAACAACAACAATGAGAAAAAAAATACACAGACTTTAAAACTGTTGGAAGGAAGTACTGAAGGAATGAAAGTTAAGGACTGGCCTTTGCTAGGTTTCTAGGGTACAGGAAGGAGCATAAAATCCAAGAAGCTGCTAGTGACAATCACAGTTTCCTCCACACCAAGCAAGAGTTTTAGGTAAAACATTGCAGAGGCCCCCTCAAATTTTCCTGTCTGCTGAATCTCGACACACAAAAAGCACAGGATTGTGGTTCTTGCTTTCCTTGACACCTTTCAAATGTCACTTTTGCATAATATGACTCAGAAACCCTCTGAAGTATTGAGTATGCAACTACACTTTTCTTTTTTTTCTAAAAAAATGTTTAATTCATCTGTGAATTTGTTGATAAATGCTAAGCTATATGGTTCTACTTTGAAATTTCCTCTTCCAAACAGTAGTGAATTTTCTACACATTATTTATTTCATAGTGAGCTCCCTCCCAAATATTTATGATTCATTCACTTTTATACGTTTTTGTTTTAATTTGTGAAATTGGATATATTTTTGAGTTTTTTATTCATTTCCATTATGAAGTGTGTTGTCAATCCATACACAAATAATATACCACTAAAGTTATTTTAGTTCATGATATGTTAACAAATCTCAGGGAAAGATGTTTTTAAATGTTACATCCTTACTTCTCCTGTTTTATTTTCCTTGGATGCACATTTAAAAAAAAATTTTTTTTTTAATGTTTTTTTTATTTCTAGGAGAGAGAGAGACAGCATGAGCAGGGGAGGGTCAGAGAGAGAGGGACTCACAGACTGAAACAGGCTCCAGGCTCTGAGCTGGCAGTCAGCACAGAGCCCGACGCGGGGCTCAAACCCACGAACCGCGAGATCATGACCTAAGCGAAAGTCGAAAGCAGGAAGCTTAACCGACTAAGCCACCCAGGCGCCCCTGGATGCACATATTTTTAGGATTCATTTGAACTGCAATAAATGTTTACTAATTTTTGTAGCTTCTCAGTTGTTTCTATTTATGTATAATAGAATATTCTGTATCTTCTTTTATAAATGTCAAATCTCAGTTTAACTCCTTATTTTATTTTCCAGAGCCTAAAAAATTTCCATATTCAATATGGAAGTAAAAATAATCAAGGAGCATAATTTTCATTAGAACTACAAATAGTTTATTTAAAAATATTTAAAATATTTCATTTTACTTCTGTCAATAGTAAGGAAAAGTAAAATGTGTATCATTATTCAGTAGAAATTGCTTTTCTATTTTCACTAATATTTTATAATTGATGTTATATATACACTTCAATTTAAATTATGAAAAATTCTCTCAGTAGAGAAATTACAAATGCAATATATAAATTGTCCCTCTTAAATGCAAGGTCAATGAATTACCAAGTTTTAAAAAAATATTTATATGAGGGGCGCCTGGGTGGCTCAGTCAGTTAAGTGTCCAACTTCAGCTCAGGTCATGATCTTGTGGTTCGTGGGTTCAAGCCTCACATCGGGCTCTGTGCTGACAGCTAGCTCAGAGCTTGCTTCAGATTCTGTATTTCCCTTTCTCTCTGACCCTCCCCGGCTCAGGCTTTCTCTCTCTCTCTCAGAAATAAATTTTAAAAAAAATTATAAAAATTTAAAAAATATTTGTATGTTAGGATAATTTCCATGAAAAATATAGCCATGCTGACTTATAAAATATAAATAAAACCATAGACAAAAGAATTTTTCCTGTTCTAGGCACATCCCCATAGGTCCAATTTTAAAAAATTAAATGTACTGCTCTGTAATGTGATGTATCATTATTAAATAATTTTTTAGCATTGACAGGAGGGTTGGATATCTTTGGTTTTGATGTAATACTAACATAAAAATACATGGTAACATTAAATTTGTATAATCTTGAAGAATAATACCTTTAATTTATTTACATGAGACTTTGATAGTTAATGTAATTTGCAATTTAAGAATAGACTTTCATCATTTCATTAAAATAACATAAAAGTGTCATAAATAAGTTAATGCTATTAAATGCAGTGTTCCCATTTATATCAGACTCAAAGTGCAATTGTTAGGATTTCACATATATTTATTAAGTTATATATATATGATGTACTTAAGTTATAATTTTATTGTAAGTTTAATTCTCCTTGAACTTTGACAAGTATGAACTCCATATATTCCTATCAAAGAATTTAAAATGTAGACTTAAACATGCCTATTATGATTGCAATCCATTTAATAATTTATTACTTATTTTATTTTTTAACTTTCTATCTTGGTATAATTATATGCTTATAGGAAGGTGAAACATAGTCCAAACCAATCTTGTGTACCCTTCACTCACCTTTCCACAGTAATGACATACTGCAATATTGTAAGTACAATATCAAAACTAGGAAGTTTACATTGGTCAAGTGGAACAATCCAGAGGTCTTACTTGGAATTTACCAATTTTTACATCCACATGTGTGTGTGTGTGTGTGTGTGTGTGTGTGTGTGTGCATGTGAGTAGCTCTATTCAATTGTGTCATATTTATAGCTTAATGTAACTACCCCACAATCAAGATACACAAACCTTCCATCATTACAAAGGAACTCCCTAGTGCTATCTTTTTAGTACCTACTGTATCCACCACCTTAGTCCCTGGCAACTATTAATCTGTTCTTGATTTCTTAAGTTTTGTCATTGTTAGACTATTACATTAATGGCATCATGTATCATGTAAACTTTTGAGATTGAAAATAAATATTTATTATATATATATAGCATTTATTATATATATTTTATATGCTATATATAAACAACTTTATATATATAATATAATGCCCAGGAGATTCATCCAATGAAGTTTTTTGGTATACCAACAGTTTTTTCATTCATTGGGAGAACTGAGGTCCTAATCAAAGAAAGGGTTTGAAACCAAGATGTAATTCCAACCTTGGGTGGTTCTTGAATGAAAAGCTATTTTATCTTTCAACTCGACTCGCTGTTAGACATTATGAAGTATATGTCTTTTGTTTAAAATATCCTGAATAGCATTGAACATGCTCTTAAACTGAAAAATTTGGTTTATATCTAGACCTGTAGACATAGCATGATATATGTCAGTTTTCTTTTAAAATGCTTACTTCGTTGGAAAACAAAATCAGTTCTCATAAAAATGGCAACTGATTTTATAAAGCTATGCTTCATGATGTCTAAAGTAAACCCCTGGGGACTATCTAAATGCATATGACCAGGAGGGAAATCAGCCTGCATTTAATATTTATATTGGATGCCAGTTCCCATTATCATTGACTCTTGTGAAAATGGATGCAGAAATTCTAATTCTAAAATGTCTTGACTCTTTTGATAGCTGCCATGCATTTTATTCTTAAAAAATAACAATGTTGTGAAAATGAACTATCATTAGTAAAGAAAAATAAAAAATGATCTGTCCATTAAATCCAATGACTCACAAAATGAGTTACTGAAATTCATTGAATGCTTCATGCCAGACACATCTTCCACAAGAGAAATTTCAGTGTCAGAAGTACTATAGTTCGCGCTTTGAGGTAGTCACTTGTTTACCAAGAAAAGATCTAAGTTTGCTGCTTATGATCTGAGAGGAACTCAGTTTTACTCAGTGTGGTCAGTTATCTAAAAGACTGTCACCAGTGATCCCCTTGTCCTGATCTCACATCTTCCCACATTCTACCAAGGCCTGTTGGTCTCTGTGATTGAGCTAAAGCAGAAATGATGGCATGTCACATGTCACTTCAGAGGTTAGATGATAAGAGACCCAAGTTTTTGCTTGGGTTTTGTCTCTCTCTCTCTCTGTCATCAATCATTCTTGGGGAAGTCAAATGTTATATTATGAATATATTTTGGGCACTTATGGAGAGACCGATGTGGCAAAAAACTGAAGTCTCCAGCCAACAACCAGTGAGAACTGAAGCATGCCAATAACTACGTGAGGGAACTTGGAGGAGGCTTTTCTAAGGCCTGATTGACCACCTGAATGTAATTTTATAAGGGACCTAGATCCAGAACCATCCAATTAGCTAACCTCAGATTCATGACCCACAGGGATTATTGTATAATAAATGCTTATACGTTTAAAATGCTAAATTGGGGAGTGGTTTGTTATGGAGCAATAGAGGACTATTGCATGGCTATTACACAGTTAATATAGAATTTTTGTACCACAAGTGGAAGGCCCTCATAACAAAACCATTAGTTGTGAGAATGACTTTCAAAATGGCAGTGTGCAGAAGTTTAAAAAGATGTAAGGATTCTGAGAAAAGAGGTAGTGAAAGCTTTAGCCTTGACCAAACTATTCACAGAATTTGGGGCTTTGATAGGGACTGGGGGTTTTAAAAGAAAATGAGAAAAATCTAGTCAGAAACTATAGGAAAGCAGATCAGTGTTACCAAGTGGCAGAATCTTTAGCAATTTTATTTTCTATAGTGATGTGGAAGGTGTAAAATGTACCAAAAGGACTAGGAAATCTTGCAAAGGGATGAAAGCCTACCTATGTTTCTTCTTGCTGCTTATTATCAAATATAAAAGTGATAAGCTGAAGAAATTAAACAAAAAGGAGCTAGATCTTGCTGTTTTTGAAGATTCTTAAGTCTCTCCAATGTCAAACAATGCTAAAAATTTAGAATTATTTTCCAACCTAAATTCCAGGACACTCACAGGAAATCACAGTCTAAAGATGAAGCTTAAAGGTAAACTATAAAATCTTGTAAGGCCTCAGAAGCATCAAAAGCATTGCCTCCAAGCACTGTTCAGTCAGACAAAAGGCTCTCTAAAGGAGTTAAGTATATCCCTGAAAGATTTCTTCAGTAACTGAATACATTGAAATAATGTGAACGAAAGAGAAAGAAGGAAGGAAGGAAGGAAGGAAGGAAGGAAGGAAGGAAGGAAGGAAGGAAGAGAAAAGAAAATGAAACCGGTGTCATATTATTTTGAATAGTCAATAAGAGAGCAGCAGGAAATCCTTCTGACTTGTCTTGATGTCTCTTAGAAACCTAAAATATTCATCATTTTGTATAATTTTAGCAAAGAACATAATACAAATACACAGCTGCACAAATAGCTATGAATACAAAATCTAGACTACAGCTAGTCCTTATTACATTTATAACAAACACACTAGGCTGTTATCAGGTTTACTTTAACAGCCACTAACTTGTCACCCCACCCCCGCTTTTACCTCTCCACTCTCCTATCTCAAACCTATGCATAACAATTTTGCCATTACCGTCTTAAAAATTAGATCATGTCACTCCTCCACACCCAACCCTTCAATCCTCTCCGTTTTACCCAGAATAAAAGCCAGATTTCCAGTAATGGCCTAAAACCTCTACATAATTTGGCCCTGCTACCCTCTGACCTTGTCTCCTTTTATTATTTTCTACTCATAGGAGAAGGTACTCATCTGGCAATTTAGTAGGAACATTAAAGAAAGATCAGAAAAATAACCAGGATAATGAAATAAAATGAGGGAAGTAAAAGGAGCAGGGAGAAAATATTTAAAAAAGAAGACAGGTAAAGGAGATCTAAAAATATTCAGTATGCATACCTCCTACTGAGTGTCCTTCTTCTCATGAGCTCTCATTCATTCATAAACACATATACTGAGCTTTTTAGATATTTTTTTTAAATGTTCTTTATTTATTTCTGAGATAGAGAGATGGCATGAGTTGGGGAGGGTCAGACAGAGAGGGAGACACAGAATCTGAAGCAGGCTCCAGGCTCTGAGCTGCCTGTCAGCACAGAGCCCGATGCAAGGCTCGAACCCACAAGCTGTGAGATCATGACCTGAGCCAAAGTTGGATGCCTAATCGATTGAGCCACCCAGGCGCCCTTAAATGATTTTTAATGACTAGCTGTTAAATATAAATGGACATTCAAATATATCCAGATATTTGAGAAAAGATTCCAGTAGGAAAGACAAATGTCAAAATAAAAAAATAATAAAAGAAAAAGAAAAAATATTTATATCTTAATATCACTGAGAAGATATATTTAAAAATCAAATATAAGAGCCCATGTGACATAAAAAATAAATGTGTAATAGAAATTTCTTACCTACTCAAATATGCTGTTTCGAATTAAAACAACTTAATAGAAGAATTGAATGATTTTAAAAATTCCCTCAAACGTCAGAGATGGAAAGACAGATAATTAGAAGATGTGACCAAAAGATGCAATATCTGAGAAGCAATGTGAGAACAAGAAATTAATAAAAGCAAAAAACTAAGATGAGGAATTACAAAAATAAACCATGGAAGAAGATTTTCCACAAGTATGAAAAGATCAATCTTGTACTCAGCATAACAAAGAATGACCTTCATCAAAGCATATCCTATAAAATATGAGAATACAAGTGAGAGTGAAAAAAATCTTAAAAGTGTCAGAGAGCACAAATTATATACCAAGAACAAGAAATCTAAAGAGCTTCAAATTGCTTAATAGGAATATTAAAGATACTTAAGGACAGTGAAGCAATGCCTTTAGAATTCTGAAGGAAAAATAAGTGCAATAGGGAAGAGCTCAAAATATTAACTTTGTTGATCATTCTTAGGACACTATTAGAGAATTAGCCTAAACAACACATGTAAAACAAGAATAATCTGAGAAACAATGGTATTTAGAAAATCTGAAATCTGAAGGTGGAGAGAAGGGGAAA
This sequence comes from Proteles cristata cristata, assembly GCA_017311185.1. Lineage (NCBI taxonomy): Eukaryota > Metazoa > Chordata > Mammalia > Carnivora > Hyaenidae > Proteles > Proteles cristata. The sequence goes on from JAESUZ010000553.1 coordinate 251,516, forward strand.
AAGAAAAAATCCCAGGACAGTTACTGTGGGACAGATTATAACATTCCAGACTGGAAAAGGAGGCTAGAGAGATGGGAGACAATTGGTTATCAGGAAAATCTTGTACTATATTTCAGTTAGTTGGAATTTTAGAAAATATACTGATAAGTATTTGAAATATTTACAAAAGTAATAGTGTGTGTTTATGTGTGTGTGTGTGTACATGTATGCATACATACATATGTACATATTTTTACAAACTAAGTAAAGGATAAATCATGAGCCTTTTTAACTGTAGGGAAAATCTGAAGAAATTTCATGAGAAAAGAAACTAAACTCAGAAGTATTTTGACTCAGAAGTTAAAAATATTTCCATAGGTATAATCATGTAAATGTGGTAATGATTTAATATGAAATAGCATGAAATCTCTATATTGGAGTGATACTGGGAAGCAGCTGGGAGACAGCTGAGGTTTGAGAGCACAGTTTTCACTACCATACAAGAAGTCAGGAAATTATAATTTAAATTAAAATACCAAGTAAGAGCAGGGTATAAATAAATATCTATACATATGGAGACAAATACCAGAATGTAACTAAAAATACTGAAATGGTTTCCTCTAGAAAGAATTAAAGAATTATAATTGGTAGGATAAAAGGATTTTCAACTTACAAGCATTTTACTATTCTTTGATAATTTAGTTGCTTACATTTTTTAATCTAGCAAAAATATATAATTCTATTTGAAAAATAATAAGGCTCACAATGGAGCAACAGGAGTTTCTTCAACAAATAATGCTGCAACAATTGGATCTACATGCTGAAAAACAAACAAATGAACAAACAAAAATAATTGAGGGACAGACCTTACATTTTACATAAAAATTAACTCAGAAGGGATCACAGACCTAAATGTAAACTGCAAAGCTATAAAACTCCTGGAAGATAACATGGAAGAGAAGTTAAGCAATTCTGCGAATGGCAATGACTTTTTAGATAAAATATCAAAGGCTCAATTCATGCAAGGAATAAATGATAAATAGGACTTAGTTAAAATTACAAATTTCTGACCTGTGAAAAATAATATCAAGAGAAAAACATGATTAAAAATAGGCCAAAGAGCTTAACAGACAACTCTTCAAAGAAGATATACACATAGCAAATAAGCATATGAAAAGACTTTCCATGTCATATGTCATCAGGGAAATGCAAATTAAAATAATGAGATCACACTATACACCTATTAGAATGGCCTAAATCTGGAACACCAAGAATAGCAAATGTTGACAAGGATGTGAAGCAACAGGAACCCTTTATTCCTGGTCAGTATGCAAAATGGCACAGCCATTTTGGAATATAGTTTTGCAGTTTCTTACAAAACTAAACATACTTTTACCACATAATCCAACAACGTGTGTTTCTTGGTATTTATTCAAAGGAAATGAAAACTTACGTCCATACAAAAACCTGCACATTGATATTAACATCAGCTATACTCATAGTTGCTAAAACACGGAACCAAACGAGATGCCATTTGGCAAGAGAATGGAGAAATAAACTGTGGTACAGACAATGGAATACTATTCAGCACTTAAAAGAAATAAGCTATCAAGACATAAGAATACATGGAGGAATATTAAATGTATATCACTAAGTGGACAAAGCCAGTCTGAAAGCTATATACTGTATGATTCTAACTGTATGATATTTTGGAAGATATTCTGGAGACAATAACAACATCAGTGGTTGCCAGAGGTTCGTGGGGAGGGACAAATAGCCAGGGTGCAGGGTTTTTAGGACACTGAAAGTAATCTACATGATTCCATAATGATGGATACATGTCATTACACATTCATCCAAATCCAGTGAAAGTATACTTCTCAGTGAAGTATACTATAGACTTTGGGTAATTATGATTTGTCAATGTAAATTTAACAAGTTACAACAAACTAACTACTTTGGTGGGGTTATTGATAATGGAGAAAGCTATGTATGTGTGGAGGCAAAAGAGAATGGAAAATATATACTTACCTATATACCTTGCTAGGAACCTAAAACTACTCTAAAAAATAAAGTCTTTGAAATAAATAATAACGATATTAGTAATAATAATTCATCTTTTAAAAATTAAGCAGATGAATCCAAATACACTAAATATTATATCTTTGTGTATAAAAAATTATTGCTATCTATGCTGACATTGACAGAAGGTTTTAAAAAGTCCACTTGCATTGCATTATATGTTAGACAAAATATATAACCTATTTTTTTATGGGGCGCCTGGGTGGCTTAGTCGGTTAAGCGTCCGACTTTTGCTTAGGTCATGATCTCGCGGTTCGTGGGTTCGAGCCCCACGTCGGGCTCTGTGCTGACTGCCAGCTCGGAGCCTGGAGCCTGTTTCAGTCTGTGACTCCCTCTCTCTCTGACCCTCCCCAGCTCACGCTGTCTCTCTCTCTCTCCCTCCTAGAAATAAATAAAAAAAACATTAAAAAATATATATATAACCTATTTTTGCTCTTTTATTGAATATTCAGTAGATACACAGTTCAATATTTTTTAATAATCTATGAGTCAACTGTCATAATATCTCATAATATTGGGATAACTTTAAAAATACTTAGCTATTATAAACACATTATCTAAGGGCAAGGATATAATTAGTGTAGATGCTCTAATGTACTTTTTCTACATTAGAAACATCCTTTAATTTTAACATGAAGATAGGTATAAATGGCTCAGTGAATACACACAGGACAAATGAAAATATACAGAAAGAAATTGGTTGCATTATATATAGATCCTGGTTTGTGTTCCTTGGAATAATTAATACTTTTAAACGTTTCAGGTGAGACTGGTGACAAGGTGTGAGTTTGTATTAGTGTTTTAAGAAGATTTAAGGAGAAGGAACTGAAAATAGTTCCCAAGTCAGCCATAGTATTTCTTAAAGTTTTTCAATAGAAAAAAATAAGGAACATTAAAATCTATTTTTATATATCTCTGTGAATCATTAAAAAGCAATTTACTGAGATTTAAAATACATATATAAAAACTATGAGGAAAATCAGGTTAAGCCACATATACTTTGGCTTCTTTATATTTAATGGTTACCTAAGTACAGGTATGTTAATGTTATTCACTGTAAAATGAGAGTATGTGTAATTTCCTGGAAGGATAGACTTTAGGCTTGATAAGCACTTGACAAAAAGAAGATATTCTTGTGGTATCAACCACCTACTACTAAGTACATAGAATTTTCTGAGATTGTTACCAGTTACTTGTGCCTATTGGGCTGATAGGCACATATCTACAGTTTTCAGAAGTGCTGGAAGAGACCAAAAGTTGCCTGAAAACTTTGTGAGGAAAGCTAAGCCAGCTTATTAAAGTGCCTGATGAAATCACCACTCCAGGCAGATGACATTATTGGAAACTGCCAGGCTGAAGGCCTGGGTGTCTGATACAGAGTCCTCTGATAGGGAGAACTATGTTGCATTTCCTGCTCTGTATATTTATCTGTGTACGGGACGGTATTATTTGTCTGTTTTATTTTTGGCTTTATGTAAATCATGCTTTATCCATCATGCGGAGTGGTAGCTAAAATTGGGTTGCTGTAGTATTCTCAGGACCTAGGGGTAATAGTGAATGGGTGTAGATGTCAGGAGTAGACGGTTGCTAGAATGGCAGACATATCACACCTGTTCCAGGATATGGGCTATCTTAGTCAGCCTGGGCTGCCATAAAAAATACTACAGAATGGATGTCTCAAACAACAGAAATTCATTTCTCAATCTGGAGCCTGGAAGCCGGAGATCAAGGTGCCAGACTATTTCGTGCCTGCTGAGAGATGGCCTTCTCACTGTGTGCTCACATTGCCTACCCTTGGTGCATGTGGACACACAGAGAGAGGATTCTCTGGGCCTTCCTCTTCTTATAAGGGTTCCCATCTTATCCGATGCCTTACTCTTAAAACCTCATTTAACCTTAATCACCTCCTGAAAGTTCTATCTCCAAACACACATTGTCACAGTTGGGGTAAAGGCGCCAATCTTTGAAGGTTCGGGGCTGGGAAACAATTTCATTCGTAGCATAGACCTTTGAGTTTGTAATAGAAAGAAGGCACAATCTGAGGTGACAGCCATATACTCCTATGGATGGGATGAACTCAATTATCAATCAGTGAAAAACAAAGACATTGAAACTGTGGATCAATATATAGGCAGAAGACACATGGTGTGGTAGTGTTGGAAATGGTGGATTGTTTGCAACTGCTTAGCATTCCCAGTAGACTAGGAGATAGCAACTTTACAGGAAAAGATGGCAAGGTTTTAAATGTAAGATGGGTTGGGAGTGTAACTGATATATGTTTTAAATATTACTATGCCAAATTTTAGTATAGAAGTGTTCAGAAATACAGGAACTATAAAAGATGGAAAATATAGAGATAATAAAGACTTTAGATGTGGGAGGGAGTAACAATGATCACAATAAAGGTTTTTAAAAGGCTGTATTTTTTTCTTCCTTAAAATAATGTAGCAGTGGAGGAATCTGCTAAAATTAAAGGCTAAATATTTGTGTTTTTAAATCTTTCCCATCCCATTCTGGGCATTATCAATTCTACACTCTGTAATTTGTGCAGTCCAATAATATTTTTAATGCTGTACCTAGCAGAAGGTTCAGATATATAAGAGACTCCTGAATAAAACAATAAAAATATTTAATTGAGAAATAAAACATCCATCATTAGAAAAATGTGCAAAAGGCTATTTATTTATTTATTGAAAGAAAAGTGTCATGTGGCTGAGTAAATATAAAGTTCTGAGTGTAATTGGTTTAGCCTGGTGCACCTTCAAATTTTGGAAAAATTAATTTTTTAAATTTCCGGAGTAACTAAATATTTCAAGTTAACCTGTTCCAATAATTACCAGAGAGAAAACTATTTTCAGAAGAGAGTTTTTATTTTTTCTGAGATATAAGGAGAAAGGGACTGTTGGTGTTGTACACACAGAGATTTAAAAGAAAACAAAATTATGTAAGAAAAGAGTTTGACAAAAGAAACTGCAGGCAATGTGGGAAGAATGAGACAGACATAACATGAATAATAAGAAATAATTGTACAATTGTGGTAAGTAATGTCTAAGATGATCATCAGTGATGCCCGCATCCTCGTATTCATAGCCTCATATGATTTTCTTAAATTATTTTCTTCTAACCAACAGAATATTTCAATATTTAGGGAAATGTCACTCCCATCATTAGTTTATAAGTGTCTGACTCTGTCTTGTATTATATCCTTTCTCTTACTGACTTTCATGAAATAGTTGCCATGTTAGGGAGTCCACATGACATCTGATGCCTACAGTCCAAGAACCTAAAAGGAACTGAAACCTGTTAAAAAAAAAAAAAAGACTGTATAAATGATCTTGGAGGTAGGTTCTTATTCTGCTGAGCTTTCATATGAGACCCCAGACATTGATGACACTTTGGTTGCAGACTCGTGTTACATAATGAAGCAGAGGACCTGGATTCTCGACTCACAAAAATTGATAAAATGAACCTGTGTTATTTTGAGCCAGCAAGTTTGTGGTAATGTTACATATCAATAGTTAACTAATTAAATATTTTTCTCAACTAAAGATAGATCAAGGCAAAAAATCAATAATATAGAAAATATAAACAACAGAACGAAAAAAGATATATTTCATGGATAGTATATATGTATATATGTTTTTATGTGTCACCTAGTTTACAGTCCCCCTGGTTATTCAGTCAAACACTGGGATAGGTGTTGCTGTGAAAGTATTTTGTTAAAGTGATCAAAGTCCATAATCAGGTGACCTTATATATTCTGCATGCCTCTTAATACAATCCTTTGAAATGCCTGAAGAGCAGAGTTGAGGCTTCCATGAAGAAATTCTGTCTTTGGGCAACAGCCTTAACCTATGCATGAGAATCAGTCTGCCCTTCCTGACAGGCTGGCTTACAGTTTTTGGCCTGCCTCGCCAGTTTCCATAGTCACATAAATCTATTCCTTGTGATAAATCTCTTAGTATATTTCTGGTATTGTTTGTGTTTCTATAGTAAATAAAACCTGACTGATTCAAATTTTGATACTTGGAAGGATTTCTCAAAGAACAGAATCTTAAGGATGAGTTTTATGAATTAGTTCTAAGTTTCCTGGAATAGGTTCTCTAATCTACTTGTAGGCATTAATGACTCAATTTCTTGTAGCAAAGGCAGCACTAGTATCCGAAGGTAGGCTATGGTATAAAGTGACAGTAGAGAAATGCAAAATGTCACCATTGGTTATTCCTAATCAAATATCTGCAGAAGGTAAGACTCAGGATCACCATGTATTTGATATCGTAGAATATTTTAGTTTAAGTAAAGAGTGTATAGGGATTGGCTGGTTGCTCCTAACTGCTCTGGAGAAAGTAGATGAAGAAAAGAATAAGGTTATAAGGTTAGGGTTTCAAATTCCCAGCTCAAGCTCTGCATTAAAAACCTCAGATCTTCTATATCTGACCCTAGATTCCAGGAATGGATTGGGTCATGACTGCAAAGGGGTAAAAGGAATGTTTTAGAGTTCATGGAAAATTTCTATCTTGATTGCGGCAGTGAATATATGTGAAACTCATCAAATCATATGATATACAAGGACACAATTTACTGCATAGAAATTATACTTCAATAAAGTCAATAGGAGTAAATAAAATGCAAAGAGTCACTATTCTATCCCTGGATTTCCAGACCTGTATATTCTGGCTATGAGGAAAGAGCAACACATATTTTCAGTAGGTTCAAAATATATTAGCTCCTGTAAGATATGACTCCAATATTTCTCTGTTGTTTCTGTATACTACAACTAAATCTTCAGTAAGTAATTACATTGTTCCATCAAGAATGTTGAATCTTTAAGCATAAGTGCAATGCTGACTTTCTTTCCATGTGAAATGCATCCCTTTTTCACAGACAATGTTGTGTTGTATAGTAATAACAGTGAACAACGAATTCCTTAAGTCTGTGGATGGTGGTGTTGCCACATCCCTTGAGTACTTGTCTATTCCAGTGAGGATAAACTGTCTCTCCATACCTGAAGGATTCTGGTTTAATCAATCTGACAAAAGATGGAGGACTATTTCACTCAAAAGAATAATGTAAGGGACTCAGCACTGATTTCTGCTATTTGAAGACAGCCCCTTGTCAGTGTTGATGACCAGACCAGTCATGGGGATAATTCCGATTCTTAAACATACCTTCTAACCCTATCCCATGTCTATGTGCTATTTGGGCCCCTTAAACAAGTACAAAGTAGAAGTAGAAGAAACTCCGAAACTCTCCCCCAGAGTTTTTTGGCATCTATGTTCCAGTCTTGTCCTTTGTGCCCTTGGTCATCCAGCAAAATTGTTGACCGCTCCCCATGAATTAAAGTAGATCCAAACTTCTAGCCATATTTCCTTCAAGGGAATGTAGACAAACAATTGTATTACTTTTTGTTTTGCCACTGGGATCATTTTCCATGGCCGCTTTATTACGGGTATACTCCTTATTGAGGCTTTAATAGTTTTGGAGGGAATAATTAACAAGAGAATGTAATTCGAGGTAAAAATTGGAAATGAAGGTACAGCTACTTTTATTTGCAAGTAATGGTATTATATACCTAGAAAACCTAGTAAATCAATAGAAAAAAGTATGAAAAACAATAGCACAGTAAAAAATTAACATACAGATATCAAAAGTTTACCTAAATAAAAATAACCAATTAAGTATATAATAAAAGACCATATACTCAATATCAAGAAAAGGTTAATTACTTATGAATAAACTTAACAAGAAATGCATAAAACTTTATGAGATGTTGTAAATCATATTTTTTTCTGTTTTTCCTCTGGGCACATAACAGCAGTGTACTTCTGATCTCCTTGAAGTCAAGCATTGACATGTGACTAATTCAAGACGATGATTGTAGCCAGATGTCATAAGTGTCACTTTCCAGACAGGGCAGAAATTCTTAATTTCTAGAGCACTTATTTTTCTAATTTCTGAAAGGATTGTGGCTCCTCCAAGGAAAAACAACACAAATAAACAAAACAACCCAGAAATAAGACTGCAGTATTGAGAAAATCCCTTTAATTGAAAAGTATTATTATCATTTGGTTATATGTTCACAGGTCACAATGTCTAGACCAATTCTCTCCTATGAACTTTCTGCAATAATGGAATTATTCTATTTTTGAACAGCCCGATATGATAGCTACTAACACTAGAAACATGGCTAATATAACTGAGGAACTAAATGTTTAATATAATTTAACTAAATTTTTATAATTTATATTCAAATGTAAATAGCCACATTTGGCTAGTAACTACTATATTGGATAGTGCAGGTCTCAACTGATGGTATAAACTAACTGGCATTGTGCTTGAGTTTAAAAGCATAATGACTTTCCCTAACTACATTCTTATTCAAATGTGCTTTGGCTATGTTTTTTGGCAACTCTAATTCTCTGGGGTACAAAATTTGGGAAACCACTTGAAAGATGACAGATTAGCATATTTTCTAAATTTAGTTATTGTGCTTTGACAATCTTCTGTGTTTGTAGCAGATTGCAAAAACAGATCAAAATGTTTCAGCAACTAATATCAAGCAGTGAAGTATATGTTCTTTCCCATATTGACTGGCTTGAAGCTTGTTACCTGCTTTGTCCATTAAGATAAACTAGCCATGGTCAGTCAAGCAAGCCTAGAAGAACCATCAAGCTGATCCCAAAATAAATTGCCAACACATAAAATGATAAACTCAATAAATGTTGTTTTAAGCTTCTAGGTTTGAGGGTGATCTATTATGAAACAAAAGAACTAATATAAATGTATTAACTGTTGGACTCTCAGAATGGAAGACTTCAGATAATTGATGAATTAATTTTCTGAAGTTAACTACTCCCATTCCTGTAAGAACTAGGCTGAATCTCCTGAGATAACTTCAACTCCTATCAGATTTTGAAATTTTTTAGTTTGAGAATTAGCAACTGAATAAAATAGAATAAAAAGAAGAGGGAAACAAGGTTCCTGATCTTTATCTTAGAAGTTTTGGTCATTGGATACATAAAGTCACTTTGGCAAGAAAACTAATATTTCACATATTAATTCCTTTTGAGTTCAATGTATCTGGACCTAACTAAGCTCACAAGGATATTTAATCTTTAGATTGTAATTACCCTGAAAATTTAAAAATAAAAGGTGGTTAATATTTAAAACATTGTTAAGGTATATTATTATTGAGTGATATAAGGTATATATATATGAGTGATGTAGTATTTCTTCCATCTCCTTACAAGTTACTGGTATGTTATTTGGGATATAATTAAGAAAGGAAATGAATAAAGAGTAAATTCTCAGACTTAGAGTGACTTTGGAGTTAATACAATTAAAGTACTGTTCTGATATATTTCAGAGCCTTCTGGGGAATAAATCTTTATTTCCCAGCAAGAATTCCAAAACCAACTCAAAGGAACAATTTTGATAGTGGAAGAAAAGCCGTAGGATGCTGTGGGCTGCCTTTCCCCATGAATGCTGATCTGATAGGGAGAACTTCTTAGGGACAGCATTGTCTATGATGGCTAATCTACCTAGCTTGTAGGTTGAGTTTAGAAGATCTATCATCACATTTTTTGTTCTATAATTTAAACTTTATCAACGATAAATTTAATCTTTTGACCTCCATCTCACCTTTTCCATATTTTCTATTTACTTCAGAACTTGGGTATTATATTAATCATGATAAGTTAAGACCACACACACACACACAAACACACACACACACACACACACACACACACGTCAAGCTACATATTCAGTACAAGTTGGGAAAGTGTATCAGCTCTTCATAGTGATTTAGGACTCATGATGTTTAAGACTTCACGATCATGTAACTGCATCATCTGGGTATCAAAGTCTCTTCAATCACTATGGCGGGACAAAGAGAGAGATTGATAGCCAAGCATCAGTGGTGCCATGATTTGGCTTTAAAGTAACACAGATCATTTACAATCCCATTTTGTTAGCCAGAGTAGTCACATGGTCACACCTAATTTCAAAGTAGCAGGGAAAAATTTATAATCTCATTCTCAAGCTCTTCCTTCCTTAAAAGAACTCTCCCCACCTGCATCTTATAAATTTTGCTACATTTTCAATATATTTATCAGCCGCTGACTGCAGAGAGGGGAGTCCTCAACAAGATGAGATAATGTCTTCTACGCTCTTGTCTACTGCTGGTGACACCCATGAGCTCAGGCTGTAGTACTTGCTGAGACCAGTCAGTGGCATATGGTTCCACTGGAGTACACTGGTATCATTCAGTACCTGGGCAGCAATGATGAATTAGCTGTCTCTAGGCCCACTGAATCTGGAATTTGTGAAGCTAGAAACCTTGGCATGCCCAGCAGGTTCCTGCCTGCAACACTGCCTGTATCAGTGACCCATGAGAAGGGAATCCTAGAACTCCATAAAGCCTGTTGTACTTTACTTTGGGAACTTCATAATCTTGGTAGTGGCATAGGTGGTCAAAATGGTGAATCATCTTGATATTTGCTCTTTAATTGTTGGGTCCCTCTGCTATCTTTGGTGTTCTCTCGTCTATACCCCAGTAGTTCTGGGTGTGTTTTTGGATCCTAAAGTTCAGGAAAGCTACAAAAAGCTTGTGTCTTTCTTAGCAATCATACTGCTTGACACAGTTCTTCACCAAAACAAACTCCTCTGTCTTTCAGAACTGTTTGTGGTTGTAGCCACTTTGGATAAATCATGAGAAATTTGGTGTTTTTATTTGTGTCTTAGAGATCTCTCCCATGAAGTCTTATACTGTTATGCCTAGTTTGCTGAGGTCACTGAAATCCCAAAAAACAAGAGGAGTTTCTGTTGCTGATACATGGCAGGGAGGGGAGGGATGAGTGAACTAGGTGGAGGGGATTAAGAGGACACTTATCTTGATGAGTACTGAGTATTCTATGGAACTGTGAAATCACCTAATTGTATATCTGAAACTAAGATAACACTGAACATTAACTACACTGAAATTTAAATAAAATAAGATAATTTTAAAAAAGAAAGAAAACTCAATATATCTTCCTAAGCGTAACATTAGTATAGACATATTTTTAAATCTAGAAATGATTTCACTAGGCTAAATCTATGACATCCAGTTGTTTAAAAAAGTAATTGTGTTTCTCAGTGAGTTGTCTGTATAAAAAGCAGACACATTCATTTTTAGGAAGTCACAAAAATGTATAAATTCTGCTCCTCACAGGGCTTTCCAAATGCATTTCTAATGCATAATGTTTACAGTTTAAAGCAATAAAACCATTCCATTAAGAAATCTTGAAATGTATTAAATCACTAGGCGTATCCATAATTTAACTGGGATTAAGTTAATGAATATATTTCTATGATAATAGAAAAGATGCTTGGGGAATTTTGCTCTTTTAGGTGTACAGACTGGCACAATATTTTGAGGACCAAAATGGTATCATAAATTACAATGTTACTAAGAGGATAAAGAGACAGTAGGAGAGTAGGAGAGAGAAGAAAAGAAGTCTCACATTGAGAGAGAGAGAGAAGGGGGAGGAGAGAGAGAAGGGAAGGAGAGCAAGGAGGGAAAAAGAAGAGACTAGAAACAAGGAGAGGGAGGCAGGGAAAAGGACTATACATGGTAAGATAAAGAATTAGCTGTACTTTATTACAGTACTCTGATCAAGGAATTGGATCCATTATCATTATTTCACCAAAGAGGTTTAGGAAAGTAATTCTGTTTGCTCCACTTGGTGTTTATTAAAGAGGAAAGAAAGTGATCACACTCCACTGTCAGCAAAAATTTAATTGTGGTAAAGCACTGAAGCTTGGAAGCATTCATTTTCCTTGGCTAAGTTATCTTCAAACTTGTAAGGAAAATAGTCTGAGTTTGTGGGAAATCTTTGAATGCCTATAAAACAGGGACTATTTGATTTGTCACAGAGACAGTTTTCATCTTGAATATGATTGTATTTCTTTATGTTTTGATCAGTAAATCTTGAAACTAATCCATGTTTCAAAGAACTGTAAAGCTGGGCTTTTGGAGACTATAAATCAGATCTGTAGAGTGTGGTCCTCACAGGAGCATTGTCGGTTTGATTTAAAAATATCTGACATGTGCTAGTCCACCCTTTCCACATAAACATAAGCTATAGAAAACTTTAATGGAATCCAAACAGAAAAACAGAAAAAGACACATCTCCCTGTATCTAACCTTCACTTCTCCTAGATATCTACAGACATCCACACACAGACACCCAAACACACATAAACATGCATAAACTCATATACATGCATCCGAAATAATACCTTTGTTTTCTGGTTCAATTAAAATCTGGACATGAATTCAGTGGTCCTTTTAAGTGAGAAAAGTGGCTTTAGATTTAGGAGGTTTGTTGGTTAAAAAACTATTTCATATAAGCTAATATTCTAGAAAACTGTATTAATTTCTTAAGGCCGGAACAGGATATGGCTTAAAGCAAAAGAAATAATATTCTCACAGTTATTAACACAAAACATCCAAAATCAAGGCATTATCAGAATCATGCTTCCTCTGGACATTGGATAAATCTCTTTTTTTGTTGTTGTTGTTTTTCTAATTAGCTCCTGGCGATGAAAATCAATTCTTGCCATTTTTTAGCTTACAGCTGCATTACTCCAATCTCTCACCTTGTTAAGTCTCCTCCTATATGTTTACATTGTCTTCCCTCTTGGCAAATCTGTCTTCTCACAAGAACATTGGCCATATTGGAGTAAGGTCTCACTCCACACACGTATTCTTAAGTAATTACATCTGCAACAACCTGATTTTAGGGTTCTGGGGATTAGGACTTCAACATAACTCTTTAGGAGATACAATTCAACCCACAGCAGTAAATAAACTCACTTTTTTTTTAAGCTACTTCTTAAACAAAGCTATTTCCATTTTTGTTATATTAGAAAGTCTTCTAAAACCCATTAAGAAGTTTCAAGCCTTCTTCTTTTATTTGTTTCAACTGCTAGTAAAATAATATAGATTTATCATGGACATTTAAAAAATACATAAAATTATAATTAAGAAGGCTATAATCATCCATAGAGATTTACTAATTGCAATCATAATATTTTTATATTGATATGAATGCATCAACATTTTTGTACTACATATATAGCTATATGTCTTATGGCTGCACAATGTCTAATCTACTAACTATATCCATAATATGTATCCACAGGCTGTAAGGTCGTATATTTAAACATTTTTGATTAATGAATATTCATTTTATTTCCAAATATATCCTGCTTTAATCAATTTTGTAGTAAATTTCACCTTAAATATTTATCCACATTTTATATCATTTCCTTTTATCACATTACTTTGGTTTTTCTTCTCCATCTCTGATATCTAAGACTATCAACTTCTTTCAGTTTCATGTTGTCATTTCTCTTCATCATCTTGCGCATGCTGTCCATCCTCTCTGCTTAGAACAAGCATTCCTGAACATTTCACAGGGCTACCTCTTTCTAATTTTTTAGGCTTCTGCTGAAATATTGCTCTGTAGGCAGGCCTTTCCTCACTCCTAGCAAAAATGGTGGCTTGGTTCCCTGTGTTGTAACAAAATCCATGTCACAATTGTCCTCATTTTATTTTTTGTTTGTTTTGTTTTTAATACTGTGAATGGAGGGCCTGCGACATTCCTATCCATTAGCATTCCCCCCTACACATACTGTGCATGCTCGACAGATGTTTCCCAGTGGTCCCTCCCTTGGAAATTTCTCTATCATACTTCCAGTTTCCCAAGCTGAATCCCGGGATCTTGGAAGCCTTCTGTGTTAGCCTCTTTTCCAATAAATCCACATCATCACAATATCTTACCTGATGTACTATATCACCCTCTTAAAGGATATCTGTTCTCCATACCTGTACTTTTGTAACCCATTCTCAAGTTTATCAGGGAATCTTTTAAAAAGATTATTCAAATCATAGTGTTCAAGTGTACAAAATCTCCAAGACTTCTACTACTTTCAAGATAAAGAGAAAATTCTTCACGTTGCCCCTAGGTCTTACTTATAGCTCTAGCTTCCTGTTTAGCCTCATATCACTATATCTTTACTTGTTCTGTCCCTTCCAAGCATATGGGCCTTTCTTGGAGATGCCCCAAAATTCCATGTTGTCTTCTGCAATAAATAATATCCTCTATCAGAATTTATTCTACCAACTCTAACTCTCATTATATAATTCTAACTCACTCTCAAAATATCAATTCTAAGGTAATGCGTTCAAAGAAACATTTTCAATAACTTGGCTGACTTCATCAGATGCCAGTATATGAGCTCTTCAAGCATACTGCAATTTTCATTTATAGAAACAGCACTTATAAGATGTGTATACATTTTTATTTATATATATACTTTTATATGTGTATGTGTATAGAGATTTTATTTATGTATGTATACTTTTATATATGTGTATATACACTTGCGTGGCTAATGTCAGAGTTGGTTCATAATATTAAGGTAAGGATGGTTCTAGGAGATGAGAGATAGGACCCTCAACTGGAAACAGAGAAGATGAGTTTCTTAAGAGAATTTGCTTAGGAAGAAACTCATGTTCTCATCCCTAGTTGAGTGTCCTCTCATTTCTCAGAACTGGCCTTTCTTACATCTCCCTTACTGAGCCATTTTGGAACACACAGAGCCTATCAGTGGATTACGTGTGTTTGAGGATGGTGGGGGAGGCCAAATACATCAGTGGACTTCTGGGAGTCTGAACACTTTGAATTTCAGCATTGTAAAATAAAACCCATTGTTTAATAACTCCTTTCAACAAGAAATCCAGGGGGGGAAAAGTATATCAAGTTTGGGCTTATCTCTTGGAAAAGGGAGTAAAAACATTATTTAAAAGAAAAACAATCTTCTTGGGAGGTGCTTTTTATATCATTCCTTTTTGATTCGTGATATATAAATGTTCATGAAAAAGCTGCCAAAGGTACAGAAGGTCAGATCAATAAAAATAAATCTTCTTCATAACCTTCACCAGGATACCTAGATTTTCTCCCCAGAGGCAACCCTAGTAATAATGGTTTGTATAGCTTTCTGGAGATACAAGAGTTTCTACTATCACAGATATTTTATAGAGATCAATATAGTGTTGCCAGAATCTTGACCGATGAGAGGGACCCGACTTCAACATTAATATACATAAAAGGATCATACATCTTTATTGTCTTGACATTCAGTTCAGTCAAACATTATCTGAATTACTATCTCCCTCATCCCTATTGCTGTTGTTACCATTTATGAACTTTTTAAGGATTCTGCACTATAAAATATTTCTGTTTCTCAGCTTTCCCCATTTTTTGCTTAGAATTCAGCGTTATTAGTTCTGTTAATTCTGTTAACGTTGAACCATCTGTTTTTTCAGATGTCAATATTTTGTTGATGTGTAACATATTCCTTTGTCCTCCTTTCCTTCTTAACTTTACGATTCACTTTCTTTTTAATCCTTTTTCCTTAATCACTTTAGTAAAGTTTAGTAAAACTATATGCATATAGTCAACTCACAATTTTAACCTAGCATCTCTCATTCCTTTTTATCTCTTATAGGAAGAGTATCGGAAAATTTTCCTACAAATGAACAGATAGTAAATAATGTAGGCTTTTGCAGCCAAGTAGACTCTCCCAACTATTCAATTCTGCAGCCATAGACAATATTTAAATGAATAAGCACAGTTGTGTCCTTATAAAATTTTATTTATAAAAACAGGTGGTGAGTGGGATTTGGCCAGTGAACCAGATTATCAACCTCTGTCTTATAGCTAATAGAACTAAGCGAACTAACCACTAACTAATATTTCCCCACATCTTTTTTCTTCAGTAGATTCCTAAATTGTATGAAAGCAGTGCCTCTAACCAATCTCTCCTTCTCTGTCTCTGTCTCTGTCTCTGTTTCTGTCTCTCTCTCTTTCTGAGCATGTGCGTGCGCGCACTCACACACACACCCACACACACACAATTCCACAATTTTGGTACTTGGAACCAACACAATTTAAGACATGTAATCAGTATATAATATTTATTTCCATCTCACTTTTCTTTTACGTTTAGGTTATTCCTTTGCTCAGTGGAAAACAGACTCAATTTCATAATTGAATTTTCATTTGGAAGGTGAGAAACTTTAATCTGGAAATACAGAATGGGCAACTATTTTCAAAATTGAGAATCTCTTTCCCTTGCAAGTGGCTGTAGTTTTCTGTCTTTCTAAGGATGATGCATAAAGATACAATGTGGAGGGGGAAAAAGTGGAAATTTCTCACCTAATTGGACCTATTACAAGCTAACATTGGACTCTCCAGGCCAGATAGGGTTAAAGCCCAACATTTCCCCTGTGAGTGCTTTCGCAGCGTCCATCAGAAGATTCTGTATTGTGTACACCCTTCTGACAACTCCCAGGAGCAAAAGACAATTGTGCCTGGCTCCCCCTCAGCTTTCGCCACATTGTCAGTGAACACACAGCTTCTGGCTGGTGAGGATGCGTAGGAATAGGCTTATGAGTCATGACATGACTGGCTAGCATTGCTTTTTATGGGCTATACTTTGTGTAAAGTTTCATTTTGGAATCTTTTCTTTTTTCCTATTGCATTGGGTGTAACTTCCCATCGCACACATGCATGCACAAACAGACATACTTATACACACACAGACAACTGATTAACAACTCAAGCTTTTCTCTTGTCATAGTATTTTTTTTTTTTGACATATTTGGGTCTTGAATCATGTCTTTTTATTTTTAATTTCGGTTGAAGAAATTTTATTTGGTCTGTGCTCTAACTTTAACCTCATACCACATGTAAACATTTTCCACAGCCTAAACATTTTGGTGGGAAAATAGGAAACGGTTCTGCTTTGCATATTTCTTTTCATATTCTGACTTCTGACTTTCCAGGGTCAGATCTGAAGGAGAGGGAATAAGAAAAACAAGAGTAACATGACTGTAATTAGTTGGTACTATTTGCAGTTCACTTGTGTCTATGACCATCCAGTGTTATGACAGGTACCCAAATGCTATATATTTTACTCTTTGAGTAAATTTTTGAGTTCCTCCGTCCCCATACTTCATTTCCTGGTAAGGGCTATGAACCCCTTGGCTCTAACAACTCTTTCCTCTTCCAGCTGGCAAACATCTTACCCCAGTTGTGTTTAAGGCTGTCTTCTCGGTCCCAGGGAAAACACATATACGTTAGCCATGTCAAACTCTGTAAGTGCAGGCTGTTCCTCCTCTAATATTTTAAGCTGCTTCAGATGACAACCCACATTCTGGTTGCAGAATCAAGACTGGAGAGTCCAACGTTAGCTTGTAAATGGTGGGCAAGCTCCTATTTTATTAATGCAGGTCAATCCCGGAAAAGTTCTGGAACATGTATTATGCTTTTGTAAGAACTATTTTGACTTCTGATAGAATTGTTTGTGAATATATGACATCTTTGGGCTCAAGATGTGTCAGCCCAGAAGAGAAACCAGTTTTCCCAATATGTGAAAAGATTTTCTTGACACCTGTCTCTGCGGCCACAGAGTGGAAGAAGCACCTCAGGGTGGGGAGATGAAAAGGCACAACCCATTCTTTCCTCAAACTACATAATATGCCTACTAAGGAATCTTCTGGAACATGTAATGAGACTGACTGGTACAGGCCCAATTTTGTCATCTTTGCACAATTCGGAAAAACAAAACAGCCAATGAAACCTAAGATTTCAATTATGTTCTGTTTACATATAAACGACTACTAGATTAGAAAGTGAATTCTTGGGATCAAACCTCTTTCCTTAAAAGACAATTGGCCTGGGGAGCTTATCTTCCAGGACTTAGTACTTTGGAGAATAACAGGAAGATCATTTGAGGATAATTCTGAGGGCAACTTGGATTTTTATCTCTTCATGTATGTGTCTATTTAATTGTAATCTTTGATTCTTCTGGGATTTTTTTTCAAATAAAATGCCATCTACATATGTAGATGCAGATGTGCTTTCATAATTCTTTTTTTCTGGAACATAATGAATCTTTAACCACAAGATGAATATGGAAGTAATATAATAAAAATTCTAACATTACAAACAAATGAAAATGAAAATTTGCCTTCTATACTTTTCCCACTCTCCTAACATTGCTGTCTATGATAGGCTTTCTCAACCTCGATGTCCATTACTTTGGACAGGACAAATTTTTTTGTGTTGTTTTGTTTAGTTTCTGTTTGTTTGTTTCTTTGTTTTTTTGTGGGAAACTGTCCTGTGCATTACAGAATATTTTGCAGAATCCTTTGCCCCCTACCAATACATGCCCATAGCATCACTACTTGTAAATCTTTTATAATATAGCTGTATTTCTTTATTTGTTTTATGGAGTATCTATTATTCCTACATTCTTTTCACTTCTCCTTTGTCTTACGTTTCCAATTCTCTCTACACGATTACTCTTGCATTTACTTATTTTTAATAATATTTCAGTTTTTTGGTAGAGAATTATAAGGAACATACTTAAAAGGCTTTGAAGTCACCATTCATGTAACTGCTATTTTGACACAAAGAAATGATGATGCAGGGCTAGAAAATCAAACTGTACATGTGTGCCTGGGACTTCAGTTCAGGTCATGATCTAGTGGTTTGTTGGTTCAAGCCCCACATGGGGCTCTGTGCTGACAGTTTGGAATCTAGAGCCTGCTTCAGATTCTGTGTCACCTTCTCTCTCTCCCTCCCTGGTCACACTGTCTCTTTGTCTCTCAAAAATAAACATTAAAAAAAAAAAAGAAAAAAGAAGAAAATCAAACAGTACAGATAAGTATATAAAAGAAAGTAAAAACTTTCATCTCTACAAGATCTCAGTCTCTTCTCCCAGAGAATCTGGTCACCCATGATGAGAAATTTAACACGGCAGAAGCAAAAAGATAAAATAGAACACATATGAAGAAAATGTAACTGCTTGGAAGAGAAGTCCCAACATTGAGGACAACGTATTTTTTTTTTCATACTCCATTGAATCCTCCAATCCTATTATTGTTTGTTTCATTTACTGGCTAAGACAAGCATGACTGTCCCTTTGAAGTCTAGTAGCCACCTTGCAGCTTGTGCAGGCATAGAGCAGAGGGATTTAATGACACGTATGGACACCTTTGACCTTTCCTTTTCGTAAGGAACCAGAGAAAGGACAAGTGTGAACTTGCAATGTCTTTGTGGAAGGACCTGGTGTGCTTGTAAATGGAAGGCCTCAGGTAACGTCCTGAGAACTTTTCACATTTTTCATGTTTGAATTGGTTCATGGCATGCCTATATTTACCTTTTCAGGTACTGATGTCTTCAGTTTCTCCCAAAGCTTAGTATAAACATTAAGTATATTCCCAAAGAGAATATTTAATGTTTTGAAATTTTCCATTCTGATTCTTTTATTTGAGTGTGGCCCAGGAAAAAGTCCTGAGAATCTACCAAACTCTTAAGTAGTTTTGAATCTCCAGTTTCCCTATGGTAGAATGAGATAACCATCCCACACAATGGACCAGCTGGTGGCTATAATGAGTTCAGTAATGTTTTTACATTCATTGCCTATCAGTTATGTTATCTGTAATTTTTTTTTGCTTTCATTGCAACAGAGCATACATGGCAGCTCAAAAGAAGATATCAGACATTATTAAGCTATTTTATCAATGGAGCAACAAGAGAATCACTAAGGAGAGAATAACTTGGCATAATCTTTATGCTAACATAGCACTTCATGCCCTGAAACTTTACAGAGATTGTAGAATATGCCTTTTTAATAGAATTGACCTTTTATTCTCTAGTACACGTGCAGGGTTAATATTGTGTTTAGGGTATCTACTAATATTTTTCTCCAAAAAATATAGGTGTGATCTCTTTAGTAAAGTGTGGCATCCTGTGAAATGGCTAGATGATTAAGATGTCTGATCATTAAACTGAGGTACACAAATGGCTGACTTATCACAATGGTAGGAATTTGTCACTTATATTAATCTTTTGGCTACCTTCCAAAACCTCTAATATTCCATTCTCACTGACATCAGGAAGCCCATAAGCTGAAGGTCTCCTAAGCATCCTCATCCAAGGAATCAATCAATCAGTAAAGAGCATTTCAACAGGCTGGTGCTTTCCACATAAATGTATGCATCAAATATATGTTAAAAAATATTTGAAAATACTTTAAAGAGATAGTCCTTGAGGGAAAGAATATAGTATATGATACCTAAAAAAATTCCTTAATTCCATAGTTATTTAGAATATTTTCTGGCCTCTCG
Organism: Proteles cristata cristata; assembly: GCA_017311185.1. Taxonomy (NCBI): domain Eukaryota; kingdom Metazoa; phylum Chordata; class Mammalia; order Carnivora; family Hyaenidae; genus Proteles; species Proteles cristata. Next base: position 271,827 of record JAESUZ010000553.1, read on the forward strand.
CTTTACTTTAAATACAGTCAATGATTAGTTAGGTTTTTATTAAGCAGCCAGACACAGTGGAAGAACAATACTCGGTTTTCAAATAAGTATTCCAAATGAAAATGTTTTCATATATAAAATCACATTATCAGATTCAGACCACTTTTAAATATTCTCCAAGATTTTTGTTGTTATTGGTTGGTTGATTTTGCTCACACGTATTCAAAATACCTACATTTTGGTAAGTATAATGTAGCCTTTTTAGCATGAATGTTTTTTCTTCTTGAATTTTATTCCAGTCTGTATTTGACTAAAGTGTCATGATAGAATTTGATTCTAGCTGTTGGCATGTATCAGTGAGAGACAGGACATAAAGACCATATTAGCTTTCTGTTTGGAGGGACTATCGTTACAAATGACTAACCACTTAGACAAGAAAAAAAAAACAAATAAAAAACTCTGTGTGTTCAGACAGGGGTCACTAGCTCTCTCTTGGGGGTATAAGGTTATTTTGGTGGGGAAAGGTATTCCAGAAAGAAAGTAGCATTTTTTGGATCATAGAATCAGAAAACCATGAGGCCATTTTGGAGACAATTAGCTTGAATGGGGAGCATTGTATGAATAGGGGTAGAGAGCTATTAAACTGAAAGTATAGATGCAGTCTTGGTCTTAGAGGCCTTGAAAAACATGTATATTTTAGTAAGTAGGCAAAGGTTTGAACAGGACTGTGCCCAGAATAGAACTGTTATTTAGGGAAATTAATTTGACAAGATGTGTAGGATAGACTAGAAAAGTAAGAGAATAGAGACAGGGGCACCAATTAGGTAACTAAAACAATAGTGCTATTGAGATGTAATGAGGCTTTCACTAAAATAACTGCAGAAGAAATGGAAAGGATGGAAGGTTAGTGCTGATTTTTGGCTTCTGGACTATCTATAGATAAATGCAACTGGTAGACACCTGACCTCTAAATGCTAGGAGTGGTGCTTTATATCACTCTGCCTAATATAGCATATTTACCAAAATGACTTCATTTAAACTTAACATGGGAATAAGATTTAAATATGTAGCTAAGAGGCTCATCTAGGTCAAGATATGGCAGAAATAAACATCGGGGAGCACATGTGTCAGAGAAGCATGTAGACTATGTGAAAAGCCTCTCAAATTCATAGGGACACCAGAATTACTGGGATTTTTAAAAAAATAAAAATAATGCTGCATGAATCTCACTCTAGAAATTTAGATTAAAAATTCTCAAATGATTCTAGGACATAAACATCTACATATGGTTCTGATGTACAGTCAAGACCTCACTAACCCATAAATGAAGATCTGTTATGAGGAAGACTCCCAGTGGGGTACACACATAAATCAGGCCTTCTGGGCAATCCGCTTTTCAGATGATGACCCTTCTCTACAGATTTGCTCTGTTCCTCTGTGTGTTCTATTGCATAATATTTATTTTGTTGCTCCCAATTATGATTACAGATTGACAACTTGAACTTTACATTTCTGTGTACATCTTGATAGCCTAGTTCTGAGCCTCTGAACCGATAACACTGGCATCAGGGCAAAGTGCCAATTTAATCCAAGATTCCTCTCTCTGTTACCAGGAATCTCAGATTTAGTAACCTGATGCTAACTTTTTAAAAAATGTTTTGATAGAACTGACACTGAAGACTACCTCCACTGCAGTTAATTCAGAAAAGATCCATGTCTAAAGAGGCTTATTTACCAAGCATTTCACCAGCTAAATAGAATTTTTGCAGCCTAATGATTTTTGTAAAAGGGCAATTATATGTGTTCTTGGGTGAAAGTATATGTGTGTATACCTTATCTCTTCTTACTCTTTCTATCCTTTTCTCTCTCATTCTGTCCCTGTCCTTTGCTCTCTCTCTCTCTCTCTTTCATACACATACACACACACATATACCTCTTAAATTTTACTCTATATACGAGTATAATTAATTCACCTCACATGGACTGGCCATATTTTTCCAGAAGATAGTTTATACTTTTTGACTCACCATTAATCAGATCAATTTGTAGAACTATTTTACTGTAAGAAATGACAAAAGATAAAATTTACCTTTTATCTTTATTATAATAAATTAACTTAATTATCTGATTTTTCCTTCAGCCTGATATTGCAAAAACTATTATTTTATCTAATGTAGGAGTTACTAAGCAATTTCCATGGACTGGATCTACAAAGGAGTTATGTTTCTTGGCTAGAGAAATATTTAATAATATTTAAATTTGAAAATTTTTAGGTACAGCATGCATTCTCCAATTTAACACAATTCTCAACATTTTATATTGCCTTTTTTCTAGATCTCCATCCACACACATGTCTTGCCTTATATTTAATGGAATTTGGACATGAACATGAAACATCTTATTTAAAACCAGGTTTATATATGAACCATGAATAAAATCCAGGTATAATTTACATACAATAAAATGCATCCATTTTTTGTCTGTACAGATTCTTAAGTTTGCATTTATCAAGTGCATAAACTACCACCACAAATCAAGATATAGAACATTTCTATCACTCTGAAAAGTTTCCTTGGGCCCTTTTGTTATAGTATTTAATGTAAATGGAATTACAGAATATATACTATTGTGTGACTAGCTTCTTTAGATCACCATCTTTTCTTTCCTTTTGATACATCCATGTTGTGTCTTTCAATAGTTCATCCCTCTCTTTTGCTTAGTAATAATTGCATTGTACAGATATTCCACTTTTATTGTTTCACAATTGACACTTTAATTATTTCCAATCTTTAATTATTATGAATTAAACTGCTATGCATATTTGCATTAAGTCTTTATATTTGTATTGATTTCTCTTAGGTCCTAGAAATAATAGCCTTTTTGAACCTTTCACTTATCAAATGATATACTCTTATTAAATCTGACTTCATTTCAATAAATATCTATTGAGCAATTATTATCTACCCAGACATTCTAGCAGACTTCAAGTACATAAAACATATAAGTCAAAATTCTTGATGTAAAGAAACAAATCCAGGAGACTAATCCAACTTTTAAAAATTACCAAATGGTATGATATTTTCTAAAGAACATTTAAAGTATATTATTTAAGGAGAAGAGTAAACTGCACAGGGAAAATGTCAAAGTAGCTTAAAAAAGAATGTAAGAAACTCCAATGATACCAAGAAGAATAAAAAGTAACACATTATCTTTGTGAAACTGCAATTAAATTGGGAGGTGAGGATGTAAACTCTTAAGCAGAGAGGAGACAGGTATTAAGTTTAGTCATGTAGGCAGACCTTTTGAATCCTCTTTAGAGGGAGAGATCTTATGAAAGATTTTGCACAGGGGAGTAAAAAAAAAATGAGAGTTTTGCTTCAGAAATTTTGCACTGGCAGCAATATAGCAGTGTGGTTTGGAGGAAGTTGGAGGTAGAAGGCAAACTGTAGCAAGACTTGAGACAGCATTGGGAAGGTTTGTTGACTGATAACATGTTAAGGCAAAGCAGAATTCCTAAATTTCTTATTGCATAACCCACTAAATGGAAATGTTTTTCATGAAGATTAATGAATAACAAATGATTGGTATATAGAGATAAAATTACCAACTTCTAGTCTTGAGGAGTTTATAGTTTTTGTGGTACATCTGGGTAATTATGTCCAATAGGAATTTGGTTATACAGATCTGGGAGGGCTCTAAGCTTCAGAGGAAGATCTGAGAATTCACAAGGGTCCAAGTGTCTGCTACATCTGTGGGTATGTGTGTTAATCTACCTAGCATGTGCAAGGAGTGACGACGAAAATGATAAGGAGACAATCCTGGTAAACACCAGCAAAAAGGAGGCAGGGGAGTTGCAATGGACTGAATATTTATGTCCCTCTAAAATTCATATGTTGAAATCCTAACTCTTAATATGGTATTAAGAAGTAGGGCCTTTGGAAGGTGATTAGATCATATGGATGGAGCCTCTTGAATGGGATGTATGCCTTTATAAAACCCCAGAGAGATCGCCTTTCCCCCATGTGAGGGTAGAGAGAAGACAGAGTCTGTAAACTAGAAAGCAGGCTCTTATTGGACGCCAAATCTGCTAGCACTTTAATTTTGGACTTCCCAGGCTGCAGAAGTATGAAAAAATAATTTATTTATTTATAAGTCACCCAATCTATAGTATTCTTTAATAGCAGCCCAGACAGATCAAGACAGAAGTAGAATTGAGAAAATAGAGAGGAAAGAGAAGCACAAAGAAATAATGGCAAGACATGAAAGGTAGCACAGAAGACATATTAAAATTTCAAGATGAAGAAGTAGTCAGTATGGCCAAGGTTGAAGAAGTTAATAAATTTTTTAATATGGTAATTAGGAAATCATTGTTGAATCTATAAGAAAGAGATTTAGAAAAATAGAAGATAAGAATGCACTGCACTGAGAGGTGTTAGGTAATAGAGTGGGCATTTAAAAATACATGGCCACTAGCTCAATAAACACACAGCCATCAAAAGCTCTCCAAAATATATTATATTATATTTAATTGAATATACTTAAATGTAATTATATTACAAAGAATAAATTGAATAAAAACAATAGGAAATGATTGAAGTAAGATCAAATGGATTGTAATTCAGAGCAGGTGGTAAAATTAAACTTGGATAAGATGTAGCTCATATCTTTTTCTTAGACATGTGATTCTCAAGAGTTCACCAAACTAGCAGCATCAGCATCTCTTTGGAAATTTTTAGAAATGAAAAAATTTCAAACCCAACCCCAGATCTACTGAAAAAGGAGGTCTGGGCTTAGAGCCCAAAAGTCCATATTAAAAAAAAAAAAAACCGTGGATGCACATTTTTTTAGGATTCTACTCAAACAGGGGCGCCTGGGTGGCTTAGTCGGTTAAGCGTCCGACTTTCGCTTAGGTCATGGTCTCGCGGTTCATGGGTTCGAGCACCGCATCGGGCTCTGGGCTGATTGCCAGCTCAGAGCCTGGAGCCTATTTCAGTCTGTGACTCCCTCTCTCTCTGACCCTCCCCTGCTCACGCTGTCTCTCTCTCTCCTAGAAATATATAAAACATTAAAAAAAATTAATTAATTAAAAAAACCCTTCATGTGACTTTGTTGCACAATAAAGTTTGGGAACCACTGGATTAGAGAAAGAGGAAGGACAAAATTTGTGAGACTATGTAGAGGTTACAATAGGGGTAGAGGATGACAGGTATAATAAACTCAGAGAAATTGTGCTTGCTAGCCTCAATTACCTCTGTGAATTTGAAGATGAGACCAAAGCTAGACAAAATATAAATACTTTGGGAGAAGTGATAAAATTCTTCAGTACCCACTACCTGTAATGGAAGATGAAACTGGTTGCTGTTGAGACATGAAGAAAGATCGCTAAGAGTCCCTGAGTGCCCTGTGGTCACTTCTTAATGGCACCCTTCTTCACAGTTAAATTTGTTTTATACAGTATTTTTCAGTGACTTTTGGTAAGAGAGCAGAGTGGGGACTTTATCTTGGAAAATGTGCCAAAGAAATGCTGACCCTGATATTCCACTATTAATTGTACCTCTTCTTCACAACTCTAAAGTCAAGTATCTTTTTAAAAATGACAATTCCTTTTGTAATCTTCTGTTTAATGATATAGATTAATTTATATGAGTAGTGAGATCACATCAGATTTAGATTTTAGTTGTAAGACAGACCAGTTGCAAAGCATGTGGTTTCCTTTAGTTAAATTGCTTGTAGCTGTAAGAACTCATTGTTAATGGCACTGTGTTATCTCTCCTCTCCAGAGCCATTAATGTGTCTCCACTGAAATTGCATGCAATAGAGTCTTATTTACTTCATTAAATACCATGCAAGCTGGACTTCTTTGGGAGATATGTTTATTTCCTGCATGAAAGACTATGTGGATAAAACTTTTGGAAGCCTTATATGGTATTTTGGGGACTATTAATAAGTGAAGAATACTTTCTTGCCTCTGAAATTATTTGCATGCTTCTTTATTTAATGAGTCACTAGATTTAACTTGCCTTTAAAAATCAAATTATTTCTAGAGATGTAACAGAAGGGTTCCAGCAGCAAAGATTCTTTATCTTCTCCCGACATTTCTTCACCTAACTGTTTTTGGAGACTTTTTTCATCCTACATTTTACTAGGGAAGAAAAGTTATAAAGTTGAACTTCATGTAGGCAAAGTACCAAAATAGCGAAACCTTAACTACTGTGCCTAACCAGATAGGACCCATGAAAATGTATATTTCCTCTGATATTTTACTTCTCTTGTTATTGTTAAGGTTTGCACAGCTGGTCTTACAGGTTGAGAATAAAAAGGAATAATTGAAATAGTTTAGTTGATAAATTGTGCATATTCCAGCCATTTTACTCAATCAAGAAAATATTTAGTGACAAGATGATGGCTGGTTAGTATAATGTCACTTCATCTAAAACAGGTGAATTAAACAGCATGTATTTAGGGCCCATGTCGAATTTCTATATTTTCCAAACTGATTTAAATGACATTTCCAGCATGAAAGGTAATGATTTTTATAACAATCATATTATGATGATGATTGCTTCCCCATTCAATGTGTTTCAACTTACACATGGGTAATGTGAGAGTGTCCATAGTAAGTTATAGTCTCTCTACATTAGGGTAGCTCCAGGGTCTAAATGATTCATAAGAAGCTTATCAGCTGGTGAGAGAATACGGCTTATTTTCAAAAATCTGTATTTCGATCACTTAAAGATATTGACCATTAAAAGGAGAGAAAAGGAAACAGCAATGTTCTATAAGCATAGGTGAGCAATACACAGGTGCTATAGAGTATGATTAAGTAAATAACTGAAGGGAGGGAACAAAGATAAAGGAAAGGCAAACCAAGACAGAGTTGGCCAGCATGGTAAGGGGACACAAAGGCATCGGTGTATCCAGGTGCTTTTCTTCCCTATAAATCTTTTAAAAAATCTTTCCTTAATTTATTGACTATCTATTTAACTTTCTTTTCCAGTCCCTAGCTTGAATTTGGAAGTATAATGAAGAAAAAAGAAGCATAATGCTAACAGTTTGAGATAATTCAAAGTAATGCTACTTAAAAATCTTACTATGGATTCTATTGTCACAAATCATTCAGCTGTGAAAGAAAACATAATATTGCATAAATATAGCAAAGACTTATTAACGTCCCTTTGTATTTTCTTAATTTGCTTTTGTTGACAGTGGCTGAGACAAAAATAATCAGTTAAATCCATCTACTTTACAAGCATTATACGTGTTTGGTTTTGCACTTTTCATTTTAGGCAAAGTCTTTAATACCTTTGTATCTTACTCTAATAATTTAGCTTTCTTGGAAAAAAAAGTTAATATAGATTAAATTATATTCAACAAATTTATGAAATTTTATTACATTATAGGCTCTTTGCTAGGCACTAGTGCTTAGAAGTTAACATGAAAGCCATGGATTTTAAGGTGTTCACAGAGGAGTGGAGAGATCAGCATATAAAGATGAGATGGCATCAAATCTAATAGGTTTATTAATATGGATGAAAAGCAAAGTAGGGGGGCTCTGGAGGAAAGTGCAGTTAATTATAGCTGAAAAGTATTTTTTAATTCACAGTAAAGTTGATAAGAACTCACTTTTTTTCTTAGAATAGGTTATATATCTTTATAAGGTTTTGTGAATCATTTTATGACCTAGAAATTACATTTTTCCAAGTCTCTATCAAATATGTACTCATGTATATATACATATACGCACATGCATGTACACATATATGTAGGTTTGCATATGCATTTGTGTCACATACTATGCAAGGAACTCAAACAAGATACATACAGTTTCCCTCTCCATGGACCTTTAATCTAGTTAGTGGTATTAAATTGGGAATGGATAATTAGAACTTTTATGTATATATGTTGTAATGTAAAAGGAAGAAGTGAAGGGCACATTTTTACAGTAATATCCTCAGGTAAGCCGCAATCCAGGCTATCCTTCTCATGAACCCTGTTTTTATTAACTGGAGGAATAGATATCCCAAGGAAAAGTGAAATACAGTATTTTCATTCAGTTGTATATTTTTAACATATTTGTGCCCAATTAAGTCAAGTTTTTGACCATTTTTTCTAATTTAGGTTTAACTTCAGTTGCTAAACCAAAACACAAAAATTGAAATGGGTTGCATTGATTCTAGTTAAGAGATTGGTTTGGTGAAAATACTTATTATGCAAACACAAACATAATAAAGCTGATGGGGCCCTTCTTCTGTTGCACAAGCACTCTTGTCATTAGCCCCAGAGTTAATCTGCCCTTTGGAGGTAAATGTAATTCTGTAGCACACAGTGTTTTAGTAACTGCTTTGCCAAAGTGACTTGTGCTACAGAGAACATTGTGAAAACAAATATGCAGAAAATTTCCTGTTTTTCACTGATTTTTATTATTGTCACAAGTTGGCTTCTCAACAGATGCTGAGATACTGAGTTCGGGGTATAAATTGTCCACTAAGGGAACAATAATTTTGAAAGGAAGCAGATGAAGCAGGATTGGGCAGAGTGAAAAGCCACACTGTGATTCGAGCTCCACAAAGCCTTGTCTGACATGTTAGTCAGGGTGAGCTGCTATACCAGAATATCATAGATGGATGGCTTATAAGCAACAGAAATTTTTTCTCACAGATCTGGGGTTCTAGAAGTCCAATATCAGAGAGCCAGCATGCTCCGGTCTGGTGCTATCCCTCTTCTGGGGTGCAAAGGCTATTTTCTCATTGTATGCTGACATGGCTGACAGGGTGAGAGAGGTCTCCATGGTCTCTTTTGCAAGGACACTAATCCTCTTCATGAAGACTCCACCCTCATGATTTAATTACCTACCAAAGTCTCCACTTCCTAATACCATCGTATTGGAGGTTAGCATTTCAACATCTGAATTTTGGGGAGACAGACATTCATTCCATAACAGACAGCCCCACAGAGAGCTCTAGAGTGACTATTTCTCATCATAATTGCCCTATACCTGACCAAAGTATCTGGATCTCAATACTCCAGTCTCACTCATTTTTCAGATTCACACTACTCCAGGAAGAGTATGGCCTTTAGTGAGGCACTTTTCTGGAACTGAGGCAGATCCTAAAGTTTCATAGAGGTTTAAAATTCCAACATTTTCTAAAATATAATACCCTTATGTTCAGTTTATAGAATCTCTTGACTGAAAGTTAGAAATGCAGTGCCAACTAGAAGAGACTATCATTCTCGTCAGTGGAAACAAAGTTGACTATATGATTGAAGTCTATGAAATCTATGAATCCATGAAATGAATGCCTGCATGATTGCAAATCTATAGAACCTGATGAAGACTTTATATGGGGCTAAGGACAGAAGTGGCCCATCCAGGGCTTTTAAAATAAGATTAAGAAGAAAAAGTTTCAAGTGTCAAATCTGTTTAATTCAATGTAATATTTATGCTTTTTCTCATCTGTTTGTCCTCACAATTACTACAATCACTATAAGACCAGGAACTTAAATGTTGTTACCATTCATATCCAGAGCTATATATAGTATGTGCTTGGTAAATACACACATTCAACAATTAAAGAAATGTGGAAAAGAGATAAGTTCACAAAGCATGGAATAGACAAATGTTGGCTAATTGTTACCACTGAAATGACACCAAATAGTAACGAAGGAGAGAAAGAAAAAAACATAAATCCACAGGTACTAAGAGAAAAGAAATAATAACGATATCAATATTTTTAAGATGTAAAGCCAATGGACGAGTAGAAACCAAACTAGCCAACTAAATGGGAAAAACCAAGATATAAACTTTTGCTTGTGAGGGAAATTCAGACAGGTTCAGGAATTCGAGGTACCCAGCATGTCCAATATGAGATACTTGGTACTAAAAATCAGCTATTAAAAATCAATCACTTTCTTGTACTCATCACAGAACACGGGCTACAGGACAATGTCACTCTGAAATCTGGAGAGAGAGGCAAATCCATAGTGTTATTGCAATTGAAATTTGATTTTTTAGTGTAGGCATTCCTGAATCTATAAACTAGTGAAGTCACTTAATTGGGAATTTTAATTAATATTGGAGGCTAATTGTAGACTAGCTTGAGCAAGAAATTCCTAGGTTCTTAGTAGAACTTCCACAGTTTCATGAGTTCTCTTTAGAAAGCCAGGAGATTTTATGGTGAGGATCCAAGAAAAATTTTTCTTGTCTCTGAAATGGAAAGATGAATCATTGTGAAGCATGCCTACCATCTCCTCCAAAACATGAGTGTCCTTTCTAGGAAAAAAGACTTTGCCAGACAGCAATTCAGAAATCTTATCTTAACTGGCAGAATGGAACTTCTCTCCACACAATGCTGCTCCTGAGATTCTATCTCACCTAAAGTATAGAAACAATAAGAGGGGACAGAACTTTAAGAAAATAGGTGGGGATACTGTCTCTCAAGAAAGGAGTATGACACAGCAGGGGAAAAAAAAACTGAACCACTAGAGAAATACTTATGAAGGTTAATAGAGCTAAAACACAGGGACATTAAAAGATTGGGAATTAATCAGAAAACCGCAGAATGCTCCTCCTATCCCAGTTTTATAACCAAACCAAAAAGGCTTCAGTCTAATAATAGTAGATTATGTCAGGAAAAAAGGAGAGAGAAACAAACTTTTGGAGAGGTATCTATGGAATCCCCAAAGTCTAGAGAAGAGATAAAAATAAAGGCACTGGATCAAAAGTCTGATAACTAATCTCTAGCAACAAGCTCCAACAAGTATTAACAGCAGAATCCCCAGCCAGATTAACAGATGTCATTACCTCAAAGGCCCATTTACCTTACTTTTTATTGTCCCATACAACACATATGGATTTTAATAAAAACTTATAAAGCGTGAAAAAGGGCAAGAGAAAAAAGTCTGACAAGAAAAAGTACTCATAAAAATAGACTCAGATAAGACACAGATTTAGAAATAATCAAAGGAGTTAAAGTAGCTCAGATTAATTTTTAAAGACATAGTGTAATTCTTGGGAAACCACTTTTTTTAACTATATGATAAGCTCAGAGAAGAGAGAAAATATAATTATGTGAAATGCTTCGTTAAGTTGAGAAAAGGTTAAAAAGGGTGGGTGGAGAAAAAGAAACAGAATAAATGAAAGTTTCAGGATTGGCAGATAATAATCCAACTATATCAATAATCACTTTAAATATCCTAAAAACACAAAATAAGACTAATTATCATAGTGGATTAAAAAATACAAGAATATATGCAGTCTACAAGTAACTCAATTTATTATTTTTTTAATGTTTATTTTTATTTGAGAGAGAGAGAAGTGTGCAAGTTGGGGACGGGCAGAGAGAGAGGGAGGCACAGAGTCTGAAGCAGGCTCCAGGCTCTGAGCTGCCAGCACAGAAGCTGATGTGGGGCTGGAACCCACCGACCATGAGATCATGACCTGAGCTAAAGTTGGACGCCTAACTGACTGAGCCACCCAGGTGCCCCTAAGTAACTCAATTTAAATATAAAAATTCAGATAGGTTAAAAGAGAATACAGAAATAGGTATCATGCTACTGCTAATAAAAATAAAACTAAAGTGACACTGTTCATTTAAGACCTAGCAGATTTTATAATGAGAAAAACTATCAAAGATAAAGAGATGCACTGTGACATAATAAGCAACTGTTCAAATCTCCCATAAATATAAACATTTAAATATGTATGCATCAAAAGGAGCAGCAAAGTACATGAGACAAAAACTGGCATAGTGATAACAGAAATAGGAAAAATGTACTGAAATAGTTGGAAACATCAAAATCTCCCTATCACTAATTTACAGATGAAACAGGTAGAAAATCAGGAGGGATACAGATGACGTAAAATGCAGTTTGATCTGGTTGATATTTATAGAGTGCTCAAAGGAAAATATATCATCTTTTAAGCTCACATCCATCATTCACCAAGACAGGCTGCATTCTGCATCATAGAACCCTCCTCAAAGATGTACAAAAATAGAAACCATGCTAAGTATGTTCTCAAACTACGTGAAATTAAACTCGAAAGCAAGAAAAAGAAGAACAACTACAAAAAATACCTAGACTTTTCCCCCAAATATTTGGAACATATAAACAGCATGATTCTACATAATCGATGGGTCATAGAAGATTCTACATAATCAGTGGGTCATAGAAGAGGTCTCAAGAGAAATTTTAAAGTTCTTTAAATTAAATAAACATGAAAACACAATTATCTAAGTTGTGGTAAAAATGAAAACAGTAATCAGAGAGAATTTTAATGGCATTTAATGAATATGGCTTTTTTTTTGGTCTTTATTCCTGTAATTTCCTAAATGATAAGACCAAAAATAATGGAAACATCTTTTGTTATAAGTTTTTGAGTCTTATTCCCAGTTCCCAAAATAGCTAAGGAGAGGAGGGGAAGGGAAGAGACAGAAAGCAACAGGAAGAAAGTTTGGGGGTGTTTTTTAAAAGTTAATTTACAAATTCACCTCACCTGATAGTTTGTCCTTAAAGAAAGAAGAGCTTCAAAATACATACTTCAATGTATTATCTCAACTTCAAATGCAGCTTTTGTTCATGAAGTCACAGTGCTTATTTCTGAGGTAAATGAGTTCTCATTCTCTCTCCGTCTCTCCCTCTCTCTCTCCCTCCCCCCTCCTTTCTGTCACCAAAATATTAATCACCTTTTTTGCCACTTGTAGTTAATTCCTTCAAGATGATATTCTAACCTCTGAATACTTCAAAAGGATAAAAACTGTTAAAAAAAATATCAGTGCTCTTTTTGCCAGTGAAGTGACAGGTTTATAAGCTTTTTGCTTTAGTATAGAACACATTAATTTTTTTTTAAAAAGTTTAATTGGCCCAGGCTCTTGAGATAATAAATGTTCATTTCAGAAACATGCTTCATTTTAATTCATTTTAAAATCTGGTACAGAATGCTCTCTCCTCCTATATAGTCACTGGAAAATCAACTTATTATGAGATTATCAAAACAACAAAAGCATTTTTCATGCAAATAAACCATGACAGTGATAACCGCTATCCTCTATGTTCAGAGAAGAATGAGAATAGGATTATTTAATTTCCATTAGTAAGATTTTGAAGCCAGCTACCTCATCAATGGACTTTATTAAAGTGATTTTTTATGGATATAACAGTGTTTAATTTGCTAAGTGAAACAAAATGAATCAATTAAAATCAAGTTCTGTAATATTAGTCTTTCCTTTCTTAAAAGTAACAGCTTTCAGTCTCATTGGCTTTCTATATTGACATGTATCTTATACATTAATATTAAAATTTAAAAACATTTCAATTATAGCAGTTAGTCACCATTTTTGGAAGTTTATTAAAATAATGTTTTATGTTGATAAAGTATGGAAAAGTTTTAGAAAAATTCAAGAAAAAAGAACATGTCCAATGGAAAAAAACTAATTAAATTTGGAGACCCTGTGTTTAATTCTTTATGTAACACTTTGTCATTTGTTAGGATATTAGATAGGAAAGTAAAATTTACCTATTTTATAAATATATGTATGAATTAAACATCTTCATATCAAAGAAGTATCTTCAGAACTCCTTATTAATTTATTTCTTTTAAGAAGTTTTAATAAAAAATATTTCAAAATTACTGTTTTACCTCAATTTCTTATCAACCGTAGATACTTGCTCATTAATTTAATTTTGCCACAGATCACATGTGCTGTAAATGAAGAATGTGATGTTCAGTAATACCACTTTTATAATTCCACAATGTGACAAATGTTCTATGCCAGAGAGGATTCACTTATTTATTTTTTGCATTGCTTAATCAATCAGACACTTAATTTTGCATGGTCAGATGTATTATCCTTTTCCTTTAAGAATTTTAATTATTTGCCTGATTCAAGACATTATTTATAATATGGCAGTTGTGAAGAAATTCTACTTCTTTCTAGTGCTTTCAATTTTTTAATGTATTTTTGTGTCTCCTTTATCTGGTTTATTTTTATGGTGTAAGGTAAATATCTAATTGGTATTTTTCCACATAAAGCCACATTTCCCTACACCAATTAGCAAATACTATTTCTTTTTTTTTTTTAACAGATAGTTTATTGTCAAATTAGTCTCCACATAACACTCAGTGCTCATCCCCACAAGTGTCCTCCTCCATGCCCATCCCTCCTCCCCCCACATCCATCAGTCCTCAGTTTTTGTCAGCATTCAAGAGTCTCTCATGGTTTGCCTCTCTCCCTTTCCCCCACCATTTCCCCCCTTCTTCTCCCCCTTATTCCTCCGTCAAGTTCCTCCTAATCCTCCTATACGTGCAAACATATGATATTTGTCCTTCTCTGCCTGACTTATTTCGCTCAGCATAACACCCTCAAGGTCCATCCATGTTGCTACACATGGCCAGATTTCATTGTTTCTCATTAGCAAATACTATTTCTTGGCTTGTTTCTTAATTACTGTAAATTTGTAAATCTTCATAACCAATAATAAAAATTCCCAGTATCTTTACTGTTTTTAGTAAACTTTACTGTTTTTTACTTTCACATTATCAAGTTCTTGAAAAATTATATTCAGATTATGATGCAAAAAGAATATATTGGTTTATTTATACAAGATTTATATTTTTCCAAATATAAGTGTCTTTATTCATTTTCTGCCTATGTTAGCTGAATAATTGCCCCCAAATAATGCCCATGGCCTAATCTTTGGAACCAGTGAATGTTACCTTGCATAAAGATAAATGAGACCTTACAGATGTGATTGAGTCTAATCTTGATGGAGAGATTATTCTGATTATTCAGGCATAAGGATGAAGAAAGAATCACAGATGAAAAGGCCGTGTTATAATAGAAGCAGAGATTGGAATAATGTGCTTGGTGTAGCAAGCAACATGCACCCTAGAGCACAGGTCACCACTAGAAGCCAAAAAAGGTAAGCCCACAGATTCTCCTCAGTCACCAGAAAGAACTTGAGTAATTTCAGACTTCTGACCTCCAGAACTGTAAACATCTATTTGTGTTGCTTTAATCCACTCTTTGTGGTAATTTTGTTGCCACTGCAACATTTTTGGTAACTAACGCACTATCCTATAGTACTATCAGTACTTTCTTTTAATCAGCTTTTGACTTAGCATTTTATACTTATAGGTCCAATATGTACGATTGGTTTATTTTATATGTAAATCAAGTAAACAGAAAAAAAAAAGCTAAATCCAAAAATATGAATTTGAGGTAACTGCAATCCTTTTGATATATTGTGATTACTGGTATACTTATTTCTGTTAGCTTATTTTCATTTATCCTATTTAGTCTTCACTGAGTTTTCAGCTATTTTTCCTTTAGTTCTGAAAAACCTCAGTTATCATGTCCTCAGAAATTGCAACTCTAGCCATGTCATCTAATCCTGACTTCTGGAGCTATTTTTGGAGGCTCTAAATATATTATTTATTCTTTTATTTCTTCTGCTTTTTGTGCAGAATTTTGGGTAAATTAATTACTACTATCTTCCATATTATCTTTTCTGAGGAATTTCTAGAATTCATCCTAAATATTGTGATATTATCTTTTATGACTCAGTGATTATAATTTTTACTCCTAACATTTTTAATGGTTTCTTTTAAATATCTGCTTTTATTAGTATATGCTATTTCCATATTATAGTTTATCATTTTTATGTATGCTACTTATTCCTTTATCACTTTGAGGAAATACTTATTTTTTATTATGTTTAGAGTGATCTATCACTCAACACTTATTTTGAGGTAAATTGATAATAATTGGTTCTTAGTTGCTAGTTTTGTTCAAGTTCTTTGGAATCAAAGGCTCTGTTATATATTCATCTTGAATGTGAGGGTCTCTGTCTTTTTCCTTCTCTCTCCTTCCCCCATCTCTCTATCTATCTCCAGCATATGTGTGTGTCATATGGCCACCATGGTTATGGCCACCATCACCAACCACCATATCACCCCAGTCTTGTACATTCCTTAATGAGAGTAAGGGTTTCTGTTCTCAGCTCATATGATCAATGTCATAGATCTTTTCACTTAGTAGGTGAATACCTTGGTGCAAGTCCCATTTTGTGGCCTTCTTTTCTTTCTTTCTACTCTAAAAGTGGCAACTCCAGGAAGCTCTCAGAGTTTGTCTCTGCATTTTAAGTGAGTGCAGGAAACTGATCCAGATCTTAATATAAAATGATGGGCCTCACTTAATCATCAACGACATAATGTTTAGTCTTAGTTACCACTTTGGAGTCTAACCTACCTAGTGTTGCTCCTGAAAATCATGAGCCCCATGAGATTATCCCTCACACAACATTGCGAAGATTCTTTTCCACTTTTGGACTATAAAGAAATTTGTCATCCTTTGAGCATGATTGTGAATTTTATTATACTTTAGTATTTACTCATCACTGCTACATGTTATTTTGAGCTCCAGAGACTTAAAGTATGTGCTAATCATATTGCCTTTATTAAAATTCAACAGGTGTGTGTGTGTGTGTGTGTGTGTGTGTGTGTGTGTGTGTATTTTGGTCGGGGGGGGAGGGCAGTATTTTCTTAGGCTATATTTCCAGAAGTGGAATTATTTAATTATGAAAGTATGTTCTTTCTTAATCTTCTTGGTATTACTGATAAATTTCTATCCTTTACAGTTAACATTTCATTTTGTATTGCTCTTTTCAAAGGCCCTTTTTATTTTAAACTAAAGATACTATAAAGGACTACAAAATATTTTAATACGATTTTTACCTGACATAGTCATAAAATACCTGCTCTAATTCCTAAGGTTTTAAAATGTCTTGAGTGAATATATTTATGTGTTTTTTTTCCATTCTCCAGAAGTGTTGTTTTTATGAAACTAAAGCATAATTCATGTTTTCTTCTGTCAGAATCAACACTACAAACTGAATTATCTTTTAGCAAGAATGTCTGCAATAAAAGAACAATCCTAAAAGATCAGAGCTGAATGAGTCATGAATGTGATATAGATGAACTGAAGCTCCTTGAAGGCTTTTGCAGAAAGCCACGATGAATGGAGACATTCAGAATTCTCTGCTGCTCTGTACAGGAACTGGGGCCCAGACACAGTTAAAAGGACACTTTTAGGAAAATAGAAAATGAAGGGAAACTATAAAAACTAATTCATATTTCCACACTATAAAAGTATCTAGCCCAAAAATATATTAAAAATTAACAGTTCATAGCAAAGTGAGATGACCAAACATATAGTATGAGGAAGTGGTTTCCTCTTGGACGATGGTTGTTTTTATCGCATTGTTTATTTGGTTACGGAATAAAAATAAGATATGCTTCTTTTGTCAGAGTGTTGTTTGATAAATACAACACTCTGACTGTTATTCACTATATTTAGTAACTTTGGGGACAACATTTTAACAAAGCAAAAGCTTTTTTGAATGTTTTCCAAAATATTTAGTGATGAATAGCATGGGTAAGCTAGAATCAAAGAAACTCCACACTCTTTTAGCACGTATTTCATGTTAATTGCTAAAACTTTGAACGCAATAATGAGCCTGAACTTGTAAAAGCCTGAATGTGTTAATATGTGCCTCAGTGTTTTTTAAATGTGTTATTTATTTATTTTTGAGAGAGGGAGAGCCAGAGATAGAGGGGGACAGAGGATCCTACATGGGATCCATGCTGACAGTAGGGAGCCCGATTCGGGACTTGGATTCACAAACCACAGTGAGATCATAACCTGAGCCAAAGTCACTTAGCCAACTGAGCCACCCAGGCACCCCATGTCTTAGTTCTAAAAGGGGTTTGCTAGAGACATGAGAGGAAAAGAGGAACAATTGACAAGAGTCTCCTTGTTGACTCCAGAAGGGTTGGTTCCAGAATTCAGAGAATTTGGAAGCTAAGGCAGAGATGGCATTATTAGCAACAAGAACTTTCTTATAAGGACATACATGCTTTGGGTCTTCTGACATAAATATTCCACCTAGAGTCCAAATGACCCATTGTAGTGGCTTTATTGTCTTCTCTCTCTTCCCTCTATCTGAGAAAGATGGCGGTTTTGCAAAAATAATTACGATGACATAAGAAAGACACCAGCAGGCAAAATGTCTGTATAGGATTTGTCTTAATGTAGGTAAAAGCACAGTAAGTTTTGAGTTTATAGAAAGGTAAAATATTTATTGAAAGAGCAGGCCTACCAGCTGGGGACAAACTTTCCTCATGATGAAATTCCAGAAGGCCTCTAGCTCTAAATTGTAACTCTGTATATTTCAAGGTGTAAAGTGCCAATCTTACTTTATGGCAGGGTGTTTAAACCATTTTGCTTTCTCATAACACCTCCAGTGACCCTGGCTACCTGCATGTTTGCTCACCACTTTCAAATAATTTCAGG
This sequence comes from Proteles cristata cristata, assembly GCA_017311185.1. Classification (NCBI taxonomy): domain Eukaryota; kingdom Metazoa; phylum Chordata; class Mammalia; order Carnivora; family Hyaenidae; genus Proteles; species Proteles cristata. The sequence goes on from JAESUZ010000553.1 coordinate 290,156, forward strand.
ATATTTTTGAAGGATTACTATGAATTTAAGTGAATCATTTCCATTTTTTTCGGTTATACCATTCCTTTAGGAAGTGTGGGCTTCCAGACTGCCTGAATTTGGTTCCTGCAGGCAGGATTTCACTCAATGAGTAGCTACTGGGTTTTTTAAATCTGGTAAATTCAGTTTTATATCCAAGAGTACACAACAGGCTCATCATTCTCGGCAGTTGAATATTTGAGAAAAAGAAGGAATTTTAGACAGCACTAACAAGGGATGCGTTACTTCTTCTCTGTTTGTAGATTTCTTTTATGTTTTTCAATTTTATTATTATTTTTTAATGATAAATGAGATAGTTAGCTTTGCTTTTGAAGGTAGCCTTGCTGTTTAATGTATTCTGTGTAAAGAAAATCTGGAAGAGTCTGCTTAGGCTCTCGTCTTATGTTTTGTGTTAAAAGTTTCAAAACAGGGGTTCCTGGGTGGCTCAGTAGGTTGGGCGGTGGACTTCGGCTCAGGTCATGATCTCACAGTACATGGGCTTGAGCCCCGCGTCGGGCTCTGTGCTGACAATTAGCTCAGAGCCTGGAGCCTGCTTCAAATTCTGTGTCTCCCTCTCTCTCTGACCCTCTCCTGCTCATACTGTCTGTCTCTCTCAGAAATAAATAAAAACGTTAAAAAAAAAAGTTTCAAAAGCGTCTCCATCCTTATACACATTTTAATCCTATGTTTTTTGTAGCAGAACAGATAAGAGTTTGAGGAAATTACGTAGTTATGAACAGAGGAAACATTTTCTTGCTATTTATTCCACTATATGCGTGTGTGTATGTGTAATCATAATAAGTGGCTGGTTCAAGATTCAGATTCAAGACCCTCTCCCCACTCTCCCCAAATTTTAATGCAATAAATGATACTATAAGAAGTTGGAAGAGTACATGTACTTTGCAAGTGCCTATCATACTTTTTTTTCATTCTATCTTCTGAGCTTTAATATTAATATAACCAAGGGACATTTTGTAAATATATAAGCAGCACTAAAATTTTTGAATATAGTTTAGGATAAAAACCTTGATTTTTATACTACCAGTTTTGTGTGTTAAAACAAACATCAACAGATGTGTCAATAAATAGCATGCCAGTAGAAATATTTTACTTGTAAAGCTTAATCTATGTCAGTCTTCTATGAAATCTAAAAGCTGATGTTATATATCATACGACAAGTTTTGTCATTATTCTCATATTAAAAAATGTTAAAAATAAATTATAGAGGAATGAATTGACTCTCCCGAGGTAACAGAAATAATAAATAAAGAGTTGGGATTTAAACTCAGACAATTTGGTTCTCGAGTGCTGTTTTGGCCACTGAACAACTGAAGATGAGTATTACATTTTCCCCGTCAGGAAAATTACAACCTATTGACATAGTTTAAGTCTAACATGATCTTTCTAATGCCAGATGTCTTGGTTTTTCACTATGTTTGCTACATCACTATTCATCTTCCCTCGAGCCATCCTTTGATTCAAGGACTAGGTGTTGTCCCAGACAGATATGACCAATCCTAGTTTTTCAACACAGAAGTTTGGAAAGTGAAATGTTCTTACCAATCCCATGTTTCCTTTTACTAATTTACTAAGTGATCTAGTGCTTACTATCAGGCTATATGTTAAATCTCCCATTTGCTCTCAAGGTTTATAGTATATAAACATTAAAATAAATATCATTCATTGTTATTTAACCTGGTTTTCTTGCAAGTATCTTCCCACATATCTTTTTGTTTGTTTTGTATTTCTTTATTTTTTTGTCAGGTTAGTTACCACACAGTGTAGTCTTGGCTTCAGGAGTAGAACTCAGTGATTTATCTCATATATGATCCAGTATTCATCTCAAAGAGTGCTCTCCTTAATGCCTGTCATCCATTTAATCCACCCATCCACTCTCCACCCTATCAACCTTCAATTTATTCTTGGTATTTAAAAGTCTCTTATGGTTTGTCTCCTCCTCTGTTTTTATCTTACTTTTCCTCCCCTTCCCCTATGTTCATCTGTTAAGTTTCCAAAATTCCACATGAGTGAAATCATTAATCTGTCTTTCTCTGATTTACTTCACTTTGCATAATATCCTCCAATTCTATCCACATTGTTCAAATGGCAAGATTTCATTCTTTTTCATCACCGAGTAGTATTCCATTATATTTATATACCACATCTTCTTAAACCATTCATCTGTTGATGGACATTTAAGTTCTTTCCACAATTTAGCTATCGTTAATAGTGCTGCTACAAACATTGGGGTGCATTTTTGCAATCAGCAAAATCAGCAATTTTGAATCAGCAATTTTGAATCCTTTGGATAAATTCCTAATAACGCAATTGCTAGGTCTGTGAGTGGAAAGCAGCAAAGACTACAAAAGACCAGAGACATCACCAAAAGCATGAAATCTACAGATACCACAATGGCACTAAATTCATCCCTTTCCATAATTACTCTGAATATAAATGGACTGTATTCCCACATATCTTTTTGGGCAAGCTACATATTCATTCCATCCTATATCTTTTTTTCATTAACTTTGGAGCTCATAATCAGACGTAATTCTTTAGTCTAGTTGCACTTAATCCAAAGTAGAAGAGAAAGATTGTGTCTGGTTTTCTGCATGTCATATAAATTTATTGATTTCAGTATTCAATTACTTTTCTAGCAACAAAAATTTTTTGGCGTATTTGTTTTTACCATGGTAACGAAATGTGTTTGTGTAAGCTTATAACTGACAGTGACTGTTTTTTATTTCATATTCATACACTTTAAGGATTGCTTTTCCAAAATTAAACATTGATCTCTTTCTCTGTTGACTTTATCTTTTAGATTTTGAAAAGCTGGATTCTTTTCCAATGGCATTTATAAATTAAGTCTTATTCCAAAGAATGTAACAGTGAATCTTTCAACAAATAAATTCTAATGGACTGCAAATATGCTTCAATGGCAGTATTAAAGGTATCATTTGAGGGATGCTTGGGTGGCTCAGTTGGTTAAGCGTCCGACTTCGGCTCAGGTCATGATCTCACCATTTGTGGGTTTGAGCTCCATATTGGGCTCTGTGTTGACAGCCAACTCAGAGCCTGGAGACTTTCAGATTCTGTGTGTCCATCTCTCTCTGACTGTCCCCAGCTCATGCTATCGCTCTCTCTCTCTCTCAGAAAGAAAGAAAAAGCATTAAAATTTTTTAAAGTATCTTTTGAGGGGTCCTTGGGTGGGTGGTTCTTTTGGTTAAGTGTGTGACTCTTGATTTTAGCTCCAGTCATGATCTCATGGTTTATGGGATGGAGCCCTACATTGGGCTTTGCACTGGCAGTGTGGAGACTGCTTAGGATTCTCTCTCTCTCTCTCTCTCTCTCTGCCTCTCTCCTTCTCTCTCAAAATAAATAAACTTTAAAAAATAAAATACATATTCAAAAAGATTTATGTGCCCTTTCAATGCTATTCAAAAATACTAGCTATAAAACCTGATATAATTTATTAAGATAGAAGTTACAAATACAAATACTTTATTTCAGTAAAAAATAGTTTTGTACTGTAACTAATATAAAACTCAGTACACTGCAGTACAAAGCTTTTCTAATATTTTGGAAATCAGGATGGTGGAATTAGCTGTGTGGCATTATAAACTTACACAGCCTCTCTGAGTTAATTAAGGTATTGGAATGGATAACCTCTAAGATCATTTTATTGGTATTTTATCAATGCTAGTGTATCCATATAATATCTATGTTTAAAATATAATTTTAATAAACCATTCCTTTATTTGAACTACTTTTTAATAATGCCTGCTTATACATACACTATATAGTTTTGAGTGAATCAGACATCAAGAGGAGTTTTGTAAAGTAATTCACACCATCATGGAGCCGCTCAGAAATTTCACAATATGATCTCACCACATCTGATGCCAAAAAACTGAACTGGACTAAACCAAAATTATGATATTAAGCATTGTTTCTGAATTTATCTTACTTCAATATCTGCTATCTGGCATTTGATTTTTTTTTATCTTTCTTCTGATTGTAATACAATCTTCTAGATAAGATGCTCTTCTGAGTTGATCCATACACTTCTGTTTCCCATCCTTCTTGATATTGCATTTGGAACAAAAGAAATTATATCACTTATATGAAATATTTAATATACAACACAATTTCTCTGTTTCAGCACCTGTCTTGCACTGTGTCCTGGCACATTCTATTCTGAGTAAGATATTTTTTTTCTCCCATTGGACCTGGGTGGCTCAGTCAGTTAAACGTCCAACTTTGGTTCAGGTCACGATCTTGCAGTCCATGAGTTCCAGCCCCATGTCAAGCTCTGTGTTGACAGCCCAGAGCCTGGAGCCTGCTTTGGATTCTGTGCCTCCCTCTTTCTTTGCTCCTCTCCTGCTCATGATCTTTCTCTCTCTCTCAAAAATAAAGATTAAAAAAAAAACATTTTAAATATATTTTCTCCCTTTAATCTATGTCTTTTCAGACTGAGAAGTGCTATATTTACAGTTGTGATGACTATATGTATTCATTTATATAAATTAATTGGAACAGTGTTTGACATATATGTGACAGGTAACTTTGAAGAAAAAGAAAGATAAAAGACTACACTTCAACAGCCTGGCATACCTCTCTCTCAGATAGAATTTGGTTAACATTATTAGAGATCTTGTTGCCATATAATAATTGATGGATTTCTTTTCTATCTTCTCTACTGGACAGTGAGCTAGTTTGGAAGCTAGTCCAAACTCAGTACTATGTCCCTATTCATCTCCATGAAATCAGTGCTTAACACAATGGCATCATTGGAGTTCAGTGGTTTTCAAGTAACAGAATAACCCCAGTTGATATGTCTTAGATATTATTCAGCTCAACTGCTCATCAGTAAGTTTTGTGAAAGAAATGACATAGGTTGCAATAAGAATAATTATGGTTTCCAAAAGGTTTTTCTGAGCTTAAATCAATTTCATATCAAATTGGCTTTCTTCTGTAAGTAGGCCTGTGATGCACTGGAGCCCTGTGATACGCTAAGTCCAATGTCTTATACTGACATTATACAGTGTTGCTGAGTGAATTAACTCAGGATTTAACAAATGAGTTTTCTGTAAAAAGGCCTATAGTATATATTTTAGGATTTGTGGGCCATACAGTCTCTGTTGTAACCAGTCAATCCTGCCACTGCAGTGAGACATGAACCATAAACAATGTGTGAATGAGTGGGCACAACTGTTTTCCCATCGCACTTTATTTAAGAAAATATACAGTGGTTCTGGTTTGGCCCAAAAGCCAGTTTTCTGACCCTTGGATTAAATCAATACAATTGTCAATAGTAGGTTAATTGACTTATCTAGTTCTCATTACGGTATATAAATGTTCGGTTCTTGTTTGTCATACTCCCTTGAAAAACAGAGTCGAATTAAATCAATTTTCTGAAATCGACTTGGAATAAAGAAATTTAATTTTTTTTACCATGTGTAAAAATATCCATTAATATTTTAATTTGTCTTACAATTATCCAAGTGGAGATATAGTATACAATGTCTGTCAAATCTATTTGACAAAAAAATAAGTTTTCTTAATGGGACTAGTCATTAAGAGGACATATTTTGGAGAACACTGGAAAATATGAGCATTGCTGTGAACATTAACCTTTAAGTTCTGATTTTCTACTTAGCATGGAAATCAAACAATTTTTTTCAGAATAATGCTTCAGGGAAGATGAGAACTTCTGACACTCCTAGAATTTTTTTTAAATTTTTTAATGTTTATTTATTTTTGAGAGAGAGAGAGAGAGCATGAGCTGGGAAGGAGCAGAGAGGGGGAGACACAGAATCTGAAGCAGCCTCCAGGCTTGAGCTGTCAGCACAGCGCTCACTGCGGGGCTCAAACCCACAAACCATGAGATCATGACCTGAGCTGAAGTCAGATGCTTAACTGACTGAGCCACCCAGGCGCCCCCAGCTAGAATCTTTGCATAGGAAGCTTCTTAGAAAAAAATGGGGCTGGTGTCATTTTCTTTCCTCAGAATGTTACCTGATTTCAACCATTTATTAGAAAAAGAAAAGGAAAATGAGAGGAGAGGAGAGGAGAGGAGATGAGAGGAGATGAGAGGAGACGAGAGGAGACGAGAGAGAAAACTATTTCTAGGCTATTCATTATAATTTATGGTCATTTTTTTCTCTTTCTCTTTTTCTCTGGAAAAGACTATACTTATCTTCAACTATTCATTTTCTCTTCATTCTTTTAGTCTGAATTCTCGAGTTTTAGTTGAATAAATGAGCCCCGAGTTGGAGATTATGTTCACAGCTTGCATTGCAGCCAGCCTAGAACATGTGCTTAAGTTCTGGAATATATATAACACTGGCTTCTTCTAGCACCCTCACGGAAGGAAAACTGCTTGTTCTCTATTTTCCCTGGCCTCAGCCTCCATGGGCTGTGACGGGGATACAGTTCTGAAGACACTGGCAGTGGATGTTGAAACCACAAAATACAGGAAGGTGGATGCATGCTTGACTTTATAGAGCAGAGAAATCTATCACCTGCTGCCCCATCAGGTCATGTTGAACACAGATGGGAAATACATTTCTATCTCATTTATGTGACTGGCATTTGGCTTCTTATGAAGTAGTTAAATATCCTTAATTATGTATTATATGTCAAAAATTTCAGATTTAGGAGTTATTTCTGTTTCTGATTTATACTCCATTGTACGGACCCTTGTGTTCTAGTCAGATCTACCAAACAGCTATGTATCCTTAATCTTTTTTTTTCTTTAAACTGATGATGATCCAGTATTCCAGCTGGACCACCTTAGATAGAACCAACCTAGAGGGAAATGTTTGAATTACCTACAAGTAAACATAAAGTCATCGGTTAAGTTCTAGAAGTAGAAACCTAGACATTCTTCATTTTCTGTTGGTCAGATGGCAGCACATATATTTTATTATCTGCATGCACTTTGGCAGAAACCACTTTTCTTTCATCTACCACTTTGGATCACTTACGTATAGGACTTGCAGGGGTTTCTGAGGATATATTTGAATAAACATGTGGGTTTGTTTATGTGTATGTGCATTTGACTGCATAGCAATTTTCTGAATTACCTACTACTTTCAATTAACCATGCTTCTGTAGCCTTTCATCAGCTTAGATAAACATGTGTTTAGTTAAACATCAATGTCTGGGAGGCATTAATAAATCTTGCTAAATGCCTTACTAAGGATTATTTTATGTTAAATGGAATAGAATAGAAAGGTTAGTGTACATGTTAATGAAATATGAGGCAATTTGATTATGATTCCCCATAGATATAACTTTTTATGTGAACATAAATATAATCTTAGGTGAAACATTTATAATTTTTATTGCAGTAAATAGTCTATCTGAAGATAGATGTTGCTTGAATTAAGAAAATTCAAAAGCTGTATTTTATTATAATGAACATTCATTCATATAACTACTTATCTGCACACAACTGTAGATTCAATGTAAGACACAGGCAATTCAAGTGTTACCATGGATAATTTTTTGTAATTATAACTCTGATTCTTAGCTTGATTTTATCCCTTTGCATCCAATTTTATAAACTAATATATTCACATTTGGGAAACTGTATTGCTTTTTATTTAAAAAAAATAAATGCCACATTAACAATTTTTAAAAACCAACTCAATTATACATGCATAAGTTCATTTTGGGATATATATATTATGGGTTGGGAAATGTCATCACATCCTTCATCATCACATTTTTTATATCTTCCTGTGGTGAACACCTGTGGCTTGTTGGCAATGTGTTTGTTTCACGGGATTATTAAGCACTCTGTATTTTTAGAGTGGATCAACTCAGAGTTATTTAACACAGGTGTTTCTGTAATTATGATATAGTGGGAAATCTACAGTGCTCAATAGCTTTCAGGTTTCCACTTTTACCTGGGTGATAAAAGCTGTCCCTTATGCAATGCAGTTTTATTAAAGCATTGAGAAGAGGTTACGCCTGAGCTTGCTTAATTGACTTTTAATAAACTGAACACATACTTTATTTAAATATTTGACATTTAGTAATATATAGAATAATTTTTATAAGTTATTTTCATGCGGCAAATAAAGTTATCTCAAGGATCTGAAAGAAACATCAGATATTATATTAAAGACTATGATAATTATCTTCTTACATTTATGGAACTGTTGGAGTCCATTTATTTTATGCTATACAGCATAAATGTAACCATTGGTTACATGTATGTGGTATACACATTTGACTTCTAAATTTTGAAGTATAAAAGGTATTTCATATTATGTGCTATATAAAATATAATGTGTAGTGTGTGGCTTTGCCTTTAAGGCAGTATGCATACAGAGCCCAATTATTCTTAGGTGAAGAAAATGATCCTAGTCAAATCCCCTTAATCTGATTTTAGACATTTCAAAATTCTGCTTTAAAGTCATTGGAACTCAACCATGGCCTACACTGAATTTTAGATTCTTGTCAATAGAAATATTTCAATGCGTCACCACCACCAGTAAATATCATTCTCAGTGGAATATTAATTTGTAGGGAGCGTGTTTGTATTTAATAGCATCCTAATCTCAACTGCATTTTCATCATCAACTCTGAAATGGAGGTGAAAGGGCTTGCCCAAAATAATGGGTAACCCTAATAACAAGGGAGAGATGTAGAGAACAGGGACCTTAGCAAGCTCAAGTGTATGTATTTACTCTGCTGCTGCTGGGGCTTTGGGGAGTGTCTCTGAAACAGTAACTCTGTTTCATTCAGATTTGCATCCACGACACCTAAAAAAGTTACATAGTAAGCAGCCAATAAATATTGCCAAATATGTATCTAGGTAAATGGTAACTGAAGAAGGGATCCCTCAGCCCTTTCCTCCAGACTTTCAGACACTTCTATCTTTATAAGAGCTTTTAGAACATCATGGAGATTTCTGCTGCTATTGTTGCTGACAACTGTGTCAGCACTAACACATGATAAGATTACTCAGAGAGAAAATAATAAATTTCATTGTAGATACCGGACAGTAAGTGCTACACAAATGAGTAGGAAGCACAATAACTTCTCAAACATTTGATAGACAAATAACATAAAAGGAGAGTATTAACAATTATAAAAAAAATAATAGGATAGTCTTCACATCCTCCCCCATAAAAACCTACAGCTTTGATGAAGAGTTAGTGTTTTTATGGTTCTAATAATGTAATAGCAGGTTTGGATCTTTGCTGCATTCATGGGCTAACTTGAGTTGGAAAAGAAAACACCATTTAACAGCAATTTAGAATTTTTGGTATGAATTTATGCCATAACTTTAAGTTTTTAGTTTCTTTCCAGTTAATTAACATATACAGTGTTATATTAGTTTCAGGTGTACAATATAGTAATTCAACATTTTCATACATCACCATGTGCTAATCATGACAAAGGGCACTCCTTAATCCCCATCACCTATTTCACCCATTCTGCCACCAACCTCCCCTCAGGTAACCATCAGTATGATCTCTATAATGAACAGTTTATTTTGGTGTGCTTGGATGGCTCAGTTGGTTAAGCGTCCAACTTGGGCTCAGGTCATGATCTCTCAGTCTGTGACTTTGAGCCCCACTTCAGGCTCTGGGCTGAGAGCTCGAAGCCTGAAGCCTGCTTCAGATTCTGTGTTTCCCTCTCTGTCTCTATCTGCCCCTCCCCCACTTGCACTATGTCTCTCTGTCTCAAAAATAAAATTTAAATAATTTATTTCTTGATTTCTCTATTTCTGTTTGCTTGTTTCTTAAATTCCACATGAGAAAAATTGTATAGCATTTGTGTTTCTGTGCCTTATTTCACTAAGCATTATGTTCTTTAAGCTCCATCCATAACCTTGCAAATTGCAAGATTTCATTCTTTTTAATCGTTAAATAATGTTCCATTATCTGTCTATCTATCCATCTATCTATCATCTATCGATCAATCTATCAATTTATTGATCTACCGATCTACAGATCTACCTATCTATCTAATTTCACATCTTCTTTATCCATTCAGCAGTTGATAGACACTTGGGCTCCTTCTATATTTGGACTATTGTGAATGATGCTATATAAACATGGGGTACACGTATACTTTTGAATTACTGATCTTGAATTCTTGGATAAACATACAGTAGTGTGATTGCTGGAACATAAGGTGGTTATGTTTTTGACTTTTTGAGCAAACTCCATAGTGTTTTCCACAGTGGCTATCATGATTTTGTATGGCATTTAACTTTATATAAACTTAAATAATCCACAAAAAAAATCATTTGTTTGAATGAACTAAAAGAAACATATAGAGGATTTTCTTCTTAGCTTTATTTACTATGGAACACAATAAGGCCCAGAGACCAAATGGAAGAAGCAAGGGTAATTTTCCTAACTCACAGTGTTTATTTCATTCCCTTGCCGGAAATGTTCTCATCTCTAGCATCTTTTATATATCTTTTCCTATCAAAATGTACTTCAGTAAAGAAGTATCTTTCAGTCCTTTATATTTACAAATGACTGAAGCCAAATTATACATGGCTCCTGAGAATTGCATTTTGAGTCTTATCTTTAAAAAATTAAATAAATTTTATTTTATTAATGGGGGTCCCTTTGAGCACTTTGAAGGGAGTGGCAGCTATTAAAGAGATTGAAAGGAATCTTTTTCATCAGGAAGTAGGAAAATATTGTTCTGGGAAAAAGTTTAATGTTGTGGCACTCGATTACTAATGTCTCTTCATAAGAAATGTTTAAGTCAGATATGCTTCTTTTTCTTTTTCTATCAACCTTTCTATTCCACTCCATAGAGTGTGCCATCCATTCATTTCAGACTAATACAATTCCCCAAATATCACAGCATACTTTCAAATATCTTTCTCTGTTACGTTCTCTGGTTATGACGCATGTCTCCTGAGTCCTGAGGAACACCTGTGCATCTTCAAAATTCAATTTCACTGTTCCTTTCCCTCACTTCATCTCTTCATTAATTCCTATTCCACATCAAACTCTTCCTTTATCAATGTTCTTATTAGTCCTTCACATATACCTCTCTTTCAATACCTATCAAGTTCTTATAATTCTTCATTGTTTCTCAACAGATTGGAAACAACTGAAAGCCAAAAGCCATATCTTCTTTGCCTTTGCTTAAAGGCCAGGACAATTGTATCACTGAAGTTTCTCAAGATATGATAGTTTGCAATGCTCTTGTCTTTTGAAGGGTTTTCTTCATAGGTTGTCAACTTTTTTAAAAAAAAAGTTTTAAGGTTTATTTATTTAAAAAATTTTAATGTTTATTTATTCTGGAGAGACAGAGAGAGACAGAGCACAAGCAGGGGAGGGGCAGAGAATGAGGGAGACACAGAATCTGAAGCAGTCTTCATGCTATGAGCTGTAAGCATAGAGCCCAACATGGGGCTTGAAACCACGAACCACGAGATCATGACCTGAGCTGAAGTTGGACAATTAACCAACTGAGCCACCCAAGCACCCTCATAGGTCATCAACTTTAATAGTTTCCTAAATTATTTTCCTACTCTCGTTTTTTTAAATAAAATATTTAATGCATACTTGTTAATGTCTAAATTTAGAATAACAGTTTGTTTCATGTACCTGGAAATGTGTATAATTTCTTCACTTATTCTATCTTCTCTGGAAATTTTAATATGTTCTAACAAAGATGTCTCTATTTTAACTGAGGTCAAAAATAGAAGCAAATATTTATTTTATGTAGTCAAATATCCTATGGGTAAATTTGTTTGAATGGCTTAAGTAAAGGCAGAAGTGTTCTTTCTTTGAAATAATCTTCATAATATCTTTAATTTATCTGCTTCTCCTTATATATAGGGAGATATATATATATATATATATATATATATATATATATATATATATATCCCTATAATTTTTCTTCTCCCTTCCACTTTAGGACTTTATAGAATTAATTGTTACTACCAACTTGACAATAGCCATTTTTCTATCTTTAATTTTAGGATATCATAAAAGGGCATGAACTCAAGCCATGTGTGCAAGTTTATTTAAGAATCCAAGGGCTGTCAACAGATACATCTGGCCCTTAATCCCTGTTGTGACAATAGAACCTGCCTATTCTGCAGAAAGAAGAGATTAAAGTTCATAAGTGAACTTTTGCACTTTAAGAGAGACAGTTAAATGTAAGTATCACAGTTCGTGATACAATAGGAAAATATCTTGTTAGCATAGTATAGTACAACTCTATGTCCTCACTTATAATTAAGAGATATATAGTTATTATGTATCAAAATCTTGCTCCTCTTTCTTAAATCAAAACATAAATATACCTCATCCTCTAAATTATAACAATAATTAAACGTCTTTATTTGTGGATTCCTATGCACCAAACATATTTTAAGTATTTTAAATGCACTGGATTAGTTTACTTCTCACCAAAAATATGTAGTTAGAAATCCCTTTACAGATAGAAAGTTTGAGGAGTAGAAAAGGAAAATAACTTGCTTGAGATGACATATCTGGTTAGTGATGGAGCGAACATTTAAACCCATTAGCCAGACTTGAGTCCCTACTTTTAAATGAAATACTATACTTCCTCCTCATTACTCTATACATGTAATGTTGTTTGATTCTGGGCCCACATTTTTACTGATCTTAGTATATGTTAGCATTTGGATGTTAATACCAAATCAAACGCTTTCCAATATAACGTTAATGATAAACTTGATGGAGAACTTAGCAGATGGTTCATAAATAAGATTTGACTGTCAAAATTCCTAAATTGGTATGTCCTTCTTGACTGATTTAATGGCTTAAACAATTAAAGTGGCTTTTCTTTTCCTCTCTTACAGATACTATTGAGTGATTTACTGCCACACATAGTTTTTTAGTGTGAAAAGTTTCCTAATATATTTGATGAATTGGGCCTAGGAAAAAAACAGCTCCCTTAAAGTACCATTTTTTGAATCAAGTGAATATGATATAAGGTTCAAAGAGAAGTATTGTCTCCATCGGGACCACATATCTCTTTGATTTGAGTAGTCTTTCTAGCTACCCTGGTCACTTTACTCTCAGGATGAATTATGGGGTGGAAAAACTTGTATCAGGAGATACAAGCAGAAAGAGGGTAAACAGAAATTCATTTTTAAGCCAAAATGATACCTGTTATTCTGGTTCATTGCTGGATTATGTATTTTCTTAATATGAGGAAGGAAGCTGTTATCCCAAAAATATAGTGTTAAGTTTAATGTGATGTCATTCAAAGGGAGAATATAATTTTAGATCCACATCTCTGATTGTGGAAGAGTAGCTGTCCACTTTTACATGGTGGTTAATAATACAGACACTACTGAGGACTTAACAAATATCAACTCCAAATATTCAGTTTTGTACTATTTCCCCATTGTCCAGGTCCTTGAACTTTTTCAGACTGAATGTCTCTACTATTAAGGTTGGTAACTAGGTTATTGTTAACAGAACAAGGAACAAACTGTTTTTTTAAAATACATTCAATATCTGTCCTAAAATAATACATTATTTTGAAACATTAAGAGGAAAATAATAAAAAGGAACAAAAATTTATAACTAAAATTATTTGATTTGATTGTGCTTCTTAATTTTCACACCCTGAAGCTTAACAGAACAATCCTTTTAAAATATTAATCTGATGTCACTTTCCATCAAAAAACCACAGTGGTTTGCCATTACACTTGCCATTACACTTAGAATAGAACTAAGATCTTTACCAAAATCCAAGGAAGAATTTTGGATAAATTTCAAAGTACCTTGCTGTCCCACTGACTGTGACACAACTATATTTAAAAAGGCCAGAGAGCAGGATATTCTGAAATTCAAAGACAATACCACATAATGAAAATCCTCCCTACATGTCTCAGCATGCTGTATTGCATGGCCTAGACTCTAATGCCACTCACATTTAAATGTAAATAAATTTACATGTATTTACGTTCTTGAGAGGATAAAAGTTTAGTAAATTTACATTCCTTAGAAGATAAAAATTAAGTAAATCAAGTAAAAGTAGGGCTGTGTTTTCAACAGAACTTTGACAATCAATCATTCACTTTATTTTAAGCTTATTTAGTGTGTGTGTGTGTGTGTGTGTGTGTGTGTGTGTGTGTGTGTGAGAGAGAGAGAGAGAGAGAGAGAGAGAGAGAGAGAGGAAGAGAGAGGAAGGGGAGGAACAGGGAGAAACAGAGAATCCCAAGAAGGCTCCAGGCTGTCAGCACAGAGCCCAACACAGGGCTTGATCCCAGTAACCATCAGATCATGACCTGAGCCGAAATAAAGAGTTGGACACTTAAAAGACTAGGCACTCAGGCACCCCAGTCATTCACTTTTTAAACAATCCCATTACTGCAATCAAAAGTGTCTGTAGTATTGAATTGCCAATTCAGGCCACAGTCATAAGCTGCAAGAGTCACAGTAATGGTACTACAAAGACAAGCATCGACAATTCTGTTCTGCCATAAAGTATAGATGTACCTTTATAATGAAATACATATTTTTAAGTTTGCTTATTTATTTTTGAGACAGAGAGAAAAAGCATGAATGGGGGAGGGGCAGAGAGAAAGGGGGAGAAAGAATCTCAAGGGCAGGCTTCATGCTGTCATTGCAGAGCCCGATGCGTGGCTCAAACTCACAAAACTGTGAGATCGTGACGTGGGCTGAAATGAAGAGTTGGACCCTTAACCCACTGAGACACTCGGGCACCCCTACTTTAAAATCAATATTTCAATAAGTTATATTATTTTTCTTTTTCTTTCATAATACTGTTAGGGCATTATATTGCCTTTAGAAAACACTATGAATACATAGGTTAAATAATCTATGATTTCCATTTAAAGGTGGCAAAATTGCAAAAAAATATTGTAAAGGAGAAAAAACCTTTTCCCTCTACCCTCCTAATTTCTCTGGGTGGTGCCCTGCAAATTAGACTGACAGAAGACAGAGGGATAAGTGAAAAAAGAGAGGGAGTTCATTAACATGTGCGGTGTGTGCCCATGCAGGGAGGCAAAGGGGTGGTTAGAAACGTGGCTAATATAACAAGCAGAGAACAATAAATGTTCAGACAAATGACAAAAGTAAAGGGTTTATGCTTTCAAGGTAGCAAACTGTGAAAAGGTAAATATATGGGGAACACTAACAGAGTATGGTTTGTTTATGAGGTCCATTTTGGAGCCAACTTTCCATCTTCATCATGGTCATAAAACTGCCCCAGAAGAGGAGATTTATGGCAGTCCTCACATCCCCATAGTTTCTCTTTTCAGTCAGATAAGGGAAGCTCTGGGAAGGACTGATTCTTTGTTCATCTGTCAAATCTCATATACATCAGCTCAAACTAAGTGACGCACTTTGGTATGCCATATTTGAGTCCCTATCATATATGTACACACACACATGCATGCACACACACACACACACACACACACACATTTGTCATAGCATGGTCAGGTCAATAAGATCAGGAAGCATTGACCTACACCTTCCAGCTCTACCTTCCTCTGTCACTCAACATCCTATCATTTTTATGAGCTTATCAGTTAATCCACACTATCCTCCTTGTATATCTTGAACACGATTGTAAACATGCTCCTAACTCAGGGCTTTGTACCTGCTGTTCCTTGAACCGGAACTGGTCCCTCAAACATTTATGTAGCTTATTCCCCCTCTCTCATGAGTTTTTTTTTTTTTCAAAAGTCACTTCATCTGATAGGGCTACTTTGTGTGTTCTATTAAAGCATACGACACTGTCACTATTCATTGTCATCTCTGCTTCACATATCCTCATAGTATCTATTACTACTCTGTAGCTTGGTATTCATTGGTATGAGCTTATTTGATTATCTTGAATGTTTCATCCCATGAAATATAAATTTCCTTAAAAACTTAGAGATTTAGTTTATCTACATTCATATGCTTCTTAATTATTTACATATATTTATAAATACATATATATGTAAATATATATAAATATATTTCCCTTCTCTTCTCTAGAGGTACAATGCAATGAAAATGCGAAAGAAAACAGCAAGAGTTTGGGTTCAACATTTCTCAGGTGTTTTACTTTTAGGTTCAAAATAGATTTACATCTGATATAAAGGCATAAAGGACACTCAAAGATCTACTATAAATGAGACTCAAAATATCACTGGAGTGAATGCACAATCAGCAAAGTATTTGAAGCACAAATTACCAGGACAGGGAAGCACCTTTGGTAAAGATGCTGATGGAGACCTTTTAATGGTTCTGTAGAAAAACAAGGTGACATTGGTTTTATTGTAAGGAAATATATTAGCCTCTAGTATTTTAAAAATACAGATAAATTACAGGATTTGGAAGCAAGAGTCTATTGCATCTCTTCATACTCAGTGACAATTAAGAAATTAGTAGTTTCTTGAAATGATATTGAAAAGCGCAGACTATTAGCTTTTGTATAAAATGTAAGAAAGACAAGGGAGAAGAGAAGGGTATAATTCTTGAACTAAAAAAAAGACCTATAGAAGTTAAATATCAAAAGTAGCGCAAACATGAAAGTTATAAGTCAATGGATTATTTTAATACGTGTAAGCCATATATGTTAATGGAAATACTCTATATTTGAGGAATTGTCCTGATAATCATAATAAATACCCATATTATGAAAAGATAATCTTTGGGTACTCACGGGTATCTGGACGACTTTGGAAAACACAAACCAATGAAATAGTTTATAAAAAGAGGGAAGGAAGGACAGAATGAAGGAAGAAAGGAAAGGCAGAGGCCAAATCATTTCAAATGCTCTATAGCGTTTAGCATGGAAACCTATTACTTATTCTTTTTACCAAAATTAAAATATCCCCTACTTCAAAAATTTTCCATTACTAAAGCACTATTTGTTCCTCATTCCTTTGTGCTATAATACTTTGTTCAAGTTACTATAGTAGTACACAAATTCATGCACAATAACATTATTCATATAATAAATTGTGCTATTTAAATATATTACACATGAGGTATTAGGAAATTTAAAATGCGTCTTTCTATGACCTGAGTGTATCACCTACACTGAGTTTCTACTTGTTTGATGAGAGATTTCAGGAGGTTATTCAACTAACAACATGGTAATGTGATAAAAAAATATTTGTAGAATGGAAAATCAGTTAACTGTTATGACAATGAGATAAATATTATAAAGGCTGAGGTAAACTCAAGTATCAAAAGCATAAGATATGATGTTTTATTCATTCCCTTTAATTATGTGAATAATTCACAAAACAATTATATCACAGCAAAAAAGAAAATAAAAATAATGGTTATAAGCTGACAAACAACCATTCTATCGTCATCATTTTTTAAACCCTACATAAACATCATGACATGGAAAAGATTTTGTAAGCATCTTGTCATACTTATACAAAATGTTCAAGCAAGATGTAATAGCTGCCATTTCAGTGTTGAAAGGCTGCTTGACCAACAGAAATCTTAAATATTAATTTGCAAATAGCAATCCCAAATAACAGAATTAATAACAGATATCCATGTCTACACGGACTTGTTCACTTGATGGTAGCTTTTAAGGATATATAATATTAATGTATCTTCGAAATATGTGCAATTCTTAAATGAGACCTATTGTAGACTTTCCTGTACATCTTTTGCAGGGAAGATGTTGAAATTGGTGAGTGCGTAATGGAAATGATGACAATCCAGGTAATTTGGTTTACTTGAACACCAATTACATGGCACCATTGCCAAATTTCTACACCTAAGGATAAGTACTGAGGTGACTCTGTAAAGCAGCAAATGGAACAAATATACAAGAAATGAAAAACAAAATACAACGGACAGTAACAGCTTTAAATCTGCCTGCGAATATATTCAGAAGGACTCTTCTTCAAGTAATGCTTTACCTTTAGTTTTCCAGGTTGCTTAAGTATAACTGCCTCACTATGGAAGATATCTCCAAATCCATACTGTAAAGCACATCCATATAAGACTGAACCTAGACATTCACCATTTAAAAAGACAGAAAAGGGAAAATAAAATCCGTCTTCATCCTGACCTCAGCTGAAAATGAGCACGGATATAGTATTTCCAGTATGCCCTACAGTGTCTCTAACAGGAATCTGGCAGGTGGCATTGCAGACATAACCTTGTCAAAGAACACAGCCCCTTCTTTGACAGTGTGTAGTGAAGAAGATGGGATTAGCTTATTTAAGAAAAGTTTTACGTTTTCTTATGTGACCTGGAGGTTGAACAATCCCTTCTGATGAATCCAAAATGCAAATTTATGTTTCTTAGCCATTGCCCCTTTAAAATATATTTAGTGAGGTAATTTTCAGGACTTCTCTGCCCACCCTTAAATAAAATCAGTTTTAGGGAAACTTTGAATTGTTATCACAGACGCATTTGAATTAGAATGTTCAACCCAAGAGACTCATCACAACTCTGAAATGTAATAGCTTGTTTACCACTTTATGTTAACGCCAGCCTGTTTCAGGCTGGAAGCTTTTATATAGTTGGCTTTTCCATTTATTCATCTAAACCTCTCTCATAAACTGCTCTTTCCCTCACCTTCTTTTCTAGATGTTGTTTTCAAGGTAAGGACAGTTCTTACTTTAACCACCATTCATCTCTAGGGGACTGATATTTTGGACAGTTTCTCTCCTGAGTTCTTGTAAGGTTCTCTGCTGGCTCTCTCTCCTCTACCTTTATCTTCACTGCTATTTTAGATGGATCTCTGCCACCCTTCCTGGGCTGTGAATACGTACCTTCAGCTTCTTGATGCTGTGTTCCCTCCATGACTCCAGGTGGCGCTATTGTACAGAAATCAGGACGACTTGCTCAAGCACAGATCACATCCAATAGAAGAGAACCCTAGAGGAATCCACTGTTACCACACAATCAGGGAGTGTATGTAGGTCGACTCCAAAATAGCGTTACTCACTAAAGAGTTTTTAAGTTCTTTTTATTTTGCAAGGGTTCCAAGGTGGAAGTCAGATCCTAGTCGTCTCTGCCTCCCGCATGAAGGCATATGCTGTTTATCCCTCCATAGCTGTTTTAGAGAGTCTGCACTCATGAGAATTTCAAGTATAGAAGTATAGGGAGGGAGACGGGGGAGCAAAGAATATCACATCACATTTTTATCCAAAAAAATCTTCCTCCCAATGTCTTCTCCTCCAAAACCCTCTCTCCTTTCTTTCTTTTATCTCTTCTCTACGGGACGTAAGAGGATTCAAAACACCAAGATCAATTTATTTTTATTATTTTAAGTTTCCTTGTCAATTCTTTAAATGTTAATTTATCTTTGGAATTCCAGATCCTTGTACATTAGGGCCATATACAAAATCTCAAACTTTACAAGATGTTGTACTTAAAACATCTTAATTATATCATAGTGAAATGACACTGGCATCAGAGGGCATCTTGGATACTTAAATATATCCAGATGCACTTAAAAGAAGCATTTGACCAGGAGATTAAAAGAAGCATGAAATAATCAGGCATAGACCAGACGAGATAACCAGTGTCTGAAACGTAGGATAGTGGAATACATCTTCTACTGAAAGAGAGAAATGCTACCAATATGAAATACATTTCTGCAAGATCTGTTCATTTATTTATTCATTCACTCATTGATTTATACAAGTAAACATGAATATCTCATATGTAATGAGCTACGTGCAGTGAGCTGGAATGCTATGCAAGAATACCAGTCATATTTTACCAAAGTAGTTATAATATCTTTCTAATGAGAATTCGTATAGGATCTACCAAGCTTTCTTAGAAAAGTTAAAAAGTGATACTGCAGAATGCTCAATGTGGGAACATAAACATGTTTGCTTTCCTACGTGCTACCTAACATTATTGGTTTAATCTCCTTTTAGTAGTTTACAATTGTGATTTGAGATGCAAATTTTTTGTTCAGTTAATATGACTCCAAGATTTTCAAATGAAAATTCATCGTCCAAATTGTACCACTCTTGAAAATTATTTGAGCTTTTCAAACTCAATCTGGTAATCTCAAAATGTTCAACTAGTGATAGCCTTTAAGAGAAAAAAATATGTAGCTGTTTTCGGCTATGAAGATTATTAAATCGTAAAGTTAATTAAAATGTATAAACATGGAGCTAGTAATAAACTATGATGCAATCATACAGTTACAAAACCAAAAAATTATTAAATAGAAATCATTAAATACTTGATAAATTTGATGATAAATTAACAAAATATGGCAGAGAATGCTTTGCTGAAACCAAATCATGACTTAAAATGTGAAAACACCAGTTGCCACACCACTATGGGTTTTTGAGTTCACTGTCTGTACTCTAGTATCAGGTATGTGATGATTCCATTCTTGAATCAATTTTAGTTTTATTACTCAAATTACTCTAAAACTTGAGTTTACATTGTGTGCTAGGAGGTCCTAGGGTCTTGTCTTAGCAAGAATACTTTGTTTACTTTTTCCTTGACCTCCATTATTTTCTTATTAACCTGATATCATTAAAAAGTAAAATGATTTGTTGACTCAGCAGATCATAAACATAGCTGTAAATCCACTTACTGAATTCATTCTATAATGTAGCCTTTAGAGTTTTAATAGTTACATAGTTTTAAAGTAACCATTGAAATGATACAGAATGTTCTAGTTTTAATTTTTTAAACTTATAATTGAAATAAATGCAGTCACTTAAACATTTTTTGTGGCAATCACCAAGGAGGCCAGGGAAGGGAAAGTGAGGAGGAGAAAGGGGAGAAATTTTCACAACCTTAAGGAACATATGCCCCTAGCAAGACACTGATTTGGACCTTGTGTTCCTTTGTACTCTAAATAACAAAGTTCAAAGTACAAAATGAGTTTGTAAAATTGCATTTAATTTTATATTAAGCTATATAATCAATATATCCCTTTTTTAGTTTTATTATTTTAAACTTTTGATATATATAAAATGTATGTGACACACACATAAGTTATGAACCATGAGTTCCTGAGAATCTATAGACAATTCAAGAACCACAACATGGCTCTATGTCCCTAACTTTCTTTATCTAATACTTCCCTCATTGTGATTCCAAACCCCGGATGGCCGCCCTCCCTATGCAGAGGTAATAATTATATCCCAAATTTTGAATTTTGAATTTTTATATTTTGAATATAAATATATTTTTATCACATTTATCATTAAACAATATATTGTTTAGTTTTACTTATTTTTCATTTTTAAAATAGTATTATAATGTGTAAGGTATTTCATGTTGACATGGTCCATGGTCCTATCTCCTGCTTGTATTAACATTTGTTCCTGCCCACCCCTTATGTTCCCCATACATTTAGTGCTATTTTTGTCCACTGCGTGTTTTCCAAAGTGTGCTGCAAGCCCCCCAAAATCCATAAGATTTATGTATTAAGAAATTAATTAATAGTAAACTTCCAAATATAGCTTGTCAGGAAATGTGCCAGAAGCGGGTACAAAATTGACCCATTAAAATTACAACTGCTTATTTTTTTAATCATGTGTATATAATAATGGAATTTATTTTTTTTAAGGAAACAAAAATTTTCATATAACAAAACGGAAGAATCATAAGATTTTAAAGATGAGTTGTTTCACACTTAGTGATATTTAAAGCGCGTTAGAAACATATAACAACAATTATGTATATTTATACTATTTTAATATAATCATATAAATATTTCCTTATATTATGGAGTGTATCTGCACTTTTATAGCATTTTTGTGCATGTTTCAGGTGGGAGGAGTTGGGAGCCAAATAATAGTTTTTTTTAGCTTTGATTTTTTTTGTCTAGTTGCATAATTTGCACAGATCTTCAGTTGGTGGTATCATGGTGGTATCACATGAGTTTGAATTAATAATGTGTAACAAATAGATTAGTTTACATTGGAAAATTCCAAACAAAATAATGGTATCTTCTAGTCCACTGCTTCTGTTTGACTTCTTTTATTCACTGAATGACAAGTTATTAACAGTAGTACTGTTTTTACAGAGACAGACACCTGAACTAAGTTGACCAACCTAATTTCTCAGCATAAGAATGAATAATTAGGACAAGTTTCATATGGATTGATCGCGGAATGAAAGAAATAGGCCTCAGGAGCGATGGGGTGGCCAACCTCTAGTAACCATGTAGATAAGGGGACTGAGAAGACTCATCTACAGAGAAGAAAGAACAAAGCAACAGAAGAAAATGATGAGTGAAAGATGAAAATGTAATTCTAAGTGCTTTTTCATTGCATGGCTACAAATCTCTTCCTTATAACCTCCTGTGCTACTCCAGATGTTACTGTGCCCTTAAAATTCTTTTCTCTTTACTATCTTGCACTTCTTGCATTTATTCTATTTTTTGCAACCAAAGAACTCAAATTCATTTTAATCTATGCATTGGATAGAAACATGGAAAAGAAACTTTCTCTACTAGCAAGGTTACTATGCTTACCAGATCTACTGTGTGACTTATCTTGTATAAAATGCAAGAAATACCGTCCTTACCTTTCTGCAACATTAAGTGAATTAACACATATAAAATGCTTAAAACAGTGCCTTCATGTAGTAAGTATTATGTATGTTGACTCTTGCTTGTATATTTCCTGTTTTGGAAAAATTTTTAATTTGTCAATTCCATATTATATACTGCATTTTAATGCAGCGAGAAGCAACATATTCATTTCATTGTACCAGTTCTTTTTTTTTTTTTTAAATGTTTTATTTATTTTTGACAGAGATAGAGACAGCGTGAGTAGTGGAGGGTCAGAGAGAGAGGGAGACACAGAATCTGAAACAGGCTCCAGGCTCTGAGCTGGTTGTCAGCACAGAGCCCATGCGGGGCTCGAACCCACAAACTGTGAGATCATGACCTGAGCCGAAGTCAGACGCTTAACCGACTGAGCCACCCAGGCACCCCATACCAGTTCTTTTTTTAAGTAGTTGGATATCCATGCTTCCTTAAGAGAGGGGAAGAGGGACAAAGGAGAAAACATTAAATAACTGCTTATAAATCAGTGCCATATCTGAAATATTAAAAACCTATATTTTAAAGTTTAAAATTAAATCTTTAGAAAAATTTGCCACACTATAGGTTGCTTTTCTAATATGTACCACATTGTCATTCTGGAAATAAATAACTCTCAATAGTTTGTAACGTCGAAAATCTTTAATATGTCACAATTTCATATGCCACAATTCCTCTCCATGGTTTTACGTTCAACACAACCTGCTGCTTTAATATAAAAAGACAGTTGAAATGAAAATAGTTCACTATTAATGAAACATGTAGTCAAGGTCACAGTAATTTTTTGTCTGCAGTGAAGTACCTCCTTTAGATCTTAGCATTCTCTTGAAGAACCGATATGTTCAGGTTTAAATAATAAACTAAGCTGGTCTCTGTGTCAGAATGAGGGCCAGGTGGCCAGAAAGATAACATGACAACTTTAGGAAGGAATTTCCTACTCCTTCATACCTTATGAACTATTTCTTTCATTTCTCTTCAAATGCTGGCAAGCAAAGCAAGAAGGTTCTTATGAGAGGATGGAAGAAAAAAAAAAGCATCTTCCAATTCATTACGACAAATTCATAAGTGAATATAGCCATATAGTTCTAAATCCATACCAAAATGGTTCTCCTTTATTCTTTTTTGAAAAGGCTAAAAATACACACACACACACACACACACACACACACGTTTATGTATACACATAATTTATAATTTATATTTACATATACATATATATGTATACATATATTTCCCTTGAATAAGCAACGTGAACAATGGGTCTAGGGGCCCTATCTTTAAGCTGCTAAGCAAAATATGGGAACCTGTATGATATTTATCACAATTTGAGTAAAATTTAAAATCACTAGGTATTTTACAATAGAGTATATACAATAGATTCATGTGATGTCTTAAGCTAACATTTTTTTGTCCTCCAAAGAAAGTCGTTTGCAGTTTGTGAAACTGGCAGCAATTGCTAGATGTGTTCCTGTTGGTAGACTTGCTGTCACTTTTGTAACATTTCTCTAATGGGGGCTCATGAAATATTCCTTTTCTGTAAACTATGCTGTCTGGAATTTACATGTGTCTATGGTCACACGTGTTCAGTTTGCACCTAGTCTGCTAGTCTCTAAGTCAGCAAGGATGGCACCCCTCCAAAGCTGAGGACCATATTAGTTTCTACTGCTTTTGTAACAAATTACCACAAATGGAGTGACTTAAAACAAGACACATTTAATATCTTAAAGTACTGACGGTCAGAAATTTAACACAGGTCTCCCCTAACATCAAGGGATGCAGAACTTTGTTCTTTTCTGGAAGCTTTAGGGGAGAATCCATTTCCTTGTCTTTTCAATTTCCAGAGGCTGCCTTTGACCCTTGGCTCAAGACCTTCTTGTTCCAGCTTCTAAAGGGTAGATTGAATCCTTCCCACATGGCATCATTCTGACTTCTGCATTTCTTTCCATTTTTAAACCATGACACCAGGCCCACCCAGATAATCTAGAATAATCTTCATATGTTAAGGGAAGCTCTTCAGTAAATTTAATTCCACCTGCAACTTTAATTGCCAATTGTCATGTTAACATATTCACAGGTTCAGGGGACTAGGATGTAGATATTTTGGGGGTAAGGAAGTGCATTATGCTTCTTACCACAAGGATTGTATTTACTTTCTGTGTTGTTTAGGTTGTATTGCTCAATGCTAAGTTTCATTAAAAAATAGTCAATTTAATAACTAACTGTCTCCATTTGATGAAAAGTTATGCTTATAGATATATAATAAAACCATTACTTGGTATTCATGTAAGAGACTGGTTATTGTCAATAAAAGAGAATAATTATTGGAAAAACTATCTGTTTCATTTCAAAGTGAAATGAGTAACAAATTGGATGCAATTTACTCTATTGAAAATCAAAATAATGAATGTCATATGTAGTATTCATTACTCTTTTGATGAATTCAGTTTGGCAATTTATACACAACCAGGCAAACTGAATATGGCCACATGATAAAACCAAATAGGGTGGTTTAAAGATATGCAAATAAGGTAACTTGAAGGGGAAAGGGAAGGCTAAATACAATGTTGAACAGAGCAAACAAATCAGTTGCTAATTTTAGATTAAAAATCAACATTATCTTCTTTAAAGACCTTGACAAATCATGCATCTAGCTAAGCAACATGTTAATTATGCATAGCATGCATTGGAACCCAACACTTCATTTTGAGAGTTTCCATTTTTGAGGAGAATTATTTCAAGTTAGCTATTATTTTGCTAGAAATGACAAAAAATAACCATCCATAGTAATGTACTATAGGCAGCACTTTAAGGTCTGTACTTCTGACACAGAGTAATGCTAATTATAAGTATTTATTATGTGTAAGAAAAGTTTTACATAATTTAATTCGTGCAGCCTGCAAAGAATTGTCACAAGAGTGGATATCCCCACTTTATAGACTTAGAAACTGAAACACCAAGACATTAAATAATATGTTTATGAATACCTAGGTAGTAAGAGGTAAAGCTGATATTTCACATACTGTGGCTTGCCAACCTGGACTATTAAGTCATATGCCGCTGCCTTTAAAAAAATTTTTTTAATGTTTATTTATTTTAGAGAGAGAGAGCGAGAGAGCGCATGAGCAGGGGAGGAGCAGAGAGAGAAGGTGTTTCAAAATCCAAAGCAGACTCCAAGCTGTCAGTACAGAGCCCAACACAGGGCTCAAACCCAGGATCCACGAGGTCATGATCTGAGCCAAAGTCAGTCGCTCAACCAACTGAGCCACCCAAGTGCCCCTATGATGCTGCCTTCTACCTGGGGTCTCATGTAAATCTTTTTCCTCTTAATTACAAGATGACTAACAGTTCTGATTGCTGAGTTCTGAGTAGCTAACGCACAGATTTGTGTATATATAAGATACTATATATATATATATATATATATTTCATTTCACATACTATTCAATGATTTGCAACTTTTAGAAGGATTCCCATTATTTTTATTTTCCCAAAGGTATGCAATATATGATATGATCTATGATATATAATATATATGTATATTATTCATCCAGTCACTATATTTTCAAACTCAAAAATACAGATTTTATGCCTTCCAAATGTACAGCACCTAACCTTTTCATAGCTGAGAAAGAACAAAAATCAGTTGAGGTTGGCTTGGTATTATTTGAATTGGGCTTGGACTTATATGGTTGTTATCATTCTTACTCAGTTCAGTGTTCTGGAGACAGTAAAAGTGCAATATGACCATATATTAGTTTTCTATTGCCTTGCAACAAATCACCATAAATTTAGCTGTGTAAATATCATTTATCATTCTATGGTTTCCATAGGTCAGGAACCCAGACATATATTAGCTGGGTCCTGTGCTCCCACAGGCTGCAATCAAAGCGTTGGCAGGGACTGTGATTCCCCTTTAAGCTTGGAGTCCATTCCCAAACTCATTAGTTAATGGCACAATTCATTTCCTTCTAGTTTTATAGGAAGGAGGCCCTTGGCTCTAAGAGGCTACCCACTGTGCTCTGTCCCATGGTCTTCACAGCCTGGTGATCAGCTTTCTTAAGGATAATATGCGGCATCTTTCTGATGCTTCATTTTCTTTTAAATAGGTCCCCTCACTAAGTCAGGTCCACTTTGATCATCTCTGTCTTGATTAACGTGAAGGGATTTGGAATCTAATTACAGTAATAGCATCCTATCATATTCATAGGTTCCCTACACTCAAGGTACATAGGGCACATATATCGGGGTGGGGGAGAAACCTGGGGTGTTTTAGAATTCTGCCTGGCATAGATTATTTCCCCAAATTTGATTGAAACGTTATGAACCTCTCTTCTTCTAGGTAAGCAGATTAGAAAAAGCTTTAATTTAATAACATATATAGTGACAGATGGTAACTACACTTACTGGGGTGAGTATTGCATAAGGTAGAGAATTGTCAAATCACTGTGTTGTACAGCAGAAATGATATAACATTGTATGCCAACTATATTTCAGCAATATTTAAAAAAACAGCAATGTAATGGATGTAGTTTTAAGATCCAGGTACAAACTTTATAAGTGTATTTAAAGTGTAAAAACTAAAGTGTATCTTGTCTAATTGAATACAGTACCTTTTAGCTACACTGGTGTTTCTATACTTGAATTTCCCCATTCCTACTTTAGGCCAAACTGTTGTTTGAGAATTTGAGTGTGGAAAATAAAATAAAATAAAATAAAATAAAATAAAATAAAATAAAATAAAATATTTTCATTTATTTTAAAATTATGTGGGATAATATCTTAATGTTTCTCTTTTTATACTAATTTAACATATTTTAGTATGTTTCATTTACTGACAGATTGAGACTTCATTGTTTAAAGAGCAAATAGATTGACCTATGTTAACGAAAAATGGACACAACAGCTTAACTATGGAATCAGACTTACAAGTATTTAAGGGATTGCAAGTGTCTTACTGAATCAAGGATGTTCACACTTTATGGAAGGTGCCTCAAAATAGTAAAGGAAAATCTAATCACACTTTGGAAGTCTCTGAGAGTGAAAACTGTAGGATCCATCCAGCATGAGTAATGCATTCTTTCTCTTTTAATGTTTTAATGTTTTTTTATTATTTTGGAGAGACAGAGACAGAATGGGAGCAGGGGAAGGCAGAGAGAGAGGGAGACACAGAACGCGAAACTGGCTCCAGGTTCAGAGTTGTCAAAACAGAGCCTGATGCAGGGCTGGAATTCATGAACTGCGAGATCATGACCTGAGCCAAAGTCAGGCATTTAACCGACTGAGCCACCCAGGTGCCCTTCTTTCTCTGGCTTTTAATCTTATGCTCACTTTTTAGATGCCAGTGGTAGAGTCTTTGTAGACAGGGATATTTTCCAGTTTCATGGCAGGAACCCAAATAATATTAGCTGAAATGTGGAGTTGCCTTCCACATTGGGACTGGGAGCAGAGGGTGAGGGGCAAGCAAGGGAAAGCCTTATGGATTAGAGCATCTCCTGTAATAGTTGTTAGAATTTAGTGTCACATTACAAATTTCACCTGGTGGCAGTCTACTGAGATGACATATGGCCACAGCAGATGCTTAGCTACAACTTGACCTGGAATTGAAAGTTCATTGTCAAGCTAAGCGCCGTTAGCATTCCTCTAATATCATAGGTAACGACTAAAAATATATCTACTTATTATTCATAAAGGGTAATCATAGACTTTCTGAATATGCATGTTGTTTTTAACAACTAAGCTTAAACGATTTATATTGTTCATACTAGGTAATTGATCCCCATTAAACAAAATTAATTTTCACATTTAATTATCTGTTTATAACCTAGTTTTCTAATATTCAGAATATCATTTCTCAAGAAACAATATAATAAATAGTGTTTATATCCTCAAGCTACTCTGCTCTCCCCGGTCAAGTTACAGTTCAAAACAATGCAAGTTCATGATAATATAAATATATAGCAGCTGCTCTAACAGTTAATTGCTGTAAAATAAACTATCTGCTAGTGAAAAGTACCTAGGATACTCAAGTTAATTATTTACAATAAGAACTTTTGGTTACTCCCTTGGCTTGTAAATATAAACAATGCTAGATTTTATTAAATATGATTTCACTTCAAGTCATACATTATCATTCATGGTAAGGTTTATCCAGCACTGTTCATAATTCACATTAAGTCTCAGCTTTGATTAGGATACAATTCAGTCTCTCAAGTAAAACAGAGAAGTTGTGATTTATTTTATCTAACAATTCTGTTACATAACTTATATTCTTTCAGATTATCTATTGCCATAAGTTCTTGAGGCATAAATCCTCTGTGCCATCTGAATTCCATTATTATGGATTATCTCCTGCCATGTTTAAATGTCTGTACGTATGCTCTTTTCAACTGTTTTGTTTGTTTTGTTTTTGCTTGTTTTCTCTCTGTAGTGAGATCCTTCCATTTTGGTTATCTATTGTTGAGAAACAAGGCATGTCTGGAAATATCAGTTTAAAACAAGAAATCATTATTTCTCATCATCTTGTAGAATAGCAGTGTTCAACTGGATAGTTCTTGCCTGACATCACTAATGCTATCTGGTTCTGATCGGATGGTAATAGATATTCAGACTTCATTATCCCAAGACCTAGATTTCAATTTTTTTGGAAACATTTTTAATTTTGGCCACCAATGGACACACAAAGGCATCTTGTCACCTGCTTCAACAGGTGTAACAATGTATGGTTGTTAACCTCCTTTTTCATGGAGGATTCAATCTCTGTGTATAGTGTGAGGTAGTTTATTTTTTTTTTTTCCTTATGGTACCCACTTCTTCCAGGATGGATTCTTGAAGATATTTTTTCTTCCGTTGAGCTGCTTTGGTACATTTTTCAGAAATTAATTGACCATACAAGTGTTTCCTCATTCCTTTTTCCACTGAATTAAACTATGTGTTTGTTCATCAGAACTACCACAGTATTAGGTAAAGCTTAGATCATGTGACTAAATCAGGTAATGTGAGCCCTGAAACACTGTTGCTTTTCAAGCAGATTCTCACTGTTCTGCGTCCATTACATCTCCATATAAATTTTACATTCAGCTTGTTAACTTTTACAAGAAAAGCACATTGTATTTAACTGGGATTACTTTGAAACTATATGTCAATATGTAAGCATAGGTATTTTAGAGTACATAGAGTATATATATTTTAGAGTATGTAGCATATAGTATATAAAAATATAGAGTCATCAAGTGCATGTATAAGGTATATCTCTCCATTAATTAAGGTTTTCTTTAATTTCTTTCAACTATTTTGTTAATGTTTTATTTATTTTTGAGAGAGTGAGTGTACAAGTGGGAGGAGGGCAGAAAGAGAGGGGCCACATGTGGCCTCTGAGCTCACAGCAGCAAGCCACATGCGGGGCTCCCACTCACAAGCCATACTGTGAGATCATGACCTGAGCCAAAGTCAGATGCTCAACTTACTGAGCCATTGAGGCATCTCTCAACTATTTTTAAATTGTATTTGTTTTTCAGTGAAACTAGACATAAATATTTAAGAATTCTGCATTTGTTATAATATTTTAAATTATACTTTTAAAATTCTATTTTCCATTTGTTTTTCTTAATAGAATGCAGTTGAATTTTATATACTGATCTTATACATGCAACCTTGTTAAGTGCATTTGTTATATCTGTAAGGCATTTTTTCTAGTATCTTAGCATTCTGTATGTCATCTACACAAAATTATAAATAATTTTTTCGTCTTATCCCATTTGTTTATCTTTCAATGTATTTCTCCCCTTTTTGCATTTGCTAGTGCCTCTAGTATAATGCTGATTAGAAATCATGAAAGTGAACATTCTTGCCTTGCTTCTTTTTTGGGGAGAAACATGTTCAGTTCAATGTTCAGTACCAGTTATTAGGATTATAGGTGTAGATTTGTCTCAGATATTATTATATTTGAGGAAATCCCTTTCTTTCATTCTCTTGCAGAAATTTGCTCTCATGAATTGAATTTTATGAAAGGTTCTCAAAATCCATTAAGATAATCATTTTCTCTGTTTTAATCTACAAATGTGATAAATTGTATTGCTTGTTCTTCAAATGTAAAACCAAATTGTATTTTACTCAGGTAAAACAAATATGGTATATAATGCATTTTATAAATTGCACTATTTGCTATGCTGAAATATTTTAAGGTTATATGTTAATCCCTAATAATTACTTAAGTATGTAATTAAATCCTTAATATGTATTAATATATAGTGAGATACACACATATATCTTCTCACTAGTCTACCTAGGTTTTTTCATTTTATAAATGCTGATCTATTTTTATGATTATTCTCTATTGTTTATTCTACTGATATCTGCTCTTATCTTTTCATATTTATTCTAATCTTCCTTTCTTCTAATACAGTAATTTTGTGATGTATACATTTTTTCCCTCTGAGACCCTGCAGATATGTCCCAAAAGTTAGGTAAGTTGCATGTTCATTATCATTCAGGCCCAAGGTTTGCTATACTCGTCATTTTATATGTATACAGTGGAATGGTTTATTAGTTTCCAAACATTTAATTTTTTAAGATATCCTTTTATATTGATCACATAAGTGATCTGAGGCCAGAGAATGTATGTATACATGCCACTATGTTTAATTAGTGGCAGTGGATATTAAGGTCCATCATAGTGAATGTTTCATGCATATGTAAAAAGAATATGTATTCTAAGGTTTTAAAGTTTTATTTATTTATTTTGAGAGAGAGAGAGAGCAGGAAAAGGAGAGGAGAAGCAGAGAGAAAAGGAAAGAGACAGGATCCCAAGCAAGGTCTGCATTTTCATAACCTGAGCCGAAAACAAGAGTTGGACGCTTAACTGACTGAGCCACCCAAGCGCACAGCATACTGTGAGTTTTCAATGGAGCATTCATTGCATCAGGGCACCTAGGTGGTTCAGTGGGTTAAGTTTCAGACTTTGGCTCAGGTCATGATCTCACAGTTCATGGGTTTGAACCCTACATTGAGGTCTCTGCTGACAATTCAGAACTTGGAGACTGCTTTGGATTCTGTGTCTTCCATTCTCTCTCTGCCTCTCCCTCTGTTTTGCTTTCTCTCAAAAATAAACAAACTTTAAAAAAAATGTGGCATTGTACCAAGAAAGTTAGAACAAGTTGGTTGATAATATACATGTATAAATCTGCATTCTTTTTGATACTACAAAAACTTTTAATTTTAGAAGAGTTTTAGATTTACAGAAAAATCATATAGTACAGAAAATTTCTGTGTACCTAGCACCCAGTTTCTCCTATTATTTTAAGTTAGTATGCTCCATTCATTATAATTAGTGAACCAATATTGTTATACTATTGTTAATTAAAATACATAGTGTATTCCAAATCCCTTAGTTTTTACCTAATGCCTTTTACTCCTGTTTCAGGATTCCATCCACGATACCACATTGATTGTGATGTCTCCTCAGGTCCCTTCAAACTGTGACAATTTCTCAGATTGTCCTTATTTTTTCTGTCCTGTACACTTTTTAGGACTGTTCGAGTATTGCAATTTCTCTGATAGTTCTGTTGTGATTAGAATAGGGCTATGAGATTGGGTGTGGGGGGGTGGAAGACAAGAATGATAACGTGTCATTTCATCACATCATAACAAGATTAGATACTATCCACATGAATTATCACAATTCATGTTGACATCGATCACAGGACTCAGGCAGTATTTGCTAAATTTCTCCACTCTAATTATTCTCCCCCAACCACCACTTCTTCTACTGTATTTTTTGCAAAGCAGTTACTGTTGAAATC
This sequence comes from Proteles cristata cristata, assembly GCA_017311185.1. Taxonomy (NCBI): domain Eukaryota; kingdom Metazoa; phylum Chordata; class Mammalia; order Carnivora; family Hyaenidae; genus Proteles; species Proteles cristata. The sequence continues at coordinate 322,477 of JAESUZ010000553.1, forward strand.
TACACTTAAGAAGTAGGGATTTATGCACATTCTCCTTTAAGGCAGTCTATATACATACATTATTTGAAATTTTTGTGCACATAAGATTTGTTTCATTTCCTTCATTTATTTATATATTTAAATAATTTATTTGTATCAGTATGGACTTATGAATACTATTTGTACTTGGGGTTATTATGCAATATTACTTTTTTTCATGCTCAAAATGTTGCAAGTTCTTTCAGTTGCACAGACTATGTCTCTTTGCCATTTTCCCATAAATATGTGTGAGTTGGTGAGTGGATTTTTTATTACATATTCCAAAATCATCTTTTACATTTTTAATATTATGGGCACCAATACTAGGTCAGCCATTTCTCCAAGGAGGCTTGGCTCGCTTTATTGGATAATGGCATTAGATATCAAGATATAGTTGCTGGGGGTGCTAGTTGCTACCAGAGTATTTTTGCTTCTATGTTCTTCCAGTGAAAGAGCACTGAAATACATGCCTGTGCACTACTATGTATCTTCACTTATCTATACTTCCTGTAATTACCTGTATCTATGTTAAGCTAAGCATTAATTCATTCTGAAATCTCCAACTAGAATTCATTACCCTATGGACCATTTTAGTCTTGTGCTCATGATTATCCATAAATTTCCACTCTGACAATGAAAGATTGAACTTCTACCACATGCTATCAGCTTATACCATTTTCATTCCTGCACATGTAAATAATCAATATTGTTAACCTGAACGCTCAAGCGAAGCAACTTCATCAATTATCATACAGTAATTATTATCATACAGTTTATTTTGCCTTCAGATTTAGGAGTCTACCCCTTTCTGAAGTTACTAAGGTTAGCACTATTCTCCTTATCCCATTTAATAGTTTGTTTCATATATTTTTAATACAGTTAGAATGGCTTCTGACTTTTTACATTTCTTCCTGGTGCTCTCACTTCCTGAGTGATATTTTTTAATTGCATACATTAAGTTTTATTCTTTGTACTGTGAAGTTCTATAGTTTTGCCAAATGCATAATGATATGTACCTACTATTATAGTACCAGAGTGGTTTCCTGGCTCTGAAAATCCCAGGTGCTTCACGTATTCGACCCTTCACCTCCACCCCAAACCGAAGCCATCGTAATATTCTTACCTTCATTATAGTTTTGCCTTTCCTGCAATCTCCTATTATTAGAATCTATTATATGTAACCTTTAAAGACTGGCTTCTTTCACTTAGCAATATGCACTTAAATTTATCCAGGTCTTTTCATGGCTTGATGGCTCATTTCTTTTTGTTACTGAATAATATTCTATTGTATGCTTTATTTGTCTTTTCTCCTGTTGAAGAGCATCTCGGGTGCCCTCAGTTTGGAGATCATGAATGAAGGTGCTCTAAAAATTCAAAAGGGGTTTATCCTCTGGATGTAAGCCTTCAAGTCTATTGGAAAAGTATCTAGGAGCGTGTTTGCCTCATTGCATGGTAAGACTATGTTTAACTTTGTAAGAAACTGTCAAACTGTCTTCTGAGTTGAAACCACTTTGTTCTCCCCAACAGCAGTAGATGAGTAGATGAGGGCCCCGTTGCTCTGTATTCTCCCTGGAAATTGGTAGTGTCCATTTTTGTTGGACTTTAGTTATTCTGATAGGTGTGTATCTTATTAAGTTTTCAATATACTAATTCTATCAGTGATAAAGGACTGATTAAATTTTAAATGTAAATATAAGTTGAGGTATTTCTAATTGCCAATTTTGCTTCCAGTATAGTTTGAACTTATTGCTAGGTGCAACTGACCCTTGAACAACCAGGTTTGACCTTCCCAGGTCCATATATAAATGGACTATATATATATATTACAATACTACAAATGTATTTTCTCTTAAGATTTTGTTAATAACATTTTCTTTTCCATAGCTTTATTGTAACAAGACAGTATATAATTCATATAACATGAAAAATATGCATTGACAATAGGGACCCATTATTCTGTTTTATATATCTAGCAATGTTTTATTGTATGGTAGTCATTATAGATACTAAAATGTTGAGAATGAATTTTATTGTCTTCATTTAAAACTTATTAAGATTCTTTTTGGAGGGTTAGTTAGTTAATTTAATAAAGGATCAGCTTTATCTTTTAGATATTTGTTTTTAGCTTAGTTAGCGTAGGCCTAGAAGACTCTAGTCATCTTCATCCTTAAACATGGTCTTCCAGGGGTTTAACCAAATCCCTGTGGTGTTCAAATAGGTCTCTTGATTGCCTTTTTGGAATTTCTACATATCCCAATGTACTATATAGCTTCTACTGCCTCAAAATAACTTTTCTGTCAGATTCATGGAGATCCACCCTATATTCACCATACATTATATGGTCAAAAACTTAAGAAGACTCCTATACAAATTTATGGAACTTCTCTGTTCAACACACTCATTATGGTGTCCTGTCATACAAATTTCAGATCACCCTGAAGTCAAGAACTCTAATCTCTCCCTTCTCAACACTTCAAGGTTTCTGTATTCAACCCCACCATCACTTTCTTGCACTGCTGTCTGGGAAGTTCCTCCAGGCAAAATGCTAGGATCACCGTAAAAACCCTTTTTGCTACAGATATCATAATATAATTCTGCTTAGGTACAACATCTTAAAACAGATATATGTATATGTGTGTATGTGTGTGTGTGTGTGTATATACATATATATATATACATACACACACACACACACACACACACACACACATATACGTGTATATGTATGTTTTTTGGCAGGAGAGCTAGCCTGGTAATCTGGTGCCAATTATTCCATCATAACTAGAAACAAAAATCCCATAGTGACAATTTGAGACAAGTTTCATAATTCCAGTTTGAAAAAATGGAATTTTAGAAAATTTAGCTACCTTGTTCAATGTTATAAGTAATCACTGGTCCTGAGTCATGCACTCTGGTGGAACTACTGCCCCAGCTAGCCAGCACAAGAATATGTCCTTCTTCAATTATATGTCTTTACATCAGTTTCTTAGAATCTTATTATAAAGCACTGTGAGAAAATTTATGCTCTTTGAAGCACTGTGTTATAATTCAGTGAACTGGGATTGAAAAATCAGTTAGATATGGGATCTTAGTGACGTAACATTTTGTTTAAGGTTAATATACATATAAAAATTTACATATGTGTTTATAATAAAAAAAACACATTTCAGAGTAAGTATATACTTAATTCATTCACTCCTGATTTTAATGTCATGTCGACATGAGTGATACAAACACAATTAAATAATCATAGGAAAGAGGAAATATGCACACTGCTACAGTCCCAAATATATCAAATTTAAGCCTGTTAGATTATGACTTGCATCCATTGCCATTATTATACAAATCATTAAGTCTTTCAGATGGGGAAGGAATTGAAAAATGGAATAGGACAAAACAAACCTTCTGAGGTTAAACAATGATATATGTAGACACATTAGGTACATACTGAAGTATACTGCTAGACCGAGAAACTGACAAATAACAATCAGGCAAAGAAACGGAATATGACAACAGGCATGTTAACTCCAGTTCTAGATTGAGAGACAAACGGAGAAGACGGAGCACATACATACAAATATCCACTGAAGATACAGTCCTATAGACAGAGACTGGGATCCTGCAATATGCATCACTGCCAAGTACGTTACATGCACATGTATCGAGGTGTTCTGAGAGAAACTAACATTTTTAAAGAAAGTCAGTTCACTTAGTTTTGACCTTTTTTGTTTTGTTATTGTTTGCCTGCTCCATCACAGGATGGGCAGAAAGGAAAAAGGACAGCCTTCAGGCACAGAGGAAGCTGCCCATGAGTGGGACAGAGCGAAGAGCAGAGTGTACATGAGTGAAGAGCAAAGTTTCTTCACTGTAAATTTTGAGTCCACCTTTTGGCTAGAGACCCTTCAACCAGTCACTTAAAACCTCTAAGTCTCTCATTTAAAAATAGGTGTTTAACAATGTGTGGGATTGAGCCCTGTGTTGGGGTACGCACTGACAGTGCGGAGCCTGCCTGAGATTGTCTCTCTGCCCCTCCCCTGCTCGGATGCTCTTTCTCTCAAAAATAAATAAACTTTAAAAAATAGGTGTTTAATAGGTGCTATAAAACAAAATCTATTTTTGTATAATACCTGATTTATATACCAGATGTAAAAAGCACTTACAGAAGAGACACATAGTAACCATTTTTAAATGCATATCTTAAGAACAGCTTATCTATGAAAAAAATCTATGAAAAAATTACTTTTTTCAAAGTTAATTCTAATATACATCAGAATTAATATATTAAAACCCTTTAAGGGTTTAATTTAATTTAAAACCTCTAAGAGACTTAGAGGTTTTAAGGTTCATGGGGCATGTGTTTAGCTCAGGCAGTTAAGCATCTGACTTGGGCTCAAGTCATGATCTCAGAGTTTGGTTCATGAGATCAAGCCCCACTTTAGGGCTCTGTGCTGACAAATGGAGCCCACTTGAGATTCTCTCTCTCCCCCCTCTCAACCCCTCCCCACACTCTCTCTCTCTCAAAATAAGTAAATAAACATTAAAAAATGTTACTTCTACAAAATATACCTTTACTAACTCCATAATTTCTAAACGTCTTGAGATTCTGGGAGGTGAATAAAGGAGGATATTCCCCATGCTTCCAAATTCAAGAAAGATAAAATATCTGTCACCTGGACTTGAATAGAGGAATATAAAAAATAAGAAATAAACAGCTTTCATAGAGGGATGCATAAAGTCCCATGTTCAAAAATGTAATGAGATGAAATGATAGAGCAAGTGGAATATACAGATGTGGGGAGTGAAAAACACATTTATAAAGCAAATATTGGTGTGATAGAAAAGATGCCTGATGTGTTCAAAATACCAGTGTCATAGTTTAAAAAAACTCATTTACATCAAAATAGGAACCAAACCTTCAAAATAGAGAAATTAAAATTATTAAAAGGCCAGCCTAGTCCAGTACCAGTATGTAATAAACGCTCAATAAAATCACATTTCAATTTGACTGACTTGGGCATAAAGAATGAATGCACAGAACTATATAAAATGTGACTTTTTAGGGGATAAAATTGAAGTGGTTTTCTAATCAAAGAAGAGAGAACAAATTTTTTTAGACTATTTTTTAAAAATTTATCTTACCTGATAATTCGATTTTTACACTTTTCAAAATGTTTTAATTCACACACAGAAACACACACATAGTGCTTAAAATTTTGATTACTTACAAATTTCCTGTGAAATACGAAGAAAAACAGGGACTATTTTGATTTACATTTTATAGAATATAAAACTGAAATCAAAAGAGGTTAAAGGATTGACCAGATTCATAGAACTGTACTCAATACAACATGAGCAAAAACCAGTCCCTCAAATCTGAGTTTCTGTTTTGTTTTGTCTCACCATTACTACAGAATAAGGAGATATTTATAAAGAATTCACTGCCTCATATATAAAGACAGATCTTTTCTATCCCACTATTTCATGGTCAGAATAATTTGTGGCTGTCAGACAAGATAAATTTCTATAATGAAACATCTTATGTAAGCTGTTGGAATTTCCAGTTAACTACCAAGTCAGGTCAATAATATCCACTGGTGAATTTAGTATGAGGATCAGTCTTCTCAAAGCTCTTAGGAGTTTTTATGGAAAAAGGTCCTGAGCAAGGCAATACTTTGCATGGCGCAGAGCCCTTAACCCCTCATGGCTTTTTCTTACCACTCTAATTCATGAACCAACATGAGTGAGTCAACATGGAGATTCTTATATCATATTAACTTCACAGCTCTCACATTTCTTTCTTTTTTTTTTAATGTTTTTTTTTAATTTATTTCTAGGAGAGAGAGAGACAGCGCGAGCAGGGGAGGATCAGAGAGAGAGGGAGGCACAGACTGAAACAGGCTCCAGGCTCTGAGCTGGCAGTCAGCACAGAGTCCTATGCGGGGCTCGAACCCACGAACCGTGAGATCATGACCTAAGCGAAAGTCGGACGCTTAACCGACTAAGCCACCCAGGCGCCCCACAGCTCTCACATTTCAGTCTACTCTTTGTTTCATATTTGGCAGTAATTTTTTTAAAAAATCTTAAGGAGGGGGAGGGGAGGCAAGATGGCGGAGAAGTAAGGAGCTCCGTACTTGCACTCGCGCCCATACATCACACAGAAAAGATCTGAAGCCATTGGAAACCATACAAAACCTGAGAGACTCAGAGAAAAAGGACGCAGAATCCACTGAGAAAGCCTTTTAACCTGAGTGCGAACCAGGGAAGGTAAAATCGGGCCGGGATTGGAGCCTCCAGGGTGGGAGGCGATCCCCCTCTACCCTCTACAGGGAGTGAGAGGGGAAAAGGAGAGAGTCCGAGACAGAAAAATCCCCGCTCGGTGCATAGAAAGACCGTACTTGCCAAATACCTGCACACCAGGTCCCCTCGCGACAACTGGTCCTGGGGGAGGCTGAGCACACAAACTGCTTCTTTGTGCCGCTCCTGGAGGTTGGGTTTTAAAGCGGCGCGGGCGCGCCTGCCGCCATTGTAGCTCCAGGGCAGCTGGGACCCCTGAAAGAGACGCGCAGACACCAGGCGTCCGCGCTCCTGGCTGGCTGGAACTCGAGAGGGAAGGCAAAAAGCTAAAAACTGGGAAATTTGCCTGTGAGTTCGTGTTTCGGGTGACGAGCCATAGAGAGACCCGGTTTTCCTCACTCCAGCGGCGGCGCGCCTGCCGCCATTGTAGCTCCAGGGCGGCTGGGACCCCTGAAGGAGACGTGCAGACACCGGGCGTCCGCGCTCCTGGCTGGCTGGAACTCGAGAGGGAAGGCAAAGAGCTAAAAACTGGGAAATTTGCCTGTGAGTTCGTGTTTCGGGTGATGAGCCATAGAGAGACCCAGTTTTCCTCACTCCAGCGGGCTCAGGCTACGCGGACCCGGCAGGCAAGCCCCCGCGCATGCGCACCAGCCCGACCCAGAGAAGGAAGCAGCGATCCTGACTCCGCCCCCAGAGCTCAGCAGGGAGCCTGGAATAGCCCGAGGGGGTTGTCTGGGAAGCTGTGTCTAAGGCAACTTCAGCGGGGCGCGGGCTGGGATTTGGAGATTGGAACTGGCCTGGGTTGAAGAGTGCAACCAACTTCGGCTGCGTCCCCGGAACGGGGAGTTGACACGCCAAAAAAAAAAAGCGAGCTGCAGCGCGGGGTTCAAGAAGGGACTGGAGCACCGTCACTCTCCTCCCCACAATCGCCAAGGCAGAACCCCCGCCTGAGGCATCGGATCACGCCATGCCCATCCCTGCCTGAGAGGTGCCCTCCTCCCTTTTTTTTTTTTTTCTTTTTTCCCTTTTTTTTCTTCTTTCTTTTTTTTTTCCCCCTTTCTTTTCTCTTTTTTTCTTCTTCTTTCTCTTTTCTCGATTTTTTCCCCAAAACACTGACCTGATTAACTCTGGTCGCCAGCTTGCTTAAACAATCACAAGTCCACTCTGTAATTGTAAATTCTACACCTACCGACTTTTTCAGCGATTTCTCTCAGGAATAATTAGACTATAGTTTCTCTGGATAATTACAGCATCCTTCTCTCACCTATTCAACCATATTCTACCCTTTACCTCTTTGAAAAAAGTTTCTTATCCCTTCTGCCTGTTCATTCTATTTCCAAATCTGCCTTGTCTCACCCTGCATTCTCTCTTTTTCTCTATGCTCTTCAACCAGCACTGCATACACATGGCTATTTAACTGTAGCTGGGAAATCCAGGTATATGCTTTAAACCGTTCTTTGTCCATCGGTTTTCTTCTTTTTTCCTTTTCTTTTCCCCTTTTTGACCCTTTTATGTATTTTATGCTCCCTATTCCCCCTCTCTCCTCCGTCTTTTCTCTTAACTTTTTCGTTTTCCCTCTCTCTTTGCATGTTAGTTGAATCAGCCTGTGCGTCTGTGTGCTCCTGCTCCCTGTGTGTTTGTCTGTCTGTTTTCTTTTCCAGGGCTACCTCAAGAAACAAGCTAGAGTACACAAGGTGGAGAGTCCCAAATATCACTGCGAATAGGAAAATAAAATAACTAAGGTCCCAACAAGAGAGACCGAGGGATACCATTCAAAAAACACTCTCTGAAAGGATAGGCCCTGGAAAGTGAAAGAGTCTTCTTGGATATAGCAGCGCTCATAGAAACAGAGAGCACAACAGGTCTTTAAAACCAACAAGAGCCAGAAAGCTAACTAAAATGACGAAATGAAAGAGCTCTCCTCCAAAGAAACTCCAAGAAGAAATGACAGCTAATGAACTGCTCAAAACAGATATCAGCAGCATAAGTGAACAAGATTTTAGAATAATAATGGTGAAATTAATAGCAGGGCTTGAGAAAAACATAGGGGACATCAAAGAAACTATGGCTACAGACAGAATGGAAAATAAAAATAGGCATGAAGAATTTTAAAATGCAATAAACGAGATACATAATAAATTAGAGACCTCCAATGCACGGATAGAAGAGGCAGAAAGGAGAATAAGTGATTTAGAAGACATCATTATAGAAAAACAAGAAGCTGACAAAAAAAGAGACAAACTGATCCAGGAACAGGAAAGAAGAATTCAAGAGCTCAGCGATACAGTCAAACGCAACAATATCCGTATCATAGGAATCCCAGAAGAGGAAGAGAGAGGGAAAGGTGCTGAAGGAGTCCTGGAACAAATTATAGCAGAGAACTTCCCCGACCTGGGGAAGGAAGTCAATGTGGAAATACAAGAGGCTCAGAGGACTCCCTCAGACGTAACTTGAATCGATCTTCTGCACGACATATCATCGTAAAAATGGCAAAATACAAGGACAAAGAGAGAATTTTGAAAGCAGCTAGGGAGAAAAGGGCCTTCACATACAAAGGGTAACCCATCAGAGTGGTGACAGACCTATCTACTGAAACGTGGCAGGCCAGAAAGGAATGGCAAGAGATCTTCAATGTGATGAACAGTAAAAATATGCAGCCAAGAATCCTCTATCCACCAAGCCTGTCATTCAAAATAGGAGGAGAGATAAAAACCTTTCCAAACAAACAGAAATTGAAAGAATTTGTCACCACGAAGCCAGCCCTACAAGAAATCCTGAGGGGGATGTTCTGAAGGAAAGGTTGCAAGGAACAAAGATTCCAGAGACACCACCACAAACATGAACCCTACAAAAGATACAAAGACTCTAAACCCACATATTTCAATAATAACACTGAATGTAAATGGGCTGAATGCTCCAATCAAAAGATATAGGGTAGCAGAATGGATTAAAAAACAAAATCCATCTATATGCTGTCTACAAGAAACTCATTTTAGACGGGAAGATACCTTCAGATTAAAAGTAAGGGGATGGAGAAATATATATCATGCTACAGGAAATCAAAAGAAAGCCGGAGTAGCGATACTTATATCAGACAAACTGGACTTTAAATTAAAGACAATCACAAGAGATGAAGAAGGGCACTACATAATAATTACAGGGTCCATCCATCAGGAAGAACGAACAATCATAAATGTCTACGCACCAAATATGGGAGCACCTAAATATCTAAAACAATTAATCACAAACAGAAACAAGCTTATAGATAAGAATGTGCTAATAGCAGGGGACTTTAATACTCCACTTACAGCAATGGATAGGTCAACCAGACAGAAAATCACTAAAGAAATAATGGACTTGAAAGATATATTGGACCAGATGGACCTGACGGATATATTTAGAACTTTACATCCTGAGGCCAGGGAATTTACTTTCTTCTCAAGTGCGCATGGCACATTCTCCAAGATAGATCACATACTGGGACATAAAGCAGCCCTCAATAAATATAAAAGAATAGAGATCATACCATGCACACTGTCAGATCACAATGCTTTGAAACTTGAAATCAATTACAGGAAGAAGTCTGGAAAACTTCCAAAAACATGGAGGTTAAAGAACACCCTTCTAAAGAATGAATGGGCCAATCAGGCAATTAGAGATGAAATTAAAAAATATATGGAAACAAATGAAAATGAAAACACAACAATTCAAAATCTATGGGATGCGGCAATGGCAGTCCTAAGAGGAAAGTATATTGCTCTCCAGGCCTATTTCAAGAGATTAGAAAAAGCGCAAGTCCAAAATCTAACAGCTCACCTAAAGGAACTAGAGGCAGAGCAACAAGAACGCCCTAAACCCAGTAGAAGAAGAGAAATAGTAAAAATTAGAGCAGAAATAAACAACATAGAGACCAAAGAAACAATTGAACAGATCAATGAGACCAAGAGTTGGTTTTTTGAAAAGGTAAACAAAATTGACAAACCTCTAGCCAGACTTATCCAAAAGAAAAGAGAGAGCACACAAATAGACAAAATTATGAATGAAAATGGACTTATTACAACCAACCCCTCAGAAATACAAGCAATTATCAGGGAATACTATGAAAAATTATATGCCAACAAATTGGACAACTTAGAAGAAATGGACAAATTCCTAAACACACACTCACTACCAAAATTCACACGGGAAGAAATAGAAAACCTGAACAGACCCATAACGAGTGAAGAAATTGAATCGGTGATCAAAAATCTCCCAACAAATAAGAGCCCTGGACCTGATGGCTTCCCTGGGGAATTCTACCAGACATTTAAAACAGAATTAATCCCAATTCTTCTCAAGTTATTCCAAAAAATAGAAAGCGAAGGAAAACTCCTGGATTCATTTTATGAAGCCAGCATCACACTGATTCCCAAGTCAGACAGAGATCCAGCAAAAAAAGAGAACTACAGGCCAATATCCTTGATGAATACGGATGCAAAAATTCTCAACAAGATCCTTGCAAATCGAATCCAGCAGCATATCAAAAGAATCATCCACCAAGATCAAGTGGGATTCATTCCTGGGTTACAGGGCTGGTTCAACATTCGCAAATCAATCAGTGTGATACATCATATCAATAAAAGAAAAGATAAAAACCATATGATCCTGTCAATAGATGCAGAAAAAGCATTTGACAAAATACAGCATCCCTTCTTAATAAAGACTCTCGAGAAAGTTGGGATAGAAGGAACCTACTTACACATCATCAAAGCCATCTATGAGAAGCCTTCAGCTAACATCATCCTCAACGGGGAAAAACTCAGAGCTTTCCCCCTGAGATCAGGAACACGACAGGGATGCCCACTCTTAGAATTACTTTCCTTAAAAAGGCAATAAATATACATTCAAGTTGCTAGTACTGATTCAGCATTTTTTTCTTCCATCCTAAAGTTGAATCATTTGGCGGAGGTTTGGCAGAGGTGGGGGAAGGAATTGAATCAAGTATATAATTCCCATATGCCAATGAAGGAGAAGGTAGGGGAGTGTTTAATAAATGCACAAGTATAGCTGCCAAATCCCAAAACTTGCCTATGCAAGCTGTAGTAATAGCACGTTCCCTTTCCCTGTGGATTTTATCAGACAAGTAAAAAAAAAAAAAAAGGCCTCTAAATAATGGTAAGTACGAGAGATACGTAGGTCAGAGAAGAAAAGCATGTCTAGAATGGAAAGTAAGTTAGTAAACACAGAGTTAGTAGAGGACTGACCTGATTAAAGCCAGCTGTACTTCAATGGAAACTTTATTTCTTTAATTTGGATAAGTTCCAGAGAGTGAAAGCATTTTTTACATCCTTCTTTGGCTCTGAGTAAATAGTTAGATACCATTTACCTAAGCACACTGAGCAGATGAAAAAAGGATCCACAGGCTTATAAGACCAAAGTGGTCTGTTCTTCAAATATAAAGCCTCTGGTGACGGCCAGTGTTGTTTGCTTTCTGAGAATTGCAGGTTAAGTGAATCAGACAGTTAATGGAATCTAATTTCTCCAGAGGCAGATACTTCCAGAGAAAACCTCAACCAAAGATGATAAAATTCCACCTTCCAGAATCCATTAAAATAGCTTAATTTAAATTATGATCCTTCAAACTTTGTAAAAGTAGTTTTGTACAAAATCAGAAAATATTAAGCCATTCACTAATTCAGGCTGTATCCTTGAGGAAAAGTTTTTTTACCTGACTAATGTCAGGATTTGACACTGGGTCCACAATGAGATGGGGAATCAATATCACATTAACTAACCTATAAATAAGTGATTGTTTATTTACAAAGCATACCTATAGCCTGTGTAATTAATCCTTACTCTCCTAATGGCACAGCTATACTAATTATAGTATAACCATGAATAAAGATAGTAAGGTCTCATATAATGCCACAGCTATAGCATCGGTATTAAAAGCCCGGATTTCTCAAATCAATATATTGAAATGGTATTTCACCTTTCTGTCCAGCACAGCTTAAGAATTTAATGACCTCTCTAGGTGCTTTCCAATATTGTAACCTTTCTAAATAACTATTCTTAAGGAAGATTTTTCATAAAATTATCAAAATCATTCAGATTGCTTAATATGTGTCAATATCTTAGAGACAAGGCCTATTTCCTTTTTATTTAAATGAGTTATTTCAGAAATGAAAAATATTTGTAGAAGCTATTTCTTAAGAGGTAACAATATAAACTGTTGACTAATTGAAATGTCTAACATTCAGTTTCACAACCAGTAATAGGCAAGTTTCATGCCAGCTTGCTAGACCAGATCTGCTTGAAGTCCTTTGTTGACCACATACAATAATTAAATTCAAAATGGAGCCAAAGAGGTAAATGTAAAAATGTATTTAAGAATATCCTAGTATCCCAATTAGTTTCAGGAGAGTAACTTTTTTTCAAATATATCATTTGCTAGAAAATATCATTTTTTTAAGTATACAATTCATTAGAAAAGATAACCCAATAATTTTAAGCATCACTAACCCCATTCTAAACCTGGCAATAAAAGTCTCTAATTTCTATTTTTCTAATACAAGGTTTTGTGGGGGACAATTAAGTGTTAACTAGTTGACTTCCCACATTTGACTTAGAAAAGATTTGATCAAAATTAAAACAAACAAAAATAAGCCAAAGATCTAGAAAGAAAGATACATGTCCCCAGACAGCTCTGAGAGGCTACTGCCAAATGCCTATCTCCCCTAAATCCTATGCTAAGTTCGGATGTTATAACTCTGGAAGCTAAATTGAAAAGTCTCAAGACAGCATTTAAATTTGGCCCAAGGTATTACACTGTCCCAATAATTTCAGTATGAAAAATACTTTACCGTATAGTGATATGGAAAGGAACAAGGGAAAACCATATTTAGGAACTCTTATTAGTCCTTTCAGGCTGAGACAACAACATGCCACAGACTAGGTAGCTTAGACATGGAAATTTATTTTCTTATAGTTTTGGAGGCTGGACCCCAAGATCAAGGCACCAACACAGTCAGTTTCTAGTGAGTCTTTTCTTCCAGTCTTGTGGGCAACTGCCATCTCAGTTTGTCCTTACATGATCCCTTCCTTGAGCGCTTGGGGAGAGTTAGAGACAGAGATAAAAAGAGCCAGAGAGAGGGGTGGAATGCTCTGATATTTCTTCTATAAAGGACACTAATCTTATCTGATCAGAGACCCATCTTTAACCTTATTTTTTTAGAGGCCCCATCTCCAAATACACCATAGCTGGAGGTTAGGGCTCCAACATGTAAAATTAAAGGGGACATAAACATTCAGTTCATCACAGGAACTACAACATTTTTATGCAGAAGGAGCATATGCATTTGCTGTGGACAAGGAAAAGGATGGTTGTCTTGAATTACTGAGCTTGTCTCTTTGAACAGCCTGAAATATCTAAGTATTTATGCTATATTGAATAGCACTAGCCTGCTCTAAGAAAATAATATTCCCTATATATCAAACTCTCACTTCAGACTACACTGAAGATAGAGTGAAACTCACGATAACTATACAAATGTTGGGAAGTTTTCAAATACCCTCCCAATTTAATCTGGTCTGACTCTTCCAGGAATCTCACATCAGGATATATTTTTATATGACTTTAAACACTGTGGAATGCATAATTGAGTCAGAGTTAAGCCAAAACAATTTAAAATGTGAATGTAAAAACTTATAAATAAGAAAATGACAGAATGTGTAAATTATTAGAAATTGCACCATGATCTTGGTTTTTAAATTTTGCATAAAGAAATTAAGGCAGCCATGATATATTAAACAGAATTTTTTAATTTTTTTAAATGTTTTATTTATTTCTGAGAGAGAGAGAATATGTGAGCAGGGGAGGGTCAGAGAGAGAGGGAGATACAGAATCTGAAACAGTCTCCAGGCTCTGAGCTAGCTGTCAGCACAGAGCCCGATGTGGGGCTCAAACCCACGAATGGTAAGATCATGACCTGAGCCGAAGTTGGACGCTTAACCAACTAAGCCACCCAGGGGCCCATAAACAGAATATTTTTTTACCTATAACCCTTAGAGACAGTTTAGTAGAGCCATCTAAAGACTGGTACAGAGTGGTCACTGTAAGAGAGTATATACAAGTACTATCTGCCAGTGAAATAAAAAAGGAGATAGTTTGCAAACTGAAATTCAAGAACTTACTATTTTGAGAACTGCAAATTATTGTACAATCTTTTAAATAAATATGATATATGTAAAATATATATCATATATATTGAGAGTATTAATAAATGTGAGTATATACTGTATAACTAGGTTGAACTAGGATGTTATAATATGATATGCAGGGCTTGTATATAGATATTCCACCTCCCTATATATGAGTTTACTTATCGAAAAAAAAGAATGACCATATTAGCTACTTTACACGGTTATTGTCATAAATAGATGAGGTAATACATTTAAAATAAAAGCAATGCTCAGCATATAGGAGGTCCTAAATTAATTTCCAAAATAATGGTCACATCTGTAATCATGTTACTAATGATCATCATTCACCACCACCTGCATCATTATCATCTTCATCATCTTTACCACCAAGTACAAGAGATGATTTCAGTCTCTGTATTTGGCTTTGGATACCGACTAGTTTCACTGGATATATCACAGTATGATCAGAAAAGAACAAAGGTGAACTAAATAGGCAAATAATCGTTTTTTGTCATGTGAGGCCAAATGGTATCACGCTCCATTGCAACAATGAATATTTCACAGTAACTCAAGAAGACTGTTACAAGTGTGTTGAGTCATGTCTTGGCATATGGTAGTATGGAAGAGTCATTCCCACTCTCCTTAATTAATTAAAAACATTAAGCATAGAAATTTATGCCTAGTCTCTGATCTTTGTGTTTTTGTCTGATGCTAACTTTAAAATAGTAAAATTTAACCCTGAAAATTTAATGAGAAATGTTTCACTTAAAGGGGGGGGGAATTTATCACATAAGTATTGGAAATATTTTAATAATGGAAAGAGGATCACTTGGCAAGGAAGAAGCTTTCTTCTTCTTGTCCTGTATCCTATTTTTTTTTCCTCTAATATGTTGAACTTTACCAAGCACTTCATTTTGAGGCAGGTTTAACTCATTCTAAGGAAAATGCTTTAGAATCATCATTTCCAGGAAACAGATTAAAGATGAACTCAGTTTTTATATGGCAATACCATAGGAATTGTTCTACAATTAGGATCCCTGTTTATCTGCATGAAAAAAGACCATGGCTTTTCTTTTAGGTTCACAATCTCTCTCTCTCTCTCTCTCTCTTTTTTTGGTCTAGATGCACAGCTCATTAACTCTTTTGAATGTCTGTCTGTTTCCCTGATTGACAGGTTGATAAAAGCACTGGATTTTCAATGGGACTTAAGTTCTTTGGGCCTTAAGTATTTTACTGGCAAAGTGGATGAGTGTATCTTAGATGTCTCATGAAGGTCTAACAGTCTGATGATTCGATATACAATAGATAAATTACAGTGTCTTAATATGAGCCAGAAACATACTTTTTATTTTTCTGGATACCAACCTTGTTTAGTAGAATCAAAATCAAAATCACAAAAGCAAATCTTAAGCTTAATTATATGCAGTAAGGGCAATATCCTGGATGTATCTGTCTTCACTTTAAAGAGCTTACTATCGTTGACTTAGAGAAATTTTAAGTAATTTTTTCTAATTCCATAAGAATAAACAAAAGAGAAGGTATTACAAATCTGAATCCTAATCCTGCCCAGAAAAGCAATACATAAATGTGTGTACCATGTGTCTATCTCCCTTAAGAGTCTTCAGATACTGGCTTAATTAAAGTAAACACTATTCTATTCTTACTTTATAAATGTTTAGTGTACTGTTGAATCTTAATAAATATTTAATAATATTAGGAACCAACGGAGTGACAAAGTCATTTTCCTTTTATAGATACAGCTTTTTAACTAAAGTAAAGGAACTTTATCTATAAAGGCCAAATGTTCTATAACTAGAGTACTCAGAACCCATAATCTTGAAGAGACCTCCTAGCAGTATCTACATTAGCATTTAAATGGAGCAATATTTTTTTTTTCAAACCAGTACCTCTGTTGAAATAATATGGTAGATTAACACAAAACAATCTGTTGGGCTATGATGTGACATTTTTCATAAAATACATAAACTGCTTCTAAAAGTTTCCCAGAATAGATTTAATCCATTTCTTGTATTTAATTTTAATTCTAACTAAATTTTCTATTTCTCACTCAAGGAAAATTCCATCAAAGCTCTTTCCATTTAGAACTAGTAAAACTGACATGGATATGTACTTCTCTGCAAGGCTGCATATATATGTAGCTATAAATAAATCTGTGCAGTCTTTTTAACTCAAATTGGCATTATGTAGAAGGAGAGTGGAAGGCTAAAATTAGATATGCTTTTGACAATGAGCTTTAAGTTTTCTATGGAAAACTAAAGTGACCTTTTTCTTTATTTGTATTTTTTGTGTACGAATGTTATTTGAAACCCTCTTCTTATTGAATCTCTTCCCTATCTGTTCTAGGTAGCTTGATTTGCATACACTTGAGGTATAACTTCAGGGTTTGGGTTGCCTTTCGTATACCATATGAGGAGTAGTAGAAACTCCTTCATCACTGAGGAAGAGGATGCTTGTGAGCAAAAGAAAGTATACCATCATCCTTGGTCCCCACACCCTTATATATTCCTTCTTTATCTAATGGATGATTCTATTTCTTGAAACTTAAACGTTTTTGCATGACAAATTTTATAACTCTAAAATTTCTAGGGGCTAAATGGATTAAATATGTAGAAAAAGAGGTAGGGCTAATTATTGAGTTTCTTTCTTTCAAGTAAAAATGTAAACTCTCCTAAGCAGAAAGCATCTAAATATCTTCAGCAATCCAATTTTGAAGACATATAGTAACTTCAAGGTCATACCATTCAAATGGTGAGTTAAGAAAATAGAATTATCTCATGCCATTACAAGAGTTTATGCTTGTTTGAAGTAAGGTTTACTTAGGATTGGTTGAGTTGTCTGTTAATATTAGATGAAAATTTTAAATTATGCTCAGATGGATTGAATGCAGATAAATAAGATTTAATTTTAATTTTATTTTTATGTCATTTAGTAGTTTATTTTTAGTTCAGTATTTTTTGAAAAGCCAGTTTTTCAATTCAAGGTACTTTGGAGAATTTTAGCATAGCATTAAGATCTGTTGGGGTTCTATGTTCAGAATATCAGAAGAAAACTTAATTGTAACATTGCCTCTTTCAAGATTATAACTTCAAATGGGGTATAAAATGACTTGGTTTTCTTGTTTGTTCGTAAGAATCTAATAATTCTAATGAGTGCTCCCTACTTTAAAGATGGAATACCTCTCAATTCAGAAGAGCTTGTGCTAGACAATGCATAAAATTGATGACATCAAATAATGACCCTCTGTCAATGTTTAGGGATAAATTATTATTGTTACACTAGACTACACTTACTCATCTTCATACTTTAACAAAAGAAGTATATATTTCATAGAGTACCATAATTGTTTAAGGGTGTTAGTAACTATACAAAAACAAGTAATTAATATGGACAAACTTATACCAAGTGCTCACCTCATTTGTTAATAGTGTGCCTAGGTCCTTGCACATGTTAAATAATTAGAAAGAGTCCATTCCACTGAGGTAGCTCTACTGCCTTGGTAGGCTACATAAGCAAATCAAAATCTAAGCCAGAGTCAATTCTTTAAATGCATTAATATCCAAGAAAATGAAATTTAAGAACTAATCCGTATAACATACTAGGTTTTCTCAACCAAGGCCATCACATCACCTATAGCCAGTCAAATCATTTAATTGTTCTGCTTCTAGCTATGTCACATAACAAGATTTCCCCTAACCAATTTCAGTTTTGCAATGCCAGATTCAAAGAGATGATTTCTAGTAAACTCCCAGATTCAAATAGATGATTTCTAGTAAACTCTTGAAAATTTTAATATACCTCAGTTTATCTTTTGACACAAATAAATATTAAGAGGGAGAAATTCATTCAAACCAAAGTGTAGATCTGACTTTTAATAGCCAATGCATATAATACTAAGAGATAATATACATATGGAGTAGAAAGAGCATGCTTATCTGGCCCAAAAGACCAAACTAACATATTCAAATATTGTTATAAAGAGTTTGAACTTTGGCTAATAGCACTCAGATAAGAAACCTATGTCTAGCCAGTCCTGCTGCTTTCTAGATAGCTATGGATAAATTCCAAATAACAAACCACCCCCTTGCTGCTGTAGTCATAGTGGATATTGATGATATTGCACAAAAGTATTCTGGTTTTCATGTTATCTATGGCAGGATTGAGTACAGCTTAGATTCAATCACGAAGTTATCACTACTGCAATAAAGAATTATTCTAAATGTATCACTTTCAGTTTAGTGAAGAAGGCAGAATTTAGATAGAACACAATCTGTTGATTTGAGATTAGAAAAAGGGCAGAAATGCATAGTCCCAGGAGAACACAACCATTCTGGTATGACAAATATAATTTTATTTTTCTCAAGCCAATTCAGTTTTCCACTAGTCATAAAAGAAGACCATATCACCAGTCACCTCTTACTTCTAGATGTAACTTTGTTTTGGCCAAAGAAATCAGACATTATAAACCTATTCTTTGAAATGTCTCCATTCTTTTGCATAATATATTGACTTCAGCTCTCCGAGATGTATTCAAGTTATGATATGATGAAGACATACAATGTAAGAAGCTCAAATATCTATCCTTATCTGGATTCTGCAGATTTCAAGAATCAGATAACCCAGATATTTTTCATGTCTTTCATTCTTTCCTTTTCTAAACATAAGATTTTATTCCAGTTATTTTTGTCCCTCTTCCATTCTTGTATATTAAGGATGGGTGTGTGTGTGTGTGTGTGTGTGTGTGTGTGTGTTTGCTCACATGCACGTGCACATGCAATAACTTGTCTAAAATTATACATAGGTCAACTTTCTGAAAAGAGATCTATCTGGAATTTATGCACAAAGCTGTAGATGAACTGGAGATTAAGGATGTGGTCTGTGGAGACTGGATTATGGAAGTTTGTATTGGCATTCTTGGGGCAAAAGTGAGGGCATACTATGTATAGGGAGAGAGATGGAATGTAATATTCAGAAGCTGCCATGGAGGAGATGCCCAGGAGAGTCAACTGACCCTCATTAAACTATGATATTAACAAGAAATCGTTTGAAGCCATTGTGCTTCTGTGGTTATTAGAGCAATTATCTTGAATTGCCCTTATTAACACACACAAAAATACTGAAGGCGGTCTTTAAAAAATGGTGTTTAAAGCAAAATAACCCCTTTTAAAAAGTATGACTAAAATATGTAATTATTGTAAACTTTGAATATTTGGAGACTTAGAATTTTCTGTACATAGTAATATGGATACTAATTAAAGGGTATGGTCAGCCAAGAGCATGATGATGTGGACATGAATAGTGTGTTCAGACACAAGAGGATCAGTAACAGAACAAGATAAATTTAAAACAAAAGAGAACAGGGACTTAGTGCAGGGTTTTAAAATGTCATGGTTAGGAGAAAATTAAAAATTAGCATTTGAACCCCAGTGGACTATCATTTAGATTTCTGTGCATATGAAATTATTTTATTAATAAAATATCTATCTAGGTTCTATCACTATATTTGGTTTGAAATTTTTTGTCTTAATTTACAGAAAATGTACATGAAGTGTATTCCATAGTAAACTTCCACTGTCCTCAAATATTTTAACATTTTCATTAACCTCATAATTAATAGGCACTCCAAATATTATTAATTATCATCTGGTATGCCACATCTGACATTTACAGTTAAAACAACTAGCCAAATTGGGCAAAGTAGTTTAAAATAATACCCTGCATGGTCTAGCCTAAGAAAGATCATTACTTACTGTGCATTATGCCCTAGGAGGTTAAAGGATTGAAACAAATAATACAATATCATTGGTGTAGAATCATGCTTAAGATTACCACACTTTCTTCTGTTATCATTATTTTTAAAAATGTTTTAGGAGAATAGCACTTGATCTTGTGCTCCTTAGGATTAAGTATATTACAGATATAACTCATTTTCTTAGAGGTACATTTTTCTTATTTCTTCCTTTGTATTATTTCCTTCAGTGAACTACTCAGAATGCTTAGGCAATATTAAAATGAACAGTTTGTTCCTATATAATATGCTCATCAAGAGGAAGAAAAACACAGACACATACAGATTTTTATACTCCTCCTACTCTCTCTTCTAGCAGCATGAGTGGTTCTGATAATGAGCAACTCTATTTTTCTCTATGATAATAACATCTTCCTTTGACATTGTCTCATCCACAAACTCACATTATTATCCAGACTGCATGCTGTAAATATTTTACCAAGTCTTCCTTTGGAGCATTTGAAATACCCTCGTTTTAGTCTCTAAGAAAACACACAAAAGCAAAACATGCTAAGCTACCCACAGTATCGGAACTGAGGTCAGTACCATGTAGCTAATATTATGTCAATGGAGAGTGGAGAGCTAATTCAGGCTTCTGTTCCTTCTATCCCTATAAACAAACCATTCCTTCAAGTTGTGAAGCTTTGCTTTGTTCCCATATGTTTAGGGCTGGAATAGAGCGGAGGAGGCAAAAGACCAGTTCATTGTAATTATCTTCAGAGGAAAAGGAAAACAGAAAATTAAGTTAAATATTAAAGTAATTAACAACAAAATTATTGCTTTCAACTCTGAGATCATTCTTTCTATGTAATTTGAACAGTTTATAAACAAAGTTGCTTAACTGAAAATGTAGCTTTGGATATTCTGATTCCTCATTTGATTCACAGTAACCAAATTTTCATTGTTTACAGCCAGGAAATTTGTGCCCACCACCATAATTTATGAAGTATAAAATTAAGACACACTCTTAATTTGCATTATTTTTTTCTCAAGCAGTGCAATAGCCTCCAAAGATATTATTACTCATTCTTTATCATTTTGTTTTCTATGCAAGAGAGTCAAATGCTCAATGGGTGGGGGGAAGTTCCATGAACTCAAGGCGATTATCAATTACTCAGTTAACATATTGTTTTCAATAGTGGAAGGTAATCCTGGAATTCTTGGAGAAGTAGAAGGTTTTAGAATTTAAAACTTGGGATATAATAGCATAATTTTATTACATGATTTGTTTTTTTAACTAGTCTGAGCGTTACAAGAAAATGGATAAATAGTTACTGCTATTGGTGATTTAATGTGTTGCTTTGTTAAAGAAAAAATATATTTTAAGGCCTATGAAAAACAAATGTTTGTTTTTTGGAAACCTTATTTAATAGCTGCTATACAAATATCTATAAATATAATTCACATTATTTAAGTTCTATAAGGGTCGGTAGGAATGGGATCTTTTGTGGCTCATTACCATGTTTCCAATGAGGAAATTAATGGTACAAGATAGATGCCTGATAAATAAATGCCACTTAAATTTTTACTGGTTTGATGGATAATACGAAAGAGCAATGAGTTAAGACTATATTACCTTTTTACAAACTTGTGATATAAAACACATGTTCTCAGGGCATCAGTTTCCTTACTTATAAAATGAGGGATTCTGCTATTCAATTTCTATGGCAGCTTTGGCCCTAAAGAAGTAAGTTCTGGCTTCATCCTCAAGGTTTCCACTTCCGACCATATGTGACTGAGAATAAGATGAGTCTTCTGGCCTAATTCACAGTGGCCAGTTTCCACATTGCACAGGTAGCCTTTTCTCCCTCCTCTTGCCCTAATAAGTGTCAGGAAAGGTGTTTGCTAATTCCCTAAGAGTCCTTAACAGGTTCATCTCTCCTGCACTGAGGTAGTTGGACTGATGATTTTTTTCTCTCTCTCTGAATCTTGAGGTGAGTTATTACAATAGCACTTGGGTCAAAAGGGAACTTTTCTCAACTCAGGTAAACAAAGGAAATGCAAAAGAAGCCAACAGGGCACTTTAGGGATATGAGCCAAAAACAAACACTATGTAAGCTTTGTGAAGATAAGATAAAGTGCATTTTCTGCCTCAGGAAAAGAATGCACATTCTTCTAAATAATGTGGAATTTTTTGATCCACAGTTCATATCTATGTTACTTTTTTTTTCACTGAATAGAGTTTATTATATAAACTACCCTTATAATAACCTAATTTCATATTCCTTATATCATTACTCTTAAACAAAACTTGGTATTTAGTAAGATGTGTCTCATGCTAACACAACTAATTTTACTGCATTGTGCATGCTGCAAGCGTAGATGTTTAAAAAGAATGCTATTTTAAAATTCATTATTTTCATTTGGTTTGACATTTATATACAGGATAAAGCCAAAAACAGTAAAGGGTATACACACTTTAAAATTAAGTGCCAAAAATGTTTAAACATGTATTTTTATATGTATTACAGTAAGCTAGTTTCTAAAATTTGACATATAAAAGTGAAAATTTATCGTGAATGTACCCCTATTTGAGTCTACTTTTGCTGATGTTTCTTTTATTTACTTTATTGAGGATTTGATATTTCCATCACAAAACATACTAAATTCATTTAGGGAAACTAGAATTATGGGGTCATGGTAATATGTATTTCATCCAGATAGAAAACACATCCTTCTCTGAGTCTCATTTGATAATCTCTAAATTGATTTTTAAAAGAATGACAACAACAACGAAAGTTTGGTATTTGAGTCTACTAAAAACACCTATTCATATTATATTAACTCTTAAAGAGCTTTTAAACTTCCTTAGACCCTCCTAGGGTACCTGGGTGGCTCAGTTGGTTAAGCATTTGACTTTATTTCAGCTTGAGTCATGGTCTCATGGTAAGTTCGAGCCCCACATCTGGCTCTGCCCTGACAGTGTGGAGTCTGCTTGGGGCTCACACTCACCCTCTCTCCCTGTCTCCCTCCCTCCCTTTCTCTCAGAATAAATAAATAAACTTTAAAAAAGCAAAATTTCTTGAACCTCCCAATTTTATTTGGCTTAGTAGGAATATTTTGACATTATCCCTTGATCCTTATAATAACAATATCAGGTAAGGTTGCAACTCTGCAATAGGAGACTTGAATCATGAATGATAATCACAGCTGTACCAAATGCTATTTGTCTTACCACTTGTTGTCATCTTCTTTTGATTATAAAGTTATGGGTTGTAACCACATCTCTAAGACCCTCTTTGATCTCTAATGAACAAAAAGAAAATGAAGTATACTTTGTGGATTAACTATGCTTCAGATCCTTTGCTAAGACAGGGAAGTCCTAGGACAAAGATAAAACACACCATCCTTTTCCTGACTGGCCTTTGGAATTAATTGGGAAGGATATATGTTGAGTGTGGATTGAACATGGGGGTAGTCAACCATCTCCAGATAACAACTGCCTTCAGAGAATAACCTGGAGACAGAAATACACTGAGAGGGGTCTTTTTATAGTCCCCTACTCTGTGATTTCTCCTCATTTCACTAGTATTCTCTTATGCCCTAAAAATCTCCTCCCCATCCCACCCTAATTTCCGGAACATACCAAGCTCCTTCCTGACTCTGGACCTTTTTATTTGCTCTTCCTTCTGACTGGCTGGCTCTTCTCCTGGCCCTTTTTAAAATGACATATTGACCTTTAAAAAAATCAAAGCCACATATGTACCTAATCTGTAAACCTAAGCACACTAATATAATTATAATAAGGAAAGCAAAGATTTGCCTTCAGAGGCAATCCACTTCAACTTTATAACAGTTTCTTCTGGGTAAATTCTATGTGCAGCATCAAAAAACTGAGTTAAGTCAATATTTCATTTTATGAAAATCAACAATCAGAATGAATGAGAAAAACAATACCCACTAATAGATTTGTTTCTTACAATGTCTCCTTCTCTTTGAGGAACTGAGGAATTCTGGGGAGTTTTAGTGACAGGCCGATTAGGATTTGGCTTGCAACTGTTTGGTGAAATCTATGGTCCTGAGATTGGGTCAAGTTCATTTCTATTTAGTCAGAAAAATATCTAATTGTTAGTATAAGACTGAGGACTCCTACATCGGCAACATGGAATCTAAGAAACTTGGTTCATTTGGGTGATTTTTAATTAACAAATAAAAAACAAAGCACCTATTTTTTACCTAGAAAATTAATTCAACCATTCTTTTAGTAATTTTGAATAAAGGTTATATTAGTTATATTTAATATTTTTATAAAAA
The DNA here is from genome assembly GCA_017311185.1 of Proteles cristata cristata. NCBI lineage: Eukaryota > Metazoa > Chordata > Mammalia > Carnivora > Hyaenidae > Proteles > Proteles cristata. The sequence goes on from JAESUZ010000553.1 coordinate 347,030, forward strand.
TAGAAAAATAAAACAGAGTTAATACCTTACCTTGTAATTGATTCAAGGATATATATTTCAATAATTATTTTTTAACACCAAGAAACATATTTTTCCAGGCAATTTTTATAGGCATTTTATTAACATATACTGCATTTAGTAGTCTCTTTTTAAAAAAAATTTTAATGTTTATTTATTTTTGAGAGAGAGAGAGAGAGACAGAGTGTGAGTTGGGGAGGGGCAGAGAGAGAGGAGACACAGAATCCAAAGCAGGCTCAAGGCTCTGAGCTGTCAGCACAGAGCCCGATATGGGGCTCAAACTCACAGAGTGCAAGGTCATGACCTGAGCCGAAGTTGGATTCTCAACAGACTGAGACACCTAAGTGCCTCACTAGTCTCTTTCTTAATGACAATTTTTGTCTAGCCATGTAGATTGTATACTCCTTAGAGCTAGGGAAAAGTTCATTTTCTTTACCCACAGAGTAACTTGCTTAGAGTTAATATCACAGTAGATGTCTATATTTATGGAATACAAAGAGGTCACAAAAGAAAATACATTTCATTATTTTGAGTAGTTTATTCAAATCCAAATTTTTCATAATCTTTGAAATACACTAAAATACTAATAATTTGCATCATTAATCATTCCATGTTTATTACCAGAAAAACTACTCTTTTTCCCCTAGAATAGAAGTCTTCATTCTTCAACAGATGAGGTGTAGTAAGTGAATCCCAACAGAGCTGTACTGGACTGTACAGCATTCTGTTACCAGTAGATATACAATCTGATTAGTTCTGACACCAAGACATTTCTAGTAATCTAAAGTATGATGTCTCATGAAAGTTATTGTTTAGCAATCTCACAGAAGGTTAAGTAGCAAAAAGAAGATTAGTGTTTTTGGACATCACTAGTATATCATCAGCAATATTTCTGACAAATAAAAGTCATTAGTTTGCCAAAAATTTTAATGAAATCATGATTAATAAATGCTTCTCAAGGGTCTACATCAAAGTCAAGGCATTTGGGTGATAAATGTAAACATGTAGACCCTGCTTTGCCAAAAGCTGTGTGTTTCACTTACACAGCGCCACTGATTGATCTGTCCATTATTCTAATACATAATTTATCACATCAAGGGGGACAATTCATTATGTGCATAGTATAACCAGAGAGTTCTAAACAGCAAAATCTTTAGGAGACTTAACACGTTGCCTAGGTACTGAAAATCTTTTTTCATTATAAAATGGAGACTTGCGGACATTAACAAAAATAGCCTTTACCAAAACAAACCAAACAGAATCTCAAATCTTATCATTTTAATTTACTTTGAGAGCATTTTGACACATTCTTTTTTTCAGGTAGCATTCTATTATGCTGTTTTCATTCCTTATGAGGGATCCATCTGTTGTTAAACTTAAATCAATCAGAAATGGGACAGTGTCCCACTCCCTGTCAAATAGGAGTCCTGTGACTATATTGCTTGAACCATAAACAGCAGTCGGTACCATTACTTAAAAGCTCATTGAATTAAATTATGGATTATGGCATTCTTCTCTATTTAAAATGCGAGAATGAATAGGATGGCACACTTAGTTTCCAACCATCCATTGTTTGTTGCAGTCATCTGCATGACTCAATTCTGCTGCTATATTTTGGTACAATCTAGAAGTCAATAAATGAATTTAACAGATCCCATGAATATCTTATTAGGACAAATACATGTTTTTGTTGAAGATAAAAACTGGTGATGGATGGGATATTTCTCTGGGTTTCTGATGTGTACTTGTTTTTTAGAAAGCTAAGAATTTGAATATAACCTTCAGATAAACAGAGAAGGCAGTACTACAAAAAGACCTTTACATTTTTAGATGTAAAGTGAGAACAGATGACTGAGCATACTGATTTGTTGATAGTACCGAATTTTATGCCTCCACAGTGCACAATCACTTAACTGCACTTACATGCTTCCTATCAGCAGAATAATAATTTAAAAAGCCAACATTTATTTATTTATCTTTCAATGTTTAAGTTTATTTATTTATGAGAGAGAGGAGAGAGAGAGAGAGACAGCATGAGTGGGGAAGGAGCAGAGAAAGAGGAGACACAGAATCCGAGGCAGGCTCCAGGTTCTGAACTCTCAACACAGAGCCCAATGCAGGGCTAGAAGCCAAAACTGTGAGATCATGACTTGAGCTGAAGTCAAACACCTAACCAACTGAGTCACCCAGGCACTCCTATCTTTTTTAATCAATGGAGATGCACTTAGGATTTTCCAATTCTGGATTACAATTTTAAAACTATGTTTGCTGTCATGAATAAATTAATCTATTTCCATCTGATCTACAGAAATAATATACCCATTTAAAGGATCAAGGGCTTCACATTATTTTCTTAAGGCTATTGTGAGAATTAAGTGATCTGAAATGGAGTATATTTATTGGAAGACAGTGACTATTTCAAGTAACTAAGTAAAGTTATCAGAAATTATACCAGGAGACATCACTTTACAGGGTTGTGTCCACGAAATTATGTTTTCTATCTTTGAGTGGCACTACAATCAAAAGATTGTAATTGAGCAATATTTACATTAGTTAGACATTCTTTTTTTCTACCACTACAATAGTTTTATACCCTGCTCCCAAAAGTGTTTGCTCAGCTTTGATTCTGCATTTGGGAAATTTAGCGGCTGTTTTGGCATCAAAGAGATATAGAGTCAAAGCATTTTGGGGACATCTAAAACCGATTTACAAATCCGATCTTAATGTCTAAAATTGAATTTTTCTTTGGTTAAGTGTTTGCTATTATAATTCCATTACTTTACATTCCAAATCATTTAACTCATTATTTGGTTAGGGATTATCAACATAGCCAAAGAAAATTCTAAATGTTCCAAATATTTTAATTTAGTATAGTTAAAATATACCTTTACTTGGATATATAGACACTATTTATGTAGCTTTTCAGCTTAAATAATTAGTATCTCTCCTGCTTTTTTGGTCCAACCACCTAAACATTCCTTCTGTCCTGTAGTGCCAGAGCACCTGTGTTTCTGAGTGAAGCTATTTGATTCCTCATAGGTATTTGTTGGCTGTGCCTCTCTCTTAATGATTATGCTAATCATTTCAAGGTGGGAGAGAAAAGAACATGTTTCACCTGCAGCTCTGTCCATAATGCTATGGACTGAATATTTGTGTCTCCCCCGCAAAGACATATATTGAAATTCTAATCCCAACATGATTGTCTTCAGATGCCAGTCCTTTAGGAGACAGTTAGGTCCTAAGGGTGGAGCCCTCATGGGACACTGAGCAGTTGGATACCTGGGTTAAAGACTTGTCTTGCTCTCCAACTGAGCACCATTGAGTAATGACCTACTCTCTCTAAAGTCGAGAATCCCATCAAATAGGTTTATTTTACCACCTTGTCTCTAAGATAACTTTTAAATGGCTGATATATAAGGAAAAGATGGCTAAGTTAACCTTCAAGTACTCGAAGTAATGAATCTGTATCCAAAATTCATAGAACACTCATCTTTACTTTCTAGAAGAACTAAAATACAATTTTTAAAACAAATAGAATGAATTAAAGACTAGAAATGGTTTCTTCTTCGCACTTGCTGTGTATAACCAGAAGGCAATGAGGACAGTTGATAAGAGAATCTTATTGATTTTTTCCCCAATTACGTTAGGCAGATTCTGTTCATCCACTCTCTTAAATGGATATGAATATGAATTCCCAGAGGTATTTTTAACAAGATTTCAGGAAAAGGTTTCCATATCACTGCACTAACAGGATTTGCATGTAGTTGACAGCTGTGGCACATAAATTAAATAAAATTTTATTGATGTGTTAAAAACATGCCATTTAAACAAAATATAGCAAAGTTAATGTTGATTTTAGATGGAATGGAAAATAAAAAACATTTGCCCTGAACCAAATGTTAGTGTTTGCTAGCAAAGTACTCATTTGTTTGATTTGATTTTTGTATCTGTGCTATGCAACAGCAGCAAGCAAATGAATTAAATATAAAATTTTAGTCATTATGAAATAGGTAGTCTTACATATATCTTTAAAGTAGATTATCTGGATGGGTAGCTTAAAGTTGAAGCAGGAAACTAAAGAGAATATAAGAAGACGTGTGTATCAGTCCTGAGTTTATTACTAGTTGACAGTATTTTTTAAACTGTGGATTGCACACTCTCTTTCTCCACTATTGGGCTCCTTATTGTTAAAAATAAGGTTTTCAAAGTCCCCTGTCAACTACAAAATTCCATAGTAATGTTAAATTTAAAGCTGAACAAATCATACTGTCAAAGAAGAAAAATTTACATAGGCAATAGCTTAACACACAGGGAGCATCTTGCTCACAAAATTTTCATGTGTTTGTTGCCATCTTCCATTTGCTTTTCAGAAATTTAGTCAAACACGATCCGTGCACTCATCTAAAATGTTACGATCAGCACATTTTACAAAGGAAAACAAAGTAACAACACCCCATACATTCTTCAATGAATTGTGCATGAAAGCAAACCAGAAGTCCACATTTCTGATAAACAAATGGTATGATGCACTTCACACATTGAATGGAGCACATTAATAAAATGAGCTCAGTAAGTTATCAGATTGCTAAGGAAATTTCTTGAGTTAACCTCAGAAAGAGCATATGGCTAAGACCAGGAGAAAATGTATTCTCAAAATTAGGGAAAAAGTGTTTTGACACTGGCAGATTTTATGCTATCAAACCAAAGGCCAGTCTTGAAGACATCCAGAACTGAGGATGATAAAAGTGATAAACTTCATCATAAAAGAGCACACATCGTGAATTGGTGGTAAAGCAGAAGCCATGTTGTTGACAGCTCTCATCTTGCTTTTAGGCTGCTCTGCAAAATATTGCAACTAATGCATTTGGAGAAAGTAATGCAGAGAGAGTAGGTTGTTCTACCCCAAATTCAAAGAGCTAGATATAAGTGGACATGAGTTGCTAAGAAATGTGGCTCATTTGAATTCTCAATCACACGACATATCTCTTTCCTGTCAAAGCAGATTTTACATTCAAATAAAACCAGTTCCATCATCTGTAATGGTGGCTTTCTAAACACTACAAGTGGAACACCCTCTAACTTGATGCATACAAAGGGAAAAAATAATTATAATTGAATGTAGATGGATAGCCATCTATTGTCTTTTCCAGTAAATCCATATATAATAAAACATATGTCACTGAAATAATTGCCTTACCTCATGAGTGGAAGGTCTTTGGGGATTTTTTGCTCAAAAATTAGGAACAGTTTGTTCAATGGACTAGGGAAGAGAACAGATTATGGTGTTGATTTTATCTGTTTTGAAAACTTGTTTATCAATTATCTAAGGCTAAACTAGGGAAATAAATAGAAATGCTAAAAGTAAAAGAGAGGACTGGTTAAAAAAAAAATCACTCCTTAAGAGTATTATCACCAAAAAGTTCATTAAAACGACAAGTATTCCTTAGCAATTTTCTGAGCAATGTGCTCTACTTGTCAATCATTGACAAAAATGTGATAATTACTACTACATTGACATTTTCAGTCACATTTAAATTTGCAATACATAATCACAGCAGGTAAGTTTAAGAATAACCACCACACACAAAGGAGTATCTCCCCTTTACTTCTATGAAATATATTTTATATGTGGAAGGTTCACAACTTCAAGACAAATCTTATCTGCTGTAGAGAGCACAAGGAAAGAGTTTCAAAAGCATGACCACAACAAGGACTATATTGTAATTTTTATGTAGATAGAAGATGTAGGGAGGAATGTCTTATAGAACTAAAAGTCACCTTGTTTCAATATGGTACTGATCTGTGACAGTGTTTTGAGTGTTAGATATTGTTGCTTTAGAATTACATAATTGGGAGCAACACTGATATTTCATGATAAAGAATTTCAGAACAATAACTTATTTGTATGTATGTAATAAGTGATAAAATGCATTGCAAATACATTATTTCTTTTATTTGTTAACTAAAACAGGTGAGGTAATAAAATACATTTTGATCTTCTCCATTTCACAGACTGGGAACCTCATGCTTTCCATGATTGTGACCCAAGATCTAAAATCTCTTAATTACTAGAGACAAACACTTATGCCTATGGTACTTTCCATTATTCCACCACTTTTCATGCCCATTAGCATTTCACAACAACCTGGATTGCTCTGCATGTATGAAATGTGCAGACCCTGCCGTAGACTAATTAAAACAGAAACGCTGGAGATGAGACCTGGGGATTATGACTTATTTAAAGCTCTAGAGGTTATACTTATACAGACAACAGAATTAAGAACTACTGCTTTATTCCATGTAAACTGACTCCAAATTTAGTTTTCTTTATATTCTCCTACGGTGCCTTTCATAAACAACACTTGCACATAAAATAAGCCTGACTACAGCAAGCAATAGGTTAGCATAGTGGTTAACATCTCAAATTTTAGGGCCAAACAGGATATGGACTTCAGAATGGGGGAAAATATTTGCAAACCATATGTTAGATAAGGGGTTAATACCCAAAATAGATAAATAACTCCTACAACTCTATAACTATAACAACACAACAACAACAACAGTAGCAACAACAATTCATTAAAAAGGTGGGCTAAGGGGACACTTGGGGGCTAAGTCAGTTAAGCATCTGACTTCGGCTCAGGTCATGATTTCAGGATTCGTGGGTTCCAGCTCTGAGATGGGCTCTGTGCTGGCAGCTAGCTCAGAAACTCGAGCCTGCTTTGGATTCTGTGTCTCCCTCTCTCTCTGACCCTCCCCTGCTCACGCTGTCTCTCTCTCTCTCTCTCTCAGAAATAAATTTTTAAAAACAGTTTAAAAAGGTAGGCTAAGGACTAAATAATATTTATCCAAAGAAGGCTTCTAATGGCTAACCAATACAGGAAAAAATGCTCAGCATCACTAACCATCAGAGAAATGGAAATCAAAACCACAATATTATCTCACATCTGTTAGAATGGCTATCATAAAGAAGATAACAGATAAATGTTGGCAAGGATTGGATAATAGGCAAGATAAATGTTGGAGAAAAAGGAAGCCTTCTACACTGTTAATGGGAATGTAAATTAGTTCAAGCACTGTGGAAAACAATATGAACTTCTTCAAAAAATTAAAAAAAAATAATTGCCTTGGGTTGCAACAATTCTACTTCTGGGTATATGTTCAACAAAGGTGAAAATGGAATATCAAAGAGATATATACACTCCCATGTTTATTGCAGCATCATTCACAATAGCCAAGATATGGAAACCACTTAAGTGTCCATTAATGGATAAAGAAGATGTAGATTCTATGTACATTAGAAAATTATTCAAATACAAGAAAGAAGGAAATTCTACAGTTTGTAACAACATGGATGGACATTGAAGGCATTATGCTTAGTGAATAAGCCAAACAAAGAAAGGCAAATATGGCTTAGTATCACATAAATGAGGGAACTAAAAACAAAATAAAACAAAACAAATTCACAAATACAGAAAGTAAAATAGTGATTGCCAGGGTTAGGGTGGAGGAAATAGGAGGAGGTTGGTAAAAAGGTACAACCTTTTAACTGTAAGTTCTGAGGATCTAATTTATAACATGGTAACTGTAATTGAAAATACCATAATGTATAATTGAAATTTGTTGAAAGTACAACTTAAATATTCTCACCAAATATATGAGAGGTGGATATATTAATTAAATGAAAGGGAAGAATCCTTTCACAATGTATATGTGTACCAAATTATTATGAATAAACTTTGAATATCTCACCACTCTAATTTTCAGCTATATCTCAATAAAGAAGAAAACAAACTTAAAAAAACAGAACCAAAGAAAAAACAAAGGAAGAAGTTAGTATCTCTAGGGCTCTTTGTAAAACACTCAGTTTCTGATTTTTCCTTTCTCTTTCTTTTCCTTTATAATCGCATTAAACAACAAGATTGCAATGGCTCATTATTACATAGTAGGCTTTTACAGAACCATACAGGTATTTTAAGTAGTTCCCATTTATATTTAAAATTTGTTTCAGAACCAAAACAAAAGTAGTCATTTTAAACCCTAGTAAAGTTTTTTGGCTTCTGTAAAAGAGGGTGATAAAATTTCCAAAATTAAAAAAGATACACAATTTAAATAAAGAATTTAGAATTGGAATAAACTATCTATTATGGATCAATGGGAGGCTAAATGAATTAATAGATAATATTGAGCAACTCTACCAGATTAATAGACCAGGATCATAAGTGTGTGTGTGTGCATGTGTGTGTGTTTTCAGGAAAGAGTAACAAGATTCTAGGTGCATAGAAAGAGTACAGGATTCAATAGTCACCTAATAGAAATTCCAGAAGCAAGATAAAGGGAGGAATACAGTGGCAGCAGTACTCGCAAAGATATTGCTTAGAAATTCCCAGAATTATAGAAAAGTACAAGTCTTGCCATTTGAAGCAAACTCTAAATAGCTAGAATTAATAAAAATTAATGCTCAGCTATAGAAATCCTAATGAAACCTTATTATACTAAAATAAAGATACAGAATAGAGAGTACCAACAAATGAATACATTTACTAACTTTTCCAAAGAAATAGGAACAGAAGACTATTAAGCAATAAATTTAGAACTGTAGAAGAAAAATGATGGCTAGTCCAAAATTCTATACTCAGCTAGCCTACCTTCCGTAGAGTCAAAATAAGGACACATGAAGATACACAAAATCTAAAAAAATATATAAACAAATGCACTTCACCTAGAAGAAAAGTAAACCTAGAGGAAAAACACATTAAATAATTTTAAAAGTAGCACTGTAGAATAAATTTAATGGTAGCATTAAAATTAATAAATATATAGATAAATTGAGTGAACCATTTCTAAGAAACAAAAATGAAACAAACAAAATATTTCCAATTATGATGCTGCTCTTTAGCTACACACATACAAAAATGTGATAATGCTGACCATGTGTGTAGTGCAAAGTATACGACTTGACGAGAGTAAAAAAGATGTGCAGATGATGAGGAAATTATTAGAATATGCTAAAGTGGAGATATAGCATAAGTTTAAGTAACTGAAATAAGAACAGTAAAGAGTCAATGCATTTGGCAATTATTATCAAATTTATAATGTTTATCAACAAAAATGACATCCTAGTATTAATACTAGCATATTAAGATACTTAATATGCAAAATAAGCTATTACATTAAAATACCATATTTTTCTATCTGTTTTCTCCTTTATTTTCAATATATTTTAATTTCAGAATATTTCTGTATCTATATTTCTATTCAATATATCTTGCAGTGACAAAACATATATATATTTTTTTAATTTTTTAATGTTTTTTTTAATTTTTTTTTTTAATTTCTAGGAGAGAGAGAGATAGGGTGAAGAGGGGAGGGTCAGAGAGAGGGAGACACAGATTCCGAAATAAGCTCCAGGCTCTGAGCTGGCAGTCAGCACAGAGCCCGACGCGGGGCTCGAACCCACTACCGCGAGATCATGACCTAAGCGAAAGTCGGACGTTTAACCGACTAAGCCACCCAGGCGCCCCAAAACATATATTTTTTCATCAAAAGAAGCTTATTATTGAAATGTAATAGGAAATATAACTCTTCTATATGTCAAGGAAATGTGATGTCAAAAACAAACACAATGTGTTAGTATAAGCATTTCTTTCCAAACTGAAGCCTTTCAGCTCTAAAAAGTATTTGTTTTATTCTTAGGGACTTATGCACCCTGTGGTGAATGAATACATAGAGAATGTAATCTTTTTGGACTCCCATTTCAATTGTACATTTAATAATCTTCATTTTATTCTTTGAGGCCCTAGTTATACTTCAAGAATGCCTTATTGTAATAAAATATTGCCTTTGATGTGTTGATTTTTGCAGATATTTTTGTTGGGAGTATTGTACTCAAGCTTAATATAACTAGAATAGATTATAATTATATTTATATTATGAACACTGCAAGTGAAGAGAAGTCTCAGATTTGCAATCCATAGGTTTTGCAATATCTCATACATCTCTTGTCAGTGCATTAAAACCATTACATATACATATATATTCTAAGATGTTCAGTCATTCATATAAAATATAATTGATTTGTTGCTAAGGATAGGAGTTTAAAATATGTTTGAGGAATGTAGATAAAGACAAGCTGTATATTTTTTAATAATCAAAATATCTAGGGGTAAAAGTATTCAAGGAAAGGCAATCTAGAGTATACCAAAAGAACTGATGCTACTCGTGACATCGATTTCTTTATCAAGTATAGGAAAATATTTGACCTATATTCACTTTCCCAGTATTTTCATATATAGTTGGATCACATATTCATGCTTCCAAATCTAAAGCAGTTGGTGGGAGGAGTAAGCAGAGTCAGCATCATCATACTTAATTGATTCCTAAAAAATAGCACAGTGCCAGAGTCAATGCTTAAATACCTATGAGACAGAATTTAGAAACAAATTAGTTTACGTGTGTGTATGTGTGTGTGTGTGTGTGTGTGTGAATTGGAAGAAAGGAAGAGACAGGGAGGGAAGAAAGGAGAGAGAAAACAATCATTGGAAAAGATATACGCACCCTTATGTTTGTTGAAGCATTATTTATAATAGCCAAAATATGTAAGCAACCTAAGTAGTCATTGATAGGTAAACGGACAAAGAAGATTTGGTATATATATACAATGGAATATTCCTCAGCCATAAAAAATAATTAGATCTTGACATTTGCAGCTGTATGTATGCTAAGTGAAATAAGTCATACAGAGAAAGACAAATGCCATATGATTACACTTGTATGTGGATTCTAAAAACAAAACAAACAACAAAAAAATAGAAAGAGAATCATAAATACAGAGAAGAAACTTGTAGTTGTAGAGGGGAATAAAAGAAAAAAGAAAAATAAGAAGTATAATTGACATAAAAGAGATAAAAATAAATGGAATCATAAAATGCTCATAAAGAGATATATACATGAAAGTTAAAGAAATTCTAATAGGGGCGCCTGGGTGGCTTAGTCGGTTAAGCGTCCGACTTTCGCTTAGGTCATGATCTCGCGGTTCGTGGGTTCGGGCCCCGCGTCGGGCTCTGTGCTGACTGCCAGCTCAGAGCCTGGAGCCTGTTTCAGAGTCTGTGACTCCCTCTCTCTCTGATCCTTCCCTGCTCACGCTGTCTCTCTCTCTCTCTCTCCTAGAAATAAATAAAACATTAAAAAAAAAAAAAGGAAATTCTACTAAAGAATGAATGGGTCAACCAGGAAATAAAAGAAGAAATTTTTTAAATGATGGAAACAAATGAAAATGAAAACACAACAGTCCAAAACTTTTGGTTTTGCAGCAAAATGCAGTAAAAATGGTCATGGGAGAGAAGTATATAGCAATACATGCTTACATAAAAAAGCAAGAAAAGTCTCAAATACGCAACCAGACTTTACACCTAAAGGAGCTGGCAACAGAACCACAAGAAAACCTAAGGCCAGTAGAGTAAGAGAAATAATAAACATTATAAAAGAAAAAATATAGAAACAAACAAACAGACTCAGTAGAACAGATTAATGAGATTAGGAGCAGGTTCCATGAAAAATTAATAAAATTAATAAACACCTAGCCAGACTTAACTAAAAGATAAAAAGACCCAAGCAAATGAAATCATGAATGAGAGAGGAGAGATTACAATCAACACCACAGAAATACAAACAATTATAAGAGAATATTATATGCCATTCTTAATAAATATTGAATTTCAATATTATATTAAAATTATATGCCAACAAGTTGGGAAATCTAGAAGAAATGGATAAATTCCTAGAAAAAAAATAAACTACCAAAACTGAAACAGGAAGACATAGTAAACTTGAACAGACTGATAACCAGCAAAGAAATTGAATCAGTAATCAAAAATCACTGAGCAAACAAAAGTCCAGGGCCAGGTGGCTTCATAGGGGAGTTCTACCAGTGTAAAGAAGAGTTAATACCTACTCTTTTCAAGATGTTCCAAAACATAAAAAATGGAAGGAATCTTACAAATTCATGCTACAAGAACAGCATTACCTTGATTCCAAAACCAGACAATGACCCTACTAAAAAAAGAGAATTATAGATCAATATCCCTGATAAACATGGTTCAAAAATTCTCAACAAAATACTAGCTAATTGAATCTTACAGTAAATGTAAAGAATCATTGAACACGATGAAGAGGGATTTATTTCTAGATTAAATGGTTGGTTCAATATTTGCAAATCGATCAATGTGATATACCACATTAATAAAAGAAAGGATAAGAACCATATGATCCTCTCAATAGATGCAGAAAAAGCATATGAGAAAGTACATCACCCATTATGATAAAAGCCTTCAACGAAGTAGAGATAGAGGAAACATACCTCAATATCATAAAAGCCGTATATAAAAGACCCACAGGTAATTTTATCCTCACTGGGGAAAAGCTGAGAACTTTCCCCCTAAGGTCAGGAACAAGACAAGGAAGTCCACTTTACTACTGTTATTTAACAATGTACCAGAAGCATTAGCCTCAGCAATCAGACGACAGAAAGAAATAAACTGCATCCAAATCACCAAAGAAGAAGTAAAACTTTCACTATCTGCAGATAACATGATATTCTATGTATTCTATACACCAAAATAAAACAACAGAAAGAGAAATCAAGGAATCAGTCCCACTTACAACTGCATCAAAAACTATAAGATACCTAGGAATAAACCTAACCAAAGAGGTAAAAGATCTGTACTCTGAAAACTATAGAATACTTATAAAAGAAATTGAAGGTGACATATCCCATGCTAATGGATTGGAAGAATATTGTTAAAGTATCTTTACTACCCAAAGCAATTTACACATTTAATGTAACCCCAATCAAAATACCAACAGCATTTTTCACTGAGCTGGAACAAACAATCTTAAAATTTGTATGGAACCACAAAGACCCTGAAAAGCTGAAGCAATCTTGAGAAAGAAAAACAAAGCTGGAGGCATCATGATTCCAAACATCGAGTTATATTACAAAGCTATAGTCATCAAGATAGTATAGCAGTGGTACAAAAACAGACACAGAGATTAGTGGAAAAGAATAGAAAAACCCAGAAATGGACCCACAAGTATACGGTCAACTAATCTTCAACAAAGCATGAAAGGATATTCAACGGAAAATAAGACCATCTCTTCAACAAATGATGTTGGGAAAACTGGACAGTGACATGCAGAAGAATGAAATCGTACCACTTTCATACAGCATACACAAAGATAAATTCAAAATGAATGAAAGACTTAAAGGTGACACTGGAAATCCTCAAAATTCTAGAAGAGAACACGGGTAATAACCTCTTTGACATATTGTAGCAATTTCTTACATATATCTCTCCCAAGGCAAGGGAAACAAATGCAAAAATGAACTATTGGGACTTCTTCAAGATAAAAAGCTTCTAGAGGCACCTGGGTGGCTCACTTGGTTAAACATTTGACTTCAGCTTAGGTCATGATCTCACAGCTCGTGGGTTTGAGCCTCGCGTCAGGCTCTGTGGTGACAGTTCCAAGCCTGGAGCCTGCTTCAGATTCTGTGTCTCCCTCTCTGCCCCTCCCCTGCTAATGCATTTTTTCTCTTTCTCTCTCTAAAAAATAAATATTTTTAAAAAAATCTTCTGCACAGCAAAGGAAACAATGAACAAAACTAAAAGACAACTTTCGGAATAGGAGAAGGTATTTGCAAATGACGTATCTGATAAAGGGTTAGTGTCCAAAATCTATAAAGAACTTATTAAACTCAACATCCAAAAAACAAATAATCCAGTGAAAAAATGGGCAGAAGACATGAATAGACACTTTTCCAAAGAAGACATCCAGATGGCCAACAGACACATGAAAAGATGCTCAACATCACTATCCATCAGAGGAATACAAATCAAAACCACACGAGATACCACCTCACACCTGTCACAGTGACTAAAATTAACAACTCAGGAAACAATAGATATTGGTAAGGATGTGGAGAAAGAGTACACTTTTGCACTCTTGGTCAGAATGTAAACTGGTACTGCCACTCTGGAAAACAATATGGAGTTTCCTCAAAAATATTAAAATTGAACTATGCTATAACCCAGCAATTGCACTACTAGACATTTATCTAAAGGATACAAACATGCTTGTATGAAAGGGCATATGCATCACAATGTTTATAGCAGTGCTATCAACAATAACCAAATATGGAAAAAGCCCAAATGGCCATTGACTAATGAATGGATAAAAGAGTACACACACACACACACACACACAAATATATACACACACATAGACATATACATCCATCGATACATACAATGGAATAGTAGTCAGCTGCCAAAAGGAATGAAATCTTACTACTTGCAATGATGTGGATAGAACTAGAATGTATTATGCTAAGTGAAATATGTCAGTCAGAAAGACAAATACGATATGATTTCACTCATATATGGAATTTAAGAAATAAACAGATGAATATAGGAGAAGGGAAAAAAAGAGAGGGAAGTAAATAACATACTTGTTATTTATATATATGCATTAGAAAGGAAAAATATACAAAATTTTATTTATTTCTGAGAGAGAGAGAAACAGCATGAACAAGGGAGGGTCAGAGAGAGAGGGAGACACAGAATCTGAAACAGGCTCCAGGCTTTGAGCTAGCTCTCAGCACAGAGCACGACGTGGGGCTCAAACCCACAGACTGTGAGATCATGACCTGAGTGAAGTTGGACGCTTAACCGACTGAGCCACCCAGGGGCCCCTAAAGTAAATAAACATTTAAAAAGAGAAAGGAAAATTAACCCTTAAACAAGAAGAAAAAATAAATAAAAATTAGAACAGAACTCAACAAAATTGAAAGAAAAGGAGAAAATCAACAACACCTAAAGGCAATTTTGTTGTTTTAGGAAAACATCAATAAAATTAATAAATCTCTAGTCAAGCTAATTGAGAAAGAATCAGAGACAACATGAATTACAAATAGAAAAAATTAAAAGTGGTTTATCTCTAGTAATACATGGACATTAAAATGGTTAACAAGGAAATATTATAGGTAATTTTATACATACAAATTGGAAAATTTAGATGTGATGGACCCATGACACATTTACCAAAATTCACAGAAGGAGAAACAAAGAACATTAATAGCCTTTTATCTGTAATAAAATTTTATCAATGACTGAAAACCTTCCAAAATGAAGCATCAAGCTGAGATTATTTCACTAAAATTCTCTGAAACACTTAAAGGAGAAATAATACTTCTTTGAAATCTCTTCCAGAAAATACAAGCAGGAGGACCATTCTTTTTCTTTCTTTTTTTTTTTTTTTGGTCTTTATTTTGAGAGACAGAGACAGAGAGCGAGTGGGGGAGGGGCAGAGAGAGAGGGAGACACAGAATCTGAAGCAGGCTCCAGGCTCTGAGCTGTCAGCACCGAGCCTGACGTGGGGCTCGAACCCATCGACTGTGAGATCATGACCTGAGTTGAAGTTGGACACTTAACCGACTGAACCACCCAGGCGCCTCAGGAAGACCATTCTTTATGCATGCTGTGATGTCACCATAACCCAGGTAACAAAACCATACACGAATAATACAATATAAAAGGATTATAGGGGCACCTGGGTGACTCATTCTGTTAAGCATCCAACTTTGGCTCAGGTCATGATCTTACAGCTCATGAGTTCAAGTCCAGTGTCTGGCTCCATCCACACTAACAGCTAAGAGCCTGAAGCCTCCTTTAGATTCTGTGTCTCCCTTGCTCTCTGTTCCTCACCCACTCATGCTCTTTCTCAAAAATTAATAAACATTAAAAAATTATAAAGGGATGCCTTCATGGCTCATGGTTAAGCCTTCAACTCTTGATTTCGACTCAGAGCATGATCTCATGGTTTGTGGGTTCGAGACCCATATAGGGCTATCCACTCATAGTGTAGGGCCTGCTTCAGATCTTCTGTCTCCTCTCTCTTCCCATCCCCCATTCATGCTAGCTCTCACTTTCTCACTCTGTCTCTCTCAAAATTACATAAAGGTTAAAAAACTCCTAAACAATAAAAAAAATTTTTTTCAAAAGATTATAGACCAAATTATCTCAGAAAACACAAGCAAAAATCCTCAACAAACCCAACAGTCTATAAAAATAAATATGCACCAAGACCAAGTTGGATTTATTTTAAGCATATGAGGCTGTTTCAACATTCAAACTCTGTAAATATAATCTACTTCTATCAACAGATTAAAGGGAAAATGTAAGATCATATTCATTGATGCAGAGAGAATAGTTGAGAAATCCAGTACCCATTCATGATAAAAATTTTACAAACATTTCAATTGAGAAGCATTTAAAAAAATATTCTATCAATGCTCCACAAATCTGTTTAGGTCACTAAAAACAAGTTTTTTCACACAAGTGTATGTGAGTAATAAAGACAAACTAAGTGTGGGGTATATATAAACTATTACTTCTGCAACATTTCTAGAAATCTGAAACTCTTCTAAAATCTAAAAGAAGTTGATTTCAAGATAGTCAACAAAAATTGGAATAAATGAACTCACATATTCTTCAAACATTTCCTTTTTAAAAAAAATATGTATGTTTTGCCACAAATCGAAATGTGTTATTTTTGAGGGCATGAGGACATTAATCAATTTGGGGGAATAAGGGGAAAGAGAAATATGATGAGATGGTAGTATTGCAGATTATAAGTGAAAGTTTTGTTTTGTTACATGCTTTTATTCTTTTTAAACTTTTTTGTTATATTTTTGAAAGAGAGCTATCAGGGCACCTGGGTGGCTCAGTTGGGTAAGTGTCTGACTTCTGCTCAAGTTATGATCTAGCAGTTCTCAAATTTGAGCCCAGCATTGGGCTCTGTGCTGACAGCTCGGAGCCTGGAGCCTGCTTCTGATTCTGTGTCTCCCTCTCTCTCTGCCCCTCCCTCCCAAACTCTCTCTCTCTCTCTCTCAAAAAGTAATAAGCATTAAAAAAATTAAAGACAGCTATCAGTTTGGATTTAAAATGTCCTTAAAGAACTATAAATATGTCCTCTACTAAAAAGTTATTCTTTTAGCCTGAAAATTTCCTTGAGTTTTACATTAAAATTTTAAATTATTTTCAGACCTTAAAATGTGCAATGAATGCATCATTATTAAAATAGATGTCTTTATTTTTAAAAATTCTGTTCAACATAATAAAAGCATGTGCATGTATCTCTCTGTGTGTGCATGTTCTATATGTGTGTTTGGCAGAATATATATTTTTCCAATAAAAACTGAATTCCTCATAGTTTTGAAATGTTTCCACTCATAGATTAAGGATGAATTATTTTATATGACTGCTTCTTTGAAGATAGAGTCAAGTGGATTTCTTCCACATGCTCCATGAGAAAAACATGGTTGAACTATAGGTTAATTATTACTTCATGCCATTTGATTTACCCCATTTAACCAAAGGCACGGAATAACATCTCTCTCACATACTAAATATTGGGGAGTGTGCGTGTGTGTGCGCACATGTATCTTTGGGCATTGGCACAACTTTTAATTTTTTCCCTTTGATAACATGTCAGTAACGATATATGAATATAATGAAACAAATATAAACACATTAAAAGACTACTGATCAGTATATCTTTTTAAAGAACACATAGGCCAGGTTACTGGAGACATCGCTGCCCTGCCCAGGAGAGGGGACTGGTACTATGGCTTTTCTTGTTTTCCAACCACTGCTTTCCAGGAAGGGAGAAAAAAAGGATTGATATTGCTCCTAAAAACCAAGTTGAACCGTCTCATGACTTAATCCTCTCAGCCTAAACCAGCAACAACTCTTCCCCTAGCTTATTGTGAAATATCCTCAGTTGATTATATAATACGCTACATCTGAAAAAAGAAAATTTATCTTTAGGCACCTCTACAAGTTAAAACATCTCTCCCAAAACCTGAGCTGCATTATCTTTCTCTTTGTATCTATCCTTCTAGGATACTTAAAAAAAAAAGGGGGAGGGAGGGAGGGTGGGAGGAAGGAAGGAAGGAAGGAAGGAAGAGAGAGAGAGAGAGAGAGAGAGAGAGAAGAGAAATCTAACCTTTAGTGACTTGGTGTCCAAAGCAATTCATCATCTTGATAACTGCCTTCAAAATGGTTTCCAGAATGACCACATCTATAAAAAGGTTAAGGACAAAGTAATTGTATGAAATATGTTATAAATTCTAAAAGTGATAAGTGCATTTTAAAATTAGAAATGGATTTTGAATATGATAAATAATGTTGTTGGTTTAAGTTCATTTTAGAAATACTCTTCTTCTAAGATGATACTGAAATTACAAACTATATTTTTCTTAGAGTCCTGTGAACATATATAATGATGTTTTTCCTACAATTTTTTAAAATTAGAGTTCAATTGATGCAAGATGTAGACTTGCATATCTTATCAGATATACATCTGCATTTATTGTCAAATAAAGTAGCATAAACTTTATTTCTTAAAGAATATTAAGAATACACAACAAAATGTGTGGCATAGTTTAAAATAATAAAAGACATGTTACGTAACATGTCCTGTAGACAATTAATTTGTTAAATATTATCTAACATGTAACTAATATTTATTTTTAACGACACTTAATGAAAAATTATCTTTGAAATATTTAATTTTTTTAAATGTGTCTGTGCTGCTCTTGGTTCTTTGCTCTTTGACAGATGATGATGACTAGATAGACAGATAAATAGATGGATGAAAACAGAGATTGATTTTAGGTAAAGTTTGAAATGGATAACAACATACTTAATTTCTCCTTTTATTTTTCTGGATCTTATTTACTTGAGTTAGGTAATAACAGCCATCACAATTTGTTAGATGGCTATTCTTCTTTTCAAACTTTAAAACATTGTCAGAGGCAAACTGCATATTTAGAGTAGAAATCAAAAGTTGAAGAAAGAAAGAAAAATAAAAATTTTGGTGTGACCAGTTTTACAAAACACTATGGATTAATTTTGACTTTCATGCCATAAACTTTATATCCAGGCAGAGGAATTCATTGTGTTGCAGGTTAAGCAACATTAAATTTTAAAACACCACCATGATTTCATCCTATGAGCATTTGAGAAACTTTTATATTTTAGCCCAGATGCATATTTAATGGGTTATACTCTACTAGGCAGCAGCAGCATTATGAAACTTCTGAATAATTGAGGTCTATGGGAATGACATATAGGAATGTTATTAGGATTTTTCATTTTTTATTACAGTCAATTAGACACTGATATGCTAATAACTTTTGAGATCACACATTTATCTGCTTAAGAGAGCAGGCAGGAAAAAAAAATTATGTGTTCTATGCCATAGAATATAGTAGCATAAAAATGTCCACAACCAAAATCTCAAAGATCTTGTTTACTCAGCAGATTAAGAGAACTCTGGTGACAAGGGGGACAAATGAATTAGCTGTTATTCACTAAGCCTCTTAAATAACGTTAATGGATACAATATTTAAATTACTAGTCCTAGTAAATCTGCATCTTTCTGATAATTTATGCCTGCTCAAGAAAAATACAAGCATGCTATTTTAAGGCATACTGCAGGGCTCTCGGGGCCCTACTCCCCAGGACTGTGATTGTAGTTTGCAAAAATTAAGCATCAGTATTGGGTAATGTGCTAATGAATCAGCTAGTCATGTATATGTTCAAAGTTAATAGAAATAATTAGCATTTATTTATCAGAGCTTCTCCAGTAGATCACATTGTGATCTGGCTGTCTTGAAGCACAGCCTGCTCGTCTTATGAAATCAGTTCCAAGTGATTTAGGTGTCTGAACCTCACATTGTGTTTTCTTGCTTTGTGTCCTTTGTTGTCCCCTCAACCCTCACACAATTAGGCTCACCCTCACCTCTTTGCCCATAGAGAAAGTTACATACATGATAGAGGTGATAGCTAACACCAGTATTTGGTATCTTCTGAGGTCTCTGTCTTTGGTTTCCAGATGGCTGCCTTCTCCGTGCACTGTGCATGTATCTCTGGCATCTCCTCTACTTTTTAAAAGGATACTAGGCATATTGGATTAGAGCCCACTCTAAAACAGCCTCATTTGAACTTAAACACCTCTTTAGAGAACTCATCTCCAATTATGGTCACATTCTGAGGTACTGGGTTTAGGACTTCAAAATATGAACTGGGGTGGGGGAGACACATCTGCATCTAGGCTCATAACAATGGGCTTGGTGTGGAAAATTAAATTCAACCAGAAAATACCAACATATAAAATGGTCCTCAGAAAAGAGAATGTAGAGAGTTGCAAATAATTCATCATAGCTGAAGAAAATATTTGAATGGAGCCAGGAAATAGCAAGAGATTATAAGGCAAGCAGGACCAGATCGTAACATCTTTAAAGGTAAGTAGTTACCAAAAGCCACATTCTTCTCCTTCACTTGAACACGCAGACTGGCTTCATTTTTCACGCTTCTTTTCAGCTAGATGTTGCCATGGTACTGATTTCTAGACAATAGAATATGGGTACCATTTCTAGGCTTTTAGAATGTGACTGTGCCTCATTACATTGTTTAATGTTTTGTTTCTTCTTTTGGATGGCAGGAATAGACTGTAAAGAGCCAAAAGATGGAAAGAATGTGGACCCCTGAATCAGTGTATGACAGGGAGCTCTCTGAAAAACCAGTAACATCCATGTGGCTGATTCATAAGCAAGAAATTTAACATCAGTTACCAAGCCATTGTATGCTTTAGGGAGTTTATTTGATATTACAGCCTAATCTATCTCAATCAATTTATACAATTGGATTTATACAATTCATGAAGACATGTGGAGTATTAAAAAATTTAAAGGAGAGCAACCTCATCAGCTCTGATTTAGAAGCTCTACTCAAAGCACAGCGAGAAGACTGGATTAAAGAGAAACCAAACTGCAAACCAATCATAGCCTCAGTTATCATCACAAAATGATGAGAGTCTGAAGAAGGGAGTGGGAGATTTTTAAAAAGCAGATAGAATGACAAAAGATTTTATTGTTGAATCTATTTCCTGGCAGTGATTCATTTTTATACAGTAGATGACATGGGAGAAGAGGAGAAGGACAAAAAGAATCCAGGGTGAAAATCCAGTGTCTCTGACAGCTGGTTGAACTAGATCTCATGTGGTGAGAACGGAAGATGTACACATAACATATTCAATCTCAAACAAATGTGAATGTCCACGCACTTGTATGTAGAGTTGTGGGTTTGATATACAAGACTGTAACTCAACAGAATAGCATGAGTAGAAGATAAAGATTTGTGAAAAAGAAAAACTCATTTGCATGTTTACTCTTGACAGATGCAAACCATCAGTCAGGATTCTTGAGTGTTTCCTGATCACGCCACTCCCAGAATTCTCACAGAGAAGTTTGGCATGCATCTTTGACCTATCTATAAATATGATCTAAATTTATGTCTATTAAACTAACCGATACTTTATTATTTCTCTAAAATACACAGCATAATGAAAAAATTTCTAGCAAGTATATAAAAAATTATCTTTGAAATACGTTACCCAAATTAAGCATTATCTTAGTCATTCTTGGCTCTTTGCTATTCCTTATGTGTGTCTGTGTGGGTGTTTATGATTGAGATTGTCAAGAGATATCCTTTGCAGATTGTAGTTTGATTTTATTTAATATGTATTATACTGAATCTACTGGATAATTTCTTGAGAGTTTATATTTTAACTATTATTATGTATTATTGATCTCAATTTATTTAGGTCTAATTTAGTATACTTTAATAAAGTTTTGTAATGTTTTCTATACTGGTTTTATACAGTTTTCATTAGATTTATTCATATTATTGTTGTTGTAGCAAAATAGTCCATGTGATTTTTAATAACACTTATTGTTGGACTGTAGAAATGTAAATTTCTATGTTAATTTTGTATCAAGAATTCATGCTGAACTCTATAATAATTTACATATAGTGTGGGGCACCTGGGTGCTGACTTCAGCTTGGGTCATGATCTCACATTTCGTGGGTTGGAGCCCCAATCAGGCTCTGTGCTGCAGCTAGCTCAGGGCCTGGAGCCTGTATCTGATTCTATATCTCCGTCTCTCTCTGACCCTCCCCTGCTCATGCTGTCTCTCTCTCAGAAATAAATAAAATTAAAAAAAATAATTTACATATAGTGTTAGTGGTTTCTATAAAAATCATATTATCTTTATTCATATTACGAAAAATCATTTATCTCTGTATAGGATTTCTAAATAAAATTGTGTATCCTTAATTGGTCTTGATCTTGAATTACCATTCTTTTAGTGTTTTTATGGTTACATATAATAGCAAAGATTTTTTCAGATACTCTGTATTGTATTTGGCAAAGACCACTAGCTATTGATAAAAATCAGTCTTATTCTATGGGCAAAGTGTTTGACCAAATATCCAGTCAACTTTGCAATTCTATAAGTTATGTGACAAATTCCAGAAAATGAAGCTGATTAAAAGTGATGCATATAATTTCAGGAAATCTTTTATGTTCTTTCATACTTTATGACCCATTCTAATAATAGAAATTGCTCTTGAAGGATGACTGTCTATCCCAGTTTGTCTGGGACAATAAAGACTTACACCTGGTATTCTAGGCAAATTATTAATATCATTATTATGATATTAATATCATTTCAAAGATACCCCATTTTGAAGAACACATGGTAAAGTTATCCTATTGAAAAATCACATGATGAAATGAAAGCAGCTGACCCCTGCAGTCTCTAAAGAAGAGCTGCTCAACAGGTGAATCCACCCTGAACTATTGAGTAAAAAATAAACATATTATTTTTAAATCTATTATACAATTGAATTATTCAAATAAGATTATCAACCTAGGGAAATATCCTTTTGATATTTAGACAAGAAATTTTATCAGAAATTTTATGACAATGCTTCTTCTGTGCTTATAAGGTGAATGAATTATTTTCCTATTAACATGCTAATGATTTTAATTTTCTAATGTGAAATAAAACTTGCAGTCCCAGAATGAACCCAATGTTATTTCCAGATTCATGATTTGTATTGCCGGTATTTTATTTAAGATTTTTACATTCAGAACCATGAATGAAATTAGCATGAACTTTTCCATTCGGTAATGTCTTTATCAATCTTTGGGTCAAAGTTATACTTGTCTTATAAAATAAGTTGAAGGTCCTGCAATAGTTTGGGTAAGCTTGAAAACATGCGTTCCTTAAACACTTGGTGGAACTCACTGGAAACAAAATCTGGGCCTGTTAATTTATTGTAAGATTATAGAATATTGATCAATATAATTAAAGCTTGCAAAACTCATGAGGGATTTTTCTGAACCGTTTTTAGTAAATTACTGAGAAGTAAATGCAATTTTCTTACTGATATAAATTTTAGTTAATATATTTTTAATTTTATTTTTACTTTTGCAGATGACCATTTTGTTCTATTTTCATTTATTTGAGATCCTCATTTTCCCCTTAACCTTTGCTAAATATTCATCTATTTTTCATCAATAAAGTTGTCTTTGGCAATTACAGACTTTCTACTTCATTTCTCTGTTCTATTTCAATAGCCTATGATTTTGTTTTTATATCTTTATTTTCACCTCCCCTACTTTATCTAAATAAAGATGCATTTTTCTTTAAGAACCCTTTAGCTATATGGAATTAGTTTCGATAAGTAGCATTTTCTTCATCTTTCACTTTAATCATGCTTAAATCCCATGATCTTTTCCTTTTTAATCTATTAGCTTTTGTTTTTGTAAGTCTAAACATCTGGACTTTTCTGGGGATTTCTTTCTTATAGATTTCTAACATAATTTTGTTGCAGTTGAGAGATACTGTTAACAGTTTGAATTTTGATTAGGCTTGGTTGACGAGTCCTATATGAGGTCAATTTTCTTAACTGGTCCATATGTGCTTGAAAAGAATACATATTTTTCACTGTGCTGTGTCATTTTTCATATATCAGATTAATATTGGTATTTAATTATTTATATTATCTGTATACTTTTTGAATTTTTGTTTGCTTGATCTATCAATCACTGACAGCCATATTTGATAAATTTGCAATTAAAAAAGATTTTATGTCTATTTGTAGTTTTGTTGATTGATATTTTAAACACATGCATGTATGCTCACACACTCACATACCATAAGAGATGACAGATTGCCAAGTAATTTTTCTCAACTCATTAAATTTAAAATTCGACCAATTTCTGACAGGTTTCCAGCAGTCTAATTTTGCTTCTGGGTGAACTATCTTCTATTTCTCAGTATTCTACAAATTTTCTGTGTCTTTGACATTATAAGTTTGAATTCTCATGAATCTAAATACTGTTTCCTGTCTGGTGTGTGTGTGTAAATATAGCTTTAGATTCACAGAAATTCTTGAACCTGCAGATTTCAACATATCTGGAAAATCTGTTATTTCTTCAAATGCTTATCCTTTTTTCTCTGTTATTCTGAAATTACCCTAAACATGTATTGTATCTTCTCACTCATTTCCCATAGTCCTTACCCATTTACGTATTTTCATTTTTTTGTCTGGTTAATCTCTAATTGTATGTCTAAATTCATTATCTCCCTCTTTATCTTTAATATTTCGTTCACACTGTTCATCAAGTTCTTTTTTATTTAAAAAAAATTTTTTTTAATGTTTTATTTATTTCTAGGAGAGAGAGAGAGAGACAGCGTGAGCAGGGTCGGGTCAGAGAGAGAGGGAGTCACAGACCGAAACAGGCTCCAGGCTCTGAGCTGGCAGTCAGCACAGAGCCAAACGCAGGGCTTGAACCCACGAACTGTGAGATCATGACCTAAGCGAAAGTCGGACGCTTAACCGACTAAGCCACCCAGGCACCCCACCAAGTTATTTTCAAAAACAACATTAATTTTTTTCTTCTAAAAATTGTAATCACTTCTTTTTCAGGTCAATTTGGTCATTAGTATGTCTGTTGCCCTTTAGTCATGTTTTTAAACCCATCTTTAAGTTTTTTAAACATTGTTTAAAGTATTCATTTTCTATTATGCTTCAGTAATTCTAACTTCTTTTTTTTTAATGTTTATTTATTTTTCAGATAGAGACAGAGCACAAGTGGGGGCGGAGGAAAGAGAGAGGGAGACACAGTATCTGAAACAGGCTCCAGGCTCTGAAGTGTCAGCACAGAGTCTGATGCGGGGCTCGAACTCACAGCCTGCAAGACTTTGACCTCATCCAAAGTCAGACACTTAACTGACTGAACCATCTGGGTGCCCTCAGTTAATTCTAACTTCTGAATAATTTTGAGCTTTCTATCCATTGTCTGTTTTTTTAAATCTTGTATATTTATCAGAGTCTCCAAGGAAAATGGATGTCCCTATAGAAGACTTAAGAACAACAACAAAAAAAGCAAAGGAAAGGCTTACACTAACTTGAAGGGCTACTATGCCAAATGTCAGTGATTCTGCCAATAGCTTTCAGAAATTCCGGAAATGTAGCAATTACTAGGATCTCTAGCCAATGATCTCACCTTCCTGAAACCCTAATAAGTATGATTCAGGATGCTACATAGAAGCTGTGAGATGAGGCAGGACGCTGAAGTTCACACCCTGTCAAGTGGCTCATTTGAGTGACCAGTGAGCCAGGCTCAGAGGAGCACATCCACCAGTGGAAGAACCACATAGCTGTGTCATCTACTAGACTGTTTCTTATTCTCTTCAGCTTTTCAGATTTTATGTGGATGCTCCTTATATGTGAAATCTGGTTGAAACTTTCATCAAAGAATTCTGGACAATGTAATACATTGAAAATCTTAAAGCAAGAAGAAGAACAAGCATCAATGGACAGTATATATACAGGTGGAACTTGTGTTTAATATTTTCATGGATGTTTTATGATTTGTTTATGCCATGAGGTGTATATTTTTTAAATTTTTTGGAAGGTTAATTTGAGGAAAAATTTGAGGCCAGTGTGAAAGGTAGGTTACTCTAAGAGAAACTGCTGCTATTTCTGACATTGTAATGAAAGCAAAACTACATTAAATAAATTATACACTTGAGATTTCCAAATATTGAGAGAGTGTGAATTTGGTGCCAACTTGTTGTGATATTGCCTTGAGGCTGTAGAACCTAAAGAAAGAAAAAAATGTTTCCCAACCTGAGAGCCAATGTTTATACAGTCATGAACTATATGTACTTTGGAATCGAGGTTGGGCAATTACAGTTAACCACTGCAGTGAGGATTAAGTCTTCTTGCATCCTAGTTTAATGGGGCAGGGATCTCTTAGGAGCTTCTACACATCTCAGTAAGCTCTGGACTTTATCCCCAGTGACCTGAATGTTAATAAGGTTTATAAAAAATCTTCAAGGCAAAAGTAAGCTTTAGTGCTCTGCTGGCCTCACTGGATCCCTCTTTCATCTACCCCTAAGTTTCTGAATATCCTGTATCTCCTTCCCAATTCATTAAGTTAAAACATATTTTATCTATCATCTTTAGTTGTTTTCAGCATAAGGATGGGTAATCTACCAAGCTGTTACAAATAAAAATCTATAGGTTCTTTTTAAGGCAAGTAAAAATATATACGCCCTGAGTGGAAGATGTTTAATTGCAAAATTTTATCAGAGAGCATTTTAAGATTTTAGTCCGTATAATCAAGATGATAAAAATTATACAATATATGGAATATTTTATTTACCAAAGATAGGGAAATTATTTTGGTCAGAAGTATTAATGCTTACTTCTGAAAAAAAAAAAAGTATATCGGTGCTTGTCAGGCATTAGAAAACAAACACCATCATCTTACATTTGACTTTCTACTTTGCTTAATGTGGGTGAAATTACTTTCCATTCAAAGTAAGATAAATCCCACTTGAATAATTAAAGGACAAAAGTATCTCCCATCATGAAATGTACAAAGATATAATTATTCCAGAGTTTTTTAATTTTAAACTTTTATCTTTATTTCATGATAAAGTCCTTATTTTTCTCAAGCTACCTCCCCTCATGTTACTAAGCTGACTTTGTCATTTTCAGATAACACATTCAAACATGACAATGATTGAAGTAGGAATAGATTATATGCCACTTTTTTAGAATGAGTAAAATTTTCCTAAAATCTACCTGAGGATTTACTCTTTGGGGTCATTGTCATTTTATGCTGTTGCAAATTGCCTTTACCATTGACTGGCAAAGATAATCCTATTACCAAGATGAGTTGAACTAATTAGAATACTTAGCACCTGAGCATCCAATAAGGTATTGAACCAAGGGGTGAAAACATTTTTAAAAATTACATTTATGTTAATAAATAAAATGAAGAAGAGGAGATGTTTGTTGATGGATAGCAGTATATAAAGAAAATTTATTAGTAGCATCAAAATTTAGAAATTCTGAGTAAAGACTCTCTTCAACAATCCTTTATAATATCAAAAATTACTAAAGTTAAATAATAGGTATGGTGGAAACCTCAAACTCAGGGTCTTCTATGGGTCTGATCGTTTTCATTTAAACACAATTTTCTTACATAATTTTCAGAGCAATCCTATGAAGTGTCCATGAGCATTGCCCAAATTTTGCACATAGAAAAATAACTTTTAGAAAGACAAAGTAATATGCCCAATTGGATATAACTAAAAAATGAATATCTGAGTCTGTCAGTTCTCAAAACTAGTGTCTTATCTGCACATACAGCTTCTCATATGTATTTAAGCATACAAATGCAAATACAAAAATGAGTAGCATATAACATGCCTATTTTAACATATTTTAAGGTAATATTTATCCATTGCAACAGATATTAACTTTTTTTTCCTAATGGCTGGACCCATCTAATTTGCATTTGTATGTGTGAAAACATCAAATATTGGTATATGTTACTCTTAATCAAAATGATATTGAGGTTTATACCATCTGGGCTGAGGTTCTGGTGGTTTGGACTGTATTATGGTTCTAACAGTACTAAGAATGATGGTCTAGAGTGCTTCCTACTTTGTACAATACTTCGGCTGATCTTGAAGGAAAATATTACTAGAAGAGAAAAATTACAAATGGTTATGTATTTGTATATTCATTTGTCTACCCTCACTATTTCCTTGTAGTAAAGGTATTTATTTGAATAAAGATCTAAAAAGAAAATGCCTGTACAAGGGAAAAGGAGACAGTAGAGATCTTAAGCAATTTGATTACAAATGTTTTTCTGGAGGAGGACTCTGTCTTCTCTTCAGTTTTGCTAATGATTGAGATTTTCCATTTAAGTTTAAGTTTATAGAAACAATAATGCTGGTTTATTAAAAAAAAAAAAAAAGACCCACTACTCCTTGCTTTACCTAGAAATAAGTGGAAGGACTTATTAGAATTTTTTCTTTTGCTGTTTTATGCATTAACTCACCTATTGATAACATTCTGAAAAGGGATAGCAGCCCTTAATATGCACATGATAACATTATTGCTAAGTCACATATTCAAAGAGCGAAAACTGAAGATTTCATAAATGACCACAGAATCGAACCAATAGAATCAAATAAACACAGATAATTTTCTTCTGAGCTCCATCCCAGCTTATCAACCATTAAATTTCTTCTTTGTTTGGTTTGGCCCGAATAGCATTCAAAAAGAAAATTCCCTTGGGCTCCTTATGTGTGATTTATAACAAACATTAAGTTTAAAATTAGTTTTTTGTTGGAATTTCCCTGAGAGTCAAGTCCCCTTAGGAAATTACTACCCTCACTTGAACCTGCGTGGTCTGTAGCAGATGAATTATGGCTCAAAGAAAGACATTCATTAAGGGAAAGTTGAGAACGATTGGGGAAATCAAGGAGGTGGCAAGAACAATATTCTGATTTAATCTGTTCAGCCAATTTCTGAAAGCACTGAGTTCCCTCATCCACACTTGAAAATGCATTTATTTGTGAAAACACAAACAAAACAACATGATCATCATCCTTCAATAGTCACCTGCACTCTTCATTTCCCTTAGGAGAAAGCAAGCCTACTGGCTTCCTTAGAGAACTTAATTCAGTGGCTCTCACATTCTTCTCCATGCTAGATTTTATAAGCTACTTCAAGATAAAATAAAGTATGGATAAAACTAATGAAGGAGACAAATTCATTTATTAAGAGGGATTGCCCATCAATCAAAGTTTATCTCTAGTATTATTATTTATACCTAAGAAATTAATTTTACAGTAGCAGAATGATTAGGCTTTGTTTTGTCTTATTGAGAAATAAGTGAACAGGGCTTTAAATGCTTTCATATATTATTAATTTTAAAAGCATTTAGGAGCGCCTGAGTGGCTCAGTCTTTTAAGCATCCAACGGTTCAGGTCATGATCTCCTGGTTTGTGAGTTTGAGCCCCACATCAGGCTCTCTGCTGACATCTCAGAACCTGGAGCCTGTTTTAGATTCTGTGTCTCCCTTCTTCTCTCTGCTCCTCCCTGGCTCTCACGGTCTCTCTCTTTCAAAAATAAATAAACATTAGAAAAAAATTTTTAAAGCATTTACCCATAAGCACTCTGTTTTTAAAACTTTACAATGAACTAATTTCAATGAAAATTTAGATGAAATTTTATCACAGAATAATGACTGGAATAAAATTAATACCTTATGGAGAGGTACTATTACTGAGCTAGTGAATATTGGCTTTGAGGTTTTCATTTGCTGAATTTTGACCATATAGCTGTATGTGAGTGTGTAACAATATCCCTGGTCTAGGTATCCCTGGGTTTCCTGGGATTAGTAATAGCTCACTATTAGTAAAGAGTTTGAGACTGGCTGGTTTAGGGCTAGAGTTCATGTATCATGGAAAAGAATATGCAGTTGCTTTTTGACTGCAGTCATGTTTTCATAAGTAAAAGTAACTATCCTTGGGATGCCTGGGTGGCTCAGTCAGGTAAGCTTCCAACTCTTGATTTCTGTTCAGGTCATGATCTCATGGTTCATGAGACTGAGCCCCACATTGGGTTCCATGCTGACAGTGCAGAGACTACTTGGGATATCTCCTCCCCCCACCCACCCCCTGCTGCTTGCTCCCCTTTTGTCTCAAAAAAGAAAATCATAAACTAAAAATGAATCATTGAATATAACTATCCTTATCTGAAGAAATGCATGTTCCAAATGCTTTTTCTTTATATACAATTTAATACAGGAAAGACTGTAAATCTTTAAAGAATTGCCATTCCTGTGATCATACTGACATCTTTCCTTCAAGAAAATATGTTCTGGGGCGCCTGGGTGGCTTAGTCGGTTAAGCGTCCGACTTTCCGACTTTCACTTAGGTCATGATCTCGCGGTTCGTGGGTTCCAGCCCTGCATCAGGCTCTGTGCTGACTGCCAGCTCGGAGCCTGGAGCCTGTTTCAGTCTGTGACTCCCTCTCTCTCTGACCCTCCCCTGCTCACGCTGTCTCTCTCTCCTAGAAATAAATAAAACATTAAAAAAAAAAGAAAATATGTTCTATTTGACATATTTAGTTTGTTAACCACTTCACCAGTATCTTACCTCATTTATAACTTTTCCTTGAAATGAAAAGTTGGCTAAAGAAAATATCTTGGACCGTATGAATGTGGGATTAGAACAATGCTTAAAAGAAAATTTAATTTTTGAGTCTCCTATTTAAAAACAAGTAAGAGAGAAATAGTATTACATCTAATTTGCATCATCGGAGTTAATTTCAGTTTTTCTTTCAGACACAGAGTGTATAGTAGAGAGAAACTTCAATACTCCTTTAACTTTGCTTGGGTAGAGGTAGAAGGCTAAGGTTATGAGAAAGGTGAGACTCCTATTCTTAAAAATCTGATGCCAGAATCTGAAGCCAGAATAATCTTTATCTTACTGTTTTAAATGGAAGGCAGAGATTTAAGTACAAGGACTGTTGGTTTAAGAGCTTTCTAAGCTTTACCATTGCCTCCTCTCTAAATTGTTTATATCTTCTGTTTCCCTCTGGTGATTTGCTAGCATAAGAAAACTGCCTGTCAGAGAAAGATACTGTATTATCTAACTTACATGTGGACTGAAAAAAAATTTGTACTCATAGTAACAGAGGGTATAAAATGGTAATTGCCAGGGGCTGAGGAGTTGGGGAATAAGATGTTGGTCAAAGGTACAAACTTTTAGTTATAAAATAAGTATTGGGTTTATAAGGTACAGCATAGTGACTAAGTGAAAAACATTGTATTGTGTTCTTTTTAAAATTTTAAAATATTTATTCATTTTTGAGATACAGAAAGGCAGAGAGACACAGCATGAGTGGGGGAGGGGCAGAGAGAGAGAGAGAGAGAGAGAGAGAGAGAGAGGCAGACACAGAATCCAAAGCAGGCTTCAAGCTCTGAGCTGTCAGCACAAAGCCCAAATTGAGGCTCAAACCCTTGATGTGAGTTCATGACCTGAGCTGAAGTCAGACGCTTAACCAACTGAGCCACCCAATTGCCCCCACTGTATTATATTCTTAAAAGTTACTGTAAGAATAGAACTTTAATGGCCTCATCTTAAGAAAAACAACAAATGGTAATTATGTGAAGTGAAGGATGAGATAATCTTATCATGGTAAACATTTGCAATATACATATATGTATCAAATCATCACATTGTACGCCTTAAATTTACAGAACGTTGCATGTCAACTATATCTCCAAAAAGCCAGCAAAAGCAAAATAAAACAACAACTCTCCGGGTGCTTGTCTCTGAGACCAGCAATAAGTGGGGATTTAATCTAGTCTCCAGTTTCACTGTGTAAAGGGGAGCTAGATCCCCAGGTGAAAGAATCAGTGATGGAGGCTGCTGAGATGTGAGAATAGCAGCCTATATACAGAGCCCTGAATTAGAGCAGAGGAAAATCGCTGGAGATGATCTCAACCTGAGAATGTAGGCCATGATTCAGCAGTTACAAGAAAGCTCTGAGAAGGATTAAGGCAATAAGCAAAGTGACAAAATTCTGGACTGCATGTTTGATACTGGGGCAGCAGAATGAATTTATTCTACACCAGCTTCCACCTATAGAATTTGATCTTTAGGAAGGGAAATAGGGGGGCACCTGGGTGGCTCAGTCGGTTGGATATCCGATTTTGGCTCAGGTCATGATCTCACAGCTCGTGTGTTCGAGCCCCTGGCTGGGCTCTATGCTGACAGCCAGCTCAGACTCTGGAGCCTGCTTCAGATTCTGTATCTCCCTGTCTCTCTGCCCCTCCCCTGCTCACGCTGTCTCTGTCTGTCTCTCAGAAATAAGTAAGACATTAAAAAAATGTTTTAAAAAAGGAAGGGAAATGGGTTCTAAGCTATTCAAATAGGGACAAACACTAGAAATAAACTTTTAGTTTGAAATTGTGTAAAATCTAGGAAGTTCTGAAATCATAAAGTCGAGGAATAGCTTTTGCTCTATTTTTGCTCAAAGCGTCCTCACCTAAATAAATTCTGTTCTTTGCCCTTTTCTCCTCTCCCTCCTCACATCTTCTGCTGGGGAAATCTTTTAAGATCTTTAGTGGTTTAACTGATTTCAACCACTACCTGTAGCTCAGTGAAT
The DNA here is from genome assembly GCA_017311185.1 of Proteles cristata cristata. Classification (NCBI taxonomy): domain Eukaryota; kingdom Metazoa; phylum Chordata; class Mammalia; order Carnivora; family Hyaenidae; genus Proteles; species Proteles cristata. The sequence continues at coordinate 379,510 of JAESUZ010000553.1, forward strand.
TACAACTTTGTTGCCAGTTTTTCTGTTTCTATACGATTTCCTCCTTGGCTACTCCAGTCTTCTCAAATTGAACACATCTAAAGCTAAACTATTTTTGTTAGATTCTCACCCATCCCTACCTCTAGCCACTGTACAATACCATCTGCCATGTGTATGTAGGTAAACACAATCAGAGGTCATCTCCCAACTATACATCATGAGGATAAAGCATATATTATTTATGATCTCCTCAGCAATGAATAATATGCCTATAGTAAGAGTCCATTACCTGGAAAAGAATTAAATGTGTGGAAGAGGAGACATTGTAAAAGGTGGTCCCGCACCACACCTCAGCAATGACAAGAATAAAAGGAATCCAGGTTAGAGAAGACAGATCACATGATATGAAGGCTTTGAGGGAACCTAGGGAGACAGAAGACCTGCACACACAGAGGGACATCTATGTAAAAACACAGTGAGAAGGCGCCATCGATAAACCAAGGCAAGAGTCCTAAAACAGACTATTCCCATAAGACCCTCCATTAAAAAAACAACTTGCTAACACTTTGATCTTGACTTTCTCACCTCCAGAATTGCGAGAAATAAATTTCTGCTGTTTAAGCCACACAGGGTGTGGTATTTTGTTACAATACCCCTAGCAGACTAGTGCAGATTTCAGTATGTGATATTAGTATATGCAGATATTAGTATGTCACTTAGTATGATGAGGGAATTACTTCTATAAAATAAAAACAAAACATGGGTCTTCTACCCAAAGAGTAGAATAAAGTTCAATGTTAAGCCTATGTGCATAATCCTAAAGAGGAAAAACTCTGATGAGAGGGTGCTGTTTCTCATCAAGATTTAAATGCAATTATAATAAAACCATGTTTGTTTGCATAAGAGTCAGATGTTTAAACAAGTCAATAAATTTCTGGAAACACAGAAAGAAAAGATGCTTTGTTTACTTTTATTTCCACATTAATTTTAGTACTGACAGAGGATGACAAAGTGATAGCCTTAGGACCACTAAAATAATTTCATTCACAAAATGGGTGTTTTATGAGTAAGTGCTCTGCAGCGCACGCCTCTGTCAAGAGGGCTGCTTAGGGCTCAGCAGATGGCCACTGGAGTTTGAAAACATCTGTTCACTCTCCTTTTGTCAGTCCAGAACCCACGATGATAAAGGTTTTCATGTGATGATGTTATCTGCCTACCAAGGTTATGTCGGATCTGGCAAGGACCAGGAAATTCAGTACTTTTGATTTATGTGATTAAAACAGTGTCAAGGTGTGAAAACATTTTCACTACTACAAGAAAGAATAGCAAACATAAGGTCATGAGTTGACTAATGTTTGAACTTATTAAAGTAACCCACAAGTTAAAATGTATTTTCACTTAAGAAAGGAGTTCAGACTTCAAAAAATTGCAAGTCTTCCAAAGCCTACAATAATTTAACTTTCTAATATAAGTTTGGCTTATACAAATAAGTTTTAAAATAGAAGTATAAAAACTTGGAATTAAGTATCTTTCAAAGCCAGGCTTTCACTGGGAAATGTTTTTTTGTTTTTTTTGTTTTTTTTTTTCAGACCAAAAACAATTGAACTGAAAATATTAAGCACCTGCTTGACTCCAGCAAAGTAGTTAGGGGTTAGTTAAGGTATTCTGCCTGTCAGAGCTTCAAAAGTTTTAAAACAATTTGGTGGCATGTTTCAGGCCTTTAGGAGTTAGCCTCTATGATGTTGAGGTATGTCCCTTCTGTCCCAACTTTCTTGAGGGATTTTATCAAGTAAGGATGCTGTAGTTTGTCAAATGCATTTTCTGCATCTATTGACAGGATCGTATTGTTCTTATCCTTTCTTTTATTAATGTGGTATATCACATTGACTGATTTGTGAATATTGTACCAGCCCTGCAGCCCAGTAATAAATCCCACTTGATCATGGGATCATGATGAATGATTTTTTTAATGTACTGTTAGATTCAATTTGCTAGTATTTTGCTGAGAATTTTTGCATCCTAGTTCATCCAGGATATTGGCCTATAATTCTCCTTTGTAGGGGGGTCTTCATCTGGCTTCGGAATCCAGGTAATGTTGGCTTCACAGAATGAGTTTGGAAGCTTTCCTTGCATTTCTATTTTTTTGGAACAGCTTGAGAAGAATAGGTATTAACTCTTCTTTAAATGTCTGGTAGATTCCTCTGGGAAGCCATCTGACCTAGGACTCCTGTTTGTTGGGAGATTTTTTATTACTAATTCAATTTCTTTGCTGTTTGTGGGTCGGTTCAAATTTTCTATTTCTTCCTGTTTCAGTTTTTGTAGTGTGTGCATGTCTAAGAATTTGTCCATTTTTCCAGACTGCCCAATTTGCTGGCATATAATTTTTCACAGTAATCCCTTATAAGTTTGTATTTTTGTGGTGTTGGTTGTGATCTCTCCTTTCTTACTCATGATTTTATGTATTTGTGTCCTTTCACTTTTTGATAAGTCTGGCTAGAGGTTTATTAATTTTGTTTATTTCTACAAAGAGCTAGTTCTTAATTTCACTGATCTGTTCTATTGTTTTTTGTTGTCGCTGTTTCTATAGTATTTATTTCTGCTCTAAATTTTATTATTTTCCTTCTGCTAGTTTTAGGCTTTATTTGTTGTTCCTTTTCTAACTCCTTTAGGTATAAGGTTAGATTATGTACTGGGCACTGTTCTTGCTTCTTGAGATAGGTCTGAACTGCAATGTACTTTCCTCATAGAACTGCCTTTGCTGTATCCCAAAAGGTTTGAACTGTCATGTTTTCATTTTCATTGGCTTCCAAGTATTTTTTGTTTCTTCCTTAATTCCCTGGTTAACCCATTCATGTTTTAGTAGAATGTTCTTTAGCCTCCATGTATTTGACGGCTTCCCAAAATTTTTATTGTGGTTGATTTCAAGTTTCATAGCATTGTGATCTGAAAATGTGTATGGTATGATCTCAATCTTTTTGTACCTGTTGAGGGCTGATTGTGGCCAAGTATGTGATCTATTCTGGAGAATGTTCCATGTGCCCTTGAGAAGAATGTATATTCTGCTGTTTTAGGTGAAATGGTTTGAATATACGCTGATTCAAGGGGCACATGCACCCTAATGTTTATAGCAGCACTATCAACAATAGCTAAATTATGGCAAGAGCCCAAAAGTCCACCAATTGATGAATGGATAAAGAAGGATATATACATATATATAAAGAAGGATGGATATATATACCACTGAGTAATATATATATAATATATATATTATATAATATGTATATATAATATATATATAAATACCCTGAGTAATATCATTGTGTGTGTGTGTGTGTGTGTGTGTGTATATATATACATATATATATATATATATGTATATATATACACACATATATATATATATATGTATACATTGTATATATACATATACACAATGATATTACTCAGGTATTTGGGTGGCTCAGTCGGTTGGTTAAGTGTCTGACTTTGGTTCAGGTCATGATCTCACAGTTCATGAGTTTGAGCCTCACATCAGGCTCTGTGCTGATAGCTCAGAGCCTATAGCCTGCCTCGGATTCTGTCTCTTTCTCTCTCCCCCTCCCCCACTCACTCTCTCCCTCTCTCTCAAAAATGAATAAACATTAAGAAAAAGGAAAAATGGTTTTAAAAAACAATGGAATATTACCCATCAAAAAGAATGAAATCTTGTCATTTACAGCAACATGGATGGAACTAGAGTGTATTATGCTAAGCAAAATAAGTAATTCAGAGAAAGACAAAGATCATATGATTTCACTCATATGTGGAATTTAAGAAAGAAAACAGATTAAAATAGCAGAAAGAAGGAAAAATGAGATAAAAACAGAGGAAGAAAACCATATGAGACTCGTAAATGCAGAAAACAAACAGCTTTGCTGGAGTGGAAGTGGGTGGGGGGAGGGCTAAATGGGGGATGGACATGAAGAAGGGCACTTGTAGAGACCAGCATGGATGTTTTATGTAAGCAGTGAATCATTGGATTCTATTTCTCAAACCAACACTACACTCTGTGCTAACTAACTTGAACTTAAATAAAGTTTTAAAAAGTTTTGAAACAAAAAGGCATACCAAAAAGTAAGAGTAATAACCTAACCTATCCAGTTAGGTGTAAAGGTATTCAGGTAAGGTCTCATGGAGAAAAAAAAAAGAAAGCCCGTTAGGTGAATTCTGAGGGACAGATTGTTACAGGGAGGTAGGAAACAGTTATTCATTGTGAAAGTATTCTTAAACAAGGAGTCACAATTCCATGACTGAGTTTAGATAGATGGAGTACACTAGTCCATTGGTTGTGAAACATTTGTAAAACATCTATTAGAACCTATTTTGTACCTTTCATTTTGATTTCATTTCCCATGTACAAAAATGTTGCAAAAATTGTCCTATACCCTCTACATACTTTACTTACCTTCACTGACTGTTGACAATTTTCCTTGTAATATTCTTTCTCCTTCACTCTCTCTGTATGTATGTGGCTGTCCCTTGTGTTTAGACATCTCTCCAGGATTCTTAGAGCATTTCTTCAATGTCTGGCACTACAGGATGGTCCAGGCTTACATCTTCTCACTCAGCCCAACTATCGGCAGCAATCCCTATTCGTTTTTCAGTGGACAACAGTTCTTAGAAAACAAAACTGGGAACCAAAGATACTCACAGCTTCTATGACTCTTCAGTGAACAAACTCAGAAATCTCTCTTTCTTTTAAAATGACAAATTCAGGGGCACCTGGGTGGCTTAGTCGGTTAAGCATCCGACTTTCGCTTAGGTCATGATCTCCCGGTTCATGGTTGGAGCCCCTCGTCGGGCTCTGTGCTGACTGCCAGCTCAGAGCCTGGAGCCTGTTTCAGTCTGTGACTCCCTCTCTCTCTGACCCTCCCCTGCTCACACTGACTGTCTCTCTCTCTCTCTCCTAGAAATAAACATTAAAAAAAATTAAAAAAAATTATAAAAAAAAAATAAAATGACAAGTTCATATTAATGTCTCTAATTTTATCCAACAATTCAGGGCACCTAGGTTTTTTTCTTTTAATATTTTTAACTCCTTTTGAAAACAATGACAAGCCTGGTTCTCATTAACCTCAATATATTTACGCATTTGCTTAAGCTTAGCAAACACAGGAGACATTTTCACAATTGGTAACCCACACCACTAACACAAAACACACTTGTAACCAGAGTTCAATATTTGTTTACCATTCCTTTGCTTCTTTGAGATAAAATTTAATTAGAGTGAAATGAGTAAAGCTTAAATGTAAAATTTAATGAGTTTTGACAAAAGAATATACTGTTGAGACACAAGATTTATGTCACCTCAGAAACACATTTCAATCAAGACTCTCAGCCTCCACAGAGGTAAATGTTATGATTTTTTCTTTTCCATCATGGATTGGTTTTGCCAGTTCTAGGATACAGTGTAAGAATCTTACAGCATATAATTTTTAGTACCTGGTTCATTTTCCAAAATGTCTGTGAGATGTATCTTTTTGTATGCATTAAGTTTCTTTTATTGCTAAGCAGTATATTTGTAAATTATAAAATATTTAAGCATTTTCCTATTTGTAAATTAGGGCCACTTCCAGCTTTTGGTTGTATATAAAGCAGTTCTAGACATTCTTGTGTAAAACTATTTGTAGATTTCTAGATCTTGGGCAAATAACTAATGCAGAATGTATCCCTTTAAGATAGGCTACCAAATTTTCTCTTTCCAAAGGGAGTGCATGATTTATATTCTCACCAGCATGCATGAGACATCTAGTTGTTCCATACCCTGGCCAACATTTGATGATGACAAGCTTTCAAATTTCAGTCATTCTAGTGAGTCTATATAAATTTGAATTTAATTTGCATTTTCTCAATGATATTGAATATTTCTCATATTTATTGAACATTTGTACATATTTCTTTGTGAAGTATAAAATTGTTCACCCATTTTTGTTAGATCGCTTATCTTCTAATTGAGTTGTAAAAGTACTTTACAACTCTTTATGCTGATCTTCTGTCTGTTAAAGATTTTGCTTGTACATTTTATTAATTTTCTTATGTTGATGAAGGCTGATTTTAATGAAATCTAATTTATAATGTCTTATCTTTCTTATTATTCCTTTCTATGTTCTAAGAAATCCTGGCAACCTCAGGTTGCACAGAAAATCCACTATTTTTTTTTCTAAACTTTGAGAGTTTTAGCTTTTGCACTTAAATTTGGCTCCATCTCAACTGTTTTTTGTATTGCAGGCCCATTCATTTAAAAGACTGCCCTTCCCCCATTGAAATACTTTGGCATCTCTGTCCAAAATTAAATGAACTTACATGTGTTTGTCTATTTCTGGATTCCTCATTCTATTCCATGGATCTGCTTTTTCCTAGTCTCATGCCAATAGCATCCTACATAACTTAGGTATTTTCATGTAATGACTTAAAGTTTCTCAACTTTTATCTAATTGTGGTCTTCTCTTCACATTCAGTTTTTAGGGATATTTCCTGGCCTCTGTATTGGTTTCTCTGCCCAGTGCCACCCCCTTTTGAACAAGATGACTGTTCTTCATATCATTGTTTCTCCACGTGCAATATGTTCTTTTACTGTGGAATCTTCAAGATCTTTCTCTTAGCCTCTGCTTTTCTGTATTTTGACTGTATGGTGCTCTTTTTACTTAACCCTTGTTGTAGTTCAAAGGGCTTCTTTGATCTATTTTATCCTTTTCACCAAGTTCTGGGAATTATTGGTATTAATGTTTCAACTGTGGTTCTCCCAATTTTCTCATTATGCATGTGAGACTGATATTATCACAAAGATCATGGAGTCGTGGCCATTTTTCTCTCACCTTTCTTTATACCCCACTTTGTAGTTCTTTGATTTTTCACATTAGGTCATTCATTTGGACCATTTTTCATGCTTAAGGACTATTTGTTCTTCTCTCCTAACTGGATTGTCATAATCTAGTGAATCATGTTGAGATTTTCACTTACATTATTTTCATTTTAAGAAGTTTTAAAACAGTTTTCCTGTTAAACATATTTAGTTGGTCTATAAAAATAAAATGTGCTTCATGTAAGGTGGGGAGAAAGCCCTGCCCGTCCACCAGGGCCCAAATGTAAACGGATGGAATGGGCGCCACTCCCCACGTCCCGTTCCTGGCAGCGTGCACCAACCAAGCTATTTTGAATAACTGTCTGCTGGAGGCAGGGCCACTTAATCCACATATTTCCATCCACCTTTCCCCACTCCAGGGAAGGTGGACATTTCTGAAGAGCCTGAAGTTGACGCAGGCCAGAAGCTTTTACCCATCACATCTGGAAGAGATGACTCCAGGGTTTAGTGTTGTAATACAGTCAGCATCTTTAGGGAGGCCTGCTGCATGCTGGGTGACAAAGCGACATGTCCATCCACACATTTAGTTTCAGGTAACCTGTGGAGTGCATCATTGCCTGGATGGCACAAAGGAGCAAGATTTTCTCATAGTAAGTACAGAAAGTGGTTGTGTTTCATGAGACAGGCATGCTTTGGTCAGCTGGTTGCTCGAGCATACAGAGGCTGTAATGAAGGTCATGGCACCAGGGACAAACTCTGTACTAGGCTTTGTTCAGACAGAGAGACCATTACTGCTTCACCAGAGGGCAGCTGTTGGAGCAGATGTACATGTCCCTGGGCAGCCCCAGGTTGGGGGCCATCTTCTTCAACAAGATCATTTTCATAGTCAGGATATTCTTGGTATTTATGACTTGACCCTGTGTTTGGCCACTATCTGTGCTATTGCCTGACTCTGTCCCCTCAGAAACTGACCTCTAGTCTGTGTTCTTGACAGATGGGCTCTGAACTTGCTGAGGTTTCCCATCATAGGGGCCAATGATGGGATTATCACAACTCCTCTGGCATGTGAGGGTATTGTTCTAGCCATTGTTCCCTTGCCCTGATCCTTGCTCCACACCTAGGGAAATAGCTCTCAACGTGTATTTCTAATTTTTGTATGAAATAAAGTACTTAGGTAGCATAAACAAACACAAAAAATGACAAAGGGCCACTATTCATACTCCTGTCAACATAAAAAGAGAGACATTTCAATTGCATGATTTGTAAATTGGTAAATACCTGCATTATCTTTTGTAGGGAGACAGACAAGGAATAATATCATTTAGAGGTTTTAACTGAAATGGGAGGAAAAGAAGAGAAACTGATCAAAAATTATTAAGAATTAAAAAAATAAGTTTATTTACTTATTTTGAGAGAGACAAAAATAATACAAGCAAGGGAGGGGCAGAGAGAGGGGGAGAGAGAGGATCACAAGCAGGCTCTGTGTTTGAACGCACAAACTGTGAGATCATGACCTGAGCTGAAATCAAGAGTTGGTCACTTAATTAACTGAGCCACCCAGGCACTTCTGAAAATTATTAAGAATTTAACCTGTTTAGTTATATAATTGATGGACACAGGAGAGTCACTAAAAGGATTTTATTTTATGATTGTTAATTTAGATATATATGTACTGTGCTAAAATAAGAAAAGACATTCAGGGGTGCCTGGGTGGCTCAGTTGGTTAAACCTCTGACTTGATTTTTGCTTTAGGTTATGATCTCAGTTTGTGAGTTTACCCATAGTTGGCCAGCTCTGCACTGACAGGAGATTCTCTCTCTCCCACTCTCTCTGTCCCTCCCTGGCTCACATACTCTCTCTCTCTCTCAACGTAAATAAACTTAAAAAAAAAAAAGAAGAAGAAAAGACATTCATATGCAAGTAGACATAGATAGAACATTGGCAATACACATATTACATCCATTCATGAGTAAGGAAAGAAGTGATGAAAACTGAGAAGACATGAAGAATTCAGGGATGCCTGGGCGGCTCAGTGGGCTAATAATCCTACTCTTGATTTCACCTCATGTCATAATATTAGTTTGTGAAACTGAGCCCTGCCTGCATCAGGCTCTGTGCTATTTAATGCAGAACCTGCTTGAGATTCTCTCTCTCTGTCACTCTCTCTCAGGCTGTCTTTGCCCCTCTCACCACTCTCTCTTTCTCTGTCTTTCTCAAAATGAATAAATAAACATTAAAAAAAAAACAAAAAGAGCTCAGATATTTAATGAGTAAGAGAAGGAAATAAAACCTGTTTCAAGAAAGTAAAGAAAAATGTGGTCTTGGAAGCTACTAGGTTTCTGATTTGTGAATCCCTGTTATTTTGATGGTTGAGGGTAAGGAATTTACAAGATAGGGGAAGGTAAGGCAAAACTAAGAAGTTAGGACAGAAAGAGAATGATTGTGATATACTCTTAGAAATCCGTAATTTAAAAGAAAGGATACAGTTTGAAGAAAAGATGGCAACAGCAGTGTTAAGCGGTTATCTCTCTATTTGTTGATTATTTATCTGTTTGGTTAAATTAAAGGAGAATGAGTCGAAGCATGCAGGACACATGTTGGGATATAAGTGAAAACGTAAGTGGAGAAATTGCTTTTTGGCAGAAGTACAAATGCCTTTTGGCCTCAGGCTGAAGGATAAGAAGGAGCAAGAAAAATAGAGAATGAGGAGAAACATCATTTCAAATAACTTTGATTCCTCAATAAGTATGTTGGATTCAATTAATATAAGTGAATATAAAACTATGAAAAGTAGAAAAGTTTTTGGAACAGATACTGTGGAAGTATAGTCAAAGATGAATGGAAACATTATCAAAATCTTTTAGAACTTAATGATCTTAGTATCTTTCACATAATAAGAGCTCAAAATGCTTTTAGTCCAGGATTTTCATGGAATAAGTATTCTGTGTAATAAGAATGAAACTAAACCAGATAATGAGTTATACATAATAAAGAAAATTATCCTAGAGGAGAGTATACTCCCATCCATTTTCTTCCTTGCGACATCATACCAAAAAATTTAAAAACATGATTATTCTTGGGGCGCCTAGGTGGCTCAGTTGGTTGTGTGTCCTATCTCAGCTCAGGTCATGATCTCGCAGTCTGTAGGTTCAAGCCCCGCATCAGGCTCTATGCTGACAACTCGGAGCCTAGAGCCTGCTTCAGATTCTGTATCTCCCTCTTTCTGCCCCTCTCCTCCCCTCTCAAAAATGAATAAATGTAAAAACAATTTTTTTAAACATGGTTATCCATAATCTCATCAATATCATCACTTATTATGCACAGTGATTTTCAAACCGTTTCACTTGAGCATAGTTCCTCTGAAAATGTTTCTCATAATTTTTCTACGTCTTGATTTTTATTCATTAATAGATTATTGAGATCCAAATATATATACTATAGAGGTAAACAAAGTTTTTTTAAAAAATCACCATTCTGGGAAAGCATTCCTTTAAAATCTAACATGCATGTAGAGAAAATACTGATGTATAATATTAAGTATTTTCATACTATTAAACAATATATATGTTAAAAAATCTATCCCAACCATCCAGGTTTGTATAATTAAAATACTGTATAAATTCACATCTGCAAATGTTACTCAAGTCAAGGTGCTATAAATATTCAGGTATGACACTGACACCATCCTTGGTATGAAACTGCATAAAAGATTTTGCACATTGGTATTAACTTAAATGCACAGCAATTCTTTTGTATTCATGGAATATGTAAAGCTGAGTATATAAAAATATATATAAAATGTTCATCTTTCACTTAAAAAGATAGAACTCTTGGGGTGTCTGGATGGCTTAATTGATTGAACTTCTGACCTCCGCTCAGGTCATAATCTAGAAGTTAGTGGGTTCCAATCCCTCATTGGGCTCTGTGCTGACAACTCAGAGCATGGAGCTTGCTTCAGATTCAGTGTCTCCCCCTCTCTCTCTGCCCTTCCCCTTTTGTGCTCTCTCTGTCTCTCTCTCTCAAAAATAAATGAACATTAAAAAACTTTAAAAGGATAGGACTCTTCATGTGGTAATAGGACACATGGATGAGCACTGCACAGTCATGAAGGGATGCCACTTACCTTTCTGTTTATTAAGAACAATGACCTAGTGATTGAATTTTGAAAGACAAGGTGGATATCTGTGGATGTGAAGAAATAGAGAGGACTGAGCTAATGCTATCATTGACAGTGTTCACATTAATTATTGGGATTGTTAACTTAGAATGTTGAACTGTTTCAACTGAACAACTCGGGACTTGAATTATATGCTTATCTATTCTGATATCAAAAAGAAAAATATGAAAATTATATTTTTTAATTTTTAATCCCCTTTTTTGTTACCTTTCCCACAAGATTTACTATTTTTTTCTGCAAAATTCTTGGTCTAAAAAAATCTGACAGATTTCTCTTTTTTTCTTGAAATTTTTATATTTTCCTTCCTTCTTTATTTTCTCCAAGTTTCCTCCTTTCCTTAATTTTTATTTTATTTTTATTTTTGCCCTTTATATATAATTTCTTCACATTTTTTCTCACCTCCCAACATTGTCTCTGCTTCCCATTTTAACACCTAGGCTATATTGTAACTTCATTTTAAATGTTTATCTCAAATGTTAGGTGCTCTTTGGCAATTTATATGCAACAGTGATATACTAAAAACCAGCTTAGAAGACCCTTCACCATACGTCACACCCTCTGCTACATCACTGACTGACTGGGTCCGGTTCAGACAATAACAGTGGGAAATACTTTGTCTCTGTTTTATGGAAAATAGTAATTTCATCATTGTTTCTATCATACATTTAATTGTTAAATTTCTAGACACTAAACCAAAAAATGGGTGATCAAACCATTTTGATCAAATCATCTCAGCTTCTTATTTTTCATGGAATTAGAAAAGGAGAAGCAATGTGGTCTCTACCTAATTTTTCCGATGGATAGCACAGGAAAGTAATAATAAATAAGAGAATTTACTTACCCTATAGTTATTTGGTTATTGGCCAAAAGTAATGGCTTTGCAAGATTTTTCTGTCTTATAAACATATGCATGGTAGGAAATGATTTAGTTCAGTGTACATTGGCACAAGGAATAACTTACACAATGCAAAATCAGGACTCATAAGTTTAAAAAATGAATAAATAAATATGAAAAAACAGGCAAGATGGCAGAGAAGTAGGGAGCTCTGTACATTTCACTCACCACTCCCCCCCATTCTCTCAAATGGAGAAGGCCTGAAGCTGTAGGAACCCTTACACCACCCAGAAGTTTGGGAGGAAAAAGAGACAGAATTCGCTGAGAAAACCTTACAGTGTGAGTGCAAACTGAGGAAGATAAAAACAGGCCTGGACCTGGAGACACCGAGGGAGGAGAGGGAGCCCCCTTTGTGAGGAGCCACAGGGAGTCTACAGGAAAAGAAATAACAGCTAAAACCGCTCAAGACACTGTCCCTGTCCCTGGAGCAGAGAAAAACCTTGGCTCAGAACACAGAGGGATCCGGTTTCCTGCTGTGCAGCTGACCCTGAGCAGGATGCACTGGTCCTAGTCGACCCCTGAGAAACCACCCCTCTGCTCGCCAGCTCAACCTGGAGGGGAAGCAGCTCACCTGAGGCCACTCCACTGCTCTTCTGGTTCAGCTCCACCCCCTAGCTCGGCTGGATCCCCAGTGGGGAGGCGAGAGGCTTAAAACTGCTCAGAGGGACTCAGCCTGTGGGTTTATATTTCAGGCGGTATCAGTGGCGCCCGCAGACAAAGATCTGGAAACAAGGCCTGGCTTGGGATATAGAGCACGGCCCACCTTCCCTACGCCTGCAGCACAGGGAGATCGGATCCAAAGAGAGAGCTGGCAATGGTTGGTTAGAGAGGGGACTGGGGGCTACCATTTTTCTCTCCACAACCACCAAGGCGGGACCTCAGGGAGCCTCCTGCAGGCCTGGGCTCAGTGGAGGCTAAGACCTGTCTACACCAAACCACGCCCATCGCCTCTAGAGAGCTGTGTATTTTTTTTTTTTTTTAACCAGAGCTGGGGCAAGACTAACATGGATGCAGTGCTGTGAATAATTCTAGATCAATTCTTCCTATTCAGATATAGCTTCCTTTTCTCATTTGTAACCCTCTACTCTGCTGGACTCGGCACTCTGCTCACTGGTTTGCTTAAACAGTCACATTTAATCCATTCTCTAGATTTTTATTCTACATCTCCACCACTACCTTTTTATCTCTCTCTCTCTAGAGTAATCAGACTATATAGTTTCTCTGAGTAATATTATCTTTGTTTTTTTCTCCTCGCCTCTTCTGCCTGATCATTTCATTTCCAATTTTGCTTCCTCCCCATCCTGTCATTTCTCTTTGTATCTGCTCTTCCATCAGTGCTGCATACACGCAGCTCTTTATCTGTAGCTGGGAATTCTGGTTTTATGCTTTTAGACTGTCCTTTGTCTTTTGGGTTCTTTCCTTCTTTCCTTTCTTTTCTTCTTTTTTCTTTTTTATTTATTTTTATTTTTATTATTGGTCTTCTCTCCTTCCTCATTTTTTTGTCCCTTCCTTTTTTCCTTTTTGTTTTTCCCTTTCAGTTTGCGTGTTTGTTGGATTTGTCTATGTGTTTGTGTGCCTTTATTCCCTGTATATTTGTCTGTTTTCTTTTCCAGGGCTACCTAAAGAAACAAGCCAGAGTACACATGGTGGAGAGTCCCAAATACCACTATGAGCAGGGAAATAAAATAACCAAAGTTTCAACAAAAGAGACCAAGAGACACCATTCAAGGAACACTTCCTGAATGGACAGGCCCTGGACAGTTAAAAAGACATCTTTAATAAAGCAGAGCTCACAGGTGCAGAGAGCATAACAAGCTTTTAAAACTATCAAGAGACAGAAAGCTAGTCAAAATGATGAAAAGGAAGAACTCTCCTCCAAAGAAATTCCAGGAAGAAATGACAGCTAAAGAACTGCTCAAAACAGATGTAAGCAACATAACTGAACAAGAATTTAGAACAATAGTCACAAAATTAATCGCTGGGCTAGAAAAAGGCATGGAAGACAATAGAGAAACTATTGCTACAAATAGGATGGAGCTTAAAAATAGTTATGATGAATTCAAAAAATTCTATAAATGAGATGCATAATAAAATAGAGGCTTCCAATGCATGGATTGAAGAGGCAGAGAGGAGAATAGGTGAATTAGAAGACACAATTATAGAAAAAGAGAAAGCCGAGAAAAAGAGAGATAAACTGATCCAGGAACACTAAAGGAGAGTTTGAGAGCTCAGCGATACAATCAAGCAGAACAATATCCGTATCATAGGAATTCCAGAAGACGAAGAGACACGGAAAGGTGCTGAAGGAGTCCTATAACAAATTATAGCAGAGAACCTCCCAATCTGGGGAAGGAAACAGACACTGAAATCCAAGAGGCATAGAGAACTCCCCTCAGACATAACTTGAATTGATCTTCTGCATGACATATCATAGTGAAACTGGAAAAATAGAAGGACAAAGAGAGAATGTTGAAAGCAGCTAGGGAGAAAAGGGCCCTAACATACAAAGGTAAATCTATCAGAGTGGTGAAAGACTTGTCTACTGAAACTTGGAAGGCCAGAAAGGAATGGCAGGAAATCTTCAATGTGATGAACAGAAAAAATATGCAGCCAAGAATCCTCTATCCAGCAAGCCTGTCATTCAGAATAGAAGGAGAGATTAAAGTCTTCCCAAACAAACCAAAATTGAAAAAGTTCATCACCCCTAAACCAGCCCTACAAGAAATCCTAAGGGGAACGCAATGAGGGAAATGCTGCAAGGAATGCAAGGTACCAGAGACACCACCACAACCATGAATCCTATAAAGAACACAATGACTGTAAACCCATATTTTTTAATAATAACACTGAATGTAAATGGACTAAATGCCCCAATCAAAAGACATAGGGTAGCAGAATGGATTTAAAAAAAAATCCGTCTATTTGCTGTCTACAGGAAACTCATTTTAAACCTAAGGACACCTTCAGATTGAAAGTAAGGGGATGGAGAAATATATATCATGCTATGGAAACAACGGACTTGAATGACACATTGGATCAGACGGATTTGACAGATACATTTAGAACTCTATATCCTGAGACCATGGTATTCACTGCCTTCTCAGGAGTGCATGGCACATTCTCTAAGTTAGAACACATACTGGGACACAAAGCAGCCCTTAAAATAAATGTAAAAGAATTGAGATCATACCATGCACACAATGAGATCACAATGCTGTGAAACTTGAAACCAATCAAAGGAAGAAGTCTGGAAAAACTCCAAACAAATGGAGGCTAAAGAACACCCTATTAAAGAACAAATGGGCCAATCTGCAATTAGAGAAGAAATTTAAAATTATATGAAAACAAATGTAAATGAAAATACAACAATACAAACTCTATGGGATGCAGCAAAGGCAGTCCTAAGCAGAAAGTACATTGCACTCCAGGAAGATTTCAAGAAATTAGAAAAAGTGCAAGTAAAAAATCTAATAGCTCACCTAAAGGAACTAGAGGGAGAGCAACAAGAGCACCCCAAACCCAGTATAAGAAGAGAAATAATAAAAAACAGGACAGAAATAAACAACATAGAAACCAAAACCAAAAACAAAAAACAGTAGAACAGATCAATGAAACCATGAGTTGGTTTTTTGAAAAAAATAAGCAAAATTGCCAAACCTAGCCACGCTTCTCAAAAAGAAAAGAGAGAGCACCAAATAGACAAAATCATGAATGAAAATGGACTTATTACAACCAACACCTCAGAAATACAAGCAATGATCAGGGAATACTATGAAAAATTATATGCCAACAAACTGGACAACTTAGAAGAAATGGACAAATTCCTAAACACAAACTCACTACCAAAATTCACATGGGAAGAGATAGAAAATCTGAACAGACCCATAACTAGTGAAGAAATGGAATCAGTGATCAAAAATCTCCCAACAAATAAGAATTCTCGGCCAGATGGCTTCCCTGGAGAATTCTGCCAGACATTGAAAACAGAATTAATACCCATTCTTCTCAAGCAACTCCAAAAAATAGAAATCAAAGGAAAACTTCTGGACACCTACGAAGACAGCATCACTCTGATTCCCAAGCCAGACAGAGACCCAGCAAAAAAAAGAGAAGTACATGCCAATATCCTTGATGAATACTGATGCAAAAATCCTCCACAAGATACTTGCAAATCAAATGCAACAGCACATAAAAAGAATTATCCACCAAGATCAAGTGGGACTCATTCCTGGGTTACAGGGTTGGTTCAATATTCACAAATCAATCAATGTGATGACATCACATTAACAAAAGAAAAGATAAAAACGATATGATCCTGTCGATAGATGCAGAAAAAGCATTTGACAAAATAGAGCATCCTTTCTTAATAAAGACCCTTGAGAAAGTTGGGATAGAAGGAACTTACTTAAATATCTTAAAAGTCATCTATGAGAAGCCCTCAGCTAACATCATCCTCAATGGGGAAAAACTGAGAGCTTTCTCCCTTGAAATCAGGAACACGACAGGGATGTCCACTCTCACCACTGTTGTTTAATATAGTGCTGGAAGTCCTAGCATCAGCTGTCAGATAACAAAAGGAGATCAAAGGCATCAGAATCGGCAAAGAAGAAGTCAAACTTTCACTTTTCGCCCATGACATGATACTCTACATAGAAAACCCGATAGACTCCACCAGAAGCCTACTAGAACTGATCAATGATTTCAGCAAAGTTGCAGGGTACAAAATCAACGTACAGAAATGGTTTTCATTTTTATACACAATGAAGCAACAGAAAAAGAAATCAAGAAACTGGTCCCATTCACAATTGCACAAAAAAACATAAAATACCTAGGAATATACCTGACCAAAGATATAAGAGATCTGTATGATGAAAACTATAGAAAACTTATGAAGGACATTGAAGAAGACACGAAGAAATGGAAAACATTCTATGCCCATGGATCAGAAGAATAAATATTGTTAACATGTCATTCCTACCCAAAGCAATCTACACATTCAATGCAATGCAAATCAAAATTGCACCAGCATTCTTCTCAAAACTAGAACAAACTATCCTAAAGTTTGTATGGAACCACAAAAGACTCCGAATAACCAAAGTAATACTGAAGATGACAATCAAATGGGAGGCATCACAATCCCAGATTTAGCCTCTACTACAAAGCTGTCATCATCAAGACAGTATGGTACTGGCACAAAAACAGACACATAGACCAATGGAATAGAATAGAGAACTCAGAATTGGACCCACAAATGTTTGGCAATCGAATCTTTCGCAAAGCAGGAATGAGTATCCAATGGAAAAAAGACGGGCTCTTTAACAGATGGTTGAAGAACTGGAGAACTGGACAGCAACATGCAGAAGAATGAAACTAGATCATTTTCTCACACCATGCACAAAAATAAACTCAAAATGGATAATGGACCTGAACGTGAGACAGGAAACCATCAAAACCCTGGACAAGAAGCAGGACAACTTTTTTGACCTCAACCACAGCAATTTCTTACTTGACACATCCCCAAAGGCAAGGGAATCAAGAACAAAAATGAACTATTGGGACCTCATCAAGATAAAAAGCTTCTGCAGTTAAAGGAAGCAATCAATAAAACTAATAGGCAACTGACGGAATGGGAAAAGAAAGTTACATATGACGTATCAGATAAAGGGCTAGCACCCAAAATCTTTAAGGAACTCACCAAACTTCACACCCAGAAAACAAATAATCCAGTGAAGAAATGGGCCGAAGATATGAACAGACACGTCTCCAAAGAGGACATCCAGATGGCCAACAGACACTTGAAATGATGATCAGTGTCCCTCATCATCAGGGAAATACAAATCAAAACCACACTGAAATACCACCTCATGCCGGTGAGAGTGGCTAAAATGAATAAATCAGGAGACTCTAGATGCCGGCGAGGATGTGGAGAAACAGGCACTCTCCTACACTGTTGGGGGGAATGTAAACTGGTACAGCCCCTCTGGAAAACAGTGTGGAGGTTCCTCAAAAAATTAACAACAGAACTCCCCTATGACCCAGTATGACCCAGCAATAGCACTGCTAGGAATTACCCAAGGGATACAGGAGTGCTGATGCATAGGGCACATGTACCCCAATGTTCATAGCAGCACTCTTAACAATAACCAAAACATGGAAAGAGCCTAAGTGTCCCTCCAGGGACGAATGGATCAAGAAGTGGTTTATCTATACAATGGAATACTCCATGGCAATGAGAAAGAATGAAATCTGGCCATGTGTAGCAACATGGATGGACCTTGAGGGTGTTATGCTGAGCGAAATAAGTCAGGCAGAGAAGGACAGATACCATGTGTTTGCACATATAGGTGGATATGCAGGAACTTAATGGAAGGCCATGGGGGAGAAGAAGGGGAAAAATATTTGGGAAGAGGGAGGGAGGCAAACCATGAGAGACTCTTGAATGCTGAGAACAAACTGAGGGCTGATGGGGATGGGGGCGAGGGGAAGGGGGTGATGTGTATGGAGGAGGGCACTTGTGGGGATGTGCCCTGAGTGTTATATGGAAACTAGACAATACACTATTATAAAAAATATGTAAATAAAGGGAGAAGAGATTCCTTAGCATAACCAAAACAGATATGTTTTTTTCTATTAATAAGTCTGTATCTTGGGTGATAAAAATTAAGATGCCTCACTTTTTATTTTTAAATCTGCATTCACATGTAAGGACTTTGAGACTCAGAAATGGATTTCTCCAGGAAAACTTAACCGATTTACACCATGCACTTAGAGTTCAGTTCAGGATCAATGCTTTCATTACTGGACACCCTATCACTTTCTGGAAGTAATAGTTCCTGGAATGTTAAAACATTTCACATTTGCTATTGGTGGTAAACTAGAATTTATGACCTATCCTGGTTGGCACTAAGAGCCCCATTTTCCCTGTCCAGCCTGCACATTGTCCTCACCAGAAAAAATAAGTTTTCACCATTTAGGCAAGTTACATATGAGATGGTTGCTGGGGTTTAGGAAGCACTCATGCAGCCTTCTTCAGTTTCATGCACAAAGATAGAGCAGGTAGCATTTACTATGAATAAATCAATAAGACTGATGCACTAGAAATGCAGTTTGAAAAGGGCAGCCACCTTCTAAAAGCTTTGGAAGCTCATTTTTAACTTTAGAGAGATGGGTGAAAGTTGAAATTCACATAGTGGGATTATAACCGTTATCTTTTTTTCATGTGTATAAAAGAACTATAATTTACTAGGACTTATGGCAACAGTAAAAACATTTTTAAGAGATGAAGAAACATAAAAATTGCACTTTAATGCCTCAAGATATTTTGTTTATTCTTTAAAAAAATTATTTGTTTCTATTCAGTGCCCATGTATTGGTCAGGAATTAGGACAATGATTGCAATGGGAGAGCAGAAACCCAATGCAAACTGTCATTCTGTTCAGAATAAACTTCCTTTAATAAAATCAGAGAATAGTAGATATTCCTACCCAGTAACATATTATTTTCTGATTAATAACCACAAGACACATTTTAATGTGGATATTTATAAAGCACGAAGCTGTGATACCACTATGTTTTGGTTTACAGCCCTTACCTAGGGTATTAGCATTCTGACTTCAAAAACATTTTTGGGAATGCAATGTTTGTGGCTATCAGTGGTAAGTAAGAACTGTGGAGAACAAACTAACTCCTATGTAACATTTTCAAGTGTTTTATAGGCAAATCATGATCTATTTCTAAAAGCTACGATATAGTAATGCGGCAGGTAACAGAGCTAATCCATTTTTAAACAGTCATGTTCAGAAGAAAGGGAATATAGAGATACTTGTTGCTAATGCTTAACACAGCTTCCAGAAAAGTTTATTCATACACATCAAACTTTGCAAGATTTCCTCAAAACCTAGGCAGGCAGCATTTGATTTCAGGCTGCTTCATTGTGTAACAGATAAAAGGTGTATTTAAGGCTTCTCAGTTCTGGAGATAGATTTTAACCACAGATAATTCTATGAGTTTAGAAACTTCTGTTTTATTTTATGGCTTATTGCATGCAGAGTGGGTAATGGTAACATAATTAGTAGAAGGGACTGAATTTAAAAGTCATGACATGTTATTTTGCGACCTTTTAAAGTTATTTTTAGGGGCGCCTGGGTGGCTTAGTCGGTTAAGCGTCCGACTTTCGCTTAGGTCATGATCTCGCGGTTCCTGGGTTCGAGCCCCGCATCGGGCTCTGTGCTGACTGCCAGCTCAGAGCCTGAAGCCTATTTCAGAGTCTGTATCTCCCTGTCTCTCTGACCCTCCCCTGCTCACACTGTCTGTCTGTCTCTCTCTCTCTCTCCTAGAAATAAATAAAAAATATTAAAATAAAAATAAAAAAATAAAGTTATTTTTAATCACTGTTGTGCTGTATTATTCTGGAACCATGGAATAAGTTGGAAGGTTGTGGAGAGAACAGAATAATAATACAGAATGAAGGTATGGCTTCTGTGTTCTAAATGTCTTACAATAGACTGGAAAACTCAGACAAATACACACATCAGATGAGAGCCATTGAAACAGAAGTCCACAATGTATAGATTGAGAATAGAGAAGGCTTGATTTTATGTTGCCATTTGAGTGCACTCATATGGCACAAGTATTTCTCCTACATGTTACAAACACAGAAAGTTAACTGGATATCATATCATAAAATCAAATAAGTAGAAACCAATGTGTGTGTTATGCCTGTAGCTATTTGTTTGCAGGAGAGGAAGAATAGTGGGTGGGGAAGAAGACTCCTATTGTACTTATATCAGGAAAAATGTCATGACATTTCCAATTTAGAATCTCTGTTCTACCAGCCAAGTTCGTTTTTTCTGATACATAATTTATATTTCCCTTCATTCTTTACTTTAAGAGCTGCAAAATTTTGTTCCCTGTATTTTCCAAAACAATTCAGTTTTCACTCTCAGCTGGCATGCTTAGCTTAGCAAACAGAAGCCTGGTGATTAGTAGAACCGCAAACATTTCCTAATGCATGCCCTTTGGGGGCCCTATGACCCTCAGGAACATATCCTAAGGATCCTATTAAGATATTCATTTCAGAAAAATAAGGGCCTCCCTCGGGTATACATATGCTGCTATAAATTAAAGATCTTCTCAATATAGTTATATAGATATGAAGAATCTCTGTGATTCAAATTCTTCTGGGGGAAGGGAGTTGTGCTAGTTAGAAACTCCCTAGCCTATTTTCCCCAAATGTAAAACTTCCTCATTTAATGAATGTTGGTAACCCAACATCTCAGAAACAAAATGTGTGATAGTAGAACAATCTCTCTCCCTACTCCTCCTCCATCCTGCTTCCTCTCTTTTCCAGTTTCTCCATCTATCTCTTTTTTAAAACCAACGTATCATTCCAGGTGTTGAAAATTATGAGTGAGAATCAAGATTCAAAACAGCGATCCCAGTGAGTAAGAGAAAGAATTTCTTTTAGAGAAAGAATGAGAGAGAGATTGGAGAAAACAGTGACAGAGATAGAAGGAGCACAGGGAGAACAGTTAACACCTATTTCACATCTACAGAACTTTGTGACTTGACCCCATAGGGTCAATGAGAAGAACAAGTTTTGGTTCATTTAGTTGGAAAAATTGTTGAAGGAGGTTCTATTCATTCTAACAGATATTACTGAGAGGAAGATTATTTATAGATGATATATATATATTATTAGAAAAAATGTATTTGAAATAATTAGGGATAAATTGCAAGCTCTCATTAAGCAGAGGGTGCAATATATTGGTTGTCATGTTAAAGAACCAGACTTCAGGTGGTTACTTAGATTTCCCTGAGTTTGGTAATGTGAAAAAATGCAAATGCGTAAGGTTTCATGGAAGGGGCAGATAGAGAAGAAGATTCTTTATGGAGATCTAGGGACCATTTAAGGGATGGATATATGAGGAAGAGTGTAAAACAAAACAATAAAAGGAAATGAAACTTAGAATGAACTATAAGAAGAGTAGGAGACAAGAAACATGCTTTTCAGGAAATTGAGGAGAAAGGATACTTAAGAAGTGGGTAATATCCAGTGGAGAGAAATGCTGCCAAGAAATTAAGAAAAATCAAGGCTAACATAGCCATTGACTTTGAAGTTAGGAGAATCCCAGCAAATTCCAGTCTTGAGTCTTGGTAAGAAAAAGGAAAATTGCAATAAGTTGAGTAGTGATGGATAATGAGGAAGTGATAGCAGAATGCTGATTACTCTTCTAATTAATTTGTCTATGACAGGAAGTGGGAATTCACACAGTAATAGAAGAGGATAGAAAATGTGTGTGTGGGTGGGTGGGTGATGAGAGCATGAGTTTCTTGAAGTTCTTAGAATAAACTGAAATAACACAGGTTTTAAAAATTTCATTAAAAAGTTATAAAAGATGTGACTATGGAAAATAAGATACTATGTATCACTATTTAATTGATATTAAAAATATTTGTCACCTTCCTCTGTGACTAAAATCAAAGAAGTCTGTCAAAACCAAAGCTAATTCTTTCCTTGCTAATGTGAAGTTCCTAACAATGCTAGTAAAGAGGAATTCCTATCTAATCACAGTAGCTAAATTTTAAGAACTGAAGTAATCCTATATTTATTGATGTTCTCCAAGTGTTTTATAGGATGTGGTGTGTGTGTGTGTGCGTGTGTGTGTGTGTGTGTGTGTGTGCGCGCGCATGCGCTCTTATCCTTGATTTATTTATAAACCAATGCTTCCTTTTGAACACAGGAAACTGTAACCCATCATCTCCTGTTCAGTGTGCTCAGTGTTGGTTTTGTACATAGATGGACGCACAGAATCAAGGAAGGCTCCCCCTTTGCTGTCTAAAGCCAGAAATTACCAGGCTTGAACATCATATGAATCAGGAAAACATGCCGGCATTTTTTCCCTTTTCATTTGACATCTATGCTTTCAAAGGAAACACCCAATTACTGGTATTCTATGAAAGATAATCCTAATAGGTATAATGAAATATAAAATTAGTTGAAAATTTTTTATTCAGCATTCATTTTTGTAAGAATGGAAATACATTTAAATGTGTATAGCAAGATTTTTAATCCATGCAATGTTTTTACTATTTTTCTAGAAACAAAAATAATTCATGAATATATTTTATTATATTTATCTAGTTTTACTTTACTTTATTAAGAGATATATTTCAATGTTTCCCTAGTATCCATAACATCTTCCAAATTCTCTTCAGAATGATCTAGATACTCACTTTAACTCCATTGATTAAGGAGAGGATTTGAACCATCTGAAGGGCAGAAATGTCATCTACTCTGTCAAAAATTAAATATATTACTGCTATATGTCTATGTTCTACAGAACAATAAGGATTGATGATAGTACGCCCTTTGTGTTTGAATTGGTCTCACATGCTAAATTAAAAAAATATCATTGGAAAAATGTGTTGATTTTTTTCTCTCAGTAGCAAGGCATTATTTTATTTCTTGCTTAATTTATATCGCTATTATAGAAATGCTTATTCTCTTTCCTCTCTATCAACCTATCCAGACCAATAAAGGGAAATATTTAAAAGTTAATAACACAACTATGACTTTTACTGGTGTCAGGAGTTTGTCAAAACAAAAGCCAATCCTTTTATCCTATACTTCAGAAAACAGACTCTGATGTCCCTCATCGTGCCAAAAAGAAACTTGCACACATACCCAAGGCTGAGTTACAGCAGTGCTGTACCAAACACACAGAGGAAAGAAGTGTCGACTTGAGGTAACTCACTCACTGTGCAACTGGACATCTAAACTACTACATCATCTTTTTTTCTCAATTACTGCAACAGCTGCTTCATGGATCTCTGTGCCACCATCTTTGCCTCCCTATAGAATATTCTCCACACAGTACCCAAGATGACCCTTCTAAAACAGAGCAGCAAGTTTGTGTTAGCCCTCTGCTCAAAAGCACCGCGAGACTACAAACTGACCCACTGCCTCCCTCTGACCGTGTCTGCTATCCTGCTATCTCTTGTTCACTGCATGTCAGACAGGCAGACTTCCAGGATGGTCTCCATATCTCAGGCAGTCTCCCACCTTCAGGCTTTTCTACTGGCAATTCCTCTGCCTGGGATGGGTTTTCCTACCACATTCAGCTTTTTCTTAAAAGTCACCTATTCCTTGAAAACCTAACTCAAGACTGCTACCCCCTCCTCTTCATTCCTATCCTCATTTATGTGCTCCATGTTTTCCATAGCCCTAATCACCTTCTAATTCATTACATAGTCATTTTAATTCTGTTTATTGTACTTCTCCTCATAACAGAACATAATAAACACAAAAGTAGGCATGTCTGAGTCTTTTGTTCACTGTTGAACCCCAGGACCTAATACAGAACTTTGCACAGAGTGTGTATTCAATAAATAACAGAAAAATAAATGAGCATATATTTTCCTAACTACAAAAATTCAGATAATAATTCATTTTTTTGGAAAAAATTGAAAATTAAATAAAATATGCTATAGTTAGCCCACCACTAGGCACACAGAGCACTGTGATGGTGTCTTTATTGTGCTGCCATTATTGATGCTATTTTTATCAACTGAAGATACATAGTATCGTTTAAGAAAATGAACTGGGCAAGCTGTTAACCAATTATGCATACATATGTACATGTATGCATGTACACACTTTACACACTCACACAATCTTTGGAAGACATGCTGAAGCTTGATTTTAAAGTGAAGTGACTTATTCCGTTTGTTTGTTTTTTTTCCCCAGACCCTGACAAACAGATTGCCTAGTGATTAACAATCTACAGAGTGGTGACTCTCTGAAAAAGACATCAGGCAGAATGTCACATTAGGAAGTAGTGTTATGAGCAGAATCAAATTCCAAGATAGTGACTGCAATTGGAAATCAAAGAATAGTCCAAAGTATTTTTTAAAAATTCTCTCTTTCTGTCTCTGTCTCTGTCTCTCTCTCTCTACCCCCCCTCCACACACACACACACCTGTCAGCATCAGTAAGGCATTTTTGTATATCTAAAGGTCAATACATCATTTTGGTAAAGCTAGTATCTTCACTTTGGAACCACCTTATGGACTACCAATGAATACTTTTCAAGATGCGGTTGTTACATCTTTATTCATTTATCAGTCCATTATAAAATCTGGATGTTTTCTAATCTGTGATTATAGACATCAATGTGTTTTGCTGCTTCACAAAAATATATGTGTATTATAAGAGAAAGTATGATTAAGTTGTAATAGAAATGACCATGTCTTTTTAGTTACTATTTAGATTACCATGTCATTTAATCCAAAAAGATTAATTTTACTTTCATTTTAGTGAAGATCGATTAATGAAATAGAGTGAAATTTTCATTTGGTTAATTAATCGAATGAGGATCATCTCATATCTATCATCAAAAGCTAAAGCTGTTAAGTCATGAAAATAAATTTATTCTCTATGCATGTGACGCAGCTTAGAGCACTAGGTATTTCTTCTAGGTATTGCTCCTACACATTGTACTAGGTAGGTACTGAGATGTATCAGGATGGAATAAAATAGAGATGCCACAAAGAACACGCTAGAAGAGTTAATTGTTCTCATATACAGAACAACATCTATGTGTTTGAATCTTGAATTCGATTTATCAAAGTTTCCTAGTTCTGGATTTTATCTAAAACTGAAAGGTAGTTGCCTTTTGTTTCCCTTCCTAATGAATATTAATATTTTCTACCAAATTCATTATATTTGTAATTATTCTCATTAGCAATTTTTGTAACATTTAAAAAGTTTTAAGTTTGCTTTAACTCAATTAAAAAGGAAAATTTAGTCATTATAGTACAAATCTGAATACTTTACACAGATTTCCTTTAAGTGTAATCTCTCATTTTTCTTTGTGTAAGATCTGAATGGTTAATGAGAACTTATAATTTTACCTAAGTACTTTTTTTTTTTAATGTTTTATTTATTTCTAGGAGAGAGAGAGAGAGAGAGAAAGAAAGCGTGAGCAGGGGAGGGTCAGAGAGAGAGGGAGTCACAGACTGAAACAGGCTTCAGGCTCTGAGCTGGCAGTCAGCACAGAGCCCGACGCAGGGCTCAAACCCACGAACCGCGAGATCATGACCTAAGCAAAAGTCAGACGCCCAACCGACTAAGCCACCCAGGCGCCCCCTAAATACTTTTAAACTAGAGTGTACCATGGACATTTTGGATCTTAGCAATTACAGACTAGGTTTTATATGAAGACATTTAAAAAATTGTCTCAAAATTTTACAAATTTTTTAAATTATTAACTTTAATATAGATTTTATTGATACATACATACACTCAAGAAACCAAAACAGACATATTGCACAGTTTTTTTGTTTGTTTTTCACTTTTGTATGCAGTACTTTTGGAAATATTATGTAAAAATATATAAAAAGAAACTGACCTTTAAAAATAGTACTTACTGGGGTAATGTCAGCAACATGATGGGATAAAAAGCCCTCACCCCCAATTCCCCCCAAAGCATACCTATTCAATGATAATTCGTAAACATAATAACTTTGTGAGAAATCCAGAAACTAGTTAAGAGGACCTGGGCACAAACAAGCCAATACAGAAATTCAAGTTACCCTCTTGTCATAATCTCTACCCCCAGCACAGTGCCATGCAACCAGAAATAAATTAATGAATGAGTGAATGAATGAATGCACAAAAGAAAGATCCCAGCTTCTAGTTAGAGAAGAAAAGAGGTACACCATGATTTCATGGGTCCGGTGTTTCAAATTTTCCATGCGTTCCCCACAAAATTGACTTCCATCTAGCCTATCTGAGAATGCTAAGTTAATATGGAATTGGATAGTGGCCTGGAGTCAGTAAAAACAAAGATGGCAATTTGGGATGGATGTCACCAACACCACTGTCTCTGACCCAGTACAGAGCTAGTAGTTGAAAACTCCAGGTCCCAGTTTCTCCCAAGGGAGGGGGAGGTGCACTGAACATCCAACAACTCAACCTAGGTGCGGACTGCCTGAGGAAATAGCTTCATTCTCTGTTGTGTCAGAATAGTGATGGGACCCAACAGATCCTAAATTCTTGGGGGCCTCTAAAAACAAAGAAAGTAGTTTGGACTAGCATAAAGACTTGATAATATCTGGAAAGATTTAATAGAGAAGCTCTTTTCCAGTACAGGACTAATCCATCAGCACGAGCAGAGGTGGTTCTTTTGTCTCAACACAGAGTCAAGAAAATGAAGAAATGAAAATATTTTCCAAATAATTCAATAAGATAAATCTTAAGAAACAGGCTCTAAGAAAAGAGTGATATATAATTTACCTAAAAGGGGATTCATATTAACCATCATACCATCATACATAGGCTTACCAAGATCATGAAAACAATACATAAATAAAGTGAGACTTAAAGAAAAGATATAAGAAAGTACCAGATAAAAGTCACGGAGCTGAAGACTACAGTAACTAGACTGAAAAATTTACTAATGGAATTCAACTCTGGACTAGGTCAAGCAGAAGAAAGGATCAGTAAACTTAAAGACAAGTCATTGGAAATTATTTAGTAAGAGGAGAAAAAAAAAAAAGGAAAACATCCTGAAGCATTTATAGCACACCATCAAATGAATTCAGGGAGTCCCAAGAAGGGGGGCAGAGAGAAAGAGAAAGGTCTAGAAAATTTATTCAAAGAAATTATGGCTTAAAACTTACCAAATCTGTGAAAGGTATGGACATCCAGATCTATAAAGTCCATAATATTCTAATAAGATAAATCCAAAGAAACCCACACAAAGACAAATTATAATCAAATTATCAAAACACAAAAACAAGGTAGTCACTTTGAAAGTAGCAAATGAAAGCAACTTGTCAAATACAAGGGAATCTCCATAAGATTACAATCAGATTTCTCACCAGAAACTTACACAGCAAAGAGAGTGAGATGCTGTATTCAAAGTACTGAAAGAAAAAAAATAAACTGTCAACCAAGAAATCTATACATATAAAACTGTCCTTTGATAAAGAGATAAAGACATTCTCAGAAAAATAAAAGCTGAGAAAGTTATTCCCACTAGACCTAACTTAGAATAATGCGCTAAAAGGAGCTCTTCAAGTTGTTAGATACCAAATAGCAAAACAGATTAAGAAAGTCTAAAAGTCATCAGTAAAGGTAAATATATAGATAAAACCAGAATACCGTATTATTTTAATAGTGGTTACTAAATCCTTTTGAATTGTGGTATAAAGGTTAAAAGACAAAAGTATCAAAAATAACAGTAACTAAAATATGTTAATAGAGATACAATAAAATTAGATGTAAGTTATGACATCAATAACAAAGTTTGGGGGAGAAAAAGTAAAAGCATAGAGTTTGTATGTGACCATGGTTAAGTTGTTACCAGCTTAAAATGGATTGTTATAACTATCAGATATTTTATGTAAACCTTATGGTAATTCTCTTTCTCTCTCTCTTTCACACACACACACACACACTACACTTTATAGATATTACAAAAAAGAAAGAAAGGAATCAAAGCATAACAATACAGAAAATTAACACAAAGGAAGCAAGAAGGACAAAATAACTATAAGACAAACTGAAAACAAGATGAAATCCTTCCCTATCAATAATTACATTAAATGTAAACAGATAAATTTTCTAAACAAAAGACAGTGTGGATGAATGGATAAAAAAAGAATATTGAACTACATGCTGCCCACAAGAAACTCACTTTAGATTCAAAGACACACATAGGCTGAAAGTGAAGGGTTGGGAAATGAAGGGATTCCATGTAAATGGCACCCCAAAGAGAGCACTGTTGTCTATATTTATATCAGACAAAATAAACTTTAAGTCAAAACTGTCACAAGGAGAAAAAATTACATTATGTAATGATAAAAGGAGTAATTCAATAGGAAGATATAAATATACAATTAGAAATAAATAAATATTATTTAAAATATACAAAAATAACAATTATAAATATATATGCACACATCATAAATATTTCAATAAATATTAAAAGAATGAAACAGATAAATAGTAACACAAAATAGTATAAGACTTCAATACCTCACTTTCAATAATGGACAAAATCAGCCATATGAAAAACAAACAGTGGACTTGACAATGTTATAGACCAAATGGATATAACAGACATATACAGAACATTGAACTGAAGAGCAGAATACACAATTTCTCAAGTGCACATTAATCTTTTTTAAAGATAGGTTAAAATGTAAATCACAAAACAAGTCTTATCAAATGTAAGAAGACTGAAATCATAGCAAATATCTTTTCTGAATAGAGTGCAATGAAGCCAGTGTGAGAAAAAAAATGAAAAATTCACAAATATGTGGAAATTAAACATACTTTTGAACACCCAACAAAGAAATAAAAAGGGAATATCTTGAGAGAAATGAAAATAAAAGTACAAAATATCACAATTTGTGAGATACAAGGAAAGCAGTAGCAAAAGGGAAGTTTATATCAGCGAACACTTAAAAAGGAAAAAAAATCAGATAAATAAATTTACACTTTAAGAAACTAGAAAAGGAACAAACTAAGCCCAAAGTTAGCAGAAGAAAGGAAATAATAAACATTAGAAAATAAAATGAAATAGAAAATAGAAAAACAACAGGAAAAAATCAGTGAAACTAAGAGTGATTTCTTAAAACTATAAACAAAGTCATTTATAAAGCTAAATGACTTTAGCTAGGCTAGCTATGAATAAAGAGAGAAGACTCAAAATCAGAAATGAAAGAGGAGTTGTTAAACACTTTTTTAAAATTTTGAATGTTTTATTTATTTCTGAGAGAGAGAGAGAGAGAGAGAGAGAGACAGCATGAACAGGGAAAGGTCAGAGAGAGAGGGAGACAGAATCTGAAGCAGGCTCCAGGCTCTGAGCTAGCCATCAGCACAGAGCCCGACGAGGGGCTTGAACCCACGAACCATGAGATCATGACCTGAGCCAAAGTCAGCCACCCAACCGACTGAGCAACCCAGGCGCCCCAGTTGTTAAACACTCTTAACTGAAACATAACATGATGTTCCTGCTTCCATTTCCCTTCACAAAGTCACACAATTTAACAAGTTTCCTCAAGAGCACTTTTAATAATTTTTACTGCCCTCTTCAATGTTTCAGGAGTTTTCATTTCCTATCAAGAAAAGCATAATTTTCTTATCCTGGAGTTCAAAAACATCTGTAACGCCTTAGAATCTGTCCTACTATATAGCAGAATCATCTACCAATTTGTCAGACACTCAACTTGAGCCCACTGAGAAGGGAAAGAAGCTGAGAGCAGGACAACAAAAATCAGAAATACCACTATAATTAAACATTGGTCTCTCAAATACAAATTCGATTTTTCCCAACTCTAAGATACATAGTGACTATGTCTTGATTACTGTCAATGTTGTCAATAGCCAGTGTCAATAGCCACTGGTCTAGGAAGTGATGGGTATGGCATAATAACAGGTGTAATGAAACACAGTGAAAGTAGAAGTGCATTTCACCAGATGGTGGCTAGTAAGTGGAGGTAGAAGTAGAGGTTCCATTAGAGATAAAAAAGGGTGTCCCTGTATGACACATGCAGTGTCAGACACGTGCAGTGTTTTAAAAATGCGGGGTGTAGTGGAAGAGTGGGGATGCCAAATTCTATGGACTAAAAATCTTCTGTGATTATAACTAATGATTTCAGCTTAGGGAACATGGAGATGACCAAGATTCATTCAATGAATTCTGATAACTGGTTAAATTCTTAAATCACCCTTTGAACAAAGGCCCCTATCTCACTACCAGGTATAACATACCCCTGATTTACGCAAACTTGATATGATTAAAAATATTCATCAATGGTTGATGAAGAAAGTAATAGTAACTACAGAAAATTTCTGTTTGAGTATGCTCCTGAAACTGGGAAGGGATCTCAACAGTTGTCAAGGTGAGCAAGATCTATTAAAAATCAAGGCCTAAGTTTTTCTTCTGGCAAAAAGTTTATTTAGGTGAGCAAATTGTGCTTCATTATATGCAGACTTTGCACCTACTTAAATTTTGGTGGATCTCTTTGCAAAAATTATTCAAGTTATTGGAAGAATAGTCACACATTTCATTACTAATGATGTAAAATAAGTAAAGCAAGATAAGAATTTAAAAATGAGGGGCATTTGGGTGGCTCAGTCAGTTGAGCGTCCAACTTTGTCACAGGTCATGATCAAACCGTTGGTGGGTTTGAGCCCCATGTCAGGCTCTGTGCTGACAGCTAGCTCAGAGCCTGGGGCCGGTTTCAGATTCTGTATCTCCTTCTCTCTCTGACCCTCTCCTGCTCATGCTCACTCTCTCTCTCTCTCTCTTAGAAATAAGTACAACATTAAAAAATTTTAAAACAATAATTTAAAAAAGAAAAATCCAGTCTTAGAATTCAGTCAAATCCTTACTATGATCAACACGTCAAAGTTGCTATGTATGAAATTGAAGGAGTAGACAAGAGGAAGATGTTGTGGTCAGTTTTATTTTGTATTTTAGTATATTCTGTCAAGCTGAAGAGAATAATAATAATAACTTACCTACATGGTTATAATAACTTATAAACACTTATCTACATGGTTAAATAATGATGTATTTCTGACTCTGGGAAATCAAGATATCCTACAAAATGTAAGACAGGAAATAATTCCCTTCCTAGAAGGGTTTTAACTTTTGGGCTCAGAACCTAAATTCTTATGGGCATTTGCCAAGCAAGCAATAAAAAAAAAATGCTGGATGTAAGGAAATCAAACTGTCAAATCATAATCACTATTTTTATTTCTTTAAGTGAAAGTATAATCATATTACTTTTACACAATTGTTCATGGTAAAGGGATTTTATTTTAAATTGAAAATCAAAAAAATTGAACTACCCACTTTTATTTCAACAATACTTCCATTAACAACAGAAAAATTCATCTTTTTTTCCATACACATTAATGTGTTAAGAGTCAGATTTTGTATTTTGAGCTACACAGATTTAGACTCAAATTTTTAATGTGGTGTTAGTAATGTATATTTTAAGACTCAAAATTGGAAAAAAAAAAAGCCCTCCTTAATAGAAATATTTGAGGACTTGGGATGAAACCTTGTACAATATTTTTTGGTTATTTTTTAGCCTTCTGGTATCCAACATTATCACATATGATTGTCAGAGCACTTTCTCAGTCTTTACAGGAAATACTATTTGTAATGTTTCATTTACTTAATCAGTACTTATTGAGAAAGGCAAACTGATCAATATATTTTCACTATTTTATGAACTTTTGGTGAAATTCAGATTTCAACTCCATGCTTGAAGAAATGTAGTAGAGATGAGTCATCCATTCACCAAATTAATGCTGAACATGTATTTTGTGCCAAACAATATACTAGAGAGTCATTGACTCCTATGTATTACATATTGTTCCAGGTATTATAGGAAGATGAAAAATCCTGTTCTCATGGAACTCAAATTCTAATGAAGAAACAAAATTCAGAAATGTGGGTAAAAGAAGACCCTTTTAATGACATAATTATTAGGCCAAAAAGTATATGACATAAAACAGCTGATTATATAAATATTTAAGAGAACAGAATTCCAGACTGAGAAAGTGCATTTGTTTCTGGATACTGATGTTAGAAAAGCAAAACCCAAAACTGTATAATGAGTTTCTCAATTTACAGTAACACCAAGAAAGAGTGAATCACAGCAGAGAAATATGGAAAGGGTTTGTAAGGGCTGTGATTTCAAACATAGAGTTCAGTCCACTCTGCTGGTGAATCAAAGTGGTACTTCTCCTTTGAATAACATTATCATGGTAGAATTTGAAAACATGTCCAAATACTGCTTAAGGCATCTGGTACTAGCATACAATCATTTCCCCTACACTATGGAACAGATAGAACATTATTGGCTTTTTTTCTTAAACAGATCCTGCTAAGGTCACAGCACACCCTTTACAAGATGGTTCACAGCTCTATTATCAGAAAACCAAAGCTTAAAATCCCCCCGCAGAGGAATTCTTTTTACTTATGGTTAACTCATGTGTCTCCATAGATAGGTTGTATCTGTTTAGCAAAATGAGACAAAATGAAATTCTAATTAGACTTCAACATTGATCTATAATTTTCTTTCTCTGTACCTGGCCATTTGCTGAAAGTCATTCATTATCAGTTATGTGTGCTTGTCAATAGACACTAGATGCCTAGTGAGCTACTCCTGTTTAGTCTGTGGAAGAGTCCTACTCCCTTCCTTCAGATGATAAAGCTTTCTATATCTCGATAAAGGGCAAGAGATAATAGGGGCAATGCCTAGATACCGTTTAGAGTTGTATTCGAATGTTCCTCACTTAGAAACTTCTTTGGAATGTGGTATTTTGCTGAGGGTCAATGTTTATCCTAATGATGTCCACTGAGATATGATTCCAGAAAGATGCAAAACTTATAAATTGCACTAATTGCAAAATTTAAAAGTTCTAGGAGTGACATTACCCATAGAAAAATAAAACAAGAGGTTTATAACCCTTTCGTAAGCCTTGTGGAAAATTTTAATAAGTTCCTGTTCAGACAAGATATAAACTAAAGGCAAAAACAACCAGCTATAATCTTGGGAATGATTGACCACTGTGGTAACGTTATTTTTTAAAATCTTATCACATATAAAAAATGTTTACATATATGCACAGTTTAGAGAATATACCTCATAAAAATAGAGTATCACCTATTCCTGTGCGTCATCAACCAGACACAATCTTCTTCCTATTTAAAGGAGCAAATTATTTCACTAATGTGTGCAGTTGAAAGATAGTACAACCTAATGATTAAGGTGCTGGTTTCTAGAGTTGACCGATTTGGCTTAAAATACTGTTTAATCGCTTATTGACTGTGTGACCTCAGGCAAGTTACCTAAATTCTCTACAGTTCAGTTACAAATCTTAACATTTGAATTATAATAGTTCTTATCTCTTATGGCTGTTGAAAAGATTTGAAAATTTAAAGAATTTAATGTATTTAAAAGATTCTGGGAATATAGTAGGTACTCAATAAATACTACTTATTACCATCATTATTATTCCTAGATTTAATAAGAATGCTAACTCTTAGCAACAAGTGAATAGAGAAAACAATTAGCATCCTTTAAGAACTTTTGGTAAAGGGGAATGGATCCATTAGAGATTATTTAAAAGATTGTCTAAAGTCAAACTTCCTATGATGGGAGCAGTCAGAATGTGCTTAGGAAATCACCAGTTCCATTACCAAATCATGTTTGTGTGTGTGTGTGTGTGTGTGCGTGCGTGCGTGTACACATACACATATATATACACACATACACACACATATATGTATATATATGTCTGTGTGTATATACGTATATATACACATATATATATACACATATATACACAGACAT
The DNA here is from genome assembly GCA_017311185.1 of Proteles cristata cristata. Classification (NCBI taxonomy): domain Eukaryota; kingdom Metazoa; phylum Chordata; class Mammalia; order Carnivora; family Hyaenidae; genus Proteles; species Proteles cristata. Next base: position 413,791 of record JAESUZ010000553.1, read on the forward strand.
ATATATGTATGCACATATATACATATATATATACACAGACATATATATGTATACACATATATACACATACATATATATACCCACACACACATGTATATACACACATATACATACATATATTTATGTGTGTTTGCATATATACAAACTGTAGAACAAGTACTGAGGAAAACCAAGTAGAATGGAGAGGTCATACTGGTGCAACAGTAAATAATGACCCTCTGATATTTTAGGACAACAATTACGAATTTATGTAAATATAATTTTGGAAAGGGGGTAAAAATATGGAAATTTATTTGGTAGACAGTTCATGCTAAATCTTTTTTTTTTAATATTTTTATTTATTTCTAGGAGAGAGAGACAGCGTGAGCAGGGGAGGGTCAGATCGAGAGGGAGACACAGACTCTGAAATAGGCTCCAGGCTCTGAGCTGGCAGTCAGCACAGACTTAACCGACTAAGCCACCCAGGTGCCCCCATTTCATGCTAAATCTTAAGCGAGAAAATAAGTTTGGAATTCTACTGGACAGAAATTAAAAAAGAGAGGACTATGGAATTAAAATAGAGACTGAACAGTGAGGAGAAAACTATGGTTGTAGTGCATTATCTTCAAAAAAACAACACTCTAAAAGTTGGATTATATTCTTCAATAGAATGCATTTTTCCTTGTCTAGGAGTGGAGGAATCAGACTGAAATAGTGATCTGGGGCTTGGATTTTCATAGGAGGATAGGAAAAAACCATAAGTATCTTAGAGAGTTGGGGATTTCTTGGTAGAGCTGAAATAAATGAAAAGAGACAACTGAACAAGGAGGCTGATGATTGAAGAAAATTTGAAGTAATTTCTAATAGGTGTCTGCGATATTGAAATGTGGTTTAATGTTAATGACAAACAGTAAAGTTAGGATTGTATGTTAGGAGAATGCTTTTGGGAGGTATACATTTTCTGCAGGAGGGGTGTGTGTGTGTATGTGTGTGTGTGTGTGTGTGTGTAATATTTATAATATATAAACAATGATAAAAATCCAAGTTGTAGTCCTGGGCATAACTATCAGAAGTTACTGTGTAGGGGACAAGAATGATTGGGATTACCAAGGGTCAGGCATTTTTTAGACTTTCTGGTTGTTCTTTTTGTTATTATTTCTAATTTCAAATGTACCATTAAGGTATTTATCAAAAGGATGCAAGTGAATGAGAAGTTGAAAGAGAATAATGTCAATGGCTGTCTCCATTCATCTCACTCAGCCCTCCAATAGTATGTCTAGACACAACTACTGTTAACAATTTTATAAAAACAGCTTTAAGTGGGACAGTACTGTTGGTGTTTCCCTACAACTTTTTTACTTTTTTCTTATAGAATTCACTGGGCTACTTCATTTTTTTATGCACTGTAGTGTATCTCATGCATACCATAAGTTAACTGCTTTTCTAATTACATCAATCTATATTCAGTCAGTGATACAGAAGCACTCTGTAATCCAGATACAGAGTTTTCATAGAAAGACGTAGAGTAACAGCATGTTGTCACGAGAAGCCAGAGAAGTCAGGGTGGTAGGAGGTTTTGGAAGAGATACTGAAAATCCTGTGCCTGTGGCACTGATGTGGGAACTACCCCTATGTTTAAGAGGCTCTGTGAGACTTCCTGGTAATTACCTCAGATGCCAATATCCCAACAGGTGGCTCTCAGCCACTCACCAAGAAATTGCTCTAAATCTCTCATTTTCCCCAGGCACCTGGTTGCAACCAACTCATGAGAATAAAGGGCCCTGCCTCCTTCCGCCTTCCAAATACTCCTTCTGCCTTCCAGTATCACTCCAGTTAGCAAAAACTATCCTAGACCATAAAAGAAAAGAAAACAGGAAACTTCTCCTTAGAAGAACAATAGTGACTTTAAGAGAGGGGAATTAGTACCAAATTTACAATATAACAAACTAGTGATAGAAAATTACATTGTTTGAAATTTTTGATACTACAAAAACAGCAAGGAGAATGTTGTACATCCATCCTAACAGGGACATGGGAGAAATTCTTTATAAAATGATCCAGCCAATGGCACACACTGGTAGTACATTTTTGTGACATTAAGTACAGTCATATTATTGTGCAACCATCACCATCATCCATTTTAAGAATTTCATCTTCCCCAAATGAAATTCGGTTTCCATCAAATACTAACTCCCCATTGTTCCCTCCCCCTGCCCCTGACAACCACAATTCTACTTTGTGACTATGAATTTGATTATCCTAGGAATCTCACATAAGTGGCATCATACAATACCTGTCCTGTGACAGGCTCATTTCACTTAGTATTATGTCAAGTTTCATCCACCTTGTAGCATATTTCAGGATTTTCTTCCTCCTTAAGGCTGAATAATATTCCATTGTTATATACTACATTTTGTTTATCTATTCATCCATCAGCGGACACTGTGGTTGCTTCTATATTTTGGCTATAATAAATAAAGCTACTATGAATATGGGTATACCAATATCTGTTCAAGTCTCTGACTTTAATTCTTTTGGAAGTAGGCCCAGAAGTGGAATTCTTGGATCATATGACAATACGGTAATTCTGTTTTAGTTTTGTTTGAAGAATCACCATACCATTTTCCACAGTGACTGCATCATTTTACATTCCTATCAGCAATACACAGGTTTCCAATTTCTTCATTCTCTCCAAATCTATTTTTTTCTTGTTTTTTTCTTTTTTATAATAGTCATCCTAATGGATGTGAAGCAGTATCTCATGTGGTTTTGATTTGTATTTCTCTAATTATCAGTGGAATGTTGAGAATCTTTTCATGTGTTTATTGACCATTTGTGTATCTTCTTTGGAGAAATGTCTATTTGGGCCCTTTGCCCACTTTTGATTGCTTCATTTGTTTTTGTTGAGTTGTAGAAGCTCTTGATATATTCTAGGGGCGCCTGGGTGGCTTAGTCGGTTAAGCGTCCGACTTTCGCTTAGGTCATGATCTCGCAGTTGGTGGGTTCGAGCCCCGCGTCGGGCTCTGTGCTGACTGCCAGCTCAGAGCCTGGAGCCTGTTTCAGTCTGTGACTCCCTCTCTCTCTGACCCTCCCCTGCTCACGCTGTCTCTCTCTCTCTCCTAAAAATAAATAAAACATTAAAAAAAAAAGTTCTTGATATATTCTAGATACCTACATTTTATCAGATATATGATTTGCAAATATTTTCTTTTGTTCTGAGGGTTACCTTTTTCTTCTGTTGACATTTTCAATTGATTTTTCATTTGACGCCTGTGATTTTGGTGCCATATCCCAGAATCATTGCACACTATGGTCCCCCATTGTATTATCTTATTTGTTTATAATTATTTGAAGTCTTTTGGACTTCCTCTGCAGACAACCAATGTAAATAATATCTTCGTTTGCGGTATTTACCACTCATTTTCTTTTCTTTTCTGTGTTGGATAATGACCAGTAATTTTTAAGCTAAATTTTTGAAAGTCTTGTTTTATTTTAAATTTTAAAATTTACCTTGGATTGTGTCAGGATTTGGAAGAGGCTGAAGGATATGAACCAGACCCCAAAATATTTAATGAATGTTGGCCAAGTGATTTCAGAGAGCCAAGTAAAAATACGTTGAGAGGGAAAGGAGAAATATTACTTAGATTCTACATTGATAATGAAGAGCATATCACTATGGAATGGGAATTCAAAAGACAATCTACAGTTGTGCAAATGAAGACTGAGAAATGCTTACTCTTCCCAGCAATCAGAGCTTATAAGAAAGAGAGGTGATAAAATACGAATCTCCAGTATCTTTACAACTTATTGTACAATTTACTATAATATCAGAATTGCCTGACGTTTCCTGACTGTCTAGATCAATTGCAGAGAGGTAATAAAGATTGACAATTGTTTCATATACTTTGTGCTAGTGGTTCGGGGAAGATTAGTTCTTTGCTTTCTGAATGATAGTAGGAAAGCAACCTGCCTAAGGAGCCTATTCCTCTAGATCAATATATAACATTTTAATACTTAAGTAATATTTGAATACATGTAGTGAACAAAAATTCAATCACTAAAAACTGAGAATAAGAACTAAACAAGTTTATTATAGTCACAATGCCAACCTGTACTGTCCGCAATAATCCTACTTCTCTTTTAAAGCTACGAACACAGGTTGTGCTATATCCTCCCAGAGTTTTGAAAATGTACTTTCACTTATCCATACATAAACAGATATATTGATTTAATGGGCTTTTTTACATATATGGAATCAAATAATGCATCTTGTTCAGAAAGATCGTTTATAATAATGTCTCACATATATATACATATATATGTCTCACATACATATACATATATATATATGTCTTACGTATATATGTATATATATGTCCTCCTATTTCAAACCGTATCTCTAATTTATATGTTCCATTATATAGTTACAACTTATTCCATTCTTTTTTTGATGGACATTTATATAATTTCGGACTTTATATTTTTTTAAATTTAGGGGCATAATGATCATACTTTGTATATATTTGGGCATATGAGTGAATCTAGCACAATATATCTAGAATTGGAAAAAATAATGGAAGAGGTATGCAGATTTTAAAATTATGTAAAACTTATTAAAATAGGTCTGACAAAAAAGTTTGAATCAATTCATACTCTTTCTTGACTTCTGAATTCAACTCACCCTTAAAGGCCAACGTTAGACCACCTGGAACCTCATTTACCTCATTCTAATTATCTGTGAGATTCTCTTGCAATTTTCTTATACTTTAAAAATTTAATTACCATCAATTTTTTAAAACTTTTTTAAAATTTATTTTTGAGTGAGAAGAGAGCATGAGCAGGGGAAGGGCAGAGGAGGATCTGAAGCAGGCTCAGAACCGTCAGCACAGAGCCCTATGTGGGGCTGAAACTCAAGAACCATGAGATCATGACTTGAGCTGAAATCAAGAGTTGGCCACTTAGCCAACTGAGCAACCCAGGCACCTTGGAATTACTCTTTATTATTATTATAATAGAGTTGTATATTAACATTAGTATCCTTTTATTTACTTCTCATGAGGAAGGCAACATGGGTGGAAATAAGCATGAACTTTGAATCATATGACTGCCTATGTGCCAGACCCACTTCCATGATTTGCCACTTCTGTGATCTGGGTAACCTTCTTCATCACAGAGAACATTAGCTTCTTAGTTTCTCAAAAAGAAATAGTAATTAATAAATCTGCAATTCTATACCAGAATTCACAATAAAAGTATTTTAAAATGTGGCTTACACATACTTAAACTGGGTGCTGGAAGTGAAATGTTTACTTGATTTTAACAGGAATATTTTAAAAAATATTTTTAATTTGAAAATTTAAGATGGATGAATTAAAGAAGGGACTTGAGAAAATATTGAATTTCTTAGTAAAATAGAAGAAAATTAATAACACACTCATAGAATTCTGAGTTTATACATGTTTACTAACGTGCTATATGAGATATGAACAAATATATGTTCAGATATATTTCAATTTATTCTTTTTTGAAAAGTGTACTGTAAAATAGAAGGATGAAAAATGATAGAATTTTAGTGAAACAAGAGTTGTATTTGTTTTGAACATCTAATAGTTTATGTCTTTTGTCCCATTATAAAGGAAGTTTGTAAAATATGAAAAATGGAGAAAAAGTAATTTAAAATTTGAATGGATAATTTTTATGTTTTTATATTAAGAAATTCTTTTACTGAAGAACTCATATTCATTTTATATTTATGAATGAGCCACATACACAACCCTTATGTTACTGCTTTTTGTATAGCTTGATACAGTGAACGTTTATATGTATGAAAAAGTAATATAAAAATATTTTTAAAAAGGTAGAGTTACCCATTTGTAAAAGTAGTACATAAATAAATATAAGCAAGTCTTCCAGGAGCTTTTAGTCAGGTGAAATTAGTATAATTGTGTAATTGTGAGGTGGATATAAGGTGTGTTGCCTTTGTCAGAGACTAATGAGGTACTTCCTTGTGAAGCAAAATCACATCATCTATACTTGGCACACGTTTATAAACACTTTGTATAAACGTTTTGTAAAAATGTTCACATTTTTGGTGGATAGATGTAGAGTCACTGAGATCTTTGCAGAAAGATATACCCGAGTATTTGGTTACTGTTTATAATTTAGAGAGGACATTTCTCTTTAAGCATGTGTTAGATCACAGTATTAGACTGTCATGAAAAGTGGCTAAGGGTTTCCCTGGAGCAGAATCTGAGGCAAAGATTCCTACAGAAGTAACTTATTAAGATTATTAAGAATATGGTCCGAGAAGAGTCTGGTAAGAAACTGGGAAAAAGCAGGATAAACAAAGGGGAATAAGCCTGTCCAGTGGGTTGAAAGTGCTAGCTTCATTGATAAAGCCGGGATTATGACAATAGAAAGCACTGCAAAGTGTGTTCTCCATTATGGGAGGGACTGGATTTTCATAATCCTATACCAGTCAATTGCTGGTGGGGAGAAGGCTGAATTCCAGTCACAGTTATCTCTTGGAGAATCTAAACATCTGGACATTTGGTATACAGAATCCATTAAGGAGATCGTAGATGAATTTGATTTTTTTTTTTAATTTTTATTTTGAGAGAGAAAGCATGCACATATGTAGGGGAGGGACAGAGAGAGAGGGAAAGAATCCCAAACAGGTTCCACACCCAGCAGAAGCCCAAGGGGGCTGAATCTCACATTAGTGAGATCATGGCCTGAGCCAAAATCAAGGGTAGGACGTTTAATGGACTGAGCCAGCCAGGTGCCCCAGTTGGCAAGGGGATCATAGATGATTTGGATAAGAGCACTGACTATAGCTGCTGGAAAGAAATTTCATATAACTGAATTGGACAAGATCATGAAAGAAATTATTCATTTTAATTGCATAACATTACCAGCAATTAGATCTTTTTGATATCATATTTGATAATTATAAAGTACTGGGTTAAAAGATCATAAATTCAGTGAAAAAAAAATCAATGAATGATAATGATGTTCCCAATATTAACTAAGCAGAAGCCATGAGAAACTCCAGAATGATAAATGATTACATAAATGTAGATTCTTCTTAATTATGCTTTCTCATTGAGAGAAGTCATGGTCTAACAAAAATGTTATATTAACATTAGTTGGCTGAGGAATTAACCTGTGTGGAGCAACCTCTATATACTAGGCATTTTATAATCCATATCTCATTTTATTTTTAATATGATCTGTATCAGTAGGCATCAATTTTCTATTTTAAGCCTGCAAAAACCGAGGGTCTAGAAAATTAAATACTTTGTCTAAGTTTACATTATTATTGGGTGAATTTTGGATTTGTGTCTCAGTGGTAAGATCTGTACTCCTTTCAGTGTAATTTTAAATATTTCCTAAAGTTCTACTTTCGATCATCAGATCTTTGGGATTAGAACTGAAAACTAAATGAAGCGGACTTAAGCCTCAGAACAGATATCTCTCTTGGAATTTTAATTTTTTCCTTACATAATGGGGAGTAAGTTACTCCTAGGATTTAGAATTTAGATGACAAATATGAATCAAAATCAGCAATTAAAATTTTACTGCTCAATCCAGGTATGAAAATGGTGTGCCTTAATAAACTTGAATCCATCAGATAAAGTAGATAAACCAATAGTTAGTAATCCCTCTATCTCCTCTCATCTAGTTTGGCCTTAAAAGAAAATAACCTGCAATTATTAACTATGCTTTTTAAAAATTAAAAACGGATCTCAAGTTTTTAAAGATAGAAAAGGTATGGTTAGTAATGAGTGAGGCAAAATAATCAATGTTCCTTAAATGTGATATGATATTTAGTCCATAATCTAGTAATAAAATGATAACTGTATTTATTAAAATTTGGAGTCTGGAAACATTTCTCATACTTTATGTACTCTGACATGCTCCATATTGAAAACCAGTATGTACTTATTAACCTAAAATTTGTAAATTTTCAAAAGATAGTAGATTATTCACTAGGAATTTTTCTGCTTAGATTTATCGACATAATTAGAACAGTCTGACATAAAAATATATGGACTAATCATCAAAACTTTTCTTGTGAACCTGATAATTTAATTCATTTTCATTTGTCTAGTTTCTTACCTTTCTTCTGTTCAGAATGATTTTTCTTTTTTTTCTTTTTTAAGGGTATTTAAAACTGTGATATGAAAAGTTTTTAAAAAAAAAATAGTTGTGCCTTGTCAAATAATAAGAAGATGAGAAGTGATTCATTTTAAGGCAAGAACAGCAGTGACAATGAGCTGTGAAGGGTTTTATTTTTATAATAGAACTAATTCAAGAAGTAACTATGGAAAAGTTGAAACCCCATGAGCTTGTAAAGCATATTGCTGTAATTATCTCTGCTTTCTCCTTCTTTCACAGAAATGAAATCACTTCAAACAACACTATTTAAAAAGAGACAAAGCCTCCATATATAATATACTCAAGCCTTGGAAAAGTCAGTTATTTTAATGAATACAAAACAAAGTCTAATGAAATGAATGACATTGAGTAGTGTGAACATAATTTCCATTTTTGCCTTCCTTTTAGGAAATGTCTTTATGCTTCATTTTTTAAATTATTATCTAAAAATAAAACAAGCTTCTACAATGGTAACTAGAATTGTTAGTAAATTAAAAATTCTTGTTCCCACACAAGAAAGTTATTTCTTCTTGTTCTTGTTCTATAGGGAAAACTGGCTTATTGCATTAATATAATGTAATAAAAGAAACCATTATTTCCAACATTTTGCTTGTAATCATTCAGAAGTTAACTTTTGATAGTAATTGACAGTCTTTAAATGACACCATTCCAAAATAATTGCCAGTTATTCTTACAAAATAGTTATTTATTTGGCAACTTGTTGAAAGCAATAGAAACCTCTCCTACAAGGCTAAAACTATAGAGTTAAAAGAGGATCATAATTTAATTAAATTAGTTGTGATTAAACATTATATATAACATACATGTATATGATATATAATTAGGTTTTATTGAGCTATAATGTGATGTAATAAAATTTACTATCTTTGATACAGTTTTAGGTTTTGAAATCACATGCAGCCATGAAATCATCACCATAATCTGGGGTGCCTGGGTGGCTCAGTAAGTTGGGCCACTGGCTCTTGATTTAGGCTCAGGTCATGATCTCATAGTTTTAAGTTCAAGCCTCACAGCAGGCACTGCACTGACAGTGTGGAGTCTGCTCAGGATTCTCTCTCCGTCCCTCCTCAGCTTGCACTCTTTTTCTTTCTCTCTCAAAATAAATAAGCTTAAAAAACATTATCACAATAATCAAGATACAGAAAATATCCATTACACAAAAAATCAAGACACAGAAAAGATCCATTACCCCAAAACATTCCCTCATGCTACCATTTGTAGTCATTTCCTTCCATCCCCAAGCCACCACTGATGATTCTCCTATAAATATACATTTTTCCTTTCTAGAATGTCACATAAATGGAATTATAGAAAATGTATCTTTTGAATAAGCCTTTTATAACTTGAGATGCATCCATGCTATTGCACATTGTTAGCTGTCAGCAGTTCATTCGTGTTCGTTGTTGAGTAGTATTCCACTGTAAGATTATACCGTATACCACAGTTTATCCATTTACCAGATAAAGTACTGCCTCCAGTTTTGCTCATTAGGATTAAAGTTAGCTGTAAACATTCATACACAGGGTTTTGTGTGAAAATAGCTTTCAAATCTTTAGGTAGATCTGTGAATGGTATAGCTGGTTAACATAAATATAGCTAAGAAACTGATAATCTGTTTTCCAAAGTGACTATGCCACTAGGAATGCATGAGAGTCCCAGTTGGTTCATGTGTTATGCCAGAATTTGTAATTGCCATTTTAATTTACTTTTTTTCCATTCTGCTAGGTTCATGGAAAATACCCTTTTAAAAATAAAAAGTAACAAAAACAAATTAATTGCTTAAACGGAGCTATTTAGTTGAGCATAAAGACTAATGTCTAGAAATATGACTCTTATGTTACAAAAAGTAAAGTTAGTCCAAGCATTATACATTAGTAGATATTTTTGTTATTTATAGTAAAGTAGCAATTCAAGATATTTTATAGTTATATGAATTAACAAATTTTGTTATAGGGTACATCGGAACAACTAGGTTATTAGATATCTCAATAGCTATCTAAACTTACTCATTTTGTAAACAGGACATCTGCATAAAACAATATTTTTTTCCTTTTTGTGTAGGAAAACTTATTAAGAATCCAGTATTTTTCTGAATTAAATTCCCATGAGCAACTTAAAAAAAGAATTACATTTAAAAGAAGTATATATGTTTCTTAAGCACCATAACATTTGGGTCAAGGAGTGAATACTTTTACTCATATAATATGGCTTAAATTACAAAATTTTAAACTTCATTGTTGAGTCAACAAAAAATCTCTAGAAATTAAAATAAATAAAAAGTACCCTGATCCATAGCAGCTGTGTTTCCAATATCAATTAATTAGCAGAAAACATTACTGAAGACTACACTCTAATTTTTAGAAAGTTTTATCATTTTAATATCGCGGGATGTAGTCAATCCTATGTCATGTTTTCTTCTATTTAGCTGATATTCCAAGAGTGTAGTACCCAGAGAGGAGTATCAACAATTAAAACTTAGGAGCTACTGGGGTTCCTGGGTGGTTAAGCATCTGACTTCAGCTGAGGTCATGATCTCACAGTTTGTGAGTTTGACCCCACATCAGGCTTGCTGCTGTCAGAACAGAGCCTGCTTTGGATCCTCTGTCTCCCTCTCTCTCTGTCTCTACCTCAAAAATAAACATTGAAAAAAATTAACAAGGTAACTTCTCAGGATTATTTTAGGTAATCGGGAATCTGACATTTTGCAAAATCCTCCCAGGATGTGATAATCATATTTCCCTAATGTTTGCATTTTTATTATACACACAAAAAAAGATAAAGAAAAAATATAAATAGGGTACCATGTTGGCAAATACATGATAAAGAACTTCAATTGATTTTTTCAGTTGTTCTTCTTGAGATTCATTGCTATATGAGAGTTTTCACTAAAATATGTGGAAATTTTCAAGACAGATAATAATAGAGTCTGGTCAACTTTTAGGGGTGATTCTACTTAATGGTTTCTTTGGTGAATTTCCATATCACTGACAAACATATTGTTCACTGTATACAAAAATGTATTTAAAATTTGAAGAGCTACTTAATTGTAATTATTTACTATGATTATACAGAAATAGTAACATTATTTTAGACAATCTTTCAATCTTAAGCTATTGTAGTCATCCTTCATGCAAAAGCAATGCACAGAACTGGGTTTTGTCACTGTACTTTTTCTCTCTTTTATCTTGAGTAATCATAAACTATATCAGCATCATACTGAAATCATTTTCATACTGAAAATGTTTTCTTGAAAGTTACTGAAGAGATAGTTCATGCAAAAATATTCAGCAGAAAATTGGTTAAATTTCCATACTTTTATCCTCTAAATCTCTTCTTCTTAATGAAGGAGATTGTGACTGTCATTTCAGTGCTCCAGAGAGGGTTGAGTTTATCAGAGACATGGTGGCATATTTTTTTTTTATGTTTTAAGACTAAATTTAATGTGCCAGAATATAACAAGGGCACAAAGACCAGAGATGCTGATACCTGTCAAACTCAACCAAGTTAATTAGGATAAACTGAAATGCAGAAAGCTAATTGTGTCAGATAAGATATCATACTTTAATTATGTGTTTAAGAGGTGTGATACGAACTTCAGTCCAATCCTTTATTATTATAAAAGTTCTAGCTACTTCCATATGTGCAATCTGTTTTATCTTTTGATGATTTAAAAAGAGGTATAAAATTCAAAAATCATATTTTGACACATTAGACTACAGGCTTATGCTGCTGCTTATAAATTAGATAAGCTAACAAAACAAGAGTGACATGTATGCACTTAGAAATAAAGCCTTACCCCAATATTTACCTTAGAGAAGAGACATATGGAAAATTGGTCATAATTATTAAGGACAAATTAGAAATAATTAACATCCAAAAACAGACTATCAGTTTTTCCTGCCAGTAGATATTCAATTGTGTTGAATATATTTTTTAATTATTTCTTATAAAACTTGAACTGAAACATGCAGTCACATATTTAGTCATAAAGAATTGAGACTGAATTCAAAGTTCACTGTAAGATAAGTCTTCATTGAGAGATCATCAACCTAAATATTAGATATACTTTTCTAGGAAAACAATTCTCAATAATATGACTGAGGTTAGTTTGATTTATGTTTTGCTGATATTGGTAAAGGTCTAAAAGACAAATTGAGCTTGAAATTAATATATCTTAATCCTTTTATCTTGTAATTACAGAATTTTTGGATAGAAAGGTTAAATTAGTGAGCTGAGATGCATATTTATTGGGTTGTAGGACAATGAACAGAGTTTTAAATTTGATCTGAGCTTGAAACTCACTCTGCCATCTATTAGCTAAATGACATGGGAAAAGTTAGACTATCTTATAGTCTAAAATATGGGGTTTTATTTTAATGTAAGCCCAAGCATTATTAATTATGTCATAAGAACATGAGAGGCCAAGAAAATTTCAGGAAAACTGGGAAATAGTTAATTCTTGCAAACATGAGCTTGAACTGCATAGGTCCACTTCTGCATAGATTTTTTTTTTAAATAAGTACACTATAGTACTGTGAGTGCATTTTCTCTTCATTATATTTTTCTTAATATTTTCTTTTCTCTAGCTTACTTTATGGTAAGAATACAGTATATAATACATAGAATATATAGAATATGTGTTAATCAACTGTTTATGTTATCAGTAAGGCTTCTGATCAACAGTAGGCTATTAGTAGTTACATTTTTGAGATGTCAAAAGGTATTCATGGATTTTTTATTGCATCAGAGTACAGGCTAGGTTCCCGTAACCTTGTGTTGTTCAAGAGCCAACTGTACTGACCATTTCACTTATAATTTCTCAGCTTCATTTTCTTCATCTGGGACAATCACCATCTTTTGTTTTGCCTACCTAATCAAAAACATTTTCGGAAATAAAGGTTACTTCTAGAGGCTGTACCTAATTCAGATCATGTGCTTCCACGGCAGATATTATAGGGTTTGGAAATGTTAACATAAAGAATGGAATTATTTACTTATGGGGTCTAGAGTAAGATTATAAAAGAGAGAAAATCTGTCCAGTCTGAAAGCTCATAGGTGACTTTCTGTCACAGCTCAGTGGCTTCTCTGCCAGGAGCTACTGACATGCTGAGGATCATGATCGGAATTATCATGAACTTTGACAAACAGAAGAATCTGAAATATCTTATACTTACAATTAATGTGCTTTTAGGAAATGGTAACGTGGATAAGACAGCTGGAATAATTAAGAAAGCCTGATCTTTCCAGCTTCTCACACATAACCCCTGCTAATATTGTCTCAGCTGAATTAGTTTTGGTCCTCATTGTGAATTCGGAAGAAAATGTATATGAAGAAATATGCATTTGTTCTTCCTCTTACACTTCTCTATTATTTATTTCAAAATAGATACTTAAAGTTGCTCTGTTAACTTGCCATGCTTGGGGAAGTGAGTTACCCCACCAGGACTCTTAGCTAGATGGGTGAACACGGACAAGAGCAGGCAGACTGGCTGAGAAGATGGAGTGAAACATCCCAGATCACTCAGAACTCAGATACTGCCAGCAATGAATTTGTAAGATAGCCTTTGAAGACAAAATCATCAGGTATGTCTACAGCAGCCTGTCTTCAAATGATTGTCTAGGAAACTTCAAACCCATTTTACTAACTGCTAGCATATCCTTGGGATACAGCATGGCAGGTGACTTGTTGAGACAACCTTTCGCTTCCATTGTCATGTACAACACTGGATCAGCAGACTGTCTCCAACGCCATCCATTCCATTGTCCTCAATGATAACCGCCATGAACTGTGTTCATTTACCCACACTCAGTCTTCCCTCTCTTGTTTAAATGAAAGGAATGCCCGCACGCCTCTCACGACAGCCAGACACCCCTAGGTGTTCTTTTCTTAATCTTAAATTTCTTTTCCATCTCTGTAACCTTTCTTTGTACTACTTCTCTGAAGGTTTGTTTGACGATCTCTTCCCATCTTGCATCCATTCTTCAACATCCGTAATCACTTCTCTCTTGCACACCTGCAACATCCTCCTTCGTTTTGCCTTGCTACTCCAAATTTCTTTTCCACTAACCAGAGTGATTTAAAATTTTTATTTTATTTTTTTAAAATTTTTTAAATGTTTTATTTATTTCTAGGAGAGAGAGAGAGAGAGAGACAGCATGAGCAGGGGAGGGTCAGAGAGAGAGGGAGTCACAGACTGAAACAGGCTCCAGGCTCTGAGCTGGCAGTCAGCACAGAGCCCGACGCGGGGCTCGAACCCACGAACCGCGAGGTCATGACCTAAGCGAAAGTCGGATGCTCAACCGACTAAGCCACCCAGGCGCCCCGTGATTTAAAGTTTTTAAATCACACCATTGCTCCCCTCCAGTTGCCACTGAATAGTTTCCCACTAGGCTTTCAATGGACCTCAAGATTCTCTGTGATCAGAATCTGACTTTTCCATCACTCTCTTCCTCATAATCCTCAGATACACGGATATATTTTTCCCTTAACCATGCCAAATCTGTTTTAACAAGAAAGTTGTACTTGCTATTCCCTCTTAGACTTCTCCACATAATTCTTAGTATCATCCTCTTTTCACCGTTCAATTTCAATGTTTCCCCTGAAGGAACTTTCTCAGTGACACTCAGGAACAACCCATCTGCAATGTCTATCATATCACCTGTTTAATTTTATTTGCCACTGTCTGAAATTATGTTTGTGTTTCCACTTTAATAATGGGTCTTCTCCTTGGAATAAGCTCCAAAAGGGAGAGAGAAGGGAGCTGCCTTCATTGGTCACAATTATCCCTCAAGTGTTTAGAACAGAGCCTGACATAGATGTCATTCAAAATTTGTTTGAAGAATACATTGTTACATGCAAACCAAGGTAAATATTACACAGTTACATTAAAAGCACATCTGAAGAAATCTGGCTAAATTAGATACCTTTGGGGGATTTTTTTTTTTTTTACCAAAATAAAACAACGAGAAAGAAGTATTTTCTAATTTATTAACAAATGATAAGGGCTATGGGTGATTTCTCTCTAAAACCTACAACACATATTTTGCATCTTTATAACATGAAATCTCCTAGGAAATCAAAATAAAACAAAGAAAATAATTCAAGAAAACAAGGTTATTATCCCTTGCCAACTAATGCACCATTTACTGTGTCTTTAATGACACATTGCCGATTTTATGCACCTAAGTCAAAAAAATTGTGTGGGTTGTGAGATTAAATATGTTCTTAGAAAAGACAGATTTGTTCTGAGATGAACAGATGAACAGTGGTACTTATATACTTCCTTACCTGCATTCCTTTGTAGATTATTTTTTTAAGGACTTTTCAAAAGTCATGGAGTAAATGATAATTAAATGTTACAAAATAGATATGGATCTTTGAAGAAGTAATAAATGTTTCATAGGGGACATATTATGTACCCCAAAATGTCCCTTGGACGAAAGGAAGGAGAAATATTTAACTCTTAAGTTAATATACTAATCAGTGTCAACCCTAACATCTTGGGGAAGTTAACGGAGATTGAATTCAGGAGGTTGAGCTCAGCAGAGGAGTTACAATGCCTGAAGTTAGCCATTTGGAATCTCATTGAAAACAAACAAAACCAAACCTAATGGCTGTTAAATAGCTAGTTTCACAGGGAGAGGGAAATATATTATCAAACAACAGCTTTTAACAGAGGATAATTTATAATAAAAAATGTCAGTTTGTGATTTCAATATTACTGAGTGAGATTAATGAGCTATTAGTTATTAAACATATTTCCATTTTTAAGCATCCAAAGAAAACAATATGAACTTTTGAATATGGGAGTTTTAAAAGTCTTAACTGTAATGAAAAACAAATGATTTGATATCCTGCTTTCCTTTGCCATCAACTGTTGTAATAGAAGGTGAGAACATAATAATGGTATAGGAAATAATGGAAATGATTCAGTGATCAATAGAGACAGGATTAATTTAATATTGGGCTATCAATCACACATGTTAACAAATCTGTAATGCAGATGTCAATTAATTGACAAAGAAAAAATTGAGCATTTCACTGTTTTAGGATAAGAATATTTTTCTTTTGGTATTTATTGCCTTGATTTACTAACACTGACTTGATTTAATAACAATAAGATTCTACCAGGAAAAAGTTACAGCTGTGGCTGCCTATCCTATAGATGACGTGTGTTACATGTTTCTTGTTCCCCAGAGGGGAAGAGCTGATCTATTTCAATACTGATGATTACTAAAGCAATGTTAAGTGGCCAGGCATTCCACAAACTCAAATACTCCTTCTCTTTAACTCAAATTGTTCAGATGATCTGGCTCTATCACATAATGTTTTATTTATTTTATTTTTTTAAATCTCAAATGTGATTTATTTTTTTAATGTTTATTTACTTTTATTTTTTGCTTTTTTTTCTTTCATAGTATATTGCCAAGTTGGTTTCCATATAACACCCAGTGGTCATCCCAACAAGTGCCCTCTTCCATGCCCATTACCCCTTTCCCCTCTTCACTGCCCCCATCAGCCCTCAGTTTGTTCTCAGTATTCAGGAGTCTCTCATGGTTTGCCTCCCTCCCTGTATAATGTTTTAGAATGTTGATTGTACAAGGAATGTATTTCAAAGGGCCTATAATTTTCTGTGGCACCATTATAAGGCAAAGAACAGGGTCTCCCACATGAGACATAATATATTTAAATCTTTTTAAAATAAATTTTATTTATGTTTATTTAGTTTGAGAGAGAGAGAGAGAGAGAGAGAGAGAGAGAATCCCAAGTAGGCTCCCTGATATCAGTGCAGGCTATCAGTGTTGGGCTCCAACTCACCAACCATGAGATCACGAACTGAGCTGAATCAAGAGTTGGATCCTTAACTGATGGATCCACTCAGGTGCCCCGTAAATCAATTATTTTAAAATGTCACTCTTCCAAGAATTTTACAAGTAGTCTCTCATTTATCTTCATACTACTGATAAGTATGAAGGAATACTGTTTCCTACCTATGGATATGGCATATAGTTCCTTAATCAGAGAGTTTCATCATTGATAAAATGAGAACATTACCATTCTCAGAGTAGTAAAGGATAAGGAAGTGTCCCTGTATAATGTACCTAGCATGCAGTATTTGCACGTTGAATGGTATTTCCTTTCTTCTCCAACTGTATAAAACACAGCAAATTTAAAATTATGATCTTTTCAAGGACCACAAATATCTGAGAGCAGAGTAATGTGAACCCCAGCTGCACAGCCCCTTCAGCTCCCTCTGACCTCTGAGATACAGACTGAGTAGAATAAGCTAGTTGGACTGCCTGAAGAGGCACCGATCTGCATTTTGACAAAAATGAGTACTTTTGTTCACCAAAGAGTGCCGTGAAGCTGCAATTAGCATGAGAAGCATTACACTAAACTAGACGGCAGAACAGCAAACATAAATCACAGGCAGATTACTTAGAGCTTTTAATGCAGGCATTTATACCTCCCATTAACAAACCATGATGTAAATGGCTTATATATATAGAAAAAAGCAAATGCATCTATATAGACCCTATTAGTTTGATACCCTATTGATTTTTGCTGTTCCACATATGGGTACTTGATGCATAATTTACTTCATTATTACTAAACATGTGCTGACTTACTTCAGATGGCATTATTATGCAAATTATATGCCAAGACACTGAAGAGGCATTTTAGTATGTTTGTGTTTCTCTTTGGATTCATTCTCTTTGGAGGATTTTCTAGTTATACCAAACTGGATGAAAGGAAGCTGGTTTTTAAATAGATTTATGCCCAACAGAAAACTACTACCAGTTTGGTTGCCTTGTGTATAAACTGGAAAAAAAACTGTTTCTATCTAAGGTTGTAATTCAAATTTAAGTTATGAACCTATCTTTTGGAGATTTGGGTTATTTGATGTGCTAATGTCCTGCCTGGTAGAAGATCTGTCAATATCAATAGTGTTAACTAAGTGGTATATACTATCAATTGCTGAGTTATTTTCAATACCCAAAATTCTAACCTTTAAGGATTTCTTTATTTTATAAATATGTAACAATAAAATATATTAAAGTAAATACTTCCTATGATATTCTGGATGCACATTACAAATTTACGCACAGGAAATACTTTACTGTCCTCACTGAAAGTATGCATTCTAATCATTTCTCTTCTGAGTGTCTATCTGGACACTTACTCACCCACCACTCTTATTTAATATGTTCCATTGTCCTGATGCCCTTTTGCTTCCCAAGTTTCTCCTTAGCTATTTGCACAGTGATTGCACCATCAATCATTTATTTTCTTCAAATTAGTTCTGCATTTTGTGACTTTTCCTATTTGTTACACTTGCAATGTGACCCCTTCTATATGTCACAACGTTCTTTCAACATGAGTGTAGATCCATAAAATGCATATGTATGTGTAAATACAATGTCCACACAGTTTATCTGACATTCTGTTTACAATCTTGTAGAAAATGATAATTGGAGTATTACCTACTCAATCATTTTTAGGACATAACTTATAGAACTAACAAAGTCACTAGAGAGCTTTCTTCTCCAGAAGAAGTTAGGCAAACACACACATAAATATATGCCCCAAGTCCCTTTATTCCTTTCACAAGGAAGCTAATTCATGGTACTTTTAAGGATGAATGGTAACAATTATTTCATTCATACTAAAGAAAAAAAAAAAGAAAAGAAACAAAGCTCATTTTGATGTAAAGCAATTTCTTAACTGCATACCTATGCATATAAAATACACTACAGATTAATATTACTCCAATAGTTTATACTTCTAATTATAGTCTGTTCACAAGGGAGTCAATTGTCTAGAAAATAGAGCCAAATAAAAACAGTCCAATAGGTTAACCAGTCTTATCAGTGACTGAGTTTGAAATCAAAAGGGGTGGAGAGTAGAAGGTGGGTGGAAGGTTTAGTTTGTCCTAATGAAGTCACTTAATTAAAGAAAAGTGATACCATTTCTTCCAGGTGCTTTGTCTTTCAATAATAGGTGAGTACACGATTGTGAAACTCGGCTTGCTTACTGATTGCTTCACCTCAATTCCACCTAGAATGCGGAACTAAAATCTAGTTGTAGGTTATAGACAGAAAGAAAGCAACACGATCATTTCTAAGTATGGAGGGCTGTCTTATTATTTCACTTCTCTCCCATCCTCATTACTATTGGTTGCAGTCATAAACATGAAGTGTGGGAAATCAAATAGCTCTGTCCTCAGTTAGGAGATTACAGGGAACACATTGCAAAGCAGAGCACTGTTTTCTGGCCTTGAAAACAGTGGGCCAGTATCTAGTTAATGCTTATATAGGGGATGAGTCTTGCCTGTGCTCTAGAATTCCTTAGACCGTGCTATCTATGGAATATCTTATCTTGTTCCCAACCCTACTTTCTGCATCTGCTCTTTTGTAGTCTTGGGAACTCCTTGTTTCTCTATATCTTCTTATTGGCACTTAGCCCATTGACATGTTATGCAATGTTTCCCTAAATGTATGCTTAATAAATACAGGAGCTTGAAAGCAGCTTGGGGAGAATCCCAAGCCTCACTCTCACCTCTCTTGACTTAAATGGAGACTTGAGTAATCCTTTCTGCTGTCCTTGGCTTGGCTTTGCTGGACAAAGCCGTAAATTGAACCCCCAATGAAGTATTCAATTACACTTGACCCTTCAACAATGCTCAGGAGTTAGGGGCAGTGGCCTCTGTGCAATCAAAAAGCTACTTATAACTTTTGATTCCCCAAAACATAACTACTGATAACCTACTGTTGACCTGAAGCCTTACCAATAACATAAATGGTCGATTAACAGAATTTTTATATGTATCATACAATGTATTCTTATGATAAAGTAAGCAAGCCAGAGAAAAGAAAATGTTATTAAGAAAATCAAAAGGAAAACACATTTGCAGTACTGTCCTATAAAAAGTCAGCCTATCCATGTGTCCAGTGTCCTGTGGACCTATCCTTCGTTCAACAGGTCCAAGAATCCCCTTCTTTCAGCCTCCAACCACCTTTCAACCTCTTTTCCATTGCAAGCCTCCAAACCATTTTCTCAGCTGTCCTCTGCCTCCAGACCAGACCAGGAGAAAACATTTCTTTCTTTCTTTTCTTTTCTTTTCTATTTTTTTTTTAGCTTAGTTCCTTAATTGTAATCCACCATAAGCTCACAGATTCTGTCAGACTTATTCCACCAAGTTGGGGACATAATCAAGTACCTGGTTAACATGCATCTATGGACCATTTACACCTACCTTTCTCTGGGCTTCTGTTTCGATGATGCAGCACATGGGCCACTTCTTTCATGAGTTGGCAGAGGAGAAGCACAAGGGTGCCAAGCATTTCTTGAAAACACAAAACCAGCACAGCAACCACTCCCTCTTCCAGAACATGCAGAAACTCTCCCAAGATGGGTGAGGGTAAAACCTACAATGCAGTTGAAGCCACCACAGTTCTAGAGAAAAATCTGAACCAGGCTCTTTGGGTCTGCATACCTTCGATTCTGCCTGAGCAGACCCTCATCTCTGTGACTTCCTGGAGAACCACTTCCTAGATGAAGAGGTGAAACTTATTAAGAACATGGTGACCACCTGACTCACCTCCACTAGCTGGCTGACTTCCAGGCTGGGCGGGGAGAGTATATCTTAGAAAGGCTCACCCCCAAGCATTACTAGAAGCTTCTGAAGCCCAGCTGCTCTTAAATGGCCCCTTGGTCATTCTCCTGGTATCGGGGCTTCTGTCTGAGCCTCTCCCAGAAGTCACTAGGTAGCTTTATAACCACCCTGGAGCCCTCGCCCAAGCTGTGAAGCAGATGGAAACAATAAAGCTTTCTACAGGGGAAATAAAAATCAGTCTCTAAGTGGATCTTCACAGTTCAAACTTATTTTGTTCAAGGGTCAATTGTATTTGCTAATTTATTCAAACAGCCACACGAACTTGAAGAAAAATGACTACATTAAAGAATGGGGGCTGGGGACGTCTCAGTGGCTCTTTGGTTAAGCATCCGACTTCGGCTCAGGTCATGATCTCATGGTTCGTGGGTTGGAGCCCCGAGTTGGGCTCTGTGCTGACAGCTAGCTCAGAGCCTGGAGTCTGCTTCAGAGTCTGTGTCTCCCTCTCTCTCTGACCCTCCTCTGCTCATGCTGTCTCTCTCAGAAATAAACAAAACATTAAAATTAAAAAAAAAAAAAGAATGGGGCTGAACTGCAAAAAAAAAAATGGTCATATAAAAATATTCTTTTAAGGGGCGCCTGGGTGGCTTAGTCGGTTAAGCGTCCGACTTTCGCTTAGGTCATGATCTCGCGGTTCGTGGGTTCGAGCCCCGCGTCGGGCTCTGTGCTGACTGCCAGCTCAGAGCCTGGAGCCTGTTTCAGTCTGTGACTCCCTCTCTCTCTGACCTCCCCTGCTCACGCTGTCTCTCTCTCTCTCCTAGAAATAAATAAAACATTTAAAAAAATTAAAAAAAAAATATTCTTTTAAAATATGGCAAAGGGGCGCCTGGGTGGCTTAGTCGGTTAAGCGTCCGACTTTCGCTTGGGTCATGGTCTCGCGGTTCGTGGGTTCGAGCCCGGCATCGGGCTCTGTGCTGACTGCCAGCTCGGAGCCTGGAGCCTGTTTCAGCCTGTAACTCCCTCTCTCTCTGACCCTCCCCTGCTCATGCTGTCTCTCTCTCTCCTAAAAATAAATAAAGCATTGAAAAAAAAAATTTTAAATATGGCAAAAAATTGTGAATAATGTTGAAGCTAATAGTAGGGTGTTGTCCCACAAGCACAATATGCAAATAGACATACTATACATGATTCAAAGTATTATAAATCTTTCATCAGTTTGGGTAGCATAATTTATATACAATAAAATATATCCATATATAAAATACAGTCTGGTGGCTTTGGGCCAAGTAGGCACCTGTATAACTCCCACCATAATTAAGACAGAATATTTCTTACATTCCCAAATAATGTTCTTGATTCTTTGCAGTCAACAACCCAAAAGTTAAAGCAATCCCAGGTCTAATTTTTGTCTAGGTGATTTTGGGGTTCTCCTATAATTTCATATAAATGGAATCACACTTTATATTCTCTCTGGCTTCCTTTTCCCTCAATAACATTTGGAGATATGTGCACATTATTGTGTCTATCAGTAGCTTGTGCTGACTTTTATTGCCAAGTAATATATCATTGTATTTATGGAGTGCAATTTATTTGTTAATTCATTGTTGATGGACATTAGACTCATTTGAATTCAAAGCTATTATGAGAAATAAACTGCAATAAACATTCATGAACATATGTTTTCATTTCTTTTAGATAAATAATTAAGAATTGAATTGGTGGACCATATGATATCTGCATATTATACAAAACTGCCAAACTTTTTAATTTTTTTAATGTTTTCTTTTATTTTTGAGAGAGAGAGATAGAGACAGCGTGAGCAGGGGAGGGTCAGAGAGAGAGAGAGAGAGACAGAATCTGAAGCAGTAAACTGCCAAACTTTTTAAAGTGGTGGACAAATTAGCATTTTTCAAGCAAAGTGTGTCTGTTCTTCATAATTCATTCTATCACTTGGTTTTACAAATTTATTTTATTTTAGCTATATAAGTCTTTAGTGGTATCTTATTGTGGTTTCAATTAATATTTCCCCAGTGACCATTTTTTATGTCAATCCCAAGGTCAAAAACTTTTTTTCTTATGCATTTTTGGGGAAGAAATTTTAAGGACTGAGGTTTTAAGTTTACGTTTATGTTATATTCCAAAGTAAAATTTTGTACGTTTAAGATAAAAGGTAAAGGTTCATATTTTTCCATATTCATATCAAATTATCCAGCACCGTCCAGCACCTAATTAAAAACAAAAAACAAACAAACAAAAAGCCTCTTATTTTCCCTAGTGAATTATCTGTCCTGTAAAAAAATAAATTGTACAGTAAAACCTTGGATTGTGAGTAACCTGAGCGGTAAGATAAACAAGCGATGTCTTGCAATACGAGTAGTACATGATGCTGAATGTCACATGGTCACAACTGAGTCAATGGTTCTTCTCTCTCTTTCTCTCTCTCCCTCTGTCTCTCCTCACTGAGGGATAGTGGGTGATCATCTCCCATGCTTGGATGCTCAGTCTCAGGCCACAGTGCTTGGCAGAAATCAGTGATTTTTCAGAACACTGGAAGGTGCCCACAACTGGCACTAGTGCAGTATTTGTCACTTCAAAGCACCTGTGGACAGTCCTTTGCTTTTCCATACAAGAGTGAACTTAAGAATGCTTTGCTTCATTCTAGGTCAGGCTGCCTGCAGATATAGACCCTCTTCCCTGCTGCCTTATTGCCAGTTACATTAAATACAGTATATGACAAGAGTTAATACTGCAATGCAGTTAACATCCATGAGGGCAGATACAATGGCCCATATGCAGAAAAAGGTTGAACAGAAAGGTGGTAAGAAGGAGATGATTACGGTGGACGTTAAGAGGGAAAATATCGAGAAGTACAAACAAGGTATATGAGTAGCCGAAACTGCAATTTTATAAGAAGTCTATGTCTGCATCTCACCTGCAGAGGAGGAGACAAGGGTGAGGAATCCCTCACTTCGAATGAGATTAGAGAGATGTGTAAAATGTGGGAAACAGTGTAAAGTTCTGTAGAAAAGCACCATCTGAATTAGGCTATAGCAGTGTGAGCAATGAATCTGTTTACCAACAATGGAATGTCACATTTCCGCAAAAAATCTTCAAAAGGAAGCAAAAGCAAGTGTCATTGGAAGATTCCTTGTTAAAGGTGCATAAAAAGAAAGATTCCATTGAGCCAATAGACAGCAGTGATTCGTTAGTGATAGTGAAAGTCATCCTACACAATAACCCTCCTCTCTTGTCCCCCTCACACTAGTCATGAAGGTTTTCAGAGATAAGTGTCAAAGTTAAGTGCAGGTTAGTTTGTTTATTTTTCTTTATATTTTGTATTTTCTTTTTTCTTTTGTGTTATATTACAGTATTGTAGTCATGTTTATGTGAATATTTTGGGTTGTGGAACAAATCATCTGAATTTCCATCATTTCTTGTGGAATTTGCTTTAATCACAAGCATGTTTCTTGAACAAATTATGCTCATAAACCAAGGTTTTACCATACATATATATATGATATTTCTATCCTCTATTTTGTGTCTTTGATTTACAGGTCATACCAATACTACATTGTCTCAATTCCTGTAGTTTTTAGTATATCTCGAATTGAAGCACTGTAAGTTCTCCAAAATGTTGTTCACTTTAAACATTATTTTGGCTGGGGGCATCTGGGTGGCTCAGATGTTTGGGTGTCCAACTCTTGGTTTTGGTTCAGGTTATGATCTCACAGTTGGTGGCTGCATCAAGGCTGTCAGCACAGAGCCTGTGTAGGATTCTCTCTCCCCCTCTCTCTCTACCCCTCCCCCACTTGCACATGTTGCCTTTCTCAGCATAAATGAACATTTAAAAATTATTTTTGTTGAAAAATAAAAACAAAAACGGAGTTATCAAAATTCCAGATTTCAAGTTATATTACAAAGCAGTAGTAAGTAAAACAGTCTGCTACTGGAATAAAAATATACACATAGGTCAGTAGAATAGAACAGAAAACCTAGAAATAAACCCACTGTATGGTTAATTACTCTTTAACAAAGGAGGAACAATTATACAATGGGAAAAAGAATCTCTTCAACAAATGGTGTTGGGAAAACTGGACAGTTACATGCAAAAGAATGAAACTGAACCACTTTCTTTCACCATACAAATAAATAAATTAAAAATGGATTAGAGACCTAAATGTGAGACCTGAAACCATAAAAATACTTGAAGAGAGCACAGGAAGTAATCTCTCTGACAGTAACCATAGCAACATTTTCTTCTAGATATGCCTCCTGAGGCAAGGGATATAAAAACAAAAATAAACTATTGGGATTACATCAAAATTAAAAGGTTTCTGTACAGTGAAGGAAACAAGCAACAAAGTAAAGGCAACCTACTGAATGAGAAAGGATATTTGCAAATAACATATCCAATAAAGTGTTAGTATCCAAAATACATAAAGAACTGATACAACTCAGTAACTTCAAAACAAATAATCCAATTAAAAAATGGGCAGAAGATATCTTCCCCTTTTCTCTCTCCCTCTCTCTCTCACACACACACACACACACACAAATAAATAAACATTAACATTTTTTTTAATGGGCAGAAGACATGAATAGACATTTCTCCAAAGAAGACATCCAGGTGGCCACAGACACATGAAAATATGTTCAACATCACTTATCATCAGGGAAATGCAAATCAAAACTACAATGTGTTATCACCTCACATGGATCAGAATGACTAAAATCGACAGCATAAGAAACAATTGTTGAGGAGAATGTGGAGAGAAAGGAACCTTCATTTACTGTTGGTAGGAATCACTTGGAACAGGCAGTATGGAAAAAAGTATGGAGGTTCCTTAAAATTTAAAAGTGGAACTACCCTATGACCCAGGAATTACTCTATTGGGTGTTTACCCCTCCCCCCAAAAAAACCCCACCAACTCAAGGGATACATGCACTACTATGTTTGTTTCAGAATTATTTACAATAGTCAAGCTATGGAAATAGCCCAAGTTTCTATCAGTTGATGAGTAAATATAGAAGATGTGGCTATAAAAAAGAATGAAATCTTGTCATTTACAACAACATGGATAGAACTAGAGAATATAATGCTAAGAAGAATAAGTTAGTCAGAGAAAGACAAATACCATATAGTCTCATTCATGTGTAGAATTTATGAAACAAAACAAACAAGAAAGAAAAACGAGAGAGTGAAAAAAAACAAGAGACAAACTGATGATGACTAGAGGTGAGTTGGGTGGTAAGATGGGTGAAATAGGGGATGGGGATTCAAGAGTACACTTCTCATGATGAAAAAATATGATAAAAAATATTTTGGCTATTTTAGGTCTTTGCCTTTCCATATCAATTTTACAATCAACTTGCTACCCAAAATGTTCTGTTAGAATTTTAATTGAAATTATATTGAATGTATGTATCATTTTTGAGACAATGAACATTGTATCAATATTGTGTCTTCCTAACCACACACATGTATGTAGGTATTGTTTAATCTCTATCAACAATATTTTATACTTTTACTCTACTTGTCTTGCACATCATTTATTAAATATATCTGTTGGTATTTAATCTTTTCTGATGTTATTATAAATGAGATGCTGTATTTTGTTATTCATTTAAAGCAAATTTATAGATATATAAGTTATTTTGTATATTGACATCAGTAAATTTATTTGAATTTTAGTGACTTTGTATCTATCTATATCAGATTTTCTCTATACACAATATTGTCCTCTGCAAAGAGACAGTTTTCCCATTTCAATTTGTATGCATGCTTCTTCTTTTTCTTTTGCCATATTTCACTAAGACTTCTAGTTTAATGTTAAATGGAAATGATCAGAGCAGATATTCTTGTTTTATTCTCAATCTTATAGGGAGAGGATTCAAATTTTTACCATTAAGTTGATGTTAGCTGCAGGTTTTTTATAGACAATCTTTATCGATTTGAGAAAATCCTCATTCTCCTTAGTTGATTGAGGTATTTATCTTAGTAGTTTAATTTTGTTAAATGTTTTCTGTGAATCTAATAAGTTGTGTTCAAATTTTCCCTCCTTTATTTCATTTATATGGCAACTTGCATCAATTAATTTTTGAATGTTAAATTAATGTTATATTCCTGGAAAGAACACCAGTTGGTCATGTGCATTCCCGAATTGCTGGACTCGATTTGCTAATGTTTCGTTAAGGACTTTTATATCTGTGGTCATAAATAATGCTTGTCTATATTTTTATTTTATCATAATGATTTTGATTAGTTATGCTTTCAGGGTAGTGTTGGCCTAATAAAGTGATCTGGAAAGTTTTTTCCCCCTTGATAGTCTATTCTTGGAAAAGATTTTGCATATAAGTGATATAATTTCTTCCTTAAGAATTTGATAGAATAATTCAATCATGTCATTGAGACCAGGTGTGTGTGTGTGTGTATCAGTTTTATAACTATGAATTCAATTTATTTAGTGTAAAGAGGGCTAAGCTGATTTTCTCTTTGAGTCAAGTTCAGTAACATATATCTTTAGATAAATCTGTACATTTCACCTCAGTTTTCAATTTCATTGATTTAATCTTATTCATATTATTTTCACAGTATGTTTTAATATCTATATAATTTCTAGTTGTGTCCCCTCTTTCACATCTGATATTGGTGATATGTCTCTCTTTTTTCTTGATCTCTTTTGCTAGAATTCTATCGATTCTAGTGAATTTTTCAAACAATCGACTAAAAAATTCATGGATTTGTTTCTGTTATCAAATCTTTGATTTCTTATCTTATATTTTCTTCATTGATTTCTACATATAAATTGTTATTTTGTTTTTTCTGCTTATATGGGATAACATTTACTTTAGAGCATTAATTTAGACCTTTATTATTTTAAAAAATAAGCATTTAAAGCTGCTAATTTCACTCTAAGCCTTGCTTTAACTCCTTCCCACTAGCTTAGATATGTTGTGACTTATTTTTCATTCAGTTAGAAATATTTGAATATTTGAATTTTCTCTCAAATTAATGAGACATGTATCATGATTTATACTTAAAATGAATGTGCTTTCTGCCGTTCTTAAATGTCATGTTCTAGAGAAAAAGCAGTTAGGTCGATCAAAAGATTTCGTTGTGCAGATCTTCTAATCCCTTATTGATTTTCTCTCAAAATTTATTTTCGATTACTGAAAGTGGAGTATTAAAATCTGCATTTATAACTGTGCTAAGATGCTATCATCCCTTTCTCTTCTCCTGTTAGTTAGGATCAGGTCTGATCCTAGAAGAAAACATACAATATTAGTGTGACTCAAACAAAATATGAGCTTATCTCAAAAAATACATTTGTTTTTTTCTTAAAAATTTTTAATGTTATTCACTTCTGAGAGAGAGAGAGAACAAATGGAGGAGGGGCAGAAAGAGAGGGAGACACAGAATCTGAAGCAGGCTCCAGGCTCTGACCTATCAGCACAGAGTCTGACGCAGGGCTCGAACTCACAAACTGTGAGATCATGACCTGAGCCAAAGTCAGAAGCTTAACTGATCAAGCCACCCAGGTGTTCCACAAAAAATAAATGTGAAGTTGGATGTCTTGGACTTTATAGAAACTCGCTGATACATTTCCAGGTACTGCCCTCCTGTTCTAAAATCCTCAATTAGACCTCTCGCTTCAGAGCAGTGGCTAGAGCAGCAGCTATCACCACAGACCTTCTATGCAGCAGAGTAGAAGAATCATGTCCTAATATAAAGATTTCCTGAAAGCATTTTCACATAAATTGTTCTGGTATTTCACTGTTGAGACATTAACACATAATCACACTGGCCTGTCAAAGATGCTGGGAAATGTGGTCTTTTATCTGGGTCACTGTGCTGGATAAAAATTTGGACATTGATGACTGCGGGGGAAGGGGGTGCGGTGTGATGGTTACTGTTAAGTGTCCGATAGTATTTGCTACAATTATTTGTCTATTTATTTTTTATTATATATATATTGTTTCTCCTTCCATATTAGATCAAGTGCTCCCTTGAAGAGAAACAATATATATAATAAATAAGCAATACAAACTCCAAGGCATAGGCCAGAAACATTAACAGAACTATAAATATAACACCATAAAAATTCACAGAAATTCAGAGAAGCTTACTGAAGTGGATATAGTTTCAGCTGGGTATTAAAGAATGGATTAAAACTCAGGAATTTCTTCATTCCTGTATTCATTCATTCAGTATTATTAAATCATAGTTCAGGAACAGAGTGAAATCAAATCTAGATTAGACCACTGACCAGTTTTTATAAAGAAACAGCATTTCTATCACAGGAAGTGAGTAGAGTTCATAAATGTTTTATTTATTTTATGGTTATAACACAGTTACCCTAAATTTCATTCTACAAGAAGCCTGAGTAGTTATATCTGTGGCCATGTTTTAAAATGTTACCACTATTTAGGAGAATGCAAATGAATGAAAAATCATTTCTATGATAATACCTTTCAAAATTTTGTTAGGTGTCAGTAAGAGGTAGGTACATGCTGTGAAATATGATCTAAAAGGAACTGCGGGCTGCAGGTTTCCAGTGCACAGCGTTAACGGCACTGCTCTGAGAGTCTAGGTGCATCTATGAATGAAGGCATGCCTCTAATTCCATGTCTGATGGAAAGTTTATGGCAGTTGTTTCAATAAAGCACTAAAGTATTAGAAGATAATAAATCCAAAAATAAAAGACAAATCCTCTGTATTCCACCCTGCTTCTTTAAATCCTGTATTCTGTTCCTTTCAGGCTGTTTTGTCTTTCATCTCAGAAGCCCACAGAACGATATCACTGGCAGTTAAACCATGTTGACTCACTTGACATCCAATTTAGTTAATGCGGGGTCAGTCTGGGAGGCACAGAAGTGCTTCTATGTATGCAGCAGAGGAGGCCGAATGCGACTACTGAGGAAGACCCTCTAATTCCCAGGATGCTTGTTAAACAATTCTCATGTCAGAATACCAGCAAGAGAGCTCTAACAATCAGTCACACAATCTCATACATAGGTTAACAGATTGTTTTGAGAATTAATGTGTTCAAATACATTTCCTTTTTTCCTTCTCCCCCTGAAATGGATTCTTTCCATAGCTCATGCGGTTAGTTTAAGATTCCAAAAGATGATGATAAGTGACTTTACACAGTGTTATTGGAATAATCATTACAGTCATTATTTTTAACACAGTACAGTATTTATTTAAGCTTTGTAGCACAGTTTAATTTATCTGATGTCTGTCAACTTTCACAAGAACTGGCAAAGTGCATTTAGTTGTTGCATTAGCAAATCTAAACACACAATGAGGCATGCTGCCAATGCAAATTAATTATACAACACAGCCCAAATATTAATATTTGCATTTGCTGATAAAATCTAGTGACTTCTTGGTTGTTTGTTGTTGTTGTTTTCTTTTTTCTTTCTTTTTTTTACAAGTTATACCTTACTTATATACATTTCTTTTTTTTAAATTTTTAATGTTTTATTTATTTTTGAGAGAGAGATAGAGACAGCGTGAGTAGGGGAGGGTCAGAGAGAGAGGGAGTCATAGAACCCAAAGACAGTCTCCAGGCTCTGAGATAGCTGTGAGCACAGAGCCCGATGCGGGGCTCGAACCCATGAACCGTGAGATCATGACCCGTGCCGAAGTCAGACACTTAACTGACTGAGCCACCCAGGCGACCCTATGCATTTCAACTTTTAGGTGAAGTAATATATGTAGTTCAATATTTCATGATTACTATCAAATCAATAAGAAAATTATTTCATGCTAAAGTCTTTTCATTCTTGAGTATCAGAAATGTTATGAATATATGCAAAAGACTTATTTTGAACTGTGGATACATCTTTAACATTTATGAACTTAAAAGGTTACTTTAAAATTTGAGTTCCATTAGTATAACAGGCCCTCTACCAGGTGACTGGAAAAGAACCAAAAATACCTGAACCAACCGATATTCCTTAGAGCTGAAATTCAGAGGCATGTTCTATCCTTTAAGGTGGTTTCCTGTTTACAAATGAAATGGGAGATATATTTCACTCAAAGCTAGGTGACAATAACATCAAAAACACTAAAAAGACAAAAATGTTTAAAGTCTGTTTTTTAATACTGTTTTTTAATTCTTAATTTACAGAAAATTGCAAAGATCCAGGAAAAGAAACTTTCCTACAATTTTTAATATCTTTCATTGGTATGGTAGATATTTTATAATTAGTATACTAATATTGATATCTTATTTTTAACTCAAGCCCATACTTGAGGCACATTTACCCAATTTTTACCTAATGTCCTTTTTCAGTTTCATGATCCCACCCAGAATACCATATCACATTTAGTTGTCATGACTTTTTAGGTTCTTCTTGGCTGTGACAGTCTCCTACATTTCCTTTTTATTTCCTTTGATAAGCTTGACTTTCAGGGGGCCAGTATTATTCAGGTAGAATGTCCCTTACTTGGGATTTGCCTGAGTTTTTAATGATCAGATTGAATAGGCCATAGTCTTTGGCTTTCAGTTAGATTTGGCCAATAAAGAACCCAAGTAGAAAATCAGAGGGGGGTAAGGATATATTTTATATTTCCATGGCTCTCTTTATGTTTGTATCTTGGGCTGACTATATGTACCTTGTTATGTACCTTGAACATGGTGCATACTTCCACTGAAGGTATTTCTATCTATAGTTCTCAAATTCTTGTAGCCATTCCTCTCCTTGTCACTTCCAGGACTAAAAGTAATTGCATCTTTACTCTTACTGTTTCTGGATTACTGTATTACCCCTCATGATTTCCCTAGCCCCTCACACACATCTTTGTAAACAGTCCTTTTATTAAATACCTATTGAGGGGCACCTGGGTGGCTCAGTCAGTTATGCATCTGACTTTGGCTCATGGACTTCGGGTCAGGTCATGATCTCACAGTTCGTGGGTTCAAGCCCCACATCGGGCTCTGTGCTGACAGCCAATTCAGAGCATGGAAGCTGTTTCAGATTTTGTGTCTCCTTCTCTCACTGACCCTTCCCTGCTCACGCTGTCTCTCCTTCTCTCAGAAATAAATAAAACATTAAAAAAAAAAATTAAACATCCATTGAATCACCCTAATGAAGTCATGTCGTCCTTTTCCACTGGAACCCTAACTGGTACATTATTGAATCAAATTTAGCTTCTCTTCACATGAAGGCAGAACCAATTGCATTAAAAATATATCTTTATTGTACTCTAATACCTTGTGGGAGAAATTATTTGTTGAGAGGTATTGCTCTTCTTTAGCACCCTTGTTTCTTTAAAATCTTCTGAAATGTGACAAAGATTTATTTGTTTTTTCTACTTATTTTTTCCTTTACAACTGACTACAATTCCAAATAATTCCATTGTATTGCATTACTTCCTCATGCCTGCTTGCCACGAGAGAATTAACTGCTGCTATGTCCATAGTCACAAGGAATAGCCACAGGTTGTTAGTTAATAACGCTTTGGATCTCTGAGCTGTACCCTGTTTCCACCAAAATCCTATAGGTGCTTCGGTCAGTTCCAGCTGAGCCCAGCTTTCCAGTCATTCTTCTGAAGCTATTGGACAGTGAAGACATTGTGTATCATCCATTTGAGCCCATATGCCAAGAGAATGTTCTCATGTGATGTCACTTGGTGCAGAGGATTTACCCAGCCAAGCTCTATCCAAATTCCTGACCTAGGAAAACATGAGATCTAGGTTTTTCTTTTTTTTTTTCTACATATTTTATTATTATTATTTATTTCTAGGAGAGAGAGAGAGAGAGAGACAGCGTGAGCAGGGGAGGGTCGGGGACACAGACTCTGAAATAGGCTCCACAGACTCTGAAATAGGCTCCACGCTCAGAGCTGGCAGTCAGCACAGAGCCCGACACGGGGCTCGAACCCATGAACTGTGAGATCATGACCCAAGTGAAAGTCGGACCTTAATAGACTAAGCCACCCAGGCACCCCATGATATCTAGTTTTTAAAGTTGATATTTAAATCACTTAGGTTTGGATAGTTTGCTATGCAGAAATAGGAAACCAAAGAAGAATCTAACACTTAAAAGAGGAGTTTCCCTAAATATCTTCAACATATGACATTGCTTTTGGGATGCATCAGAGGGCTACAAGAGACTTAAGGGGACTACTAGCAAAAGCTGGAAAAGCTTCCAGAAGAATTGGTAAGGGTTTTAAAGACAATAAGGAAAATGTTATTGCAACCTGGAGAAAAGGGGACGTCTATCACATGGTGAAAGATTTGGTGACACTGGAGTTGCAGAAAACTAGAACAATGGAGAGATGTTCATTACACCATGTGTTCAAGAAAGCTTTTGACAGTGAATGTGTGATACAATAGGAGGCACACTGAAATCAATAACATTATTTTATTTGTGGAATTTTATTATAAGTATTTAATAATAAAAATACACACATGTGAATTTTTAAAAAACGGGAATACATATCATGATGGTATTTAGTGCATACCATGAGGGTATGTTAGTAGTCCAACAAGGAACTTTCATGGTTGGTTTATAGTTGATTTGGGTAACACTAAGCATCTGTGACTTGAAATACCACTTTACTATATGTTAATCCTCACCTTCTCCTCTTAAATTATTTTCTAGTTATGCACTTCTTTATGTTACTTGCATGTACAAATTTATAACCACAATTGTCAGAGATTTTAATTAGGCATTAAATGTAAACATTGAATTCCTCTATTACTTATACACAATTCTAGTTAGTGACTATAGATGTTAATTGTAATATAACTGGATTCTGGGTTGTACGAATCACCGAAGATTTTTATACGCTGGTTTAAAGTGCGTTTGGAGGCCAGTATCCCAGATGTGAGAAAAATAAATGTGCTTAAAATTGTATTAGCTCTTCTAATAGTGAGACAGTGTCTAAATCGATCTTAAAAATGTTCAGTTTAGCTGAAGTCTTCTTTGTCAAGTAATCAATGTGTTTACTGAATGATAAAAATGGTGTCAAGAAGCTAGTGAGACTCAAAGTTATTTGGAAGATATAATGCAGGCCAGGGAAAATTCACCAGCGTGAACTGTACCATCATTAGTCAGAACTGATGATATGCAAGAGAAAAACAGAACATCTGTTTGCATTTTTCCAAAGTGTAAGAGTGAGGTAAGTAGTTGACCTCATGAATAAACACTGAAAAAGAATTCGGTAGAAGTGGGCATGAACAACAGATGGTGTCCCCTCCATTGATGGCTATGATTCTAATTCAAGGTTGTTTATCAATAGTTTAGGAGTTGAATTAAAATACAGATCACTAAGGGGGCGCCTGGGTGGCTTGGTCTGTTGAGCGTCTGACTTTCGCTTGGGTCATGATCTCGCGGTTGGTGGGTTCGAGCCACGAGTCGGGCTCTGTGCTGATTGCCAGCTCAGACCCTGGAGCCTGTTTCAGTCTGTGACTCCCTCTCTCTCTGACTCTCCCTTGCTCACGCTGTCTCTCTCTCTCCTAGAAATAAATAAAAATATTAAAAAAAATACAGATTATTAAGAAATAACTGGTAGGTAACTATCTACTTAAATGTAGTTTGTTCTAGTCTTCGGCTCCTACCTTTCATTTATCATCTTTTACCCACAGGAAAATGTGTCAGATATGGCTTAACTATGAGCTATTGTTCAGCAAAAGTAGATAACTTATAAATCCCTTCTCCCCATTTTGTAACAGTGATCACATTAATCGTTATTAAAATTGTGAAAAATAGACATCAGGCAGTGAAAAGAAGGAAGCCTTGAAGAAATGTCCTTGATGCTGAACAAGGCTTATACAAATTGCAACGTATTGAGTGCAGAATAAATGAGGTAATTACCATTCAGTTTTACAGATGGAAAAGCTGAGTCACCAGAAGGTTAAGCCACTTGCCCAAGGTCATGGGAGAAGCTACTAGCATTATTACATAGTTCTTATTCTCTTTTATTTCTTCTATTTCATCTGGTACAGCAAGAAGCATTAAAAGATATTCTCCAAGTACATGGCAAGTTCATTCTTGCAATTTCATATTGACTCAAAAACAATGAAAACAAGTTTGGGTTTTTGTTTTGTTTTGCTTTGCTTTTTTTCCCATATAAATATATTTTACTCTTTATTTCCTTTGTCTTTGTTGCTGCAGAAATTGGTTTGTTCCCGGGGCGCCTGGGTGGCTTAGTCGGTTAAGCGTCCGACTTTCGCTTAGGTCATGATCTCGCGGTTCGTGGGTTCGAGCCCCGCGTCGGGCTCTGTGCTGACTGTCAGCTCAGAGCCTGGAGCCTGTTTCAGTCTGTGACTCCCTCTCTCTGACCCTCCCCTGTTCATGCTGTCTCTCTCTATCCTAGAAATAAAAAAAAAATAAAAAATAAAAAATAAAAAGAAATTGGTTTG
The DNA here is from genome assembly GCA_017311185.1 of Proteles cristata cristata. NCBI lineage: Eukaryota > Metazoa > Chordata > Mammalia > Carnivora > Hyaenidae > Proteles > Proteles cristata. The sequence continues at coordinate 448,943 of JAESUZ010000553.1, forward strand.
TTCCCTTAATGTCACTAAGCCAGCAGAGATCAACTTGAATACAGTGTACATTTTCTATATCAGTGTTTTGGAAAGTAAAAGTATGTTTACTGAAACCTCAAGGTAAACAAAACTCTTTCTCTTCTGATGACTCATTTAAATAGGAATAACTTTGCATAAATAAACTACAATATATATTTTAAGTGGTTAGTATTTTGATTTATAAATTAGATTAATAGAAATCCTAATGTAGTGTGGCAAACGGGGTAAATAATATTGTGATGCCACTTAATTTCTTAAGGAATATAAAATTATGTTTTAACCTGATGTAAATGATAGTTTTACACAACGTTGTGTTTACGGGTGCCATAGGAACTAGTCCGTTTTGTCATGTATGAGTTAACTTCATGAATAAGGATGAAATTATAGCTTTGAAATAGAAGCTAATTCCATCTTTCTATCCCCAGATAGCCTCATACATAGATAATTTCTTCTTCCTCACATGGTTGTTTACCACCCAATATATATATATATATATATATATATATTTTTTTTTCCTGTGACGTTGTTGCTGTCATGGTTTTTTTTTTTTTTCCTCCCATTTGCTCTCTGCCCATTAGGTAACCTTAAATACCAGGTTCTGTCTTTTGTATTCTTGGTTTTCTTTCTGTATACAATTTCCACAAACAAGACTACCAAGAATTTTCTGATATTCTTACATCTATAGCCCCAGCCAATTTTGTTGCATAACACTTCTTACAGGCGCCTCAAACTCAAAATGGCAGTGACTGAACTCAATACATGTGTACCAAATATTTTACTTTTCCTGGGCAATTTATCTGAGAGAATGGTGTCTACCACACTCAAATTAGTCAGCTTTCACTACATTTTGCAACAAGAAAACAATCTCAAATGTATTTGTTCAATTACCCAAATAAAAACCTGGCTGTCATAAAAGACCCTCTCCTCTCATATATAACTCATTCTGAAAAGAAATGAAAGTATAAAAAAAAAAAAAAAAGAAAAGAGGATGACCAAAATCAGAAAGGTATTATTAGAGGGGCGCCTAGGTGGCTCAGTGTTTGACTTTGGCTCAGGTCATGAACCTGCGGTTTGTGAGTTGGAGTCCCATGTCGGGCTCTGTGCTGACAGCTCAGAGCCTGGAGTCTGCTTCAGATTCTGTGTCTCCCTCTCTTTGTTCCTCGCCAGCTCATACTCCATCTCTCCCTCAAAAATAAATAAATAAATAAGTAAACAAACAAACAAACAAACAAATAAATAAATAATTTTTTAAAAAGGCATTATTAGAAAGGTTGGCTTTTTTAGATGTGCACAAAACTGAATTGAATTGGGGTATGAAGAGATGGTAGGGATGGGCAATTTTTATTTTCTTCTAGAAATTTCAACCAGGTACACATAGACAATTTATAGAACTATATTATTTTCAGCATAAAAAAGTATTAAGTAGTATCATTCTTATAAAGTATAAAATTCTTCAATGCAGATAAATCACTAATATTAACATATTTAGAAACTTCAATTTGTATTGAGAAAGTAAGACTATATAATTAGCTCTCTCACTAAATCTGTAAGTCATCAGTAAATGTGACACCGAGAAAAAGGGGAAAGGTTGCAAGGAGATGGGGATGGATGAATGGTTAGACAAATATGCTCTGTAAGGTGTACTTGAAATCAATCACTATTAATCTTGTTCAGTTAGGTGAGCAATTGTTTAACTAGACTGCTTTTCTGAACTCACTACTTGCTTTAGCCATTTTTTCTATGTCTTTATTGATTGCCAATGGGGTTGTCATTTTGACTAATGCATTTGTTTAAGGGCATCAAGTAATGATGATCTTGTTCCTTTGGCTTACGGAAAAGTGATGCCCCTCTGGATTTCAGGGAGGAGATACACAGAAGGAGGAGATATATATAAAAAAAGACTAGATGCATAATAGATAAGAACAAGGAAAGGGAAAATAGATATGAAAAAAGTATGACAGGGAAAAAAATATGAAGTTTTTTTTTCTATTTAAGATGTATTTATTGTCTTCTTGGTTTAATAATGGAGTAAGCTTGAAATTATGTAATACTTGTATTATTTATTTAAATTCTATCACCCTAGTAAATATATCCATGGTTCTAGCTGGATGATTTAGGAAGCGACAGGGGTGGACAAAATAAAAATTACATAATTGGGTCACTCTGGGGTCACTGTCTGGAGGCTTTCTGCCTCCCATCGCATGCTTCGTCACCACATCAGGGTGATTTTGTCACAATGCAAACTTATTACTTTCCTGCATATGTTGTTCAGTGATATTCTCTACAGTTTCTAACTTGGCAAAAAGACTTCTCAAAATATTAACTAATCACGTACCTTCACCTTATTCTCTATGCTTTAGCTTTTAAACCCTGTGTCTACAACTTTTTCATGACAATGGCTTCCAATCAGGGCTCAGCTGAAGCCTTTCCTTTTGTCCAGTCCACTCCTCTGTCTACTTTTGATTCTCTGCCAACATGCAGGTAATGGTAGCCGACAACCTGGCTGTGACAAGTTCCGAATAAATAGCCTTTGCCTCTCTCGTTTGGTTGTACTTTATCTATTGCTACAAATATCACGTTTTTAAAAAACTTTTTTAATGTTTTATTTATTTTGAGGGAGAGATAGAGACAGTGTGAGCAGGGGAGGGTCAGAGAGAGAGGGAGATACAGAATCAGGAGACAGACTCCAGGCTCTGAGCTAGCTGTCAGCACAGAGCCTGACACGGGGCTTGAACCCACGAACCGTGAGATCATGACTTGAGCTGAAGTCGGACCTTTAGCCGACTGAGCCACCAGGTGCCCCTACAAATATCAAGTTTTAAAGTCAGGATTTTGTGCCTGGTCTTCTAGGAGTGATCTACTGGGAACTAAATAGGTCTTGAAGCTAAAATGGCTTAGAAAAGATGGAGAACCAATAGAATATGCGTGCATAGGAGGACAAAGACTGGCTTGTATCCTGAGCTGTAATTTTTATAACATACCATGAAGGGCATCCTAATTCTTTACATGTCACACTGATGAAGTAAGGAGACTGAGCTACACGATCTGTCATGTGCCTCAAGATCTGAAATCCTAATCTCAATGACCAGATTCTGTACAAAATAAAGAACTGGATTATATTTGAGGAGAAGAATCTGCCTCAGAGACAGGCTGGAGAATGGAGAGGAAACATCTTTTAAAAGTCCTACAGCAATTCTCTCTAAGGAGTGCTTTCCTGACATCTACTAATAAGACATACTCTTATTGGCCTATTAGTGCTCTCCACAATAATGATAATACTAACAATGATGATGAGAAATATGTTAGAGTACTTCCAATTACCCCAGATTTTCTATGATAGAGGGAGACTGTTATCACTGTGTCCATTTCACAGATAAGGAAGCTATAAATGCTTAACTATAATGCAAAAGAGATCTTTTTTTGTAAGGACTATGCAAGGATCCTATGATAAAAATAAAATGCTGCTTCTAAGATAATTTATATGAAAATAAATAATACCTCTAACCATGACGCAATTTGGAAATTAGCATATGGGATCATAGTGTAAATACATGGTCTGTGAAGTGACAGAGATAAACAGAGTCTAGATCCACAAAAGGGCAACATGACACTTACTGGACATCATACTAATAGTACAAATGTATTTAATATGATATGTGCATGTAACTCTTTTATTGACAAAGGTCAATTCAGAAAAAGGGAATGAGAAGTTTGTTTGTTTGCTTTCCAAAAACTGCCCCATCTATGATATACTGAACACCACCCCCACCTCCAACCTGTCTCTATCTTGTTTATCACTGGGATGTCCACTCCTTAACAATATCTCAGTTTACTTCTACAGCTTCTCAGTCACTCTTCATTACTAAACAGTCACTTCTTTACTGAGGACTTTATGAAAACCTCAGTCTCTTATTCAATTCAAAGTTCTTCCCTCCGTTAGCTAAGGCTAGGCCTGTGCTTCTTGAGTCTTGGAGCGGATGAGGTCATGTGGTCTGCTTTTCCATAGCAACTCTTCTCACTTCCTTCAAGTGCTTAGTCCTCAGGCAGCTTGAAAGAACAGGCACAAGACAGACTCCTCACTGACTCCATAGCTCACAGTGCCCTCCTTGTGGGCTGTCCCTCTTATGCTAGGCCATTTGTCTGTGGGATGTCTCCACTCTTTCACACTGATGCACATACACATGAAGGGTAGTCCTCAGGTTCATTGGGTAGTAACAGCTCTCTCTTCCACCCCTCCTCCTGCGTGAACACATGGCCATACAGGGGAAGAAATGTCAGTCTAGCCCACATGCAGTTATTCTTTAGGGAAGTACCTTTCTCTTCAAACACTACACTCCCTGAAAAGTGATTCTACCCTTCTTCCCAGACATGTTTTCAACTTGTGTGAGGTAGAGGGAAAGAGCAGATATTGGGAGAGTGGCTTTTAGTGATTATCAGAGGACCCTTAGGAATATAGTTGGCCTCAACTGATAGAATCTCTCTGAATTTAGAAATAAGGAGACTTAGGGGGCACCTGGGTGGCTCAGTCAGTTAAGTGTCCTAGTTTTCATTTCTGCTCAGGTCATGATCTCACAGTTTGTGAGACTGAGCTTCATGTTGGGCTCTGTGTCAACAGCACGGAGCTTGCTTAGAATTCTCTCTGCCTCTGGCTGCACCCGCCCCCACCCCCCCATATGTGTCCTCCCTCTCTCAAAAATAAATAAACATTTTAAAAAAGAGGTAAAGAGACTTAGATGTCTTAATCCTTTAACTGTAAAGTTTGTCACAACTCTGGGCAGGCATAAATGATCTCACTCAGTATCTAACTACTGCTAACTAAAGTATTTATAATGTAGATGACAAAATATAAAATATATGTTGATACTATTATAATTGTTCAATTTAATATGATTGACTAAATGTCAGATTTTTGTAATTCTATGAATGCACTTCTCATAGGGAACAAGATGCAACATTGCAAAATACAAAATGAGATGAGGATATTTACAAGATAAGTGATTCAATCTACCTTAAATTTAAAAACTTAGCAAAAACATTAGATACATAGAGTAAAATAATTTCTATCTTACACACACACACACACACACACACACACACAAACACACATGAGATACTTGTAAAACTGTGATAAAAATAAATATCAGTTTGTGGTAGTTATTAAGCTTGTGTATCCTAGGCAAACTTATCAAATTGAATCTGGAAGACCAAAAAAATTATGTTATAATTGGGAAAGATAGCATATTATGTTCTCTCTTTTGTTATTATTTTAAAAATTAAAATTTTAATGCTAGAACTTTTAAAACATAATTTAAAATTATATACTAATTATTCTTTTTTCAAGATTTTATTTTTAATTAATCTCTATAGCCAATGGGGGTTCCAATGTACAACCTTGAGATTGAGAGTTGCAAACACTACCAACCAAGCCAGCCAAATGCCCCTATACTAATTATTCTTATAGTATAAAATATATGTTTTAAAATTAAACTACAGGGAAATAAAGTTTTTCATTTGATTAGATATCACCTACCGAAAATCAAGGGTTCTATCCTAATGTGGTATCCTTTTAAGTGTATTTTTTTGATTCACTGAAGAATATGTTAATTTGAATTTATTAACCTATGCAATTGAGAAATGAATCCCAAGCTAGCAGAAAGAAACCAATAACAAAATAATTTATCTTTCAGTTTTGTTAATACTAGAGTACAAACATTTGTTGGAGAACTGAATCACCTTATTAATCAATCTGACTATAACTTATCATCTTGTACTACTCCCCTCCACCCAAATTAAAAAAAAAAGGGAGACATAGACATATTAGGATAATTTATGAAATATGCTAGATGAGGAAATAAGTTCATTTTTTAAAACTCCACTTCCATAAACATAAATAAGCATATATATGATAGTTTTCATTTGCAGAGTTTCTAAATTAAGAACAAATTATCCACACGATATGCAGCATTTTCCCTAGATATGTCAATAAGCAATACTTTTCTCTTTGAATTTATTAGTTCAATTATTTACATGAAGTGATAAAAATGTACTTGCCATCAACACACAGTTGGCCAGAATCATAATAACCAAAGCCAACAAACATCATTTTACATCCCTTGAGAAGTTAGAGAAGTCAGATACTGCCCATAAAGATAGAGACATTTGTACCTTACATGTGATCATTGTACCAAGGGCATAAACACAAGGGACAGGATTCAACAGCAACAGGTGAAGAAAACACCTTGTGATGAGTAAACGTTAGGCAAAATGAAAAATGTGAATAACTGATAAACATTAGACTCCACTTGAAATATTTTTTCTTCTTCTTCTTCTTTTTCTTTTTTGGTCTAGAGGCATGGAGTTATCAGGAAAAGTAGCCTTTACATATTTGTCAGTAATTAAATACAGATATAAATAAGTACAAGGTTTTGATTTTAAGTAGTCTGCATTGTGCTTTTTCATCATCAAAAGTCACCTAGATTATTAGTTAAATAAATTTTTATTAAAAAACTTGGGATACATAGCATTTTCTTTTTCTTTTCTTTTCTTTGGGGGGGGCAAACCTCTTATAGCTTTTGTTTTGTAATAAAATATACTTATCAGGACTAAATTACCATTTGCTTTACCTGTTGATTATAATTCTGTTATGTAAGTCTGGCTTTCAAAAGACATTATAAATAAGTACTACACCATTAACAATGTCATAGCTGAGCAATATTGGGGAATATTCAGGTAGGACCACCATGAAGGCTTTCTTACAACAAAAACAAGCATTAATGCATAAAATTTTTGTTCTAGCAGATGTTTGAATTAATTATTAGTATCTGCTATTTTTTAGTTTTTAAAATTATAATCAAATACATGTGAGAGAATATTAAGAATATAAGGAAAACATTAGTAAATCGATATATTAGTGAGTCTCCTATAATAATAAAATTACCACAATTGATTGATGAAGATCTTACTCATCTCCCTGATCTTCTTCCTGCCCCCTACCCTCTCATCTTTTGCCTCCTTCCTCACCTCTTCTTTCTTCTATCATAATCTCAGCACTGTGATAAATTATAAGATGGGTCAAAGATAAAAGTGTTTGATAATGTGACACTTTTCTCAAAAAAAATGCATACCAATGTTTTAAAATGGAAATATTTATGCTGAATATTCTCAATTTTGATTATAGTCAATCTCCTTTTTAATCTCAAATCATTTTTATGCTCCTCTGTCTGCCGAAAATGTCCTACTACCCCTACTTTATTTTTTTTTTTTTACCAATTCCATCTCATCTTCAGTTGAGGCGTCATATTGAAACGCCCAGAGATCAGAAGACCCCCAAAATCAAACCACCAGAGACCAGAGTCAAAGCCAAGCGGCGAGGGTTGTTTATTTGCAGGTTCGAACCTGGACCTCCGCGCACTCGTTGCCGGTGACGCTAAGAGGCCCTGAACAAAGCCTTTGCAGCCTTTTTATAGACAGAAGTAAACAAGTCATGGGGAGGGACAGGAGATTTCCATGGTTACAAGTTTGCCATTGGTTAACATTTAAATGTGAACATATACCGTATCTGATTGGCTCCCGCCATCAGGTTTTTGGCGGGATCCAATTACAACATTTGGGATACCTTTGAATTCAGCCTATCATAGAGCGAGTTTAAAGTCTTGTTTGGCGACTAACAGGTTAACATCTCTCTCTCCAGGCCCTTCCCTCAGCAAGGAAGGGAGTAGCTGCTGGCCTGTTCGGATTGGCTGCCGCCAAGGTGGGGCGGGGGGGTGACGGAGGGAACATGAAGCTAGTCGCTTGGGCAATCCGGTGGCGGGAAAGCAAGCCTTAAGCATTGTTACAGAAGCAGAAAGAGCTGGTTAGGTAATAGCTTCCTGTAGCGCAGGCATTTGTTCAGAAGCGGAAAAGCTGGTTAAGTTTTAGGTTTAGTTTATCTAGGACTGGGGCTACAAGCAGCCCGAGGTTTCTCCTAATGGAGGACTTAATTTTTGGCTCTTCAATATTCCCTACAAAGATTTTCTTAGCTTCTTAACCTCACCAGATAGGCAATCTTCCGTCATGATCCAATAAATTTCTAGATGTAGCTTTATCATTATATTTAATCGGTTCTTTTATAATTACTTATTTATGTCTTTTTCCACAAAAATGTAGAAATGTTTTGAGAACAAATATTTGTCAAATATTCTTATTATATTTTGGATCTGGCATGGTACTAAAACATGTCCAGATTCCAAATGCATGAGGGATGCATAAATATATAAACTAATAAGCTAATTGCATTAGCATGTATTTAACTATTTCCTTTGGTTTAGGAACCATATTAGATGTTATGGAAAAAAAAACACCAAACAATTCTCTGCTCCACGTTTTCAGGAGGATAACTGGCACATTGATATTATATAGCATTGCCATTATGTTTTGTAACCTGTTGCTTGATTTATTGATACATGGATGGTAAAATTTTTTATCTCAATGCCCAGCTCCAGTGGTGGTAACTTCTCTGTATAAAGTGCCATGTAGAGAAAGATTCCAGGCCAGTGTCTGTCACATAATGGTTCCTCAATAAATATTAAATATATCATTGAATAAATAAACTATTTCTTAAATATGATTTTCTTTCTAGATAACAAACATCTCTGCTCTCTTTTTCATAATGATTTTTCAATACATTTTTCATTGCTGTTGATTAACAAATGGTAGTGGGTCATCTTGGATCCACCAAAATGCAAAACAATGAAATAGAGTTTGAGTTTCCAAATTACAGAGAGATACCAGAGTTTGTACTTCTTCATGACAGATAAATAAAATTATGTTTCTTATTTTATACTATGTTTCATGCTGGGAGCCACACCCACCTCCTCACTGGATGACAGTCACAGCCAGGAAATGGCAGCGTTTGCACAGCTCCTGTCATGAGAAATGAAAACTGGAATCTCCTTCTGCTACTACTGGCTCATGTTGGAAATGAGGCTGCTGGTATTGACCAGGCCTCACAATATTCCAGATCATACCGATATTCCCCACACAGATTCTTCATAAGGAAAAGCATATTCCTGCCTTTTCAAAAGAGATTTTAGATGAAAGCACTGTGGATGACCGTCAAAAGGCTTTTCCTATGGGCCTTGCAGATCCAAGACTTAGATAATAAAGGACGTTAAGAACAAAAGAGTTACAATTGAGTCTGGCCCTGAGACAAAGAGGCTAACTTAGAGTTAAGGAACAGATAAGGGCAGAACCTAAGTTGGTACTTACACCTTTTCCAACTGGTGATGTATGGCAGTTCCTTCCCTAAGATCTACTTTCTGAAAACACCCTCCCTTACACTGGCAGTTGGGATGAGGATAGATAAGAGTAGCTAAAACATAACCCCAAAACAAAGGCCATCACATTTAGGGTCCCCATGGTGTTTATACATTCAGCATCAAGTCAAAAAAGTTTCCACAAACAACTTGTTTCTGCTTGGAGCATGACCCCCAAGGCATCTTGTGATCAGTATTCAGGAGTGACTTATTCTGGCCTTGAATATGCTGATTGCACCCTGTGAAGGAACCTATTGTAGGAACTTCTTCTTTTGTAATTATGAGAGCAAATGTGTTTCCTGAAAGACCTGTTTCTCTTAATACTTCCCCTTAAACAAACAACTATTGACCCCTGCTCACAAAGAACTAACTTCACCCTTTTTATGCTAAAAGCATTGTCTTGTATGCTAAAGATACCTTCCTTCCCCATAGGATAAGCATCTAAATCCCCTACCACAACCACTATTGATAAAGGTTATGCAGGAGTCTTCTACAAATCTCTGTTCTGGGAAATTCTTCCATATCAAAGAAGTTTGTCATCAGAAATCATTGTCTAAGGCAAATGCCACTGCTGTGCTGTCCCCCAAACACTTAATTATAAAATAAAGTTGAGCCCCAGTCAGAGCAGAGATGCCTGCCTGGGGACCGGAAAGATTATCGGGCCTCTCTCATCCCTCCCTCGCCAACACTGTCCATCCTTCAGGGACCCCTGGACCTGCTGGAGTTGGTCTCTGGCAGTTACAGAACATGTATCCTATTTAAAATAGTCCCACTACTTAACATACTCTTACTAGCAGTATACAAGACTTCTCATACTTTAACAATGGCTATTTTCACAGGTTCTAACTTTTTGCCCATGTGACAGTGTGAAACAGTATTTGCATTCACTTGATTAAAATAGAAATTTGCAACATTTCCCCCATGAGATTTCTAGTATATTCTGAATTCCATAGGCATTGTCTGCACTTTGCAAATCAAATATTTTCTGAGTCTAAGGCATCTACTTGCACTGCTTTATGATGCTACTTGGTAAACAGTACTTTTTATACCAAAGTGGTCAAATTAATTAGTTTTCCCTCATGATGTTTTCTTTTTTATATAATGTTTAAGAAATCTTTTCCTAACCAGATATCACGAAGATAGGCTTCAGTATTTTTCAGTATCACTCAAAATTTTTTTAATATTTATTTATTTTTGAAAGAGAGAGAGAGAGAGAGAGAGAGAGAATGAGGATGTGTGCAAGTGGGGGAAGGGAAGAGAAGAGGGAGAAAGAATCTGAAACAGGCTCCAGGCTCTGAGCTGTCATCACAGAGCCCAAGGTGGGGCTCAAACTCATGCACTGTAAGATCATGTCCTGAGCCAAAGTCAGACACTGTAAGGACACAGGTCTAAACCAAACTGACTCCATGACAGGCTTTAAGTTTCCCCTCTAAACAAGAAGGCCTAAGTTTCAGCTTCCCTGAAACTATCAGGCAGTTACACATTACCCAAAGCAAGAGAAACCACCCTTAAAACACCCAATCAGGAAAGGTCAGCAACCACCCTCCACATTACTAAGGGAGAGGCCTGTAGATAGAAACTATAGATAGGACCCTGTTACCTAATGTTAAAGTTAACCCGTTAGCCCCAAACAAGACCCTAGGCTCGCTCTGTGATTGGTTGAATTTAAAGGTACTCTAAATGTTGCAATTGGATCCCGCCAAAAGTAACGAATACTCTAGAAAATGTGTATGGTTAAACTTGCTGTCAATGATGTCGAATAATTATGATTGGATCACTGCTCCCCTGTCACAATTTCTGTAACTTCCCCGTAACTTCCCCGTCACAAACCCCATGAAAACCCTACTCTGCCTTTGTTTGGGGCTCTCAGCACGGATCCACAGCATTGGTGAGGTCTGGGAGCCCAGGCTTAAGCCTGAATAAATGCCCTCTGCTTTTGCATACATGACTCGGACTCCTTGGTGGTCTTAGGATTTTGGGGAGATCGCGATCTGGGCGTAACAACACTTAATGGACTGAGCCACCCAGGTGCCTCTCAGCATCATTTTTAAATCTTACATTTAGATCTATCCTCCATTAGGAATTTATATTTGTGTGTTATGAGAGATTGGAAGATATATTTAGTCTGTTTGCTTATTATCTGTATATGAATGGCAATGTGGAAGGTGACCTAAATATATCTTTTATTCAGATTCAATGTTTTGGGTCTAAAGTAAAGAGGGAATCAAAGAATGTGTATTAGCATAAAATGGTAAGAATCTGAATTAATTTGATGGTAATCAGAATTTTAAAACAGTAGTGTGGGAGATACAGGAACCATTATTCAAGAAGAATTAGCCAGACTTTATAGCTAGTAAATTTTTTTATTGCATTATTACCTAATGGGGGTCATGTTAGAATAAAATGTAAAACAAAGAGAAGAATTTGGCTGAAGTGATAATAAAGGATTCATCTCTGACCACATTACAACAGATTATTTTAAAAAGGCCCAGATCATGGGTGAACACATTAGTGCTTTGACTCCTAAGAAACATATCACTGGCATCCAGTAAATGCTTGCTGAATGAATGTAAATTGTTTAGTGAATAAAAGCAGTAAGCCATAGGATAGGATGAATAAGGAGGTGTTATCAGACAACTGGATATTATTATATTGAGAAAAGAAAGTCATGAAAATATCACTGGAGAGCACCACTAGTTTGTCATGGTCAGAAAACCAGTTAAGAAAGGTCTTAGTTTATGGAGCTGGACTCTCAACCCTGAGTGGTAAGAAGGTATGAAATTTGAATTTCTGTGCTGGCAACGCTAGGTTAATCTGTGAGTTTATAGTTGACTTTCCTTGCTCTCTAATCTTCTTTATTCTTGCTGAGCCTGAGGCATTCCTGTTTTCAGGCATTATATCTTGTCGGAAGGAAGCCAGGCAACTATCGGTAAGTATTGATCCTAGTGTAAAGAAGAACTGAGAAAATTCTGAATATGAGGAGGCAGACAGGCACTCGAGTAGAAACATTGAGGAGAATTCCAAGGATGCTGGACTGGACACAGGCAGCCATTTAGGGTGATAAATATTTTAAGAGTTTTTAACATTTCATAGGAGAACAGATAAGATTCACATCACTCTATTAAAAAAAATAATGAAAGGTAAATCGATTACTCTAACTGTTCAACCCAAACCAGGTTAATGCAATGATAACAGTTACCATTTATTAACTACATTTTTTGTCAATACCCTATTCAATTCTCACACAGCCACAGGTAGAGTTGACTTCTTAACTTACTTAACTGAAATGGAAAATGAGAGGTCAAGTGACTTTTTCCAGATCATTCAAGAGGTAACTGACAGGTCCGCCTGTCCCTACACCCTGTGATTTTACTTCAAAGCTATTCTGCCTTCCCACCTGGAGAAGTGACTACAGAGAATACAATTTCTGAGAAGCAGAAGAAGGATTTGCTCACAGAAAACATACCTCTGCCTGCCAAGTGATGCTTAAAATCCCCTTTACAGGGTGTTAAATTCTTTGCTTCCACAGACTGAGATAAGGTTTAAAATGCAAATAAACTTTAGAGAGATAACATTTGGGTGTAAATTCATGAAAAAAAATATAAAATCTTTTTGTGAGCAGATTTGTTTAGGGAATTATGCTTTTGTGCCACATGGCATATAAAGGAGGGAGTGAACTGGGGCAAAGGAACGATGAGGGGACTATGGAAGATGAGAAACAGAAACGTCCTGCATGGCTATTATTCTTGCTGAGAGTCCATCCTTGATTTTGTCCTGGCATGACATTAGGATCTTTAGGAAAATAACAACAATAACAGAAAGCAAGACAAAACAACACATTGTTTTCGATAAACCTTCATATGTTTGAACCCTGAGAAGGGAATAAAAACAATTATAGTTAAAAGAAAGTGAATATGTTTAACTCTCTGATTTTGATTTCCTGAAGGCAGCCACTAAGCCATAATGCTACCCTCTGCCTCTCCCCTCCTCCACACTTCTTTTTTAAAAAGCTGTGCATTCAACTGTGTTCAGAGAACCATTTCTACCTGCCAATATTGTCTCTGGGAAAAGAGGCAAGTTAAAAGAAGGACATTTTGCTGCTCCTGTAATATTAGAAAATGTGCACAGCTGCTACAAATATGCTTCAAGGGTAACATCTGGAAAGAGAGTTCCCCAATTGATTAAATCATTGCCATTTAAGTGCAAATGCACATCTTTCCTTATAGCTTTTCCCTCTCTCTTCCTCAATCTCTAGCTTATAACTAAAAAAAATCATGCCTTAAATATAGCAGCATGTTTCCTAAATTTAGAATTTGCCTGAAGTGTGTTTGATTTGCAATTCACACGTATTAAAAAGTATTTAATCTTAAAACTGAAATTGTTTTGATAAGTTCTCATAATGCTTTCTTTTAGCATTAAATAAGTAACTGACCTCATGTTACAGAATGGGGGATACTTATAACGGAAGAAAGTGCCACGTAATTCCCAGTATAAAAGCTTCACTATTTGGTATGTGCACAGAAATGTCTATGGGGAAATTTAATTATCAAATAGGGAGATCTAAAACGATGCAAGTTTACACTAACAGAACTTGAATTGCTTCCAAATAAATTAGTAAAAAGTCTCTAGGACTCTAATTTTTTTCCCAAACAAATATGTCTCATTAACCAAACTGAAAAATACCACATACCTCCACTATGAAGGAAAAAGTAAAATGAAAATTTCTATCTAGAATTTCAAGAACTGTCCTAATCAACAGAAAATGCTTTCACATGTAATTTTAGCTTTGTCAATTTAAATTATACCATATTACAGGCTTAATATAACAGAAAGGGCCTTACTTATGATGACGTAAAGATAAAGCAGAACTACAGTACTGGTGTAGTTTATTTCAGAATGAAAGTAACATGAAACATTCTCTCTCTCTCTCCCTGCCTCCCTCTCTCACTCTCTCTATTTCTCTCTCTCTCTCTCTCTCTCTGTCTCACACACACACACACACACACACACACGCTCCCTATGAAATATCTACCATAATATCAGGCTTAAATAAATATACAAAAGAGACCGTAAGTTCCCCCCAGAGCATTTCATTAACCACTGTGCACTGTGTCAGAAGACAGATGAAGTGTGGGATACAGGTATCCCCCTGTATCCGAAAGTAGAGCATTCTTATGAAACCTTCTGCAAGTGGGAACCATGTAAGATGAAGAAGCAATTATCACCTCATTAAAGTGAAAATCCTCTTTGGATTTCTTTCAGGTAGAAAAAAAAAAACAGGTACTAATGTAGATCTTTCATAAAAGCTAAGTGGCATAAAGAAACTTTCAGAGAGAGGGGAAAACCTGTATTCCCAAACTCACTGGATTATATAACTAATTTTTTAAGGAATTGGGGGTGCCTGGGTGGCTCAGTCAGTTAAGCATCTGACTTCAGCTCAGGTCATGATCTTGCAGTTTGTGAGTTCGAGCCCCATGTAGTGTTCTGTGCTGACAGCTCAGAGCCTGGAGCCTGCTTTGGATTCTGTGTCTCCCCCTCTCTCTGCCCCTCCCATGCTCATGCTCTGTCTCTCTCTGTCTCTCAATAATAAGTAAAAACGTTTAAAAAATGTTTAAAAAAGGAATTAAAAGTACTACCATTTATTGAATCTACATTATGTGTCAGACACTCTGTTAAGCACTTCATATATCTTATTTGATTCTCTATTATATCACTTTATGTGCAATGTTTTTTATTATTTCAGTTTGTAGACATGAAATCAAATTCTCAGTGGTTAAGCAATTTGACCAACATAATTAAAGTGGGGAAAAGATTGAACCCTATCTCCCTGACTCCCATATCTCCTCTCTTTCCCACTATGTTCTATTACCTCCCAAAATGTAACCTGAATCATAGATCAATACAGTATATGTAATCCCGGAAAGAATTTTCACTGATATTTGTGACCATTTTCAAGCACAGAGAAAAATCTCTTGAAGGAGTGATAGCCATTAGATCCCCACCCAGCAATTTACCTTTAGTAATGCCTCTATTTTCAGGTGGATTAACTTATTATCTACACAAGGGGTCATAATATAATGTCGAGGATTATATTAATTGCATTCAAATGTACACAGTTTTCTATGTAGTATATGACCACTATTAACTCTCATAGCAGTTCATTTTTGCCAAGTACTTCAATTATTCCTTAATTGAAGGAATTATAGTTTGTTATAATTTGAATTTTATGACTTATACAACTGAAACATTTTTAAAAGCTTAATTTTTGTCAAAATTCCATGTTCCAGTTTAATGTCAGTGTGATGTATTATAACAGAACTTCAAAACAGACTAAATATATATTGCAGCCTACATGTTGGAGAAAGAATACAATATACATTACTTTGTGACTTTTACAAAATTTTCAGAACCACAACCACTTAACATTTATTTCAGAAAAATGGCTCCCTCAGTACTCAACTCGTTGCTTTTTTGTGAAAATGATGCTTTATTTTTTGTCTTTTTCAACCCAGTTCTAACAGACCATCTCTAAAAGCTATCAACTTTCATACAGTGTTATGAAAAAGGACCCATAAAATTAAAAATTGTTGTGCATCAAATTATCATAAATTAGTAGTGATTAAAGAAGAAGTTGTATGATCTAGTAGCCTTTAACTAAAGTAGTTTTACTTTATGCTTGGTTCAATAACTGGGGGTGTTATATGACTGTCCTGAAATCAGTCTTACTTAGAGTTATTCCTTTATGTTCAGATATGAAAGATCAATGTAAAGTATATTGCAAATATATATATAAACAATTGTTAAGAGATTTGGAAAGGTAGACTTGATATTTCTGAGAAGAATGTAACAAAAAAGAGTGGAGTGAACTATGTGAAGGTAACTTAGGGACTTTATTATTTGTAGTCTCTTAATCCTTTATAATTAAATTATAGTTTCATAAAGCCACCTTCTCTGAATTTAAAAGAAGTAAGAAAATAAATAATTGGTCATTTATGAACTATTTTTAAGGTGTTAATATTTGCCCTAGGGCCAAATTCTGGCAAAAGACTGTCTTTAATTATTCAGTGGTCTTTAATTTTTGTGGATTTTAGTTTAGATTTTGCAAGAACTTGACCTGTAATAGTCTGCATCTTAAATTGTTATTGGATGGTATAGAGATTGCTATGTATTCTTTATTGACCAAGGTATTGACCACCTGTAATTAATGTAATATATATTTGAATTTATTTTACACTATTGCAGCTTCATAACATTCTAATAAGTCCCCTAGCCTATGCCCTGTGTAATTTCCTAGCCTTTAGTGCCAGTGGGATTTGTGAATCTGATAGGACTGTCATCACAGTCTGATGATTATGTTATAGTTTATGGCAGAAAGAATTATGGTCTCTAATTAGTTGATGTTGTGTTGATTGAAAAGGATAGTATGCTGGGTTGGCAAAATCATTAAGAGGAGTGAGATAGATTCTTATAATAGCATTGGAGAAGCAAGATGCCATGTTTTGGAGCAGATCACGTGGCAGAGAATAGCAGACAGCTGCTAGCAGCAGCCCCTTTTGACAACCAGCAAGGTAACAACAGTTATTTCAGTCCTGTAACTGTGAGGAAATATATTCTGCCACAACTAGTGAGCTTAGAAGAGATCCCCAAGCCTCAGATGAGATGGAAAACAGGGCTGACACTTTGATTTCAGTATGTGATACTCTGAGCAGAGAATTTAGCCACAGTATGCTTACAGTTCCAATGGATAGAACTGTGAGGTAATAAGAGCTGCAAAATGTACAGTGACGTGTCACTCAATGATAGAAAACAAACACAGCCCTCTTATTTGTGCACAACCTCCTATTATTTAAGTCTTGGTGAAACTTTGAAATATTCAGAAAGAGATGTTACAAGGAGTGCTATGTGGGAAATCGTGCACAATTTTAGCAGCCATAGCAGAAAGTTCCCACCAAAGACAGAACATCCTTGCTCTAAGAGAGTCTTGCTCATCACCATCCAAGCTTTAATAGCTGCATTTTAGGACATGAAAGAAATTAAAACTGGACCTGACTCGATTCTGACTGAATTCTATTTTCTACAAAGATACAGAACTTAATGTCATTCTTTGTTCTTTCCTCAAGGATCCATGCTTGGAAGAATAACAGAAGGAAAATGAGAAGCAGAGAAAACAGAGTGAAGACCATGAAGTGACAGAAGTCAGTGTTGAACTGGTATGGCTGGAGTGGTGGCTTTAGACTGGAGCGGAGGCATCAGGCAGCACTATCGCAGAATGACAGAGGGCAGTAAATTATGGAGCCCTGCTATCTCATGGGCCACCTCCACTGGACCACGATCATTCACCTCTCACTTCCATCTTCCAGCCCCACCACACCATTGCCTTTGAACAAACAGTGCCAACCACAGTCCACAGTAGTGATTAATGCTCTCTCCTCCATGTGTGTCCTCATAAGTAAAATTAGGATATCACTGAACGTGTGTGATTGAAGTTGCTGAGAAAAATAGTGGGGCTCAGGTAACTCTAGGCAAATTTGCTAATTGCTATCCTCCAAACTATTATGGCTCTTGAGTTAAGATCAAAAGTGTAGCCTTTCCTAAAGCCACTTTTCTACTGGGAGCAAAGAGTGAAACCTTGATTTGAGGAGTAAGAGTGAGAAATGACTGAAGGTGATTTTGGTGCTTGAGGCCTTTTCAGGTGAGCACATTTAGCTCCAGTATGAAATTCAGGGGTAGTAGGTATGGCAATCTGGCCTTTTCCCACGTGCACTGACTGATGGGTAGTAATATGTAGCCAGTGATGCCAAGGGATTATGAATCATGGGCCTAAATACCAGAACATTTGAGAAGCATAATTACTTTAAAAGAAAAAAAAAAAATGGATCAGAGCCCCTATCAGAACCACACAGATTAGAAAAAAGGCAACCATATACTCTATCATTTGTATTAGTATACTTTGGAGAGTTAAATATTACTATTACTATCAATCATTACACTGGCACAACAGGTATACAAGTGGACAGCCACATGTAAATTGACTTACAGTGACTCTACTAATAAATATACTAAAACAGAGAAGAGAACTTATGAGCAATATGAAGACAAAAATGTTGCCTTCGAAAAAAGGAAACAAACAGCAACATTAAAAATATTTACTTGTTGAAATCCGAAAATAGGATAGATTGTCTTCTGCATTTGAAAGGCTTTTGTAATCAAACTTCACCTCCCAGGTTTTATGTCTTATGAAAATTACTTCTATTATACAACATTTTTCTTCATTTGAGAAAAGAATTTAATATCTCCATCTACTGCCTCTTTGCTAGGTCATGAGATCTAACTAGAATGTAATAAAATTATTTTGTTTTCATTGCATTAACGCTAATGATTACCTCCTACTTGCTGCAAATGTAATGATCTTAATTTTATAGCATTGCAGAAGTTTTCTTTTAGAAGAATAAACTTATTATATTAAGAAAAGAATGAGACAGTCTAAAAAGATTGGGTAAACATAGTATAGGTAGAAAAGAAACAATGACACATATCAGCCAATTGTATTTTAAATAAACTTTCTAAAGGAAAATTAAGGAAAAGGAAAGTGCAAGCCTCAGAACGATAACTAACCAAAATAATAAATAAATAGAACAAAGAAAGAAAATAAAGAAAAGAAAAGAAATACAGAAAGACAGAAAGACAGAAAGACAGACAGAAAGAAAGAAAGAGAAAGAAAAAAAAAAGGAGACTGCAGCACTGAAAACATAAATTACTCTGGAAGCATAACAGGCAACAGAACAGATCGAAAGAGAAAAGACAAATTATACTGGGTCAATATGCTTATACTATGAATTTTGTAATTTACCTTGAATATAAGGGATTTTTTTTTAAGTGGGAGAGTAATATATTTAAATATGCTTCTTTTATAAAGATCACTTTGCCAAATTATGCAGCAGAAAACAGAGAGCCAGGATATGATAGAGATGCAGAGATCAACTGGGATACTCACAGCAGAGCAAGCGAGGTGTGAATGACTGACCTATAAGCAGAGCAAACAGAGACAAGATAAAAAATAAAGATGGCCTCATGGAGGAAGAACTATATAAGTCCTAAGTGACCGATGGAACAAGAGCTTCCAACAGAGGATGAAATCTGACCTGCGTCCCAGCTTTCTGATGTAGATGACTGCTTAAATTATTTTTAGTTGTATTTAAACTCTTTGTGTTTATTCTTATTATGATAGTAAATAAGCACTTTTTTTCTTGACAACAAATTACATACCAGGTGGTGTGCAAAGCACATTGTCTGAGTTATGTCACCTAATTCTCTGAATTGGCAGGTAAATTTGGTGATATAATTCATGGTGTCCATTTTACACAAGAGGAATCGGAGATTTAGATGGGCTACACAGCTCAGCTGCGGTTCCCGCGATGGGGACCCAGGCTGTCTTCTCCTGCCACCTGGACTGTTAAACTCTGCCTGCTCCACCCCTAATGATACTGTTTTCAAACCCAAGCATATAGGAAGAGAATGAGGAATTGGGGGGAGACAAAATGACTTTTGCTGGTCATACTGAATTTTGGATGCCTGTATGGCATTCATAATGCAGATTTCTTTCTTTTCTTTTTTTTTAATGTTTTATTTATTTCTAGGAGAGAGAGAGACAGTGTGAGCAGGGGAGGGTCAGAGAGAGAGGGAGTCACAGACTGAAACAGGCTCCAGGCTCTGAGCTGGCAGTCAGCACAGAGCCCGACGCAGGGCCCGAACCCACGAACCGCGAGATCATGACCTAAACGAAAGTCGGACGCTTAACCGACTAAGCCACCCAGGCGCCCCCATAATGCAGATTTCTAATAGGCAATATTAGACGAACCAGAATTCGTTGCCAAGATTCGGGAATTACCAATAAACGGGTGGTTAGAGGAAGCTTGAGGTTTAGACAGTCTTCAGTGTGTGGCTGGGCAGTGAGTTTCGAAAGTAAAACATGAAAGGTTTTTAGGTGTCAAGGATGGACTCAGGCTTTATACTGAAAGGTTCATGAATTGATGCCACAATCCTCTAAGAATGTAACGTGACTTCAGCTGAAAATCAAGTTACTAAAGACCCTGCTGAAATCCAGTTTTCTAGTAGATGATAGTATAGCAAGATGTCACAAGGCTGAAGGACAAATATTTTTGCTTGAAGGTAGAGGAATAATGTTTATTGATTTGGCATTTTGATCCCCACCGTCTCACCTAGCCGCTTGATATTTCAGAGGGAAATATTCATTGTTGTTTGTACCATCACTACCGTTTTTGGGCTGTCTTAAGATAAAGGGTAGGTGACACATTAGAAAGGCTAGGAACGCCTGGGTGGCTCAGTGGGTTAAACATCCAATTTTGGCGCAGGTCATGATCTCATGGTTCATGGGTTCAAGCTCCGTGTCAAGCTCTGAGGAGCCTGCTTCAGATTCTGTGCATCTCTCTCTCTGTGCCCTTCCCCTGCACTCTGTCTCTCTCTCTCAAAAATAAACATTAAAAAAAATTAGAAAGACTAAAACATCAGTGGGAAAGGATAGGCCCCACAGGGGTCTTATGTAGTCCGTAGGACTCACACAAGTGTGATTTCATAGGCTGATCCCAAAGAAAACTTTCTCCACTTCAAAGACTTTTTCTGAAGAATTGTTCAGTGTGTAAGAATTCTAGTATAGAACTCTTCACCATTCTAGTTAAAACATTTTTAGAATTTTATCATGGTTTATTTTTCAGTGTCTAAATTCAAATTTGGAATAATGCTCATCTCAGCAACTTAATATCTACAGCCAACATACATAAATTAGAACACAAAAGCCCATGCCACTATTTATTGGATGGGAAAATCTACTAGGTGGGAAGAAAAATGAAAATAGAGTGATTGTAAATTATATATTTGTGTGCAAGAACTTAAGTTGAGCAAAATATGCTATTCCATCAGCAAAACTCATAGCATTTATAGATCAGTAAAACATCTTGAACACTCTTCAGATATCTGGCTTGGCAAAAATTTGAAAAAGCACTTAGTCATGTATTTTTATGCTGGATGGCAAAGCCTATGAATACCACACAAGGCAAATTTCATCTTCATTTTTTTTTTTTTACATCATCTATGTCAGGCCCCATCCATGCTGAATTTATAGAAAATGTTACCATTTCTGAATCATACATATATTTGAAAGGAAAGATTATGGATTCTCAAGGCTGTAAGAGATGTTAAAGGTCAGGAGCTCATCCACACAACTGGGCAAACTTTCTATGTTTAATTATCATGCTTACCCACAGTTCTGTAATGTGACAGCTTCAGTCCTGCTATTCGCTGTGTGAGCCACAGCACAGGTGACATTTAGTCCTACTGCTTCATGCCAGTCAGCCCTGGGGTTAGGTTATGTTGGAATCATTTCTACAGTATTGAGAAAGTTTATTGAGTGAGTTATTTCCTGAAAAATGTCCCCCTCCCTGCAAAATTCATATGTTGAAATCCTAATTCCTAAGATATCAGAATGTGACAATACATATTTAGGATAGGGTCTTTAAAGAGGTAATTAAGTTAAAATGAGATCATTAGGGTGGGTCCTAACCAGCAGGACTTTTGATGGATGTTCTTAACTGAAGAGAAAATTAGGATGCAGACATGAATAGAGGGAAGAATAAGTGCAGACAGAGAAAAGATAAGCCAAGGAGTGAAGCCTGAGAAGACATCAAACCTTCCATGCCTTGACCAACACACTTCCAGCCTCCAGAATTGTGAGAAAATAAGTTTCTGCTGTTTATGACAATGTCTGTGGTACTTTATTATAGCAGCTTGAGCAACCAATACAGGAGGTAAAAGAGAAAAACCCCCTAATATACTAGAAAGTTCTTTGCAGGTCCAGTTTTCAAGAATCTCTGCCCTGCCAGTGACAGCCTAGTTGTCGTTACACAGAGGACTGACATAAAGAGTTCAAATAGAGGATTAAAGGCTGCTAACAGGTCTCTGTGTGTCTTTAAATCCTAACTTTTAGTACTATTTTTGCCCCTCATATTTCAGAAGGAGGGTTTGAAAAACAAGCTTAGCATTCCCTGGGGCAAAAGGGGTGGGAAGAAGAAAGAATTTAAATTACCTGCTAATGAGTAAAACTCCTTGGTGTATAAAGCTAAACTTTAAGTTACTAATTCAAAGATTTTCTGTTTAATGTATGATTTCAGAATACACTCCAATTTAGTGTTTAGGGCATTAGGAAAACTTAGAAGCACAGCTTGAATGCATTCTAATTATAAAATTAAAAGATGGGATATTGAACTGCTTAGTATGCCACTAACATACTTTCAAACAATAATGAGGGTTCCAAATAAGTAGCAGTCTTATAAAATTCAAATGGATGGCAGTTGTGTTATGGTAAATATGAGCAAATTGTGATTTCCTTATCTCAACAGTAGTACATAGAATAAGACGATACCAAATATTTGTCTCCAAATGTCAACAGTATAGTAAATCTCTGCAATCTTTTGAGGGATTACAAAATAGATAGAAAATGACTCAGTAGTAAAAAAATAAATATATAAATAGTACATATTAGTAATTTTGAATATAGAAAACATCTCTTATAAGTGAACACAAACTTTACCTCTCAGTTACTGTATGATAGGGTGAAAGTTCTCCAATATTCCCACATAAACTGAGAAACTTGATTGTGCCTTGACGTAAGAGGAGATGCCCATTTACCAGATGAAGGTATGGGGATTAGAACTGCTCCATGAACTGTTCCTAACTAGGAATCATTATATCACTAATAAATAAAGAACAAATAAGATCCCTTGAGTGGGAAAAGTATATATATACTTTTTTTTTTAGTTGGAAAATCTGTCATAAGATGTTTTCTAATGCTTTTGTCTCTCAACTATATCCTCAAATTCAAGGGAAATAGGCTATTTAAATGAATCATTGATGAAGGAAGAAAAGTATAGTCTAAGACATAGGAAAGGATTGGAAGATATGAGAAATTGTGGATCCCTTTCTACTGACATCAAGGATTATTTAAAAAAATAATTAAAAGTGTAAAAATGTTTTCAGTTTTCTTTTATCAAAATCTCTAATTTGGCTGAATGAATTTAGAATTGATTATGGGACATCCCAAAAGAATACTTCAAATAATCGGTTGACATTTGATTTTGATATGACATACTATAAAACCATTTTATTCTTTTCAAAACATGTTATAATATTTATGACTGTCACAATAGGTTTATTGTATTAAGTTAATATCATTGTTTTATTTCAAATACATATGATTTTCATGTTATTTATCTTTCTCTTTTACAACTTCTCATTGAAGATGAAATACCATCTTTTTTAAATTAATTAATTAGTTAATTAATTTTTTTTGAGAGAGAGAAGCATGCATGCATGTGCACAAGCTGGGGAGGAACATAGGGAGGGAGGGAGGGAGGGAGAGAGAGAGAGAGAGAGACAGAGAGAAAGAGAGAGAGAGAATCTTAAGCAGGCTCAATGCCCAGTGTGGAGCCCCACACAAGATTCAATCTCATTTGAATCTTCATTCAATCTCATTTGAATCTTCATTCAATCTCATGATCTCCCTGAGATCATGACCTGAGTTAAAATCAAGAGCAGTCACTTAACCAACTGAGCTGTTCAGGTGCCCTGAAATATTATCTTTTAAAAAACTGTCTTAATTAATAGAGTTAATGGATTTTGTCCATCTTTTCACTGAAATGACATGTGTCATTATGGATTTTGCTAAACTTCTCTCCTTCTTCCCAGGTGAAGGTTTTTATTAAACATCTCCTAAGGCCCTGGTTCACACCAAGCAAGACAAGTAGAAGATGGCCTTTGTTAAGGTGAAAAATGCAACATGAATTCTGTCATCATTAACAAAATAAAATCAGCATTAACAATGAGGGGCACCTGGGTGGCTCAGTCGATTAAGTGTCCGACTTTGGCTCAGGTCATGATCTCACGGTTGTGGGTTCAAGCCCCACATCTGGCTCTGGGCTGACAGCTAGCTCAGAGCCTGGAGCCTGCTTTGGGTTCTGTGTATCTCTCTCTCTTTCTGACCCTCCCCTGCTCATGCTGTCTCTATCTCTGTCTCTCAAGAATAAATTTAAAAAAACAAACAAACAAACAAAACAATGAGAGCAGAGTTTACATGGACAATTCAAATACTTGATTTATCCATGTAGATTGCAAAAATTTGGTTGGACGGTTCGTCTTCCCTTCCCTCACTCCTCAAGCCCCTAGTAACAGACCTGAAAGACCTGTTTCCTTTTCTGACTTTTTAAAGAAAAGTCAGTTAAACCTTATTGATAAGGAGCTTCAGTTAAAGTTGAGAGGAAGAGGGGAGGGTACCTGAAGGAGAGGAGAAGTATAAACAATCTGAGAAGACTATTTTGAATTAAAGAAAGAATGAAGGTTTCATAGAGAGGGAGAACTTCTTGATGTTACAGATAGATAATTCAATGTAGACTGATGGGGATTGATAGGAACACTGACAGAAAACATGAAAACCATACAAACAAAAATTCTGCACTCATCCTCTGGACCCCACGTACATACTTGATCATATTAAGTTGTATTTTCTCTTATGGAAAGAAACTGTACCTTGCTCTATCAATAAGGCCATGAAAAACTACGCACTGAAAAACAGAAAAATAAAAAGAGCTTGATATAAAAGTTGGAAACTAAGAAGCCATTGCTACACAAATAAGGACAGAGAATGATTTCTGGAAGATGAAACGCATGTTGGACCAGGTTGAGAGTGATACACATCAGGGCCAAGGAATCCACAGTCGCATACAAAGATGACAGATCATAAGAAAGTGTTTGTTCATCAGAATCCACAAGCAATTCCACAGTCGGAAGCAGCCGCACTGCAGGCAAGAGAAATACACAAATGTCAGAGCCATCTACCCTTCCGCCCTACAATTATCTGAGCAGAGTGTGCCTGGATCCAGAGCAGTCAAATAGTGACTCCAGAGAGAGCCCAGCAACAGAAGAAACAATAAACTACCATATCTAGAAGATATAGTCATCAGAGGTTACTTCCTATAGCCAGAATTGAACTTAAAGACAAGAAAAAACAACATTCCCTTTTGGACTAAGGAGTAATACTTATTAATTTTGTTCAAAACTAACTTTAAAATGTGAAGTTAATTTTAAAATATTAACAACCAATTATCACCAAACATCTGAAAAAAAACAATAAGCAGCATTTAAGAGTGGCATCAAAACGGAAGCATTGTCCCTGATAGCTTTAAAGGGGAAACATTTAAAATTTAAAATTAATATATTAAATATCAAAAAAAATATTGGAGATTTAACACATCAATTTCATCCTTTAGAAAGCAGAGGTTGCTGAGAAAATGTAAATGTTCTAGGGCAAGGGTAATTGCCAAAGCAATTACATTAAATAAAACATTAGTTGAAGATCAGAATTGAAATGGCTGGGAATAAAATTAAGGAATTAGAGAAATCTTTAATGTAAAAATTAGAAAGAAGACTTGTGGAATTAATCCTACCTAAGATTTTCTTTTCCCACTTATTAGTGATGTGAGAAATACATGGCAAATTTATTTACCAACTACTAAGTGCGAGTTATGATTTTAGACATTTTATGTATGTTTTCACAACACATAGCAAGATTATATCACCATTTTACAGATGAAAATCCAGAGGCTTAAAAAGACTAATAATTATCTTCAAGTCATTCAGATAGGAGACTGAGCTACCATCCTGCCTCTCTAAATCTTAAAATATTTAGGTATTCTGATTTTTTAAGCTAGATCAGGTATAAATTCTGGGGTCCTACATGCTAATAAACATCAGAGTCCAAGCAAGCATACTGTAGTGCATTTTAATATGAAGTAGTGATACATTTTCAAGGAAAAGAATCCAAGTCTCTGAAACACAGAAATGTTTCTGATGTAAATGTAACATACATTTCAGAATGAATTCTGACTTTTGGTTTAATAGCACCTTGATATCTACTATAGCTGTATTTGACAAAACAGGGAATCATAATGAATCATACACATAAGACAGCATCTATTCTCTTGCTAATGATTATATAACTCCTATTGCTGTCAGTAGTAATTTTGAAGTCATACATTTTCAATGAAAAATCTTTGTGTTAACAAGTTTTTATGCAGTACTTGACATGATTTCAGGTTTGACAATAGTAATCTTACTATTTTTTACTTTAAGTTACATCTTTTTGTTAGTTTCATGACCAGAAGTTAAGCTAGAGTGGCAGAATAACTATATTTTATATATTAAAATATTCTTAACAATATCATTTTTGTTCCAGTATTATCTTAACTTTTCATTGACTTTTTTTTCATTATCCTTCTATTGAACAACTCAAACTTTTGAATCTAACTCAAATGTTAGCTTTAGAGTACTTTTTTTAGACCCCCCAAAAAAAGAGAATTAAAAAGTTAAATTATAAAGATTCAATATATTCCAACTACTAATGAATATATTTAATTTTTTTCAATCATGTTTAATTCATCCAACAAATATATATTGTTTCCCCGTTGTTTCCTTTTCTACAAAAGTTGATTTTTAATAAAGACTACATTCTTCAAGGACACCTGGGTGTCTCAGTTGGTTAAGCATCTGACTTTTGGTTTAGGCTCAGGTCCTGATCTCAAGGTCTGTGAATTCAAGACCTGCATGGGGCTCCACAGTGACAGCATGGAGCCTATGTGGGATTCTCTCTCTCCTCTCTCTGCCCTTCCCCTGCTTTTGCTTTCTCTCAAAATAAAAAAAAAATTAATAAAACAAAAAAGGGTACATTTTTCAGAAAAGCTTTTAAGAACTAGGGAACAAAACATCCATTCCAAAACAGGGAGAAACTCTGGATTTTTGTCAGAAAAGTTGTTGGCTAAATCTCAGTGCCTCTATTATGCAAATAGGGCTCTTTGTTCTGCTAATGATATTACATCATTTACCCCACTTAAAAAGATAGAGAATATGCATTTATTTAGAGAGGACTGGAGACTTGGAAGAGTGATAAAAATGAAATTAATATATTTTTCAAGAACTATACAAGGTAAAATGTTGGTGACTACACATTTTTTTTAATCACAATATAACATCCTGAAAGGTAGGCATGTAGAATTTTTATTTTACAGATGACCAAAAAAACCTACAATGAGCATCTAAGAAAACCAGCTGGATTAGTGTCAGGGCTCAAAAGCTCCAAAACTCGTAGCCAACCCAACTCATTCAGAAGCACTTGATTTTTTGTGCAGTCACTAAATACCATGGCAGAAATTTTCTTTTGGGAAAAAAGAAAGAAAATAAACTAAACTGTTTTGATTCCTGCTCTTTGCAGACTGGGTGTGTGAACCTCTCCTGTACTAACAGAGTCTGTCAGTCAGCTCTGCTTGAGCACAAGCTTAACAGGCCATAAATGCCAGAGCAGGATAAAGAGAGTAAGCAGGAGAACTGTTATTGACAGTCTTAACAAGCTCTGATAATTGATTTATGTAGAAAATCCAATTAGATCTGGCTGACCAGAGCTCCAGTGACACCAGGCTAAAGTCCAATTGTGAGCAGTGATTGTTGTTAGGATACCCGTTGGCCAACTGATCAAATATTTAAACCCCCTTTGGTTTAGTTCCCATAATAAAGATGCTACCGTTACTTCTCCACACATTAAAATCCAAGCCCGTGGAGAAAGGCATAATAAAGACTTGACTGGCAAAAATAATCACGCAATGTTGCATACATGTATAAATAACAGAGTATGGTATTTTTTCTTCATCAAATGTTTCCAAACAAATTTAAGTCTTACATCCATCTCCTATGGAAAAGGCCTAAAAATCACCAAAGAGCATTTTCCCATGGTGTTCATTTCCTGTTCTGTCACTAGAATTGTCTCGTCATCAATTATTTAAAAAAATTATTCAGCACAGTGGTTAAATATTGTCCTCACTAACTTTGAATGGAACCTATTTAAGTGAAATTATGTTTTTTGTTTCTTTTCACTATTTTGGATATACCATTTTTACATACATTCCTAATAAAATTCTATGTCATGTATTCAAAAGTTAATGTACACTAAATGAACATAGGAACCAAGCAACCACAGACTCAATTTGATTCTGTTCTTTGACCTGTTAACCATCACCGGTAGCTGAGTCCCCACATCATGAAGAATGTTATTTTGCTCCACCTTCCATACAGGCTCGGAATAATGTTCATCTTAATTAGGCTTACTACAAACTAAAATTCAGTAATATTCATATAGTAAATTTCTAGTGAGCTTGGTCAACCACAAATCTAACATTAATCGAATTTGGATGAGTTCCCGTATGTGCTCTTATGCTATTTTGTTCTTAATAGCATAAGTAGTGAAACCACCAGAAAGTAAATTTGCCCAGCTGGTATAAAATAATGCCTCAGTTTCTTGTCCTTGGATCAGTTCACATTCTAGTGCACCGTATCTGACACTGTATTCTTTACTTTGGTCTCTCTGGTTTATATTTTCTTTAAATAGTTAAAAGAACAACTGATCACAATTACTTATGTTCTCATCGGCGAACCATTGTATTTTAAAGCATAAAATCACTTTGTTTAAAGATTTCTTCTTCTTATTTAGATTTAAACTTGGCTATTCATTTGTTCACAGTAACCACTATAGTGCTTGGCCCAAGGTTTATGTTTAAATTAATGAAAAAGATGTCTAAGAAAAATATGCCATATGTAGATGTGTATCTATTTATTTCAGCCCCAAAGGGTGTAAAGGACATTTAGAATAAAGCACATGGTCTTTGAAACTCTTATCCATAGCAGCACATAGGGAATGACATGGAGTAAACTCTCAATTATTTGTTGAAGGAATAAACAACTTAATAAGTAAATTAATAAATGATATTCATGGTCTACAAAAGATCACAAATATTTCAGACAATACATAGTGTGAAAGAATACTTGGATTAGGATAATGCCATATCAAACTGTCATGTACAATTTAGCTTGAGAATTTTCTTCTTCTCTAGGATCTCATTTGCAAAACAGTTTTCAAATACAGTGAAATATTATTCTAATGGTTCTCTTAAAAATTTTGAAGTCTAAAACTTTTTGATCCATTCAAAAATTCACCGTAAAGTATTTGAAGTTGTCTAGGAATAGTATTTGTACAAAGATAAACTATATAAAACACTCAAGCTGTACACATAAGCATGTGAGACCACTTTAGAAGAAGAAACTCCTTCTTGAACCTGGTGAATCTTTTTATCAAATCAATTCTGTGAAGTCTTTTGCTTGTTGAAGCAAAGGGGTCTGTCTCCATGTGTTATTAAGAATTTCACGGAGACTAATGGAAAAAAGCTCTGTTCTCTTCACGACCAGAAGAGGCTTGGCCCCTTCTTGAGAAAAGCTTACTTGATTCATTCTAATGGGTGAGAAGTAACAGTAAAGCAATTGACTACATTGTAGGCTACTCAAAAAGGGAGCTGGCAGGGGGAGTGTTCTCTCCCTAAGGAACTTTCTGAGTCATGATCTCTTTCCAGGCTAGTGTGAATAACTGCAAATGGTGGGTTATTCTCCTGTGGACTGTGACTAATAACCTTTGAGTGGCTTTCAAATTCCCAGAGAAATAGTCCCTGCATCTTCAGCATACATCAAAGCCCAGCAAGAGATAAAAAATAAAATAAAAGGGGCACCTGGGTGGCTCAGTCGGGTAAGCAGCCGACTTTGGCTCAGGTCATGATCTCACGGTTCGTGGGTTCGAGCCACACGTTGGGCTCTGTGCTGACAGCTAGCTCAGAGCCTGGAGACTGCTTCAGATTCTGTGTCTCCCTCTCTCTCTCACCCTCTCCTGTTCACACTGTGTCTCTCTTTCAGAAATAACTAAAAAACATTTAAAAAATAAAATAAAATAAAACAAAATATACACCAGAATATACAAAAATTAGGAGAAAATGAATGCATTACTAAGAAAAGAGTGAAAAAAATAACAATACACACCAAATATTTCATTTAACTTTTTCCCCAATATCCCTTCATGCCAATTTTTTAAATAATTAGTATAATTTATGGCATAGATCATGTTTGGACATTGTTCATGGTCATAGTATATGACATATAGTAGAAAGCTTTTCTTCTTAGTATCAGAAAACTTCCAAAATTTTTAAAATAACCTACTTGACATGCTTGATCCCACCAAATAAATCATATCAATTTGATATTAGATATAACTGGAAAGGAAGAGTTCTGGGTAAGGAAACATTTGTAAAGGTTTTTGTTTTGTTTGTAGTTAACTGACATTCCTACTCTAGACACAAAAGCTTCGTCTGCATTATAACCCTTGAATTAGCTAAAAGCTGACTGTATTCTTTTATTTGAATTTTATTAAGTCAAACAACTGATTAAATGGAACAATAAATAAAATACTATTTATACATCCATGAGTATATATATAGAATTTATTAATTTATTATACTGGTAAATTAACCTCACAATATGCAGCTTTAGGAATCCTCACAGAACGTGTTGTATATCTTCAGTGACTAAATGTAATTGTCAAGGTTGTGGAAGACACATTTATATAAGTGAAAAAGTCGTGATGCAGTATTTCGCACAGTCATGTTGCAACACACCATCTTTTCATTTATTAAAGCTGGTTCTGTCACAGACTGAGACTGTGAACTAACATTTGAATTCAGTGTAGCCATGTTAATAGAAGTCATACAAAATGAGGCAATAAAATCAACTGGAAGCCCAGAAACTTTGGGGTCACATGCAGCAGCTTAAACAGTCTGCCCTCTTTCCCAGCTGGGGAATTCCAAGGTATCCTTCTGTCAATCTGCTCACATGTTCACATCCCAGCTAGACAGCTTGAGACCTGAGCTGATGACTACATGAAGTGGCCTTTCTCTAGAGGAGGGCTAGACAGCTGGCACGGTAGGTCACTGTGGCTTTGACATGAAACTCAACAAGATCGCTCCTCTCTCCAAATTCCACCCATGTATCTTTGAACCAACTATTATAGTAAGATCAACTACAGAGTACTTTGTAGCAGCCAGGAACAGATGATAATAAACAATAAGCTAAATACAGTGCCCTTATGTTAATAAATCAGAGTTCCTATTTAGGATTAATTTAAATCCTTAGGGAAAAAAAGGAGAAAGTAATCTGCTTTGGTCTATTTAAGATTCCTTCCTCCCTCCCTCCCTCCCTCCCTCCCTCCCTCCCTCCCTCCCTTCCTTCCTTCCTTCCTTCCATGTTTTTAGCAATTGCTTAACTTTTCTGTGATTCTGTGATCATATAATCATTTCTTTGAACGAAAGCATTCCATTCTTTGTGCAATCATTCCAACTTTCATTTTATTTTATATTTAAAATTTTTTTAAATGTTTTTATTTATTTCCGGGAGAGAGAGAGAGAGAGAGAGATCAGGGGAGGGTAAGAGAGAGAGGGAGACAGGGAATCTGAAGCAGGCTCCAGGCTCTGAGCTGTCAGAACAGAGCCTGATGCGTGGCTCGAACCTATAAACTGTGAGATCATGACCTGAGCCGAAGTCGGATGCTTAACGGATTGAGCCACCTAGGTGCCCCCCAACTTTCATTTTAAATGCAGAATTGCTCTAATATTGCTAGAGTGAAGCTTCCTCCAATTCGCTGAGGAATGAAAGTCCTTTTGCTTTACGTGTGCAGCCCTGCAACCTTGTGGTTCCAAGCACTTTCCTTGCTGCCTGTGCTTTTAGCCTTGATGCAAAAATGGGAGCCAGATTTCAAATTCCTTTCATTTCAGGGGAATACTATAACTTTCAAGTAGGAGCTGAAACCAAATCTACACATGAGCATAAATACCGTTATTACTTTTTCATATTACGAATATAGTTCCTGGTTGCCATAGTTTGGTGTTTTACAACTTCTGTAGGATAGTGATTCCTAGACTTTGGGGATTTTGTGCCATTAAGAAAAATGAGGAGCCAGAGAGTCACATAAGGTTGCATTTTTTTTCTGGGCTCATATA
Organism: Proteles cristata cristata; assembly: GCA_017311185.1. Lineage (NCBI taxonomy): Eukaryota > Metazoa > Chordata > Mammalia > Carnivora > Hyaenidae > Proteles > Proteles cristata. Next base: position 481,236 of record JAESUZ010000553.1, read on the forward strand.
TTAAAAGCAAAAACAAAAGCGGTCTATTTGTCACCAATATGTCATAAAAGAAAATTAGAAGCAGCAATTTCAATATTAGTCACAATTTTTCAAATCATAAAGATATATGTTTTAAAAACGCATTCTGTGTATCATTATCCTTGTTTCTCTGGCTTTGGTGGGGACTTCATCATGGATTGGCACTTCTCCTAAGACAGGAATTTGGGAACCACAGTCTTGGCTCTCATATAGTCAGTCTATAGATATTGAATACTTTGTACACTGAAGCCTTAAACATATATACCCATTACCAGGCATCATTTATCAAATTTAATTATTAAACAGGAACTGCTTCTATATTCTGTGTCATAATTGTAACTTTTGAAAGATTAAGCAAGCACTGCTTAATAGTTTTTACTTTTTCTGTTGTATAACATATGACTCTATCCTCTCATTTTTGGGAAATGTGACTTTGCATGATATTATGGTTAAGAAGATTAATATAAATTTAACAAAATTACTCAGAGTTACTGCTTTTAATGATTCATTACGTAAGTAAATCCAAGGAAGAAATAACTGGAGATTTGTAATTTACAGAAAGATCTAAAGCTAAAAATGTTTATTTAGTGAAACTGCTTAATTAGGAGGACAGATTGAGAAGATATGTCCAAACTTTAACCTCTTTTACACCCTACGGACAACCACTTCTATTGTTTTCTTATGGAGACTTTCAGTGGTCTTTTATAGATAAAAGCAAAATTTATGTTACATATTTTATACACTAACCTTTCTTATACCCAACTAGAAACTGTAGATCTTCTTACATGCCTAGTTATTTTTTCACTTAATAAAAATATCTTAAAGATATTTCTATATTGGTACATAGACAATAATTATATCCTATCTCTTTTCAACATGTAATCAAGAATAACAAGCCTAGAGAGGTATAGCTTTTCCGAGCTCACACTAATGAAGACATCAATTTGATGTTAGTGTTTGACAACACATATAGGATACCTTTGTTTAATAGCTAAGTGTTTACAAATTATTTCACTTATTTATTAGTCTAGGAAGGATGTTTTAAAAATACTATGGTAGGAAGAGTTCCAATTCACTTTTGTTCAAGGTGAAAAACAGTTACTCACTATATAGTTACTCAGTATTTCCTGTAAATCCCTATTAAATGTATGCTGGAAGGAGTGACTCAAGAGCTCTGTAGATCTTGCCAGTAATCATGAATGGGCCCAGACATGTTCTATTGAAAGAAATGGAAATAACTAAGACAAACTAATAGGTTCAAATGCTTTAAAATCCTAAGTGTCATTTTATTTAGACTAATGATTCCACATTTACTCAGAACATATGCCTTATTTACAAAGCCAGTCCACATTTATAGCAATGTTTCACATAAGCAATCCAGAAAAGACAAAAAAAAAAAAAAAAAAAAAAAAAAAAGGTACACTCTCAGTTGAAATGATTATAGCTTATTATTTGAGTGTTCAGGCTGTGTCTGATGTGGCTTAGCTGTATTCCAAGAAAGTTACCCCCAAGCTGCAGAACATGGGGAAAAAGTATATTCCTTCTAAGCTCCAGTTTCTGATTTGTGAAATGGGGAAACTATTTCATCATTCTTCAGTGAGAAAGATATGTTTATCAAAGAAGCTGGAAAATGGTGTTCACACAAAATAAGCTCATGCTGCTGCTGCTGAAGTTGATGATGATGATGAACAGCTTCAATGAGAGCAAAAATATTAACAGGAATAGAGTTAAAACTGTAAATTATCGGGGCGCCTGGGTGGCTTAGTCGGTTAAGCGTCCGACTTTCGCTTAGGTCATGATCTCGCGGTTTGTGGGTTCGAGCCCTATGTCGGGCTCTGTGCTTACTGCCAGCTCAGAGCCTGGAGCCTATTTCAGAGTCTGTATCTCCCTCTCTCTCTGACTCTCCCCTGCTCACGCTGTCTCACTCTCTCTCTCTCTCTCCTAGAAATAAATAAAAATATTTTTTAAAAACCTGTAAATTATCTATGAGATTTAACCCTCATTTTGAAATAGGTATGCTAAAAATTGAACTTAAATTTATGTTCAAATCAGATAAAAAAGTGAATTTCTCTCATATATTTTTAATCTGAGATATATATTTTATTGAAGATTTAAGTTGCTATGTTTCTCAGTATAAGAAAAGTGTTAGTTTGCAAAACATTAGTTTTAATACTACTTCTGCTACTAACTTACAGGGGTGCTTAATTTTTATAAATATATAAAAGAATTTTAAAATAATAAGATATATAAGTGTGATAAATCATAAAAATCATACACATTAGATATGTGTGTGTGTGTGTGTGTGTGTATGCTTTGTCTTGTCCCCTAGAGCAGTTCAGGTAAACACAGATGGTGCCTGTGCCTCATGTTTGATGTAAACACCCTTCCACCCAGCACCAGAATCTTGTTTTGTATTGACCCAAACCCCTCATACCGCATATCTCCAAACCCCCCCTTCCCTATGCCCATTAATTAATGTTCACAACCTCATTGTCTCTTTGTGCACACTCATCATGCTTGCAAGACTTCTGATTTTAATAAAAACAGAGCAAGGACCCTTATTCGGGACTCGTCTCCTCCCTTGGACATTAGCTTCTATCGAATTTTCAATCCTGTGTCCTGCTCTCTTACAGGACAAAAGAGTACTTCAGACCCAGAGTCTAAAGCAGTGGGAGTATTTTATTCTGTGTCATACAGTTAGTAGCACTGAAAATTCAAATATATACTCTCTATTGAAATTTCTGTACAGTGCCTTTAAGATGGGTTTACTCTTTGTTAACTTTTGATAGTTGTCTGTTGAATTCAACTTTTATCAGAGACTTTATTTCCCTAATTATGAGAATGAAGCATCTTATCCATAGAATAGATTAAGTGATTTGTATTGGGTCTAATCTGAATAATATTTGAATCAAGAGAATTCTATCATTTAAATTTCTACACTTAGTTCTCATCTCAGTGGATATAGAGTTAGCCCAGTATATGCTATTTCTTTCACTGATTAGAACTAAAGACTCTAACCTAAATATATACTGAAGCTACCTGAGAATTCTGAAAAGTGAGTAATAGCAGGTAAATTAGGGTGCAAAGACAAATCTTGACCAATGATAAGTATCAAATGAGTATTCTGTTTTTCTCTCTTATACAGATCTCAGCTTTGACTTGAAGGTAGCTGAATCCCAGAATCCCACTTGCAGGCTCAGGCAATAAAAACTCTGAAAGAAACAGTCTCTTTCTAACTAGGAGTCTGGAGGCAAAAGCTTCTGTGAAGTACTGAGGGTAGGATAGGAAGAAATTCCTTGTTTTCCTCATGTCTCTGTCCCTGCACAGCCCAAGAAAACAATCCCTAGTGTTAAAAATCTTACTGTTGCTGTGTCAGGGATGATGGCAGTGCAGCCATGCTGACTCCTAATCCTGTCTGGCAAGAAAATTAGAAAAAAAGTATCCTACTGTCTGAAACGTATTAGGGGGAAATCCCTGTCGTTTCTATTTCTCTCTTGCTCCTTCCCTCTGAAAGGGAAATCTGTTACATGAATGTCCACGATAGTGCAAGGAGCTAAAACCTTGAGCTGTATCAATTTTTCATCCAGAAACACCAAGAAAAGAGGCCTCTGTGATCTGGAGAGTAAGGAGCAAGGGACCGGAAAATGGGATATGCTAAATCTGCACCTGAGCTAACCCAAGTCCCAGGCTTACCCCCGAGCTGCATGTGAACTTAACAGGTCACTAGTCACATGTCAGCTGCTTTGAGAACTGGAATCCAATATAAATCACCATTCAAGTCTGCCCAAAAGATCAATACCCTTGGCCATAAAACAAACCTTATTAAAAGAATGCATACAATGTACACCTGACAATAACAGAATTAAACTAAGATTAGTTATTCAAAGATATCTTGGAAATCTAAATGTTTAGAGATTAAACAATGTACTTAAAAAATCTATGGATAAAAGAATAATCCTCAAGAAATATTAGAAAATATGTTTGACTAAAATAACATGAAAATGCAATACAATAAACCCTTGAGCAACATGGGGGTTAGAGGAACTGAGCCCCCTGTGCAGTTCAAAATCCACTTATCACTTTCGACTCTCCAAAAACAGTACTAATAGCCTACAGTTGACTGGAAGCCATACCAATGACATTAACAAGCAAGTAACACATATTTTGTATATTATATGTATTATACACTGTATTCTTATAATAAAGTTAGCTAGAGAAAAGAAAATGCTACTAATAAAATTATAGGGGAGAGAAAATACATTTACAGTACTGTACTGTATTTATTGAAGAAAACCAGTGTATAAGTGGACTCACACAGTTCAAACCTGTGTTCAAGGATCAATTGTGTATCAAAATTTGTGGGACTTTGGGTTAAAAAGATGATAATATAAAAATATATGCCAGTAAATCCCCATATTAGAAATGAAGAAAGTTCTCAAATCAATAGTCTAAAATTCCATGTTAAGAAACTAATAAAAGAAGAGTAAAGTCAATCCAAATCAAGCATATATAGACATATAATTATATCATCTATTAATGTATATTAGATATATTTACATACCATATATTAATTAATTAAATATAAAATTAAATTTAAATATATTAAATATAAAATTTATAAAATTTCATAAAATATAAAATGTAAATTTCTATTAAATTTAAAAATCAAATATTAAGATATAAATATGTAAAATTATATTGTTAAATATAAAATAAAATATAATTTAATAAAAATAATTCTATTTATAATATACATTAATATATGATATAATATGCATTATATTATATTATTTTATATGTAATATATATTGAGGGCAAAAATCAACAAAAATAAAGAAAAATCAATGGAATTATAAGTGCTTACATAGCAAGCCACGGCTTTGACATCATGGAATAATAAAGCGAACAAAAAACAGTAATCATACAAGTGAATTAAATGATTGCAAGGGCTACAGAAAGAATAGAGTGGTTTTACTGCTTTAGGAGGCTATTGAGAAAGAACACTCACTGATGGTCACTTTTAAACTGACATATGCAGGCTCTCACCACAGGGAGACTTCATGAAGGAGAAAGCGGTGACTTGGACAGAGAATAGGATGGAGAACGTAGCACCTACAATGTTCTTGAAGCCGGGAGAGATACTTGTACACGAATATCAGGATTCATACATACTGAGTGATAAAAATCATGTAACAAGCTATGTGAATCATACATCCTCTTTTCCAGTCAAGAAATGCTTCTTGGCTGCTATTTCTCATTCTAGGTATTGGGATTAGACTAGTAATAAAAAGTGTCAAGCTCCTTTTAAAGCTTATAAAACGTAGGAGAAGCACAATAAGCAAATAAATAATAAGTATACGATTTGTCCAATGGTTATGAGCCCTGTGGAGGAAGTAAAATGATTTAGGGGATAGGGATTGTGAGGGAGGGGTGAAGATTGCTATTTAGGATAAATGGTGAAGAAAGAAAGGCTTTTGGATGAGGCCAACTTTGAGCAGAGAGCAGAAAGAAAGGAGTTAGCCATGAATATAACTGGCTGAAAAAGATTCAAGGCAAACAGCAAATGTAAATGTCTTATGGTTTGAACATGGTCAGTGTCTTTGGGAAATGATAAGAAGGTGAATATGGCTGAAGGACAGTAAGCCAGAGAGAGCACAAGAGAACAGCCAGATCGTAAGTGGGCCAACCAAGTGGGCCATGCTAGTATTCTGGCTTTTACTTTAAAGGTGGGGGATTTCGAGAAGAGAAGTGACACAACCTGAGTTACATTTTAAAAGGCTCTTTCTGCCCTCTGTGTGGAGAAGACTGTGGGTGGGGGGTGGGGGGAAGCAGAGGTAGGGAGGAAAAGAGGGGAAAACATTGGAATGGGTTCAATGGAACATGGAAGAGAAGTGGAAACGCTATTTTAAACTTTGTTTTGTTTTGTTTTGAGAGAGTCAGAGACAGTGAGCAGGGCAGGGCAGAGAGAGAGGCAGAGAGAGAATCCCAAGTAGGCTTCCTGCGGTCAGTTCGCAGAGCCTGATGCTTAACCGACTGAGCCACACAGGTGCTCCTAATCAACTTTTAAAATAGTTTTACTGTAAAAAGAAAAAGAGAACTCGGACGGTAACCAGAATAGCATTTGGTATGAAGGGAGTCTTTTATTTCAGATGGAAAATTTCAGCAAATGTGTTTGTTTAAGGAAACTATCTATATATCTGGAAATGGTGATGTAGAACATGGGGAGGGGAGGATATCACTATAGTTCAGAGTCTGAGGGCTGTCAAGACCTAAGGGTTTGGCTGGAAACACAGGCCTGGAAGGGAAGACAGTACAGGTGTCCTGTTTGATAGGCTGTAGGGAACTTGTGGACTGTCTTTCTATTGCTTCCATACCTGTGTTTTTCCCTGTAGAACTGAAAAAAAAGTCCATCTGTTTAGGTTAAAGTACATGGAAGAAGGACGCCTGGGTGGCTCAGTTGGTTAAGTGTCTGACTTTGGCTCAGGCCATGATCTAACAGTTCATGGGTTCGAGCCCCATGTCAAGGTCTGTGCTGACAGCTCAGAGCCTGGAGCCTGCTTCAGATTCTGTTTCCCTCTCTCTCTGCCCCTCCCATGCTTGTGCATTGTGTCTTCCTCTCTCTCAAAAATAAATGAACAATTATATATATATATATGTATATATTATATATATATTATATATATATATATATATAATATATATATAAAATAGAAAGAGCTTAGACTCTGAAATTGGATTGTTGCATTTGAATCCCAGACTCACCATGTGTGCTTGAGAGCATATACCATAACCTCTCCTAAAATCTACTTCCTTGTTTATAGTATAGAATGAATAACACTGAAAATTTTAAGTTTGAGGTGAGAACTGCATGATATAAATAACAATTCTTTGTTAGTAGTTATTTGTGTGTGTCATCTGTTTTAATTTCCAAACCCTTTCTACATGATGTTGACCTTCTCTGATAGATTTATTTGAATTTTTCCCAGGTGAAAAAAAAGTTTCTAGAAGTGTTGGATAGGAAATGATAGGAAAAGCCCAAATTTGCATACTAAATATTCTGATTTGGCTTTCTAGAACATGCAGTAGGGAACAGAGCAAAAGAATAAGAGCTGGAAGGCTGAGAGTCTAACTTCCTTTGTGGTATAACCAGATAGGAATAATAATCCCTATGCATGACAATTAATTTTATTTGTTAACCTGGCTAGACCATGTTATGCTGTTTTGGTCAAACACCAGTCTGGATGTTACTGTGGGGCTCTGTGCTGATAGCAGTGAGCCTGCTTAGGATTCTCTTTCTCCCTCTTTGTGCCCCTCCCTTGTTCACACACCCACTCTCACTCTCTCAAAACAAATAAATAGATGTTACTGTGAATGTATGTTTTAGATTTTGTAAACATTTTAATCGTCAGACTTTGAATAAAGCAGATTAACCCCCCCCCCCCCATATGGGAGGGCTTCATCCAAACAGTTGAAAGTCTTAGGCCAAAACTTAAGGGCCTTTAAGAAAGGATTTCTGCCTTCAGACAGAACTTTGGACTTGATACGCAAACATCAACCCTTCCTTGCATCTCTGAAGAACACTAACTTCACCTACATTTTTCCAGGCTTTCACATTAAATCAAATAGTGAGTTTGGAAGTGTTTTAGAACATAGAAAAATAGGTGGAAATAGTAAGCATTATTACACTAAAACTGTAATAATTATAAATATCTTTTAAGCACATCATATATGTCAGGAACTATTCTAAAGTGTGCATGTTCTGGGGGAGAGGGATAACTCTTTGAATCCTCAGGACACTGTGTAATATAGGTACTATTTTTTCCTCCCTATTTGATGGATTAAGAAACTGAGGTCTAGGAATTCTAACTCAGGGTCAGACACTTGCTAAGTGGTAGAGCAAGGATACAACCAGGAATATTCATTTCAGAACATCTCCTATCTCCCTTCAAACATGTATGTACTACATTTTCCTAGTAAATTTTCTAACTTCTGTGAACAACAATTCTTACATGATTTTCTTACCTTAGTTCTTCAAAATTTCCTCGATGTACTTTTAAAAACGTTTTTGATGTTTATTTAATATTTTGAGAGAGAGAGACAGAGACAAAGACAGAGACAGAGACAGAGAATGAGCAGGGGAGGAAGGTGAAAACAAGATGCAGGTTTCAGTTCACGGTCTACCACTGGATCACCGTATTACTTATCCCTTCACTGATGTAAGCCCCAGTTTTCTGTAAAAGTTATAAAAAGTAGTATCTGCCCAGCCTGTCTGGCAGGACTTTTTGAGGTCCAGATGAGAGATTTATGGACAATTTCTTTCAAACTTTAGAACAGTCTTCATATATGAGTTCTTAACTATTATTATGGGAAAGAAGATTAGCGACTTCTCCTAGTGTATATTGTTCTGATGAATTATTTTAAAAAATGGAGCTATATCACTATTGCTGATCTTGGAGACCCACATAATTTTTTTAAAAAATAGAGAGCCCCAGGGCTTTTCAATTTACACTGATTATTGGTACCCCCATCATGTTTGAAAAGAATAAAAATTAGTTTGACTAAAAGAAGTGTTGACTCTTTGATAAGAATTCAAGTTTGCATTCAATAAATTACAACACTGCATCAGTCTCAAAGAAAAATAAAAATACATTTTAATTTTAAAAGGCATCTTGTCAGCCGGATGCTTTTGCTCTGCTGACACACACCTGCCACATAATACCTGAAGCAGAATTGGACTCATATGATTAATAGATACATCTCACCATCGTTTCTGTGGGATGGGCCTTCAGGGCTCCAGTCATTTGGGATTTATTTAACTTCAGGTCTGTGACAGGCCAGCAAGAGCTAGAGATACAGAGCAGCTAAAGTTACTACAAAATTCTACAACTTACTTGAAGAGATTTTTTTTTAAAGAGTAACTTTCATTTCCCCCAAACACAATAAATATATCAGAGACTGTTCTTTATATTTGATTCCAATAATGAAATCCATAAAGTACTAAATTAACAAAGTCATTCAGCAGGAGAAATTATAAGAACATTCTATTATTTGTGGTTAATGATACTTTCTGTGGCCAAAACTTTTTGTCTATGTGAAGGAAATTAATTATTAAATATAATAATCTTCTTTTTCTAATTATCTTCCTTAAAATATAATTTAGTCATTTTGATTTAGTATTTTCTGTGCTGTGAAAATGAAAAGGTGGCAATATATATTGGAATCTCTACACTTTCCTTCACTATTATATTTTCCTTACAAAAGTTCTATTTTCTATTCTCTATTACATATTACACAGAATATTAACTGTATTCAGTTTATACACACACATGCACAAACGTGCGAGTGCGCGCACGCACACACGTGCACACACACACACACACATTTCCATACAGAATGAAGAAACTACAATGTGATTGTATTTGGACAACTGAATAAGCTCCAACAGTATAATAAATGTTGGCTTCTTTAAAACTTTGAATTAACAAAACACCAAATTCACTCTTGGTCATTTGCTCATCACTCTTCAAGGGGAAAAAACGCTCCATGAGAATGTGGTTGCAATTCTACTCCTACATAAGTTCCTCATTTGCGTTTCCTTTATTTCTTTTACTGTCCTGTCTACATAGAGTGTTCTATATAATTTTAATCTATGTTTTGTATCTTTGTTATTCTCATATTGTTTTGTTGGTAGTATAGATGAGATTTAGTATTTTATTTATTTTAATTTCTCTTTCTATTTGGGGTAAAATTGCAAAAGAGAGTGTTATCTGATCTTTTCAAAATACTTGCAGCTCTTTTATGGATGGACTACTTAGAATTTTATGTTAACACGTATATGATTTCATGTCTTTATCTTTTGGACTTCTCTTTTCCACACTGATCGTGAATTGTAGTTTCCTATTTTGCTCTAGTTTTGGTATTTTTTTCTCCAGGTCAATGACTCACACTAATATATTTTTTAGTGGATATCTTCTATCTAATTATTAGAAGGACTACACCTCTCCCAGTTCAAGCAGAGATAGGGTTTACAGGCACTTACACAGGATACTAAGAGAACACATTCACATCCTTGTCATGCTAAAGCTCTTGACTTTTCATGATTTGCTTTTTCTAACTTTATAAATGGTTCAGTAACCAATCTAAAAGTAATATCTAATTTCAGTCCCATAAAGTGATTCTTCTATAAAGATACTCAAGTCACATTTATAAAATGCAAATTACATTAATCTTCATCTCTTCTTTCATTAATTTAATTTTAATTTAACTGATGTTTGTTGAGCAACTGTAGCAGGTGACTGGGGTACAAAATTAAATTAAACAGGGTCAGTGCACTTACAGGCTGATGGTTTAAAAGTGAATTCAAGAATATATACAGATTCTGTTTAAAATGTGTGCAATGATAGATACCGTTCTTTTTTTTTTTTTCTCTTTTATCAGATCAATGAGTAGTGGTTTAATACTTAGGATATGTTGGCCACTATGCTAGTAAAAACTTTAAGAAAAAAAACATAGTTCCTACTTTTAGGAGCAGATAGCATAGTAGGGAAGGCAAATATAGAGACCATTGGAATGCAATATGGAAAATCCAATTAAATATACCTTTTGAGTAATTAGTTTATCAAAGTTATAACACAAATGGTTTACTTTTTATAAAGAATGGCTTTAGAGGCAAACAGTGATAGATATGTGAACTACCAAAATAAGTTATTAGTAAGAGTTATTCTATCAATAAGTAAAATATTAATCAACATTGGACTGACCAGGATGTAAGTAAAAAAGAAGTGTAGGTTACTTTTTGAAGTTTGTGTAGGAGAGGGATGGGAAAAAGATTGAAGGGATAAGTGAATTAAATAAAGTGAGATTTATTTTTTAAAAATTTTTTAACTGCTTATTCATTTTTGAGAGGCAGAGACAGAGCATGGGCAGGGGATGGGAAGAGAAGGAGGGAGATACAGAATCTGAAGCAGGCTCCAGGCTCTGAGCTGTCAGCACAGAGCTTGACACAGGGCTCGAACTGGTGAACAGTGAGATCATGAACTGAGCTGAAGTCAGATGCTTAACCGATTGAGCCACCCAGGCACCCCGAAGTGATATTTATGTTTAGGCAACAGTTTGTGGACAAGAATTTGTTGTGGGAAAATAGTCCTGGATTTTAAGCCCATCACTGCCAGTTCTTAGTTGTGTTGCCCTCAGCTTGTTACATAGCCATGGTTGTATTGTTTTTAGAATGGGAAAAATATATCCTCTGTTGTGTTGTTGTGAAGAATAATTGAAAGTAAATAAAAGGTTTGGCACAGTTACTGACTCTGGTAACAACTCAAGAATAGACTAAGAAGAACGTCAATGAAGAAGATGAAGATAAAGCGTTTTTCTCTAATGGCCTTTGATATTCACTTCATTTGGTATAGCACAAACTTTAGTTTTGTCTTTTATACTGCCTTCTTGTCACTCTTTCTTAACCTACCCCATTTCCCTGACCCGTGGGAGATTTGTTGGACCTAACAGCCATTTTATGTCAACACATCTTTAATCATACAGAGCTTCTATCTGGAGTTGTCTTCCCTCCACTTTTTCAAAACTTACACCATTCACCTTGAATATAATTTGGTTCTCCACAATGGGGTCATTCTACAGTCCCCACAGTAATTAGAACCCACTATCTTCCCTATGTCCTTTTCCCATAGTATGCAGACATTCTTTTACTACAACTCTTCTATGACTACATTCCACTGGCTTTGGTTAAATGACTATCTTCCCATTTATCACTATCCTAACGAAAACCTAACCATCAAGGTTTATCTAATTTTACAACCTAACTATCCAACCCAGTACCTAATGCATAATAGGGCTAAACTTGTTGTTTGTATGAAATAAAGAACTTTGTGTAGATTTGTGCAATGAGTAAAACAAAAGAAAGATAATACATGAAGTCTACATAGGAGAAGAAAAGCCAAAAGGAACTTGAGAAGTTACAGCAAATTCAGGCATAGAGACAAAAAAATCTTGTGCAAAAAAAGCACATCACCTCTTGATGACTTCATGCATGCCTAGTCCATCAGCATTTCTATAACTTTGAAATCCTAACTGTGTCATCAGTGTTTTTTTTTTTTTATTGTACCTCTGCATGCATTCTATTTAGACTATTATAATATCTTTCTGTTTTATTTTCCAGCATTTACTCTCACTCATTTGCCTCCAAACAATCATATCTCCACATATTATGTATCCCTAATCTCTGGGACATTATCCACATTTAGTATGTCTCAATTTTATATGTTTCAATTCCTATTCTATAGATGAATAAACGATCTAATCAAACATGTTAGATAATCAATACCTGAGATCTTTTGTGTCTGTACTTGAATACTTTTATTGCTTCTTTTTTAGTTTATATTAACTAAAGTTGAAAGTTTGTAGCAATTTCCTATAGTGCCTCAATTTTGCTAATTTTGTTTTGTTATTGTTCATGTAAGCCCCCAAACAAATAAACAAAAAAATTTTTTCACTCTTTGGTTATAGTAAGAATACTTGTTCTCCATCAACACACAGTTTATTTAGCATCTGGCTAAAAAGAGCATTTAGTTTGTTTGTAATTTATTAAAATCTAATTCAGACCAGTTTGGACCAAAAATAATATATTGCATTACATAATTGATGGAGAGATTGAAAAATCTAACAGAAGGGGGTGTGGTGTAGCCACTGGGACTCAATAATAATGGGGACTTGAATTCTCTCAACACTCAGATATCATCATTCTCTTAACCAAATAGAGAGGCTTCCTCCTCATAGAGTAATTGGATTTCCAACAGGTCCAAAAGCTGATCTTTTAAAACTTTTGTCACCGATTTGGCAAATTATCAAGGAAATCCTGATCTACTCAGTATCAGCATCATGCAAGAACAAGAGGGTTGTTCAGAACTCAAATTGTTAGAACGTGGAAGAGAGCGGTCATCAGAAAGAGGGAAAAGGAGGAGACATGGTACAGGTGGCCACTGACCAGAGACCAAAGAGCAGGGAGCACAACAAGGGAAACCTATGAATATACTAGAACATCCCCTAATGTTGGCTGGGGCATTATTGAACGAGGGCATATTGGTTGTCAAAAATTAGGAGTAAGCAATCATGTAGGAGCATAAATGCCATGCCATTAGCATGTCTGTGCTAATGTAGGGATTGAGGAGCTCAATTGAAACAATGGATGTATAATGACGAAGCAATTCTAATGAAATCAAGTAGTAAGGTGAACCTAGCTGTATAGGCTGACATTGAGGCCCTCTCACAGACCTTCTCTTTCCTCTCATCTCAAACACACATACACACTCACTATACACACTCAAACACAATAACACAATATACATAGATTTTAAAATGTTCTCTGTATTGTGGCAAGTTTCCTAGAGTATTTATTGGAAACCCTGTACCTATAATTAGATGCTTCACTTAAGAAAGCAACAACATTAAACGTTCTATGTTGTAAGTGCAAGCTTTACTAAGCTGTTTGCATGAAATTTCTTAAAGTCAGTGGGTAGTGAGATAAAATCTTTTTGATGTCGTCAAATAAGAATTAAACAAAAAAGCCTTGATGTAAAAAGGGGTAAAAGTGACCAGTAGATTTTTATTAGAATATTGATTCAAAATAGTTCTCTAGTATATGGCTATAAAATATTTATATATTCATATTGTACATGTACTTAACATTTCAGTTTGCATATTTCAGTAGTTTAGGAGTGTTAATAGTACATTTGTACTTCTTTCTTTTGCTTCCAACTCTGAGCTTCAGATTGCTTCCTTCAGGGAACAAAAGATCCTTCCCAGAACTTTGATTTTTCCTCTTCCGTTTTATCACACATCCCATCTTGCTAAGAGACTAAATCCATATTTAAATACTAATGTGACAAAAATATATTTATCAGAGAAATTAAGTGATATCCTTTATTTGAATTCAAATTGATGGAGACATTTCAAATTGTATCTGGCATAAGAGAGCATAGTTTGCAAATAATAAGTTGCAAGAGACTCTCCAGAGCATACTGGTATATGCCGACTGGAGGTTGCATTTAAATAATTAGCGAAATCACCATTTGTGTGCTAGAAATATGATATTTTTACTCTGCACATTACTGCTGCAGAGATCAAATAGGGAAAGTCTGTCTTCCAGGGACTTTAAGATCCACTGCTTTGATTGAACTATAGGGAAATTTTACCTTCAGTTGAAAATCAAGAGTTGTACTGGTAAAAGTGAATCATTATCTATGAGGAAAAAACAAAATTAACAATCTCCTCATGGAAAAGCAAGACTTACTAATGAGCACAAAACATTAGAGCCAATTTTTTTCTGTTTTTAATCACAGGATGCGGCATAATCTTTTTATAAGTTCATGGTATTGTATCTCTGCACAGGACCAATCAGGATGCATCAGTAATGTGAAACCCTGGAAAACTAGACACATCACACTTTGACTTATTGAGAAGTTTGGAGAGAGGGGGGAGTGTGCAGCATTTTCAACTCGGCAAAACTTGAGGTTTTTTGGAGCTATGCAAGATAATCAAGATGGATGAGAAATCTATCAAGTCCTGCTTTCAGCATTTTCTTGAGGTCTGATTGTATCATGAGAGTTTTCAAACTGGAAACACTATGGCCAGCTACCAAATGAATATCAATATTGCCTCAGCTTAAAGAAATCAATTTTTGCATAATCGTTATGGTTCGATGGAAATAGGTATGAAGGTTTCTTTTTTATGCCAGACTGTCATTTCAATTAGTTAAACTGATTAAAGAAAAAAACACTATTAGAGCTTGTTCTATATTCCCCACTTATTTTTTTACTTACATATTGCATACGACTCCCTACTTGCCATTTACAAGGTGTTAGTAAAATACTTAGACATACAAATAAAAGTGAATCATTATCTATGAGGAATGCCTTTGCCTCAGTAAGTTAGAGTTTGTAGCTAAGGCACTGATTGTTTTTCAGAAATTTATTGGACATTAACTTAGGGAAAAATGTTAAAGTTTATGGATTTCTTTCCTTCTAGATCCTTCTATTTTTATACCACATGTATAATTTTAGCACTCTTTTCTTCCATGACAGCTTGTGACATGAGTCAATCAATACTAGACTCATCACCCTTTCCTTGTTTGCTAGCAACTCTAGAACAATTGTACTACACAACTGTTTTGATCCATAAATAAATGGCAGGAGGTTTGACTGGCAGTTTTCCAATTCTGTAGAAATTATAAAATGGACCCGAAGATTTCACAGCACCATAACTCACTAGAGAGTAGTTAATCCTCAATGGCATACAAAAGAAACAGAACAGGAAGATCCAAGATTTTCTTTTAAATCAATAATTAAATCCTTATATTCATATGTTATAATTCTGTAACAAGTAGGATCTTGTTCAAATAAGAAAAAGACTGATATTAGTAATATTACTTTTGGAAAACCGATATTGAGAAAGATGTGAGATAAAGAAAGTACTAAAATCCTAGAACTTACTACTGTGTCAGGTAGCTCAAAGTTAGGAAAGATGGTGTATACTTTAGACCTTCCCACCCCACCCCCCACCCCAGCAAACAGAAAGTGGTGTACAATAAAGATGGACCAGGAAAGTTTGGTGCTTTGGTATCTGGCAAAAAAGTTCACATAAAAAGACGTTGATAAGCCTTCCAGTTTCCTACACTGTGCTGCTCCAACTCCCTCATTAAGAAATGTGTGGCTTTCTGGGCACCTGGGTGGCTCAGTTGGTTAAGCATCTGACTTCAGCTCAGGTCATGATCTTGCAGTTTATGGGTTTGAGCCTTGTGTGGGGATCTGAGCTGACAGCTCAGAGCCTTGAGCCTGCTTTTGATTCTGTATCTCCCTCTCTCTGCCCCTTCCCCACTTGCTCGCGCACGGGTGCGCACACTCTCTCTCTCCAAAAAATGAATAAGCATTAAAAATTAAAAAAACAAAAAGAAATGTGTGGCTTCCGATAGGTACAAATGATGAGTGTCTTCCTAATTCTTATAACTTTCCAGGACAAGGAGTATTTATGACAAGGGGATAGTCAGCCAGCGATAGCTCTAAGATCATATAGGAGGTAATGTAGGCTCAAAGCTGTGGGTTAAAATGGTTTTAGTTTCTTGTCTTTGTCTTTTTTTTTTTTTTTTTGACGCAGGAGGATGCGGCAAAGAGAGTGGGAGAGTGAATGCCAAGCAGCCTCTGTGCTGTTAGCACAGAGCCTGACACAGGGCTTGATCTGACAAACCGTGATATCATGACCTGTATCAAAATCAAGAGTTGTGTGCTTAAACCATTGAGCCGACCAGGTGCCCTTAGTTTCTTTATCAAGGTAAGCCATTATAGTAATTTACATAAAATAAAGGAATTCAAAAGAGCAATTTTATAAAACATTGGTTGCCACAAATATCTAGAATAAGTCTAATATCCTTTTGTCTGTTTCACCAGGATATTTCTTATCTGGTCATGGTTGAAAATATGTAGGGATGACCCACCTGGTGAGCACACATGTTTACCCTCCCTAATCCCCTACAGATTATGAGATGAGATGCACTAACAGTGATTGCACAATCAAAGGGATTAATAATAAAAAGTGCAGGAACTGTACATGTTGACTCTGGAAATGACTTATTTTTCTCCTTTGTGAAAGGAATTACAGGTTTTTTCTCTTTTTTTTCCAGAAAGAATTACAGTTATCAGTACAGAGTTTTGACCCTGAGATTATATTTTACTGTCCAAGGAATAATTAGAAACTACTAATGTCTCTGGAGCGCAGCCCACTCTGGATTCTGGCTCAGGTCATGATCTCAGGGTTCCATTCCGGAAATGGAGCCCTGTGAGGGGCGCTGAGCTGACAGTACAGGGCCTTCTTGGGCTGGACTCTCTCCCTCTCTCTCTGTCCCTTCAGGGCTCACGCACATACACATGCACACACCCTCTTTCTCTCAAATAAACAAACATTAAGAAAAAGAAAATACTGAGTCTCTATGGTTAAATTCCGTGTGTATGTGTGCATCCATGTATATGTGTAACAAATACATATCTACGACACATGTAGAACTGCTTGTATTTGATATGATTTGACCTCCAAGATATAAATTTGCATAACTCAACCTGGAGCTGATGAGTCTGTAGATGGAAAGAAATTATGTTTTTTCCACCATCATTAGTTACATTCATTTCCTTGGCATATGGAAAAGGTTTAAAAATTATTAGAACTTCAAATTCTAAAGAAGTGGCCTAATTCAAATACAACTGCTAGCAATCATGTGCCTGACCTTCCCTCGCAGGTAATTATATCTTTCCACCCGATGCAATGGCATCTTGCCTGCTTTTGAGAAAAGATTTAGAAAGGAGTGTTGTACTGCTCTTTTCCATATGGGTTTGTGGATCTTAGCTTTTCTTGTTATTGTTGGCACTATTACTTAAGTATCATTGATATTCTGTCTCTATTCTCCAGTTTGTCATCTTCCTCTAAATTAATATGGTATTAATTTGAACAGAGTTGAGAAAAATACATTTTTCAAACATAGTTAAATATGGATTGATTACAGATGTTAGTTTCTGAAAGCTGCAGAAGAAAAGTTTGAAGCTAACAGAGGTTGGTTCATCAGATTTAGGAAAGAAGCCATCTCAATAACTTAAAGTGCAAGATGAAGCAGAAAGTGCTAATGTAGGGGTGCCTGGGTGGCCCATTGGTTAGTGTCCTGACTTTGGTTCAGGTCATGATCTCACGGTTCACGGGTTTGAGTCCCGCGTCTGGCTCTGTGCTGAGAGTTGATGGCCTGGAGTCTGCTTTGGAGTTTGTGTCTCCCTCTCTTTCTTCCCCTCACCCTGCTTGCCTGCATACACACTCTCTCTCTCTCAAAAAAAAAAAAAAAAAGTGCTAATGTATAAACTACAGCAGGTCATCCAGAAGGTCTAGCTCAGATCATCATTAATGAAGATGGTAACTAAACAACAGATTTTCAATGTAAACAAAAAAGCCTCCTATTAAAAAAGGTGCCATCTAGGACTTTTATACCTCAGAGGAAATGTCAATGCTTGGCTTCATAGTCTCAAAAGACGGGCTGACTGTCTTGTTGGGGTTAATGTAGCTGGTTATTTTAACTGGAAGCCAAATCTCATTTACTGTTTTGGGAATCCTAAGGGATATCTAGATTATGCTAACTCTCCTCTGTTTGTGCTCTATAAATGAAACAAAACATAGATGGCTACTTGTGTGTTTACAAAATGGTTTACTAAATATTTTAAGCCCACTGTTGATACCTACTTCTCAGAAAACAAAATTCCCTTTAAAATATGATTGTTCATTGGCAATATACTTGGTAACCCAAGAGCTCCAATCGAGGTATACAATGACATTAGTGTTATTTTTATGCCCGCTAATGCAACATCCATCCTGCATCCATGGAGCAAGAAGTAATTTCAACTTTTAAGTCTTATCATTTAAGAAATACATTTCAGGGGCGCCTAGGTGGCTTAGTCGGTTAAGCGTCCGACTTTCGCTTAGGTCATGATCTCGCGGTTCGTGGGTTCAAGCCCTGCGTCAGGCTCTGTGCTGACTGCCAGCTCAGAGCCTGGAGCCTGTTTCAGATTCTGTGACTCCCTCTCTCTCTGACCCTCCCCTGTTCACGCTGTCTCTCTATCCTAGAAATAAATAAAACATTTAAAAAAAAAAAAAAAGAAAGAAATACATTTCATTGCTGATGCATAGGAGCACATGTACTCCAATGTTCATAGCAGCACTCTCCACAATAGCTAAAACATGGAAAGAGCCTAAGTGTCCATCAACAGATGAATGGATCAAGAAGATGTGGTTTATCTATACCATGGAATACTACATGGCAATGAGAAACAATGAAATCTGGCCATGTGGAGCAACATGGATGGACCTTGAGGGCGTTATGCTGAACGAAATAAGTCAGGCAGAGAAGGACAAATATCATATGTGTGCACGTATAGGAGGATTAGGAGGAACTTGATGGAGGAATAAGGGGGAGAAGAAGGGGGAAATGGTGGGGGAAAGGGAGAGAGGCAAACCATGAGAGACTCTTGAATGCTGACAAAAACTGAGGACTGATGGATGTGGGGGAGGAGGGGGATGGGCATGGAGGAGGACACTTGTGGGGATGAGCACTGGGTGTTATGTGGAAACTAATTTGACAATAAACTATTTGTAAAAAAAAAAAAAAAGAAAAAAAAAAGAAATACATTTCATAAGGCTATAGCTATCATAGAGAGTGATTTGTCTGATGGATCTGGGCAAAGTAATTTGAAAATTTTCAGGAAGAATTATAGAAATCATTAGGAACATTGGTGATTCATGGGAAGAGGTCAAAACATCAATATATTTTTTTAAGTTTATTTATTTAGAGAGAAAGAGCTCAAGAGCAGGGGGAGGAGGGAAGAGAGAGAGGGAGAGAGAATCCCAAGCAGACTCCATGCTGTCAGCCCAATGCAGCAGCAAGGAATGGCAAGACCATGACCTGAGCCCAAATCAAGAGTCAGACGCTTAACCAGCTGAGCCACCCAGGCACCCCAATGTTAACAGGAGTTTGGAAGAAGTTGATTCCAGACCTCATGCATAGCTTTAAGAGGTTTAAGACTTTAGTGATGGAAGTAACTGCAGATGTGGAAATAGCAAGAGAACTGCAGTCAGAAATGGAGCCTGAAGATGTGACTGAATTGTTGCAATCTCATGATAAAAGGTAAATGGATGAGGAATTCCTTCTTATGAATGAGTGAAAAAGTGTTTTTTTTTTTCAATGAAATCTACTCCTGATGAAGATACTATCAAGACTGTTCAATTGACAAATGATTGAGAGAATTACATAAACTTAGTTTATAAAGCAGTGGCAGGGTTAGACAGAATTGATTCCAATTTTGAAAGAGGTTCTACTATGAGTAAAATGCCACCAAACAGCATTGCATGCTCCAGAGAAATCATCTGTGAAAGGACAAATTAATTGATACTATAACCTTCATTGTTATCTTATTGTGAGAAATTGCCACAGCCACCCCACCCTTAAGCAACAACCATCCTGATCAGTCAGCAGCCATCAACATTGAGATAAGACACTCCACTGGCAAAAAGATTACAACTCACTAAAAGCTTAGATGACAGCATTTTTTCACAATCAAGTATTTTAAAATAATGGGATGTACACTTTATTAGATACAATGCTATTGAACATTTAAGACACTACAGCATAATGTAAGCATAACACTTATATGCACTGGGAACCCAAAAAATGTATTTGACTTAATTTACTGCATATATGCTTTATTGTAGTAATCTGGAACAGAACATGCAATGTCTCTGAGTATGCCTATAAATGCATTCTCAAATATGATAAATATTCAACAACAATCAACATATACTAAATGATCATTGACTGCAGAGCAATATGTCACTATTATTTATTTTGAGAATTGCATTTTAGGTAATGGAAAGAGGGAAGCCAGTCTAGAATCTCAGATTTCAAGTCAATCGTACTTTTCAACTGGATCTATTAGCAATGCTATCTATCCCTGTCATGCTAGTTATTACTTCTCTTTCCCCGAATGAAGGTATCTTACTAACTTTTAGAAAATTTGAAAATTCTCTTCAATATAGCCACGGTGTGTTAAAATAAAAGGTTGTTTTATTGAGAAACAACTTCACTTTATTACTTTTTTTCCATTTAGTACTCTCTTGTCTAGAGAAAATTTTTTTTCATTTTCTAATTTTTATTTTATTTTATTTTTTTACAAATAGTTTATTGTCAAGTTAGTTTCCATATAACACCCAGTGCTCATCCCCACAAGTGCCCTCCTCCATGCCCATCTCGCCCCTCCCCCCATACCCATCATTCCTCAGTTTGTTCTCAGCATTCAAGAGTCTCTCATGGTTTGCCTCTCTCCCTCTCCCCCACTATTTCCCCCCTTCTTCTCCCCCATGGTCCTCCATTAAGTTCCTCCTAATCCTCCTACACATGCAAACATATGGTATTTGTCCTTCTCTGCCTGACATATTCCGCTCAGCAAAACACCCTCAAGGTCCATCCATGTTGCTACACATGGCCAGATTTCATTCTTTCTCATTGCCATGGAGTATTCCATTGTCCAGACTCATTTTATGAGGCCAGCATCACTCTGATTCCCAAGCCAGAAAGAGATCCAGCAAAAAAAGAGAACTACAGGCCAATATCCTTGATGAATATGGAAGCAAAAATCCTCAACAAGATACATGCAAATCGAATCCAACAGCACATAAAAAGAATTATCCACCAAGATCACGTGGGATTCATTCCTTGGTTACAGGGCTGGTTCAGTATTCGCAAATCAATCAATGTGATACATCACATCAACAAAAGAAAAGATAAAAACCGTATGATCCTTTCGATAGATGCAGAAAAAGCATTTGATAAAATACAGCATCCTTTCTTAATAAGGACCCTCAAGAAAGTTGGGATAGAAGGAACTTACTTAAATATCATAAAAGCCATCTATGAGAAGCCCTCAGCTAACATCAGCCTCAATGGGGAAACACTGAGAGCTTTCCCCCTGAGATGAGGAACATGACAGGGATGTCCACTCTGACCACTGTCATTTAACATAGTGCTGGAAGTCCTAGCATCAGCCATCAGACAACAAAAGGAAATCAAAGGCATCAGAATTGGCAAAGAAGAAGTCAAGCTTTCACTTTCACAGACAACATGATACTCTACATAAAAAACCTGATAGACTCCACCAGAAGCCTCCTAGAACTGATCCAAGAATTCAGCAAAGTTGTAGCGTACAAAATCAACATGCAGAAATCGGTTGCATTTATATACACCAACAATGAAACAACAGAAAGAGAAATCAAGAAACTGATCCCATTCACAATTGCACAAAAAACCATAAAGTACCTAGGAATAAACCTAACCAAGGATATAAGAGATCTGTATCATGAAAACTATAGAAAACTTATGAAGGAAAATGAAGAAGACACAAAGAAATGGAAAAACATTCCATGCTCATGGATTGGAAGAATTAATATAGTTAAAACGTCATTCCTACCCAAAGCAATCTACACATTCAATGCAATCCCAATCAAAATTGCACCAGCATACTTCTCAAAACTAGAACAAACTATTCTTTTTCTAATTTTTTAAATGTTTATTTTTGGGAGATAGAGAGAGAGAGCATACCTGTGTACTCAGGGAAAAGACAGAGAGAGGGGGAGAAAGAGAATTTGAAGCAGGCTCTGCATTGTCAACACAAAACCCGACGCAGAGCTTGAACTAACCAACCAAAACGTGGGATCATGACCTGAGCCAAAGTGGGACAGTCAACCAACTGAGCCATCCAGGCATACTTTTTCTGTTTATAAATTAAAGAAAGGAGGAACATCTGGGTGGCTCAGTCAGTTTGATTTCAGCTCAGGTCGTAATCTTTTGCTTCATGAGACTGAGCCTGGGCTGGCTCTGCACCGACAGCACAGAGCCTGCTTGAGAATCTCTCTTTCCCTCTCTCTCTGTCCCTTCCCTGCTTGTGCTGCACATGAGCACACATTCTCTCTCTCTCACTCTCTATCTCTCTCTCTCAAAATAAATAAGCATTTATTAAATGAGAGAAAGGGGTTGGAAGGAGGGAGGGAAAGAGAGAATATAAGCAAGTTTATTCCTGGTAAAATTTTATGTCCAGTATTTAGAATTATTTTCTTGTCTAGAAATTGGCTTATGGATGAATTAAGTATATCTTAATCTTCAAGGAAGAAATGTTTCCTCAAACAAATTTCTTTCTATTCCCTGGGAAAATGGCATTGGCAAATACTTTTTTTATAACTAAAACAAAACTCAAAAAATATGGCCATTGTAATATTAAGACCATACAAAATAATATTAATCTATTCCATCTAACTGTAAAATCATGTGAATGGTATTTATTTATATGCGGCATTGAAGAAATATCTCACTGTTTTCACAATGGTTGCATGGGCCAAGGTAGGCTTATCAACTGTCAGTGCGAGGATTCTTTTCCTCTAAAAAAGAAAAACCTTAAAAAATCTCTGGCCACTGACTTTTAGTATTTCACAATTAATTCATAAATAACAGCAACAGTAGTAATGAAAAAAAAACAAGTTGTTATTTCTTTTAGTGTATAACAGAAAAGAGAGTTATTAAAATTAAAACTATATATGAGATTAAGTTCTTGATTCATTGAAAGCCCCTAAAATTTGGCTCAAATTTATTAGCAGTTTCTAAAATAGAGCAAATATTTGAGAGAATTTTGAAAGTATTTTGGTGTTTTAAACAGAAACTCTACAGAAAGTTCTTACAGACTCTGGGATAATTGGCAGCATATATCCATTTTTAAGTCTATTTTAGGCTCCAAGGTCACTTTTATATACATTCTAAAAACTCAAGGTGTCACTTCTGGTCCAAAGAAAAAGGTTTGGAAAGGTCTCAGATATGGTAGTCACTGTAATGCATACCTTAAATGAAAGCCAGCAGTAATAAAAATGTCGTATCATGGTGGCTCCCAAAATTTGTCCATTGATTCTAAGCAAAAAACGACCTTTTAGTATATGGAGGCTTTGTGGATATTAGAAAATGAGTATATTATAGAACCTTCTCTCAAAAAGCTTACATTTAAATATAGAAGATACAACTTACTCTGTCAGTTTTAAGAAATTGATAAACTTTCATGGTTTGCTTTTCTAGAAATTTTATTGTTTTCTCTTAAATTCAGAAGAGTTGCTGATGTCAAAAGCTGTGGTGGGGTTTTTTCCTTGATTTTTTTTGTTGTTGTGGTTTTGTTTTTTAACTTGGTTCAATGGTATCCTTTTGAAATGTCTTTAACTATCTTTTGTTGACTGGTTTACAAGTGTTCCATTAACTTCCCTTTAATTTCATTAATACACACATAATTAAAGAGATGGTATTTTAGAGTTATGGAATCTGATATTCTTTATTATTATTTATGAAATAAGTGGAGTTGTGTTAGATTACACTGGATGCCATAACAAATTACAACAAATTTGATGGCTTAACACAACAGAACTTTATGCCTTTAGTTCTGGAAGCCAGAAATCCTAAATCAAGGTGTTGACAGGGTCATGCCCCTTCCAAAGATTCCAGGGAAGAAGCCATTTTCTTCCAGCATCTGGTACCTATTCCCATCCTTTGACTTGTGGCTGTATCTCTTTGATCTCTGCTTCTGTCTTCACATGGCCTTCCGTCAGAAGACTTGTAAAAATATTTGTCATTGGATATAAGGGCCACCTGTATATTTCAGGTTTCTCTCTTCATATCAAGATCCTTATTTCATTTCCAACGATTCTTCTTCCAAATAATTTTACATTTATAGGTTCCAGGAATGTGATAGGATGTGGACATATTTTTTGGGGAGCCACCGTTCAACCTACCACATACCAAAGGTAAAATAAAAAAGTGGACTTGAGACACTAGGGTGGCTCAGTAGGCTAAGTGTCCGACTCTTGGTTTTGGCTCAGGTCATGATCTCAAGGTGCGTGAGTTTGAGTATCATATGGGCCTCCGAGCTGACAGTGTACAGCTGATTCAGATTCACTCTTTCTTCCTCTCTCTCTCAAAATAAATAAATAAACTTAAAAAAAAAAGAAGAATGGCCTTGTTTATAGTGTCCATTAGGAAGACAAGCATAACACTGAATAAATTTGAAACATGACTGCTGTTTCAGAAAATCCTAATAGATTGTTTCCTTGAGCTGACATTTTGACTTGCTAGAGATGAGTGCATTCCTTTCTCATATGGTAGCTAGACTAAGATGGTGTACAAATAGCAGTCAGAAAGTTAGAAATAAATGTTCATATTTGAGAAACTTACATATAGAGCCCTGTGTCTTGGATACATATGTGAGGAAGCAGCAGTCTCCAGCTCCAGCTTAGAATGGATCAGCAATACATTTTTCATATAATCAATACATAATCTTATGGTTCTAACTTTTATCCACATTACAGGATGACTCATTGGTTCGGGTCTCTAATTGGGAGTTGGCAAAATACAGCCCCCATAACAAATGCAGCACTGCCCCACTGTGAATATACAGCACATGAACAAAGAATTTCATTCTTACATTTTTACCTTTGTAAATGGTTAAAAAGAATCCAAAGGAGACTAATCACATTTTCATGCTCATAAATAAAATTTCATTAGAACAAAGCCACACTCATTCTTTTCGATATTTTCTGTGTTTTCAATTTAAATGGAAGAGCTGAATAGTTGTGACAGAGATATACACAACATCATCAACTTTGCCTCTTGGCCTGCAGAATATAAAATATTCAGTATCTGGACCTTTGTTTGCTGAAAAAGTTTGCTGAGGCCTGTCCTAGATTTGGGGCTATTAGATTATTCTGTGGCAGAATGTAAAGTTTTGAGATTCCTTGCATTTCATGTAATTTACATCAATAAAATAGAACCATCTTCTCTTTTGAATATCAAGTCTTACAGATAGTGAGGTTATATCTCTTGACTTACAGAAAAATTCTGACTCTTTCTTTAGAAAAATGCTGGTTAGCTTGCCCCAATTTTTAGAAATGCTGTCATATCTACCATTCAGATTCAAAAACAAATTACAAAATTCTATTCCAACATTTTTGTCAGGTATTTATTTCCATATTTTGGATCACAATGACTAAGACTATTAATCTCAGGACTTCAAAATTGCTTTAATAAGGATTATGAGTCTTTATGTATGCACACAGGTATGTATGTGCTCCAATTTTTTAATCCTTAATTTCCTTTGAACATTTTTTTTCTTTTGTATTTCTTCTTTTTTTTTTCCTTCAGGGAATGATTTCTAACTATACTTTTCTTTTCGGAAATAATTAGAGCCATCAGAAAAAAAAAAGTATACTCAGCCTAGATGTTTTTCTTTTCCAGAATTTGCAAGTATAAATCAAGATAGTATACAAAATAGTTTCTTGCACCAATAACTTATTTAGAGGTATAACAAATACTATGTTTTAAGTATAATATATTAATTAAAATATTTGGCAATTTTTTTACCAAAGTTTAATTTTAATGACTTTTTATTTCTAAGACAAAAGAGGAAACAAAAATATTTTCAAAATTGTTTTACGGTATAATATGTAAGAAGAATTAAGTGTCAAGGCTGCATTATAATTGTATAATTCATTAATAATAATTAAACCTACTAAAACAAATTCAGTATTGAGTTGCTTTTTTCAAATGAGTATGTAGGTACATATACATTTTTTATAAAAATAAATATATATATTTGTTAACAGGATAATTTTGACTTCACCTGGAAAAACATAATATAAAATAGTCCTACTATAGGGACTTCTACAATCTTTTTCTTTTTTAATTCACAAAAAAGAAGTAAAAAATGTGCTTGTGTACCAAGAGGCTTAGTAAAAATATTCATTATTGTATTATTTTAAAAATTTTTAATGTTATTTACTTTTGAAAGAGACAGAGCATGTGCAGACACAGGGGAGGGGCAGAGAAAGAAAGGGACAGAGCATCCAAAGCAGGCTCAACACCAATAGCAGAAGGCCTGGTGTGGGGCTCCAACTCATGAACCATGAGATCATGACCTGAGCCGAAGTTGGTAGCTTAATTGCCTGAGTCACCCAGGCTCCCCATCATTATTGCATTATTTTTTTAAAAAATATTTTTATTTATTTCTAGGAGAGAGAGAGACAGCGTGAGCAGGGGAGGGTCAGAGAGAGAGGGAGACACAGACTCTGAAATAGGCCCCAGGCTCTGAGCTGGTAGTCAGCACAGAGCCCGACGCGGGGCGCGAACCCACCAACCGCGAGATCATGACCCAAGCGAAAGTCGGACGCTTAACCGACTAAGCCACCCAGGGGCGCCTGTGCTGACTGCCAGCTCAGAGCCTGGGGCCTATTTCAGAGTCTGTGTCTCCCTCTCTCTCTGACCCTCCCCTGCTCACGCTGTCTCTCTCTCTCCTAGAAATAAATAAAAACATTAAAAAAATTAAAAAAAAAAAAAAAAAAAGCAAAGCAAAAAAAAAAACAAACAACAAAACCCAACTTGTCAACAGAAACAAAGATAAATAGCTGGAGGCATAGTCACGTGATGGAAAAACATAACAGGAATTAAAGTCATATGAACTAGAATGGGCAATTGTTTTCTTGATAAAGAGATAATAGATATTTTAGGTTTTGCAGCCCAAGAGACAAAATCAACTATGCTAGTAGGCACTTACATAAAATCAAACAAATTTCCACAATTTTTCAATTAACCAAATACAAAATTGAATAATAATAATGATACTTGAATACAATTGTGTAATGGACTCGTGCTGGATTAGGTAGGAAGCAGAGGGCAGACAGCAAAGGTGTGGCCAGTAGAACCACAGTGAGGTAGAGAGGACTGTTTCAGAGAAGACACAAAGCAAAGAGAAGAAAGCCGGGGATAGCTCTCTCCAAGGGCTCCATTTCCCAGAGGTTTGTCCAGTGTGTCTGGACACTGAGGAAAACTGTAAAATATTCATTGCTAATAGGCATGGTGAGGAAGGTGAGTTAAGATGTATATATTATAAAGGCTGTGTTTGAAGGACATGAAGACACATCCTAGCCTTTACTCCCACAACTATGGAACTCTCTCATTGTAGCATGGAAGCATCCATAGACAATACATAAATTAATGAGCATGGCTGTATTCCAAGAAAACTATGATGAACATTCAAATTCAAACTCCACTTAATTTTCACATGTAATGAGACATCATTTTCATTTTTTCCTCAAATACTTTATTATTTAAATTTACTTACTTATTTTTAGAGTGAAAGAAAGAGCAAACAAGCAGGGGAAGGGCAGAGAGAGAGAGAGAAAGAGAAACAACTTCAGGAAGGCTTCCCGGGGGGCACCTGGGTGGCTCAGTCAGTTAAGCATCTGACTTCAGCTCAGGTCGTGATCTCACAGTTCGTGAGTTTGAGCCCTGTGTCAGGCTCTGTGCTGACATCTCAGAGCCTGGAGCTTGCTTCTGATTCTGTGTCTCCCTTTCTCTCTGTCCCTCCCCCATTTGCAATCTGTCTCTCTCTCTCTCAAAAATAAATAAACATTAAAAATTAAAAAAAAAATAAGGCTTCCCATGCTGTCAGCACAAAACCTAATGTGGGGCTTGAAGTCATGAAATGTGAGATCATGACCTGAGCTGAAATCAAGACTCGGAAGTGTAACTGACTGACCCACCCAGATGCTCCCCACTCAATACTTTAAAATGTACCAAAACAGGTTGCAGAAAAACTTGCAGAACCCAGATTTGTATGTGGGTCTTCCCTTGCCAATCCATGAACTACATAAAGCTATCTGTACGAACATAAAGTGAAAAAGATGGGTGCATTAGTCACCCTTCTCCACATTATGCTGAGATAACTCAGTGTCACAACAACAACAAAGGTTATTCTTCATGCACATCACACAATAGTTGCAGGTTAGCTGTCTTTCTGCAGGACATGCCTTCTATTCTGAGACCCTGGCTGAAGGATCAGCCCTTCCCTTGGTTTGTGACTGAGCAAGAAAAGAAACATGCAATGTCACATGAAGTTTCAGCATAGAGATAGCAAATCATTTAGCCAAGTCTGACTCAGTGCAGTAGAAAAGTCTAGAGAAACGGAAGTCATGTGGGGACAGAATAACTGTATAATTCACTGTATTATAACTTCATAACTCACCAAAAGGAAGCACTGTGGATCATTAAGAACAATAATGTAATCTATAATTAGATTACATTAATCTATAATTACATTATAGATTACATTATGATATAATAGAAATAATATAATAAATATAATATAATATATAAAACTATATATAATAAAACTATAATAAAATATGATAATCTCAGTTCAGGAATGGGAAAGAAATGGACTTGGGAAGAGCAACAGAGTAAATTGCAGTTTTAATAGTCATGTAATACAGAGGCACCTGGCTGGCTCAGATGGGAGAACATGTGACTCTTAATCATGGGATCACGAGTTCAAACCCAGGTTGGGTGTAGAGATTACTAAAAAACAAAAACAAAAACACTTAAAAAAGTAATCATCTAATACAAATATTTTGTTAACTTTCATTGTTTGAGGCAAGAGTCAGAGCCATTTGTTATATCCTTTTCTACTTTTAAAAAATGTTTGTTTATTTTTAGGGAGAGGAGGGGCAGAGAGAGAGGTACAGAGAATCCCAAGCAGAATTGATATTGTCAGCACGGAGCCCCATATGGGACTTAATCTCACAAACTGTGAGATCATAACCTGAGCCAAAATCCAGAGTCAGATGCTTAACCAATGAGCTACCCAGATGCCCATTTCTATTTTTGATATTAATAAATACGATAATGAGAAAATGTCACTATAGGAATAGTACAATTAATCAATACTTTTAGTTCCACATGGTCTCCTATTAAATCAATTGGTATATTTACTGGTTTTACTTCTATATATTTTCTGCAAATTAAAAAATAAAAATTTGCATTATGTAAAAGAGGAATAATTCACATTGCTCAAAAATCAAGATTAATGAAATGCTCTGTATGTGAACTTAAAATGTACTAGAATTAAATTACCTTTTCTAAGCTTTCTAAATAAAAAGGTCTCAGATAGCTTCATCATCACTGCATCCAAGACTGGTTTACAATTTCTAAGAATTACATGCAGAAAAAGATATTTAACAGGAGGTACTGTTTGTGATGAGCATAGAGGATTTTATCACTTTTCATTTGTATTCCTTTTCCATATCATGCTATCCATTATGGCATTCCTCTTACCTGGCCATAAAGAGTGTGAGTGGAGTTTTCCATATTACCTTGAAATATGTGTAAACAAGGTTGTGATGTCCTCCCAATGCTGAGTATGCATTTCTTTTCTAACAGAGAATTTAAAATTAATGATAAAAGTTTGAAGGTTATTATTAGCTATTCTATCAGCTTAATATTTAAAATATGTAGTATGTTCTATAATCGTCTTTCAAAGCAGTATATTCTTCAAAGTTCCTTGAGAACCTGATTATTCTAGGATCAAGAATAAATATGGTTTTAAGATCTTGGAAGGAAATTATTCCCTCTGTGATTCAGTCTGGAAACGGCAGTCTGTGTCACTCTCTTTCTCAAAATACTAAATCTTGGTTTCAGAAGGTATCTTGAAAATAGGATGCTAGTGTGAAGGTGGAGTGGAGTGTAAAAGCAGACATTTCTTACACAGGACCAGGTTCACTGCATTTTTTATGAACCATTACACCTCTATCTTAAAACTTTATATATGATTTTATAATCATGGGTAATAAGAGGGCTTTCCTTCTGCTGTTGTGAGAATTAGTACTTAATCCTCTACCCCTAACTTATCCTACAAGGGAACTACGCCATTTCCCTTTAGGAGAACTAGTCTCTAAGAGCAGATCCATATGCCCTACAACACGAGCCATGGGAATCTAGGCTGGGTCTTACTTCTATCAGGGTTTCACTCAGGCCTTCCCACTCTATACCTTCCTACACTCAGACTCCATTCCTTACTGCCTTATATGCACTTGGAACTCTTGTCTTTGCAGTTGATCTTACACCAATATTGTGCGAGACCTCAGCAGCTTCACTGCTGTGCCAGAACTCAGCATAGCAAGTAGCATTTTAGAGGCACGTGGTGCACAAAATCTGAGAAATAAACATATGGAAAACCCTTCACCTGAATTAACTACTCTCAACATATCGATGATGAGAAAATTCTTCAGTGTATGCTTTCAAACTGCCATGTCACCTATAACTGAAAATTTTATTTAAAAATTAGAATGTGGGGGATAGCTTGAGCATTACTTAAAGATGGCTATCAGTTTCCTACACACTTTATAAATAATCTTAAGATTTAGAGATAATTATTTTTAAAAGCTCTAATTCTTTTAATAGCACCAATCAATAAACTATACAATTTTTTTAAAAAAATCACTGCTTTCTAAAACAAATATTTAATAGAATATTTTCCAAATAATACTTTCAAAAATCTCATGTTTAATTTCTACATAATGCGCAGGGTTCTTATATTCAGGAGAAAGAGTGAAAATTATGTCGGTTTCACCACCCCAGAAGAGAAGTTTCCATATATTAAGTCTATGTGATTCATGGAATAGTTTCTTTCTAGATGAAAGGGTGTCTTCTGAAACATAACAACTTAAGTAAAACTTAAGATTAGTTTCCTCATTAATTTGGCATAGGATTAAATATATATTTAGAAATGCCATCTATGTATTACTCCATTGGACAAGTGAAACTAGAGTCTGCAGTTATGATTTTAAGAAACACCTATTTGAACTATGAAAACTTTATTTCCAGGTGTTGTAATAGTTTTATTTGCAACTCTTCAGGTTAAAAACAATAGAAAGGGGGCGCCTGGGTGGCTTAGTCGGTTAAGCGTCTGACTTTCGCTTAGGTCATGATCTTGCGGCTAGTGGGTTTGAGCCCCGCGTCGGGCTCTGTGCTGACTGCCAGCTCAGAGCCTGGAGCCTGTTTCAGTCTGTGACTCCCTCTCTCTCTGACCCTTTCCTGCTCACGCTGTCTCTCTCTCTCTCTCTCTCTCTCTCTCCCCTAGAAATAAATAAAAAAAAACATTAAAAACAAACAAACAAAAAAAACAATAGAAAGGTTTGGGGCATCTGGGAGGCTCAGTTGGTTAAGCATGGGACTCTTTTTTTAAAAAAAAAAATTTAATATTTAATTATGTCAGAGAGAAAGAGAGAGAGAAAGAGAGAGAGAGAGAGCGTGAGCAGGGGAGGGTCAGTGAGAGAGAGAGAGACACGGAATCTGAAGTAGGCTCCAGGCTCTGAGCTGTTAGCACAGAGCCTGACGCTAGGCTCAAACTCAGGAACCATGAGATCATGACCTGAACTGAAGTCAGATGCTTAACCAACTGAGCAACCCAGGCTCCCCACATGGGACTCTTGATATCAGCTCAGGTCATGATCTCATGGTTATGAGATCAAGTCCTGCATAGGGCTCCTTGCTGGGCGTGGATCCTGCTTAAGATTCTCTCTACCTCTGCCACTCCCCCTGCCCCTCAAAACAAACAAACAAACAAACAACAAACAAACAAACAAAAACAATAGAAAGCCTTCACATAACCTTAGATTTTGGATAGTTTATTTAGCAGAAGTATATAGCAGAATAATTTTGAAGCATAGAAGATACTTTCTATGAAAGAGCACCTTAGTTTTATACATTTAACCTATATCTTCTCAGTTTTAAGGAAATAAGAAAGTTAAGAACAGGTCATGCTAAGAATCTAGGGTCTTAGGAATAATAATTAAATGACCATCCTAAAAATATTCTTTAGAATATCTTCACAACTAATATTTCCAACTATTTACATGTTTAACAAAGTTGGTCATTATAAAGTATATAGTGTGTCATTCAGAGTCACTAAATATTCCATGTAAATCAGTTCAATAAATGAGAAAATAAAATTAGAAAAATATTTTTTCAATGAGAGAAGGGTGTGAATATATGCATAATTTGACTATATATTGATAAATCAAATATGTGTCTCTCAGTAATGAATCACAAAATGTTTCCAATTACTATTATGTGTTATGTTAATTGTCAAAATATTTATAATTAGTGTGGTGTAAATGACTGTGTCTCCATTATGTCAAAACAGTTTCCAGCAAAATAAGGTATTTAGCAATCAGCTTTTTTTTCTTTCATTATTCACTAGTCAATATGGGTAAATAATCCCCAGTCATTTGTTATTTAATGAAAAATAATCCTACTGTTGCTTTATACACTATAATTTTTTTAGTATCAATTTAAAAAAGAAAAAAACACCTAAATTGTTTTTCTGTCTTTTCAGTGATTACTTGTGAACTTTGATGGTGTCTTTTGGGTAGAAGATGTGGTACAAACTACATAATTCTACTCTGGATTACCTAAAGATGTCATTTTGTTTGAAAGGGCACATTTTTATTTTCTCTTGTTTCCTAAATGCATCCTGTTGTTCTAAATAGTTTAATAACGTAATGTTTATTTTCTATATATAATATAGAGTATGCATTTATTTTTAAAAACCAAAAATATACATAAGATATACTTCGAAATAATCATGTCTGAAAATTGTTGGGAAATGAAATGTTGGTAAAATAATGTTTCATGGTATGAGAATTAACCTTATCATTTACAAATTAATTTCGATTTTAGATTCAGATATCACACACCTTTATATACAAAAAATCTTGCAGTACCTTGATGAAAAATAACATGTGTGGGTGTATGTGTATATCTAAATATTACCATTTTATATGACAGTATGTTATTATCACCTTGGCCCAAGACAATCAAATCGAGTAATTACAGAATATAAGAATCTAGTAATAGTAATCCAACATTGTATGGAAGACATTAGGATCAAGAGCCTGTAGTAGAGGAAAACTAATTTTCTCTTGACCCTACTATGTTCATGGCTGAGCCCCCCCCTCCCCCCACCTTAAAGAAAGATGGATTAGCAGAGGGAAAGCAAACAGAAATTTAACAACCTGTGTGCCTCCTGTATACATTGCAGATATTCAGAAAAATTGAGTAACTCTATGAAATGGCTCATGAGATCACCTCCAAATACTAGCTTCAGCTAACGACAAAAGATTTGTGGGGGAAGGTAATTACAGTTACCAGCAAAAGTACAGTAAACAAGGTTGTTATTTAGATTTAGGTCATTGCCTTCTCCCTTGATAAGAGTCTCTAGACAGTTGGTCATCTTTCTCTTCCTGGTGCAGAGAGGCAGACACCCTTATAAAAGGGGATTTCCCTCATGAATGTAAATGTCTCTTACAAAAGGGTAACTTCTACGTTTTCAGAGCTTTTCCTATGTCTGCTGTTCCTTAAAAATAATCAGTCTAAAATAATCCTTATGCCAAAGAGGCATGTTTTGAGATGCCAAATTCTACTCCTCTTCATACTATAGGAATATATAGAAATTTGAAAATATTTCACTACTATATAATAAGACAAAAAACGTAGTTGTAGTGAAATTATAGAAATAATTATTTCTAAGTTTTTTGCACATTATAAAGTTTTGATACAGTTATTAATATTTAAAGATGAGTATCTGAGACTGTAACAATCACATTAATGTTGAAACTTATTTTATAAAACCATTCACAATTGCCTTAATTTAAAAAATTCTATTTTTTGAAGATATGCAAAGCCAATGGGAAAATTATGGTTCTGAATTTCAATGCAAAGTCTTTTTACTGGGTTGGATGGTATTCCTCCAAAATTAATATTCATCTGGCTACTAAAATGTGACCTTATTTGAAAATAAAATATTTGTAGATACAATTAGTTTATATGAGTTTATATTAGATTAGGGTCATATAACTAGAATCCTTATTAGGAGACCATGTGAAGACACAGGCAGGTACAAAGATAGAGGCCTACGTGAGAGCAGAGCCAGAAATTGGAATGTTGTGCTTATAAAACAAAGGGTGTCAGGAATTGCCAGAAATCACCAAAAGCTATGAAGAAACAAGGAAGGATTCTTTCCTAGAGCCCAAGGAGTGAGCATGATTCTGCCAACACCTCGATTTTATACTCATCCTCTAAAACTCTAAGACAGTAAGTTTCCATTATAAGCCACCCAATTTGTGGTAACTTGTTATGATAACCCTAGGAAACTAATATGGCCTTCAAATAATATTAAGAAACTATGAACTATCTCTTAAAGAAATTGTATTAAAATGGTAATAAAATATATCAACCTCACCATCTAAAATACAGCAATACAGGGCGCCTGGGTGGCTCAGTCAGTTAAGCGTCTGACTCCGGCTCAGTTCATGACCTCACGGTTTGTTGATTTGAGCCCTGCATCGGGCTCTGTGGGGACAGCTCAGAGCCTGGAGCCTGCTTCACATTTTGCATCTCCCTCTCTCTCTGACCCTCCCCTGCTCACGCTGTTTATCTCTCTCTCAGAAATAAATAAAACATCAAAAAATATATATAGCAATACAACATGACTATGATGATACTGATTAAACCTAACAACTTATTATTTAACAGCACTATGTAATACTGGTTTTGAAAGTGAAGATTCACTGCAAAATTATGACATATGTATGCATTTTAATGAAGAATTCTTCCCTTCTACTCCCAGTTTGTTAAATTTTTATCATGAACATTGTTTGGATGTTGTCAAGTGCTTTCTCTGAATCTATTATTTTATCACCATCTGTTTATTGCCCCTTTGTATTGTTAGGGTCGTGAATTGCATTGACGGACCTTTAAAATTGATAAATCTCATAAGCACTATTCTAAAATAAATCAGACTCAGTAGAATAGACAATGTATCGTTGCATTTTTTTATATTCCCCAAACAGGTAAAACTAATGTAAACTACTACAAGTCCAAGTGCGATGACTACCTTTGGAGAGAAGGAGGCAGTGGTTGAGAGAATGCTAGAGAGGCTTCTAGTTCTCCCCTATGATTTTCATTCTTTCCTGAATGTATATTATATTTCAAAAATTAGAATAATGGTTAGGTAAATATGGATTAATCACTTATGGTTTGGGGAAGAGTCAATAAATTCTCACTGAAAACTGTGTTATATTTTGTGATACTTTGCATATGTTAAAAATGTATATCCTTATTCATTCTCAAACTGAACATTAATGACAAGAAATAAATGGCCTAAGAGTATTTAACTTTTATTTTTAGGACATGATTAATATTAGAACTCAATGGGCCCCTAGGTGGCTCAGTCTCTTTAGTATCTGACTTCAACTTAGGTCATGATCTCACTGTTCCTTGGTTCAAGCCTCTGTGCTGACAGCATGGATCTTGCTTTGGATTCTATGTCTCATTCTTTCTCTGCCCCTCCCAAAAAATAAATGAATAAACATTTAAAAATAATATTAATATAATTGTCATTTCCAAAAATCAAAATATGATTATTCCTTGACACTACAAAGATTGCCAACATGATTGCTCTAGTTTATATGAATTTTAACTGAAATGAATCAAATTAATCAATAGTAAGTTATTCAACCATTCAATGAATAAAAGTTCCAAAACCTTCTAAAGTAAAAAAAAAAATCAGTCAAGAAGATTAAAATTACATACTGTTAAGATAGATGAAGTGATTTATTCCTGGCTTTCCACCTCTAGCTGTGTGATGTTAGGAATATTTCATGATCTCTCTGATCTTCTGTTTCCTGATATTTAAAATTAGGGTAGTATTAATGAATATTTCATTCTGTCATAGTGACAACTCAGTGAGATAATCCATGAAAAACAACAGCAGCAGCAAATAGCCTGCCTGATCGAAAATGTAAAATGGATAAAAAATAAATGGAACATTTATTTTTGGTTGTATGCCCTTTATCCAGATTGTGATATTATGAGTATAACAATGGTAATTTCATAAGGGATCATTGATAAACAGATATCTCAAATAAAATTTTCACTCAATCAGTAGTTTGATTGCCCTCATCTTAGAGAATATGAGAGGATGAAGACAATCTTGATGCAGAGAAAATAAAAGAAATAATTACCACTGATTTTTGGTCTCAAAAATTTTTATAGAATTCTAACAGTATTTTTGATTTCTAAAAGTCTTCCCATTCTATTGATACCATGGAACCATCAACAAATACTGAAAGTACAAAGTGAATACTCATCACTTTACTTTCATAAATAGGCATTAACCTGATTCTTCAGAATATGACACTAGCTTAAAACCTTGATTTCATTCAGTAAATTTGCATTTCGTATTTTAATCTGTCAAAGGAATCCTTCTAAATGCACATAAAGAGGAAGATAAAATATTAGGGCTTTGCAGTGCTGATCGCTATGATAATGATACCAAAGAACAAAGATCATTATCTGATATACTTTTAAAAAAATGTTTCATAATCAAAGTGGCTAAATATGTCTTAATTTGTCAGAGTGAAATCTTGGTAGATATGGATTATTGGGCTGCATACAGCATTATTAGTTTAGTAGCTGGACCTGAAAGACTCATACCTATTTCCAAGAACAGAAACAATTTCATTAAAAACAACAATCAGGGGGCACTTGGGTGGCTCAGTTGGTTAAGCATCTTTGACTTTGACTCAGGTAAGGCAGTCACAGTTCCTGAGTTCGAGCCCTATGCATCAGCATCTTATGCTGACAGCTCAGAGCGTGGAGCCTGTCTCAGACTCTGTGTCTCCCTCTCTCTCTTCCCTTCCTCCACTCATGCTCATTCTCTCTCTCTCTCTCTCCCTCTCTCTCAATAATAAACATTAAAAATTTTTTAAAATAAAAAGCAATCATCAGGAATTCTAGTACTTCTTCTAATGAATTTGTCATACCTATTTAAACTATGATTTTTTTTTATTTCAGTAAGATCTACTGACAAAAATGCATCAGTTTGGATGATTATATAATTAATACTAAATTTCAATGAATAATTTATGAAATGTGTTTAACTTTGGTCTAATTAGTCTAATTAAGCAGAAGTTGGACAGAATCTTGAAGTTATTGAATTGCTCTAAATAAGTAAAGAAAAATACATTAAAACAAAATTCCCTTTGCTTAATTGATGAATTTGTGGCAAAGACTGGTAAGAAAAGTACACTGATTAGAAGTTTTACTTTAAAGGAATAAAAAATATATAAATATTTCTAATACAGTATATTTTATCATATCTTTTTCACTGATTTTTCCCAATTTTTAGTATTTCATGACATTTTTCATATACAAACAAATACACACACATACAATATCATCAGTTGGTCTTTTTCTGAATCATTTGAGAGCAAGTTGTTAATACTTCGGTGTTTTTCCCCAAAACAAAAACATTCTTCTAATCATCCTTATATAATCTTCCAGTTGGGGAAATCAGTGTTGATACATACTACTATCCAATCCACAGACTCCATTTATGTTTTTCACTGGTCCCAACAAGATATTTTCCTTTATGGTTCAGTATACCATAAAGCACAGGTTACATTAATTGTCTTGTCTGTCTCATTTTCCTCAAAATGGAATTGCCCCTCAGTTTTCTACCATTTTTATGTACCCATTATTTTAAAGAACACAGATCTATACTTTATATCAAATCTTTCAGCTTGGATCCATCTAGTGTTTCTTCAATACAAGAGTTGTGATGAAGCCATGCTTCTTGTGCAAGAATATCACCAAAAATATGCTATTCTTGATGCATCATATCTGTGTGCACTATTGACCTGTCTTATCAAAAGCTGTGTTAACTGAGCACCCAGGGGCACTTGAGTGGCTCAGTCAAGCATCTGACCCCTGATCTCAGCTCAGGTCATGATCTCATGGTTCATGAGATCTAGTCCCTATGTGCTGATACTACAGAGCCTACTTGGGATTCTCTGTACTTCTCTCTGACTCTCTCTCAAACTAAAAACAAACAAACAAACAAACAAACAAACAAAAAACCCTTAAGCACCTGGATATATTGGTGTTCTTCAGGTCTTTTCACTAAAATGTCATCATATCCCCATTTGAAACTGAATATTATCATCGTGGGGGAAATATCCTAATATTAACCACTCTCCTGTTTTCCTGTTCCTCATCAAACCCCTCACCCACCTTGGCGTCCATTGACAACTATCATCTAAATCAATAATCACTGATAATTGCCAAATGAAGATTTTCTATTTCAGTCATTTTTATACATGTTTCTTTCAGTTGGTATTTTGCCAAAGAATCTTCCTTTAAATTTGTTATGGGCTAAATTGTGTTATCCTAAAATTTCTTGTTGAAATCTTAAGCTTCAATATCTCAGAAGGTAACTTTATTTGCAGATAGGATATTTAAAGAGCTAATTAAGTACAAATCAATTCATATATGTGAGTCCTAATCCAACGTTGCTGATATATCTCAATAGCGCGCGCGCGCACACACACACACACACACACGCACACACACACACACACACACCAATATCATACAGACAGACATGGGGAAGATTAAAGATAAAGATAAAGGAAGAAGACTACTATCCACAAGCCACCAAAGGGAGAGGCCTCAAAAGAAACCACCCTTTCTAATAGGTTAATCTTGAACTTGTAGCTTCTAGATTTATGAGAGAATGTTTGTTATTTAAACCGCCCAGTCTGAAATACTTTGTTATGATAGCGCTAGACAACTAGTGTTTATTTCAGTATGAAATCATTGATACCTATTTTATCCAAAGAAATAAAATCTACCACTATCATTATTTATTTTGATGCTTAACTTAAACCAGATATAGCCAAGGCAGCTCCCTCTCAAATGAGTTCTGACACATCTCCGCTGTTCTTTAAACATTTCCTTCACTTTTCATTTCTACTGTAGTCCTAAAATTGGATATATCTATGAGAAATAATGGGTAATTTCAGTGGAGAGTGGCAAGTGGAAATTCAGGTCTGGATGTTCAGTAAAGTCATTTATTCTACATCTTCTCAGCGGGCACAGTCAGGAAATACAAGTAGGTTACACATACCTCATAAGTACAATCATAATTATTCCTAAATCTATTTGTGCATGCAAGTTAAGCAGTAGATTTGTATAAAATGGAAGGTGAAGAGTAACAAGTACAGGAGGAGGTGACTGAAAAGCAAGAGGAGGAGAAGGAAAAACAGACATGGGAGAAGAACTGCTCAGATTTTTTATTTTTTTTTAAGAGAAATAAGCCTCATTGAGGTGACAAGTGAAAGTTCACACAGAGTATTTTCTCTTCTTATTATACAAAAGGGAAAAATTGGCCTGGATAGTAATAGGTTTAAATCCCCGCATGGCCAAAAGGGAAGTGCTGTCTCCCTGCCGCATCTGCCCCCGTCCTGGCCCCAACACCTTACTCGTTCCCACCACTAGTCAGAGAGGTCTAGGTTTTCGATGAATGTATTAGGTAGTCTAAGGAATGTTTTTTGGTGTGGTAGTAAAACATGTATTTGAGTTTTTTAAACTTTACTGATGGATAATCAAATCACAATAAACAGCACCCATTTAAATTGTACAATTTATTGAGTTTGACATATATACACACTCTTTTTTGAAGTGTTTTTATTTAATTATTTTGAGAGACAAAGAATGGTAGCAGGGGAAGGGCAGAGAGAGAGAGAGAGAGAGAGAGAATCCCAAACAAGCTCCGCGCTGTCAGCACAGAGCTCAATGTGGGGCTTGAACTCATCAACTGTGAATCATGACCTGAGCTGAAATCAAGAGTTGGAAGCTTAACTGACCTGAGCCACCCAGGTGCCCCAGTGATAAGATACTTTTAATAAACAGAGGGTGTGCTCTGCAGCTACACTGTGGAAGGCACTGCGGATACTGGTTCCAGTTAGGAAAGATACTGAGGGATGGTTGCAAGGAAGTCTTTACTTGGCTCTTTCTCTCTCTGTCCCTACCCTGCTTGTGCTCTCTCTCTCAAATTAAATACGCTTTAAAAATTAAAAAAAAAAAAGATATCACTACCCTGCCAGAAATAAAAATGAATAAGCCTTTATGTCTTTACAAAAATCTGAGATATAATTTTTCACCAGAGCAGAGAACATGCAAACACACACACACACACACACACACACATTTATTCACATAAACACACATAAATTATAGAGCTTTACAGTAAAAATGTATGGAGAAAATTCATCATTTATTATTTTCATTTCATTCACTAGAAATTATATTTATTCAAAAACTTATTCTTCATTTTCCCTCTAAAATTAAAACTTTCCCTCCAGGAAAGATGAAATCATATCAGTACTGTCTAATAAGAAAACTCAAAAACTCCCAGGATTTGGGTATATTAGAAAAAAGTCAATGGTTTATCTACATCTCTGAAGCCAAAGAATCCACCAGATTTTTTCCCTATCACCATCTACTTTATAATCTAGATCAAAAAACTTGTTTATCCACTGGACTACAAAATCTTTTTAATTTGTCCTTTGAAAAATAG
Source organism: Proteles cristata cristata (assembly GCA_017311185.1). Lineage (NCBI taxonomy): Eukaryota > Metazoa > Chordata > Mammalia > Carnivora > Hyaenidae > Proteles > Proteles cristata. The sequence goes on from JAESUZ010000553.1 coordinate 522,170, forward strand.
GCACTATTGATGCTTAAGAGGCTTAAATGGCATGGCTCCTTTCTGTTGATTTCTAAGTAATAAGGAGAGCTGCCTTTCTTGAACCTAGTCTCTCAGACACTTATCTATTCTTTTTTTTAATGTTTGTTTATTTTTGAGAGAGAAAGAGAGTAAACGATGGAGGGGTTGAGAGAGAGGGAGACAGAGGATCTGAAGCAGGCTCTGTACTGAACAGCAGAGAGCCTAAAGCGAGCTTGAACTCACAAACCACAAGACCATGTCCTGAGCTGAAACCAAGAGTTGGACACTTAACCAGTTGAGCCATCCAGGCACCCCAGACACTTACCTTTTCTAATTATCATTAAACGAATGTTCACCAAGTGCCTACTATGTTAAAGAAATAATGGCAGGAACAGTAAAATATTATTACTTATCTCAAGTTGCACACAGTTTTGTGGGAAGAATTGAAATAGAGTCCCAGGATTCATGGGAAGAAACAAATAAGAAAAAATAAGCAATGCTAAATGCTGTGGGGAAAATAAGTCGTATTAAAAACTTAGACATGTCCTTGAGGATACTTTCCATGGTCTATCTGTCGTTTTCATATATTGTATTTTCTCTTTGATTCCTATCTGTGCCTTTCAGTCTTCCATTGGATTAATCAAGCTTTTGTTATATACTTTTCTCCTTTCCTGTTGGTGAGAACTGTTGGTACTGCAGTAACTATTCTTCTTTTCCATAGTAATATACCCTCTGATTTTTAGGTGGGTAAGCAGCCAAACAAAGACCGCAGTGCAAGTCTATGTTGCTGAACCATTGGACTAAAGTCCTTGCCAAGGAGACTGAAGGCAAAGTATCTTGTGTAGGCTTGTTTTAAAGGCAACTGAAGTGTGCTGGGCCCTTTTTCCTTCACTAACTCTTGTTGGATGGACTGTAGTGGATATCTGGAAGTGGATCCAATACTTGAAGCCATGGGATGAATTGAAAATGCTGGATCTGGAGGACAAGACAGAAGGAAATTAGTTCCCTGGGGAAGAAGTAGAGCAGATCCATCACATAGCCCTGAATTGTCTAACTGTAGACATTCATATGAGAAAAAGAAATATCATCCTTGCTTAAACCGTTGCTGTTTTGAGTTTCTTTTACTTGTTAATAATCTTTTAAATAAACATTTAAAAGAACATATGAACATTATCTCTCAAAGCAAGTACCTCATGGCAATTTTACTTCCTTTTATCACTCCCACTCCATACTCTACATTTTGCTTCCAGATCAGTATAAAAACATGTAATCTTTTAAATGTTTATTTGTACAAAAATGAGCTAATTTGGTTGCTTAACAGTGTGTGTGTGTGTGTGTGTGTGTGTGTGTGTGTGTGTGTTCTATTTTCTTCTTTCTGGATCTACCTATTCATCTTCAAGGGAGAACATTTTCTAGAGACTTTCAGGGAGAGTCTGGTGGAGTTAAATTTGTTTTTTACTGACCATTTTATTTATCTTCAACTTGTGGGGGGTACAAAACAGTTTGGAGGTGGAATTTACACACTCATTTTTTTCCTTAAAATTTTTTTAGAATAAGTTCATTGTTTTCTTAATAAAATATTGTTGAAACTAATTGTGAAATCAATCTGATTCTATTGCTCTGTAGCTAATATATGTCTTGACTCTGCTAGCTTTTAGAATTTTCCATCTTGAAACAAATTATCACAATGTTTCAAAATGGGCATTTTTTTCCTTGTAATCTGAGGATCCTATCTTTCTTGCACTGTAGGAAACCCCCAGCTTGATGTCTTCCATGACTGTACTATCTTTACATTTATCCTCTACTCCAAAATTCTGCCAGAGAGAGGTTAGCACCTCTGTATCTATTCTTACCATTTTTCTTTTTCTATTTACTTTGGATTTTATCCCAGGATGATGCTACATGCTGAGGAAATTCCTCCCTCTAATTTTCTACATCATTAATTTTTGTTCAGCTATATGCATTCTACTGCTTAACCCATGTATTGATTTTTTTAATTCAGTAATTATATTTTTAATTTCCAAGATCTCCAATAAATTCTTCTCTTAACTGCCAATTCTTTATATTGTAGATGCGGCACCATAATTTAAATCTCTGAACAAATTCATCGAACTTACTTTCAATATCCATTTTTCTTTGGGTCTAACACTTTGCTGCCTCTGATGGTCCTGGCACACACCTCAATGATTTGGTAGTTATTGACTCAGAGCTCATTTCTGCAGTTGAGAATACCCGCTAGAGTGTGGGCTGTCATTCCTTGTGATTTCCACTTGGTAAACAGGAATAAATACTTCTGGTTCATGTGTTCAGTTCTGTGAGAGTAAGAAATGGATAATGTGTGTGATAGGATTCAGTCGCAAAAGCTATTCTTTGGTCTTAATATCTCACAGCATTTTCAACCAGGCAAGGACATTGTTTTCCCCATGAAATTAGGGGAAAAAAACTACTTCTAATATTTATTGACTATTTACACTCCAAGTGCAAACAGCCCTTCTCTCAATCCAACATATTGTTTTATATATTTATAAAGCACTCCTGCTGGGTAACTTTCAAAACAGTTTCGCTGAGACCTCATAGACACTCATAGACTGGATTGTGTGGAGAGTGATTAATTTTTGAAGAAGAGATGGTTAAATTTCATGACAAATTGATTTCTTTTCCTATGACAATTTAGCTACTAGCTTTAGTGATGTTTTGCTGAATACTCCACATAACACAAACACAAAACCAACACCAACAACAAAAAACAGGCAAACTTTTAAAAATGTTCTAATCACCTAATTAATATTCCTCATATGAAATCAAACTCCTACAACATTAGTACATTAACACCCTATAAGATTTACTCTCACATTGCAAAAATGAGGAAATTTCAAAACATGGATGAAATAAAAATTATTTGCTAACATCAACAGCTGTTCTTAGGGAAGAAAACTATAGGTATATATACTTTTTTTAAAAATCAGTAAACATTGGCCTTCATGCCTCTGACATGTTTTATGAGCAGATATAATTAATGTCACATGCTTCTGTGGTAATATTACAGTTTGTAAATAATCCTTCATTCCTCATTGCACATACACAGATTTGACATTTTATCTATTTATGATTTCCTGTGTTTCATCTTGCATTCTTTTTCTCTTTTTCCAGTGAGATGAAATTAATGAACTTCATTTTTTAAATGTTTATGTATAAGTTCACAAAAGCAAAATGTACACTCTTAAAATATATATATAAGTTTTGATGAGCTTTGACAAGTATTTAACAATGTAACCAGCACTTCAGTTAAGAAATACCACATTTTCTCTACCGCAGATAGTTCTCTGATGCATCTTTTATTGTCAATGGGCCACACCCCAGTGATCACTATTCTGATACCTACCACCTGAATGAGTTCTATCTGCCATAGAGGTTCATGTAAATGAGATCACAGAGAGTGTATTTTTCTGTGTCTGATAGTTTTCAATAAAAATATTGGTTTGAGATTAATTCACATTTTGCATATAGTAGTAGTTGATTTTCATTTATTGTTTACTGGTATAACACAACTTTTTTCTCATTCATATATTGATGGATATTTGTTGTGCTTTGTTTTTTCCCCAATTTTGGCTATTACAGATATAGCCACTATGAATTTCATATAGAAGTTTTTGTGCAGATGTTTTTTCTTTTCTCTTGGGTAAGTATACAGAATTGCTGATGAAATCAGTGTGTGGAGCTGTATAAGAAATTACCAAACTGTTTTCTAAAATTACTATTTCGCTTCATTCTCCTTCTAGCTTACTAATATTAAACAGCAATTCATGTGCTTGTAGTCCATAGGGATCTCTCCTTTCCTAAGTTATCTACTCAAATATTTTGTCCATGTTTATATATATATCTTTACATTTTTATTATTTAATTGTAAGAATTCTTTATAGATTATGGATTGATCCTTGGTCAGGTATATATCTTGTGATATTTTCCCCATGTGTTTGGCTTATGTCTTCATATTTCTAATGTTGCCTTTTTAAGGTATATTTTTTAATAATGTCTAATTCATCTTCTGTTGTTTTTCTTTGCCTACTCCAAGTCTCAAAGGTTTAATCTTTTGTTTTCTTCTATTTTTTAAAAATAGTTTTAACTTTTACATTTAGGTGTATGGTCCATTCCAAATTAATTTTTCTCTGTGGTGTAAGGAAGAGTTCACGTTTACTTTGTTTTTGATATGGATTTCCAAATGTCCCATAATCATCTGCTATACAATCTATTATCCATTACTCATTTTCTCTATTATTCATCTATCTGTACATGATCTCCACCTTGTTTTGACTGCTCGAACTATGCAGATAGCTTTGAAATCAGATTGGTGTAAGTTCTCAATTTTTATTTTTTTTTTCAGATTGTTTTGGCTGCCAAATTAGTCATTTCTGTTGGTGGTTTTTCTGTAGCTTCCTTAGTATTATTGTCTTTTGTTTAAAAAAAAACAATTTTACTTTCTTTTTCCTAACCTTTATGACTTTATACTTTTTTGCTAGCCTTAGTTGTTGGCTAGTATCTCTACCACAAGACGGATTAAAAGTCAAGACATTAGACATCTATGCCTGTTTCTGGATCTTTGGAGAATAATGTTCAATATTTCACTATTAAATATAACATTAGTTGCAGGTTTTTTCATAAGCGGCCTTTATCAGATCAACTAAGATCCTTTCATTACTAATGTAATAAGACTTTGTATCATAAATTAGTGTAAACTTTTGTTAAACACATTTTTGTATACCCACTGAGATTATATCATTTTTTCCTGTTATCATATTCAATTACATTACATCGATTTTTAAATATGAAGTAAGTCCTGTCTTGCTGAGATAAACCTCTTCGGTCATTTTAATAAATATTTTAATGTAATACATATATTTTCCTCTATGTATTTCTCTATATAATCTATATACTTTGCTCTGTATGATTTCTCTCTATATGTTTTTAATATTAGTTTATTGAACTAATAAAATATTAGTTCAAGTCACTAATATTTTGCAAGTTTTTACATCAATATTAATAAGAAAATTTAGTCTGTGCTAGAAAAATTCATCTATAATTAGCCTTGTTTTTTTTTTTTTTTTTTTTTGTAATAGCCTTGTCAAGATTTAGTATCAAAGATATGTTAGCCTCATAAATAATTTAAAAAGTGTTTTTTTTTCTTTTCTGTTCAGGAAAAAATTATGTTGGATTGGTTTTTTTTTTCTCAATTAAATATTTGATAGAGTCAACTAGTATAATAAACTTTTCATGGGATATTTTTGTGGGAAGATTTTTTGATAATACATTCAGTTTCTATAATAAGTATATGGCTATTCAAATATTCTAATTATCCCATGTAAGGTTTGGCAAGTTGCACTTTTTAATAAAGTAGTATATTTTATCTAAGTTGTTGAATGTATTGTCATTAACTATACATAATATTTCCTTGTTATGTAGCCAATATCTAAATACTTTCTAATGGTGTCCTTTCTATAATCCCTGATTTGATAATTTGTGTTAATCTATTTTATTGGTTAACATGGCTGCAGATTTTTTAGTTTTCTTAATCATTTTAAAGACCAACTTTAAAAAAAACTTTTTTTAATGTTTATTTATTTTTGAGATAGAGAGAGAGAAAGAGACAGAGCATGAGCAGGGGTGGGGCAGAGAGAGAGGGAGACATGGAATCTGAAGCAGGCTCCAGGCTCTGAGCTGTCAGTACAGAGCCCAACCCAGGGCTCCAACTCACAAACTTCGAGATCATGACCTGAGCTGAAGTTGGACACTTAACTAACTGAGTCACCCAGAGCCCCGCTTAAAGACCCACTTTTCACTTGTTTACATTATTATTTTCTTAATGACTTGATTTCTTCTTTTTAAAAATAGAGTCTTTTCATTACTTTTGTTGGGTTTAATTGTCATCTTTTTTTAACTTCTTTAGGTATAACCTCAAAACATTAACTTTTAAACACTTCCTCTTTTCTAATATAATCATTTAAAGACATCCTCTGTTTTAGATATGTTCCACAAATTTGGGTATGTTGTGTGTTCATTGTTATGTGATTAAAACATTTTCATTTTGTCTTTACGATTTCTACTCACACCTACAGCTTTTTTAGAAATGTTTTCTTAATGTCAAAGTATTTGGTGATTTTGACATAACTTTTATTTCTATTTTAATTCCATTGTAGACAGAAAATGTGTTCTGTGTGACTTAAATCATTTTAAACTGATTGAGATTGTTTTCTAGCCCAGCACATAGTAAATACTACCAGTAGGTTTTGCCATATTTCTCTAATTCAGTGGGACTTGTACTCCACAATCCATTGAAGTGAACAAGAGCTGCAATTTCTGGTCAACACTCAGCTGTGTACTGGTTCTTCCTCCCTCTGATTCTTTGAGAACTTGCTCACCCACACACAATTCTTGGATGAGCCACAAATTTGAGGGTTTTTTTCTTTTAAGGTTATGGAGATTGTCTTTCTGTTTCAAGGGAAGGTTTCAAGGGAACCACCTTGTTGCTGGATTATCTCTATTTAATTTCTATCTAAATCAGTGCTCCTAAACACCATTCTCTGACTAATTACACCAAAAAGACTCCAAATTTCTGCTTTATGTCTAGCCACCTTGTATCATAGAAACTTGGGGTGCCCACAGAGCAAAAGTATTGTAAACATAAATCACCCCATGTGATACTCTCCTTTCAAGGATCTAATTACATTCTGCCTGCTTGTAATATCTTGTTCATTCTAATTAAAGCTTCTGCAAGGCTTTCAATCTATCTATGATTTGTTTGGCATTCACAGTGATTATCTGAGGTAATATTAGTGTGGTAAATACCACCTGGCTTTTATGGAAACCAAAACTTCCAGACTAAAAGGAACTTCTACTTGTCTAAATAATAATGGATTGCAAGTTTTGATCAAGTAGAACCTTCATTTTTATTCACTACAAAATGTTTTTAGGGATGCCTGAGTGAATCAGTTGGTTAAGCATCCAACTTTTGATCTCTGCTCAGGTCTTGATCTCAAGGTTGTGAGTTCAAGCCCTGTGTTGTGCTCCATGCTGGGCAGGGAGCTGACTTTAAAAAATGTTTTTAAACCTATTTGAATATTATTTGACCTTTCCAATTCTTATAGGTTTTTCCTTTATATCACTTCTCACATGCCCTAGGTGAAATAAAAAGTCCTCTGAAATGTGTGTGTGTGTGTGTGTGTGTGTGCGCGTGTGTGTGCGTGTGTTTTAATCTTTGTGATCCTCTCATTTGGTAAGTGTGTAAAACCCATGTAGAAATATTAGTGTAACTGGGGAAAATCTTATCAAGAAAATAATATGAGTTAGATATCTCATAGATATGTAAGGAATGGAAATCTGTTTGAAGTCTCTATACTGTTCTTGTGGTAGATGGCAGAAAATGACAGTGTTTTGAGAAACCAATTTACAGGTCAGGAATAATATTTTGCCTTGGAAAATAACAAAACCTCAGTCCTGGAATAGTAATGGCATTCTCTTAGGTAAGAAATATCCAAAACAACTGTCCTTAAATCAACAGTTAAAACTTTTTTAGTATCATAGCAAGACTGCTTTCAAAACTGAAAACCTACATATTTGCCAAATCCTGTACTAAGCTACAGTGTCCGGTTAGAGATTTAGAAAGCCTGATTTATTTTTGTCAAGGTGGGGCCATCTTGGAGAATGATAAAATAATTTATTTCATGACACCCACAGAAATAAGTCTAGACTTTAGGGCTTAATAAATTTAAGCTTGCATGATTTCATTTTCTGTATGTTCACCTTTTACTGTTTTGATTATGAGAAGGAACTATTTTATGTGTGATGCAATAAAATATGGAATTCAGATGAGTACTCTTTTAAAAGTATAATAAGATGTCTCACTAATAACTAGAACATAACAATAAAGGTCAAATATTTCCTTTCAAAAATGAAACTTTTACTCAAAATCACTGTTCTTGATAACCCCTAGCCCAGGTGGGAGGTCTATGTTAATTAACATTTTGATGTTTCATATCTCTGAATGATCACTACAATTAAAGATACAGATAGAAAATCAAGTTACAGAATAAAAATTTGAAAATGAGATGTCATCTAGACCACTAAACAATCCACAAAGACAGTTAATAATCAGTTTCCTGGAGATCAGAAACCAGTACCATTCATAAGAAGTGAAGAAACGTTTTGTTTTACATTGTCAAATGGTTGAATTTGTATCCTGAAATCTAGAGCACAAACCAACCACTACCTTGTTCTAAAAGGACATCTGACAAATTTATATTTAAAAAGTGAGAGAGAAAAAAACTTTATTTCATTGCAGCATTTAGTAATTTACCCATAATTCAGATCCTTACTAAGACAGTATTAACTAAAAGTAGATTTACTATGAAACTATTAAAGTATAAGCTTCAGGTTTTACAGGATGGGCTCTTACAATGTATTCACATGTTCATCTAACTTGCAAAATTTCAAATGTAAGTTAATTTATTTGCATTAGATTAACACTATTGTCTTTTTCTACTTTGACCTCTCTCTTTATCAATCATCCTTTTAGGATGGTATTAGAGAGGCTACAGGACACTTCAGGGATCAGGCTTAAAATGATGTTGAGTAGGGGATAAATTTGATTTTAGATTACGGTGAGTCTCTATTTCCTCTTATACAAAAGCGAAGATAATTCTTTTCATTGTTACATTATCACTCATTAGATAAAATGATTTATGTACAAATACATAAATATTATATATTATAATTATATGTTATGTATATACTATACATATTATATATATTTACCTGCATAATTGATGATTGCTATATATCCATTTACAAACAACCAGTGAAACAAGATTACAAAACTACAAGTATTACTACAAAGAATTACATTTCTAAAACAATAATATAGTATTCATTGACATGTATTCATATATTAGTTATAAAATGATGGCATTGATTTGTGTCAGCTTCAGAATCGGTTAAGGAGCCAAAGTGGCCAAAAAAATCAAACCATGTACCACCTAATATTTCTTTATATCAAGCATTATTATACTTGATATTGCTGTGGTTTTTTGACCTCTCCAAATTAGCAACATGATTTATGCACTCTATTAGATTATATTACTTGCTAGACTCAAAATAGAGGCTGAAATAGTTGAGAAATAATACTAAGTACTAAAAATACTGTTTGAAACCCTGAGAATTTTTTTTTCAAAATGGGTCAGCAAACACAATTCACCTTTTAGTACAAATGAGTATTGGAACTGTTCCCACTTGAGTGACATTAGCATTATCTTTGACTGTGATGATAATTAGATCTGTGTTCTATCCTGAGGTCCTACATCTGGTAAATTATTTTCTTGACTGAGTTAGATTCCAGCATCAGCAAGAACAACAGAAGGCATTCCATGCCTCAGGGCATCTCATCTGGCCACTTCTCTTTGACCTGTGAACTCCTACACAGTAGTGTCTTGTACTTTCACCAAGCTGCCCAACTGTGTTTTAGATCCATTTGTGACCTTTACTAAGTCATTGAATATGAATAAGAAGTTAAGAGGGGCTCTCATATTCATAGATATGCAACCAGTTCATCACATAAGTGACTGAGATCATTTATGTAAGTGCTCATTAAACTATATTTGAGAATATCTCACTGCTTTAGGTTGAGAAGGGATATATTTAAATAGGACTATGAAGAGTAAATAAAATTACAGAAAAATTTATCTAACTTTATATTCATATACATAGACAATGCGCAGAAAATATAAGGTTTGCTATGGCTGCTCTATACCTCCAGAAGTTTGCCAATATTATAGTGAGATGCCAGAGGAATTGATTATTTATCCATGATCTTGGTAACATCCTTGGGAAGGACAAATAACTAGTTCCTCTGGATCTCATTGCAATATTGACAGATGTTTGCTTTATTTTTTTAATAAAAAATGATTGGAGGATATCTTTCCATCTATTATCTATCTATCTATCTATCTATCTATCTATCTATCTATCATTTATCTATCTATCATCTATTTATCTATCATCTATCCTTCTATGAATATAATGCAAATTATGGTGTCCAGAATTCCTCGGTAGGCTTTCAACACAATAATTTGTTCATAGATATGCCATGATCAGTAAAATCTGAACAAAGGATTCACTTAATACAAGAAGCTGCCACTGAATGGTCCCATGATAGTGTATGAAATGTAAAATCCAACCGCTTCGTATAATGGACATTGGAATGATTCTCTTAAGAATATTCAGGGGCATCTAGGTGGCTCTGTCAGTTAAGCATCTGATTCTGGCTCTGGTCATGATCTCACAGCTCATGGGTTCAAGACCCGTGTCAGCCTCTGTGCGGACAGCTCAGAGCCTAGAACCTTCTTTGGATTTTGTCTCTCCCTCTCTCTCTGCCCCTTCTCCACTCACACTCTGTCTCTGTCTGTCTGTCTCTCTCTCTCAAAAATAAACATTAAAATTTTTAAAAAATATTATTCAAATCCTTTTCAAAAGCAGACACTTTATTTGGATAGCCAAAATTTCTTTCTCATGTTCAGTACCTCCTTCAGAATTAATCTGTGTTTGGAGTCAGAAACAAGTGTTTATAACACATAAAAGTCATGTCTAACCAATAGCTTTCTTGACTCATGAAGCATTTGAGGCCATTTCTGTGATGAAAAGCCTAAGTGAAATGTTAATTTGAAAGAGAGAAAATATTTCTTTTGCTAAAACCCCATATACAAAGTTAGGTAAACTACGACTAAGAAAAGTGAATATATTAGAAAATATAAAAATAAAACATTGTTTTAAAAGGATACCTACCTATGTGATTCTTCCTAGTAAATTATAGGAAGCCCTTGTTAGCAATGGTGTGATTCATTCAATTCAGGAAATATTTTTGAACATTTTCTGTGGGCAGGTAGTCTGGTAAGTAAAATTGAAATATGATTATAAAATAATTACTATAAATTGTATCAAAAAATCTTTAGTCAGACCCTTAACCATTTGAAGGATGAAGGAAATTTCAGGATAGTCACCTGGGAGACAAAAGATTTTTTAAAAATGGGGCTAATAAGGGATCAAAAAAAGATAACAGACATCAGAATAGAAGTATAAGCTAAATTTCATATGTAATATTTTTCCTAATTGCTAATTTTGAAAGCAAAGAGAGTGCAGAGTGGCTGCTGGAAAACTAGTTTATTATTGGCCAAGCAATGCTGCAAATAAATGTTTCAAATCTTGTGCATGTGGTTGCGTAAAAAGGAACCAACCCAATTTCTGACAACTAAGAAAATTCAAATTGTATGATTTCTCCACAGAAATAATCAGATATGACAGGAAAATAAAAAGGAAAGGTTGAAATAGTCTAATCCAATTTAAAATGGTCTCTGTGCTTTGTGGTCAATGGACAATAGATTGAAGATTTCCTGGAGATGTTACCTTTTCTGTGCATGAACTTTGGGAATTGAGGGTGGTGGGGGCTGATGAACAAAGCGTACAGATATTATTTAATGAATAATAATTTACACTCTGTTGCATCATTTTATAGCATTTGAAAAATTACTTTTACCATAACACTAGCATTAATATTAGATAACATCCAGAGAGCACCTCATAACTATTGAAGTTTTTATTCCTCTAGCTTTAAATCAACAAGCACAGTCTAAACAGTTTTGTTTCTTAGAATATTAGAAGATAAAATAATAAATGTGGATGAAACACTTTTGGATACATGACAAAAGAAAAGACTTGGTTGATTCATGTTCTAGTTGTAATTAGCAGTTGATTGGGACAGGTTGCAAACTAGCCAAGTAGACAGATGGATTCTATCTACTAACGTTCACCAGAAGAAGTCTACCATGATATAATGCCTGTGATAGAGTAGAATCTAAGTTTCCTAATAGTACAGAAGAAATATTGACCTTATATGCCAATTGGATGGAGACCTAGGCACCTGACAACCACTAAACATCCATGTGTACTAAATTGACCTAAAAAGAGTTAAGGTCATGAGTACCTTTTGAGTGGCCGATAATAGCTCTACCCAATAGTGCTATCTCCACAGCTTATATAATTATAATAATCATGTTTGGGGTCCAAAGCATGACCCAAGATCAGAGAAAACTTGGAATCACAAGCTGTTGAACCAAGATATATGATGGGATCTACAAAAGAAAATACTGTATTGGACACATAACCTATATGGTTCCTCTAGTCCACCACTAGGGTATATAATCAACTTCTCTGGATTAATCTTTCTTTTATAGACATATAATAAGATCCTGCTCCATATACAGACATTTATAAAATGTCATCTGCCATAAGGCCATAAGTTTCCAGTGAATATATATCTATAACAACAAGCATTCTATTACAATTGCATTACTCTCTTCCTCCCAGACAATATCACAAATTCATGGGGTCTGAGGCCCCCTCATATCTGCTAGGAGTAAAATATAGCCCTACCAGCTACATATAGCACATAACAATTTATTGCTGTCCTTTTATAACACAAGCAACATAGGAAAAAAATCTCATAAAATTCAGTAACACTGACAAAATTATTGACATAAGGGGACAGGATATATCCTGCCTGATGACTCTCCATATAATCTCCCTACATTGAAGACCTCCCATATGTTTGAATATCCATAAATTGGTTTACTTTAATTTAGTGTACTTTCCATTTACATTATAAAATAACATCTAATTTTCTCCTAAAATACAGATAATTCAAGTAGACATTCTGAAAGATAAATGAAATTTGCATTGTGAGATGCTGAAAATCTAAACCTATGTGAGAGGTAAATTACAAGCCTTAAACCTCCTTATTGTAGAAGAAAATTCTCTTAGTATAGTTAAGGATAGTTTGTCATATGTTTGCCCTGGAATGACCATGCTACCCTGCAGCAGAGAATGAGAACCATTATATCAAAAGAGAGGGATTATAGCAGCTGTTCTGTGACCTCTGAAATAATCAGATAAGCTGCTCCCATTTAACTCTAGGGGACAAAGGGATGAAGTGTCCTAAAATTAAACTGAAAAGAATCTTAATATCAGGCCTGTCATCTTGGACAAAAAACCCACTTTGTCATATGTGATCTTTTTCTTGGAGGGGGCAGGGAACAAGAGACAAGTAGCATAAAGTTACATTATTGAAATTCATATTAAAATAAAAACAAAGGAGAAAAAAATCAAGATACATAGTATAGTTTTTGAATCCAGGATGCTATTGATTATAAGATACAATGAGACCAGGAAGATACCAAAACAAAACCAATGTGCCTCTTAAAGGCAATGAACTATGGAAGCCAGAATGGCCGTGGCTTGCTGGAAATCTGTGGTTGGTTATAATATTTAATTAAAACTGTCCCTTCTGCATTCATGAAGACAGAAGAATGAACTAATGTCTTTTCCTACATTAGACAACAGAGTCCTGAATATAATGAAAAAAGGGACTCATTTAACCTGACATCATAGGCCTGACTTTTCTGAAGGAATCTGTTACTATAGTCCAGTTTGGGCATCTTGCATAAATAGAAACTGACATATATAAAGAGCATGACACTGAAACTATTTAAGAAAAATATGTACTATTTAATAAATGATACCTATTCAACCACAGGTATTTGGAGAAAAAAGTAGCTTCTTAAGTGTACAAATTAGTTAGATATTTACTAATGATATAAATAGGAATAAACATTATAAAACAAAAAACATATGACTTGTATTCTCTTGTAGGATAAGGTATAGTACAAATTCATTTTTACTGTTTTCTGTATTTTTCATTCTATGTTGGATAAAACAAATGTTTTAAGAAAAGTAGCAAAATTAGGTCACCTTCAGGCTTCTATAGCCCCAATACAAAAGAATATTTTTTTCTTTAATCAAATAAAGAGAAAACTGTAGGAGTATATAAGAAGTCTTTTGGCTTTCTACCTCTGTATAAAAAAAGATGCTTCATAGTATTTATATATCTGCAGGGGTGGTGTCTCTGAGTGAATTCCTAAGCAGAAACTAATGAGTGTTGAATTATCTGTCAGATGGAGAAGATCATACTGATCACTTCACATAACCAAAACTATCAGACTGAAGTTTTTAAAGCTGAAAATAATATAATTATATAGTTCTCAACTGAAGACTATTCAAAACTTATTTTACATTTCAATCAATTATCTAGTTTAAGGAAATCTTTCATTGTTCTTTCAAAACAATTTTTAACTTAAAAAATTGTATTATGTAAAAAAAATGTGAAGACTGACTCACATGAAGCAGTCTCTGGATTACAGTCTGTCATTTTCTAGAGTGGACAGGATCTCGATACCTTTGCTACTTATTTTTTCTAAAATATATTTTTCTAATGATATACTGAACCATTTTTATTTTTATAGTAAAAAGGAATATTTTATAATTAAATGATTTCTAATAAACGTAAAAAAGCAATTGTTTAATTGATTCATTTTTACTCTAAACAAAATCTAAAATACCCAAAAGAAGATGAAAAATATATTCAAAATGATATTTAATTTTTCACATTTTTTTCTCTTGTACATTTTTCCTGGGATGAGTTACTATTTTGACTCTGGAAAGGACAAGAGAAGTCTTTAGTCACCATGATATATCTTCTCTAAACTTGGACAGTAGCAACCCACCTGCATTGTTGCCAAAACCATTACATATCTCAATCAAGGGTACCTCCTCTTCAAAATCATACAATTACCTGATTTTCTAGATTTTCCAGGTTTCCTGGAAATTTTTCTTGAAGAAACATCACTGTCTATCTAGACTCTACACTAACAAAGCCTGGACCTCAGCACAGATTGTATCCTGAGTCTCTGCCCAGTAATTACATTCCATGAAGTTTAAATAAAGTATATAATGTAAGAAAAGGCTTCAATGATTAAACTGAACTATGTTACAGTACATTTTGAAAATGACAACTGATTTTACTGTTTGCCTATAGATTTAGAAACCTCAGACTTTGAGTTTTAGTAAAATATAGGCAAACTGGCTGTTCAGAGCTAATACTTCCTGGGTGATTGCTATGTAAATGATAGTGTTCAAAACTCCTTATCTGCCCTCTCCCAAACACTAAAAGATGGATACCAGTATTATGCCCATTTTATGTTATAGAGATGAAGAATGTCTCCAAGAGAGCACAGCTGGTTAATTATGAGAACCAAGGCAGTCTGGTTGCACTGCAGACATGATGGTCTTACACAGGGCGCTACCGTGCTGATTTTTCAAGGATGGCGGTGAAATGATTTCTGTGAAGCCCTGGAAAACTGGGCTTATATACTCTTTTTTGCTCCCAATTGTAATGATATAAAATATACAACATTAGCTAGTATTTGTTAATATAGTTGTGTCACTTATGTTACTTACCTAATGTCACAAAATCAGGTATTTATTAAAATGTATAATAAATCTAGCTAAACGTCTTTTCAATACAAGTGCCTACCAGAGAAACATTTTGGTTGTTCAGTTCACAGGTTCCCTTCAGAATTAGACAATGTGTACTTCCTCAGATAAGAAAAGCTTTTTAATTCTCCACCTCAGTAATTTTCTCCTGAGCTGCAACTATGTCCAGTCTAAGAATAGAACAGTTAAGCCAAATTAGTCATTCTAAGTGCGACTTTTTGTTACTAGATTCTGAAAGGTGTGTGGAATTAACTGAAAAGAGAGTAATTAGGAGAATTACCAAATTCTTCATCTGCTATGTTCCTAATGGATTCATATATCTCCCTTCTCCAATTTTCTCTTCTTCTTTTATTTTCCTATACATAAGTATATAAGAACTCCCTCTCTTTAAGTTGCTGTGTGTATTTGCACACAGGTAGATAATGTCCATACAGTATTGTTTATTTCTTTGAAATATATCACATACTGCAGAAATGGTTCTGGCAAGCCATATTACTTCTGAAACTATTTGGAAGAAAATTGATGTGATGAATCAAATATAATAAGTGGGTTCACACTTTGTGTGATATAATTATTTCAAATTAGAAGAATTATAAGTTGGGTACATTGGTTTTCAGCTGAGCAAGAATATTCTTTAATTCTTCAATCAAGCAAGTAATATACTATAATTAAATAATGTAATAACATAAATGTTTCAATTTCTAAATAGAGAGGAAGAGAATGTAAAATTTGCCTGGAAGCTAAATGGGCATTCAGATTCCAACCAAATGTCACATACTACCCACTGTGTGTGTGGTAGGAGGTAGTGTCTTGATTGAGGAGGAGTCTGGATGCACAGAATGCCACAATTTTGTCACATATTTCTCATCTTTCCATCTTGATTCTTCGGCTATTTCCTGCAGGAAACCAGGGACTATATCATTAAGCCATCTAGTCCATAACATTTTTTTTTGTAGCAGCCTAAATATATTGAGATAATTTAGCTTCTGTCATGCCTTCCCAACAACATTGCCTTCTTTTTGTCTTCCCAAGATCAGAAATTTATTTATTTAAGTTTTATTTAAATTCCAGTTAGTTAACATGTGGTGTAATAGTTTCAGGAGTAGAATTTAGTGATTTTTCATTTACATATAACACCCAGCAAACAGCATTGTCTTCTCAGGAATTGTTCTTACTAAGAGACACCAGATTCCTTTAATATTAAAAACTTCCTTTACTAGGTTCACTTAGGTATACTAAATATTCCTATTACACATGCAGCAGGAATGTACTATATTCTGAAGTAAACAAACCTCAAGTTTAATCACTGTAATGATGTATAACATCATATTGTTTTTAATCCATTAAGTAATACAGGTGGAACAGTGTGTGGTTAGGAAAGCTCACTTATACTAAATCCATTTTGGAGAATCTGAAGTGAATGAATGAGAATGTTAGCATGATTGGAAATTCTGGAAAAATACTAGAAAACTTCCTTCTCTTACACTCTTTTTTACATTCACAACTACTGAAAAACAAGAGTAGCTCCTGTTGGACTTCTGGAAGCTTTTGATAAAATTTTTTCACAAAATGATGATGATAAGAAATATTAGCAGTCCCTAAAGCTTAAACATAATTTGTAGACTTTGTATTTTGTTTCTGGTTTTTTTTTTTGTTGTTTGGATATAATCTCTCAAATTTCCAAGTAAACTATATCCAAAGTTACTCTGATGAACAACTTCAGTTAGCTTCTGAAATAAAAATTTGTGTATCTGTACAGTGAAACAAGAGGGAAAAACTTTATTTGGAGAGGCTTATGAGACAATAATGTGCATCAAAAAATAGCTAATAATATCATCAAAAACAGTTATTTTACATTTGCAGTAAAACTAGTTTTCTATATATGATATAGATGTCTTATGTTGCTACTGGGCCTTTTTTTCTTTATTTTTTAAATATCAAGGAAATGAACTATGAATTAGATATTCTATCTATCTATCACCAGAATACGTAAGGTTATAGGAGAGGCTCTGTATAATCAGAAGTTGATACAGTGACTAATATGCTTCATTCAACTGACAAGTGGAGCATAAAGGTAATAATGAGGAGCAATAGAAAGAATAGCTTATTTTACGGCCTCAATAATCTGCTGAAGATGTGAAAGATCTTTCTCCCCAATTTTGAATTATGCCAATCAATTCTTTCCATAATAATGTTGGCCAATACTGAGAGTGACATATCTTCAACAGATTCCATGTCGCTTCCACATAGTCTAAGCATTAACAGTCCTGTACCTACATTAGAGTACATCAAGGTCGTCTTCTTCTATTCCATACTCTCACCCTCTGTATTTCAGCTCACTTGGTTAATGTTTCCTTAGCTATTTAGATAATGTGCAGCTGTAAACCCACATAGCCACAAGAGGAGCTAAAAATACACTGTAACTCAAAGAACAGAAGTACATGGAAAAGAAAATAGCAATAATAGTATGTCACAAAATATTCATATTTGATACTATTCACAGAGCAGACAAAATTATTTGTCCAGTTTAAATGGATCTATGGTTACTCTGGCTTTTTAATTTATGAATTCAAGTTTTAACTGGTAAAGTTATATATATATACATATATATATATGTATATATATATATATATATGTATATACATATATATATATGTATGCTGAAACTCAATCAAGCCTCTCATTTTAATCAAAGGTAGTCGTATACATTTTTAAATGAATAAAAGTTTAATGTTTTACATTGTATTAACAGCAAAAATTCAAAATTCCTAAAAGAGTATAAGATGCTCTCAATTTTTTTACCATAATTTGTATTATAGTACTAGTGACTTTATTCTCTCTGCTGTACTTTTCATCCTGTGAGGACTTTCTTAATATAGTCTTCTAGTATAGTCAAATATATCTTTATCAAAAACAATCTCACAGTTTAGATTCCCAATTGGGAATCTGGTTATCATGAATGCCAGAGAGATTAGAATAAGAATGTGTCTTTTTTCAAAGGGGAGAGGACACTCCAAGGAATTGCCTCACTGGCAGGCAACTCCCCCACCCATGTAAAAAATATAAAAATGGGGAAAGTACCTGACTTGGAAATATTAATCTATGCTTCAAAAAAAGTAAAAATTTTCTCTGTGAAAGTATGTCTTATTTGAGTGACGGACTTTTACATAGATCCACACTCAAATTCCCAAAATGACATTTACTATTTTAAGATATTGAGTTATATGACTTAATCACTATGATATTCTTTACCATAAAATGGATAAAATAATGCCTTCTTTAAAAATAAGTTGTAGGAGTTTCTGCCCGGTGGTGCCTGACCCCGATAAAAGGCTGCCTCATGAAACAAGCCAAACTACACATGGTGGAGAATCCCAAAAACCACTGTGAGTAGGGAAACAAAATAACCAAATGCTCAACAAGAGAAACCAAGAGACACCACCCAGAGAACACCTCTTCAACAGACAGGCCCTGAACAGTCAAAGAGCCCTCTCTAATACAGCAGGACTAGCAGGGGCCGAGTGTAAAACAAGCTTTTAAAATTAACAAGAGATAGAAAGCTAACCAAAATGATGAAACAGAAGAACTCTCCTCCAAAGAAATTCCAGGAAGAAATGACAGCTAAAGAACTGCTGAAAACAGATATAAGCAACATCACTGAACAAGAATTTAAAACAATAATCATAAAATTAATCGCTGGGCTTGAAAAAAGCATGGAGGACATCAGAGAAACTATGGCTACAAACACTATGGAGCTTAAAAATAGTAATGATGAATTAAAAAATGAGATAAATGAGATACATAATAAACTGGAGGCATCCAATGCACAAATTGAAGAGGCAGAAAGGAGAATAAGTGATTTAGAAGACACAATTATAGAAAAAGAAGAAACTGACAAAAAGAGAGATAAACTGATCCAGGAACATGAAAGAAGAGTTCGAGAGCTCAGCGATACAATCAAATGGAACAATATCAGTATCAGAGAAATTCCAGAAGAGGAAGAGAGAGGGAAAGGTGCTGAAGGATTATAGCAGAGAACTTCCCCAACTTGGGGAGGGAAGTAGATGTTGAAATTCAAGAGGCACAGAAAACTCTCCTCAGATGTAACTTGAATCGATTTTCTGCATGTCATATCATAGTGAAACTGGCAAAAAGAAGGACAAAAAGAGAATTTTGAAAGCAGCTAGGGAGAAAAGGGCCCTAACATACAAAGGGAAACCTATCAGAGTGGTTGCAAACTTATCTACTGAAATTTGGCAGGCCAGAAAGGAATGGAAGGAGATCGTCAATGTGATGAACAGAAAAAATATGCAGCCAAGAATCCTCTATCCAGCAAGCCTGTCATTCAGAATAGAAGAAGAGATAAATGTCTTTCCAAATAAACAAAAATTGAAAGAATTTGTCATCACTAAACCAGCCCTACAAGAAACCTTGAGGGTAACCCTATGAAGGAAATGCTGCAAGGAATGCTAGATACCAGATACACCACCACAAGCTGGAATCCCACAAAGGACACAGTGGCTCTAAACCCATATATTTCAATAATAATACTGAATGTAAATGGGCTGAATGCTCCAATCAAAAGACATAGGGTAGCAGAATGGATAAAAAAAAAAAATCCAAAATCTATCTATTTGTTATCTACAAGAAATGCATTTCAGACTGGAAGACAACTTCAGATTAAAAGTAAGGGGAAGGAGGAATATATATCATGCTACTGGAAGTCAAAAGAAAGCTGGAGTAGCTATATTTATATCAGACAAACTGGAATTTAAATTAAAGACAATAACAAGGGATGAAGAAGGGCAATATATAATAATTACAGGGTCTATCCATCAGGAAGAACTAACTATTATTAATGTCTACACACCAAATAGTGGAGCACCTAAATATTTAGAACAATTCATCACAAACAGAAACAATCTTATGGATAAGAATGTGTTAATAGGAGGGGACTTTAATACTCCACTTACAGCAATGGATAGATCAACCAGACAGAAAATCACTAAAGATACAATGGACTTGAATGATACATTGGACCAGATGGATTTGACAGATATGTTTATAACTCTACATCCTGAGGCCATGGAATTCACTTTCTTCTCAAGTGCATATGTCACATCTCCAAGATAGATCACATACTGGGACATAAAGCAGCCTTCAATAAATATAAAAGAATTGAGATAATACCATGCACATTTTCAGATCACAGTGCTTTGAAGCTTGAAATCAATCACAGGAAGAAGTCTGGAAAACCTCCAAAAACATGGAGGTTAAAGAACACCCTACTAAAGAATGAATGGGCAAATCAGGCAATTAGAGAAGAAATTAAAACATATATGGAAACAAATGAAAATGAAAATACAACATGCCAAACCCTTGGGATGCGGCAAAGGCAGTTTTAAGAGGAAAGTACATTGCTCTCCAGGCCTATTTCAAGAAATTAGAAAAAGCACAAGTGCAAAATCTAACAGCTCACCTAAAGGAATTAGAGGGAGAGCAACAAGAACATCCGAAATCCAGCAGAAGAAATAAATAGTAAAAATCAGAGCAGAAATAAACAACATAGAAACCACAGAAACAGTTGAACAAATCAATGAAACCAAGAGTTGTTTTTTGAAAAAATAAACAAGATTGACAAACCTCTAGCCAGGCTTCTCAAAAAGAAAAGAGAAAGCACTCAAATAGACAAAATCATGAATGAAAAGGGACTTATTACAACCAACCCCTCAGAAATACAAGTAACTATCAGGAAATACTATGAAAAATTATATGTCAAAAAACTAGACAACTTAGAAGATATGAACAAATTCTTAAACACTCACTATCAAAATTCACAAGGGAAGAGATAGAAAATCTGAACAGACCCATAACTAGTGAAGAAATCAAATCAGTTATCAAAAATCTCCCAACAAATAAGAGCCCTGGACCTGACAGTTTCCCTGGGAAATTCTACCAGACATTTAAAACAGAATTAATAAATTCTTCTCAAGCTATTCAAAAAAATAGAAATTGAAGGAAAACTTCCGGACTCATTTTATGAAGACAGCATCACTCTGATTCCCAAGTCAGACAGAGATCCAGCAAAAAAACGAAACTACAGGCCAATATCCTTGATGAATACGGATGCAAAAATCGTCAACAATATAGTTGTGAATTGAATCCAACAGCACATAAAAAGAATTATCCACCAAAATCAAGTGGGACTCATTCCTGGGTTACAGGCTGGTTCAACATTCGCAAATCAATCAATGTGATACATCACATCAACAAAAGAAAAGATAAAAACCATATGATCCTGTCGATAGATGCAGAAAAAGCATTTGACAAAATACAGCATCCTTTCTTAATAAAGACCCTCGAGAGAGTCGGGATAGAAGGAACTTACTTAAACATCATAAAAGCCATCTATGAGAAGCCCTCAGCTAACATCATCCTCAACGGGGAAACACTGAGAGATTTCCCCCTGAGATCAGGAACACGACAGGGATGTCCACTCTCATCACTGTTAACATAGTGCTGGAAGTCCTAGAATCAGTCATCAGTCAACAAAAGGATATAAAAGGCATCAGAATTGGCAAAGAAGAAGCCAAACTCTCTTTTCACAGATGACATGATACTCTATATCGAAAACCCGACAGACTCCACCAGAAGCCAACTAGAACTGATCCATGAATTCAGCAGAGTTGCAGGATACAAAATCAATGTACAGAAATAGGTTGCATTTTTATACACCAACAATGAAGCAATAGAAAGAGAAATCAAGAAACTGATCCCATTCACAATTGCATAAAAAACCATAAAGTAGCTAGGAATAAACCGAACCATAGATATAAGAGATCTGTATGATGAAAACTATAGAAAACTTATGAAGGAAATTCAAGAAGACACAAAGAAATGGAAAAACATTCCATGCTTATGGATTGAAAGAATATAGTTAAAATGTCATTACTAGCTAAAGCAATCTACACATTCAATACAATCCCAATCAAAATTACACCAGCATTCTTCTCAAAACTAGAACAAACTATCCTAAAATTTGTAGGGAACCACAATAGACCTCAAATAGCCAAAGTAATATTGAAGAGGAAAACCAAAACGGAAGGCATCACCATCCCAGACTTTAGCTTCTACTACAAAGCTGTCATCATCAAGACAGTATGGTATTGGCACAAAAACAGACACATAGACCCAAGGCATGGAATAGAGAACTCAGAATTGGACCCAAAAGTATACAGCCAACTAATCTTTGACAAGGCAGGAAAGAGTATCCAATGGAAAAAAGATAGCATCTTTAACAGATGGTCCTGGGAGAACTGGACAGCAATATGCAGAAGAATGAAACTAGATCATTTTCTCATACCATACACAGAAATAAACTCTAAATGGATAAAGGACCTGAATGTGAGACAGGAAACCATTAAAACCCTAGAGGAGAAAGCTGGAAACAACCTCCCTGACCTCAACCACAGCAATTTCTTACTTGACATATCCCCAAAGGCAAGGGAATCAAGAGCAAAAATGAACCATTGGGACCCCATCAAGGTTAAAAGCTTCTGTATGGCAAAGGAAACAATCCATAAAACTAATAGACAACCAACGGAATTGGAAAAGATAGTTGCAAATGACATATCAGATAAAGGACTAGTATCCAAAATCTATAAGGAACTCACTAAACTCCACACCTGAAAAACAAACAATCCAGTGAAGAAATGGGCAGAAGACATGAACAGACACTTCTCCGAAGAGGACATCCAGATGGCCAACAAACACATGAACTGATACTCAGCATACTCAGCATCCCTCCTCATCAGGGAAATACAAATCAAAACCACACTGAGATACCACTTCAAGCCAGTCAGAGTGGCTATAAAGAGCAAATCAGAGGACCCTAGATGCTGGCGAGAATGTGCAGAAATGGGCATCCTCCTACACTGTTGGTGGGAATGAAAACTGGTACAGCCCCTCTGGAAAACAGTGTGGAGGTTCCTCAGGAAACTAACAATAGAACTCCCCTAGGACCCAGCAATAGCACTGCTAGGAATTTACCCAAGGGATACAGAAATGCTGATGCATAGGAGCACATGTACCCCAATGTTCATAGCAGCACTCTCCACAATAGCTAAAACATGGAAAGAGCCTAAGTGTCCATCAACAGATGAATGGATCAAGAAGATGTGGTTTATCTATACCATGGAATACTACATGGCAATGAGAAACAATGAAATCTGGCCATGTGTAGCAACATGGATGGACCTTGAGGGTGTTATGCTGAGCGAAATAAGTCAGGCAGAGAAGGACAGACACCATATGTTTGCATGTATAGGTGGATTAGGAGGAACTTAATGGAGGACCATGGGGGAGAAGAAGGGGAAAAATAGTGGGGGAGAGGGAGGGAGGCAAACCATGAGAGACTCTTGAATGCTGAGAACAAACTGAGGACTGATGGGGGTGGAGGGGAGGGGAAGGGGGTGATGGGCATGGATGAGGGCACTTGTGGGGAGGAGCACTGGGTGTATACAGATACCAACGTGACAGTAAACTATTTAAAAATTTTTTAAAATAAATGAAAAAATAAAAAAAATAAGTTGTAGGATACAATAAGAAAATGAGTTAAGACCTTAGCATAGGGCCTATCACATACTACGGTCAATGATAGGCACCTACTATTATGAAAGGTGTAAAAAGAGGGTTTTTTTTTGTTTGTTTTTGTTGTTGTTTTGGGGGAGGAGGGTTAAGGAAGAAATGATCTTCTTCTACATAAATGTAGTTGTATTTCTTTTCCAATGACTTTAGCAGTATCTCATGTAAAAATAGCTTAACAAATACTTTTATTAATCTGAGAAAATACAGGAGAGAGAAAGCAAAAATGAGAGAGAGAAAGGAAAAGAGAAAGAATACAGAGACCAAAATAAAATTCAGTAAGCTACTAATGAAAAATGGACAACAAAAGATCTCGGCTTAGAGATAAGTTCATGGGATATTTTCCTGAAAAGACAATATGTTTGCCAAATGATGATGAATTCATTCTCTCCTTGGATTACAAAATTTGTTAATTTTCTGCTTAAAAGAATCAGAATATTAATGTGAAATGCATGCTTTGAGGATTAACTATCAAAGTCACTACTAATTATTGAAATTAATCAATGGCTAAGGGACTATGAAGATTTCTGTTGCCAGAAAACATTGCTTTAAAAGCATAAACTGCTAAGAAGTTTATGATGACTATTATTTATTAAAGAGTATTTACAGCATTATGTAAATTCATTTTTTAAAAAAATTTTTAATGTTTTATTTATTTCTAGGAGAGAGAGAGACAGCGTGAGCAGGGGAGGGTCAGAGAGAGAGGGAGTCACAGACTGAAACAGGCTCCAGGCTCTGAGCTGGCAGTCAGCACAGAGCCGGACGCGGAGCTCGAACCCATGAACCGCGAGATCATGACCCAAGCGAAAGTCGGACGCTTAACCGACTAAGCCACCCAGGCGCCCCATGTGTAAATTCATTTTTACTTTTATTTGAAGAGCAAAGCGTTTTAACATTAAAGTTATTTCATTACCATGAAATATCAGGCCTCTAAGCAATTTTTAAAACCTACTGACCTTCTGTTTAGTATATATATGTTCGATGCTAATTTCATTAATATTCAAAATAATACGTAGGCTGTCAAGCCTCTAATATTCATTCACTAGATGGTACTACTAGATATTAAGCTCATTTCTTTCCTTAGCTAAGAAAAAATTACTTCTGGAACAACACCTGGTTGATGATTCTTGTTTCTCTGCATAAGGAAGTTACCCATTAAAATTTCATTTCTGTTAAACCAAGGTTATTCCATGACTTGATGATATTATTGAAATCTATTAATATTATCTTAACTATTTTGAGACTCTATACTCATAAGATACACACCTACAAACTATGAACATATTTTAATTTTAAATATATTGTTAAACTATGATTCTTGAGAATTCAAGCTCCATTAAAAAAGTTGATCTATTGCAAGTGTTTTGTTTACACAAAAATTCTTGAATGCCTCTTTCTAATATTCTATTTTAAGTATAACCTTATTTATTTCAGTTTTATGAGAAAAAATTATGTGTTCCTAGTGTTTTCTTTCTTTCATATCTCGGGTTTGAATGGCAAACACTTAAAGATTTTTTTTTTCTTTTGTTTTCATTGTATTTTGTCTCCAAAAACTTTTAGTTTAACCTATGGATTAGTTGAAAGTGAATAAGAAACATCAGGAAAAACAAAAACAAAATCAAAGCCCTTATCATATATAAAATTACCGAAAGGCCACAATACCAAACACAGACTCTATGGGAGAATCTAGATCTAGATGAGATGGTATTCTAAAGTTGACACATTCCCCATTAGATGTTGAGAAGGCTCTATATTATTCCCAAAGTAAGTTCCAGTGACTTGAAGGACACAGCCATTAATCTTTGAATATAACATAGGGATATATAAAATAAATGTATATATAAATATAAAATAAAAGATAAGGGTATTGGTTTAGTATATGGAAGAGATCAAGAACAGGAAACATATTAAACACAATAGAGAAGACAGAAGTAGAGACAGTACAATTCTGTTGTTTATTATCAGTGATTCTCACATTTTACTGAGTGTTAAAATACATTATTTAGATATAGATTTTGGAGCCTCAAACAA
The DNA here is from genome assembly GCA_017311185.1 of Proteles cristata cristata. Lineage (NCBI taxonomy): Eukaryota > Metazoa > Chordata > Mammalia > Carnivora > Hyaenidae > Proteles > Proteles cristata. The sequence goes on from JAESUZ010000553.1 coordinate 548,270, forward strand.
AACATTTTGATTCAGTAGATATAGTGTGAGGTCCACAGATATACATTTAGAACGAGTTTCTAGGTAACAAAGATGTCGTTGATTTAGGGACTGCAATTAAAGAAATACAGATCCCTATAACCCAACTTACTAGCACAGGAAAAATTCTATACTCAAAGCTCAGTAGAGAAAAAGGAGACAGGATGTTTCTTCAGTGAACCATATAGACACATGAATGTGAAAGCTAAGGGGAAATCCAAGTGGAAATGGCAGGTTAACACAGCTCATACTCATCACTCTACTGTCACCAGCCACAACACACACACACACACACACACACACACACACACACACCACACACACACTTATTTAGAAGGTAATATGGAAAACCACTTTTAAATGCTTGACTAGAAACAATTAAATTTTGTTGGTCTATTCAGAAAAATGACTAAAAGTTTAAGAATACTTAAACAGAAAAGAATCAAAGAACAAAATTGGAAAGCAGATAAATAAACACATAAAAATTGCAGTTTTTCATGTTCTGAAATATAGAAAAGATGAACACTTACAAGAAAAATCTGAAGGAGAGATCAGAGTTTTCAAAACTGAGAAGATTGAAAGAAAACATGATGAAAAAACGAGTTAGTGGAGCTGAGAGAGTAGTTAGAATTGAAACAAATTTAACAAATGGGAATAAATACTAAAAGCATCAAAAATACAATGAATAACCTGAAAATACTGTGGAGTGCTAGCTAGACTTAATGAAGAATGAACAGAAAATATAAGATTAAAAGAAAGATATGAAGACAGATGTATAAGACTCAACGTAAACAAAACTGGATTTATAATAAATGTGTTGAAAAAAAAAAGTAATGCCATGTACAAAATATATTCTGAAAAGATAAAAAACTCAAATGTGAAAATGAAATTTTAGAATTATTAGAAGAAACTTTATGAGAATAGATTTAGAATCTTGGATATAGATACTTTTAATCTAGACCCAAAGTAACAAATTACAATAGATTTAGCAATGCTCAAATTAAAACTTCCAAATGTGAAAGTGTAAAAAGTTCCATATTGTATGAACACATGAATCAGTTTGAGGCCCCTTCAGTGAGGAAAGACCTAACCTATATATTTGTTTTTTGGAGCAAGGGTTCTTGTCTTCTTGTTTCAGTATGGCTATTATATCTTAGTATAATTTTAAAATATTTATTCACTATTCCTTTATTTTGGAGAAGTTTTAGGATAATTACACATAAGATCACTCTTGGATCTTTACTAAAAATGTACTACAATACTTAAAATTCTGAGTGTTTAACATAAAATTAATGATACAAATTTGAAACTATTACAAGAAATTAGCTAATGTGCACATGGTAATTACCTGTTTGATTGAATTATGAATAATAGTCTTTTTTCTACTACCTAAATTATTGTAGTTTTTTTTAAGAGAGAGTGTATGTGACAGTGGGGGAGGGAGCTGAGGAGGAGGGGAAGATAGAGAGACATAGAGAGACAGAGAGAGAGAATGAATCCCAGCATGGAGCCTGATGCACACTTGAGCCACTTAGGTGCTCCTAAATTATATTTTACTCTAGGTCTGACATTATAATTTCTTCTGACGATATGATCCATGTACAGTTTTATGAAGGTGAACTTTGCAAATGGAATACCATGTCTTAAACCATGTGAGCCTTTCCCCTAGGTATCAACTGTTTGGACTGGACAGATCATCACTGGCCAATAATTTTGGTCTAGTTAACAACATCTCTTTAACATATACCTCTGAGTAGTGTCCAGATTCTGTCCTTTGTAGAACTGTCAAATAAGTAAATAATACACTGTACTGGGAAGAGTTAGTTAAGGTTAAGAACTAAATTTGAAATCATTAGTATATTTTTAGAATACTGCACTTGTGACTTGTAATATGTTACTGTTTTAAGATTTGATTTTTTGATTCCAAAATGTTAATGATAGAGATGTTAACCTCACAATGTTGCTATAAGACCATGTACGTTGATATGTTTCGTATGAAATTAGCATTCATTACATAGCATATGTTTTGTTAATAAATACAATAATGCTTAAAAAAGGAAGCAGAAACTGAGGAACAACATTTTGAGGTAGCAGGAGCCATGAGTAAGCCAAGATTTGGGCTGGAGGAAGTTATTTCTGGAATAGAAAGAGTGGAAGAGATGTGATTTGAGTGAGCTCCACCATAACGGTGAACTTAGAGAGTCAAGAGCAATTTATCTTCTGGAGAAATGAAAAACAATTCACTATATTGTCTGATGTACACTATGGCCTTATCTACATTCTATATCCAAGAGAATTTGGTGTGTGTCTTTTCATATGGATCTCTTTTTCCAGTACTTTCTATGTATCCATACAATAAGTGCCCATTATGTAAGTCAATCAGTCACATCCTTGCCTTCAAAACATAGCTTTTTGTCGCTTTAATAGTCATTTAGATATCGCCTCCTTTTGAACATTCTTACCTTTATTTTATTTCAATATTTTCAAAGTCTTTTTCTAGGTAATTCTGTACCAAGGTACTTGAAATATTAGTTTGAAATGAAGATTCCTGGGTCACACTTATGTATTAAAAAACAAAAAAGGGGCAGCTGGGCTGCTCTGCTGGTTAAGCATCCAACTTCTGCTCAGGTCATGATCTCATGGTTCATGAGTTCGAGCCCCATGTTGGGCTCTGTGTTGACAGCTTAGAGCCTGGAGCTCGCTTCGGATTCTGTGTCTCCCTCTCTCTCTGCCCCACTCATGCTCTGTCTCTCTGTCTCTGTCTCTTTCTCTCTTGTGCGCTCAAAAAATAAAGTATAAACATTAAAAAAATTTATAGGGCATCTAGTTGTCTCAGTTGGTTGAGCATCCGACTTCAGCTCAGGTCATGATCTCACAGTTCATGGGTTCCAGCCCCAAGTCAGGCTCTGTGCTGACAGCTCAGAGCCTGGAACCTGATTCTGATTCTGTGTATCCCTCTTTCTGCCCCTCCCCTGCTCAAGATCTGTCTCTTTTTGTCTCTCAAAAATAAATAAATGTTAATTTTTTTAAATTTTAAAACAAGACAAAACATCACAACAATAAACCTCTGGGATTTAATCTCAAAATCTGAGTCTCTACTTTTCTATCCACAAAAACTAAATACTCAATTATATTTGGTTTATATTTTTTCTTTCCTTCAACATTAAGGAAGGAACAACATTAAGCCAGTAATTTTCAAATGTCCATTTGGGGTTATTTGATTCAATTTCTAAGAAATCCACACTTGAATAATCATCTTAGGTAAAACGGATGGAGTTTTCTGCAGATCACACATGGAAGTAATTAACCATCTGATAATACACTAGCTTGAGCTTGGATGTAAAAGCTTTCGATAATTACAATTTTCACATGTTTTCTCCAACTAAAATGTAATCTCCTGGAATGCTGGGTCCATGTCTTAAGTCTTTTCTGTACAATCTGTAGAGACCAATGAAGTACATTCTATGCTAAGAAGTGTATGAAAGTAGTAAATGATAAAGTTTTCCATGATTGCTAGCCCTCCTAAGAGAGTAGGAAAATATTCTGTCCATATGAATATTGACAAATTCCTGAACTCTTAGCTAGTATAATGACATTTCTCTATGTTAAATATCCAATCTAAAACCTTCAGCGAGAATAAAAAATAAAAATAAATAAAACATAAGACCTGAAGCAAGAGATATACAAACATTTGTATATGTGCCCTACACATGTGGAGGTAATGAGTAGACCAATATTAGACAAAAGTTATGTCAGTTGAAAGGAGGAAGACGGTTCCTAGTAAGTAGCCCATGGATGACCCTGATGATGTTATCTTGCATAATAAGTCACAGATATTTGCTATTCACAGACGATGGTTATCCTCTCACCTGCCTCAGAGACCTGATACCGTTCCACTCATTTAGTGATTTATTAATGCACATTCACACAGGTAACAAAGATTCAACCCACATACATAAAATGCAGTCTGAACGTATTGAAAATAATTTTAGCAAATTGGAAAGGTTCCTATTTTATCACTAGTTTAAGGTTTGTCAAAAAAAATTACTCACTTGACCTTATTTTCCTGGTATTTACTTTGTTTCATTTATTTAAAACAAAATCCCTCAACCTTGTTCATTTTGTTCATACATCATACATTTTGTATGTTTATTTGGCTGAAATTAAAATTAAAATACTTTTTACTGGAATGACAACTGAGTGATGAGTGTTAAGTGTCTTCAGGGAAAAATTGTTTAACAAAAACACATTTTGAAGTTTCCTATTGAATCAGTCATTATTTCTAACACTAAAATTTTCATAGAAATGAAAGATGGATGAGATGGTGATAAAGGCAAATAGTTTTTATGATATTATAGGGTTTTGCCTGGTTTTGTACCATGTTTGACAAACAGCGACATCTGTCCAAAATCTGTCAATATGATGGATGGGAAGCATAAATCACATTATCTTATGTCAACACTCCCCTCAGAACAATATTTTAACATAAATTCAGTACTATGGCATGAATATGACCCTTGGGAATAAAGAGAGAACATATAACATTCAGCTGGATCCTATTTAGATAGTTATTTTTAACCTCCTTTGACTTAGGAAACCTAAACTTTCAAACAAAATCTCAAAGATATAAAATATATTCCATACAGTTGAGAACTGCTAATATGGTAACAAAATGAAATTTTAAGCATATATGCTATTATTAAGTGCTAGATTGACAATGGCGTTTCTAGCAAGATCATGTTCTGAAGAGAATGAAATTAAAGGATTCAATTGATAAATTTAGAGTTTTGGCTACAATTCATTTTGAATGCATTTATAAAAGTTCATGAAATTGTCATACCTCCCTGAGCCCAGTTTTAGAACTGATGATTTCTGGTAATTTATAAAGTATTCCAAAACATCACAAACCTCCTGACCCCTGAAACATCACTTCACATGCTCAAATATCTTCTCTTATTTTTAACTCTTAAAGAGAAATTTACCAAGGTTTATGAATGTATTAATTGTGCCCTTGATGCATTTGAGAAAAACATTTTCTCAATCTTCACCATAATAGTCTATTCTAATTGGGTGAGACAACTAGATTTTTATTTGTTTAGACAACGTTTTTAAAGATTTAAACATTTAGGGGCACCTGGGTGGCTCGGTTGAGCGTACAACTTTAGCTCAGGTCATGATCTCATGGTTAGTGGATTCGAGCCCCATGTTGGGCTCTGTGCTGACAGCTAGCTCAGAGCCTGGAGCCTGATTCAGATTCTGTATCTCCCTCTCTCTCTGACCCTCCCCTGCTCATACTCTCTCACTCTCTCTCTCATAAATAAATTAAAAAAATGACTAAAAAAGTTAAAAAATAAAAATAAAGATTTAAACATTTACAACTAAACCTTAATAAGGTTATCCAGAATTTTGATTGAATTCTTTGCTTTGACACTCTGTGCTATGGTGGAATGGCCTTCTCCTGTCCATGACCTTAAAAGAGTCAATCCTAGACTATTTTTGTGTTAGATGTAATATAGCCCTTTCATGCTCCTCCTGAACTCAATTTTTTCACTACACTGAAAAAATCAATGGAACTATCTCCCCCCCATCCCCTCCCCCACAAATAACCATCTTATATAATGGAGTTTCTCTCTATTGCTTTTTAAGTCTCTTCCAGTTATCCTGAAGCAGAGATTAGCATGGCATGCTTCTCTAATTGTTCTGTCTAAAGGAAATACACTCAATTGTCATGACACAAAATGAAGGAATATTCTGGTAGTTTTAACCACAATACAATGAGTAGAACTACTACGAGTATACGTGCTAAAGCATTACTATTGTTATTTTTGCCTTTTTATTTTGTTTGTTCATTACTAAATCATCAGGCTTAAATTACATTTGCCACAAAGAAAAAGTAAAAATCCACTTCATTTAGCACAGAATAGTTTTAATGGCATTCTGCCTAATCATTCATGCAAAGAAGAGAACTTTGTTGTCAGTGGCTGTGATCACAGCAAATAATTTAGACCCTCAAACTGTTTTACCTCACAGTACTTGTCTATTTATTTAACCTTGATAATCATTCAAAATTTGTACTGAAATTGGCTCCTTCTGAAGAAAATAATAATTTGATTAAATTCAATAATATGGTAAGATACCTACAACAAAAATGAAGTTTTGATTCAACTAATTTAAATTTTATTTTACTTTTTTGCTTCTCTGATATTTAATAGTCACTGTCATGATTTTCATCTCTACAATCACAACAAAGGAAGATCACAACATTTAGGTGAAAATTAATTTTATCCCATATATATTATTATATGGATGATAACTCTATTAGTCCTCATAGCTTTGCCTAAGAATGGTGAGTGACTCGGACAAACTACTGGGCCAATCTGCAATTCCCAGGATAAGACGTATATTAGGTCAGGCAGGAAAAGCCTCTATGATGGATTGTCTATTACTCCAAGATGAATGCAACTATGGTTTCAAGTGAGCCTAGATGTTCCCTTGATGTCCTTATTGAAATTCCCTAGAAGGCTGCAGTCACTTACTGAACCATAAAGGTGGCAATAACCTTGTATATAAAAAAATAAGATATTAGGAGACATAACAATATAAAAGGGGGAATTTATATATCTTAGTTGAAGCAATTTCTTCTCATTTCTTCCTAAGATAAATAAGAATCAATAAACAAATTTGGGATATAATTTATAGAAATATAAAACTGACATGTTCTTTCAAAATAGTCTCAAGTTCTTTTTTTTCTAATAAAACAATTATTGCTTAATAATTGACAAAGAATATTACATTAGTTTCAGATATACAATATATTGCTTTGATATTTTTATACATTCAGAAATGATCACCTCCATAGGTCTAGTTACCATCTGTCAAAAATATGCCAGTATTATTGACTGTTCTGCCTATGCTATCTATGTATTACACTCCCAAGACTTTACTTTATAACTAGCATATACCTCTTAAACCCCTCATGAATAAAGCATATAGGAAATATAAGTGAACAGGAAAATATTACTAATAACTATGAATAGGATAAAAAAGATAGCCCATTTTTTACTATTAGAAAAGTAAAAGTAAAAGTAAATTATTTTTAAATAAAGGAAATATAAATGTTATATATCCTTGACGTCCACCCCCAATTCCTCATTGTGCCCTACCCCCTCCATGTCTGAAGAACATGCATTACAAGAAAGTTACAAGAGGAATTATACTACCATTTACGTGAAAATGAAGTCAGAAAAAAAAAAATCCAACGAAATGTTTACAAAGTGACTCATTTGTTAAGGGTAATATTAGAGGAAGCTATATTGTGAGCTACTTCATAGGGTGAATAGGGTTGTCCAATATGTTCTTCCCCTCCCTGGGCATAATTTCCAGGTGACATTGTCATAAGTAACTACCTGTCGAAACAACCGCTGAACAAGCAGTGAAAGGAGCTTATTAGTAGCCAGAAGGTTGAGCCAAGATAATGACACATTCTAAATGAATTCCAATACATCTTTTGATTTCAAATCTTAATAAAGTACAGCAGCAATATGTTTCTCAGCCATCTAAATGGTTTCAAATAATGTCTCTAGGTTGAGTTAATGCAAAATTAGAATGGGAGTCATTTCTTTTATTACTTGGTGACCAAGGGAAAAAAAGAAACAATTAATAGTTTGACTTCTTTGCCAATTTTCTAATGTTCTAATCTGTTGGGAGTATCATTGTATCTCATGTGTGTTAGTGACAGTATCTCTAGCATAAACCCTAAGGTTGTAATATGTGATTTGATTCATTGCCATGGGCTGCAATATCCCTGAGAGAATTTTCATTGTCCTAAAATTCAAAGAACAAAAATCTCTGGAGAATCTTTTGTTTGCTTTATACATTCAGGATGGAGGGAAGGATAAAGATTTTGAGAGAAAGTTATCAGTTCTTTCCTTTAATCATGGGGGTTGGGGGTGCTGCTTGGATAAAAGCTGATGGTTCTATGAAGAATATTTATCAAAATCAAGTAATTGTGGACAGCTCATTGCTGACTTCCACAGCATATCTGGATTTAGAATAAAGATAAGCCCTATTAGGGAGAACAGCATTTAAAGAGATAGCATTTCTTACAATTCTGCTTAACAGGAAAAACAGGATGTCAGGTGAAGTACATGTAAAGTATTCCCTTCAGCATAAAAGTGAAATAACAAATTAATCACGTTAGGACTATGATTCTTATGATCAGTATCACGAGAAGCCATTTTATCACCCTCTGAATGGCAAGATCATTGTCACCCTTATCAACTGCTCGCAGAGTTTACATGAACAATTTATTAATACATGAGCAATTTGAAAGTCTTAAATTCTTAAATTCTTGAAAGTCGAAAGGGTGATGACATTGCCATGTTAGGGCACTGATGTAAACCAAGTGCACCTCAAGGAAGGGATCAAGAAAAAAGGCATTGTAGCTCTGGGCAGGGGTGGGGGTGGTGGAGCAGGCACACGTGCTCTACTTTGAGCTCTTCCAGGAAGGGGTGGGAGTACTGAACAGACTACACCACCACAGACCAGCATCATATTCATGTCCAAGACGAAGGCTCAGTCAGAAGTATAGCACAGAGCCAAAAGCTAATAAAGTAGGAATAAAAGAGAAAAGAAGAAGAAAAAGGCAGAGAGAGAATAGAAGAAAAGAGCAGAGAGAAGACAGAAGAGAGAGAAGAACCTTGGCAACCATCCTTACCCAAAATGCATTTATCACTGAACAACTTGACTGTAGAGAACTTAGAGTAATTATATCAACCATAAATCTCAAACCCAGCCCAATTCTTAATTAGATGAACTTTCCCCTCCTCACATATTAAAAGATTATCAGAAAGCACGCTCAGTCCTAGGCATAAAACTGTTTAATTGCATCATCAAAATTGCCTCATCTTGGTCTTATAAGGTGATATAATTACAGGAACAAAATCCCATAATATTCACAGACTCAACGCTCAGAGAATCAAAGGGAGAGAATTATACAAAGATGTGAGTCATTCCTGGACCATGTAGAATTCTACTGGTCACAGTAAGCAAATTACTGCATCAAAGTCCAATATGCAATAGACACACTAACTGGTTTCTATTCTTGTTAATGGCAGAACATAGTAAGGGTAAGTGGACTCCTCCTTTACATACCAAAAAATTGTGGTCAAGCTAGATTTTGGCCCCAAATAATAAACTTTGCCTCTTGTGTAATTACCTAGATCTAAATCCAAAAAGAATTTCATGAAAGATAAGGAATTATATTCATTTATCTTTTTTTTAACCTATTGAATGGCAATCAGGTGATTCCTATTATTCAAAAATGGAGTAGTTTTAGGGGCGCTTGGGTGGCTTAGTCGGTTAAGCGTCCGACTTTCGCTTAGGTCATGATCTCGCGGTAGTGGGTTCGAGCCCCGCATCGGGCTCTGTGCTAACTGCCAGCTCAGAGCCTGGAGCCTATTTCGGAGTCTGTGTCTCCCTCTCTCTCTGACCCTCCCCTCTTCACGCTGTCTCTCTCTCTCTCTTCTAGAAATAAATAAAAATTTAAAAAAAATGGAGTGGTTTTTAAGCATTGCAAAGTGAAAGATTAACATCCAAACTCTTAATTGGAATAATTTCATTGCACATTTTGAATTTGAATCCCCAGTTATTGTATGTGGCATTTGCAAGCTATTACTTTATCTATACATCTGCAAATATTTAAGATCATTTTATGGTGAGAAGCAATTTAGAAACACATTTCCACAAGACTATTCACTCACATTTTATTGACACTGGTAGATAGTATGCTGAAGGGAAATTACTATATCAGCTGATAAAGATACATGATAGGCATAGAGTCAGGCTTTTAAATGTAATTTTATATATAAGCATTATATAACTTTTTAAATGTACCATATCATAAGCAAAACCAAAAAAGATTCAATCTATGTTCAGAGAATGAAGGGGCATCTTTCAATTGGAGGGATCACAGAAGTTTCCATGGAAGAGGTGGCTTTAGTGAGAAATTTTATATGGTATGATTTGTATAATCAGACAAGGAAAAAGAAAATTCCGTCAAAAGGGAACAACATGGATAATCCAATAAAGAAGGAGGGCATAAATTATAATTGGAAAAGAGCAATATGCCTGGGAGTCATAGGGGATTATTACTAAGGTTTATGTGGAAGTCAATTTAACCATTACTTTCCCAAGGAAAGATCTAATGGAAAAGACAATAAGTGAAAGTTCTAGATACTGGTAAGGTACAGACAGTATAGTTTGAGAATACTTTACTCATTATTCTTTGTAATTAGTAGCTCATTATTCTTTGTAAAGCAAAATTCAGTAATTTTTATGCAGAGTTAGGCAGGTGGATGGACTTGTAAGATTGAGGATAGGGTGAAATTTAGGAAGTAACTATTTTTGGAACGGTAGCCATCATTTTGCAGATAACAAAGGGATTTCTGGATGGCAACAAGAGCCAAAGTATGATGAGAAAATATATTTGTATCATAATCAAGTTCATTAATAATTGACTATAATGAAAGGAGGTGGCTGGATAATATCGAAATAGTTTCAATTGGTGCCATAAAAATTGTTGGTGTGAACTTCAAAAGAAAGGGTATTTAAAAACTAAGATGGGTAATGATAATTTCAAAGAATCAATGGGAGACATAGAGTGTATCAACTCCTATATGTTATCTTAAGAAATGGTAATGGGGCAGGAAAAAAAAAAGAATATTTAATTATGTGTGCTGCATTAACCATAGAATCCGTATGATAGGAATTAAATGATCAAACAATTAGTAAATCATGGTTCTTACCCTTTAGTAGTTAAAGACAATGAGGATTCTCTAATCACAGAGTTTATATGGGAAAGGTCATGGCTTGCTTATGACAAATACTTAAAGGAAAGTTTAAGTGAAAAGATATAGAATAATGTAACAAGAACTTCAGGAAACAGAAAGATGCTTCTTAAGCAAGATAAAAATGTAATTTGAGAGAAAGCAAGCAAAGTCTATTTTCAAAATAATCAGACTAGAGTTGCTGATATCAGATCGGATGTTGTGTCTTATATACTTACCTTCCAAATGCTGAATTCATTGAACAATCTCTATATACAAATTTTATAGTATGTTTGCCATCAAATATCACCTGGCCTTAGAAGATCCAACAAACTCTTTGAGAAGATTCAAATAATGGTGCAATGAACTGCAGAGAGCAGATAAAATTTACTACTTTTTTCTAAGCAAATTTATTTAAAAATCATCACTACAATCTGGAACCGGGGATATCTTAGATGGAATTACCAGAGAGAATGGGAAAGGTTATACTGCGCTACATAAAGAAAGGATGAGTGTTAGAAAAGGGATAAATAAAGGTAAAATATATATTCTTTTCTATTTCTTATTTTTAATTTATGTAAAAGATATTTTTGTGTAAACCAATAATAGTAACAATGTTTATTGTTTATAGTACATGTAAAAGTTAAACAATGTTAAAGGGGAAGGAGGAAGAAATTATGAATATTCTGTCATTAAAAAAAAAATCTGTACTGGGGAGCCTAGGTGGCTCAGCCGATTAAGTGTCTGGCTCAGGCCATGATCTCATGGTTAGTGAGTTCGAGCCCTGTGTCGGGCTCTGTGCTGACAGCTCAGAGACTGGAACCTGCTTTGGATTCTGTGTCTCCTTTTCTCTCTTTGCCCCTCCCCAACTCAAGCTCGTTCTCTCTCTCCCTCTCCCTCTCTAGCTCTCCCTCTCTCTCTCTCTCTCAAAAATAAACATATAAAAAATTTTTAGAAACAAATCTGTACTACTTGAGTGATTCACGTTTAGATTCACTTTTAAACACACTTTTAAATTCACTTTTAAACACACTTTTAAAGACTAGTCCATACCAACTGTAGAATGCCATGTAAAAATAGTAAACCTATAAATTTCATCTTTACCACTGAAAGAGAAATGCAATAGAAGAGCTCCTGTTTTCCGAGTTCACATGGATCCAAATTCTAATATAAATTTGTCATTTAAAATATAATTTCTGTAGTTACATATTATATGACCAAAATGTTACTATATTTTATGTACATAGTCATTATGATTTCTTTTCTACTTTTCATAAAATTTTATGAACACAGAATCATGTCAATACAGAGAGAATAACCTAAAAGCAGTTCTTTGAGGGAATTTTGTCATCAAATTGCAACCTTTTAACTTAGAAATATCTAATTTGAGAGCACATTTCATAAGATACTACCAATAAAAGTCATCTGTCTGTAGTAGTAATAAGTGCTATATTTTATAATAAATTACACAGAAAGTATGAGTAAAGAGTTGTAGAACTAAATGCCAATGTGTTCTTAGATAAAATTCATGATATATGTAATTACAGAAAAGTAAACATCAAAGATAAGGTATCATCACTGTTTTAATTATCATAAATATGTTACTGGAATTTCTGAAATATTTTGTATAGAGAAAGGATATTTTTAAAAGACATTTGAAGGAATACATAGAATGCCACAACTTCTTTAATTTTCTTAAAATTCAGTGAATATTTTTATCCCTTTAGAGATATATAAATTAAGTTATATTATGATGTAACATGCAGCAGTATAATATACTAGTACATAACAGAATAATATAATTCATAGTCTTAAAATGAAAATTTTATCATTGATTATCTCAAAACTGTTTTTAAAAACTGTACCCGAGAGGGGTGCCTAGGTCGCTCAGTCAGTTAGGTGTCTGACTTCAGCTCAGGTCATGATCTTACAGTTCATGAGTTTGAGCCCCACATCAGGCTCTGTGCTGACAGCTCAGAGCTAGAGCCTGGAGCCCGCTTCAGGTTCTGTGTCTCCTTCTCTCTCTGCCCTTCCCCCACTCACACTCTGTCTCTGTCTCTCTCTTTGAAAAATAAACATTTAAAGAAAGTTTTAACTGCACCTGAGGTATTACTTAAGAAAAAAAACAATTAGTGTTCATATGCACACTCTATGTATGCACAACATATACATTTATTACAGATTAGATAGAATTTGGTCTATTAGGAAAGGCAAATCCATCAGTTATATAGATTATAGTGCACTATGGAGTCTGTTGAGGCAACACGACTAAAGATGATCAAGATCTGACCTTAGGACCAATCTCTGATGTCAGAGAACATTTTTTTTTTAAATTTTAAATGTTTTATTTATTTCTGAGAGAGAGAGAGAGAGAGAGAGAGAGAGACAGCATGAGCGGGGGAGGGTCAGAGAGAGAGGGAGACACAGAATCTGAAGCAGGCTCCAGGCTCTGAGCTATCAGCACAGAGTCCGATGCGGGGCTCATACCCACAAACCGTGAGATCATGACTTGAGCCATGGTCAGATGCTTAACTGACTGAGCCACCCAGGTGCCCCAAGGTCAGAGAACTTCTTAACCCCTGCGGCAGATACAATCCTTCAGAATCACCAACAAATATTGTTTTTCACAGTTCTTCAAGGAAACTGATAGTATTTCTAACTTCATAAAATTTTTGTTCTATTTCATTAATGGATAATTATATTTAGTGAGGAGAGTTGAACACCCTTCCTTCAATTATATCTGTGCAATATCTGATAAATAACTGCCATTTTTTTAAATGAATGAACATCACTATATTTGCTTCTTCAATGAAGAAAGGAAACTTAACCCACAGGAATTCAAACACAAATCTTTATCAGAATTTGTAGGTTTTCTTTTAAATGCTATTGTCCAGAAATATGGAACTATACTTTAAGGAAAAATTATAACACATGATTTTTCCTGTTTGCCACACCTAAATGCAAATGTAGGGAACAGAGTAGATAAAAAAAAAAAAATTAATCAGTGTGCATTATTCAAAGATAAAAGAACCAATACAACTGAAGTTGGTAGTTTAGCATAATTCTTTTTGCAAAATTATAAGAGCAATAATATGAAGAAATAAAAACAAATCAGGGGCTACACAAAATAAATATATAAATCAAAGGCAATAGTCACGTAAAGTAAATGATAATTTTATATGTTCTTTGACACTGATACAGAAGAATGTAGAACTGCCAAATTAGACTCACAAGAAACAGATTTTACCCAATATAAAGTTGACTAATAATTTCAGAAGCAGTTAAATATGCTATTAATTTCAGAAGCAGTTAAATTTGCTGTTGGAGCCACCACCCAACCATATTTAATATATTTAATTTCTTCGTATATTTGAATATATGCATATATATGACTAGTACATATGAAGCAGAATGTGTAACACTAGTCATTTTCACCTGTTAAGCAATTATTTTAATTAGTATATCATGTACTTTAAAAATGAATACTAGTACATCATAATCGTTAATATTTGTTAACATTCTGCTTGAGTAAATTTGGTTAGCTTTTTGAACTCTTTAAATAATGGGGCACCCGGGTGATTCAGTTGGTTAAGTGTCCGACTTTGGCTCAGATCATGATCTCAAGGTTCATGAGTTTGAGCCCTGCATCAGGCTCTGTGGGGACAGCTCAGAGTCCGGAGACTGCTTCAGATTCTGTGTCTCACTCTCTGCCCCTACTCTGCTCACATCTGTCTTTCTCTTTCTCTCTCAAAACTAAATAAACATTAATTTTTCTTTTAATATTTAAAAAGAACTCTTCAGTGGCACCTGGGTGGCTCAGTCAGTAGAGCGCCCAACTTTGTCTCAGGTCACCATCTCACTGTCCGTGAGTTGAAGCCCCACATGGGGTTCTGTGCTGACTGCTCAGAGCCTGGAGATTGCTTCAAATTCTGTCTCCCTCTCTCTCTCCACCCCTACCCCACCTCTCTCTCTCTCTCTCATTCTTTCTTAAAACTAAATAAACATTAAAAATTTAATAAAACTTAAAAAGGAACTCTTTAAATAATAAATACACTTTATTTTTCTTCTGTTAGCACACTTAAAAATGTTATTTTGCTATAAATATGATATTCATTTCTGTGAATTTGGAACAGACTTTTATGAACATCTATCAGTATAGTTCCATTGCATTGATTCTAACTGATATTTTGTATTTTCTAGAGATATATAATGAAATTTTTGTCTCTGGCTTCTTGTGAAACTTTAGATATGTATCTAATTGTATTTTGGCTCCTACTGCTTAAACTTTTTATTCTTCCTTTTCACTTACAAAAAATCCTTTTTACATTAAAAAAAAACACTTTTTTTTTAAAACCTGAGTTAAGCTGGCCTTATTTTACTAATTTGGGTCATTGCATCCATTTCTGTCAGTTCAAATGGACCTTTTCTTTCCTAGGTGAAATGGCAGTGAGCATACATCAGCTGATATGGACACTTTTTCAGGTCAGTCTTTTCTCCAAGACCAACTCTATAAAACGTCCTCAAAATTCATCGATGCATTAAAGAGTCCATATTTTGTCAGTGGCAACGTTCTATAAAAAATAGTCTACTTTTATATCTGTGTTATTTTATCCAAAATTAAACCAACATGTTAATTATTCAAAAAAATCTAAAACAAAAAAATATATTAGAGGTTTTACTGTCAAGTAAAATCACTTTTTCTTCCCTTCACTTGTTTATTCAACATGTATACACTTAATCTTTTCTTGACATCGAGTTACTTATAGGCACAAATAGAGGAATATGTGAAGTGTGCTCTCTGGAATCTTAGTCTAACAGAAGGGATTAAATATATTCATAAGCATATAGTACAGCAGGTTATAAAACATAAGAGAAGAATATATATTACCTGGGGGAACTGAGCCACAAATGACAGGGATCAATACAGTGTCTATAATTTTCAAATTTTGAGTGTATTGCTCAAGTCCCTATGTATACTTTCAGCAGGCAAACAAATATATGTCCATTACAGAATTCCTTTGACATAAATTGTCAAAAACTCCAGGCTTCTCATGGTCTAAAGAGACTGAAGTCATGATCTGATATGATACTACTTTGAGATTCTAAAAGTAATTTATAAATTATAACCAAAGTATTATTTTGCAACAAATAATGGTCATAATTTAGTGGCAAGAGCATGGTGATTTTATGGAATGTGCAACAAAATCAGGCTGCCACCCAGGCGCCCCAAAATACATATAGCTTTAATTGTAGCCTCGAACCTAATGAAAACCCAAACTAAGTGGCCAAAGATTTCTTAAGAGCTCCGAAATAAAATTCAATATTTTTATATCATCTCCACTTGGATGCACCAAAATTGGTCACAAACTAAATGTCAAGCAGAGGTCTCTCCCATCTACAACTGAAGTCTGCACCTTGTTCCTCTATTCAACAAATAGTTCCACCATCTATCATCAAGCCAAAAATATAACAAGGGAGTCATTTATCAAGACTCTCTTCCTCATTTTTTCTACCTATGCAAACATGGATTCCTATGCATTATCCTACTTTAACATTTCTTAAATCTAACCACATCTTTCCATCCTGCTATTATATCTCGTTTAGGCTAATATCTCCTTGCAGTCTTGCTATATAGACTCCTATCTGTTTTTCCTGACCATTTCCTGTGCCTTGTTTATACATTCTATGAACTGCCACTAGTGTGATATTTCTATGATGTAAACATGAATCCCTGTTTAAAACATTATGACACTTACCCAATATCTTCAGGAAAAAAAATACAATTACCTTAATATAGTTTATAAGTTCCATTGTGGTCTTACTGATACATATCTCCTGGTCTTCATATTTTGGCAATACTTTTCCCCATACTCCTTATGCATACTTTTTAAAGTGATAGGTCTCTTTTGCTTTCAGAAGTTAACCATGACTACTTTGGTAGTCTTTCCTGTTCTTTCAGAGTTCTTCTCTAATACTGGCTGACCCCTCCAGGTCCCTTTCCCTTGGGGTAGTCTACTGTCTGGTTGAGATCTTCAATACAGGGCCACTCTATGAGCCAGTGCTATCTATCCCACAGTAAACCACACTTGCCAACATCAAGCTTTTCTCAAAAGGCTTGCTCTCAGGATGTTGTATTCTGCAAAACTATTTTCTAAAGGTATCATCATAGGGTATCAGTTATAGACTGCAATACCCTAAAGCTCTCAGTGGCATTTGGTTGTAAATTGAAATGTTAGTTTACAATTGCTAAAATTAACAGAAAAGCATATAAAGAAATTGATCAACTGATTTAACCCAAATCTGAGAAGTTGTCAAAAAAAATTAGTAGAGGCCTGGTCACAAACTGGATGAATTTGGTTAGCTCTTGTAGTTACTGGTTCCTATAATCACTCCTTAGAATTTCTTAATCTATATAATTTATTAATCTGTAATTCTGGCATCAGAGTAAATAATCTCTATATAGCTTTAGATGTGCTATTTATCTTTACAATAATAGGCCTAACAAAAAGCCTAAGCCTGAGAGATGTTTTGATCATGGAGCTTTCCTGACAAACCACAGTTCATCTCATTCCAGCCACCTACTCTGGTTACCCCAAGTTCATATATGATTTGTTATTTACTCCATGTTAAAAATGACATCTTCTGAAAATAGCAAACTACACAAAAGGAAAACACCTATTAAATCGACCACTTCAGTTATTTGATTCATTATACTAGATAGAAATAGAAGTCTCATGTGATCTAGGACGTATTTCCTTCCCTTTACACTTAAAACAAAAATTATGAAAACTTCTTCCGCCACAGAAAACTTGTCCCTCAGAATAGAAGGTAGCACAAAATGATATACTCTGGTGATCAGAAAGAGAGAATATATCTCATGCATTTTCTCACTGTATTAACTCCAATCAGCTCTTCACAGTCACATTCAGTCAATAATCATTGGGTGTTTACCATTTCTATGGACAGTGCTGTGAAAGGTGCTGAAGCTAGGAGGCACTCGTATGTAACAATGAATAATGGATGGCGATGAGAGGCTGCTTGGGGGCATGGGAGAAAAGAAGTACATATTTTTATACAAAAAAATTCTACCCAAAATGATTAATTCTCAAGCTTCCAAGAAATTTTATTTGGTACTAAGCTCTATAAATCATGAATTCCTCCCAAGAAAAGTTTTCATCATTCAGTTAAATCACAGTTGAGAGATTTGCTTAGAATTTATCATTTAGATCACAGCTGAAAAAGCAAATAGATTTAAATCCTTTGAATCTGAGCGGGACTGCATATGCAAGAGTTCTTTTCTTGACATCTTGTTTGCATTGAGTGTGTAGAAATGATTTGCTATCATTGTGCTCACAGTCAGATAGCTGCAAACACAGGTTCCTAACCAGAGGCCACAGTAAACATCACATGGGGACTTATATAAAAAGTTATCACTAGGATGAAGCTGACATCATAGATATTTTTAATTGTTGTTAACTGTATGCACACAAACAATTTTGCTGTAGTTTATCAACATTTTTATAAGGAGAATTTTCAGTTATATGAATTAAAAACTTCCTGGGAATGTTTTCTGTTCTCTGACACAATATGGAATTACTCTGTCTTGCATACATTAAATCCTCATTACTCTAGTGGTCTCTTAACCAAATGACATATACTAATGTCATTGATTATATCTCCCTTATGCAAAAGCTCATCTACTCTCATGGAATCCATTCCAAGCACTATTAGGGGAAAAAATTCTGCAAAAGATATAAAGTGTTCTGCATACAGTCTGTTCTTAATCAACAAGAATGTCTTTAAAATGAAGAAAATATTTATACTTCATTAATACTTTCATTGCCAGGGTCTGAATGAATTTGTAATATTGGTGGAAACAGGTTCTCTGGTATCTCCATATATATTACTTTTGAATTATACAATTATAGAATTTGTTTAGTTGGAAAGCACTTCAGTGTACATTTACAGCTATCTAAACAATTAATCTATGATTATGGAATTAATAAGAAGATTACTGTATGACTATTTTGGTATTAAAAGTATAGGAGAATATTTTTATAATCTTTAGTGTAAAGGTAAAGATACCTTTAGGATAAAGGTAAAAGATTTATGCATTTGACTCCATGTAAATAAGAAACTAGTTTCTGAAAATAAAACAGTATTGTAAACTTAAAGGACAGAATTTATTTTTTGGCTCTTTCCTAGGTAATCTATTATAAATTAACAATGCAAAATTAGTAACATTATTTGTTCCGTATAAACTGCAACCCACTATAAATTTTCATAGAACAAATATAAAGTTTTACTTCTCTTTCTACTTTTCTTTTTTTGCCAGTGAAGAGGAAATTATATACAAGTGCTTTACAAATTGTTTTAATTTTGCAGTGCATGATGCCAGGCACATATAACTTTGGAACAGATGGGGGCCTTGTTGGTTTTGACTTCTCCCTTAGGGGATCTCAGGGGTGTGTAATGTCTGTGAATTTGAATATTTGCATAAGCTGTGAAACTAACACTGTGAATTTTCAAGTCATAGGTATAGAAGATTCCAATAAGTGTATTTAGATTTATGATATAACAAGTTTGACAATATTTCAAGTTATTTTTATATAATGGACTTATTACATAATAGTTTTGTTTGTACATAGTGTTTATAATATCACTGAAGAAAAATGAAGTTAAAGGTCAAGATGCTTGGTAATGGTTATTGGTTTCCACAAAACTAAAATTTAGTAGACAATAATTTAATTCTCTATGTTTATCACACATGCATCTATGTACAGAATAACAAATATAATAATGTCAGTGGGTTGACTGTGTGGAAATTCATAATCAAAGCCTGTTTGAAATACGTCAGGCAGAGAAGGACAAATACCATATGTATGCACACATAGGTGGATTAGGAGGAAGTTAATGGAGAACAAAGTGGGAGAAGAAGGGGGAAAATAGTGTGGGAGAGGGAGGGAGGCAAACCAGGAGAGGCTCTTGAATGCTGAGAACAAACTGAGGGCTGAGGGGGGTGGGGGGGAGGGGAAGGGGAGTGATAGGCATGGAGGAGGGCACTTGTGGGGATGAGCACTGGGTGTTATATGGAAACCAATTTGACAATAAACTATAAAAAAAATAAAGCCTGTTTAAACATTCAAGTCACATTATTTTTCACAATATTCTAATATATTAATTGCAAGAATTTTTCTTCTGTGTTCTTTCTAACAACATGATACATTCTGTGCTCAAATTTACTTAAGGTATTTAAGTTGTGTGTATGTGTGTGTTTGTGTGGTGTGCCAAAATTTTAGGAGTAAATATTTGTCTAGAATAACAATTTGCAAATATTAACATACGTAAAAATCAACTTGTCATTCTAGAAATGATGGAATACAAAGCATGTGTCAACTCTTTTGCTGAGAACATTCAGAAGAGCTGGATTTCAACATAAAAAGTGTATTTATTCCAGGGCTTGAGAAAGCTGCCACATCCTGTAGGCGAGTAATACAAGAAAGTAAATACAGTACGTGGAATTACTGACACCATTGGTCACCTTCTCATTCCAAAGGCATGACTGAGAGGCTGAGAAGTGAGCAACGTTTTCAGTAAACTCACCACACCAACAGGACAGAGAGCAGAGCCCAGCAAGGGCAGTGGTACCTGGGCAAACACCCAAGCTTTAAATGATATTGGAATAAGGCACTGCCTTCCATTTTCCCACGATCTAAATCCTAGATTAGTTTATCGTGATGCAAAGTGCTTGAGCTTCTAACCTAGCTACCTGGTAATATTTACACTTTTTTGGAATAAATATTACTAAAAGCCACAAATTATCAAAACAAATTTTTCAGATAAAATGAGATCCACACAGAAATAAGACTGGAACAAAGAAAATGACTAGAAGCCAAGAAAACGGGAAAAATTATTTAAAAAATTATCTAAGACTCCAGGTCATGATAATATTAGACACAAACTTTAAAGGATCATGCTTACAAAATTAAAAGAAAAGATATTAAAAGTTTTATTTATTTTTTAAAAAATCAATGGAATTCATAAACTGAAAAAATAGGTTAAACATTTAATACTTAGAATCAGCACCCTTAAAGAAAGAATTTAATCATCTTGAATACAGAACAGAAGAAAAAATAGATTTAAGCATGAAGAGAAAAAAGTAAAACCATAGTGCATATCACATATCAACAAAATGTGAAAGGAAACTATTTCCAATAATTATAAGGAATTAGAATCTTAGAAAAAGAGGAGAAAGTAAGGACTGTTTTCCAGAAGTGATGAAAAACACCCATCTTTGACTTTAACATGTACTCCTAACCCAAAGCTTCATAAATACAAATAAAGCCACACCAAGGAACATCATTATATAACTGCTGAACACAAAAGCTAAACAGAGAAGATAGTATCTTTTTTTTTAATTTTTTTTTTAAATTTATTTGAGAGAGAGAGAGACAGAGTGAGCAGGGGAGGGTCAGAGACAGAGGGAGACACAGAATCTGAAACAGGAGCCAGGCTCTGAGCTGGCCGTCAGCACAGAGCCCAACATGGGGCTCGAACCCACGAACCGTGAGATCATGATGCTTAACCAACTGAGCCACCCAGGCGCCCCAGAGAAGGTAATATCTTTAAGTAGGCCAAAGGGCCTAAAATCCTGCAAATTACAATAAAGTAATAAAGAGATATTGAACACTTATGCCAATAGTATAATAACATATTGTATTCCATCCTTAGTGCAATTTATATCATATTTTACATATATATTCTTTGTAAGTCTCACATACAATTTATAATTTGGATATAAACAGTAAATTGTCATTTAAAGAAATTAAACTTTAAAAACAGTTCTCTGTATTTTCTCACACATTTGTATTTTCTAGAGATCCTTATTACTTTATAAATCTGGGTAAATCTGGGTGTAGACCAGGTATGATTTCAGCTTAAAGAACTACATTTAGTATTCCTTGTAATGCAATCCTGTTTGGGGCTATACTGTTTGTCTATTGCTGCCATACAAGTTACCACAACTTAGTTGCTCATTTATTTATTATCTTACACTTCTGGCTTCAGAAGGCCAAGTTGGCTTGTCTGCATTCTCTGCTTGCACAAGGCTAAAAGCCAAGTGTCACGCAGGCTGTACTGTCTTCTGCATATTCAATGGAAGAATCCACTTCCAGACTCATGCAGAGTCCAGTTCCCTGAGGCTGATATTTTCATTCATCTTCAGCTACTAGAGACTCTCTCCAGTTCTCACTTGAGACCTTCTCCATCATTAAAGAAGCAATCATGTGTTGAATACTTCTCTTTTTTGAATCTCTCCAACTTCTCCTTCCACCTCCTGTTGCTTTTAAAAGCACATGTGATTGCATTGGGTATACCCATACAATCCGAGATAATATCCTGATTATAAAATCAGCAAAAATCCCTTTTGCCATGTAAGATAATATAGTTAAAACTCCATGATTAGGTCATGTGGTCTGCCAACCACAGAGTTGAATTCTGTCACTTAAAAAAAAGTTATCTGAACATGTGTTTATATTGCCTTTGTTTTTAAATAAATTTTCACTGGATGTAGAATAAAGTTGGTAAAGTTTGTAAAATTGCTGCTGCTACTTTAAAGATGTTATTCCACTGTTTTCTAGCCTTCATTGTTTGATGAGACTTTAGACATCATGTGTATCAATGTTTCCCTAGATGGAAATTTTGCTTTCTCTGGATGCATCAATGTTCTTTGTTTCTTTGCCTTTTACCAATTTTGCTATGAAGTCCCTTGGCATCTTTGTATCTATGCTATTTTGAGTTTGGTGATATTCATGCTTCTGTATGTTTTTGTATTTTATTATATGTAGTAAATTGAGATGATTATTTCTATAAAGCCATTTTTCACCTTCTTGTCTTTCTGCTCAATATTGTTCTTCACTGATGTCCTGTTCCTTTTTTTACTTAGTGTTCTGCGGATTGAAGTGTATCTATTGATCTGCCTTCATGTTTACTGAAGCTTTTTTCCACTATCGTCATTCTGCTATTAATATCATTATAGGAACATCTCATTTCCCATATTATATTTTTGTTCTTAAATGTATATTTTTACCTAATATTCCTCATAATAATCTGTCATAATTATTTTTTCTTTGAAGTGTTTGCATACATTTAACATAGCTGTTTTAAGGCTGTGTCTGCTAATCCAAAATCTGGCTCATCTAAGTATTTGTTGCTTTAAATCATGGCACATCTTAGTTTGTATTTTTTTAAGTTTAGTGACTTTTACTCATATGTTCAATATTAGGGATAGAATGTTTTGTGCAAATGGTGGTGGACAAATCCCTGAATAAATGTGTAGAAAAACATGAACCTTTACACCTACTTAGGATGATGTATAAAAATGTGTAATAGATCAGAGACCTAAATGTAAATGTCAAACTAAAAAACTTCAAAGAGTGAGTGTAAAGAAAATATCTTCACAATCTTCAGATAGGCAGATCAGTAAGAAGACAAATAATGGGCAAATACTTGAATAAGCACTTCATAAAAGAAGATATCCAAGGGCCTATGTTAAATGCTTCTTTCACATCATTAAATCAGGGAAATGTATGAAAACTGCAGAGATAATTTTACAAGCATGAGGATGCCCAAATTTCAAAAGTTATGATACTACATGTTGGTGAGAAAGTGGGTCAACTGGACTCTTACACTGTTGGTGAAAACATAAGTGGATTTAATTATCTATAAAAACTTTTTGACATCTTTTTATAAAACTGAACACAGGTAGGGGCACCTGGGTGGCTCAGCTGAAGCGTCTGACTTCAGCTCAGGTTTGTGGTTTCAAGACCCCCGACTAGCTCTGTGCTGATAGCTCGGAGTCTAGAGCTTGCTTCAGATTCTGTCTCCCTCTCTCTTGCCCCTCCCCGATTTTCACTCTGTTTCTCTCTCTCTCAAAATATATAAACATAATAAAAAATTTTTAAATTAACACATGTGTACTCTCTGACACAGGAATTCATTCCATCTCTAGGCATATAAGATAATTGATTTTCTTACTTTAAGTCATAGACATGAGTGACACATCTAGTAGCAAAACTCCATACTTCCTAAAGTTTCTTTCTAGATTTTCTACTATATCATTTTATTTTATTTAGTTTTTATTCATTTTATTTGGGAGAGAGAGCAAATGTGGGAAGGGGGGAGAGGAAGAGTGTGGGGAGTAGGGGAGAAACGAAGAGAGAATTCTAAGCAGGCTCCACATTCAGTGTGGAGCCTAACACAGGGCTCGATCCCATGACCCTGGGATCATGACCGGAGCCGAAATTAAGAGTCAGACGCTCAGCTGACTGAGTAACACAGGTGCCCCTGCTATGTCATTTTAATTTATAGACTAAGGAGTATAAATTTTAAGATTCGCCTTCGATTTGAAGTACAGAACTTTTGCAGATATGATAACTTATCTAATACTTATTTATTGTCTATACTAACCATTACTATTAAAAAAAAAACCTTTGGATGATAATCAAATTCTAGGCATATTTTGTAGAGATTCAATGAAACAAAATAATAGCTCAACAAAATTTTATGTATTTTTTAAGTCATAGGGCTCTAAGGAAATATATATTCCAATTATAAACCACAGCCGGATACAAATCACAGCCAATCTCCTTGCAATATTCTTTCTAACCTATTTTCTTACTCTCTCACAAAGCTGCCCATTGTTCTTTTCCTCTTCTAAATCCTGAAAAACATTCCAATCAATTCAGTCGAAATCAAACTTCAGTTCCTTCTGGAACTGGGAAAAAGTAAACAGGTGATGATAGTAAGCAGAAATTCTGAGTCCAAGTCCTAACATCTACCTGCCAATGGACCACCAACTCCTGTGTTAAGTAAAAAACAAAAAAAATAAAACTGCTATTGTTCAAGCTAAAAGAATTGAAGGTTATTGTTTGTAATAAAATGCTTCCTAATTGAAACAAGAGATTTCTAAAACAAAGCTTAAGCATGACTGAGAAGTAGGATATATTTCCTACTGCTTTTGATTTGAAGTACACAACTTTTATTTATTTTAGAGAGAGACAGTGTGTGTGTGAGTTGAGGAAAGGGAGAGAGAAAGTGTATGGGGTAACACCACATGATTCAAGGAAAGATAAGGGAGAATGATAAATTCCTCCATGAAAGTCTGCAGCAGTGGGAAGGGAGAGACAGTAAAAGGTCTCGCACAGTTTTGTGTTTCAAATACAATAAAAGCGATTAGCTCATTAATTAAATAAATGATAAAAGTATGTATTCTTATTCATCAAATGAATATCAAAATTCTATATTAAATTAATATAAAAACTGTACTCTAAACAGAGTTTAAAAACGTTTCAAAGTTTTAAACTTTTCAAAGTTAAGCTTCATTTTATAAATCCAAATATTCATTTGTACTTTTACTATTTTCTCCCTAAATTGATAGATATCTACAAAGCCTCAGTAACAAGTCTTTAATTATCACAATTATGTATTAATGAAGAAAAATTAACCTATCTAAATTAACGCATCTTTATTATTCAGTGGCTAGAGTGCAGTTTAGATATTTGAAAACGTGCTCTCTTAGAACAAGATAAAACTAATTATACTTGTGTGTTAATGGGCAAATTAATTTTATGTGGTCAATATTGTTTTAAACCTCACACTTAATTATTTTATAGGCATAAGAGTTTTCTAAAGGGTGTGACATGCTATATTTTATTTGACAGATGAAATTTTAGAACTGTTGAATTCTCAAGTGAACCTTCTAAGAAAATACATTTTTTTTATAATTGGATTGTGTCTATACAAGAAGAAAATGGTGAGTTGGGATATGTAGTTGATACAGAAGAAGTCAAACCTTTGGCTGCACCTCACTATTTTCTAATTGCCCGAGACTGACTTACATATTTAGAATAACAGAGTAAACCATAAAGTTCACAAGGATTGTTTACATGGTATGTTTGTATTTAGTATATGAAATATTCGGAATTTTAAAATGGGTATTTGATCTCAAGAACATATAATACCAGTTTATTTCCTGGAATTCACCATGACCATGTATTATATTCATGGGCTTTTGTTTTGAAAGTAAAAAAAGACTGAGATTTTAAAATTATGAGGGGCGCCTGGGTGACTCAGTCAGTTAAGCGTCCGACTTCAGCTCAGGTCATGATCTCAGGTGGGTTCCAGTCCTGCATCGGGCTCTGTGCTGACAGCTCAGGGCCTGGAGCCTGCTTCAGATTCTGTGTCTCCCTATCTCTCTGACCCTCCCCTGCTCATGCTGTCTGTCTATCTGTCTCTCTCTCTATCTCAGAAATAAATAAAGCATTAAAAATTTTAAAATAAATAAAATTATAATAGCAACTAAAACTGTTTACCTTTCCTCCCTTTCATCCTGGCAATGATGGAGTGAGATGGACTGAATTTGTCCTTCTGTCTTAAAATGTACTTAACTGTGTTCAGACCATAGACAACAGGGAGCATGGGGCTGTAGTACTGAGAAAAGGAAAAATGAGGTGAACCTAAGACTGCCCAGGCTTCATGCCAGGAGGCATATTCTGAATCACAGGGCAGGAAAGAAGATCAATAGAGTGTGGCAGTTTTACTAAATTGAGGAGACACAGATCAGAGTTCATAGATGTAGCTGCAGGTGGTGGGATACAGATCTAAAGAGAGGGGAAATAGTCAAGAAAAGAACTTCAAAAGTCTGAATTCCCTTGAATCGTTATTGAATATTAAGATATTCATGTATGTCTAACTCCACAGGGTGATGCAATAGAGTGACTAGCTAGGAGCTGAATTGTTCCCAGAAGTCACCTAAGAGCTGGGAATTATTTCTGTCCCCATCAGATCACAAAGGCTTCGGTAATCAAATACAACATTTACTAGAAACTCCAGAGGGTTTTGCCTAAGTAATGAAGATAAATTACTCAGAGAGTAAATGTTATGTTAGACAATCTTAATAAAACATTAAAATAAGCCTCAAAATGATCATACGGAACTAAAAGAAACTTAACAGCCAACCAGAAAAAAGGATCAAACACTTACTAAAGAAAGTCTAAGAAGTTCAGAAGATGTTCAACAACAGTAATAAGTTACTCGACATGCTCGGAAACAGGAATATGTGAAAAATAATGAGTAGTATAGAAAGAAGCCCAAACATGATAGAGATAGTAGAATAAGTTGACAACACAACTTACTTTTAAAAAAAATAATGTTTTATTTATTTCTGAAAGAGGGAGAGAGAGAGAGACAGACAGACAGACAGTGTGAGCAGGGGAGGGTCAGAGACAGAGGAAGACACAGAATCCAAAGCAGTCTCCAGGCTCTGAGCTGTCAGCACAGAGTCCAATGTGGGACTCGAACCCATGAACTATGAGATAACTACCTGAGCTGAAGTCAGACGCTCGACCGACTAAGCCACCCAGGTGCCCCACAGAACTTACTTTCTTGTTGTTAACTATGTAGCTAAGTTGGTTGAGTGTCCAACTCTTTATTTCGGCTCAGGTGATGATCTCATTTTTCAGTTCATGAGTTTGAGCCCTGTGTGGGGTTCTGCACTGACAGCATGGAGCCTGCTTGGGATTCCCAGTCTCTCTCTCTCTGCCCCACCACTCTCCCTCTCCCTGTCTTCCTTTCTCTCTCTCTTCCTCTCTCTCTATCTCTCACACACATACACATGACATTAAAAACATTTTTTTAATCCAAATACACTGTCTAAAATGAAAAATATTTTTTCATTTAATGTAGCCCCATTGCTCTAATTGATTTTTGCCTATGCTTATAGTGTCATATCCAAGAAACCATTGCTAAGACAAATGCCAGCAAGTTTCCCCTATGTTTTCTTCTAGGAAATTTACAGTTTCAGGTCATAAGTTTAAGTCTTTATTTTATGTTTATTTTTGCATGTAGTATAAGGATTTAATTTCACTTTTTTTGTGCATATATATATGTGCATATATATATATATATATGCCTAGGTTTTTTTTGTATATATATACATATACATAGGCATATATATATATATATGCCTGGCTTTTCCAATGTCATTTGTTGAAAAGACTATCCTTTCCACATTGTGTGTTCTTGGCAACTTTGTCAAAGATCAGTTGACCATATATGCATGGGTTTATTTCTGAGCTCCATATTTTTTTCAGTGGTTTATATGTCTGTCTTAATGACAGTACAATATTGTTTTCGTTGCTGTAGTTTTACCAACCTAAGCATCCATTGACAGCTGCATATATAAAGAAAATGTGTATATATATATGTTACACACATATATATAATATATATGTGTATATATAAATATTATACACAAATGTATATATAATGTGTGTGTGTGTGTGTATATATATATATATATACACACACACACATATTATTTAGCTTTTTTATTTTTATTTTTAATTTTTTTTAATGTTTTATTTATTTCTAGGAGAGAAGAGAGACAGCGTGAGCAGGGGAGGGTCAGAGAGAGAGGGAGTCACAGACTGAAATAGGCTCCAGGCTCTGAGCTGGCAGTCAGCACAGAGCCCGACGCGGGGCTCGAACCCGTGAATCGCGAGATCATGACCCAAGCGAAAGTCGGACGCTTAACCGACTAAGCCACCCAGGCGCCCCTAATTTAGCTTTTTTTAAAGAGATGGAAATTCTGTCATTTACAACAACATAGATGAATCTGGAGAACATCCTACTAAGTTAAATAAATTCCATCACAGAAGGACAAATGCTGCAGGATTCCACTTATATGAGTTATATAAAATAGTCAAACTCAGAAGCACAGAACACATTAGTGGTTCTCAGAGTTGGAGGCTGACAAAATGGGAAATCGTTATTCAGTAGCTATGAAGTTTCAGTTATGCTAAATGAATAAGTTGTACAGTACTGCTGTTCAACATAGTATCTATAGTTAGCAATACACTAATGTGCACTTCAGAATTGGTTAAGAAGGTGGATAGATCTCTGGGGCTCCTGGGTGGCTCAGCTGGTTAAGTGTCTGACTTCAGCTCAAATCATGATTTCCTGGCTTGGTTGGCAAGTTAGTGCCCTGTGTTGGGCTCTGTGCTGAAAGCTAGGAGCCTGGAGCTTGCTTCGGTTTGTGTCCCCCTCTCTCTCTCTCTCTGCTCCTCCCCCACTCATGCTTGCTTACTCACTCTTTCTTCAAAAATAAATAAACTTAAAAAAAATGTTGATAGATCTCATGTTAAGTGCTTTATCCACACATACACAAACACACACACCCAAAAAAAATCCAAAATGAAAAACAACCACCAATGGAAAGAAGGAATTTCTGAAAATCACATATATCTGTTACCTTAATTGTGGTGATGGTGTCTGGGGTGTTTGCAGGTCCAAATTCATCAAATTTCACACATTAAATAGAGGCAGTTCTTTTTATATCAATTATAACTCAATAAAGCTATTAAAAATAAAATGAGCAAATCAGAGAATTCTAGATGCTGGCGAAGATGTGGAGAAACGGGCACCCTCCTACACTGTTGGTGGGAATGTAACCTGGTACAGCCCCTCTGGAAAACGGTGTGGAGGTTCCTCAGGAAACTAACAATAGAACTCCCCTAGGACCCAGCAATAGCACTGCTAGGAATTTACCCAAGGGATACAGAAATGCTGAGGCATAGGAGCACATGTACCCCAATGTTCATAGCAGCACTCTCCACAATAGCTAAAACATGGAAAGAGCCTAAGTGTCCATCAACAGATGAATGGATCAAGAAGATGTGGTTTATCTATACCATGGAATACTACATGGCAATGAGAAACAATGAAATCTGGCCATGTGTAGCAACATGGATGGACCTTGAGGGTGTTATGCTGAGCGAAATAAGTCAGGCAGAGAAGGACAAATATCATATGTTTGCACGTATAGGAGGATTAGGAGGAACTTAACTGAGGAACAAGGGGGAGAAGAAGAGGGGAAATGGTGGGGGAAAGGGAGAGAGGCAAACCATGAGAGACTCTTGAATGCTGACAAAAACTGAGGACTGATGGATGTGGGGGGGAGGAGGGATGGGCATAGAGGAGGATGCTTATGGGGATGAGCACTGGGTGTTATGTGGAAACTAATTTGACAATAAACTATTTGTAAAAAAAATAAATTAATTAAAAAAATAAATGAACAGAGCAAAAAGTCCATTGGGTATGATTAATAACATTGAAGATTCTGAAGAATAAATTATTAATCAACTTGAAAAGCAATGGAAATTATTCACATGGAGCATAAACAGGATAAGGACCGAAAAGAATGAAAAGTCAGAGTAATCTGTGGGGCAACAATATGTGGTTGTACATGTATGACTGAAGTCCAAGAATACCAGAGTAGAAAGATATTTTTTTCCAATTTTGAAGCATAATCAAACCCATAAAATCTACTCATCAAAGAAATTCAACAATATGGAAACAAAATAAACAAAATAACAAACATAAAAATTAGCATAAATTTCTGATGAGAAACAGAAACTACCCACTCCAGAAGGGATGGGAATATTATCTTTAGGGATAAAATAAAGAATTTGTTAATATAATGCACGTGTTTTTCTTATAAATATCGGATTTGTTTTACATCCAATGAAAACATAGTTTTTAATGTTTTATTTATTACTGAGAGAGAGAGACAGCGTGAGCAGGTGAGGGTCAGAGAGAGAGGGAGATACAGAATCTGAAGCAGGCTCCAGGCTCTGAGCTAGTTGTCAGCATACAGCCAGACACAGGGCTTGAACTCACTAACCAAGAGATCATGACCTGAGCCGAAGTCTGATGCTTAACCAACAGAGCCACCCAGGAACCCCTGAAAACATTTTTAAAAGAAGAGAAAAAAAAAAGATTTGTTTTGGATGATCAGTACTAAGGAAACTTGTTACCAGTAGACTTTCACTATAAGAAATGTTAAAGGGACTTCGACAAGAAATGTTAAGGAAAAAATGATAGAACAAACCATGGAATTATTCAAAGAGAATACCATAAGTAGTAAATGTTTGGATAAATACATGCAAAAGTATTATGCACTTTTCAATGTTTAAAAAATAATTACATTTTAGCAAAATTTTAAAGAGATAATCCAATTAAAATGGGCATACGACCTGAATAGACAGACATTTTTTTCAGAGAAACATGCAGATGGCCAGCAGACACATGAGAGGATGTACAACATCAGTAATCATCAGGGAAATGCAAATCAAAACCACAGAGAGATATGACCTTGCACCTGTCAGATTGGCTAGAATCAAAAAGACAAGAAATAACAAGTGTTGGCAAACATGTGGAGAAAAAGGGACTGTCATGCATTGCTGATGGGAATGCAAACTGGTGCAGCCACTGGGGAAAACAGCATGGAATTCATCAAAAAATTTTAAAATAGAATTACAACATGACCCAGTAATCCCATTACTGGGTATCTACCCAAAGAAAATAACAATGCTAATATGAAAAGATACATGCACTTCTATGTTCATCATAACATCATTTACAATAGCCAAGGTATGGAGCAAACTGAGTGTCCATTGATAGGCAAATGGATAAATAAAACAGATGAAGAATACACACACACACACACACACACACCACGTTTTCTTATTTTCACATACATACATATATACATATGGTGGAATATTAGTCATAAAAAGAATGATATCTTGCCATTTGCAACAACAAAGATGGACCTAGAAGGTGTGATGCTAAATGAAATAGGTTAGATAGAAAAAGACAACTACTATAAAATTTCATTATATGGAATTTAAGAACAAAACAAACAAATGAATAAGAAAAAGATTAAAAAAACAGACTCTTAAATACAGAGGACAAACTGGTAGCTTCCAGAGGGGAGGTGGTAGGGGATGGATACAGGAAAAGGTTACAGAAAAGAAGAAATAAATATATACAGTTTTAAATTAAATGTTTTATTTTTGAGAGAGAGAGAGACAGAGTGTAAGTGGGGGAGGGGCAGAGAGTGAGAGAGACACAGAACTAAAGCAGGCTACAGACTCCGAGCTGTTAGCATAGAGCCTGATGCAGGGCTTGAAGCCACTAACCGTGAGATCATGACCTAAGCCAAGGTCAGATACTTAACCAACTAAGCCACCCAGTTGCCCCAATACAATTGTTTTTTTTTCTCAGAAGTTTTAAAACAGCAGTGTGTTATAGAAGATGTATCATATGCAGCACTAAAATCTCTTAAACAAATAGCACAAGGAAAAGGGGAGAAAATATATTGATGTAAATATTTTACATTCAACATAAAGTGGTATAATATTATTTGATGGATGATTTTGATAAGTTAAAGATGCACAGTTTAAAGATCAGACTAATACAACTATGATAAACACTACAGCTAATAAGCCTTTAGTGAAAATAAAATATTCAGAACACTCTATTAAAAAAAAGTCCTGTTAATTCAAAATATTTAATCTAAAATAAGGCAGGAAAAGGAGAAATAACTTAAAAAAGAATAGAGAGAGCAAATGGAAGATAAATGATTGGAATGGTAGCATTCAGGCCAACCATATTGATAATATCATTAAATAAAAATGGCCTAAAAATTCTCATTAAAAAGTATACATTGTCTTATTTTATGAAAAAGAATTCACTATACTCCTTCTTTAAGAAAATAATGTTTAATATGAAAAATAAAATAGACTAAAATGAATAATGGAAAAAAGTAACACACAGACACTAATTATAAGAAATTTAAAGTGACTGCCTAATATCATTCAAAGCAGACTTCATAAGAAAAAATATTACCATACTGTGGGGGTAATGAAACAAATCTCAATAAATTTTAAAAGTTTGATATAGAGTTAAGATGTAACTGATGGGAAAAATAAACTAAGAACAGAAAAAAACTGAGATTCAACAAATGCTTAATATCTAAACAAAACATTTATAAAATAATATGTGGACAAGATATCTACATTTTAAAGAAAGAGTAGTAGACAGAAATGGACAGAAAACAATTAAATGGAAATTAAATGTATTAACTACAGTAGCACCTAGCCAATGTAGATTCTGTCATGTGCTATTAAATCTCTTAGGAAAAATTAACTAATATTTATTTAAATCTTTGTAGAGATAATTTACAGAAAAATTGAAAATCATTTAATTTATTTCTAAATCTACCATCTGTTTTGTAACAATCCAATTAGTTATGCATACACACAGGTAAAATTAAAAGCTTTTCCCATTTATAAATATTAATGAATATTTCCCAATAGAATACTAACAGCTTTAATCTAACACTGTATATTTCTAAATGTACCATGTAGGATTTATGCCAGAAATGTAAGTCAGGTCAGAGAAGGATAGATTCAAATTTCTCTTCAATAAATTATATCTTAAGAGTAAAAAAGAAATGTCTGAAGCAAATACATCATCATACCTTGGATATAATAAACCTAGTAGAATTCAATAAACTGAAATGGAGGTTGTATATGTGTAAGGTACATTAGCACACATACTGCTCTGTATATATGAAATAATCTAAAATATGAATTCAACAAATTAGTATGTTTAAAACTGTATTGATATTGAGGTGCCTGGGTGGCTCAGTCGGTTAAGTGTCTGACTTCAGTTCAGGTCATGATCTCATGGTTTTTGGGCTCAAGCCCCGCATTGGGCTCTGTGCTGACAGCTCAGAGCCTGGATCCTGCTTCAGATTCTGTGTCTCCCTATCTCTCTGCCCCTACCCTGCTCACAGTCTGTCTTTCTCTTTCTCAGAAATAAATAAATCATTAAAAATTTTTTAAAAAAATGTATTGATATTAATGGTTGTTTCTGGCAACAATGTAGATGCTTTTAATGGACATGGGCAACAGCTATAAATTCTGGATAAAACCAAAACCAAAGGACTACCTGAAGCTACTAGTAAATTAACAAAAGTGGGCAGAATATTGAGATGGTTCTACACTTGAAAGAAAGGGACACTTCATGGATCACAGCACTTGTCCTGAAAGCAAGATATGGTTAGCAACATAGAGGGCAGAGAGAGCTTCACAGAAACCTGCAGTTTTACTGGCTTTAAGAACCAGAAGGCAGGGTTTAGGGTAAACAGAGCAGTAAAAATCAAGGGTAGAAAACCCAGAAAGAACAGAACCTGTGAAAGTGTTGGTTATCTACTGCCAAATGCTAAATGTAAAACTTAATGTCTAAAAACAATAATAATAAAGTTGTCCTTCACAGTTCTAGGGGTTGAATGGGTATAGTTAATGGGTATAGTTAAACACTCTCCCTGGATGTTTCTCATACAGTTGCAGTTAGATGATGACAGGGGCTAATGCCATCTTAAAGACTGTCACTTACACAATTGTTGGTTGATGTTAGCTACGAATGGAGATCTCAGTTAGGATTGCTGTCCAAAACAAACAAACAAACAAACAAACAAAAATGGTGAAAGCTTTATTAACCTTTATTACCTGCCATTAGAAGTTATATAGCATTACTTCTGTATTAGGATTGCTCAGGAGAAAGAAAATCAAACACATATGTTTGAAGAGATTTTAATATAGGAATTGGCTCACCCAACTGTGGAGGTCTAGAAGTTCCAAGATCTGCTGTCAGAGAACTGGAGAGCCAGGAAAGCCAATGGTATAATTCATTTTGAGCCCAAAGCCAGGAGAATCAAGAGCACTACTGTCTTAGGGCAGGAAAAGATGGATGTCCCAGCTGAGAGAGCACATTCACTGCCTCTACCTTTTTATTCTATTCAGGTTCTCATTAGATTGGGTGATGCCCACCCGCATTGGTGAGGGTGATTTTCTATACTCAACTGATTCAAATATTAATCTGTTCCCAGAGACACCCTCACAGCTACACTCAGAAATATTTACCAGCTATTTGGGCAGCCCTTAGTCCAATCAAGTTGACACATAAAATTAACAATTATGGTATAACATCACATTTAGAGGCCTGTTCAATTTTAAGGAGACCCCAAACTCCTGATGAGGGTGTTTCTACACCATCTTGTCATAAATGCATATGGGATATTGTGGTGTAGTGGGCAGAATAATGATCCCTTTACAAAATGTCCACATCCAAGTCCCTGGAACCTATAAATATGTTACCTTACATAGCAAAATGAACTTGTAGATGTGATTAAGATTAAGAACTTTGAGATGGAAGATGATCCTGGGTTAGCCAGAAGAGCCCAAACTACTCACATAAACCATTCAAGGTGGACAGCCTTACCTAGTGATGGTCAGAGAAATATGACGACAGAAGAAAGGTCAGAAATATGCAAGAACATTGGCTTTGTAAAATAGAGGAAGGGAGATGATGGAGTGTGGAAATAAACTAAAAACTGGACCAAAAAATGGATTCTCCTCTTAGAGACTCTGGGAAGGAACTCAGTCCTACTAACATTTTTATTTTACCCAATGATACCTTTATTGGATTTCCTATCTAAGAATTGTAAGATAATAAATTTGTATTGTTTTAAGCCATTAAAATTTGTGGTGATTTGTTATAGCAGCAAGAGAAAACTAAAAGCAGGGCATTTCAAAAGATCACTGTGGTACAGAGGAGAGTCTTGACATTTAAATACTGTTTAAATCCCAGCTGACCGCTAAGCTAAGTATGCACTGGGAAGACAACAGGCAGCCATTTTAGGATTAAAATAACTGAAGACACATTCCAGTTCATGCCCTTCGTAAAGGCACAGAGTTTATAGTTGAGTCCAGCCAAGGTAACTTTTACAAAAGAAACTAACTGAATACTTTTCAGAGGAATGGAAGAAAATCTGGAGTCTCTACATAATATTATTTTCAAAAATAAAAATACAATCCAAAGTTAAAGGCCAAAAGAAAAAAAAAGAATATGACTCATACTAAGGGAGAATGTCGTCAATGAAGACTGACCATGATATAATCTATATGCTGAATTAGCAGACAAGTATTTTTTTTTTTAGGTGATATCTCCTAACTTGATTTTATTTTTTTTTACAAACAGTTTATTGTCAAATTAGTTTCCACATAACACCCAGTGCTCATCGCCACAAGTGTCCTCCTCCATGCCCACCCCTCCTCCCCCCCACATCCACCAGTCCTCAGTTTTTGTCAGCATTCAAGAGTCTCTCATGGTTTGCCTCTCTCCCTTTCCCCACCATTTCCGCCCTTCTTCTCCCCCTTGGTCCTCTGTTAAGTTCCTCCTAATCCTCCTATACATGCACACATATGATATTTGTCCTTCTCTGCCTTACTTATTTCGCTCAGCATAACACCCTCAAGGTCCATCCGTGTTGCTACACATGGCCAGATTTCATTGTTTCTCATTGCCATGTAGTATTCCATGGTATAGATAAACCACATCTTCTTGATCCATTCGTCTGTTGATGGACACTTAGGTTCTTTCCATGTTTTAGCTATTGTGGAGAGTGCTGCTATGAACATTGGGGTACATGTGCTCCTATGCATCAGCATTTCTGTATCTCTTGGGTAAATTCCTAGCAGTGCTATTGCTGGGTCCTAGGGGAGTTCTATTGTTAGTTTCCTTAGGAATCTGCACACTGTTTTCCAGAGGGGGCTGTACCAGTTTACATTCCCACCAACAGTGGAGGAGGGTG
The DNA here is from genome assembly GCA_017311185.1 of Proteles cristata cristata. Taxonomy (NCBI): domain Eukaryota; kingdom Metazoa; phylum Chordata; class Mammalia; order Carnivora; family Hyaenidae; genus Proteles; species Proteles cristata. The sequence goes on from JAESUZ010000553.1 coordinate 584,675, forward strand.
CCCGTTTCTCCACATCCTCGCCAGCATCTAGAGTTCTCCGATTTGCTCATTTTAGCCACTCTGACTGGCGTGAGGTGGTATCTCAGTGTGGTTTTGATTTGTATATTTGTATTTCCCTGATGAGGAGCGATGCTGAGCATCTTTTCATGTGTCTGTTGGCCATCTGGATGTCCTCTTTGGAGAAGTGTCTGTTCATATCTTCTGCCCATTTCTTCACTGGGTTGTTTGTCTTTCGGGCGTGTAGTTTGGTGAGTTCCTTATAGATTCTTGATATTAACCCTTTATCTGATATATCATTTGCAACTATCTTTTCCCATTCCATTGGTTGCCTATTAATTTTCTGGGTTGTTTCCTTTGCTGTGCAGAAGCTTTTAATAGCAGACAGGTATTTTAAAGTGGTAACTATATTTAAACTGAATAAAATTTTAAGCAATGCCATAAGTTAATGAGCATAAAAGGAATCTTAGCAGAGAAGTAAAACCTGTAAAAATGAGCAAATGGAAATTATAGAACACACACAAAAAATGTGAACATAACAGAGGAAAGAATAAATTTGAAAGTAGATCAATAAACATGATCACAAGGATATAACACAAAAATGAAAAAAAATGAAAAATAGAATGTCAATGACTTTTAAGACAATATCAAATATTTAATAACAGTGTAAAAGGAATATACAACCAAGTAAAAGGAGAAAGTGACTCTGAAGACAAATGGCCCCAAACCTTCCAAACATATGGAAATAGTGAAAATCAAAAAACTTTAAGCAGATAGAGTAAATGACAGCACCTCAAATCATAGTCAAATTGAAGTAAACCAAATTTAAAGAAAAAATCTTGAGTGACACCTGGGTGTCTCAGTGGGTTAAGCACCAACTCTTGATTTTGGCTCAGGTCATGATCTTAGGGCTCATGGGTTCAAAAGCCCCGAATCACTCTACACTGACAATGTGAAGCCTGCTTGGCATTCTCTCTCTCCCTGTCTCTCTCTTCCACTTATGTGTGCTCTCTCTCTCAAAATAAATAAATAAACTAAAAAAAAAATTTGAAGCAGGAAGAGAAAAATAACACATTAAATTCAACAGATCCAGGATACAAATGACCTTTGTCAACAGAAACAGTAAAAAGAATGGTATTTATTTTTAAGTTTTTATACAAATTCTAGTTAGTTAACATTAAGTGTAATACTGGTTTCAGGTATAGAATTTAGTGATTCGTCACTTACATATAACACCCAAGTGTTCATCCCAAAAAGTGCCCTCCTTAATGTCCATCCCCCATTTAGCCCGTCCTCTGCCCACCTCCCCTCCAGCAATTGTTTGTTTTCTACAACTAAGAGTCTCTTATGGTTTGCCTCTCTCTTTTTCCCTCCTTTCCCTATATTCATCTGGTTTGTTTCTTAAATTCCACATAAAAATGAAATCAGATGGTATTTTTCTTTCTCTGATTTTTTTCGCTTAGCATAAGAGTCTAGTGCCATCCATATGGTTGCAAATAGCAAGATTTCATTCTTTTTGATGGTTGAGTAATATTCCATTACATATATCCACATATAAAAAGGATGTCATTAAGAATTCTATGTCCATTGAAAATGGCCTTCACTAATAAAGGTAAAATAAAGATATTTTATATAAGATGAAACACAGATTCTGTTTCCATCGGAGATGCTCTACAAGAAATAAAAGAAACTCTAGAGTGAAAGGAAATGACACCAGATGAAAACTCAAACCTGCAGGAAGAAAAACGAGAACTAGAAATGACAAACATATGGGTAATATAATTCTATACTCTATATACCTCATAACTTTAAAAATCCACATAGCTATTTAATGCCAAAGGAATAGCATAGTTTTGTACAGTTTGTAATGTGCATAAATGTCATACATATGACAAGTTTAGCATAAACTGGGTGGCTCCATCAGTTAAGTGTCTGACTCTTGATTTAGGTTCAGGTCATGATCTCAAGGTTCATGAGTCCAAGCCCCATATCGGGCTCTATGTTGACAGTGTGGAGCCTGCTTGAGATTCTCTCTCTCTCTCTCTCTCTCTCTCTCTCTCGCCCTGTCTCCCTGCATCTCCCCTGTTCTCTCTAAATAAATATACTTGAAAAAAGGGAAGATGTAATAAGCCAATCTTTTAGTTTCAAGGCTCTAACATTTTTATGTGAACTGGTTCAATATTAGTTCTACGCAGAATGAGAAGGTTAAAAATGTATTTTGCAAACTTTACAGAAATCCCTAAGGAAGTAATACAAAGTGTTATATTACAAATACTATACATTAAATGAAATTTTAAAATACCTAACCTAAAAGAAGATAGTAAGAGGAGAAAGACAAAATGGATAAAACAAAAAGAATACAGGGTACAGTGGTAGATATCTCCTATATATGTCTCATAATCCAGGATTCATATCTTTTTTTTTTAATTTTGTTAATGTTCTTATTTATTTCTGAGAGAGAGGGAGACAGCATGAGCAGGGGAAGGTCAGAGAGAGAGGGAAATACAGAATCTGAAGCAGGCTCTGAGCTGTCAGCAAAGAGCCCAACACGGGGCTCAAACCACGAACCGTGAGATCATGACCTGAGCCGATGTCGGACGCTCAACTGACTGAGCCACCCAGGCGCCCCTAGAATTCATATTTTTATCTCTTATTCCTAATTCATATTTAATTGCAATTATTAATTTTAGAAGAATATTAAGTAATAGGTATCAGCCTTTTTTTTGGTCTCCTACTTTCAATAAGAATATCCATAATATTTATACATACCATTTACTCATTTTGAACTTCATTTATTCTTCAGAGATTTTATTTAGCATACCACACCCAAAATCTAGGTTGTCTTTATGAATAATTTCAACATTTGTAAATTTATTCCATATAACTTTTTGTAATCCTCTTAAATTTTGTTAAAACAATACATTTATCATCATTGGGCACTGGGTACAAAAAAGTAAATAGAAATGATAAATGAAGATAGGAATTTCTTTTTTTTAAAGTTTATTGTCAGGTTTGTTTCCATATAACACCTAGTGCTCATCCCCACAAGTGCCCTCCTCCGTGCCCATCACACCCCTTCCCCTACCCCCAATCGACATCAGTCCTCAGTTTGTTCTCAGCATTCAAGGGTCTCATGATTTGCCTCCCTCCTTCTCCCCAACTATTTTTCCCCTTCTTCTCCCCCATGGTCCTCCATTAAGTTCCTCCTAATCCACCTATACGTGCAAACATATGGTATCTGCCCTTCTCTGCCTGACTTATTTCGCTCAGCATAACACCCTCAAGGTCCATCCATGTTGCTACACATGGCCAGATTTCATTCTATCTCATTGTCATGTAGTATTCCATTGTGTAGATAAACCACATCTTCTTGATCCATTTGTCCGTTAATGGACACTTAGGCTCTTTCCATGTTTTGGCTATTGTTGAGAGCGCTGCTATGAACATTGGGGTACATATGCTCCTATGCATTAGCATTTCTGTATCCCGTGGGTAAATTCCTAGCAGTGCTATTGCTGGGTCATAGAGGAGCTCTATTGTTAATTTTTTGAGGAATCTCCACACTATTTTCCAGAGGGGCTGCACCAGTGTACATTCCCACCAACAGTGTAGGAGGGTGCCCGTTTCTCCACATCCTCGCCAGCATCTAGAGTCTCCTGATTTGCTCATTTTAGTCACTCTGACCAGTGTGAGGTGGTAACTCAGTGTGGTTTTGATTTGTATTTCCCTGATGATGAGGGATGCTGAGCATCATTTCATGTGTCTGTTAGGCATCTGGATGTCCTCTTTGGAGAAGTGTCTGTTCATGTTTTCTGCCCATTTCTTCACTGGATTGTTTGTTTTTTGGGTGTGGAGTTTGGTGAGTTCCTTATAGATTTTGGATACTAGTCCTTTATCTGATATGTCATTTGCAACTATCTTTTCCCATTCCATCGGTTGCCTATTAGTTTTATGGATTGTTTCCTTTGCCATACAGAAGATTTTTATCTTGACGAGGTCCCAATAGTTCATTTTTTGCTCTTGATTCCCTTGCCTTTGGGGATATGCCCAGTAAGAAATTGCTGCGGTGGAGGTCAAGGAGGTTGTTTCCTACTTTCTCCTCTAGGGTTTTTGTTTACTGTTTCACGTTCAGGTCCTTTATCCATTTTGAGTTTATTTTTGTGTATGATGTGAGAAAATGATCTAGTTTCATTCTTCTGCATGTTGCTGTCCGGTTCTCCCAGCATCATCTGTTAAAGAAGCTGCCTTTTTTCTCCGTGGATACTCTTTCCTGCTTTGTCAAAGATTTGGCCATACATTTGTGGGTCCAATTCTGAGTTCTCTATTCTATTCCATTGGTCTATGTGTCTGTTTTTGTGTCCATACCATACTGTTTTTTTTTTTTTTACAAATAGTTTATTGTCAAATTGGTTTCCATATAATGCCCAGTGCTCATCCCCACAAGTGCCCTCCTCCATACCCATCTTCCACCTTCCCGCTCACATCCATCAGTCCTGTTTGTTCTCAGCATTCAAGAGTCTCTCATGGTTTGCCTCTCTCCCTTTCCACCACCATTTCCCCACTTCTTCTCCCCCATGGTCCTCAGTTAAGTTCCCCCTAATCCTCCTATACGTGCAAACACATGGTATCTGCCCTTCTCTGCCTGACTTATTTCACTCAGCATAACACCCTTAAGTTCCATCCATGTTGCTACACATGGCCAGATTTCATTCTTTCTCATTGTCATGTAGTATTCCATGGTATAGATAAACCATTTCTTCTTGATCCATTTGTCAGTTGATGGACACTTAGGCTCTTTCCATGATTTGGCTATTGTTGAGAGTGCTGCTATGAACATTGGGGTACATGTGCTCCTACGGATCAGCATTCCTATATCCCTTGGGTAAATTCCTAGCAGTGCTATTGCTGGGTCCTAGGGGAGTTCTATTGTTAGTTTCCTGAGGAACCTCCACACTGTTTTCCAGAGGGGCTGCACCAGTTTACATCCCCACCAACAGTGTGGGAGGGTGCCCGTTTCTCCACATCCTCTCCAGCATCCAGAGTCCTCTGATTTGCTCATTTTAGCCATTCTGACCAGCATGAGGTTGTATCTCAGTGTGGTTTTGATTTGTATTTCCCTGATGAGGAGGGATGCTGATCATCATTTCATGTGGAAGACAGGAATTTCATTCCCTGCTAATTGGGTAGAAGGAAGCTGCTGAGTCAACCTGACCATTCCAACTGGAAGTAGATTGGTTTTACATGTGTACTAGACTGAAAGGCAGGATTCAATATTTTCAGAGTCCAAAAAGGCTAAAATCCACCTCTCAGACAATGAAAAGCTTGCCTACTTTTTCTGCAGGATCTGAAATAATATGGTAAATATCAGATTGAAAGGGGGATGAAAAAGTGATAAAATGAGAGAAAAAGGACTAGACACATCTCTATGTATCAGAATTGTAAATGAAATATATAAAAGGCTTAGGGTTGAATGGATGGCTTAGGCAGTTAAGCATCCAACTCTTGATTTTGGCCCAGGTCATGATCTCACGGTTCATGAGTTCGAGCCCTGCAGGAAGCCTGTTATTTCTTCCTGAAGACCTTTAGTAAGAATTCATTAATATTCCTTTCAGTATGCTCCTTTCTCTCTCTCTCTCTTTCTTTCTTTCTCTTCTTCTGTAAGGTTTCTATTACCTCCACTGTAAATTCTGCTACCACTAGGGTAAAAGAAACATGACTTGAATCAGTCAGAGTCTGGCCAGGAAATAAATGTTACACTCAAATAGGTATTATTTAAGGAGAGATTAATAACAATATTTTTAAAGGTACAGTCAAAATATAAATATAGCTCAAAAGAGAAAGTTATGCCCCAGATTGGTAAAAGTTGGTGCAGTTATTGCTTCTATTATAAAATGGAATATCAGAGAGCCATATGTTTACCAGAACCCAAAAAGAAAGGGAGGTGTGTGGAGAGAATTTGCTTTGGGGAGAAGGCACGCACCGCAGAGAGGTTTCTCCAGAGGGGGTGACTTTCATGAAAGAACCAAATGCACAGGAGGCAGGAACAAGAAAATTAAATACCTTGAATTTACTTTCCTCCTTTCCTCACGTCTCCTTCTGGTTGTTAGGTTGACCAAAAAAGTAAAGAAGGCTGTGGGCATTATCCATGCACATCATATTTGCAGGCACAGATCTCTGAGAAAAGTGAGAAGCAGGTTTATATTGTGAGAAAACACTGTAGATAGAAAAATTCTTTCTTTCTCTCGAAAATGAAGTAGGCATTCCATGGAAAATAACAGAAAACCCAGAAATGGACCCACAGGTGTTTGGCCAACTAATCTTCAACAAAGCAGGAAAGAATATCCAATGGAAAAAAGTCTCTTCAGCAAATAGTCCTAGGAAAACTGGACAATGACATGCAGAATAATGAACCTGGACCACTTTCTTAGGCCACACACAAAAATAAATTCAAAATGGTCGAGAGACCTACATGTGAGATAGAAAACCATCAAAAACCTAAAGGAAAAAACAGGCAGCAACCTCTTTGGCCTCAGCCACAGCAACTTCTTATTAGACATGTGTCCTGAGGCAAGAGAAGTAAAAGCAAAAATGAACTATTTGTACCTCATCAAGATAAGACCTGCACAGTGAAAGAAATGATCAACCTAGATGCGTGCACGCACACATACATACACACACACACACACGAATATTACTCAGCAATTAAAAAGAATGAAATTTTGCCATTTGCAACAACATGGATGGAATTAGAGTATATCATGCTAATTGAAATAAATTATTCAGAGAAAGATAAATATCATATGATTTCACATGTGGAATTTAAGAAACAAACCAGATGAGCTTAGTGGAAGGGAAGGAAAAATAATACAAAAAAAAGAGAGAGGCAAGTCATAAGAGACCCTTAAATACAGAGAACAAACTGAGAGTTCCTGGAGGGGAGGTGGGCAGGGAAATGGGCTAAATGGGTGATGGTCATTAAAGGACGACATTTGTTGGCATGAGCACTGGGTGTTATATATAAGTAATGAATCACTGGGCTCTACTCTTGAAACCAGTATTTTTTTTTTATTTTATTTTTTTAATGTTTTATTTATTTCCAGGAGAGAGAGACAGCGTGAGCAGGGGAGGGTCAGAGGGCGAGGGAGTCACAGACTGAAACAGGCTCCAGGCTCTGAGCTGGCAGTCAGCACAGAGCCCGACGCGGGGCTCGAACCCATGAACCGTGAGATCATGACCTAAGCGAAAGTCGGACGCTTAACCGACTAAGCCACCCAGGCGCCCCCTCTTGAAACCAGTATTACACTGTATGCTAACTAACTAACTAGAATTTAAATAAATTAATTTAAAAAACCTTAAGTAGGCATAATCTTTGTAATATGCTAGAAATAATATCTCTACAGATAATCTTTCTTTTCATGCATTTTGACATCTTCAAATAATATTAACTTGTCTACTGACAAAATGAATCCATTTATTTAGGAAAAATATCTTGTGTATGTAATTTTACATGCCATACCTTGTCTTTATATCACATAGCTCTATGTCTATATGGTATTAAAAATGACGATCTTCCATAATAATTTCTGAAAATTTTAATGTAAAAGTCATTGAATAAGTTAAATGATTTATGCCACACATTTATCAGGTTTAAATGATATATGCCACACATCTCATCACATATGTCAATGACTTGATGTGGACTTAATATGTATTGTATTATATGTTATATCATATTATATCATATCATGTTATATAAATTATATTGAAATTCTGTTTGTCTTTATAAATTTGTTTTCTGGGTTTTCATTTCTTCCCAAGTCTGTTCTTACCCACTGAAATTTTTTTTTGTAATTTGCATCTGAACAGACCATATGTCTTTTTAGTTGATGTTTTCATTTATGTTAAAACAATTTTTTTGGTGCATAATCCTTTCAAGGCTGTCATATGCCTTTGAAAGCTTCATTAATTCTTTTAGGCCACTAGCAAATTACTACTTCAGTGCACCAAATGGTCCCCTTGTCCCCTAAAATAGTTTATGCAGCTTCAAAAATAGTCCAACTTGCTCTCAAAAAAATAGCTTACAACAGAGAGGCTGACTGTGAGAAAGTAAAGCACAAGTGATAGAACATTACTACTTGCCAGTGACTCTGTCCTCTCCCTCCTAGGTGGGAGCTGAGGAAACTCATGGAAGGACCCAGGGAAGTCTCCTTATAAACAGTGAATACACACATCTGCCAGAAAAAGCAGAATGCTATTTTCTCCCATAAAAATAGATGTGCAGGTGTCTGTGTAGAACTAAGGACAGAAATCATAAGGAGGTTTCCCTAGGCTATGCAATGACTTGCATACTGTTACATACAGAGCAACAGATGCTTTCCAAAAAATGATAAAAAATGAAAGGTATTTACATTCAATAGGGCTGAGGTAGCTCCAAAGAGTCAATTTTGAATGAGTCCCCTGTGGTGAAGGGGAGCAATAAATAGAATAAATTAGAATCTTTCAACAACATAAGCAACACAATTTATTTTAAACAGTTGAATAAGTAAGTTTGTTGTGTTTTTTATATTAGGGAAGAGTTTCTAAAATACAAACTAATAGTTGACCACTCAGGATATTTGTCTTTCAATTGCAAAGGGCATTATTTTTTTATTTTTTTTAGCATAAGTAGAGGAAGAACGGAAAGAAGGAGAGAGACAATCCCAAGCAGGCTCTGAGCCATCAGTGTGGAGCCTGACAGGGGGTTAGTACTCATGAACCATGAGATCACACGACCAGGGCCGAAATCAAGAGTCAGACATTTAAACAACTGAGCCACCCAGGCATCCCAACAAGGTCATTATTTTTAATCATCAAAATATTATTTCTCCAAATATTTATTGAGGGTCAATAGTATTCAAGTTGATATAACAACTGCAAACAAAACAGATGCATGTATCTGCCCTAAAGAAGTATTCTGTCCAGGAGAGAAGATAAAGCTTTTATATTATAAATATCATTTGAGATAAAAATGCTAAATACTATTTGCTATTCTCTAGATGTATGGTATATCTGTTGGGCCTGTGAGTTATCCAATACTTTTAGTCTACTATTTTCTTTCTTTCTTTTTTTTTATTATTTATTTCTAGGAGAGAGAGAGAGAGAGAGAGAGACAGTGCGAGCAGGGGAGGGTCAGAGAGAGAGGGAGTCACAGACTGAAACAGGCTCCAGGCTCTGAGCTGGCAGTCAGCACAGAGCCCGACGCAGGGCCCGAACCCATGAACCGCGAGATCATGACCTAAGCGAAAGTCGGATGCTTAACCGACTAAGCCACCCAGGCGCCCCTAGTCTACTATTTTCAAAATAACATTTATTTCATTACAAAAAAATTACTGACAGTTTTGATTTGTAATAATAAAAAAAGCTCTTTTTGAATAAGAGGTGAATAAGAAAAAAAATTGTAGAAGATTCCTCCACTGATTAACAGAAATTATATGTGCTGAGGTGCAATAAGACAGGTACCATATATGAGGGTTTGACATAGTTCAAGACTAAGTATACTTTCCAATTCCTACAGCTATGTCTCTACAATCTAATGAAACAATGTGCAAATTTGCAAATTTTAGCCCAAGGTTTTCCTCCTCAGCTATGTTATCTTTCATTGTATGTTTGTCAGTCTGTGTGTGTGTGTGTGTGTGTGTGTGTGTCTGTCTAACTATCTATCTATATATCCCATATTTATGGAAAAGAGAGATTAAACTTAGCATACTATATTATAATTTTGGCAGGATATAAGAGAAAGTTGAAATATACAATTAGAACTCAGATTTAAGTATTATCATGACATCCCTGAAGAGGTGCCACCTAATTACATAAAAGTGACTGAACATACTAAATTGTGCCTTTGTTTTTTCACTGAATAATATATATATATATTTTTAAAATTTGTTCTTGAGAGAGAGAGAGAGCACACAAGTGTGTGAGCAGGGGAAAGGCAGAGAGAAAGGGAGAGAGAAAATCCCACGCAGGCTCTGCATCTGTCATCTCAGATTCCTATGTGGGGCTTAATCCTTTGAACCATAAGATAATAACCTGAGCTGAAATCAAGGGTCAGATGCTTAACCAACTGTACCACCCAGGCACCCCTGAATAATATATTTTATACATTTTTCCTGACAGCTCTTACTGACCTACCTCATTTATACTGAAAGAAGCATAATAAGCATATTATGTACCATAATTTACTTAACTAATTACACATTGGATAGGTGGTTTTGTTATATCAAATTTTTACTATTGTTTTGCATTAAAGTAGTATTAATAATGAGTATGCTTGCACATGTATTCAGCAAATGTTTATGAGTATATTTTATAAGTAAATTTAATGTGACTGTTTTATCAAGAGGTAGAGGTAGGTACATTTTTTCAATTTGAGTAAATAATGACAAATTACTCTCAATAAACTTTACCCCATCTCACACATCTTTTAACATTATATAAAAATTCCTGCTTCCCCAAAACCTTGGTAACTTTAATTAACATTAATTTAGTTTGAATAGGAAAATTCCTGAGCCCATTGTTATTTGCTTCTTCCCCAAGAAACTTCTGATATTATGTCAGAAATATGCTACCAAATAAACTTAATTTTAAATCCTTTAACTGTTTTAAGAAGTGGCAACAGAAAAAAATTGAAGAAAAAAAAAACCACACAAGCAATGAAATGCACAAATATCCAAAGCTACCGGTGATCATAGCCAGATTATTTATTGTGAGTTGGAGTTTATAGAGTAGCTACTGTGGTTCAGTCAGTATGAAGCTCAAAGGAGATAAGCTCTAGTTGTGAGAATATACATATCATGGGGCCAAACATTGAAATGGCTGCCATTTATATGTCTCCACCGGTGAGAAAAGGATAATGTGTCTTCCTCTCAATGACTATCCTTCCTATCTTCCTTCTTTCATTTTTTAAACATACTTTCTGGCTTCACACCAAATACATATTTTTTATAAATCATCTGTCTTTCATCTACTTCTTATTTCAAGCTTATTTTATTCTACTTTGATAGTATTATCCACAGAACCCACCCCCTCTATACTCTTACAGAAAAGTAGATTATTGAAAGATTAGTCCCATGACAGTTCAACTGATTCCACCAATCTTTTCCTTAAAAGAAAATAATGACAACAAATAATAGTTGTCTTTTCTCACTACTGCCTCAGAATAACTCTTTTTGGTGAGGGTGAGTTATATATTCAATACACACTTAATTTGACAAGATCAGAACTAAATTGCTTTTCTGAGTAGTCCTGATTACAGCATATTGTGCTAACTATTATGTCTAACTGTGTAATCAAATACACTATAAACTGTCTTTTCTCTGAAGCATGCCAATGCCATACAAAAAGGAAGTGGATAAGAAATACGCAAGTACAAATGCAAGCAGTTTACTTGGGAAACACACACGTGATGTTATACAAGGCATTTCTTCCAGAATCTTATCCAATAAAGCTTTAAACACAGAGCTGGGCAGACAAAGCAGTGCATTACATTAGCACAGTATTACAAAACACCACAAAGACAAACAGAGAAGTCATCTCAACACCTAGCAATTTATGCAATATGTGTGCAGCTAGATAATGTAAAGTACAATTTTTTGGACAACAGATCTAATGGAGTAATATTACAGGCATCCACAGCATATTCTATTGTGTCAGTTCTCTAGAACTAAACCAGGACCTCTTTCGAATGAGAATAGGTATTTCTGTATTCACCGGGAAACAGACTAAGACTTCAATATTTCTGTTTAAGTACATTCTGAGTGCCTTTATCTCATCAAATGCCCCCATGAATTAATTTGGTTTAAGAAAATTGTATAGAATAATGAGAGCCCTCCAAGTCAAGCTTAATATATGGCAGTGTCCTCATTACTTTTTTTTCATACATGTTAAGAAGAGCAACCATTTGGGGCGCCTGGGGTGGCTTAGTCGGTTAAGCGTCCGACTTTCGCTTAGGTCATGATCTCGCGGTTCGTGGGTTCGAGCCCCGCGTCGGGCTCTGTGCTGACTGCCAGTTCGGAGCCTGGAGCCTGTTTCAGTCTGTGACTCCCTCTCTCTCTGACCCTCCCCTGCTCACGCTGTCTCTCTCTCCTAGAAATAAATAAAACATTAAAAAAAAAAAAAGAAGAGCAACCATTTGAGATCTCCAAAGATACTAAAAGAGCATATAACTACACTGTCTACTTATAACTTATTCTTGATTAAATGAATATACCTTTGTTTTTAAACTATATATGAAAATGTAAATTATGGCCCCTCTGAGACAAGGTCACTGGGGGTAAAAATGTACCCAGAAATAATGTAGAATATATAATGATTATTTTACAGAGACTTATTTTCCAGTGGCCTATATGATGCTAAATCATCTCCAGATGTAGGGACAAGAAAGTATGAAAAGTTAAGGAGTGCTACTGCGTTGTTGAAAGAGAATGGGTATAGAGGTAAATAAAATGGATTTCTATTACATTCAATTTTATGGTATAAAAATCACTCCACATTTCTAGATCTCAGTTGTATCCTCCTAAATACTAATCATTTTAAGGTTTTTTTTTCTATCTCTATGATAATTTAATTTTATACATAACTCTATAAATGTGGACATTTGGATAAGCATCCCTTTTTATTATCTCAAATAATGACAAAGACCACATGGGAATAAATTTTATAAAAATCCTTTAAAGTACTTAATATTTGAGACTTCACTATGATGAATTTATTCATTAAAGAATCTATTTTTAATATCCTACACTGTCACAAGACAAAACTGAAGTGGACCTTCTTACTGTACATTAAGTAGATTTAACTTTTCACAAAACAAATTATAAGTACAAAGATTTGAACAGATACACCGTTGATAAAAATGTGAGTTCAAGACATAAAAGAAAACTGCCAGTCTAAACTATTTAGACCAAGTAAACAAACAGGTATACTTTTCTTAATCTTCAGGCTGTTAAGACTAAATCAATGCATATCTTATAAAGATGAAAGTCTTAATGAAAAATAGGTACATCTCATTTGTAAACAAAAGAAAACAAAATAACTACTCAGATATAAATCTAACAAAACATGTACAAGATTTACAAAAGGAAAACTATAAACTCTGATTTAAAAAAACCAAAGCTCTAAAAAAAAAAGCTCTAAATAAACGTTCATGCATAGGAAGATGTAGCATTACTGAGATGTCAGTTCTTCTGAAGTTGATGTATAGGTTCAACACAATCCAAATCAAAATCTCAACAAGATGTTGTTGATATTGGCAAGTTGATTCTAAAGATATATGGAAATTCAAGGGATGCAGAGTAGTCAGTCACATCAAAGGGGAAAAAATCTGAGGATTGTCACTACTTAACCTCCAAACTTACTATAAAGTTACAGGACAAAGTGGTATTTGTGAAATAATGGATAAATAAATTAATGGGGCAGAATAGAGAACTCAGAAAAAGACCTATGCACATTTAGTCAAGTGATCTTTGGTAAAGGAGAGGAGACAATTCAATGAAGAAAGGATAGTCTTTCCAAAATATTATGCTGGAGCAAGTGGACATTCACATGCCAGTCATCACCACCACCACCATTATCATCATCTAGACATTTGCAAATGACAAAAATTACACTATTAAGGAAACAAAAGGACAAATCACAGATTAGAAGAAAAAATTTGCAAAATATATTTGAAATAAAATCAAAACAGTGTGAACACCAAATCCTGGCCAGTGTATAGAGAAATAAAAACCCTCGTTCATTTTGTTGGGAATACAAAATGGCACAGACACTTTTAAAGACATTTTGACAATTTATTAGAGAGCTAAACATATAGTCTTATCATACAATTCAGCGACAGTGGTCCAAGGTATTCACCCAAATGGGTTGTAAACTTATGTCTACACAAACACCTACAGACAGATTGTGTAAAGCAGGTTAATTTATAATTGCTGCCAAGATGTAGGTGACTAATTAAACAAACTTATGTATGGTACATCCATACAATGAAATATTATTCAGAGATATCAAGATGTGAGAAGACATGGAGACACCTTAGATAAATATTATTAAATAAAAGAAACCAGTGTGAAATGGCTATACACTGTGTAATTCCAATGACACGACTTTTTAGAAAAGGCAAAATTATAGATACAGTGAAAATACCAGTGATTGCCAAGATTTGGGGCAAGAGGAAGAGGCATGAATAAGAGCACAAAGGAGTATATATAGTATGTATATATATATATATATATATAGTATATATAGTAGTGAAACTACTTTATATAATTACTATAATGGTGGATACATTATATTACGCATTTGGCAAAATTCAAAGAATGGTACAATATGAAGAGTGAATCCTCATACAAACTACAGACTTTTGTTAATACTAATGTATCAATTTTGGTTCACCAGTTGCAAAAAAAAAAAAGTATCATACTAATACAAAATGTCAATAACAGGAAACTATATATGTGGGGAAAGAGGTATTATGGGAACTCTGTGAACTTTCTGCCCAATTGTTCTGTAAACCCGAAATGCATGTAAAAAATAAGAAAATCTTTTAAAAAAATATATGTGTTCCATTAAGAAGTTTAGTTGGAAAATTAGCTCAAAGCACAACATACAAGAATGAGCAACTATCTAAGGAGTATGTATCTGATTTTTAAAAATCTAAAACAGGAAAATCAGAGAAACTCTAGGAACATTTACTAGATTATAGGCTTTTGGAATACAAGTGATGTATAACCCAGGCTTTTCCACTTAGAGTATTTTCTGTGTGAATATATACAAGACTATAGCAAAAGGAAAGAAGGGATTTATATTCAGAGAACAAAGCCTTGTGAGTTCATCACCTTCGTGTATATCTTCTAACAGTCGAAGAAACTAAATATGTCATGGATTATTCAGATCAACACTTTGAAAATCAATGTACTCCCAAAGCTTATGTCCCTCTTCTGAGTTTCCCTAGGGTCTGTACCAAAAGTAACATTTGATCTCTTGAATAAACAGATAGTCTTTGTTTGTGACTTCAGATCAAAGCTAGTACACAGATGGGGAATCTCATGGGAAAGGAAGTAGAAAGAATCTGTGGCTCATACTAAGCTGGCTATATTTTCTGACTTCCTAAGTGTCTATAAAAAATCTACTAAATCACCTGGTTATCGACATGACTGTGAAAAAAATACTTTAGATATTTCTCATTGCATTTTGCTCTTGGAAAAAATTTAAAAACAACTTTTATATTTTCTGTTTTCATAAAAAAAATCTTTTTTTCTTGCTATCCTTAATAATAATCCTTACTTTTTTTTCATGTTACCTTGCCTACAAGGAAGTTACATGGTTGTATTTTATGCTGATTAAAACCACATCCTAATGTCCTTAAATGTGTGGTATTGACTTAATAATGACAATTCTGAGTCTGCTTTTATCCAAAATTGGTAAGACAACCAATTCTCTGTGTGTATGCATGCATGCATGTCAATGGGTGTACATTGCTCAGTTGATCACATTCTAGCTAGCTTGATGCTTGCTTGTCATCTCCAAGCATAACACAAAATAATAGGCACTTCCTAAACACCACAATCAGGTGGCTACAAGAAGAAAAACACATAAATAAGACACTGTGGGCTTCCTTGAGAAGAGTGTTGCTATGGGAAAATATGTTTTGTGTTCTTGAAAGCACACGGACAAAATGAACTTTTAGAATACAGGTCATTCTGGGAAAGGGGACTGCCTGGAGGTAAAATTCTTCTAGCATGGTGAGAGGAAAAGATTACTCTTAAATCCCAAAGCTAGTTACTGGTTATGTCTGGTGTCTAGGTCATCAGCCCTCCTGTTCACTGCTCTTTCTACTAAATTTTACTGCTTTTGTTCTTGGCTTCTCAACTACCAAATCAAATTTGACAAGTCCCACTTAAGGTTACCATTGCAGATCACTAGTGTTCATTTCCCTAGCGCCTTGAATCAAAAGGAAAATAGGATAAAGAAAGTAGAGAAAAAAAAATAAATCCCTGGGTTCAAAAGAAAGTGCAGAAGGCCGTGCCTTTCCCAGGGCTACAGAGATCATTAATGTATACAGCTCTGGAAAAAATAAGCTCTCTGTGCTACTGATGTTACTAGCTTTCTACTAAAATTGTTTGTGTTGATGTAACATTGCTGGTCATGCCTTTGTCTTCTGATGTGCTGTTTCATTTTTGGATTACCAAGGTTTTAGAGGACTTTGGTGGCAGATTAAGAAACAATTTTGAGTATGTGCTCTTTTTTTTCCACACAGAAAAGTAAACATCCTTGAGTCAGTAAGAAGACTTACTGCAACACACGTTGTTGTCTCTAAGAAGTTTTTACTTTCTTTTCCATTCAATCTAGTACTATTTCTTCACCCACCATTTGATTTATGGAGTCTCGAATCCCAGTAAAGGGTCTATCAATTCTGTCTCATTTTACATCATCGTTAAATCACACAAAGGAGAGCAATTCTTTGAAAATAGAGAACTTCATATTGTTTGGCTTAAGTGCTTATGGAGGTTGATAATGTTGCTGAAATTCTTATACGACACAATCTACATCTACCCTGTATGTTAAATTGGGGTATGATAAACTCATTTTTATTGAATTGTTACCCTCTGTAAGTCATGAATAATAAAATTTATTGAGGAGTAGATAATACATGTAAATGACTTTGAACAGTGTCAGGTACATAATAAGTGCAAAGTAAGTGCAGCCATTGTTGTTTTGTTGTTGTTCTTATTCGTCTGGCCATTCACTATTTGGCCTTCCAAATTCATCGTATACCCTTCTCTGCTCTGTTTCACGTCCTGGGAGGTTGCTCTCATGGAATGTCTCCTCAGAACTCTGGTGTTTCTGGCTTTCTGTCCATGGAGGAGCTACAGGATGTTAGAGGGCAGAAGGAGAGAGCAACTGAGAAATGTATTGCTCCCACTTCTGAGCTTCCCCTATGAAGTGGCTGATGATAGTTATCCTTAGTTGTGGCCCCCCTAGGTGGCTCATCATCTACGGCTACAACCCTTACTCAGTTCTCTTAACTCCTTGGCTCCAGGTAAAGGATTCTTCCAGTGTTACTAGGCTCTTCATTATCTCTTGCAGGTACTATTTGTTCTTTTAATGACTCTATAAATAATCCTTCATTAACTTTTCTTCAGTCAAGTCTTCTAAGTGTGTTACATGTTCTCAGCTAGGAACTTGGATCCTAAAATAGTAATACCAATTACTACCTCTGCCATCACATCACCAACATCACTACTAGAATACAACTAGGGATATGATTAAAACTGGTAGCACTGTTCCTATTTCAATTACTATTATTACTATCATTACGACTGCTGCTGTACTATTACAGGAAGTAGAATAATACCAGCAATGATATTAATGTTACTGGGCTAAAATGAAGATAAGGTGAAAGCACAAATTATACTTATTTGCTTCTCTAAAGTAAAGAATTCTAACACCATACTTTTCAAATTTAGGGCGCTCTTCTCTTAGTTCCTTTTATTTTCCTATACTTTCCAAAGACCATGGTAACAATTTCCATTTACTCTCTTCTTTAATAATTGCTTAACATTGACTGACCTTCTAAATTTCTATCCCACTAACCACAGCTCATTCCACAGAAGAAAGAAATCATCTGACATATTAGTTTCATATTCTTATTTACCTGACAAACCGATCAAACAAGTTAGGTGGTAATATAAATGTAGACAGAAAATCATCACAGCCAAGAGAATAACAAAGATCTCAGGCAGGCTCAATGGCAATAAAGTGTGACAGGTGTAACAGACATCACACCCATCACATATTCTTTCTGATCAATTTAGTGTGGTTTCATCAGGACCTGTCTTATTTTATAAAAATAGGCCAATTTAAGAACTGGATCAACGACTTCTATAATGGAAGTAATGAAATCACTTTTAAAAAAGCAGAATCAGACCTATAAATACAGCGAACAAGCTGATTGTTGCCAGAGAGGAGGGGGTGGAATGATGGGCAAAATGAGTGAAGGGTAGTGGGAGATACAGGCTTCCAGTTATGAAATAAGTCACAGCAATAAAAGGCACAACACATGGAATATAGTCAATGATATTGCAATGTGTTATATGGTGACAGATGGTAGTAGTTACACTTGTGTTGAACAGAACATAACGTATAAGCAGCTGACTCACTATGTTGTACACCTGAAACTAATGTAACATTGTGTATCAACTATACTCAAATAATTTTTTTGAAAAAAGAATATTAGTTTTACAAATAGCAAAAAAGAAAGAAAGAAAACAGTCATGAGAAGACTCTGTATTGTGTAAGTTATCACTGCCGCAGATCGTACCTCTGTGTATTTGCCAAGAATTTTGTAGATGGTTAAGTGCTGGTAAATATCATTCGCTGGGCTAATGCTGTGGGAATTTTGATCTCTTGAGACACTGGCTGACATTTTATCATACCGTGAACATTCTCTTTATTTAAAAATAAAACATACTGTGCTCTTCAATAGCACGGATTCCTATTATTTTTCATATTTTCTTTGTTTTAAAATTGTTATTTCAAAATAGATTCCATCTAAGGATACCCAATTTAGATGCAAAATGTCTAATTCACACATATGTCTTGAGCTAGTGATACTGAATTATCTAATTAACTTCACTGTCATTTCCGCTAACTTTTAAAATTCCTATATTGTGTGAGTTCTAAGAGCCATTGAAACATTCCTTAATAACAAACTGACTCATGTTCAAAACTCATTACCTCCTATTCCCTAATAAACATTAGCACCGTATCCACAAATGAACCAAACTTAATATTAAAAATCTTTTCAATTCCACAGACTCTGTAGCTTGACCTTCAAAACCAAGGTAGTCATTGATACAACAACAACAAAAAAGATCACAAAAAGTAGTGTTTCAATTGACATGCCTGCCTCATTCTTTGGCAAGTTTAAGTATTTTATTATGCTATACATGCTTCTTTTTATATGGTCGTAATTGTGAGAGGCATGTAAATGACAGTCTCAAAATGAGTCTTGGTTTGGAATCTTGCTAGTTGCAAGCAGCTGTCAAAATCTCTCTTCTCCAAAATTATGAATTCCATTTTAAAACCTCGCCTACACATTTTTTGGTAAATTGTATTTCCCCTCACTTTAATTTATGAGCCTTAGTGATATATTTCTTCATTAATTAATTTGTCTGGCCCTATCCCTATGTTCTCACAGAAATGCTGTCAAAATGAAATGACAAGCCCTCTTAACTCAAAGTAGGTGATCCAATAGTCATGCAAACAAACATATAGACTAGCCCCTTTTTTATTTTACTCTACATCCTTTCTTTTCCCCATAACCGGTGGGGGGGCGGGGGGGGACTCGTATTCATTTAAGTAGCCATTGAACTAGAGCAAGCCAGAGACCACGCTGATCCCTTATGTTCTCAACTTAAAAGTAAAGATGTTAAAATTCCAAACCTTTAGTGTCTTCCTTCACTTGCACACACACTCTCCATGGATTCCCAGTGATTCGTTATCAGACCCTCAGCTGCACCCTTAAGTTCACGTCACCTTATTAAGAATTGAAACAAACCACATTAGACTCTTAAAGATAGAGAGCCAACTGAGGGTTGACGGAGGGAGGTGGTGAAGGATGGGCTAGATGGGTGATGGGTATTAAGGATGAGCACTGGGTGTACTACCTAGGTGATGACTCACTGAATTCTACTGCTGAAACAAATATTGCATTGTATGTTGGCTAACTAAAATTTATTTTTTGCTTTCATAGTTTATTGTCAAGTTGGTTTCCATATAACACCCAGTGCTCATCCCCACAAGTGCCCTCTTCCATGCCCGTCACATCCCTTCCCCTCTCCCCCATCTTCATCAGCCCTCAGTTTGTTCTCAGTATTCAAGAGTCTCTCATGGTTTGCTTCTCTCCCTCTCCCCAACTATTTTTTCCCTTTTGCTCTCTTATGGTCCTTTGTTAAGTTTTTCCTGTTCCACTAATAAGTAAAAACATATGGTATCTGTCCTTGCTCTGCCTGACTTATTTTGCTCAACATAACACCCTCGAGTTCCATCCACATTGTTACAAATGGGCAGATTTCATTCTTTCTCATTGCCATGTAATATTCCATTGTATAGATAAACCACTTCTTCTTGATCCATTTGTCAGTTGATGGACATTTAAGCTCTTTCCATGATTTGGCTATTGTTGAGAGTGCTGCTATGAACATTGGGGTACATGTGCTCCTATGCATCAGCACTCCTGTATCCCTTGGGTAAATTCCTAGCAGTGCTACTGCTGGGTCATAGGAGAGTTCTATTGTTATTTTCTTGAGGAATCTCCACACTGTTTTCCAGAGGGGCTGCACCAGTATACATTCCCACCAACCGTGTAAGAGGGTGCCCGTTTCTTCACATCCTCGCCAACATCTAGAGTCTCCTGCTTTGTTCATTTTAGCCACTCTGACCGGTGTGAGGTGGTATCTCAGTGTGGTTTTGATTTGACTTGATTTCCCTGATGACGAGGGATGCTGAGCATCATTTCATGTATCTGTTGGCCATCTGGATGTCCTCTTTGGAGAAGTGTCTGTTCATGTCTTCTGCTCATTTCTTCACTAGATTATCTGTTTTTTGGGTGTGAAGTTTGGTGAGTTCCTTATAGATTTTGGATACTAGCCCTTTATCTGATATGTCATTTGCAACTATCTTTTCCCATTATGTCAGCTGCCTAATTGTTTTATGGGTTGTTTCCTTTGCCGTCCAGAAGCTTTTAACCTTGATGAGGTCCCAATAGTTCGTTTTGCTCTTAATTCCCTGGCCTTTTGAGATGTGTCATGTAAGAATTTGCTGTGGTTGAAGTCAAGGAGGTTGTTTCCTATCTTCTCTAGGGTTTCGATAGTTTTACTCTACATCCTTTCTAGTATCACCTCTCTCTCTCCAGCACCTTGAAACTTTCTTTTCTGAACCTAAAACAGAATGATCATCAAAACTAGACATAGCCCCTTCATTCAAGGAATTTCGTGTTTAATGAAGATAAATCATCAATCACATAATCTGCCCAATTCACACAAAATGATAATTATAGCAAATGTAATAAAAATATGTATCAGATAACATCATGCAACAGGGTAAACTGACCTGACCATAAAGTTCATGCAAGGCAAATGCAGACATCATGGAAAACTCTGTTAGCCACAAAGAAGATGTGATTCTCTTTTGCCAAGAAAATTGGAAAAGCAGGGGCGTCTGGGTGGCTTAGTTGGTTAAGCTTCCGACTTTCGCTTAGGTCATTATCTCGCGGTTTGTGGGTTCGAGCCCCGCGTCGGGCTCTGTGCTGACTGCCAGCTCGGAGCCTGGAGCCTGTTTCAGAGTCTGTATCTCCCTCTCTCTCTGACCCTCCCATGCTCATGCTGTCTCTGTCTCTCTCTCCAAGAAATAAATAAAACATTTTTTTAAAAAATTAAAAAAAAAAGAAAATTGGAAAAGCAATAAAATGTTTTAAACAAGGTAGAAATGTGATCAGACCTGTCATTTTAAAATTTGACTCTGGCTTCCATTCAGAGAAATGCCCTAGAAAGGCAAACGTGGAAGTAGGAGAACACTTAAGAGACCATTCTTAGAAACTAGATGTTTTGTGTGTCTGTTGTTTAATTATAAACCACCTCAAAATTCAGAGCAACCATCTTCTCAAGCTCAGAAACGCTGTGGGTCAGGAATTTGAATGGGGCACAGGGAACACGGTTGAGGGTGACTCCCTGAGTTGCAAACTGAACTTATCTGGAGGCTTCTTCACCAACATCTGGCATGGCATTACTTGAAGGCTGGGCACAGCTGGGATGTTGTCCAGAACAAGTTCACATGGCCCTTCTATCTGGGTTTGGCTTCCTTATAGGATGGCAAACTCATATCAGTTGGACATCTTACACGGAGACTCAGAATTCCAAGTGTGACTGTTCTCAGCAAACAAGAGAGAAGCTGCAGGGCTTTTTATGACCTGCCCTTGGAAGTAACATGGCATCGCTTCTGCCCTAATCTATTGGTCAAAGTTCACAAACTCAGCCAAATTGGGAGGAAAAGGACAAAAGTCTGCATATCTTAATGAAATGAGTGTCAAAAAATTTGCAGCCCTGTTTTAAAACTTCTGCAAAAGTAATAGTTTGATGCTGAGATCAAAGAAGTTAATATGATAAGGGATGCCTGGATGGCTCAGTTGGTTAAGCATCTGACTTCATCTCAGGTCATGATCTCAAGGTTCGTGAGTTGGAGCCCCATGTTGGGTTCTGTGCGGACACCTCAAAGCCAGGAGCCTGCTTCATATTCTGTGTCTCCCTCCCTCACTGCGCCCCTACCCCACTCAAGATCTGTCTCTTTCTCTCTCTCAAAAATAAACATTAAAAAAATTTAAGAAGTTAATATGACAAGAATAGAGTATATTTGAAAATATTAGAATGCGTCTACGATGTAGTAATGTTCCTGATTGAATCCTGGCATGGATGTTTTATTTCTTTTTATCTTTATGCAGCCTTCTTACAAGTTTAGAATTGAATTACTCCTTTCAAAGAATCAACTTTCATATTTGTTAGCTTTTTCTATTATACACTTGTTTTCTCTTACAGTAATTGTTATCTTTATTATTTCTTTCCTTCTTATAATTTTCATTTGTGTTCTAACTCAGTTGAATTGGGTGCATAGAACTTGGACTTTCAGCACTTCTTTGTAATTAAAATACATTTTGAGCTCTGTATTTCTCCTTAAGCACTGTTTCAATGACATTCTTTAAGTTTTGATATCTAGTATACCATTTCCCATTCATTTAAAGTACTGTATCATTTTCATCAATCTTCTTTGACCCATAATTTTTTAAAGTCTATTTATTAATTTCCAAAAATATGGGGATTTGTGCTTATTTTTCTATATTAATTTCTAGCTCATCTTTACTGTGATCAGAGAACATACTCCATATTTTATCAGTGCTTTGAAATGTGTTGAGACTTGCTTGATAGCCCACCATATGGATAATTTCTGTCAGTGTTTCATGGGCACTTAAAAAATGCGTGCTCTGCAATTGTTGAGTTTAATTGTTATACATGGCAATTAAACAATTTTGTTTATTATGCTTTTCAAATCCTCTATATCCTTATGGATTTTTATGCCGTTCTATAGATTACTGAAAGTAGTTAAAAATACCCTACTACTTTTAGATTTCTCTTTTAGTTTTAGAGACTTCCACTGCACACACTTAAAACCACAGTATTATGTGAAATTCTTATATGTTCCTGTTGATTGGCACTTTCATTATCTTAAAATCTCTTTTTAAGTAATGCTTTTTGCTGTAAGTTTACTTTGTCTACTATTTAGTATAAATTGATTTTGCATTAAGGTTGGCATTTTTCCTCATCTTTACTGTCAAATGTATATGTTCATCTATTTTCACGTGATGATTATAATTAGCATATAATTGTATTTTGATCCCATATAAAAAACTTTCTATTTTAGCTATATTCTTTATTCTGTTATATATTGATGAACTGGAATTTAGACCAAGTCTTACCCCATGCTTTCTTTTATTTTGCATCTCTTTGTTCTTTTTCCTCTCATTAAAAAGAAAAATAATTCTTCATGGGGCTCACTTGGTTGAGCAACCAGCTCTGGATTTCAGCTCACTGTCAAGATTTCACGGTTCATGAGATTGAGCCCTGCATTGGACTCTGTGCTGACAGAGTGGTACCTGCTTGGGATTCTCTCTCTCCCTCTCTCTCTGATCCCACCTTGCTCATATGCACTCTCTTTGAAAATGATTAAAAATAAACATTTTAAGTTAAAAAAGTTCTTTAGGATTCATTTAATTCATTTTTTCTTGTTCCTTTACACATATCACTTCTTAAATAATGTAGGATCATAGGGAACATAACTCTGATTAACGTTCTCTTGCATTCTGTTTGCCTATTTCAATTCTATATGTTTAACATGATAAAATGTTATTGCTTTGTTTCTGCAAGTAGAAAACCATTTTAATGTACACACATGCATATCATTTTACAATTCTTAATTTCCACTTACATTTGTGATATGGAATCTTAAATGCTCCACCTTCCCCAAACAAAAATATTTCCTGTGGGGTACCATTCCAATTTGACAGTTATTTTCTATTGAGTACTTCAAATAGCATTCCTTATTTTTCTGGTTTACATGTGTTTCTTTTAATAAATTAGCTCTTTGCCTTACTTTTAAACTTTTTATGATAATATGTCTTTCTTCTTTGGCTACTGTCATCATTTTATTTGCCCTTTGGTTTCAGTAGACTTGCTGTGATGTACCAAGATTTTTTTGCACTTCTGCTGGTGTTTTCCCTCTTTTATCCTGAGGTTCTAACCAATTCAGAAAAAAACTCTCAGCTATTATTTCTTCATTTGTTACTTTTAACCCATTCTCACTCTCCTTTCCTTATGCACTCAGACTGTATACATGTCAAAATTTTCTTGGCTCCAAATGTATCCTATGCTCTTTTATGTGTTTTCCTCATTTTATCTCTGCACTTCAGTATATATATTCTTGATTGACTTATCTTCTGGTTTTTTTTTTATAAAAAAATTTTAATGTTTTATTTATTTCTGAGAGAGAGAGAGAGACAGCGTGAGCAGGGGAGGGTCAGAGAGGAAGACACAGAATCCCGAAGCAGGCTCCAGGCTCTGAGCTGGCTGCCAGCACAGAGCCGGATGTGGGGCTTGAACCCACGAAACGCCAGATCATGACCTGAGCCGAAGTCGGAGGCTCAACCGACTGAGCCACCAGGCACCCCTTGATTGACTTATCTTCTAATCGGCTAATTCTTTATCATTCAGATAGGCTTTAATATCAATTATTGCTTCTTTCATTTCTGGATATTCCATTAGATTTTGTTATACTTCTGAATTACTTCCTGAAATTCCCAACCATGTCATTTAATTTCTTGACAATTTAATTATATGTATCTAAAGTCCTGCGATATCTGGATATACTTAGGATTTGTCTCTATTGTCTGTTATTGCACATGCTCTTTGATCAATTATTATCTTTTTTTGTGCACGTGGGCTTTGTATTTTAGATAACATCAGTGAAAGAATCCCAAGATATTATCCTCTCTCAGGAGGACATATTTTTTCTTCTATAAAGCAGCCGGCCATAGATAAGCTTACTCATATACAGTTTGCAATAAATTGAAGTTGGCCTTGGTGTCCTTTAGGACTGGACAATTCCTCAGTTACCTTCATGTATTTTTGTACCCCTTTATGGCCCAGTTGAAAGCTTGGGGTGGTTTTCAGGGTCCATCATCTTTAATGGGCCATCAACACCATTTTTTGGTTTCTAGCCCCATGATTTTGTTGAAAGCTCTATTCACTCTTTAGATTTGTAGTCTCTGATTTGGATTCAAATGCCTCATGAGAGAAGCCATACCGAATTCTGCGATCATTTGCTGGATTTCCATTCTTCCTGGGATCTTGGTGTCACAATCCTTACTCCCTTGGAACTTCACATAGATATTTAAAAACAATTTTTGTCTGCTTTCCTAGTTAATCTCAGCAGGAGATTGGTTAAAAAGATGTTTTCTACTATAACTGGAAGCAAAATATTCTCCCTGCTTCATTTTTCTTCATAGGTTTGCCCCTGGCAGAATATTAGAGATTTATGCATTTACCAGCTGGCTCCTTTCGCAATAACTCACAGAGACTTTATCAGCTTGTTACTTGTTTTTTTTTCCTACTCCATGTGATATCCATAGGTATGAGAACAGTGGCAGTCACACATGAAGCAGGCAATACACATTCATGAGAGCTGAATGCAGATAAGAGGTCAGAAAGAGAGACGCCAATTTTGGAAAGCACTGAAGATTTGTTCTCTTAAAGAGGTTTTATCACACAGATGCACATTTTGTAGAATTCTGCTTCATCAAGTGGACCAACAACGTATATGTGCTCGAAGAAGCAAAAGTAACACAAATTATGTGTTATTGAAATTTGTGATATTACTGTGAAATCATGTTGTATACATATAAATATAGATCATACTAACACTTCTTATACATGCAGTAGAATTCCGATATTTCAAAATATAGACTCAGAGATACCAGTTCTCATACGGTAAAAAAAGCTAGCACATACATAATAATATTTTCAAGTGAGTATCATTTTACATTGCCTTGCATTTCTCAAATTTTTAATTAAAAGTACAAGTAACATTTCATTAAATTTCCTTTTGAAATTATGGTTAAATAATTTACCAGTGTGGGCTTAGTCTTAGCTATATGTTCTCCTATAACAATCAAATTGTTTATTTTTTTAATTTTAATATTTACCACTTTCATTTTTGACTTTTTAAAAATAGTTTTCAATGAAGGAAAATTATAGCAATTTGAAATCATGCTAATTTTGACAGAAACAGCATTGCCCCTAAGGCTCTCAATGATGGAATGACAGTAAGATCAAAGCACTATCCAAACTATGCCCAGTGAATCTGTCTTAAGCAGCACCTATCAAATAATAAAGTACAGGTTTTAAAAAAATGCCTCAAAATGCATCATGTATTTTATTATCATGGAGAGATACATTGTCATAAATCTTACTACTTATTCTTCCAGAAAAACTGAGCAATACTTCAGTTAAAATATTATTCAGAAATACATAAAATTCTTTTACATAATACCAAATAAAGCAGTAGAATAAAAGCAGTTGCATTTTAGTAAAAATAAATAGATAGATAGATAGATAGATAGATAGATAGATAGATAGATATGAAATCAGAATTTAGACACCAGGAAAGAACAAAAAGTAAACTGTATACATAGGAAAAGGGAATTTAGAGATTTGAAAGCTGAAATAGTTGAAAGAGCTCTTCTAATATACTAGATTTGAGAAATCAAAGAATTGTCTTAAAAAAAGAAATATGAGGGGCCCTGAGTGGCTGAGTCAGTTCAGCATCCAATTCTTAGTTCAGCGCAGGTCAGAATCTAAGAGTTTATGGGACTGAGCCCTGAATGGTCAGGATTTGTGCTGACAGTGTCGAGCCTACTTTGGATTCTCTCTCTCTCTCTCTCTCTCTCTCTCTCTCTCTCTCTCTCTCTCTCTCTCTCTCTCCTGTCCCTCCCCTGCTCATGCATTTATTCCTCAATAAGCAAATGAATAAATAAATATAATACCTGTATGGGTATCTAAGAAATCATTTTAAAATACACAGTAAAAATTAGTGATAAATATAAAAAGAATAGATGAATTCATGAAGTAGAACATCAGCTTTGTGACCATGCTATAGGCAGAGTCCAGAAAGTTATTAAGAAGAATATTAGTGTAAAAAGGAAGAAATCAGAAAATTCTTATAAGAAACTGGAATAAAGATGACATGTGTAACAAAAAGTTTAACAGAACCATAGCCTGCAGTAACATGAAAAATAGAAAATTTACTTTAGATCTGGTGGATCTAAGGAGATTTCTAAGAATTTTAGATGTGTATGGTAACAAGAAATATAGAGAGATAAGGTAATGTTTGAAATGCTTGACTTTCAGTAGAATTTAGTCAAAATAAAAAGAATATAAAGAAGCCAAGACTTGTTGACCTAGAAAATAATGTTTTTCACTACATGTCTTTCTATACAGGGGGAAAAAAAAAGGAAATACCATCAGAGCAAAGGTAAATTCCAGGATGCTGCTACCAAAACATAATCCCAGGATAACATTTACATCACAGGGGATGATCGTAAATGCTTTGATAAGACATCAGAAAGATTTAAGGCAGTGCTTTGTATGTCGTATCATCTAGGCCAGGGGTCAACAATTTTTTTTTCTTTTTTTTTTGCAATCACCAGATGGTAAAATATTTTAGACTGTTGATATCATCTCTGCAGCAACACTTAATTCTCATTGTTGAGAAAGCAGCTGCAGACAATACAAAAATGAATGAGTATGGCTATCCTCCAATAAACTATATACAAAAAACAGGTGTTAGACCAAATTTAGTCCACAGGCCAAGTTTGCAAACCCTGAGCTAGACAAAAAGAGATCTAAATTTTATAAGGGAATTCCTCCTAGACGTCCTCTGACACACCAAAAGGCCTTTAAGAATCCTCAAGTTGCCCAGTATCACCTGACTCTCATTCCACGTCAGAGAAGGGCCTGTCTCACAGAAATGTCAGAGTGTTCCTCTTGTCCATATCCCAATATTATTCGCATACACCTAAAAACCATACTGTTTTAAAGATAACTGTATTGGGAGATGTACCAGACTGGTTCATATAACTGACTGTTAGGAACCAGTGACTTCTACTGTATATCTCATTCTTCCTGTTTCCTTATGGGAATACCCAAATATATGTCTACCTCCACATTACACGTTGAATGTAGAAGATACATATAATTTGTCTCTTTAGCTCAAAGGTTTTCAGATAAAAGGACTTGTATTCTTGCAGATTTGATCTCAAGGAGCCTCCTCTGTACCTTGACATGACTGAGATGATGAAATCCTAGACTTGTAGCTGATGCTTGAACATAAACTGATGATGTACTAGTATGATCTTCTAGAGGATAGAGTGAACATATTTTTCATGTAGAAAAGATGTGAATTGTTATTATCAGAGGAAAGACTGTTTCAGATTGCATTTTGCAAAGAGGACTTCAATAAAATATCTAACTATACATAGTCTTCTGCAAAATGATCCTGTCAGTCTCTAAACAAGAGTCCAACTCTCCATACTATTGAATCTGAGTAGGTCCTGAGACTGCTACTAGCAATATAATGTAGCAAATTATGTTGTTTTACTTTCAAAGCTGTGCTTCTGCATAGGCCTTTTGGAATATTGATTTGAGGATGCTCTTTCACAACTCAGAAACCATATGCTGAGAAACTCAAGCCAAATGGAAATACCATTAGTAGGTACCTTAATTGCAAACCTAACTCAAGTCTGAGTCAACAGTCAGCATCAACTGCCAGTCATGCAAGTTTGCTGTCTTGGATATTCAAGTCCAATGGATAGTCTAGATGTATAAAGCCACTATATGATGGCAATTTTATGAAAATATTAAATAAGAATTACTTAGTCAAGCCTCGTCAATCTATAAAACTATGAGAGACAATAGTAAATTTTTATTTAAAGTCATAAAATATTGGGCTGCTTTCTTATACTGAAATTGATAATCAGAACATTATATTAATTAACTCATAGACTGCACATTATTACAAAGCTCAAAAACTCAACCAGAATTGATTTTAAATATAAACACTATGTATCAACATTTTAATGCTTTTACTATATAGGTCATCATCAAAGCCATTAAAATCAAGATTAGGCATTGGAAGAAAAAATAGATCATAGATACTAGGTAGTCATTTGAGAGAGTCAGTTCAACGACATGTGATGAAAGTTACAGGATTGGTGGTTAAATAGAAGCCATCATCCGTCATCTTTTTGCAATTAAATATTATTTGAAAACTATTTACCCAAATGAGTCAGAGTCAGAGAGACTAATGGTCAGAGATTCCATCATTCAGCAGTATAAAAAGTGTTTAGACCTTCCATCAGGAAGTTTCACTTTTTGAAATTCCTACTCTCAGTAGCTTGATTAATTTTCATGATACCATATTTTTGACAGGCTACTGAAATTTGTGACTTATGATAATGTGTATCAACTTGTTAGTGAAAAATAACATAAAAATAAATAATCAAAGATTTAAATGAATTTCAGTTCTCAAAATGTTGTAATAAAACAGAGTATGTAAATAAGTGGTAATTTGTACCAACAGTCAAGTTTTTAATAGTCTTATTTTCAAAAGTTGATAGATCTAGAAAAATATCTTTCACATTATCCAATGAGAAATGTTGATTTTTTTTGCCTTCTTCCTGATACCAAGAAATACAATTTCTTACTTTAATATATATATATATATATATATATATATATATATAAAACGTAAACAACACAAGTCTTTTAAAACTTCTCATTCTCTTTAGGACAATAAGGATATGTACTTTCTGAATTCTACCATTTATGGGACTTCGAAGAAAAGTTTTAGAAATACTGATATATGGCAAGGTTGGAGAATAATAAAATACCTGTTTCATTAAAATACAGTAAATATGGGTTACCTTGGTGGCTCAGTCAGTTAAGAGTCTGACTTAGGCACAGTTCATGATCTCTGTTCAAGCCCCGTATCGGGCTCTGTGCTGACAGCTCAGAGCCTGGAGCCTGCTACAGATTCTGTGTCTTCCTCTCTCTCTGTCCCACACCTGCTTGAGCTCTGTCTCTATCCGTCTCTCCCTCTCAAAATGAAGAAATGTTAAGGAAAATTTTTTAAATAAACTAAAAGACAGTAAATACAAGACAGTAGGAATGAATCTGAAAAACAAACTGAGGCTCTTGCAAGTCCAAAAAAATTAGAAATTTTTCCAACAGGTAATACAAAGCTACTTTACAATGTATTCTGGGAAATGAATTTAGGAGGCCAGAATATTGTCCTAGTAAATTTAATCTGAAGAGGTTATGCAAGACACAGTTAAAGCAGGTTGGAGAGGGAAACCTGAGTCAGTATAGACACAGTATGTGCATCTATTAATTGAAAGAAGAAAGAGAAGAGAGATGGAAGGAAGTAAAAGAAAAGAAAGTAAGAGAATGGAAAGTGAGGAGGAGGAAGGAGAGATGAGAGGTGAGAAAAGGAAGGAGGAGGGACCAAAACAAAATAAAAATTATTTATTTATTGGCATGCTATGGTTTCAAAAGTTATTAGAACATACATTGTTCCTTGGGCCACTGTGAGAAGACTATTTTCAAAGCAGAGAGATTGGACTGAAATTAGCAATAGAGTCAAAGGGGCACCTGGGTCGCTCAGTCAGTTACGTGTCCAACTTCAGCTGGGTCATGATCTCGCAGTCCATAGGTTCGAGCCCTGTATCAGGCTCTGTGCTGACAGTTCAGAGGCTGGAGGCTACTTCAGATTCTGTGTCCCCCTCTCTCTCTGCCCCTCCCCTGCTAACATTCTGTCCCTCTCTGTCTCTCAAAACTGAAAAACCATTAATTTTTTAAATAAAAAATAAAAGATAAAATAAGAGAGTTAAAAAATCCAAACTCCATCTTTACATTGCTTTTTAGTTTGCAGCACCTGGAAAATATGTATGGAAAGTTTTATGCTGAGTAACTACAGTCTTCAGGAATTCCCCTCCAGTTTGTGAGTTTCTGGGTTGGTCTTTGGCCTGCTTTAGCCTCAGTTTAAACTTACTGTCCACTGTAGATATGGTCTCTCCCTTTCAATCCCAGTTCTTAGTACACTAGCTCATCTTACTGAACATTACGGCTCTTTCAGCAAGTCTTTTCCAGGATCAGAGACTTTGTCACCTGAGAAGTTTCTTCCTCTGCCAACTTTTCACCCCAGGTATTTTCCCTATTTGTATACCCTGGACTTCCATCCCTAAACCTAGGAAAGCGTGCTGTGCTTCTCTCTCAATGTGCTGCCAATGCCACCAGTTTCTCCTACATTAGAACTTGGGACTATGATTGGTTATTTTCCCTACTGTTTCTGAGTATCTGTAGTGGGCGCTACAAGAGAATCAGGATAAATTATGAAAGATACACTGTATTCCACTGCTTTTTAGAAGCTCAAAGTTTTTTTTATCCCATTAGTGGAAACAATGTAATTATGTTAAAACTAAAGCTAGAAAAATAAATCCATTCTCAAGTACTACTGTAAGTAGCCTATTAAAGTCCTGGCTGAAACTTTTGCAATTCTTAGTATTTTACTAAGGATAATGAAGAAATTGATGGCAGTCTGCTATTTCTTATGACTACAAATCCAAGATATGTATGTATTTGGAAGCATGAACTGCACAGTATCCCAAACATAATGCAGATCCTCTAGTGATCCAAACATAGCATAATGTAGAATCTCCCAAACTTGATTTCAATGAAACCTAAAATAGCAACATCTATCAGATATTTAGATATACCAACATTTTCATTTCTGATGTTTTATTTTCTCAAAAACAATAATTGGTTTTATAGAGATATTGCTAAATATCTGATACTAAATAGCTGAACCCTAAAATTTCACAAAGAAACCTAGGTTTTTCTAACTATTGCAAAGATATAGATTGGATTAACACCTACCATGATTTTATTTTTGATGCAATATATTCAATATTAATAAATGCTCAAGAAAATATGGCAGGTTTAAGTGAGGATACTTTGTGTTTTTGTAATAAAATTTAACTGATACCCATCTCTTTCAAAATGAGATTTCTTGTCAATAAAGGTAGCAGAAATATAATAAACCAAAATTTATTCAACATATCAAACTACAGGCCAGGATGATAGGCTGGAATCACAAAACTTGTGACATTTATGTCTATATAGACTTAATTTGAAAATAAGAATGTACTATGGATACTGATATATCTTAAATTTCTACTCTTTTTTCATTTCACAAGAGACAGTGCAGTAGGACTGAAGTTGATTTCTGCCACTAATAGCGGGGGTCGTAGTTTCTGTGTCACTGATTCACAGGACAAGAGCAAAAATGCTTTGTTACTTGCTATGTTTATTTCTTTTAAATATTTTTCTTTCAAGGACTATTGAAAAACTCTACCTTTTTAAATCACCTTTGAAGACTCAACATGTGCTGATTATAGAGTTACAAATTGAAAAACTGCTCAAAATGCAGAGTATCAGTTTTTTCCTCCAAGAATGACTCTCATCAATACAGAGGAAGAGTAACTGTTTACCAGATGAGGGCAGCAGAGGGATATAATACAGGTGAAAGAAAGGCCATGTTGGGTTGTCAGTAATCCTAATCGAAGAATCTGGAATGCAGAAGTCCAGGCACAGCGAATGAATGTAAATGAGAGTTTCAATCAGCAGTGTTAGTGTCTAGAGATTGCTATGGAAGGAAAGTCTTTAGCTTCCATTCTACCTTAATCTTTACTGCCCTATCCTCATTTTTGGGTATGAGCAATTTTATTAAAATTAACTTTATATAAGTTTCTATACAAATACTTCTTTAGATTACTTCTTACAATGAGATTGCTTTACCTCTACAGCAATTCTAAACTGCCACCACTATTGCCCATTTTAGGAATTGCAATATATTATTTTACAGGTGTTATGGGAGCAGCACACAGGTAAAAAAATTAATTCAGAGATCAGAAGAGATTAGAACAAACCCCATATAACTGATCTATAAATGCATTTCTATTATTTGGAATGCTATAGTTGCATTTAAAAGGTCTTCACTTTTGGAAAAAGGACATGGTAAAATTAAAACATATATTTCAATTAAAATCAAGCATTTTTGACTTGCAGATATTTCTCCCATTGTACGTTGTCTTTTAGCTTTGTTGATTGCTTCCTTCACTATGCAGCAGTTTTTACTTTGATGAAGTCCCAGTAGTCCTAATAGTTCATTTTTCCTTTTGTCTCTCTTGACTCCAGAGATGTGTCTAGTAAGAAGTAGTTACAACCAGTGTCAAAGAGGTTGCTGTCTGTTTTCTCCTCTAGGATTTTGATGGTTTCCTGTCTCTCACATTTATGTCTTT
Source organism: Proteles cristata cristata (assembly GCA_017311185.1). NCBI lineage: Eukaryota > Metazoa > Chordata > Mammalia > Carnivora > Hyaenidae > Proteles > Proteles cristata. Next base: position 618,225 of record JAESUZ010000553.1, read on the forward strand.
CACCCCCTTTGAATTTATTTTTGTGTCTGGTATAAGAAAGTGGTCCAGTTTCATTCATTTGCATGTTCTTGTCCATTTTTCCCAGGGCCATTTGTTGACAACACGGTCTCTTTTCCACTGGATATTCTTTCCTGCTTTGTTGAAGATTGGCTGACCATATAAGTGTGGGTTCATTTCTGGGTTTTCAACTCTGTTTCACTGATCTGTGTGGTTTTTTTTTTTTTTTTTTTTTTTTTGCCAGTACCATACTGTCTTGAGGATTACAGCTTTGTAGTATAGCTTGAAGTCTGGAATTGTGACGCCTCAGGCTTTGCATCGCTTTCTCAAGATTACTTTGGCTATTCAGGGTCTTTTGTGATTCCATACAAAATTTAGAGTTGTTTGTTCCAGTTCTGTGAAAAGCGATGGTGGTATTTTGATAGGGATTGCATTAACTCTACAGATTTAAATATAAGGTTAATTTGGCTAGTATGGATATTTTAACAATATTTGTTCTTCCAATCCATGAGCATGGAATGTTTTCCCATTTCTTTGTATCATCCTCAATTTCTTTCATAAGTTTTCTATAGTTTTTAGATTACAGATCTTTTACCTTTTTGGTTAGGTTTATTCCTAGGTATCTTAGGGTTTTTGGTGCAATTGTAAATGGGATTGATTCCTTGATCTCTCTTTCTGCTGCTTCATTATTAGTGTATAGAAATGCAACAGGTTTCTGTACACTGATTTTATTATATCCAGCAACTCTGTTGAAAATGTGTATCAGTTTTAGCAAATTTTTGGTGGAGACTTTTGGGTTTTCTACAGAGTATAATGTCATCTGTGAATAGTGGAAGTTTGACTTCTTTCTTGCCTATTTTAATGACTTTTGTTGTTGTTGTTGTTGTTGTCTGATTGCTGAGGCTAGGACTTCCAGTACTACATTAAGAAAGTGGGCAGAAGGCATGAACAGACATTTTTCGAGAGAAGACATTCAGATGGCTAACAGACACATGAAAAGATGCTTAACATCATTCATTATCAGGGAAATACAAATCAAATCCATGATGAGCTACCACCTCACACCTGTTGGAGTGGCTAAAATTAACAAAACAAGAAACAGTAAATGTTGGCAAGGATGCAGAGGAGCCCTCGTATACTATCGGTGGGAATGCAAACTGGGTGCAGAAACTCTGGAAAACAGTATGGAGGTTCTCCAAAAAGTTAAAAATAGAACTATCCTATGATCCAGCAATTGTACTACCAAGTATTTATCCAAAGGATACAAAATTGCTGACTCGAAGGGGCACATGCACCCTAATTTCTATAGAAGTACTATCAACAATAGTGAAATTATGGAAAGAGCCCAGATGTCCATCAACTTGCTAATGGATAAAGAAGCGGTGATAGACATATACAATGGAATATTAACCATCAAAAAATGAAATCTTACATTTGCAACAACATGGATGGAGCTAGATTTTATTATCCTAAGTGAAATAAGTCAGTCAGAGAAGGACAAACACCAGATGAATTCACCCACAGGTGGAATTTAATAAACAATACAGATGAACACAGGGAAAGGAAAAAATGCGAAAGAGAGAGGCAAATCATGAGAGACTCTTAACTACAGAGAAGAAACTGAAGGTTGCTGGAGAGAAGGTGGGTAGGGATAGGCTAAATGGGTGATGGATATTAAGGAGTACATTTGGTTGTGAGTGCACTGGGGTGTTATATGTAGGTGATGAATCACTAAATTCTTCTCCTGAAATCAATATTACAGCATATGCTAACTAAACATAATTTAAGTAAAAAGTTGAAACAAAAAACAATACATAAAAATCATCAAACAATATTTAGTTGATAAATATTAATAATTTATTCTTTCCACTTTCTCACATTATGTTACATTGATCTATCTCCTTGTCTACTCATATTTCATACTACATTATAAGACCTGCTTATATAGCTGCTTAGTATTACTAATGTATTTTGGCATTTTATTTTCTATTGTTTTATGTTTTTTCTCTGGATTATTTTAGAAAGATTTTGTTTTGAAATTTTTCTCAGTTGGCTGAGCATCTGATTCTTGGTTTTGGCTCAGGTCATGATCTCATGATTCGTGGGTTCAAGTCACACATCAGGATCCGTGTTGATAGTAAGGAGCCTGCGTGGGATTCTATCTCTCTCCCTCTCTCTCTCTCTGTCCCTCCTCCCCTGATCATGCTTTTGCTCTCTCAAAATAAATAAACTTGACGGGTGTCAGGGTGATTCAGTTGGTTAAGTGTCCAACTTTGGCTCAGGTCATGATCTCAGGGTTCTAGTTTTGAGTCCCATATCAGGCTCTGTGCTGACAGCTCAGAGCCTGGATCCTGCTTCAGATTCTGCGTCTTCCTGTCTCTCCACCCCTCCCCCATTCATCCTCTCTCTCTCTCTTTCTCTGTCTCAAAGATAAACATTTAGAAAGTAAGCTTTAAAAACATAAAATAATATAAAACTTTTTGTCTCCTTCCCCCACAACAGTAACAAGATTTTGGGATTTTTATTTCATTTGTATTTCACTAGAAGTTAATAGATTTTAAATCTATTCAAGTTCATCTTAGAAATCTCTATGAAGAGTGTTCATTATTCTATATAAGTTACACTTTCATCATTAAATTCTCCTATTTTTATTACATAGAGTGAAATTTTTGCTATGTCAGAGTCATATGAAGATTTACTAATATATAAAAACATTTATTGGCATTCAAATTATTAGTACATATCTAACCACTTTAAATATTTTAAATAATTATAATGAATTGTTGATTTTTTACGCTTTCATTTCGGCATTTAATGTCTCATTTTGTGACTAATGCTGTAATAATTATGGTTCGTGTGGTATTACACACTATTTCATAAATATCCTGGAAGTGATTACACTGACTCTGCTGTTGCCACCTAACTTCTGCTCTCCCTTTTCTTAACAACAACAACAACAACAGTCATCACCACCAAAAAACTTGAGTTTTTTTCTTTGCAGTAATGTTAAAAATAATCAATATCCTGAATTTCCTTGAAGCTGGAATTGGCTATGTAACTCAGTTTGAATCCATAAGATATAGATAGATAGATAGATAGATAGATAGATAGATAGATAGATATGACATGGCTGCGGAGTTCTGAAAAAAGGCCTTTAAAAGTACGTAAATTTAGTTTAGACATGCGTCTGTTGTCTTTCACCCTTCCCATTTTCCTCCTGTCTGGATTATGGGAGCGGCATCCAGAGAGAATTGTTATATGAAGTGAATTTCTATTCTTATAGCTAAACACATTCTTGATTAACACAGATGTTATTACATTATTTCTGGGTTTAATAATTTGTCTCTATAATTTAAGCGATAAGAAAGATAGTGGGCTAAAATATGGACTTGGGAGCCATTTATATTTATGTATTGCCATGGTTTTTATTTATTTTTAATGTTTTTATTTATTTTGAGAGAGAGAGAGAGAAAGAGAGTGCATGCACGCAAGCAGGGAAAGGGCTGAGAGAGGTGGGGGAAGACAGAGAATCCCAAACAGGCTCTGCACTGAACCCAATGTGTGGCTTGAAGTCATGAACCATGGGATCATACTCTGAGACAAGATCAAAAGTCAGGCACTTAACTGACTAAGCCACCAAATGCCCCCTCTGCTATGTTTTTTAAATTATTGAAGTTGATGAAAAGAGCAAGCTGAGAAAAAAGAAGAATGTAGAACATTGACATCTATGGTTCCGACCATGAAAGTGTCTTGTACTGTTCATAACTCATAGCCATATTGCTCAGAAACTCATTGCTATTGATATCCATAGGATTTAATCCTATTTATGTTCTTAAATCTTATTTTCGATATTTAAGAGAAAAGTGGTAAAACATAAGTTGGAAACATCAGATACCATCAACGATTTTGACAGGTAGTGGAATGAGAAGCAAATACAGAAATAAATGAAAGAAATGGGATAAGAAAAATAATTTCTAAGACAAAAGAAACCACAGGATGTATGAGTGTTAATAGACGTGGTCAAATACAGGAGTAAACATTAATAATATAAAGAGAAACAGGAGTGCATTGTTGGAAATATATCCTGAGGATTGAATCTACTACAAATATGTTGGGAATATCTTCAGATAGGAATATGGATAGTTATTCTGTAGCAACAACATGAATCGAGAGTGTGTGGGTATACATGTCGGTACATGATGGTAGTAATCTAAGTGTCCTGGATTAGGTTCCCTAGAAGCAGGAACTAAGATGGGGATTCTTGTACAAGAGGTTGATCCAGTTAAGTATTCTTGGGAGAAAAACCTATGGGGAAGAAATGCGACTGAGGATAATTATTGTTGGTTGCATCACTGGCTGGAGGGTGATTTGCCAGTGATATCAGGGGGCTGGTGTAACCTCCCAAGCACTTGTGGCAAAGAAGACTCCTATGGCCAGCACAACTCTCTGGAGAATTGTACAGTAATGAATAATTAGCAACAATACTCAACAGCATCATGATATTGGATACATCTGCTCAAGTAGGGGGTATGGACAAGTATGACACTATGGGAACAACTTTCTGATTATTCTAGTTTTCTCTGAAGTAGAAGGCAAAGTTTTTAAATAAAAGAAGGTGTGAAAGGAGGTGGCAGATAGTTGAAGAGAAGAGATAAGATATAATTTAGGTATCTAGGACTTTGGGAATGTGATTGGACAAGATACAGTAAGAGCCTACATGTGCTTTTTTAGTTATGAATTTAATGTAAGACAAATCAGTATGTCTTTATAGTGCTTTTCTCCAGCTAGCCTCACTTGAATGGCTGCAGCTATGTATGCAGAGTTTGTGCTGAGTTAGGATTAACCAAGTTTGTGAATTTTCTGAGTTAAGGCAATTGATAATATATATATAAGGGAATGATTATATTGATTTAATATAAAACTTAAACTGGATAGGAGAGGATGAAAGAACATCAAAGGCATAGGAATAAATGAAAGAAGAGACGATCAGTACATTAGATATCTTACTGGAGTCAAATGAATGTTAGGAAGAGCTCAGAGAGAGGGATGTGTTGTACCAGTCCGATAAAGCAGCAGGAGAACCAATCAGGTGTGTGTGTGTGTGTGTGTGTGTGTGTGTGTGTGTACATGTGTAGTATATATATAAATCTAAATCTATAAACAATTGACCCTTGAATAACATGGGTTTGAACTGCATGGGTCCACTTCTATCTGGCTTTTTAAAGATAAATACAGCACTATAAATGTTTTCTCTCTTCTTTCAATTTTCTTAATAACATATCCTTTCCTGTTGCTCACTTCCTTGTAAGAAAACACTATATAATACATATAAAATATAAAATATATGTTAATTGACTGTTTATGCAGTAGGTAAGGCTATTGGTCAACTGTAGGCTATTAGTTAATTTTCAGGGCAGTCAAAAGTTATTCCTGATTTTTTTTTACTGTTGGGGAGGGTCATTGTCTCTAAACCCTGCACTGTTCAAAGGTCAACTATATGTCTAGATTCATCTAGATCTATCTATCCATATAGATATGGATATCTATAGATTGATTTATCTATATTTCTCTCTATATTTAAGTATGTTATAGATAAACAAACATATACACACTTGATAGAAGAAAGATAGGGATTAATTTTAAATAACTGACTTAAGTTATTAATTTCTAGGCTAACAAGTCTGAAATTCATAGGGCAGGCTTGCAGAATAAAAACTTTCATGGGCAAGAGCTAATGCTGAAGCTTTGAAGCAGAATTTCTTCTTAGGAAAACCTCAATTTTTCCTTTAAAACCTTTCAACTGATTGGATGAGATCTGCCTACATTATCAAGGTTATCCTTTACTTAAGGTCACCTGATGGTAGATGTTAACCACAGATACGAAATACTTTCAAAGCAATATCTAGATTAGTGTTTGGAATAACAGAGTACCTGGCCAACCTGATACATAAAACTATCACATGCATGAACTTGGAATCATGGTAGGGTTGCAGTTATTATTGGTTACTTTATAGTATGATGGTAGATAGTGGTCAAGCTGGGACTGGGAAAAAGAACACTGATCACCAAAGAAGATCAGTTTAAGAAACCAGGTTTTGAAAGGATAAGTGAATATTGAAATTTTCAAAAACGAATATAGAAGTAGTACTGGAGAGTCTGATACTGAGCCAAAAGTCCCAAATCATCCACACATGGAAAGAATAACTGAGGGGTTTAGAATGCTCCAATTTGAGGAAGTTTATCAACATGTAATCATCTGATGTTCCAATCTGGGGATCAAAAAAAGTAACAATGCAGATCTGCAATAATTAGAACATGTGAGTTGCACTCAGTCATCTCTTCTGATTTCATACTTTCTGTTTAATTACCAAAATCCCTGTCTGACAGAAGTTAAGGAACCAATTTCCAGGCTGCAAGTCAGAGACAGGACTCTAGTCCCTTCTGAAAGTAGGCAAAGATAATAAAGTCCCAATCCTTATGTAATCTGAGGAGCTAAGTTCCAAAAGAGCAGTGATCTTAGCCCCACCCCAAAAGATACCAAGGTTCTTACTAAAACAAAGAACAGCATTCAGAAATGGACTGGTGCTCATGCTCCTCCAAAATTTCCCTATTTAGTATTTGGCAATACAGTAACATACCAGAAATTCACCCAAGACATATTGACTTTATATAAAGAGTAACATTCGGGGCGCCTGGGTGGCTTAGTCGGTTAAGCGTCCGACTTTCGCTTAGGTCATGATCTCGCAGTTCGTGGGTTCGAGCCCGCGTCGGGCTCTGTGCTGACTGCCAGCTCAGAGCCTGGAGCCTGTTTCAGTCTGTGACTCCCTCTCTCTCTGACCCTCCCCTGCTCACGCTGTCTCTCTCTCTCCTAGTAATTAAAAAAAAAAATAAAAACATTCATTCTCACACCCTACCTGGGTACAGTTGATTGATTGCCAAGCCAGAATATTTCTCAGGTTTGTTCACCTGTCTCCATCTTTGTAACTGCTGTTCTAAAGAAACCACAACTATTTTTTGAATATAGAGTAATCCTCTCATGTCCCTTTAGACCTACTTTACACTAATTTATTTGAAAAGTACAAAGGGTACTGCTTAAAGTCCATCACCATTATTTTTGCTTTTATCATTAAATCTAAACAAAATTCTGCTGAACAAAATTGTGGAAGCAAAGATGATATTATCTGAGTAGTTTATAGAGAAAAAAAAAATGACATTTAAACCAGAAAGGCATTGCTAAGATACAGTTGGGGCCATGTGTATTTGGAGATGAAGGAAAATAAGTTAGAAATTATAGAGCTCTAGGGACAGTATGAATTATGTTTGAAATGGCCTCATAGTGTAAGCAGGACATGAATAACATTTGCATTCATAGATGAATTTATGATATAAGGAGGTGGGTCATAGATATGGTACATATTGTAATGTGCTAATATTTCAAAAGCTGATACAGTTGATCACTGATAGTATTTTATTTTTATTCATACATTCTTGAATCTCCTACTTGTAATTATTTTTCATGTTAAAATTAAACGTAAATATGGAAACTATAATGTATAGTATAAATAAGGGAATTTTACATTGGGTAGAAAGTTATCCTACGTAATTTTTCATTTCCATTTCAAATAAAAAATATGATAAGAGTCTTTCAGAAATGTGACACAATTCTTTAAATGCATCGCTCAGTAGACAAACTGTCTCCCCCTTATCTTTTTTTGAGATCTGTATTCATATTGAATTGACTTACTGCAAACTGTCAAACACTAATCAAAACTGTCCTTGGGAAAATTCAAATATGATATTCCAGATTTTACAAATTTAATTTAGGAGAGATAATCATTAGCAAAGAATTGTCCCAAAATATCTGTATAGTATTTACAATGGACTTTATGGTCAAATCAGTCTTCTAGAAATTAAGACTAAAATACATTCTTTGTTCAGGGGTAATTTTTTTTCCAACCAAACGTATGTCTCCTCAGGTGTAAAGTTCAATTAAGTAAGTTATCATTTCAATATTTTTGCACAAGTATTTTCTAATGAGAAAAATGTAGCATTGGGTTCAAGGATATTAGAGGCTGTCTTTTCAGCTAATTTTCCCATGAGTTTAGTTATTCCACCAAGTCCAAGTAACCCATCCAATAAGATGTGATTGTAACTCCTCTACACTCTATGATTTTCAGACCTAAGGGAAGTAATAGAAGAAAAAAACAAAGCAAAAAATTTAAAAAAAAGATAAATCCAGAAAGATGCTAAAATAATATAAGGCCATCATGCATTACCTAACAGAAAGATGTGGATGAAATAGTCCCTGCCATGAAATGTATACACATACTTCCCTATTTTAGATAAACTTTGAAATAAATAGTAGTGACAAGATTAATAACTGACACATTCCAGCTCTGTCAAAAGCAAGAGGGTGAATTTAAAATTCTAAGTATTACTCAGTTTCTCTATTTTTCTTAATTGGGTAATTAAATGGAAATACAATCAAGTAAAATGGAGTCACATTTAGAATTTTAAATTCAACATTTTACTTTTTGCAAGACTGGAGTGATATCACTCTCTCTCACACACACCCCCACACACATACAGACACACACACCTAATCATACTTTTGATTACTGATATATGCACAAGTAACTCTAGAAAATATTTACAAGACTAACTAACCTACTTATTTACTCGTTGTAAAAGTGTCGTTATGTTTTCTGTTTCTAAGTCTTAGAAAATCCATTAAAAGCAGCCAAAATTAACCTGGAATCCCTAAGGGGGAAAATTTTAAAACATCAGAAAACTTTTATTACTGTAAAATTTCCTGAATTGGTTCAAAATATTTTGCTACTAATTATATCTATAATTTACGTAACAAAACATTTGCTTTCAAAAGTCAAAGCCAGGTCCAAGACTTTTATCCCTGCCAATGGTATCACAATCTAATATTAATGTACTTCACATTGAGATGTTTATCTAACCCCTGGAGTCAGCTCAATTAAGTCTTGGTGTGAGTTAATTTCTGTAATTGTCATTTTTCTCCCCCACAGTTATGATTGATTTAGGCCAGTTATATTCTGAATAGATAATTTGATTACTTTTATAATTCAATAAACACATAGGAAAAATAATTGAATGAAAATTTTCCATTGCAAATAATACTTCTCATAAGCATTTAATGTATTAACCCTAGCAACAAGACCCTACATCTAGTCTATCAGTCATCTGAGTTTTTCTTCTTAAAAGAAGTTATGCTTTAGATATCAATTATATTTCAATAAAATAAAATAAAATAAATAAAAAAGTTTTGCTTCCATTGGTTTCACAAATGACTTTGTTTTACCAATGTAGCTCTTATGCTAGAATTAGTGCATTTTACTGAAAATTGTATTAAGCTTACCCAGAACCCATTATGTTTCTTAATATTTCTAAATTTTTAATTTTTCTTTGGAACAATGTATCCTTTTTAATTTTCATATCTGTATATTATAAAACATATTATTACACATTTAAGAAAATATCATTCCAGGTCTTAAACACTAACATTATTTTTGCTATATCAGACAAAACAGATTTAAAGCAAAAAGACTTAGAAAATATTGTCTCTACCTTACATATTTTTTTAAAGTTTATTTATTTGGGGGAAATGGCAGAGACCAAGGAGAGAGACAATCCCAAACAGGCTCTACACTGTCAGCACAGAGCCCAATGCCAGGCTCTAACTCATAAACCGTGAGATCATGGCCTGAGCTGAAATCAAGAGTCAGATGTTTAGGGGCTTCTGGGTGGCTCACTCAGGTAAGCGTCCAACTTAGGCTCAGGTCAAGATCTCAGGGTTCATGAGTTATAGCCCCGCGTTGGGCTCTGTGCTGACAGCTTGGAGCCTGGATCCTGCTTTGAATTCTGTGTCTCCCTCTCTCTCTGCCCCTCTTCCACTCATGCTCTGTCTCTGTCTCTGTCTCTCTCAAAAATAAACATTAAAAAAAAAAGAGTCACACTTTAACCAACTGAGCCACCCAGGTACCCCTCTCTACCTTATTATATAAGAAATATTTGCAAGGATGTTATGTTTTTGGTCCAAATTTCTTTTTTTATATGTATCTCCTCCAAAACAGTAAAATCTACCAACTGAGATAATTATGTCAATTACCAGATGTAAATACATTGGATCTTAAAATACACTTCTTTATAAGTGTTTCCATTTTCAAAACCACAGCTGAATATAAATTCTTTGGATTTTGAGGGGCTTTTTTGTAAATTTTAAGGGTAATTACCTAGAAGAAATGTATCAGGTGATATGCCTGTGATTAATTCCCTATACTTTGTAACTAATCTTACAGGTAGTATACATAGCAGCATACAGATGCCCACAGTATATTTTCAGCTACTTTTGTTTGCAAATGGTTGCTTTCTTATCAAGGTATCATCATATGCTAACATTTTTATTTAGTTTTAAGGTACTAGTAGCCTGAAATGTTAGGCCTGTATTTGTACATTTTTAACTCCTTTAAAAACTGAACTAAAGTGTGCAATGATGCTGTGCTAATCCATATGTGATATTTATCCAGTGTCCCACCAAACTAAATGAGACAAAGTCATATGCTCCCTATAAGATACTTTCAGAAACAGTACAGGATATACACTGCCAATTTTTGTCCTCCACAGTTAATTGTAATCCTTACTAGAGCAGTGCACAACGACCACTCAGAGGACTCAAGACACACATGTGTTATAAGTTTATTAACAAAGTATATGGCAAGCATCACACAAAATAAGAACCATAAAATGCCATGCCTAGAAACTTGTCTTCTAAAGGAGTTTAACGATTTCAGTTCCATCAAATATAATTCTCATTTAAAGTTATGCAATACTCCACTTCTACATCCATGATCCCTGTCAATGATTTAATACTTAATAATTACAAGAGCTCTTGGGTTTTCTAATAATCTGTCTCCTTTTTTACTGATGGAATAATGTTTTTTTTTTTTTCTGAGAGAGAGAGAGCGCAGGGGAGGGTCAGAAAGAGAGGAAGACACAGAATCCAAAATAGGCTCTAGTCTCCAAGCCAGCTGTCAGCACACAGCCCGATGTGGGGCTCGAACCCACGAACCATGAGATCACGGCCTGAGCCCAAGCCACGCCTAACTGACTGAGCCACCCAGGGGCCCCTTTACTGATGGAATAGAATCGAAGTATATTAGTATGATCCCAAATAAACCAAAGATTGAATCCCTATGTCTTTAAAAATTTATGTTTTATAAGCATGATTTTGAAAATGTTAAGCTGAAGTATTAAAGATTTCAAGAAAGGATTTGTGTTAGTAATTTTTCTATTTTTGTGATTTATATACATGGCGACATAGTGATTAAAAATGAAAAGAAATGGGGCGCCTGGGTGGCTCAGTTGGTTAAGCATCCGACTTCAGCTCAGGTCATGATCTCCCGGTTTGTAGGTTCAAGCCCCGCATCAGGCTCTATGCTGACAGCTAGCTCAGAGGCTGGATCCTGCTTCAAATTCTGTGTCTCCCTCTCTCTATGACCCTCCCCTGCTTATGCTGTCTCTATCTCTCTCAAAAATAAATAAAATATTTTTTAAAAATGAAAAGAAATAAGCATTAAATAAGCAAATATACATAAAACCTAGAATTAGTATTTGTCAGGGCTGAATTCAGCCCAACAGAGCCTAGGAACAGTCAACAGAATTAATTTTTCTTGAAAGACTGAAGTCAATATTCTGTCTTTTAAATCATTGCCTAGGAATCAAAGGCTGTGAGAAGGTGAATTGGGAAACTGTCATGGTGCAAATTTTAAGATTCGCAAATGCAAACCAGGAGGCTTGAATCAGAAAAAAGGGAGTACAAGTAAGCAAAATTAAAATGATATGAGAGGAGTTTTCAGAAAAAAAGTCAAGAAACTATGGAAGAACATTGAGAAGACATATTAAAATAAAGTATAAGTGGAGGGAAGGGGAAATAGTAATTTCTATTAGAGGCAGTTATCAACAAAGCAGTTGCATAGGAAATCAGAAAATGAAACAAAAAATGGTTTTAAAAGATAATTTGAATTTCCAAGGTTTTTTTTAACTTTCCTGTTTCAAACACTTGAGGCTCTTTTTGTTTTCATTTTATGGTCTCTAATTTTAATTCTTGTATAGTTAATATACAGTGCTCTATTAGTTTCAGGTGCATAATGTATGGGATCCAACAATTCTGTAAAGTGCTCAGTGTTCATCGTTGTAAGTATACTTTTTCCTCCCCATCACCTAGTTCACTCATCCCCCAATCATCTCCCCTCCCCAACTCTGGTAACCATAAATTTGTTCTCTATAGTTAAGAATCTGGTTTTTGGTTTGTCTTTTTTCCCCTTTGTTCATTTATTTTGTTTCTTAAGTTCCACATGTTAGAGAGATCGTATAGTATTTGTCTTTCTCTGACTGACATTTTGTTTTGCATTATACTCTCTAGGTCCATCCACATTGTTGCAATTGGCAAGATTTCACTTTTCTGGCTGAACAATATTCCAGTGTCCTGTGTGTGTGTGTGTGTGTGTGTGTGTGTGTGTGTGCGTGCACATGCACTCATGTATTCCACCTTTTTTTTTTTTTAAAGATGAAGACATGAGTCTTCTGGGTTTTTTTTTTTTAAACGTTTTATTTATTTTTGAGAGAGACAGGGCACTAGCAGGGGAGGGCCTGAGAGAGAAGGAGACACAGAATCTGAAACAGGGTCCAGGTTCTGAGGTGTCAGCCCAGAACCTGATGCAGGGCTCAGCTAACAAATTGTGAGATCACGACCTGAGCCAAAGTCAGTAGCTTAACCAACTAAGGATAGCCATGTGCCCCCCACCTTTTCTTTATTCATTCATCTATCAATGGACACTTGGAGTGCTTCCATAATTTGGCTGTTGTAAATAATACTGCAACAAACATAGCAGTGTACATATTTTTGAATTGGTGTTTTCATACGTTTTTGGTAAATACCCAGTAATGGAATTGCTGGATCATAGAGTAATTCTATTTTTACTTTTTTGAGAAAACTTCATACTGTTTTCCACAGTGGCTGTACCAGTTCACACTCCCACCAACAGTGAACAAGGGTTGTTTCTCCTCCACATTCTCACCAAAACTCATCTCTTGTGTTTTGATTTCAGCCATTCTGTCTCGTGTGAGGTGATGCTTCATTGTGGTTTTGATTTGCATTTACCTCATGTTGAGAGACATTGAGCATCTTTTCATGTGTCTGTTGCCAATTTGGATGTCTTCTTTGGAGAACTAACTCTCCATGGTGTCTGCCCATTTTGTAATTGGATTATTTGTTTTTTGGTGTTCAGTTTTATAAGTTTTTTCTATGTTTTGGATACTAACCACTTATTTGCAAATATTTTCCCCCGTCGGTCTCCTTTTAGTTTTGTTGATTGCAGCAGCTGTTTATTTTGATGAAAACATGCTATTGGTATTTTGAAAGGCATTGCATTAAATCTGTAGATCATTTTGGATAGTATGGACATTTTAACAATATATTTTCTCCCAATCCATGAGCATGGAATATCTTCTGTGTGTTTGTGTCATCTTTAATTTCTTTCATCAATGTTTTATAGTCTACAGAGTAGAGGTCTTTATCTCCTTGGTTATGTTTATTTCCAGGTATTTTATTATTTTTAGTGCAATTGTTAATGGGATTGCTTTCTTCTTCTTTTTTTTTTTTAATATTTTTATTTATTTCTAGGAGAGAGAGAGAGACAGCGTGAGCAGGGGAGGGTCAGAGAGAGAGGGAGTCACAGACTGAAACAGGCTCCAGGCTCTGAGCTGGCAGTCAGCACAGAGCCCGACGCGGGGCTCGAACCCACGAACCGCGAGATCATGACCTAAGTGAAAGTTGGATGCCTAACCGACTAAGCCACCCAGGTGCCCCAGGACTGCTTTCTTCTTTCTGTTGCTTCATTATTAGTGTATAGATATGTAATGTATTTCTGTATGTTGATTTTGTATTCAGCAACCTTACTGAATTCATTTATGAGTTCTAGTTATATTTTGGTAGAGATATCTATGTAGAGAATCATGTAATCTGCAAATAATGACTTCTTAATTACCAATTTGTATGACTTTATTCCTTTCTTTTATGCTCTTTATCTTGTGTGATTGTAGGGGCTAGTGCTATGAGTACTGTGTTGAATAAAAGTAGTGAGAGTGGACATCCCTGTTTTGTTCCTGATCTTAGGGCAGAAAGCCATATTTCCTGCCCATTGAGTATGATGTTCTCTGTGAGTTTTTCATATATGGTCTTTATTATGTTGAGGTATGTTCCCTCTAAACCTAATTTGTTGATGGTTTTATCATGAATGGATGTTGTACTTTGTCAAATGCTTTTTCTGCATTTACTGAAATGATCATATGATCTTAATCTATTTTCTTATTGATGTGATGATTAATTTGCAAATATTGAGCCACTTGATCGTGATCAAAAAATTTTTAAATATTTCCACTTTTACTTCCAACATATAAAGAGGTTAAGAGTTTTCACTCTTGTTGTTGAGACCAAAAAAACCTGAAAACAATTTTTCCTGGACATATAGAAATGACTCTGTGGGGCAAGCTGCCACCCTGAAATCTGATGAAATAGGTAAGCTGAGATACCCACAACCAAAATCTTCTTACCTAGAACAAAAGCTGCTAGAACCATACAGTGATAGGAATAGTTAAATAGTAATATTGACAAATTTCTGGAGAGCAGTATATAAGTGAGAAATACTCAGGGCTAAATCTGGCAGGAGCCTCTACACTTTCATGGTGCTATCAGGAAAGACATGGGGCTTTCCTAAGGAAGACAGAAAAAAGAGTCCTTTGCATCTAGGATGGAGCAAACAAAGAGTCATACTTGTGAAATGTACCCAGAGCATTCTCCATTAAAAAGGCCTTCTCCCCAGGGTAAGAGGCTTTACCATTGATTCATCCCAGTACTATGACAGAAGGGCATTTCTCCCATGCCAGTCCCCTCTAACCTTTCTATCCCATCAAAAGGAGAGGAGAAAGGAAATGATACATGAAGAAACACTGGTAAACATAACAGGCAATAAACACAGCACCACTTTAAGACTGATACTTAACTGGAAAATTACAGGAAACTTCCTCTCCATCACATTTCCCCATAATATCAATAGTACTTCAGTATAATAAAAGATTATAGACGAAAGATTTGCAAGGAAAAAAAAATATCAATTTTTTTTTTTGTAGAGAAGTTAAGAAGGGAGAAAAAACAAGGACAGTACAGATCATTGAAACCCCTCTCTTCTACACCTACAGCAAACATTAAACAAAGCCCAACTGATAGCCATGTTAACATAAATCCTCAACTAAATGTGTTAGTTCCAATTTTTTAATACATCTCTGAATATCAACAACTTACAGAGCATGCTAAAAGGCAAGATAAAACAATCTGAAGAGACAAAGCAAGCATCAGAACCAAACTCAGATATGAATTACATTTTGGAATTATCAAACAGGAATTTAAAATAATTATGATTAATATATAACAAAGATTCTAATGGAAAACGTGGACAACATGCTAAAAGTGATGGGAAACAAAAGCAAAAAGATGAAAACTCTAAGAAAAATCAAAAGGAAATCCTAGGTCAAAACATTATAAGAGAAAAAAAATTGTAAGAGAAATGAAGAATGACTTTGATCATCTCACCACTAGATTGGACATGGCTGAGGAAAGAGTCAGTGATCTTCAAGACAGGTTGACAGAAACTTCATATTGTTTTAAAAAAAAGAATGAAAAAAGTAAACAAGAAAAAAATCCAAGATCCAAGAAGAAAGAAAAAAGAACACAGTAAAAGACACATATAAAGTAAAAATGGCAGAGAATTTGCAAAAATTAGTGGCTGACACCCAATCACAGACACAGGCAGCTCAGAGCATACCAAGTAGGATAAATACCAAAAACAAATGCAACATGTAGAAATATTTATAGCAATGCATATACACATGGGTTAGTATACATATGTATATCCCTTTGAGAGAGCCCAGAGCACAGTGTAGAAGCAACAAACCCACCCGGTGCCCAAATCTTGGTTTTCAATACCATTCTACATTAAATAAACCAGGAGAAGTGGCATATCCTTCCACTGGTGCAGGAAATAAGTGTCATGAGCCTGGAACAATGTCTTGTTTCAAAAAATTTTTAAAAATGCTCCTCCTCCTAACATAAAGTCCACAATGATATACTAATTTGAATAACTGAAAAAAAGAAATCAATGGGGCAGAATAGAAAAGCTTCATGCTCATACGAATTCTAATTTACATAGATACTCCTTTCTTAAGATGATGGAGCCTAATTTCCCATTCCTCAAGTGTAGACTATACCTAGTGACTTTCTTCCAGAGTAGAGTATGGAAACAGAAAATTTAAAAACAGTAACTTTACAGTAGAGAAAACTGACAAACACTATGTCAAGCTATTTGATCAAGGTTAACATCAACAGTGATAAATCATATTAATATATGATATCATTGACATGATGTGATAGGAATGGCACTTTACCTTTGTGGTGTTTCTTCCAACTTAATTATGAGAAAAACATCAGACAAATCCCAATTCGGGGCCGTTCTACAAAAACACCTAAGCAGTATTCTTCAAAACTGTCAAGGTCAGCACAAATAAGAAAAGCTTGAGAAAATGTCACAGCCAAGAAGAGCCTAAGGGTACATGGCAAATAAATGTAATGTGATATTTTGGAATGGATCAGGAAACAAAAAATGGTCAGTGAGGGAAAACTGAGGAAATCTGTAGAACACATGGACTTTAGTTAATTATAATGCATCAATATCCATTCATTAATTGTGACAAGCATACCATACTAATGTAAGCTGTTGATAAAGAAAATGGGGTGTACTGTATATAGGACTCTTAGTACTACCTTCACAATAATTCTCTAAATCTAAACTTTTCTAAAATAAAAGATTATCTTTTTAATTATTCAAAAGAAATTAAAGAGTTAAACTCTTTTCCAATTCTTACATGATTAAATCCTAGTTTTGAAGGGAAAAGGATACTTTTGTATTCTTAAAATCCCCCTTGCTTTCATCACTGTTTTTTACTTTGTTCATCTGGTCCTTCCTTTACTCTTATGTATTCTTTTCCACAGGTCTGTGATACAATTCTATTACAGGTGACCTGATTTTCAATGTGCTTTCAAAACAGCCAGTGCAGACAGATTAGTATTGGATTCTCATTCTGAAAGAGCTGCAGTGTGGTATCCTGGGATTGAATTGGAGGCAATCACCAAAGCCTTTGGGTAAAAAAGAGAAAAAAGGAAAGAAAAGAAAAAAAATCTGTTTTCTGAGTTTATAAGGAAAGCAGGCTGAATCCTACGACTTCAGAAACTAGAGAAAAATAATTTTAGCAATCTAGAAAAAGTGTTAACACTAGAGAAAACATGAGGTGATTAGAAAACACTAATTTTAATGCTGGAAAAAAATAATTTTAATGGAGTTTACCTGCTTTGAGAAAATGAGCAATGTAACTTATTTTGAATATTGCCAATCATAAAAATTTTAAAAATGACAGTTTCACATTTGTCCTCCGAAATTAAAAACACTATTCAATAGTTGCAAACAGAAAACCTTTATAATGTCTCAATATTATTTCTATGTATGCATTTCTATATAGTAACAACAGAACTACACTAAGCCAATAGGCCAGCATTAATCTTTGAGTACCAGGAGAAAAGTAAATATGAGGAATTTAGATGTTTAGGACAGCAGAGGGAATTGACCTAGGGAAGGGACCAGTCATATCAACTCTAATGTCCAAGGCTGAACGATCTGGGAAATGAGGATTTGGAGGCCACACAGCAGGAAGACACAAACCAGGTCAAAGAAGAGCTTCCGGGTACACCAGTGACTTCTTTCTGGCTACTGTGTGCAAAAGATTTATAGATTTGAAAACTGTGTTTCTCAGTATTTGTTTTTAAGATTTATTTATTGCTCTTGGGAGAGAGTTAGGAGAGAGCACAGGTGGTGTAGGAACAGAGGGAAAGGGAAACAAAGGAGCTCAAGCAGACTCTGCAGTGTCAGCACAGAGCCTGAAGCAGGGCTCGAACTCACCATGAGATCATGACCCAAGCCAAAATCAAGAGGCAGACTGAGTCTTCCAGGCAGCCCTATTTCTTAGTTATTTTAAACTGGCAGTGAAATGAAATATCTATTCTTCATTTATATTGTGACAATATGAACACTAAAATACCCAGTGTGTGTATTTTTTAATTAAAAAAAGGAAAAAAGTTTAAAAAATTACGTCTTATTACAATTATATTTTTTAATATCTTTTTACATATTTTGGATTGAAAAGAGATATATATAATAAGTTAGTCTCTTACACAGTGTACTTACATATAATGTGTGATGGTGTATCTCCAGCTACTGTCACTTATAAATCAATTACCTTTTCCTGGAAGAAAGTGGACACCTAACTGTTTTTACTTAAATAAAAATTATTTAAGCAAAATTTCAAAGCATAATTGAAATATATACTCAAAAATCTTGTCAGTGTATGAAATTCCCAAATGGTTTTATTGCATGAGAAAAATTCAAGTTTCAAAAAGAGGTATGTTATTCTTCAAATCTGTACCATTTGCTTTTATAAAATTCCCAGAAAGAATGTATATTTTGTTATAATCTTAGTTATACATGATCCACATTACCAATAATCAGGAGCTGTTTCACTCTTTTATTTTCTCTGTTCTGGTTACTCCAACACCTACTCCCAAAAGAGCATTTTTGCTTTGTTCCTTATTAATATGGGGCTACTAGAATGTTTCTATATATTAAACAAAAGTTTGCCATTATTTATGCATCAGCCCTCCATTTTTCTTCTTTTTCTCTCATGCTGTCTTTTATTTTTCCTCTATAATTCACTACTTCAGTTATTTTGGAAATGGTCTATTTAATTATTATTCTAAACTAAATTGAAAATTCTATGAAATTTTCAGTGTTCAGTTAGCTTACATATTGTTAATAATATTCTCCACTGACACAGCAATCTCTCTCATTTAAAATTTCTAAGTCTATTGTTGTTTTCTTTCTGTTTGTCATATTTGTTGCTTTTAACTTTTGTTTCTCTAAGTGGAGATGCAGTAAACTAATGGTAACAGAAGCTAAGTCTCTATCAATATTTCCCTTTTTTCTATTCCATTAAGACTCTAATTTGTGTTGCCTTTCTATTCACTTAGTGACCAAGAAAGTTGCAGCTACTTTTTAAAGGAAAAGAGCCTGTGCTTACAAGGTTGCTCAAAGAGTTCAAGGAATATGAAAAAAAAAAATGACCAATTCTAACTGAATTATTGTTATTTAACTCATTAGAAAATGTTTAACATTTAAAAAAAAGCAATGAAGCAATGCCAAGTGACATTTTACTTGAATGGTTCAGTTAATTTTTCAGTACTTTGGTAGTCCAATTAATACACCAGTACTTTTGGAAGCTTTATATAGATACTAACAGAGAAAATTTTTCCGATGTTCATAATATTACTGTTATTCTCTCACTTCACTTATAACTGAATCTTGCTCACAGAAATTTATGTGGGCTCTGTATTCTGTAAACATATGTGACTGTAATCATGGCTAACTCTTGCTGTGAAAACCACGAGAATTGAAAACTTTAATGATCTCATTGTAAATTCTTCCAGTGATGGTAATAAATCTGAAACCTTATTCATAAGGAAAGTCTAATGAGCTCTACTTCCCACACACAATACATACTTCCATTTAGAATCACAATGTGTCAACCTATCCAGAAATCATTGTTTTCAAAAATTTACAGAAGCTCCTATTTAGATTTCAAGATCTTAATGACATTTATCTGTTAGCCACTCTACTGTAACTGTATTGTTCCTTCCATGAAAGACCTTGAATAAAATGTTTCCTCTTGATGCATATTTTTCTGTTTTCAAGTAGTATTAATCATTTCCCCCACCTTTTGGTAACATAAAGTCTAAACACTCCACAGTACTTATCTAAAGTTAATCCCACGACCTTCATGAGGAAGGTGGCCATAGAATATATCATTCATTTCAAGACCTAAAAGTAATTTAAAATAGGTAATAATTTATATATTTTACACAGAGTTTATTTTGCCTTTAAAATATTTAAAATGATTTTTAAAAATTTAAATAATTATTTCAACCAACAAGTATTTTTGTAACACAAAACTCATCAAAGACATTGTATGTACTCAGGACTCTTTTGAATATTTCCCTAAAACTTAAGTAGGGTAAACTTGAGGACCTTCTTGATTTAATTCCAGTCTGATACAAAGAATAAATTTAACCTATCAAAGTGTCTTTCAAATACAATCATATGAATTCAGAATTAATTGTTATTCTTCATTTAGTTCATATAGTAGTTTCATAGAAATACATTTTAAAGTCTTTTTGACTTTAAGGTTTATTTTGAGAACAATTGCGATTTTCAAAATTCATCAAGACCCAAAGCTTTGGAGGTATATACTTTGACTACCATAATTAAAAATTCCTTAGTGACTTGGAAAAAAATATATATATTATATATGTATATAAATATGTATTTATTGATATAAAATAGATATGTTGATATATATTTATTGATATAAAATACATTTTTATGTTTTATATATTGATATATTAATATATAATTTATATACATATATACTTTATATATTATATTATATTATATTATATTATATATGCAAAATCTCAAGAACCTACAATGTAGGATTCTTAGGTTGATTTAAAAAGTAATTTATTTAAGTTTTAAACTTTAAAAATCTGATTAATGATGAAAACACTCAAACAGCTTTCAAAATATTTTGTTTGTTTTCCACATCAGTATTATTATAAATGTTGTAGGTCATTAATATATAGGTAAATAGAAATATTTATAAATCTCACAAAGTTTCTATATTTTTATAGTTTTTAAAAAATTATCAGTACTTTAGGGCAGTTTTAGATTAAGAATAATTGTGAAGATAATGCAGAGAGGTACAAATATGCTTTATTTAGTTTCCCTTATTATAACATCATATGTTACCAAAGTATATTTGTTAGGGTTAGTAAATAAATGTTCATACATTATAATTAACCAAAACTCATATTTTCTTCAAGGTTCCTCAGGTTTTCTTTGGTATACTTTTTCTGTTATTGGATCCCATTCAAAATGCCACACAACATTGAGTTTTCATGTCTCTTAAAGCTTTTTTCTTTTACATTTTCTCAGACTTTCCTTGTTTGGATGATCTTGACAGTTTTGTAGAGTACTGGTCAGGTATTTTGTATGGTATATTTCCACTGGTATTTGTCTCATGTTTTCTTATGATAAGTCTGTGGCTATATGTATTTGGAAGGAAGCTCATTACCAAACCCAAGTTCACTTAGTTTTTCTTATATGCTTTCTTCAATAGGCTTTATACTTTGGGGTCTTATATTTAGGTGTATGATCCCTTTTCAGTTAACTTTTTAAGTCTGTTTATTTATTTTGAGAGAGAGAGAGAGTGCATACATGTGTGTATGTGAGAAGGGGAGGGGAAAGGGGAAGATAATTTTAAGCAGGCTTCACACAGAGCCCAATGTGGGGCTTAGTCTCACAAACCATGAGATCATGAACTGAGGTGAAATCAAGAGTCAGACACTTAACTGACTAAGCCACCCAGGTGCCCCTTGAGTTAATTTTTGTAGAAAAAAAAAAGTAAGATATATATCTATGAATTTATGTATGCATAAAATATGCACATAAATGTCCAATTTTTCTAGCACAATTCATTAAAAATTTTATTCTTTCTCCACTGACTTGCCTTTGCTCTTTTGTCAAATATCATTTGAACACATATAGTTGTCCTTTCTGTATAGTTGTCTCTGTTAATTCTGATCTATATCTATTCTTTTGCCAATATCTTGCTGCCTTGATTACTGCAGCTTTATAATAAGCCTGCAAAATTGAGCTCTCCAGGTTCTTTACTATTTTTTAGGATATCCTAGGTTACTTGTCTTTTCATATAAAATTTAGAATCAGATTGGCACCACCTAAAAAATAACTTCTTGGAATTCTGATTGGGATTGCATTGAATCTGTAAATTAAGTTGTGAAAAACTGACATCTTAACAATGTTGAGCCTTTCAATTTATTATGTCCATTTATTAACATTGTCTTTGATGTCTTTCATCAGATTTTTATTGTTCTTTACATATGGTCTCTGTATATATTTTGATACCTTTATATCAGAGAATTTTGTTTTATTGGGTGGTATGGGAAATGATTTATTTTTTTTAATGTTCACATTCTAATTGTACACTGTTGGCATATAAAAAGGAAATTGATTTTGGTATATCACCTCATTTTAATGTAATGAAGAATTGGTTCATTGCTAAATAGGTGAGGTATTGAGGCAATATGCACAAACTAAAACTGTCCTAGATAAAGCAAGATAAATATGATAAATACGTCCTAGACATATTTTTACTTTACCTGTGTTTATTTTTTTTCTAAGCAAAACTACTTTTAGTTCTGGGCATTTTTACACAAAATAGTTCCTCATATCATCCTATTGTTCTTCCACTATTTGTGATGAAGTCCAATTGTGAGTGAACTTATTTTTTATTATTTATTTACTTGTTTGTTTGATTGAGAAAGAGAGAGCATGAGCTGGAGAGAGGGAGAGAGAGAGGGAGAGGGAGAGGGAGATGGGGGGGAGAGAGAGAGAGAGAGAGAGAGAGAGAGAGAGAGAGAGAGATCCTAAGCAGGATTCCTGCTTAGCACAGAGCCCAATACAAGGCTTGATCCTATGACCCTGGGACAATGACCTGAGCCAAAATCAAGCTTCAGATACTGAGCCACCCAGGTGCTACAATTTTGAGTAAACTTCTTAAAGTACAGCACTCAAATTGAACAACTTCACTCTAAGAGCTATAGGACCAGAAAAAGCAAAACAAGATGCTCTTCCCACTCCTCCCCATCTCTATCCCTGTGCCATCCTTGTTAGAAGAATATAATTATATCAATATAGCCTAAGTCCAAATAAAGTTTGGGGTCATTCCAGTTATCTCTTGCTGTTGTAGAAACCATGCTCAAGTTGTTTGTCTAAATACAACAATGTATTACTATTTGTCATGGTCCTGGAGACTGACAGACTCAGCGGAAGTCCTGCTTGGGATTTCACATATGGTTGGAGTCAGATGGTAGCTGAGACTGAAGCAACTGGAGGCTCTCCACTTATATATCTGGTGCCTAGCCTGGTTGGTAATCCCTTTCTCACTATAGCTAGCTTGGACATCTCATTGCATATTCATCCCAGGGCAGTTAGACTCATGTGGAGTTTGCTTTGACCAGGGTGAGTATTCCAAGGGACCAAGGGAGAACCTGCAAGGCTTTTTCTGCTGGCCTCAGAAGTCATCTTAATGTCATATCAGATACCCTCTATTAGTTTATAAAGAACCATAGAGCCAGCCCAAATTCAAGTTGGGAGACCTATTCCAGTTGAGAGATCCCAAGAGTACTGAGAAGCATGGTTAGTTGGGTAGCCATATTCAGGTGAATTTGTTTTAAGAAGTTTGTTTCAGTTGGTATGTCTTGATTCTAGTTTTAGTTTATACTAATCTGACTTCCAACTAAACTTGCTATGTTTTTATCATTATGCCATTAAAATCTGCTTCTCTCTTGGTCATTTATGTTGTGCTTCTTTCCTCCTCTTCCTCCTTTTACTTTGCTTGTTTTTGCCTGCCCATCACTATCCATTTTTAACTGTAAATGCTTACATTTAACTCATCTTCCCAGCCTACAGATATACTTTTAAAAGCTGAGTTTGTATCCAGAATATCTATTATTGTTTCCAAGTCCATGTCTGAACAAATTTAGTGAGGATGTTACCAGAGTTTGCCTCTAATTCATAGCGATATGTTAAAGAAAACGTTTCGGAGAAACTCATAAAACATGTCAACATGACCTGAACTTGAGCTTTGTTGATTTCTCTTTGTTTATACTCATTCACCCAATTTGCCATGCTGTGTACATTTCTCCATTCTACACAACAGGATATCATGTGAGTATCTGTCAGTTTGCTGAAAATCATTTTCACTCTGTCTGCAGCACTTCTCTGAGCTTATAGTCTCATAACCATATCAAAAAAGACAATTGAACTAGCCTAGTGTGACTTATTTAATGAGCTTATATTAGTTCCTCATCATCACCACTCTCCTTTATAGGTGTTCCAACACTGTTCTTTTATTAATATACTCTGGAAATTATTCAAAACTGACATCAAGATTTCTAGTTTGCAGAATATGCCTTCTATTTGGCCTCAAAACTTGTAAATGCCTTTGACTGTCTCTTTTTTCCTACACTTCTGTACTAATTTTTAGTGGTGATGATTCTGCATTTTAACTGCTATATCTTTTAGTGCCTCAGACTTTAATTCAGGCAGTGCAGGGTATAAAAAATAATGTAATTGCTCTATTACAATTCTCCCTCTTTGTTTGGATTTGAATTTCATTCCTCCCAATAGCAAGTGCTAAATTTTCTATTCCAGCATGACTTTTTTTTTTTTTTAACAAGAAGAAAAGAGGGACAACAGGAGTGGAGGAAATTGTTTTCCCCTCAGTGTCATCATTAGCATTATAACATATTTCTCAAGGAGTGGGTTGACAGCTTTCTGGCTCTTCTTCCTCTGAGCATAACTGAAGTCACTTTTCTTATCCTTTGTCAGTTTTCTTTTTTTCCCTATAAATGCTGGTTCATTATTTGGGATGTGACTGATTCTTAATTATATTCTTTTCAGGTTTTATACAAAAAATTCAATCTGAGTGTAACACGGAGTTCTTTGTAAAATCACATCAAACTCTTTGGGTATTTGTTTATTGTTTAAACCTTGCATTTTTCCATCAAGAAGTTAAGGTTACTATATTTCAATACTTTCCAAAATTCTTTTTCAATGGATTCATTTGTGATTGTGCTGTCAGAATTATTTTCTTCAAAAACTTCTAGTGCTGTTCTAGCACCTTCTCATTTAGACACTTAGCAGGTTGATATACGTTCCTAAAATTTAGAGCTATAATTTTATGTGAATCTTCCTGCTTGCTGACCATTCTCTGACAACATGGACAAATTCCTCTAAAATCAGCATCAATTTAATGTGACCAAGTATTTCTCCTCTCAATCCATACCTAGAATCTCATGGAGAGTGTTTTTTAGTGTATTTTTTGAGAGAGAGAGAGAGAGAGAGAGAGAGAGAGAGAGAGAGAGAGAGAGAATCCCAAGCAGGCTCCACATTTTCGGTGCAGAACCCGATGCAGGGCTTGAACTCATGAACCATGAGATCATGACCTGAGCTGAGATCAAGACTCTAATGCTTAAATGACTGAGCCACCCAGGCACCCCTCATGGAGAGTTTTTTATGACTAGTTGACAGCAGAAAAAAAATCATGTTTTATACATATTTTTCCATCATACGATTATGTATGGAAATGGACAAGTGCAGCATTCCAGTTTGATTCAGGCCAGAAAGACAGTGAAGACGTTACATTCATTTCCTGCAGACAGACTTTCATGCAGGGCATCTTTTTGTTCACTTCCTGGAAGAATAGGTGATCAGATGTATGGATTTACACAGTTAACTGTATGGCTGGCTCATCAGGGACACAGAACAAGACTGGAGCCAAGAGGTCCTGCAAGAAGTATGTGATTGGACATTGAAAACATGCCCTCAGGGTAAGGATGCATGCTTATTGCGTGTTCCCAAAGGGCAGCCACTCCAAAGGATGAGATTTCTCTGCCATTAGTGCTCGCTTATAAAACTCATGGCACAAAAAGAGACCTTGGTGAAAGCGATGTAAGTTAGACATTTGCCCATCATATGGACTTCCTTTCACCAAAGCGGTCATCTGTCAACAGCAGATCCCCAAACTGAGTTTCTAATATGCTATTTTTCTCTGAGGAAACAAGCCAGTTGATCTGATTTTAGCACATTTTACTGAACTTCTATTATGGAGGGACAGAGGCTTATCTTTTAAGTTCATTTCTTTTCTTTTTCCTTTTTTTATTCTTTCTTTCTTTTCTTTTCTTTTTTTTTTTTTGAGAGAGACAGAGAGACAGAGAGAGACCGAGAGAGTACAAGCATGAGAGTGGAGAGAGAGAGCTGCTATCAGCATGGATCCCGATGTGGGACTCAGTCTCACAAACCCTGAGATCATGACCTGAGCTGAAATCAAGAGTGAACGAGTTAACTGACTGAGCCACCCTGGTGCCCTGAGGTTTATCTTAATCAGAAAAATATGAATTTGCTTCCCCTATTTTTGATACTTTTGTCAGCACCACAATGCATGAACCTTTTGAATGCCTTGTTAGTTATTATGATAGTTACTTATTGGCTATTGGCTCAGTAATACTGTGTAAGAAACATAATAGCTTGAGACAATTTCTTCATTCTTCCATTAGTTGAGGTTCAGCTAATGTAGACTGAGCTTAGACTTGGATTCAACCTATATGTTGGATCTAGGTCTGCATTGCGTGTCTTCCACTGTATTTAGATCAAACCTCCTAATGTTAATAAAACTGCAAATTTTGCATATAGAATGGATGTCGAACTTAATTCACAATAAAAGATGTGAGGCAATGGATGCATATTCACAGGTCTTATCATGTATACTCACATTCTCGTCCAGATGAAATCTAGAATAAATAATGGATACATGTAATGATCATTAATAATACTAAAATCATCAGAAGAAAAGATGATATACAATTTATAGTAACGTTATCAGGCTAACACACTGCTTAATCCTTCTGTTTAAAAGAATAATATTTTTCTGTGCTTCATAATATCATGTAATAGGGAATACTTAGCATCATTAGTGAAGTAGTATTTTTGCCTAAATTTTGAATCTAAGTGTAATAAAATCTCTATATCTATGTACCAGTTTATAGGAAAGACAAGAAAAAGGACCAAGTCAAATGATGTCATGAGAAAACATTAGTCGAAATCAGAATGTGAAAAATGCAGTAAGAAAAATGATGTGATTTTCTTAATGACATGAAAGGTACTTGGAAAGGGGTGTGGTAGGGGAGAGGCAGATGGATAATCCCTGATGACTAAATATATATCAAAGACCCCAATATATATTTAATCAACCGGGATTATGTGAACCTATGGGAATATTATCTTCCCTGTGTTCATGTGAAATTTCACTTTTATCATATGCAACATACTATATACACTTGTATTCATTTAGTGTTCCCAAATATTCTTGTTTATTTTTATATTCTACTTGTTTTTTAGTTTTGTTTTTCCTTTGTCTTTTTCTTCTTTAACCACCTGTTGAGGTCCAGGAAAAAAAAAATTCTTCATTCCTTTATAGGAATCATATTAAATTTGCTTAGTAATTCAGAGACAACTAACATTTTTTTTTTAACCAGGATCAGTCTTCTTGTTTAAGAACATTGGATGTATATACATTTGGTAAAAGCTATTTTATTTTTTAAGGAGCATTTAAAATTCTTCATGAGGAGGGGCATCTGGGTGGCTCAGTTGGTTGGGAGTCCAACTTTAGCTCAGGTCATGATCTCACAGTTAGTGGGTTCTAGCCCCACGTCAGCTGTTTCAGATTCTATATCTCCCTCTTCTCTGACCCTCCCAGATCTCTCTCTCTCTCTCTCTTAGAAATAAATTAAAAAAAAATTTTTCATGAGAAATTTTTATTAAATTGTTTTAGACATTTTGTATTTCATTTACTATACTAAATGTCTCATTTCCATTATATCATCTAACTGTTAGTATATACCAAACTTTCTTGACCTTGGTGTAAATATTGCCATTTTGGCCTGGATATTTCTTTATTGGGGAGGTGCTAACTGTCTGTCCTATACATTGTAGGATGTTGAACAATAGAATCTCTGGATGTGGGTAGCACTGCCAACCTTACTCCTAACCTGTGAAACTCAAAAATATGTCCAAATACCCCTCTGAGAGAGAGCAGTAAAATTGCCCCCCAGTGTAAACTGGTAGTAGATATGAAAATGAGTGATTTTTATGTGTTAATTTTATATCCTTCAATTTTACTAAATAGCCTCATAATTTACCCCTTTTTATCTTTGACACTGTTGAGTTTTTCAGCGGCAAATAAAGTTAATTCTTATTCCTCTAATAGGTCTATCCTGTTTCAGTGGGTTGAGGAATGTTAAATAGAAATGAGGAGATAAAGAATTTGCTTTCCTCCTGACCTTATCTAGAATTCTTTTCTTCTTTCTTCATTAAGAAAAATTCTGTTTTTCATATATATGATATAGAAGCAACAGGTAATCATCTAGTGACTTAAAATTATTTTTTCTCATCATAAATAGTGTTAGGTTTCTCAGTTTAAGAGTAGACTGTCCTGTTGCTGCAGTAAAGTACTATTTCCCTATAATCTATGCTGCTTTTCTTTGTTTCTCACCCTCTGCTTCTTTTTCTCTATCTTGTTTTATTGTGCTCCTTCAACATTCACCTCCTGGGGCGCCTGGGTGGTTCAGTCAGTTAAAGCGTCCGACTTTGGCTCAGGTCATGATCTCTCAGTTCATGGGTTCAAGCACCGCGTAAGGGGCTGTGCTGACAGCTAGCTCAGAGCCTGGAGCCTGTTTCAGATTCTGTGCCTCCCTCTCTCTCTCTGACCCTCCCCTGCTCTCTCCCTCTCTCTCTCTCTCAGAAATAAATAAAAAAAAATTTAAAAAAATAAAAGAACATTCACTTACTTATTCTATCATGATTCCTACAAGGGACATCACCGCTTCAAAAATATCTTCTCTGTGAAATAGTATTGTTCTAAGACTGCCATGTGTTTTACAACTTTCCTTGTTAAATCAATAGCCAATGCTTTTGTCATCAGGTCACAGACATGCTTTCAGTATTTCCACTCATGGAAGAGTCTCCTTATTCTGAAAATAAACGCTCATTGATATTTTTATTTTCACTTGTAGGGTTCTAATGTACTATCCTCTCTTCTCTGTTTTAGTGTGACATATAGGTCTAACATGGGTCTTGTACACAACCTTATAAGTCTCAGATATATGTTTCTTCATTTACATGTAAATACAAGCTGATTGTCACTGTCTCCTAGAAACACGGAATCATAGTCTATGGATGATTTTATATTCTTTCCTTATTGACCTGTATGCATGTTAGAAAGATTAATAGATTATGATTCAGGCTAACACTACTATCTTAGGGAAATCTAGAAAATATTTTTCACTTTTAAAGATAATATCTTTTAAAAAATGTTAATAAAGTAAATACATAAATAAACTAAATACATAAGTACTCCACTAAAATCATAGGATAAATCTTCCAAATGACCACAAGGGGAAGACATTAAACACAGTTTACACTACACATTCTAGTCAACAGTTTACCACACTCAAATATCAGTTCTGAAATATTTATAAAATCAGAAGAAAGTCATTAGCCACATAAGTGTTAACTTTGGATCACAACGTGACTGCCAGACAAATACCAATCCAGGATTAATATTAACATGATAGTAAGAGATAACATCACAAAGAACACAAGCATTGCAAGGCTTTTTTCACCAACTAAAAAAGCATCAAAATTTATAAAGCAAAAATAGAAACAAGTACAAAGGAAATTCAGCATAAAATCTAAAATAGGAAAATTTTACTGACTACCATAAATTCAGGTAAGAAACACTGCTTCCAAATAATATAATGTATTATTCTGGTAAAAAAATATAAATCAATCTTTAAACCCTGACGACAAAGATAAGTTTTAGATGACATAAAAATATTTATAAAATTTGGAAGCCAACCTCAATAAATCTTTAATGTAGAAATATTAGATCCACTAGTTCTTATCATTAGGCTGATCTAACAAAAATCCTTAGCATCTTCCCCAAGACCAACCCCAGAAAAATAAAGACTGAAACACTAATTGAGAAGAAATCTTTGGGGAGAATATTTGTCTTTTGAACAGGTTGGCCTTAGTGTGAGTGGCTTTAGCTTATGTCAGAGGTAAAACAAGATAGAAAAGAAAAAAAAAAGATTCTACAGTATCACTTCTCATATCTAATGTTACATTATCTTGGAACTGTCAGTGTCTAATGCCATACACACAGTAAATCAGACCTCTGGTGTAGTACCTGGGGATTAAATATAAACTGATCTGTTTAGTTAGAAAAAAAAATATGTGAAGACTGACCAGTCTGTGAAACTTGCTTTCCAAACACTAGTTTTCTGAACACCTAACACTTGTAAAATACAATCCAAGGACTCCTTTCCCTCAAGTCTGCTTCTCCCTGGGGGTAGAAGGTAATGCCTTGAAGTGACAAATTGTTTTCTTGGTTTAGAAATGGATTAACTGTACTGTCCTCAAGTCTGTACATTTCCATGGAGGATTCATTCTTAGTTTCAGTTCACTGGAGCTGACTCCGATAAAGGTCTGATGTTAGCAACTTTCTTCATATATAACTGGACACAGTTGCCAATATCTCCAATGGGAATATGGAACGAAATAATCTGAATCTGAGAGATTCAACTATTTCAAATAAAATAAATAAGTTATGCCACCAGAGGCAGGGATATTAGAATAGTAGAATAGGTGGATCAAAGATGTAGAATAATATACTAAAAGCTATGAGACAATGTTAGCAAAGTGAAAGGAGAACAAATGAAGGGAATAAGAAGAACAAAATAGTTTCAAGGAATACAGTAGTTGAAAATAAGAATACAACATGATTAAAGGCAAGCCATTTTATCCCTGGATGATATTTGTAACTCAGCCACAGGAGGTACTGACTCAACAATAGGCTAAAACCAATGGTTTTATGCAATATTCTAAACAGTGCTACCCCAGAAAAGAATGTTTTGCACAACAGCAAGTTTGCAACACAAATTATAAATTTCAGGTATTTCCAAATCTCTTGAGTGAACACTCTTACTTTCCTTTTGGAAACAAAAGGGGAAACAGTGAAAGTTTGACTTTTTCCTTGATGATTTGGATGTTCTTTTATTTCTTTTTGCTGTCTGATTGCAGAGGCTAATACATCCAATACTATTTTTATTGTTTAATATTTATTTACTTATCTAGGGAGAGGGCAGAGAGAGAAGGAGAGAGACAGAATCCTAATCAGGCTCCACACTGTCAGCACAGAGCCCTACACGGGGCTTGATCTCACAAACCGAGCCACCCAGGTGCTCTCATTCAGTACTATTTTTAAAAACAATGGTAAAACAAAGCTGTAGACAAACCTGTCTTGTTCCTGATAGATGAAAAGCTCTGTTTTTTTCCCTTGAGGATGATATAAGCCATGAGCCTTTCATATATGGCCTTTATGATGTTGACATATGTTCCCTCTATCCCTACTTTATTGTAGGTTTTTATCAAGAATGGATGTTGTTCTTTTTCAAATGCTTTTGCTACATATAGTGAGAGGATAATATGTTTCTTATCCATTCTTTTATTAACATGGTATATATCATGTTGATTGATTTGCAGATATTGAGCCATTCCTACAGCCCAGGAATAAGTCCTACTTGATCATGGTGATTCTTTTTTTTTAAAAAAAATTTTTTTTTTTTTTTATTATTTCTAGGAGAGAGAGAGAGAGACAGCGTGAGCAGGGGAGGGTCAGAGAGAGAGGGAGTCACAGACTGAAACAGGCTCCAGGCTCTGAGCTGGCAGTCAGCACAGAGCCTGACGCGGGGCTCGAACCCACGAACCGCGAGATCATGACCTAAGCGAAAGTCGGACGCTTAACCGACTAAGCCACCCAGGCGCCCCGATCATGGTGATTCTTACAATGTAGTGTTAAATTTGATTTGCTAGTATTTTGTTGAGAATCCAGTTTATAGTAGCATTAGCAACAATAGCCAAATTATGGAAAGAGCACAAATGTTCATCAACTGATAAAGGAATAAAGAAGATTAAGTGTGTATGTGTGTGTGTGTGTATACACACACACACTTAATATATATATTAATATATATTAATATTACATATATACACAATGTATATATACATGCATATATATGCACAATGGATTATTATTCAGCCATCAAAAGGAATGAAATCTTGTCATTTGCAATGCTGTGGATGGAGCAAGAGTATATCATGCGAAGCAAGATAAGGCAGAGTAAGACAAATACCATATTATTTCACTCATATTTGGAATTTAAGAAAAAAAAACAGATGAACATAGGGGGAAAAGAAGCAAACTACAAAATGGAGTAGTAACTATAGAGAACAAACTGAGGGTTGCTGGAGGGGAAGTGGGTGGGGGGATGGGCTAAATGGGTGATAGATATTAAGAAGGGTGCTTGTTGGGATAAGCACTGGGTATGATACATAAGTGATGAATCACAAAATTCTTCTCCTGAAACTAACAGTACACTATATGTTAACTAAATTGAATTTAAATAAAAGCTTGAAACTAATAAACAAAGAATGTAATAGAATAAAGAATAAAGAATGTAATAAACATATATGAAGAAGGCTATGGGGAGAAAAAATGAAACAAAAGGGAGAAACAAAAACTTTCAAAACCAAAAGTTTATAAATGTTCCCTTGGAACATAAAATTAATACAAAAACACCAGGTCCAATCAGTGCTTTCTGTGTGATGGGAGGATTTGGGAGGATCATCTGCAGTTTATTGACCATTGTCTTCCAAATTGCTCTAGTACCTCAGCTTTTCATGTGCTCCTTGCATAGGTCTTAGTGCTTGGGTTATTAACTTGCTGGATTAACAAGTGGAGTAAATTACTAAATGAACACATCTGAGAAATAAATCTGTCCACTGGTAAAGAAGATTGAAGAACTCAAAGAAAGAAGAAAAGGATAAATGCAATAGAAATGAGAATGTAGCAGAAATAGTAAGCATCAGGAAATAAATCTCAGGAAGAAAAATACAAATGAAAAGGAGAAATATTTGAAATAAAATGGATACAAAGTCATCACATTACCAAATAAGACAAAGAGTATCCATAGAAAATAAAGGGAAACAATAAGAGCCCACAATTTACATTAAAATTTAAACATAAAAAGACAAAGAAAAAAGTCAAAAGCTTTTAGAGAGAAGGAACAAATTGTAAGCAGAAAGATAATATATTTTCCCATAATAACATTGGTTGCTAGGAGAAAAAAAATAATATTTTCAAACTACGGAAGGAAAATTTCTTTGAATGACAATTTTATAACCAGCTAAACTGTAATTCAGATATGAAAGCATGATGAAAATGTCCTCTACTCCTGAAACTAATAGTATTCTATTGGTTAACTCACTTGAATTTAAATAAAAACTTGCAAACACTTAAATTTTGAATGAAGTACTTAAAACTAATTCAGGAAAAAAATACACCAAAAAATAACTGCATGCTTTAGGAAATGAGTTTTGTTTTTAAGAAGAAAAAAAAAAAATGATAACTAAAACAACCCAACAAATAAAAGTGAAAATAAAATATATCAATAATAACCAAGAGTTTACATTTCAGATAACCATCTGGGGTGTCTAGGTCAAATAAGTGTCCCACTCTGATTTTGGTTCAGGTCATGCATGATCTCATGGTTGTGGGATCAGGCCCTGAGATTGGTTCCATACTGGCTGTGGAACCTGCTGAAGATTCTCTCCCTCCTGCCTCTGACCCTCCGCCACTCATGTACACTTGCATGTGATCTCTCTCTCTCAGAAAAATTAATAAATATTTAATTAAAATATAAAAAATGTCAGATAACCATCAAAATGATGTCAAAGGAAAAAGTGAAGGATGGATAGTAAAGAAATAGAAGCCACACACACACACACACACACACACACACACACACGCATACTTTTATGTACCTATGAAAAAGGATACATTTATATCTTTACCTTATATTTATTATCTTCCAAACACAAACCCAATATGTTTTCTCCAAGTACATTCTATCAAATTTTCAAGAAATCATCTCAATTTTTTACAAAGTCTCCCAGAAAATAGAAAAGAGAAAATATGTCCCAATTCATCATATGAAATCAGCCTAGCCTTGAAAATAAAACCTGAAAAATATGTTACATCTGTGTGAGAAGTTGCCTATTACAGAATGAAACACTGAGGAAAGCCACTGGCAGGAGCCACGGGATGAGGACTGCTGTGCTCACAAGTGACTGTGACTATGACCAAGTGCCATCCATGAGTTAATAGTTGTGCAGTTTTCATCCAGGCCCATTAGCTAAAAATGGAGTTTCAATAGAAAAAGCATAGAAAATGAAGTTTGTCTCTTATCCTCTAGTCCAAATCCTCCCAGAAGAAGACATAAAAGATCCTGAACAGAAACAAAGAAAGACCAAACAGCCAAGAAATGTTAACACCATTCACTGCTCCAAGAGGAATTTTTTACTAAGGTCAGAACTGAAACTGGGGGGGTGGAAATCTGTGTAGAAGTGTATATAAAATATATATCCTCAACTGAATAGGAGTAGGCATTTAATGACTAAATTTTAGGCAAAATTAGATTTCCTCTTATTGGCAAAATTAACTAAAATATATGGGAAGCTGGACAAAATATTACATGGCAAGGGAAAGAAGTTTCAACCTTAGAACACTGGAAAACTGATGAGAGAAAAGTTATTTATTTATTTATTATGCTTTAGTTATTTATGCTTAGCATTATGATGTCTACAATAGATAAAAAACTATGATTTCCCATTAACAATTTAAGATAAGCTTTTTCCTTTACTCATGACAAAAATTACCCATAAATATCTTTAGTCTTTTTTTTTAACAAAAACATAATATTAATATTAAACTTGATAAAGTGTACTTGTATTTTATACTACTTTAATCTCAGTAGTTACTGGCCAAAGAAAATGAGTAAGTTAATGAAAACTCATAGCATACTAACATAGAAGGAGCTTATTTTATCCCTAGGAAATATTTATAATAACCTCATTTGGGTAAATTATTGAAGGTTTTATTTAAATGAGCTTAATACTAGGAAAAAATTCCATATCACTTAAACCGATCTAATCTTTTAATTTCTATAAATGTGTGTTTTGGATGAATGAAACACGAGAAGTGTTAATTTGATGAATGTTAATTTGGTGAAAAGTTTCTAATCATTAAGGCCAGTTTTCTAAAGACTAAAGAAATGGATATCTGACCCATTAATTTAATTTATCTTAATGATGCTAATTGCCATATAAGCAATTCTGTTAATGGGATCAGTATCTGTCTTGTAAAGACAGGAAACAAAATTGAATTGGCATTCCACAGTGTGACATGGAATTCATTCAATTAACACCAAATTATTGAGCATTTATTATGTGCAAGACCCAATACAAAATCTACAAAAGAGGAGGGTATTTCTAAGTGGTTTATATGAAAACAGATCGTTAAAACAACTGTAAACAATAAATGCTTTAAGACTGAAATTATTCTGGAGTAGGAGGTCCAGGAAGCTTCAGAAGACAATGGAAGGTGCTTAGAATGTGGAAATAAATATATACATATATTTCCAACACCAGGGATACCAGATAATCAGAGGTCACTTTGAGATGGAATTATAAAATGGTGACTTTGCATTTTAGATATGTTAATATCTTTAGATTTTTCTAAGCATATAGTTAATACTCCTACTTTCACTCTTTATTTGTTCATTTTCAGGCAAATTCTAGGCTTGATACTAAAAGGAAAGAAATTATTAGATACCATTTACTCTCTAGGCTAGATCTTCCCACAAGGGAAATTTTTCCATGATCAAATCAAGGTGGGGTTTGGAAGGAGGAATATGTAATAATGATGGCAGGTATTTCAGGTGAAGGAACTGAAGGACACAAGCAATGTAAAGGTTCTTTTCTAGAGAGCATGACTTTAGGGAACATAGCCAAAGATAAAGTAAGAAAGGAAATTCAGATTTACATTTTGGTAAGCCTTGAATAATTGTTTTAATTTGTTCTGACTAAAACTATTTTTTTTTGAAGAAAGTATTTCAGTTAACGAAAATAGCATTCTAAAAACATTAACGGGGTGTTGGGGAGTATAACTGATTTGGTGGAGGAAATTAACATTTATTGAATTCCATAGTCCCAAATTTAATGTTAGGTGTTGTTTTTTTTCCTCCTTATGTTTACTCTTCCATTCAATAAACATTCATGGCCCCATAAGTACCAAGCACTAGGCTCAGAACTACTATGTAGTGATGAGCAAAACAGGCAAGTTAGTCATCTTGTGGAATTTAGCAGTCAGTGAGAAAATAAAGGGGATAAATAAGTAAATAGTAAAATAATTTTTAGAATGTTCTAAGCACTCTGAAAAACATTTAACTAGTAAGATGATAGAGTGGTGGTCAACTGGAGTTGGGACTCAATATGTAATGCCTAGACACTTCTCCCTAGAAGCAGCATCTAAGCTAGACATTAGAAGACAGGATTTCCTGGGGACCCTTGGGAAAAGCAGTTGAGGAAAGAGTTGTGTGGGCTTATAGCAGGTGTGTGAGACAGGGGAGGAGTGAGCAGTGCAATGCTTACTGGCATCCAGGTACTTTACTGGTAAGAACATGGAATCAATTCAAATGGTTGTCTGAGTTGATACAGTTCTTTACTAAAGCCAAACCTAGCTATTTTTGACAATAAAGATTTATATTAACAAGTGTAAAATAAGAGTGTCATTTAGTTGCACATAATTTACTGTATAGTAATGTTGAGCTGACATAGGGATACACTGGGAACATACTATCATGTAGGAGGTGTTGTTTTGTTTCAGTTTATAGTTATTTATAATTAAGAATTGGAGAATTCTTTACCTAGCATGCTATGCTATGTTCTGATAGACTTTGTATTTCTAATACTAGTTTATACTATGAAATATACCTATAAAATAGCATAAAAGGTGTGTGTGTGTGTGTGTGTGTGCGTGTGTGTGTGTGTACAATGTATATCTGTGGTTTAATAAATAATGGCAGAATCACTACATACCCAATACTGAGCTTAAGAGAAAACATTAAAATGAGGTTTCTAATTAGCTACTTAACATGTGCTCTCCCAGTAGTCTACAGGTTCATAAAAGACAGAAAAGGCTCATTATTCATCTTTTTAATCTCTGCTTTTAAAACAGGTATGACACATCATTTGTATTTAATAAATATCCCATGTTTGTAAGATACATATGGATAAAGCTGTCTATGAGATATTTTTAATAAATTTTTTATGTTTTCATCCAATCTATTCTCTTATGTTCAACTATGTAAAAATAACTTATTGCTGCAATGCAGCAATAGACTACTTGTGAAAATTTGTATGGAGTTCCCTTTGTTTTAGAAGCCAAACACAAATTTACTTATATATCATAAGCTGTAAGATTTTATAATTAGAGTTGCTATCACTCTCTTTATTATTTAGGTATTAAATTATGTCTTTGGGTTCTTCATATAAAGATCAAAATAAAATATCCTGAGGTTTTACGTATGGTGTATGAAGTCAATGTATACAAAGGACCACAGTAATATGAGTTAACTGTATACTTCTGGAAAAATAATCTAGTATTAGAAATAACAGGTAGATATTTTGGACTCAGTTCCACACATGTCATCTGATCTTTTTAAAATTACTAATTCGTTTTTAACTGGTCTTTATTCCTTTATCATTTCATTATTCATCATCCACAATAACTGTGTTACTTTGTAATATGCATAATTTGTGACCGTGTTCTCATGCTTGTGTGCCTAGTTTCTTTAGCAGATAGGCTACAACATCAGAGAAGCAGCTAGGGACTTTCTATTTATCTAATGTAGGATTATGGTTCCATTTTAATGTTTGTATACACTCATAAAAAACATCATCCACACAACAGGGGAGACAAGATGGCTGACAGTACTAGGCTGCCTTCACTAAGGAATGCTGATGGCTGCATTTTTGGCAACCTGGGGCAAGTTTCATGATGAAACAGAAAGAAAAAAAGCACTCATATATTTCCACAGGCAATTTAAAAAATATCCTTTGGAATAAATTTAATGTTATATCAGCATAACATTTCACAATATATCTTAAGAGCTACCAAGATCTCTTTTTGTTCAAAATTCATCTGCAAGTTAATTCCTCATGCTTAATAGCTGAAAGCTATTCATAACTAAATGGTTGGTAATGCAGAGAGAGTCATTGTGTTATATGCATAAATCTATCACTTTGGAAAATTATCTCAAAATCCATGAATATACGTACATGGACTTTGGCAGCAAAACGTTACATAAATATTCAAGACAATATGCTAGATATTTATGTTTATAAATATACATTTCATTTTTAATGAAATGAGTAAAAATATCAAGGGCTCTATTAACATCTTCATTCCATCTAATAAAAAAACAACAAAGAACAAATGTTCTACAGTAATTAGCTGACTTATACTAATCATATTTTTTGAGATTAAGGCTAGAAAATGCTTATATTTAGATACAACTGCAACATATTAAGGAAGCTAAACAATTGCTGCATGAAAACAAGATTCCAAAATAAAACCAGAATACAAGAAAACAGTCTACTGGCTGAAGTTTAATATGACCAAATGACGAAGCAAGGAAATGACCAAAGCAAGTAGCAGCCATACTGTAGCACAAACACCTTATGGCTGATCTACTGACTCACTCCATTAGCATAAAACAGTAGCTGGGGCTGCAATTCGCTTTCCCTTTCACCTAATTTTCTCATCATTCCTAATTTTCTCTGACTCTTTGACTAAATAACCAAGGTAAATTTGTCAACACTAAGAAATTAATGAGTACATTACCATTAACTAAACTACAGATTTTATTCAGATGTTACCAGCTTTTCTACTATTTTGCATTCCAAAGACAATCCAAGATGCCACATTACATTCAGTCATCATGCACTAAGTCTCCAATCTCCAAAAGTTTCTAGACTTTTGTTTTCTTTTTTTTATTGTTTCATGACTTCAACAGCTTAGAAAAGTCTTAGTCATGCATTCTTCACATGAATGTCTCTACAACAACCCTCAGTTTAAGCTTGACTGATTTTTTTTCATGATGAAATTGAAATTACGGGTTTTCAAGAACACCAGAGACCAAAGATACCCTTATCATCAAGTCATATCAGGAGTACAGGATATCAACATAACTTATCACTTGGTTAAGGTAGTTTCTACCAGGTGCCCCCATTTTAAAGTTACTATCTTTACTTTTTATACTCTTAATATTTAAAAAAGTTTTAAAAATTGCTTTCAATTTTTTAATTATCTTAAACATTTTTTTCCTTCAAGATTAAACAGGATGCTTTTTAACTTTATCAGAATAAGATGCAATTTTTCAATAAATACATCAAGATATAACTGCAAATAAAACTAAATTAAAAATATAAACACAAAAAAATTTCCATAAAGTAACCACATATCTGATCAATATTAAAGAGAGAAGGAAACCAAACAAGGATACTGGGTGATAGGAGAGTAGGAGGAAGAAAAAAAAAAGAAGGGAATAAAGAAAAAAAAGGAAGGGAGGAAAATAGATGAGAAAAAAGGCTCTTCATGGTTTCTATTAATGCGCCCAATGGTCAACATGTATTACCCTTTATTCAGAAAATCAAATAATCATTTTGCGGATCTTTATTTATGGTCTGTTCTTTAATACATATGTAGATGGTAAAACAAGCATTATATAAGTTATATATCCTCAAAAAGTATATACTAAAAAATTTATCTATAAACATCATCAAAAACACCCTGGAAAATGGTCAAATGACCCTCATTTCTCTCCTCTCCATGTTGTAAGGACACATAACCACTATACCATACACAAAATGCACACATCATATACAATGATGTGATTATACTAATCTCCCTGAAGAAGTAAGATCACAATCCATGTAGTGAATACAATGGTCCATCACCTGAATCCCCACTTTCAGAAACTAAGTACTCATTGCCCCAGCTGCCTGTTAGAAATGTTGCTTGCCAATACCTTATTTGAGTCCTTCTCCAGATACTGTGTTTCCCCAGGGTTACCATCCTCGTTAAGGGCACTCTGAAACCAATGATCACAAAAGGACAGGATAACTATTAGCTGACTATGTTTCATGGGGGGGCCTGGAGGAATCTCATTTTCCAGTGTGATAAGGAATGGGCTGGTGGGGTGGGCACCAAAATCTTTTAAGAAACTCAGTGGTAGCTTATATTTGCTGGTTGGGTTTGTTTTTTTATTTTTTTTTATTTTTTAATGAGTGATCCTATTAAAAAACTAGGTTCTCTGTTAGCACTAGTGATAATAGCATCCCAAATAATAGAGGGGAGGTGGCAGATTTCATTGTTAGGGAAAAAGCTATGTTAGAATTGTGTCAATGAATAGCAAATATGGAGTGGAAGCTAGTGAGGTCTGACTGGCCAAGAACTAGGGAGATGCTTAACAGAGCATCAGACTGCAGGGAGAACTTAGATAGGCAGCTAAGAAAGATATTGACCAATCTATATACAATCAAAATAAATCAAGAAAAAATGATCAGAAATGACATTGTTAATTCATGACTCACAGCCTAGATCTTCCCCAGAAATTGCCATTGGTCAAAGGGAGTCACTTCAATTCCTCCTTGAGAATGGCTCACGTCCAATGACTAGTGGAAAGAGTACAAAGGTGTGATCTCTTTGCCTATCTCTTGTTTCCTCTTTCTTCGGGTCAACCCTTTTCAGGTGTTGTTTTTATGAAGACTCTTCCAATAACCACCAACCTGTAAATCTTTGGTCTCTAGGAGAACCTGACCTTTGTCTCTGCACCTTAGAATAAGAAACTCTATCAGAGACTGGCTCATCCTGGGAGTGATTACAACTATTTCTGTAACGACACATACAAGTATGCCTTGCAATTAACCCCACATTTTAATCAGGCTCTTTCTGAGATTATCAATCCTAATTCTATATTCTTGATAATTGTGTTTTATAGGATGTATTTTTTAATTAAAAATAATTAATTTTATAATTCATTGGCATCAACTCCATTCACTATGCTTCACCTGATCACTGCTATCTAAGCCAGAACATTTTCATCATCCCAAACCAGAAAATGTCCCCATTAAATCATTCCCCAAACCCCACTTCCCCCAGTCCCTGAAGAACACTAATTTCATCTGTCTCTGTTCATTTACCTAGTCTGGAGTTTTGATACAAGAGGAATCATACAATGTGTGGCCTTTGTGCTAGAGCTCCTTTCACTTAACATCAAGTCTTCGAGATTTTTATTCATGTTGAAGCATCTATTAACACCTCATTCCTTTTAGTACTGAATAATATTCTATTGGTTGAATACGTCACATTTTATCTATTTATTTGTTGATGGACATTTGAGTTGTTTCTACAAGTTTTTTAAATAAAAACTTTTACATACATATTTATATATGAAAGTGTACAACATAATGTTCATATATATACATATATAGTGAAATGATTATTATAGTCAAGTTGATTAAGATCTCTATCTCTTCATATTGTTACCTTTTTTTTTTTCTTGTGGCATAAACTAAAAAGAAAGAGGAAAAGGTCATTGCTTTAGGTTTTCTCATTCAGTTCTGGATAGGAACAAATACTCTAGGGAGAGTGATCATAGTAAGACTCTGTCCCTAAGATAAATATTTTACTAATATATTTCCTTCACTTTTATTTTTCAGAAAAATCTTCCTTCACTGTCAGCTTCTGGACATGGGGCAAAAAGATTTGGCTCACTGTCAAAAATCAGTACCTTCAATTTGCTCTTGTCCTAGGGTATTAAAAAAAACACACTTGTTTTTAAAAAAATCTAACTAAATCTTTGAAGCATTTTCTCACCTAGTAGATATGGATTTCAAAAGCAATTCCTTTTAAAGAATGTACTTTACAAATAAATAAAACATTTTCATATGACCCCTTTTAACTCCTCATGTTGCAACCCATGAGTGAATTATTATTTGAAAACATCACTTCTGTAGTTCTGCTTCAGGCCTGCTCACCTCCAGTTTTCTGTATGGGTTCTTATCTATCCACAGTCTATCTAGTAGCATTTTATTTGCACTTACTGTCTAACTTTCTCCCCCAATATGTTTTTTTCTTATATTTTAAGCCATGGGTTCTTTCTGATTCTTTTGATGTTATAAGAAATAAAGGTTACATGCAAGGGGATCACTGAAGTTTTATAATGCAGACTCCAGCAAAACAGGAACCAAGATTAGGAAAGGTAAGCGCACATACACAGAGAGTCGCTTGAGGCCAGTAAATTATGACCACAACTGCAGCTAGTATCATTTAAGTACTCTTTAGTTTCTGATGATAAAGCACTGACTTATCACCACGCTGACAAGTGCAATCCCCTGTGGCCCTCAGCTTCTGTCTTTTCTATTTGTTACCTAGTCAGCCACATGGAACTTAACAGCACACACAGTAAAGTATCTTTCTAAGTAGATCTCAATAAAAGACATGCAACAAAGCTAGTAAGATCTTATGTCTTGTCGCATGAAGAAATTATTTCTTCCATCTAAGTATCACCTCCCTGTTGCACAGAGAAAAAAAAACAGACATGAAATTATTATATTGTCAGTGAATATTTGTATTTATTTTCTGTTGTTATAGAGAAGAAAGAAGAAACCCTTTGAGTTTGAATTTTGAAAAGTTAAAAGAATCTATATTTAGCTTATAATTTCAAAATAATTGCACAGCTTTGTTTTCTGGTTGTTATTTCTACCTGAGAGAAAAAAATCTTCATATATATATATAAGAAGACATTTTTCTGTAAGAATTGTTTTTAAGTTAAAAAACGGGTTTTGAAATTAAATGTATGTATATTCCTTCTTGATTATGGACTCAATATTCAAATTAAGAATTATAGGAAAGGCAGCATAGCAATAGATTAAAACAAAAGTTTTGGTGTCCAATTAAAGTGTTATTTTGTCATGTTTAAGATATTTATCTGGGGGTTTCCGGGTGGCTCAGTTGGCTGAGTATCTGACTTTGGCCCAGGTCATGATCTCATAGTTTAAGAGTTCAAGCCCCACATTGGGCTCTGTGTTGACAGTTCAGAGCCTGGAGCTTATTTCAGATTTTGTGTCTCCCTCTTTCTCTGCCCTTTCCACCTAGCGTTCTGTCTCTCCAAATCTCAAAAATAAGTAAAAATATTAAAAATTATTTTAAAAATATATTTATCTGTTGTTCCTAAAGGTCAATAAAACATGTAAGCTGTGGACATACTTATCATTCTGAATCAGAACAACAGTTCAAACATCTACCTCTATTTGGAATATATTAACTAACAAAGGGACAGAGTGTTTTTTAATTTTTTTAATGTTTATTTTTGAGAGAGAAAGAGAGCATGGGGAAGGGGTTACACAGAATATGAAGCAGGCTCCAGGCTCTGAGCCATCAACCCAGAGCCCAAAGCAGGGCTCAAACCCACCAGCTGTGATACTATCACCTGAGCCAAAGCCAGATGCTTCACTGACTGAGTCACCCAAGTGCCCCAGGAAAAGTGTTTTTAAATAGATGTAAAATACTTTCCACTCTTCAGGAATGTAAGCTTTCAAAGACATGTGAGATATCAGCATGTGAGGTATGACATTTGCCATATAACAATCTTAAGTAAATATTACTTGTATCTTTGTTGAAAGTGTACTTGAACCTCACATTAATTTTAAACTTCTCTCCATCATTTACAAAAATAAGTAATTTGTATCATGAATTTTTTTACTTTAACAGTTACTTTTTCATCATCTTTCACGAATCTCATCTATCATTATCTCAAAAACATATTTAACTACATAAGAGATCCTTTTTCTTGCACTGGATCCTTTCATGTCAGCAGGTTTAGTTTTTAGCTCTTGTCATTGGCATCAGGCAAGGGAAATTGAGATAAAGCATGAAATTTATATTTTGATTGTGGTGAAACTAGATTCTAGTAAGTTTCTTAATTTGAATGTATCACTTATTAATTTGAATGGCAGAATAGGAGTCTAAAACCTTTTTAAAAACTAAAACAGAATTAAAAAAATAAAATAAAACAGAATATTTTCTGAAGGAAGAACTAGCAGAGAAAAAGTAAAGACATGGGTAGCTAAATGCTTTTATCTTCACCTGAAATAAATTTTTTAGAGAAAACAAGTGATGTTAGTAATAGTTTCCTCAGTTTCCCTTTCCATTTGATTCTTTCTCTCTGATTATATAATTTCTTCTGACTAGAGCTTTAGCCCCTTTTCTTTTATTCCTTTCCTACAGAAGAATAAGAATCAGCATGTAGGCCAGTTATCATATATAGTAAGTAAATTTGTTCAGGAAGAGGAGACCTGCAGAAAGTAACCAAATGTTATTGTCTCCATTACATATTCAAGTTTCTATGAAAACCTTCTTGTGTAAAACAGAGTAATCAGAATACATGAAGGTTATCTTTGAAATTTTTTTTTTGTTGATGAGTCTTTAGAGCATCTGGTTCTAAACTTTTCCCCAAGGGCCCATGCACTCAAAAGCCAATACACACAAAATAATTTGCACATAATTCCAGGCCACACAGAACTTACGGACCCATGCATAGACCCACATTAATTAAGGCCAAGCAAATTCTAGTTAATT
Organism: Proteles cristata cristata; assembly: GCA_017311185.1. Lineage (NCBI taxonomy): Eukaryota > Metazoa > Chordata > Mammalia > Carnivora > Hyaenidae > Proteles > Proteles cristata. The sequence continues at coordinate 662,766 of JAESUZ010000553.1, forward strand.
TAAAAAATACCCATGATTCTCAACACATAAGGATTTAACTTTAGCTTCTTTTTTTTTTTTTTCATGTTTTATTTATTTCTAGGAGAGAGAGAGAGAAACAGCGTGAGCAGGGGAGGGTCAGAGAGAGAGGGAGTCACAGACTGAAACAGGCTCCAGGCTCTGAGCTGGCAGTCAGCACAGAGCCCGACGCGGGGCTCGAACCCACGAACCGCGAGATCATGACCTAAGCGAAAGTCGGACGCTTAACCGACTAAGCCACCCAGGCGCCCCAACTTTAGCTTCTTTTTTGGGGGAAAGAGCAATCTAATCATACGATCCACAACATTATGTTACTTCTAGAGTTTCATTAAATAACATCCATCTTTTAATCAAAAACATTCAGAAGTACAAGAAGATAACATTTATAACATTTAATAAAAACAAACACTACAAACTGATCTATAGATAGAAGCAAATACTGTAGTTTATTAGCCACAAACTTTAAAATAATTGATTGATAGTCAATAAATTAAAATATGAGATGAGAATGTTGACAAAGAATAGTAAAATGAATACATAAATATTTCTATTCTTAGGTGAAAGACAATGAGATAGAATCAATATTTTAAAAGCCATCAAGATACAGATCCAAGAAGTGCTAAAATCTTTAAGAAGATACAAGAAAGGATACAAGAAAGAGAGAGAGAAAGCAAGAAAGGAAGGAAGGAAAGAAAAGAAAGAAAAGAAAGGAAACGAAAGGAAACGAAAGGAAACGAAAGGAAACGAAAGGAAAGGAAAAAGCTAATTAGCTCTCACTTTGGCAAATCACAATATAATTGCTGAAAAACAAAGGAAAATCTTAAAAGAATTTAAGTGGTGTGCATGGAGGGATTATCACTGTCAAAAACAAATCATGCTAATGAAAACTAACTTCTCAAAATACAAATAAAAATACATGAAGTGTAGAAGACAAAGGAATGACATATGTAAAATGATTTTGTTTTCAAAGTAATTTTTAAAACTACTAGAATCTGGAATGCTATATTCTGTGGAAACATTCTTTGATGATGTAAATAAAATGAAGATATTTTCAGGCCAACAAGTTAAATAATAGCCTGTGTTATGACCAGTAGAAAGAAGCTAAAAGCAAATGTAAGTACAGAAATAGAAAGTAATTTAAAAAGAAAGAAAAAAATGGAAAAGTCATAAATGCATGTAAATAGAAAGAAAAGGTACTAAGATGTATTATGAGATGAAAGATTCAATAATTTTCCTTTTACCACACAAAGAAACTCAAGGCAATGGTGTTAAATGGAACAAAAAGGAGAGATAAAGTTACTAATTTAAAATATACCTGAATAGTTAAAGACAGACCTAATCCTTATCGAAACTACTAAAATAATAATAAAAGGATATAGAAACAACAAACTACAAGCAAGATAATTAAATTCTAAAAACATAATTAAAATGTCAAGAAAGGAAAGAAAAAAAGACCAGTGGGATGAACAAATAACAAATATATGGTTATATACATAAATAGAAATATCTTTATGATTATACTAAATATTAATGTGCAAAATACACAAATTTAAATACAAATGAGTGTTAATGTCATTTTTTATCCTAATAATAAAAAAATACTTAAAATAGAAGAATTAATATTACATACTATACAAACCTTAGTGTAAAGTAAGCTTGTATATCTTTGGTAAAATTAAATAAAATATTAGACTTTAAGAAGCATTTTCAAAATACTAATGGCATTTTTCCAAGAAATAGAATAAAAAATTCAAAATTTTTATAGAACCACAAAAAAATCCTGCATAGCCAAGGCAATCTTGAGAAAAATCAAAGATAGAGACATCACACTACCTGATTTCAAACTATATTTCAAAGCTGTAGTAAATAAAACTGTGGTACTGGCATCAAAACAGACATAGACCAACTGAACACAATAGAAAACTCAGGCATAAGTCCACACATATGTAGTGAATTAATTTATGACACAGGAGTCAAGAATACACAGTGGGAATACGACAGTTTCCTCAGTAAACTGTATGGGGGAAAACTGGACAGCCACAGGTAAAAAATGAAACTTAATTACTTTCTTACATTATACACAAAAATTAACTCACAATGGATTAAAATATTAAATATAAGACCTGAAAACCAAAAGCCTCCTAGAAGAAAACATAAGTAGTAAACTGCTTGACATAGGTCTTGGTGATGAATTATTTGAACTTGACACCAAAAATAAAAGCAAATGAAGCAAAAATAAGTAAGTAGGTGTATATCATTCTAGAAAAATTCTACACAGCAAAATAAACCCATCAACAAAATGAAAAGACAACCTGCTGAATGGAGAAAGTATTTGCAAATCACATATCGGATAAAAGGATAGTATACAAAATATATAAGGAACCCATACAACTCAATAGCAAAGAAACAATCTATTTTTTTAAAAAAATTTTAATGTTTATTTTTGAGAGAAAGAGACAGAGTGCAAGTGGGGGAGGGGCAGAAAGAGAAGGAGATGCAGAATTTGAAGCAGGCTCCAGGCTCTGAGCTGTAGCACAGAGCCTTATGGGGGGTTTGAATTTGTGAACTGTGAGATTATGACCTGACCTGAAGTTGGACACTTAACTGACAGCCACCCAGGTGCCCTAAGCAATCTAATTTTTTTTATTTTTTTATTTTTATTTTTAAAAATGTTTTATTTATTTTTGAGACAGAGAGAGAGACACACACATCATCAGTGGGGGGAGGGGCAAAGAGAGAGAGGGAGACACAGAATCCTAAGCAGGCTTCAGGCTCCAAGCTTTCAGCACAGAGTCTAATGTGGGGCTCGAACCCACAGACTGCGGGATCATGACCTGAGCTGAAGTCAGATGCTTAACCGACTAAGCTGCCCAGGCATCCCTCTAAATCTTTTTTAAATGAGGAAATATGAATAGACATTTTTTCCCCCAAAGAAGACATACACACTGTCAATAGGTACATGAAAATACTGGAATTAAAAAAAAAACAAAAAACAAAAAACAGGAAAAAAAAAGATGCTCAATATCTCAATATCACTAATCATCAGGGAAATGTAAATCAAAACTACAGTGAGTTATCACCTCACCTATCTTAGAATAGCTATTATCAAAAGGACAAGAAATACCAAGTGTTTAGTGAAGATGTGGATAAAAGGGAACCATTGTGTACTGTACACTGTTGGTGGGAATGTAAATGGATGCAGCTACTCTGGGAGATAGTACGGAGTTTTCTAAAAATAAAATTAAAAATTAAACTACCATATGATTCAGGAAATCCAGTTCTGGGTATTTATTCAAAGAAAATGAAAACACTAACTCAAATAAGACATAATGCACCCCCACATTAATTGCAGTATTATTTACAATAGTGAAGATATGGAAAAAAATCTCCCTGTTGATGGATAAATTGATAAAGAAATTCTAAATATGTGTGTGTGTGTGTGTGTGAGGGCACCTTGGCTCAGTCGACCAAGCGTCCATTTTTGACTCAATTCTTGATCTCAAGGTTTGTGAGTTTGAGCCCTGCATCAGGCTCTGTGCTGACAGTGCAGAGTCTGCATCAGATCCTCTGTCTCCCTCTCTCTCTGACCCTCCCCCACCTTTGCATGCATGTACTCTCTCTCAAAAACAAACATTTTTAATTAATAAATAAATATGTGTGAGTGTATTTCTTATACATATATAAATAATATCTATATATACCTATAGGATATAGATATATGTACACACACACATATATACAGTGGAATATAATTCAGACACAAAAAACAATGAAATTTTGTCATTTGTGACAATATAAATGGACCTGGAGGGTATTAAATGAGGTGAAATAAAACAGACAAGGAAAGACAAATACCATGTGATCTCTCTTATATTTGGAATCTGAAACAAAACAAAAACCAAACTTACAGATACAGAGAACAGACTGGTCATTTCCAGGGGCCAGAGTGTATGGGGTGGTGGTGGAAGAAATGGGTAAAAGGGATTAGGCAATAAAAAAAGAGGTATGGACAAAGAAAATGTGTCTCAATTGACCTCTGAGAGGCAGAATTAAGGGCAGTCAGTATTATCCTAAAAACCACTTTATTTTAATAGAAAATACTCAAATGTCTTAATCACTTAACACATTGATCCTACTAGTTATTACTCACTTTCAAATACAAACTTCAACAAACTTTCTGTTATATTTGTGTAACACTCTACCCTCTCTCTGAAAAAGGCAAAACAAGAACAAAAGTGTGTTATGGTATGGAGTATATATATAAGATCAGTGACCAGGAAGGATTAGATATAAAAGGGACTTGCCTCTAGACTAAGTATTTGATTTTCAGCAAAATGATGGAATTTTTTTCAAGAATGCAAAAGCATTTGTACATACAGGATGTTTTATGCTCTTTTTCACCTGGATGAACTTACCCTGAAAATCAGATGGTGGTCTCTTTAGTTTCCAACAACTAAATATCTGTAGGAGATTCAAAGAGTAAGAAGGAATAGTAATGAAAACAAATATTCCAAATGTGTTTTTGGTTAGAAACCTGCCTGAGCATTATTATCTCATGAGCATGAGTCTAGTACAGGAAATAACATACTGAATTGCTTTTATTGCTTATGTGAGTGCTTCCTGTATTTTTTTACACTTTCCAAATAAAAATTGGGAGCCAGCAAAGGATTATTTAAAAACATAGCTCAGGATAAAAGTGGCAAAATTCTGGGATGATCAAATTAGTCTAATTTGATAATATCAAATTATATAAAGGGAAAATTAACAAGACTAAAAGTTTAGATAGAAAAATATATAATCCGAACTAAAATGTTTTAATATATTTCCAGTAAATGATAAAATAAGAATACCCCAGATTAGCAAGTAGTTAAGAGAAGTAAACAGCCTGGATAGCAAAATTGCACTAATTGGTCTTTATAGAAAAGCACTATGCCTCAAAACTGAATACTTTTTTTAATGTTTTATTTATTTCTGAGAGAGAGAGAGAGAGAGATAACAGAATCTGAAGCAGGTTCCAGACTCTGAGCTAGCCATCAGCACAGAGCCCAACGGGGGGCTCCAACCCAAGAACCGCGAGATCGTGACCTGAGCTGAAGTTGGACGCTTAACCAACTGACCCACCCAGGCGCCTCCTGAATACTTTAACTATTTAAAGGGAATGGGAAAGATAGTAAGATGAGACACATGTTGCATGGCAAGGCAAGTCTTAAGAATTTCACAGGATTTAAATATAGGAATGTTCTCCAAAATTATGAAGTATCAATGATCTGGACATGAATGTTTTAAAGCAAAATAAAAACAGCAAATCAAATGAAGAGAAGTTGAAATATAACAGATATGAGTAAAAAATAATTAAATAGAAAATATAAAATCTATAGTATCCACATGAAAAGTTAGCATTTTATAAATGAACAAAATAACTAAAAATATTTGACAAAATCGAATTAAAATGTAGACCTAAATATCCGATGTTAAGAATGATAAAGGAGACATTACCAAAACTCCTACCAAAATAAGAAAATTGCTTGAAAAATTAAACTTCAACTAATATGAATAATCAAGTTAAGGTCCTAGAAAAGCACATTCATTAAAATTGAAAAAAAAAATAAATTTAAAAAATCGAATATTTTTTTCACTTAAATTAGATTTGCATTTTAAAACTACCATGGGAATTTTTATCAATCCTATAAAATATTTAGAGAAGATATTACAACCATTTTATTAAAAAAATCTCTTCCAGAGCAGAGAAAAAAGAAAGACTTCCACCAATTTATTTTGTGACATCAATTTAAGGTGATAAAAAACCTGACAAACACGTTACAAAAAAAGAGAATTTACACTAAACTCTTTCATAAAACATAGATACAAATCCCAAATAAAATATTTTAGCTAACAACTTAGTGCATTATGATCAAATGAGTGTCCTAGAAAGATGCAGTAAGGAGAACATTAAAGAAAAAAGTGGGGGCGACACCTTGGGTGGCTCAGTTGGTTAAGTGTCCAACTTCAGCTCAGGTCATAATCTCGGTCTGTGAGTTCAAGCCCTGCATCAGGTTCCGTGCTGCCTGTTTTGGATTCTGTGTCTCCCTCTCTATCTGCCACTCCCCAGCTCATGCTCTGTCTCTCTCTCCCTCAAAATAAACTTTAAAAAAAGAAAAAGAAAAAAGAAAAACTGAAAGATTCTGGAGAATCAGGAGATTACTAGTATTATCCAGGTGGGACCAATGCAATCACAAGGGTCCACATAAGACAGACAGACAAGACCACCAGCATCTATACCAGGAGATGTGATCACAGAAAGTGTGAATATGTAGCCTTCCTTATATGGCAAAAGGGACTATGCACATATGACTATGCTTAAGGATCTTGAGATGAAGAGGTTTTCTTGGAATATCTCCATGTCAATCAATCTAATCACATAGATCCTTTAAAATAGAGAATAGTTCCTGGCTGGGTGAGATGGGATGTGAGAGGAACTTGACCTGCAGTTGACAGCTTTGAAAATAGAGGAAAGGATCCAAGGAACCAAGAATGTGTGTAGTGTCAAGAAGTGGTGAAAAGCCATCCACCATTAGATAGTCTGTAAGAAAACAGGAATCTCAGTTCAACAACCAGAAGGAATTTTGTCAACAATCCAAATGGGAGAGGAAACGACCTCTTCTAAGCATTCAGAATGGACTGCAGCCTGGCCAACACCTTTATTTTAGCACACTGAATACTATGATAGACTTCTGACCCATAGAATAGTAAGATAATAAATTTGTATTGTTCAAGGTGCCAAATTTACAGCCTCAGTGGAGAGTGAAAGTGGTTTAACGTTCAATAGCTTTAATAGTGCAATTCAACACGAAGAAAGAAAAGCATAACACTAACAAAATAGATGCAAAAAACCATTTATTTGATAAACTCCATACCTGTTCCATGACAAAACAAACAAAAACAAACCTTGGCAAATTAGAAATGAAAGAAAAAAACCATTCTTAATGGGATAAAGGCTATTTTTAGAAAAACTGTATCAAACATTTTCCTGAATAGTGAAATGTTAAAATCATTTTTGGAGTGGGGAGGAATTGAAATAAGGATTTATTTCCCCTATTCACATTTTTAGTGTTTATTTATATTTATTTAACTTATTTACTTATTTATTTTTCATTTTGAGAGTGGGGGAGGGAGGGACAAAGAGAGAGAAGAGGAAAAGAGAGAGTCCCAAGCAAGCTCTGCATTGACAGCGCAGAGTCCAACACAGGGCTCAAACTCACAAATGTGGGATCTTCACCTGAGCTGAACTGAAGAGCTGGAGGCTCAACCGACTGAGCCACTCAGGTGCCTGAATGTTTATTTTTTAGAGAGAGAGAGCGTGCGTGTGTGAGCAAGTGAGGGAGGAGCAGAGAGAGAAGGGGACAGAGGACCTGAGGTGGGTTCCCCGAGGGCTGCAGGTAGCCCATTGAGGGCCTTGAACTCACAAACTGCATCAGGCTTGAACTCATGAACCAAGAGATCATTACCTGAGCCAAAGTCAGATGCTCAACCAAATGAATCACCCAGGTGCCCTCTGCCCCATTCACATTTTTAAATGAAGATAACAGTTATCAAATGAGAAAAGAGGGAATCAATATCACAGATTGATTAAAAATGTCCCCCATATCCTCTAATTCTCTCTGAATCTATGTTTTGACTTTGATGCTTCTCTCATTAAAAGGTGGGGTCTATTTCTGCTCCTTTGAATCTAGGTTGGTTTTGTGAATGCTGTGGCCAATAGAATAGGGAAGAAGTAACGGTGGGACAGTTCCTCAGATAGGCATCAAGAAGCCTTACACAATTCCACTCTTTCCTTTGGACTCTTGTTTCACCTTGAGAAAGCACCTGGGCTAACTTGCTGGATGATGAGAGATGATGAGTAGTAAAGCTGAGAAAATACATGACCAGCTGACACCCAATTTATCCTAAGCCAGGTAAGAAAGTCCAACCCAGTTTAGCATTATGACCTACCTAACCTTACCCAGCTGACTGCTAGTATAAACATGAACTCAAACAAGCCAGATGAAAAGTCCAGATTATTCACAGGCTCATGAGCAATGATTTCAATCAGTTGTTTTAGGCCACTCAATTCAGAGTGCTTTGACATTCAACAGTATTGTGACAATGGATAACTGATAGAAAAGACCAAGGTGTTTGCAGAGGAAATATGACACCAATACTCTCTAGTATATAGTGATTTATATATTCAAGTACTTTTGCGTAAGTAACTTCTATGCATATGTTTAATTTGACAACTTAGTTAATAGTTATAAATATATCAATAGCATATTAAATATTCTCAAAATAATCCTAAATCTAAGTAAAATTTACTGACCACTGAATTTGTGCCCAAGTAAGAATTTACTCTCCCTAACAGAGTCAAACAAATTTGTTTTATGAAGTGGTTATAATGGGAAGGATAATTAACCAAATATTAACTGATGGAGAGATGACTATGTTCAAAAACCGGATAAACTGTTTATGCTATAAGGAAAAACACTAATTGAGTAGTCCCCTCTTACCTGCAGGGCATATGCTCCAAGAGCCCCAGTGGATGCTTGAAACCATGGAGAGTACCAAACCCTATACAAACTATGTTTTTTTTCTTATACATAAATATATACTTACGATAAAGTTTAATTTTCAAATTAAGCATAGTAAGAGAATAACATTAGTATTAAGTACTTTATTAACACTAAGTATTTTATTAACTAGTAATAAGACAGAACAATTATAACATATACTATCATAAAAGTTATATGAATGTGGTTTCTCTCTCTCTCTCAGAATATTTTATTGTGTTGTACTCACCCTTCTTCCTGGGATGATATGAGATGATACAATGCCTACGTGATGAGACGAAGTGAGGTGACTGATGTTGGCATAGTGACATAGCATTAGGCTTCTACTGACCTTCTGATGATAGGTGAGAAGGGGGTTCATCTGCTTCCAGACCACAACTGACAGTGGGTAGCTGAAACAGCAGAAAGTGTTGGATAAGTAAGGACTACTGTATATTTAGCTCAGATTGTATTCTGGGGTACAAAGACAAAGAAGGACTTTAAGTCTGCCTGTATATTCTGTTAGTTAAGATATGACAAATTCCACTTCCTGGAACTGGTCAATATCCATTGTTCTTTGTGCTTCTCTACTACTACATTTATCTTGAAGAAAGTAGGGCCAGGGAAAATAAGTAGTCCCTACCTATCCATCTTGATAACTTCTTAATGCTTCTCTATGCCTGCAGCATTGTACACTAATGTTTTGAGCAAAATCTATAGGTCAATCAATCTCCTATTTGAACCAAAGTGCCAATCTGTCATGTACTGGAACACACTCTCTCTTCTAACCAAATTTTTAGACTCTGAATTTATTTTTTCAGATAATTCTGTCAGTGTGCTGCATGATAAAAAACAAGTCATATGTTAACCATGCTTGTACATAAGCTGATAAGCATCACTGTAAATTACTACTTGATAGATGGCCACACTAATGCAAATATATCTTCATTATAAATCTCCGGACCATAGAATCTTTCAAAAAATCCTAATATTACATTATCCACTAAAGGAAAATAAATTAGAAAAATTTTCATGTTCTGAAACAAGCATAGATAATATTTCTTGCCACTGTACCTACATAAAAGTACTTATATAATTAGAACTGTCTAGGATCATTATTTAAAATTATAAACAGTCAGGGGAATGTGTGTTCATATGCACAGTTTTATTAGTAACACAACCTAGGGGAAGTTACTTAAACTCTCTGAGTTTCAATTCCTTTTCTTGTAGAATATATAATGACACATGCTAAGACAAATATAAAGCCATAGATAAATACTTGTTCTCATGCATCAGATATTATACATACATAGCACTTGGGAGACACTGGATCAATTAATTTAAATTCAATCACAAACTTATCTAAATTAAGTAACAAACTGTTTGGAAACATCTTAGTAGGATATTAATTCAAGTAGCTACATAAATTATTCTGTGTTTAGACCCCATTTTATTCCATCTTTTGGTATATCTGATTTTATTGACATCCATGTCAACACTATACTCCAAAAACTCCAAGCCATCCCAGTTACTACTAAGTGAAATTTGTTGGACTGGATTACTTTCACCCTCTATCAAGCCCATTGGTTCTCCTTTGTATGGTTCCTGAGAAAAGAAACTATATCACACAAATCAAAAGTACATGCCACATGGCCAAACAGAGAAGAGTTTAATATAAGAAACTTAGTAATTTATCTTCGTAGCACTGTAATTGTTCTGCTCAAATAAGAATGAAATATCACCACCAAAGTTGATATAACTTTTGGCTGCCTTACAACTTTTAGATGGATACTTAGATCTCACGGTCCACTATATTGACCTGAAATATTAAATCTGTCAAAACACACTAACTGAACTCAACTGAATTGATATGCTCCTTTAGTTCATACTACCCAGTAAAACAGTAAACTTTATCATTCACCATTTTACAGTTCTGCAAGCCCCTTAATCCTCACCCCACATTTAATCTTTCTTTCTAATTTAAGAAAAAAAAATGGTAGGAAAAAAAGCTATTTATGGCAGTTATTTATCTCAAGTCACACCAAGATCTGCAAGCAAATTTCCATTAATTAGTAATATTTATGGGGTTTCTGTGAGACAATTTGTCCAAAATTGTGTTGACTTGCTATGAAAGTTGCTACTTAAAAACACAGCAAGGCATGTCCATTTAAATAGCCTCAAACACAGAGGAAACTATGTGTGGGCCTCACTATGGCCTACGAGAATCACCGTATCTGCCCTAAGAGAAATAAAAGGAGTCACAGTAAAAATCACCTTGTGGTAAATGCATTGTGAAAACAAAGGCTGTGCTAAGATCTGCTCTCACAAATAAAACAGAGACAAGAGCACATAAACAGAGAACTAAAACAATGCAGTTAAAATATAGATATTATGAAATAATCCTAGAGTGATCTGCAGGCATAGTATAAATGTTCCAAAAGTTTTGCTTTATTGTTAGCCTTAAAAATGAGTACTGCTCTACAGAAAAGTGTGAACTTTAATTTTGTCCAGATTCTAGTAATAGACAGTTTCTGAATGTGTCTGTGCAGAGCTGCAGACTCCTTAAAGGAACATCCGTGGGCTTCTACAGCATTATAATGGTTCTCAGTAAGTCAAATGCTTCCAGCTTATTAGTACTGGACTTGGTCAATGTGAACTTAAATAATACGATACAATTTTTCCTTGAGTGAAATGACTTGTGAATGACTCACATTCATACACACACACACACACACACACACACACACAGTGCATACTGTACTATGTATATCCTGTGCTTATTAGATAATTTCACACTTACGGGAAAAATCCATAATTCTGTCTGCACCTTTCTTTATGAAAATAAAGGCCATTATTTTCAATTACTCTTCTATGTGCTCACTAAATATAGAGAAAAGTAAAGGTTTAGTTTAAATATCTTTGGGGAATCAGTAAATATGATATTATGTGCCTCCAAAGAACCATTGTAATGATCCAGAAAAAAATGGCATGGGGATAAACAAAAGATTTTATTCTTTATTTCCACACTGCAGTTATCAACATGGATTCTTTTGTCTATCAACAATGACACTAAGCTCTCGAGATTGTATCGTTAAGCATTATGATCTATGGGTCTTATAAATGCCCAGTGCTGTGGGTGAGTGCAAGCACTTTGAATTTCAACCTCATGTGTTTCCTTTATAGGTCTGTGGATATTGCCTCTGAGATCTAGTTATATTTCCCAGTATGTCAGCATTCAGTGTAAATTCACTCAGTAGTCAGCAGGTTGCAATTGTTGGGAGTAGGGTTCTAAGAACCCACATAGAGAAAGATGAAGTTTCCTGTACAGAGGGCCATGTGAGCAATAAGAAAGTCTTCTGGCTCCAGCTCAGGGTTATTGTCTTTGACCATCAAGCAGTGGGCCGTGGAAACTTCAAGCAGACAGCAGTAACAAAGCAACAAAACATCTCAAGGGAGATTTGCCTTGAGTTTCCTTGAATATGACCAGACAATGTGAAAATAGAACAAAGTGTCTTCCACCCTGCCATATGCCACAATCCAAGGTAGCAGTATTTACCAGACTAACATCTATGTGCAGGTGTAACAGAAAAATAATACCTTATAATATTGATTTTGTTTCCTTTTTGGCTAAGACAAAGTAAAATTTTTCCCAAGTGGAATATATGATAGCTTGTTTAAAAATATAGGACATGAAAGCTCCCTTGTTATTTTTACTGTTATTTTTAAGAGTAATGAAAGATGAAATTAGTATCAACAATAATAAAATCACCCATATCCTCTCTCCGAATCTAAATATCATTGCGTATTAACCTCCATATGTAAAAAAGTATATATTTTATAAAAATATAAGAATGGCAACTAAAGAAAAAAATCAGTACCTGCTTTTATCTGCCATACAATATAGACAATAAGTATCTATTTTGTCCCCAAGTTCTATGCATTGCTAATATGACTTTGAAACCACAAGAGTGCTAATTTTGTAACTGTTGAATTCCAAAGGTTAAAAATGTATACTAAATGCCCAGCCAGCATAAAGTATATGTGTCATCATGACTACCATGAAAATGTGGAAGTTTCAACTCTAAAAGGGAAGTGACTGGATTCAAAGCCTGGCCCAAACACTTCCCAACTGAATTAAACTGGGTAAGTGATTTAACTTCTATAAGCCTTAATTTGTTTACCTGTAAAATGAGGATAACATTATTTTTCATTTATGGCATTATTTACTTACCACATAATGATTATTTACTTCAAGAAAAATGGTGAGGAAATGTTATCTGTACAGTACTTAGGAAATAAATAGAATTTAAAAGAGCTGATGTGCTCTTTTAATTAAAAACAGGTATTGCTATTGAGACAGGATAAAAAATTATTTGTTTCCTTACATCACCTGTGATGATACAGCACTACTGAAATTGATAATGATTAACTCAAGTAGACTTGGCTGAGTAAACCTTGAAGAAAGTGTCCTATTTTTAAAAGTGCAATCATCAAGGCACCTGGGTGGCTCAGTTGGTTAAGCTTCTGACTCCTGGTTTTGACTAAGGTCATGATATCACGGATTCGTGAGTTTGAGCCTCACGCTGGGCTCTCCACTGTCAGTGCAGAGCCTGCCTGGGATTCTCTCTCTTCCTCTCTCTCTGCTCCTCCCCCACTCACACTGTCTCTGTCTCTCTAAATAAATAAATACACTTTAAAATTTTAAAAAGAAGTACAATAATCAAACAAGAGTGTTTTTTTTTAAATATAAGTGACTTTGGAATTATTTTTAAGCAATTAAATGAGAAAGGTAAATAAGTTTTTTTTTTTCAATTAATTTTGATAGTTTCTCCATTTTTCTCTATGGACTTCTTTCCACTTATGTATGATATGTCAAAGAAATAGTCAGTGATTTGTCTCTGTTTCCTAACATAATGTGCTTGTCTTCCATGGGCATCTTCTCTATTTCTCTATGGCCCCCGGATTGTCTCTATGGCTGACAAAACATGAGTGCCTGGCTTTGGCTCTCATGATACTTGAAATTTTATAAGCTTTACCTCAAATTACAACCTATACAATTCAGAGAGCTAGCGGAAAGTAATATGAAACAAAGTGTTATTGAGGACTGACATTAGCAAAAAAAAAATAGCAGAATAGGTTTCTTCTCTACAAAACCCATCTTCCTTCATGAAAATACTCACTGATGCAAATGCCTTTCTAGAAGTCCAGAGGTCAGAGGTCCCAGGTCACTTCTTGGAGCAGCAAAACAAAACAAAACAAAACAAATCCAAGATTGACTGCCTTGACAGAAAATGAATGAGTTTCACTCCACCCACACCACTGTCCTCCAAGGTGGAAAGCTTAGAGCCAAAAGAGACCTTCAGGGCCTACAATCTTTCCCTCAGAAGAAAGTGAGAGTGTATCAGTGAGCACCTAGCACCTGCTTTCCTCAGCGGTGAGATGCTGCCAAAGAGGCCCACTTCATTCTCCCCTGCCCACAATGCTGCCCGTGTGCTAATCCCTTCACGGATACCATCAGGAAACCCAACAATGAGCGTCTTGGTATGGCTCACCTGCGGAACCTTTCAACTGGCACATGGGCACCCCAACCCTTCTCACACCTCACCTGCGCACACCCTCACTCAGTGGCTCTTAAGGTGCACCCCCGGTGGCGAGTGTGAGCCTCTGCAGACAAGTAATGAGCATAGACGGAAAGCCTGTGGACTCTGCAAGAGTGGGAGAAAACACACAAACTTGAGCCTTCGGCACCGCGCAGGGAAAGATGAACGGGAGGCCTGTCAGCATGTGCCTAACTTTGCATAATTGAGAGAAAGCAGACAATCCTCCACGAAGTCCCCCCAAGAGGAAACAAATTTGGAGTAGGCGTATTCCTAGACAAGTTCTGGGAAAGTGTGGGGATCTCTAAAAGGGCTGAAAGTATTTCTCTACCAAAGCCAATTAGTAAAAACTGAAGGACGTTCTGCTTATTCATATGTGAAGACAGCAACGAAAGATTTCAAAAAATATGAAAAATCAAGGGAACATGGCACTGTCAAAGGAACACAGTAATTTTCCAGTAACCGACCCCTCAAAATGGCATGTGTAATGTGCTCAATGAGAATTCAGAATGTTTGTTTCAGGTGCTTCTGTTTTAGAAGGATAATTCAATGAAATCAGACAGATGAATACACAATGATGATGCCACATTTATGTATGCTATGTGTATAATGAAATATTACTTAGCCATGAGAAAGGGAAATCCTGCCATTTTCAATAGCATGGATGGACCTGGAGGACATGATGGTAAATACGATTAGAACAATAGCCAAATCATGGAAAGAGCCTAAATGTCCATTAACTGACGAATGGATCAAGATGTGGTTTATCTATGCATGGAATACTCCATGGCAATGAGAAACAATGAAATCTGGCCATGTGTAGCAACATGGATGGACCTTGAGGGCGTTATGCTGAGTGAAATAAGTCAGGCAGAGAAGGACAAATATCATATGTTTTCACTCATATGTGTAACAGGAGACACTTAATAGAGGACCATGGGGGAGGGGAAGGGGGAAAATAGTTGGGAAGAGGGAGGGAGGCAAACCATGAGAGACTCTTGAATGCCGAGAACTGAGAGCTGATGGGGGTGGGGGAGAGGGGAAGGGGGGATGGGCATGGAGGAGGGCACTGGTGGGGATGAGCACTGGGTGTTATATGGAAACCAACTTGACAATAAACTATGAAACAAACAAACAAACAAAAACATTCATTACCAAGACTGGGAGGAACTAGTACACAGCACGGTGGCTACAGTTATTAACATAGCATTGTCCACGTGCAATTTACTAAGAGAGTAGATCTTTGTTTTTTTTATTTTTTTAATGTTTTTTTTTTTTTTTTTTTTTTTTAATTTCTAGGAGAGAGAGAGAGACAGCGTGAGCAGGGGAGGGTCAGAGAGAGAGGGAGTCACAGACTGAAACAGGCTCCAGGCTCTGAGCTGGCAGTCAGCACAGAGCCCGACGCGGACCTCGAACCCACGAACCGCGAGATCATGACCTAAGTGAAAGTCGGACGCTTAACCGACTAAGCCACCACCCAGGCGCCCCAAAGAGAGTAGATCTTAAGCATTCTCACCACAGACACAAAAAACGGTAATTGTGTGAGGTGATAGATGTGTTAATTAACCTGATTGTGGTAATCATTTCCAAATTCATACATATGTGCTCTTTAAATTTATTGTATTTATAAATTAAACCTCAATAAAGCTGGAAAAACACTAAAATATCATTAAATGTGCAGCGAGTAAATACACTCAAACAAGTAATTTTCATCTTTATAAATACTAGGTTTAAAATAAAATTATGATCTATCTTCTTTATATTGGAATAAATTTAGAAAATTAAAACCTCTTGGAGACCTCTTTTTTTTTTCTATATCCAAGTTTATATTATGAATTTATGGAAATGCCATTTTGGGACTCTTCACTTCTACATCATTTCACTAAGTAAAATCTCTTTCACAAGAGCTCTGTATAGCACAAAGAGCTTGTTTAAAACTTGAAAAACAGGTGTTCAAAGCACCTGGGTTTTTTTGAAAAAAAAAAAAAAACGGAAAAAATTTGGAGGACAATTATACACTGCAACAACCAACTATAAGTTCTCCTTGGTTTATTAGATTATTATTATTAATTTATTTTATACAGCAGATACTAAGGAGAGATATTAGAATGTCAATATCAAGTAACCGAATACATTGTTTTTCAGTTTTCTTGCATCTTTGGAGCAGTCTACATAAAAATAAATAGGATGATTTTAAGTAATGGCAATAAAGAGTGACTCAAACATTTTATGTATCTAGATGTTTTTGCTCCTTTTTGAGCCATAAACAAAAATTTAATCTTCAAAATCTCTCTTGTAGAAAATAATACTGTCTTAAATATCAAACAACAGATTTTTAATATAATATTTGATTTTGCTTGGGATACAAAATTAGGAAGTTAAAAAACCAGGGCACTATTATGGGGATAGATACACATGGAAAGAGAGACATATAATATACTATACATTAAATTAAATTAGCCAATTCTCTCATAATAATTTTATCCAGAACTAATATTGAATATGGATTTAGAAACTGTGGGTCTGTAGCCTCAATTCTATTCTTTAACTATGATAAAAATATTGGGTTAGTGCTCTGCTACAAACTTTTTTGACCCAGGAACACTGAAACATATCTTCCACAGAAGATATATCCATCTTTACTTTTATGAATTTTGACAAAATAAGGTCTCTTTGAAAAACAGATGGTGAATGGATGGCATAGTTACATTCAAAATTACATGGACTTTCATATCTACATGAGCTCTAGTAAGAAAATAAGAGGCTGAGGCTATGAGATAATTACTTAAAATCATGGATTTTAGGGTAAATCCAGAACCAGAAACTACATCACCTCACAGAAAGTTTTGTGATCTACTTAAAAATTATCACATTCTTAAAAATAAAACAAAAATATATTGTCATTGTCAAAAAATATAAAAGACACCCTTTCATGAAGATCCAAATAACCATTTAGTATCCTTGGTATAGTATCCTATAGCTTTGCCCTCTCTCTTTCCCTTATTTCCTGCCTGCCTTTCTCTCTCCCTACATCTCTCCTCCTCACCTTGTATCCTTCCTTCTGTCCATCTGCTTGTTACTCACCTATTGTCCTTTAGTCCCACATCTGCCCTTGTGTGCTTGACTCTGTATTTCTGGGACTGAGAACATGGCCAGTATCTTCGCACTACTCCTGACAATAAGAAGCACTGATGGGAGATCAAAGAGCAAGAGGAAGAGAGAGAACAACCATCTTCGGATTCTGACACGTGAAGGTCACCTTCAGTAGCAGAGTGTGCTGACACCACATTGTGGGGGCAAAGAAGGAGGGAGTTGTACCTGGCCTTTTCGATGGCTCTAGCTTTGGCTGAAATAGCACCTCATCAGCAGATCCAGAATCTACCATGATAATATGTCCAACTGCCCAGCTCTAGAGCAGCTCAGCTCTGCAGACCCCAGGAACATGAGCAGTTCCTCATCACTGTGCCTCACCCTTCCTTCGTGTCTGCTTTCCCAGGCCCCAACCTAGTCCACTCCATCCCTCTCCCTTCTTTGCCTCTATGCTTCTACCACTTTACCCACAATCTTCTGCAATAAATTACCTCTCTTTGACGTAATGTCTACACTTATTTCTCTTTCCCTTATTGAGCTTTGCCTATCTATCATCTATTATCTATCTATCTATCTACTGTTAAAAACTAAACAGGAGGGGCGACTGGGTGGCTTAGTCGGTTAAGCGTCCGACTTTCACTTAGGTCATGATCTCACAGTTCGTGGGTTCGAGCCCCGCGTCGGGCTCTGTGCTGACTGCCAGCTCAGAGCCTGGAGCCTGTTTCAGTCTGTGACTCCCTCTCTCTCTGACCCTCCCCTGCTCACGCTGTCTCTCTCTCTCTCTCTCTCTCCTAGAAATGAATAAAACATTAAAAAAAAATTAAAAAAAAAAAAA
Source organism: Proteles cristata cristata (assembly GCA_017311185.1). Classification (NCBI taxonomy): domain Eukaryota; kingdom Metazoa; phylum Chordata; class Mammalia; order Carnivora; family Hyaenidae; genus Proteles; species Proteles cristata. The sequence goes on from JAESUZ010000553.1 coordinate 680,885, forward strand.
CTAAACAGGCATTTTTTTAAAGAGTTTACTTGGGCAAAAATTGATTTGAATCAGGGAGGAGTGAATATAGCAGAAAAAAAAAAAAAGAGCTCCAAGTTCATGTACAAAATGAAAAAGCCAGAAGGCAATAGGAACAAAGAAGCTATACTAGGTAAAAGAGCAGGTTGATTATTGAAAAATTACTTTCCTTTAGGGAATGGCAGGGACTTATCAGGCAAATTTCCTAATTAGTGCTGATTAAGAGATTCCTGACTTCTTGATTTAAGATTCCATTTCTGGGAGAGACAAAAACTATAAGTTGCCTCAGCTTAGTGGTATGGGGCTTAGCATAAGCAACTCTATTTAGGGTCAATCATCTTTTTTTTAACACTATTCACCATCTATCTACCAATATATCGCATACATTATCTCATATATATTACTTCATATTTCATATGAAATATAAATATGATGTGTGTAATGTTTTATAAATGTTTACATACCTTTAATAATATACTGTGGACAGCTTTACGTATCAACAGGCAGTCCCCAAAAATGCATTTATGATAATTGGTCAACCTTCTATAACTGAACATTAAGCTGTTTCTAAGGTATTCGTAGAGACAATATCACAATTGTATACATGTTTGCACACATACTTATTGTTACAGTTCTAGAACAGGAATTACAAAAGGCATTTTTTGAAAACATGTGCTGTGCATTGACATTTTTTTCTAAGGGTTACATCTTCCTCCTGAATTAGAATACCTATTTCTCTCATACAATTATCTCAAATGTTATTCTTTATTTTATTCTGACACTTCACTGGTAAAAATGTCATTGTTTCAATTTCCAACGAGGCAGGAAATATCTGTTATATATATGTGTAATATTTTATAACATATATTTTAAATGGTCCATGAGGACTGTGCTCACTACTATACTGGAATGTTTGCTTTATTTTCCATGTTTAAAATGTTAAATTTCTTTCAGGAGTGCATACTAAACTTTATTTTACATCAATGTTGATCTTTTTATTTATTTCTATTTTGTGTTTCCTTTTATTTAAAAATATCACTATTAGTGAATGTAAAAAGTATTTTAAGTATAATTTTTAAGCTGTGTTCTGTAGTTCCACTTATCTTTTTAGAATAGGAGTTTTGTCTCTGTTTATCAGGCTTAAAAGAACTTTCCTAATAGATGTTTACAAAGATCTGAAAATATATTTTCTTCTGATTAATACCACTATTTATCTGTTTACCAAAATCAGAAGTCAGGGGTTCATACTTTATACATTCCTTTTCCTTAATTATATACCAATTTCTGTGTATTCTACCTCCAAAATGTTTCCCGAACCTACCCACATGTCATATAAATTGCTTTCGCCCTCTTCTCCACTATCTTTCATCCCAGAAATAACACAGTCGCTTTTGAGCTCGTCTTTCCAGTTTCATTCTATCTTTCTAATCAATTACCCACAATCTGAGTCATCATTTTACCAATATAGAGTCCTTTAATAATTTCCTAAAATCCTCCAGTAATTTGCCTTTTCTTATTAAGCCTAAAACCTTTCCCTGCTTGACCTGAGCCCTCACAACATCCCCAATCTAATTTGATGACTGAAGACACAGCCTTCAGTCATTAGCTTCCTAACACACGAGATTTCTGTTACTTCTCAGAAAGCATTAGCCACCGCCCCATCCCCTTTTTTGACTTTGCTACATTGGGACTTCTCTCTTGGTGTTTCATTAATGACATTAATGACTTTGAGCTGCATACTAAGGATTATGAGAAATAATCAAGGTCTTTTGTTGGAAAGCAGTTTAATTGGAGATATATATGTGCACCTTGTGGGAATTTGGACTCGATGACCTCTGAGATTTATTCTAAAACTAAGTTCCATGATTCTGTGACTTAACATTTTAAAGACATCCTTTCTAATATTCAACTAGCAAAAAACTAGTGAAAATTACCAACAAAGACTTCTTTGTATATGTTCTATTATATTAGAATTCTATGTTTGTAGGCAAATGATGTGAGTCGTAAACATTTTTTTAAATTGTTTCATTAGAATTATTACCATGTCTGAAATATAGCAAAGTTCTGTCAAAGATGTTGAGAGAATAATTTTATGCTCTAATCTGTTAGGTATATTGCACCATATAATAGAGAAGTAGGCCATTTATTCGTGCTCAGTTTTTAGACCATGTATGTGTGAAGACTACATCTAGCTCCATATTAGCTTGTACACAAAGAGAAATATGCAATTAATATATAAGACATTTATAACTTAAGAAAAAAGGAACTAAACTCTTTCCTCTTCTAGGTCTTGCCATAGATGGCTTTTGTTTGTTTTCCCATTAATGCATCTCATATCAAAGAGGTCTTTTGGAACTCTCTTATCCCAAAACAACCCAAATCTCCATATGTCACTCTATCATATTACTCAGTTTTGTATGTTTGTGGAACTATTTTCTCTTTGAAGGCATTTATTATTTTTCCTTCTTTGTATGCATGTAAATGCCATGAAAGTATTGACCTCATCTGTTTTGTTTCCTTCATATAACCCCAATGCCTGAAGTAGTTGTTTGCTCACAAAAACAAATCGTTGAACAAATGAAAGGCTGACTGAATAAACAGTTATGTTAAGTTATAAGAATCCTATTTCAAATCTAAATTTTGCTAATTATATGGCTTACTTGCTAGTTCTGGGGCTTTGGGCAGATCACTTAACCATGGGTGGCTTGGGTTCCCTACTTATTTAAAGAAAAAATGCCTTCATAGGATTGTTTTAGTGCTAGAATGAGATAATGTGAAAATACTTGGCAAACTGTAACAAATAAATGAAAATCTAAGAAATAACTATTGGTATCTTGCTGAAGAAAAATCATTTATCATCAAGGACATTTTTGAGGTAACTTGAACTCAATTAAAAACATAAGTACTCTAACCACTCTTAAAGTATGTAAGAAAGAGTAATTAAAAAGTATTCTACCTATTAGGTCACCTGGGTGGCTCAGTCATTTAAGCACCTGAATCTTGATTTCAGTTCAGCTCATGATCTCACGGTTTGTGAATTCGAATCCCACGTTGGTCTCTATGCTCATAGTGCAGAGCCTGCTTGGGATTCTCTCTCTCCTTTCTCTCTGCCATTCCCTGCCCCACCAAAAGTAAATAAATAAATTCTTAAAATTTAAAAAATAAATGTATTCTACCATCAAATTTGACTATTTCAAACTGAAACTGCACATGTCCATTGACAAAATAAATGTAATTTTAAACTATCAAGCCTTTTGCAATTGGCACCTGGAGACAATGGTATCATTGATATTGTTATTCTCATTATTTAAAACCATCACATGTTTAAGAAATTAATTTTGCCAAATATGCTGTTAATTTATACAGATCCCTAAAAATTGATTCAGCATACATGTTGCTTTCCCAACAGCCTCCTATTGGTAAATAAAAAAAAAAAAATTTTTACTTAGGTGGCAGACACATTGGTTAGATGACTCTTTTTTGCCTGAAGACACCACCAAGTAAGTGCGAGTATCATTAAAGTCTCCCCTCCCACCATCTAAGTCTAAGACAGTGTCTCCCAAAGAGGCTGAACAGCTATGAAAACTCTTCAACAGAGATCTGAACTTTGAAAACAATTGATGAGAGTCTGAGGAGCCATTTTGAGCAATGGGAAACCCTTATGGACTGTGTGGTAATCAGATCCAAACACCAAGTGCTCCAGAGACTCTGGGTTTGTCATGTACGCCCCTGTGGAGGAGGTGGATGCAGCCATGAAATCAAGGCCACACAAGATGAATGGAACAGTTGTGGAACCAAAGAGAAGAGAATAATCTCAAGAGAATATTCTCAAAAACCTGGTGCCCACTTAACTGTGAAAAAACTTTGGGGGGCACCTGGGTGGCTCAGTCAGTTAAGCATCCAACTTTGGCTCAGGTCATGATCTCATGGTTCATGAGTTCAGGCTCCATATCGGGCTCTGTGCTGACAGCTCAGAAGTAGCCTAGAGCCTACTTTTGATTCTGTGTCTCCCTCTCTCTCTGCCCCTCTCCCACTTGCTCTTTCTCAAAAATAGGTAAATATTAAAACTATTAAAAAAGGATTTTTCTTGGTGGCGTTAAAGAAGACACTGAAGAACATCATCTAAGAGATTATTTTGAACAGTATGGGAAAACTGAAGTGTTTAAAATCATGAGTTACTAAGGCAGCGGCAAGAAGAGAGGCTTTGCTTTTACAACATTTGATGACCATGATTCCATAGACAAGGTTGTCATTCAAAAATACCATAGTGTGAATGGCCACCACTGTGAAGAAAGGAAAACCCTATCTGAGCAAGAGAAGGCTAGTGCTTCATCCAACCAAAGAGGTCCAAGTAGTTCTGGAAACTTTGGTGGTGGTCATGGAGGTGGTTTTGGTGGGAATGACAACTTTGGTTGTGGAGGAAACTTCAGTGGGCGAGGTAGCTTTGGTGGCAGTCAAGGTGGTGGTGGATATGGTGGCAGTTGGGATGGCTATAACGGATTTGGTAATGACAAGCACCTTTGGCAGTGGTAGAAGCTGTAATGATTTTGGCAATTACAACCATCCATCTTCAAATCTTGGACCCATAAAAGGAGGAAATTTTGGAGAAGGAAGGTCTGGCCCCGATGGTGGTGGAGTCCAATACTTTGCCAAACCACAAAGCCAAGGCAGTTCTGGTGGTTTCAGGAGCAGCAGTAGCTATAGTGGCAGAAGGTTTAAACTACTGGCAGGAAACAAGGAAGCAAAGCTTAGTAGGAGAGGAGAGCCAGAGAAGTGATGGGGAAACTACAGGTTACAGCAGATTTGTGAACTCAGCCAAGCACAGTGGTGGCAGGGCCTAGCTGCTACAAAGAAAACATGTTTTAGCCAATACTCATGTGTATGGACAAAAACCTTGAAGACTGTATTTGTAATTAATTGTGCTAACAGACTATTGTAGTTTCTGTTGTGTGGAAAGTGTAAGTCATTCCAATGAAGGGTTTTAATGAAGTTTTTTTTTTTTTTTTTTTTTTGGCACACATGCTGCTGATTGCTAAATGTAATAGTCTGATCATGACACTGAATAAATGTATTTTTTGAGAAATGTGCTGTGTAAAGTCAGTCTACTCTGGAGCCATCTCTTGGTGAACTACCCTAACACTGTGAAATCAGAATTCCTTCAGGGTAATGCCAGGTTCCATTCAAAGTTTATTTGCAACCTTCTTCAGTACAGAAGTCCCTATCTCCACAAACTCTGGTGTAGTTGACTGGACAGTTAATCCATTGTGACCTGGAATTTACCATTAAAAGGGTCACTCAAGCAAAGTCCTGGAGTTTATTTTGTCATTAATATGATTGTTGGAACATCCTATGCAATATATCTAAATTGAATTATGGTATCAGATAAAATTATAGATGGGATTAAAATTTATGTATCATCAGTCATGTGTAATAAATAAATGATTTAATATTCTCTTGAAAAAACATTTACTTAGGAGAGATTTTTTTGGAATATATAATCTCCTTTCATTCTTGAAACCTTAAGATACATTGAATCTAAAGAGATTATAAATGGTAAAATCCAGACAATATTTTGTTTTTAATTATCAGTCAATCAGCATTTTAAGTATAATAATTTTTGAAGGTACAAAAAGTGGAATTTGTGTTTAAATCTCAAGGATATTTTCTAACAACTAATTTCATTACATAAAAACACAAGTGTATTAATCCCGAGACCAAATGCCAATTTCATATATTAAAATGTGTATTATATATGCCTCAAATTCAAGTACATATGCATGAAGTAAGCACAGCTTGCCTCTAGAGTTACCAATAATTGATAACTCCAGCATAAGCAATCTTATTTACTCAAATTAGTGCATCTAGGGGCTTTAATTTTCCATATTTGTGCTTAGAACATTACTCTATGTGGATTTAGCAGGCATGAGTTAATATTTTTTATTTTTATTCAGCTGAAAAATCTAAGAAAAGTGTTGCTTGACAATCATAAATCAGTAGCAGAGAGGAATCTTGCCAACCAGTCCTTGTTCTGTGGTCAGCTTGGTTTAGTTTTCTCTAATATCTAGCAACAGAGGCCATGATGTGGAATTAAAAGCATTCTTATTACATACACAGATTGATTCTGCGGTATGCTCCTGATCTTTCTAAGACAGCGCATGAATTCCTATAGCCCTTGGTGCCACCCAGTACTAATTATTTCAATATTTCTTGAAAGCCCGCTGTACACACGATGACATAGTTAGCACAGAAGATCCAAATTTGAATAAAATACTATTCCTGAATTTAAGTTATTTGTGAGAAAATAGGTGTGACGCATATGCCCTGTAAAACAAAATGTATAAGAAATTCTGTAATAGGCTACAAAAAAAATGCACTAGCAATAAGAAAAAGGGAAGATGACTCATAAAGAAGAGGTCATATACACTAAGAATACCCTCTTCTCTTCTACTTCTCTATTCTTTTTATTCTTCCTATATTACTAATTCTACACTTAATAGCAATAGCAATGCTAGATCTTTACATGATTTCTTGCCTAATCTCTATACTACTCTGTGGAAGTAAATGATAGTAAGGTCATTTACCAAAAATTGAACTGTCTCTCAACATTGTTACAATACTAATTAAGGTCACATTTGCTGGTATCAAGGTCAGAACTCAAACCCAGAACTGTGTGATTCCAAAGCATAATCTTTTATCCACCTTGCTCTACTGGTGTTCACACTTCATTTTGAAGGAAAACGGGAAACCGCTCTGCAGGACTGGACAAAGGGCATTTGACTCGGAGGGAACATAGGGTACAAATAAAGACACTGAGCTGTGAGCCTACATGTTGTCATGAAAGGACAGATTATCTGAATGAGGCTAGAGGACAGTACCTTCTAAGAGTAGCAGAAAATGAACTAAAAAGATTTGGGACCAGATCATAGGGCACCTTTTTAAGGAGCAGAATTTTATTTTAAAACTTGTGGTGTCATTATTTTTCTTCAACAGATAATAACATTATTTTATATGCAATACAGTAAGGACAGTTCAATGCCGGACATTTAAGGGGCATCAAATAAATGTCTAATAAATTAAATAATGGGATGGAGTAAAGGATTTATTACAGTATCTTTAGGAAGATGGGAAGCAAGTTCATAAACTACGGCAGTAGAAAGAACATTAGATACATTAGATTAAGAGTAAGGGAAACTGGGTTTAAACCAACCTTAGCCATTAATTAACTCAGAGATAGTTTTGTTTGTTTGTTTTTTGTTTTGCCTCCACAAAGCCTCATTTGAATTCTCATTTGAACTCATATAAATAATACAGAAATTAATAATCTCTATTCATTAACTTTAAAATTATATGACTTTGACCTAGTATTAGGAAAGGGTACACATTTCTTTTTAACTAAAATAATTGCAAGTCTAACCATATCAGACCTTTGTTGTCTATGGAATGTATTTATCACAAGGGGCAAATGATTTCTACAAGAGAGGTGGTAATAATATCACTAACGTAGATGCTAAATAAGTGAGGAATACTTCTGTGGAAATAATGAGCTCAGGTTGGAGCATGAATGGCAGATTAAAGCAGACTTGTGGAAAATGCCCAATGAACAACCACACTGCAAATTAGGAGCACAGGCAAATATACCAAACTGAAGGTATGGTCTAAGGTAACATACATGGGAGCTACTGCTGAAGCCTCACAAGGAAGTTGATAAAATCCAGAGAAAATTCTTGGAATAGAAGGAAGGAATCAGTGACACAAATAGATTCCTTGAAGAAAATGTATCAGTGGAGGGGACTGTGAAAACAAGGAAACAGTAGAGAAGCTGATAAAGAGTGGTAAGTGCAGTACAAGCAGATATAAGAATGTGTACCTTCACAGAAATTGAGAAAAAAAAATAGTGCTGCATATAGCTTCTGTTCCCTTGGGTCATGTGCAGTATAAAAATATTTCAAAATGATATCCAAAAAGTAGGCATTAGTTTTTTTTTTTTTTTCTTTTTTAAGAAGGAGGTATTTATTGACCTTCAAAATAGTTTCATTTAGGGATGCCTGGGTGGCTCAGTTGGTTAAGTGTCCAAATTCAGCTCAGGTCATGATCTCAGGGTTTGTGGGTTTGAGCCCCGCATCAGGCTCTGTGCTGACATCTCAGAACCTGGAACCTGTTTAGATTCTGTGTCTCCCTCTCTTTCTGCCCTTTCCCTACTCACACTCTCTGTCTCTCCCAAAAGTAAATTTAAAAAACCCCAAAACATTAAAAATTAAAAAAAAATAGTTTCATTTGAAGGGTCTGAAGCCTAAGAGTAATGAGTTAAAAGAGTTTCAGAAGGAAAAAATGAGCACAGCACAAGTATTTCAATATTATTTGGAGATGTAGGAAAGAGGAAAATCTGTAAGGTCTCTTTAGTGTGTAAGCAAGATCCAATAAAATTATTTTAGAACTGATGCAACCTGACTAGATATCCTACACTGCATAGAAGTCATTTTCCATATATTAGTATTCAGAACTATATGTTGAACTGAACTAAATAATATCTAGTTGGACAAAAAGGTGAAAGTAGAAAACAACTATTTTAAAAAGTATTGAAAACATAGAAAGTTAAAAATAAATAAGAGAGAAAGCCAAGAGGAGAGAAAAAAGAGGAAAGGTATCTTCCAAAATATTATAACAAATAAAATAAATATAAACATAAATTGGGACAAGGGAACCTGGGTGGCTCAGCTGGCTGACCATCCAACTCTTGATTTAGACTTGTGTCATGACCTCTCAGCTCATGGATTCAAGCTCCCACATGAGCCTCTGTGCTGACAGTGCAGAGCCTGCTTGGGATTTTCTCTAGATTCTTTCTCTCCCTTTCTCTCTTCCTGTCTCTCTGCCTCTCCCCCTACCCCCTCACTCTCTCTCAAAATAAATAAATAAATATTAAAAAACAAACAAAATAAATTGGGACATAGTACTAAAAATGGAAGAAAAACAAAACAGGTAACTATGCTAATTAATTTTAGGAATGAAAGGATTGGGTGAGTATAGAGGTAAGGTGAGTCAAAGAATTTCTTCTCTGATGGTCTTTTACATACAATTATATGCATAGATAACTGACAAAATTTGGTACCAAGGATGAGAATGTTGAGTGGCCAGGCAGTAAAGGCTTAGAAGTTCCTGAGAAAAACTGGGAATCTACACACATCAAGGAGCCAGATGTGGATAGCATGTAACTCGCATGCAGTCCAACAGGAGGGGTCTCCACACATCTTGGCCCTCTTCAGCTGGGCTTGGACAATCTAGGAAAAGGAGAATCCAAGAGGGGTAACACATGATAGACATGTAATCAATATTTGGTTTCCTTCCCTTTGCTTCTCCAAGTATAATGTGCCTTCAAAGCGCAGAGTGCTGAACTAAATCATAGTTAAATGTAGTTGGGCACCCAAGAACCTAGGAGACCAGATTGCTGGAAAAGCCATCTGCATGAGTGAAGTTTTACAGAACAGAGACTGGCATGGGATTTCTAACTTTACTGCAAGTGGATTTCTTTTTAAATTGTAGATAATTTGAACTTGAAGCATCATGGCCATTGAAGGATTGTGCCAGAAAAGAGTGGCCAGCGCCTTTGAAAGGATGGGATGCTAAAGCAGAGGGAACAAAGGATTTTCAGGATGTTTCAGGGGATTGAGCTTGATAGGTCCTCTCGGGGTTTGGGAGATGACACTTATCCCTTGGCAATACGCCAGGGATGTGGGAGAACATCTCAGGATGTGATGGGAGACGCACCCATGGCAGTGGACCCTAGAGACCAGGGCACAGCATAAGGGGAAAGATTTTAATAGCTCAGTTTGACAGAAGCTGCAGAGCTACCTGCTTTCAGGGATTATGTGTGTTTAGATACTGAATGTTTCCACAGTAATTGATAGGAATTATAACTTAGAGGTCCTGCCTCAGCTTTCAGGAACCATATCAGTAAATACCACAAACATGCTCTTCCCGATCTGAAAAAAAAAAATCAATCTCATTACTTTGTAGTCATACCTGTAAAGTCACATCCCCCCTTTGGACTATATATACACATAAAATGATATATCATATGATACGATAATATCACTGAGAAACACAAAGTGATTTAAATTCATTTACTTATTAATCCCTGGAAGACTACTCTAAGTAAGATATAGGGGGGACAGATATTGTTTACCCCACAGGAAACAGGCACTGAGTTGTTAGCTATCTATCTAAAGTCAATTATAAAAAAAAAAAAAGGTTAAGGGCTATAAATTGTAGATGGTTTTGTATTGCACCTGACATAGCTCAGAAAGAAAAAAAATCAAAAGCAGCAGATTCATGCTTTCCAGGCATGCCCCAGGAATGGAAGATTCTCTTTTTATGTTAATCCACTCCCTTTGAGCCAAAAGCTGACAGTGCACAGACAACAAAGGGGCTGCTAGGTTTGCTGTCCAAAAATACTCACCACAATTTGTCAGGCTTCACATTAAACATGGCTTCTTACACATCACTGGCCTCTAAACATAAAAGATCCTGTTGGTTTCCCTAATTAAATACAGCAAGATCAAAGGTTCCCCAATGTCTCTCTGACTATCTCATGGTATTTCAGAACTGAAAGCAAATGAGAAGTGTAAGAAAAATGTGTCAGAAGTTCCAGAGATTTAGCTTTCTTTTGGGCTTCTTTACCTTTTTAAAATAAATAAATAAAGCCAGGACAGCCTATGAGTGTTGCTCATGTTTCTTTGTGTTTTCCCTTAATCAGATAATTGTTTTGACATCAGAGTTGAAAGAGACTCAAGTGAAGAATACAGAGAGACCAGACATCTCACTTTGGTAGAAAAGACGGCATTGCACAATGGCCCAAAAATACCACACTGAATATTTTTCTAAGTAAGAAGGGCCGGCTGGAACCGTGGATTTTCATAAATCTATAACATTTTATAGAGGAAGATGCATTAATATAAAATATGGCTGGCCTTGGGTGACTAAACTCCTACTTTACTCATGAATCCACCCATAGATTATTCACAGTGGAGGTATTGTTTACAGGAAATTCCAGTGTCAAAGAGATGATCTAATCCTGATTCCTTAGGGGTGAGTCAATATTGATTACTCTCAATAAGGAACAATGAGTAATAGATTTGGAAAGGGTCTTCTTTTTGAGGAGCATTATATTTTGAAATATAAAGAATTTGAAAATAATTATGAAAACTTTAAAAAAAATAACTTAAGATGGACTCACTACCTCTATTTCTCTCTAAACACATTTAATTACTCCAAGATTTATAAAAATAAAAATAAAAATAGTCTTGAATATTTAAAAACACCTTTAATCCAACAAGTATTATATCTAATATGATAATTTATATATAATATAACCCTAAATTTACTTAGAAGACTTTCGTATGTTTTTTTCCATGTGTATATAAGATAGGTTAGCCAAAAATTTAAATGATAAATAATTTTGAATGAAAAGTTACCAGGGAAAAAACGTAAATCTTGTATACTTTTCTTAGCAACAAAAAATTACTTTCTTCAATACGCTTTTTATTAAAATGTAATAAAAGTCTCTGTTGAAAACCAGATGGTAGATGACATGATAAATTAAAGCCATGCATAACTGCGAATAGAAAAAAAAAGAACTTGCTGCTGACATAAATGACATTTACAATATCACATATGTTTTTTCTAATAATAAGATGATCTTGATATTGCGAAAGACCTTTTTTCCAGAAGTGAGACAGCTAGAGGAGGAAAAATGAGGAAGCCACTTGTAATTCTATAGAAATAGAAAATACTGCCAATGACCTCTATTCCAATTTGAAAAAGAATATTTGAATAGTAATAAAAAATGGACACAAATCGAAAGAATACTAATTATTTTTAATTAAAGTCTTCTCTTATTCCTCCTTATTCCTATTTGTCAGATAAAAAGCTAAAAAATTATGTCTAATATATTTAATACCTGCCAAAAAATATTCATTCTTATCAAATATGCTCCAAATTATTACCTTAATATATATGGTTATGTTATAACTCCACTTACCAGTATATAGTTAGGTCCCAATAGGTTTTCTGAGAGTCTATGAGGCTTTGGATTAACACATACTCCTTTTGAAATATTTCCCACCACACACCAACTGTATGACTATGGGCATGTTACTGAACTATTCTAATCTTTGATTCCTTTTTCTATTATTGGTGATTTTATTAGTAATAGCGTAAAATAGGAGATTTAAACAGTGTGTTGTAAACAACACTTAATACAGTGCCTGGCATATACTAAGCTCTAAGTAACACATTAGTCATTATTATTATAATTCATAGGTTATAATAAGTGCAGACAAAAATATAAATTAAATACTTCAATATAAAATAAAGGTCATTTGCTGACTCAATTTTAAGTCTTATCTCTTAAGCTGTAATATAACCTGTTTTGGCAGACTCTCTCCAACAGTTGCTCTCCGTGCCTGTCTGTGAAAACATCAATGGCTGTGCATACCGAACAGATCTCAGCTAACTCTGTAAACAAAATGTATAAAAATTTCAGGAATTGTTTCTTGTTAGAAATGGCCAATAAACTGCTTATTGCTTTGCAAATATTGAACCTGGGAAAATAATGCTACATCTGCTGAAAACTTATGGAGAGTAGCTGATGGCCCATTAGATATATAAATATGGAAGGAACAAACAAAAATAATTGTGAGACCTTAAGAAATCTGGCCTTGGAGTACACTCATGACAAGCTAAAAAACTGGATGATATTCTGAAAAAGAAAAAAAGCCACAAGGAATAAATTATATTCTTAAATAAATTTTAAGTATATCTTAGTAAAATTCGACAGATAGTCATGGAAATGAAAATATTTAAACTGAAAAGCCTGTGTCATACGTCAAGGAATTTCAGGGCTGTCTAGCTCAAATATAGATTCAATTAGCCATATTTCAGTGGTAGTACCTAATCTTGCTGAGGCATAAGAGCGATATCTAACTTTGGTGGTAGTTTGTTTTAAGGTTAAAACAGAATTTGCATACCAGCCGTACTTAATCAATAAACATTGACATAAATTAATAATAGAAGAGCCCTTAATCCAACCTAACAATAGTGAGGATTTGAACCCAACTCTTTTACAAGCTGATATCTAGTTACATTTTAATTGGTGCTTAATGAACAGAGAGGTTAGGTTTCATCTGGAAACTAATCTCACATGCTGTATTTATTTATTTATTTATTTATTTATTTATTTATTTATTTTTTAAATTTTTTAAAAAATGTTTTATTTATTTCTAGGAGAGAGAGACAGACAGCGTGAGCAGGGGAGGGTCAGAGAGAGAGGGAGTCACAGACTGAAACAGGCTCCAGGCTCTGAGCTGGCAGTCAGCACAGAGCCCGACGCGGGGCTCGAACCCACGAACCGCGAGATCATGACCTAAGCGAAAGTCGGACGCTTAACCAACTAAGCCACCCAGGCGCCCCTCACATGCTGTATTTAGTTGACAGGTTTTTTTTTTCCTTGTTGAACACCATTTATGTCTCGTATTGTATATTTAAAACATGTAAAAGAAGCTGATTTATACATATATATGGACGATACATCAGTTATAGTTCCTAGCAGGAAACAGATGGTCTTCAAAGTGTTCAAATGAAGTGAGTTTCATAAACTCTACACAGAGGTGAAGGTGAAGTTAAGGACACCAAGAAGAAATAGAGAAAGACCCAGAAATTAGCAACAGCAGGAAGCCAGGACCACGCTGAATGGAAAGAACAGAGAAGGTGCAGTGTTTCTGAAAGTCCAGCCAGAGCTAGATCTGTGGAAGACGAACAGCCAAGAGGAGCTGTAGGCAGAGAGGAAGGGAAGCACTGCTAGAACAGTAAGTATAAACACCCAGACCACTCTTTTCTCATAGCTTTCATCTCTAATTGCCTCCTATTGGCTAAATCCAACAAAAAGCCAGAGGACAAGGCAATCCACAAATGTTCAAACTTCCAGGGTATAGAATAGGGCAGAGAGGAGCTGAGAATAAATAAGGAGGTCTGGGGGTAAAAAAAAAAGGGGGGGGTGGATAATCAGAAAAATAAAAGCACAGATGAATAAAATGTGATTGGATTGCAAGCTTAACTTTTAAAGTGCCTCAGAGTAATACTATAAAAGAGATGATAAAACTTTTCTTTATGGTAACTGTTCTGCTATATGCATGAAATTGTTTCATCCACCACATTTCAGCTTTAAGTATTTTTTTAATTCATACAAATGCATGCAATAAAATGCAATTACAGCTCAATTAAAGTTCCAGTGCAATTAAAGCACATTGAAAATAAATGGTACAAAACAAATCTTTGGAGTTGTTTCTGTTTGCATTTACTGAGATTTTGGCTCTTTTAAGTACCAATCTGATATTAGAAATATATGGATATACATAGCTTTTTCTATGTAGCTTATCTAATAAATAAATCATTATAAGCCATTTATCTGATTACTCTATTTAAATTATACACAAAAATCTGGGATTTGAAATGACAGAAAGAAGGTTAAAAAAAGAAAACATTTATACATTCCAATTGAAGGATGCATGCACTGAAGGTTTGGTAGCTTTTCAAAAACACGGCAAACATTCAGGGAGCTGAAAAACTTTCAAATTGTTCAAAGACGTTTTGGACATCAAAATCAGTAAACAAGTATAAAAATACTAATGCTGAATAAAACATCTGCTTCATTTCCAACTATAACAAAAAAACTCCATGCCCACTCATCCTCCAGGTTAGCATGGGTTTGAATGTTCTGAGAGGTTAGAATTAGAGCAGCTTACTAAGAATAAACAAATATTACCCTGACTCCTTGTATATTAAGGAATTCAAAGTATCAGGTTAAAGGATGTTAGTACACAAAGAAGTCTATGATATTGGTTCCTATTTCTAATATGCTTATAATTTAAATGAAGATGTGAGGCTTCAGGACATAAATATTTTGTATAAACACACATACACAAGAGTATAACATAAAAGTTGAGTAAAGAACCATAAATTAAATACAAATAATCAGGAAATATATTTTTTAATTGTTAATGTTTTATTTTTATTTTTGAGAGACTGAGACTGTGTGTGAGTGGGCAAGAGACAGAGAGAAAAGGAGACACAGAATCTGAACCAGGCTCCAAGCTCTGAGCTCTTGGCACAGAGCCCAAAACGGGGCTCAAACTGTAAACGATGAGATCATGACCTGAGCTGAAGTTGGGTGCTTGACTGATACGTAATAATGAGCTAATAAAGGAGACCATTCAAAGAATGAAAAGTAGGGTAAAAATAAAATTGGTTCAAGTACCTCTATATGCGTGTATATAATTTATATATACACATGTATAATTTAAGAGTACCTGAATAAACATTACCTTTCTAGAACAGGGATTCTAAGGAGAAGCCATGTGCAGTATGTATAGATAATGTTGTAAAAACAGGGTAAATCTAATTGTTAGTTACCTTACAGTGGCCATCATCCCAAAAGCATAATCTGGAGTTTATTTTATGGGCATTAGGGAACCATTGAAACAATTTCTATAGAGAAATGGTCTGATGAAAGAGTTTTAAGATTAATTAGAAAAGTTAGAGAAAAGAAGGGCGCCTGGGTGGCTTAGTTGGTTAAGCGTCCGACTTTCGCTTAGGTCATGATCTCGCGGTTCGTGGGTTCGAGCCCCACGTCGGGCTCTGTGCTGACTGCCAGCTCAGAGCCTGGAGCCCTGTTTCAGTCTGTGACTCCCTCTCTCTCTGACCCTCTCCTGCTCATGCTGTCTCTCTCTCTAGAAAAAAAAAAAAAAACATTAAAAAAAAAAAAAAGAAAAGTTAGAGAAAAGAAGCAAGGGATAATATACTCCCAGAGGAAAATGAGAGTCTAAAGTTATAAACATTCATGGGTAATGATAGATAAGAGGGAAGATATCAGAAATATTTAGAGAAAATAAGGTAGACTTGCTGTTTGTTTGGAACCAGACAACAGTGAAGGATGGGGAGTTAAAGATAATCCCAAGATCTCATGCCATAGTGATTAGAATAATGCCAGCCTTGGTAAACCAAGTTGGACAGCTGGCCATAAACAGGAAGTGCTCTGGCTCTCAGGCCAAATGCAGTTCCTATAGGAGCTTGCTCAGAACAGCCTTGGAAAGGAAACCTCTGTTTCTGTATTTGTTCAAAAATCTTCAGACTGTGCAGTGACCCCAAGGAAGCCTTTAATCTTCCTGCGTTCAGTAGTCCCAACCTGATGCTCTAAGGCAGCTTTACAGAGGTTTAGCCCCAGGTTAAGAAAGTAATTTTAGAATTATATGTAAGCTTATATCCCACTGTAAACAGTTAGTGTCCTAAGATTCCCAGGATTCTGAGAAGCAGGACAGAAGCACTGGTGGTGGTGGTGGTGATGGTGATGGTGCACAGGGTGGTGGGTAATGGAAGATTACCCATATATATATAGAGAGGATATATATATATATATATATATATATATATACTCTCAAAAAATTGCAAGGCAACATATACAACTCAGTTAGAAGGAGTTAAAGATATTGATCTCCTAGAAAAAGCACCACAGTGTAGGTTCAGATGCTGAATCAGGAATTTTTTGTTCTTGGGGTTGTTCTTATTGGTGCTAATATTTTCTGTAAAAACTTAAGGAAAGTGTCACAACTCTCTGGATCCCTGCCTCTTCTCACAGGATTGTTTTATGGATAACATGAAAAAAGGAATGTGAATTGCTTTGAAGAGTATAAAACTACATTTAATCATGATCCTCTCTACAAAGACAGAGAATACTGATATCTCTTCTAGTCACTAATACTGGTAATACTTTTAAAAAAATAATCAGTGTTCAGTGATTCAGTGAAGAAAATAGAGGTCAGGCTTGATTGTTCAAAAGAAGGTAGTGTAGGGGCGCCTGGGTGGCTCAGTTGGTTAAGTGTCCAGCTTCAGCTCAGGTCATGATCTCAGGTTCATGGGTTCAAGCCCTGCATCAGGCTCTGTGCTGACAGCTAGCTCAGAGCCTAGAGCCTGGAGCCTGTCTTCGGATTCTGTGTCTCCCTCTCTCTCTGACCGTCTCCTGCTCATGCTGTCTTTATGTCTCTCAAAAATAAACAAAACACTAAAAAAATCTAAAAGTAAAAAAACAACAACAACAAAAGAGAGTAGTAGTTGGGATGCCTGGGTAGCTCACTTGATTGGGCACTCAACTCTTGATTTCTGCTCAGATCATGATCTCACAGTCATGAGATGGAGCCCGATGTCAGACTCTGCACTGGATTGGAGCTTGCTTGGAATTATCTCTCTCCCTCTCTCTCTGCCTGTACCCTGCTCATACTCTCTTTCTTTTTTCTCTCTCTCTCTTCTTCCTGATAGAGTCTCCTACTAGTGGAAATAGCATAGAAGCTTGTTGACAAAGAGCTCTGGAAGAGTAGACTTCAGAGATCAACTTACTACAAAATAGGGTGAACACGGAGAGATGAGGAATGGACGTGAAAGTAAATTATCAGCAAATACAGAAAAAAAAATCACTGAAATACTAAATAGAAATTACCATCTGGTCCAATTAAAACACAAAAGCCTAAAATCAGTTAGATTATACTAACCAGCTTTGTTTAAGCAGTTTAAAGGACTGGACTCTGACCAAGACTTGTCAATACAAGTTCTATATATAATTGAAACTCTTCTCCTTAGTTTAGACAGTAATTCTCCTTTATTTAGAAGAGTTTAATAATCTCAAAAATCCCTAATGTATCATCTAGATTCCTGTCTGATCCATCATTATTCAAATTTAAATATAATAATTCTCAAAGATTTGATTAAAATCTTTAAATCACATGTGATGACTGTATGATTATGATCAAAATATATGGCAAAGCATTTTGCCGTGTCCACAAGGTAACCTTGCCTATATACTGATCTGCACTATCATTTAAAGTACCAGGAATTCCAAATTACATACATTTCCAAAAAGTACCTTTGTATGTCTCATCTCTGAGCAGTTTCTCATGAGACCCACACTGCAATATATTTTACCACCTGTCCAAACTGCCTAAGGCATGTTCATATTCCAATACTTAGTTAGCTTCTCCATGAGGTCTTTTCTGAAACCATATTGTTAAGCAAATTGATCACCAATCTTTTGTGCCTCTGCTAGTCCCTACACTTGCAATAACAATTATAATAGCAGTTGTGGGATACCCCATCAGATATTAAAATTAAAAATTTAGAAGTGTCTCTAGTTAAGGAAGACAGAAGCTGAGCAGTCTTTAAAGTAACCACTTTAGAAGAGTGACAAAATCACCTTAAGTTTCTAGAGGTAGTTCCATTGGAAGAGTAACATAGATCACAGATCAAAGGGTAACCTCCCTTGAAAGGTAAAAAAAAAAAAGTAATCCAGATTCCAAGGAAAGAAATTGCTAGAGATAAGGAGGACATGACTATTGGGATTAATAGATGTTGAAACATTACTAAATTAAGGCAAAAGACATTCTTGGGGGTAAGCTGGCATTCTAACTTATACCTTTGCATGGAAACCCTCGTGTGCAAGCTGTAGCCTTGGAAGACCAAATATGGTCATGGTAGAAAATTGCAAAGCAGTGAGCTATGTTCTCACTGAAGAAACTGGAAAGTTCCTAATATTTTCACTAACTTAATATTTTCAGCCTGTAGGTGGATGATTTCAAAAGCTTTGGCAGCAAGAATCATAACAGTATTGTCTACCAATAGGGCCATCATAGACTTGAGCATGCAAATGGAAAATTATTTCATTTTAATAAATATATTCATAAATTTTCTGCTAAAATTCATACTGCTAAAATTCATACTAATTAAATATTGCCTAATTATAATGTACTGTCTATATGTCTACCCCTTCCCCTTCTTCTCAACTCTATTTTTTTTTTGAGAATAAGACATAGATTTCATTTACTTAGTATCTCAACTGTCTGCCCCAGGTTTTGGAATCTGTTACAGAATCAGTAAGATTTTCACTAGAGAAGAAATTGTCCATATAATTGAATCATTTCCTTGATTTCATTTTTGTGACATACATGTGAATTCAAAGTGTACAATTATGCTAAAATTGTCTTTATCTATATTTGCTCAAAAAGAAAAAAAAGTTAAGCATAAATAAAGACTATTATAAGTGACAAATTATAAGGGGGGGAGAGTTGAATTAGCAACTTACTCTTACCCATACCATGTTAATAATTGGTTAATAATAAGTAATTAATTTATCTGGGCTACAGAGTCAAAGTACATCACTCATCATCCAAGTCATTCATTTTCTAATACACTGAAATATGAAATTACTAAATTTATGTGGGGGAAGTTTAATAAACCTATGGCAACCTCCAGATATTTGTGAACTTCAAGAATACCTCAGTTTTACATGACTGAAGTTAAAGACTAAATAACAGATGTCATAAAAGAAGGATAAAAGATACCAGTAAGTTTATTTAAAATATACTAGATATTTTGGGTTATCTATAAGCAAGTCTTCCCTTCCAACTTGCTAGAGAACAAACTGCTATAATACAGTATAATAAAAGGCAGGGAGAGAAAAGTGGACATGTGTTGACAAAGGGGCAAAACTTTGAAGAAAATAGTCTATTTAAGTACATGACCTATTCTGAAGCCAGGCAACTATACTTATTTTGAGTAGAGCAAAGGGTTCATTAATGAGAAAAAGTAAGAGATGAGGTAGGAAAAGTAATGTGACCCAAGCGTCACTTATGTGAGAAGCTCAAGGCCTCCATTCTGCCAGGATAACTTGTCTTTAGGCTTTAAATAAAACTACTAGTACAAATGCAAAAGAAAACCCATTCTTTCTTCTGCATTTCTCCAGGGATTCAGAGAGAACTTAGGCTTCTCATCCTTACATCTGATTCTAATTTTCTGCTTCTACTTACTTCTTAATTTCAGCAAGTTCTATTCTTACAGAATATTTTTTTCCAAATTATCCTTTTTGGGGGGCACATGCCAATCACTTACATAAGAATGAAATGTAGGAGGCTTTTATTGAAGTGTTGGAGTAACAGGAAGAATAAATTGTAGAAAAGCATAAGAAAGGTATTAAAATTAGATATTAGTAATCCTTTCTAGTAATAGAGCTACTGAAACAAAATGAACCATGAATTCAATGGCTCAAGTAAAGTAGAACTTTATTTCCACTGGTTAATAGTACAGAGATGAGTCGAACAGGGTGGGGATGGTAGTTCTATTTGTTCAAAGGGTGGCTTTTAGTGTCCATTATTTCCCAGTCCATGAGAAGCGGGAAGAAAAAAGCCTATGGCAAGTAGGGCTTTCTTTATATATAGACAAGCCATAATCTGAATACTTCTGGTCAAAACCCACTGGTCCCCCATTAGTCTCCTGGCAACATCTATTTGTAAGAAAGGCTGGGAAATGTAGCTATTACTATGGCAGCCAGGTGCCTAACTAAAATTTAGGGGGTTCTATTTTTAATAGAATGGATGCATTGGTCTCTCCTATGCTCTGCTATTTAAAAACTAGTTTCTTGGTATCTTCTTAGGATTCTCCTACCCTTGCTATCCCCAAGTACTTCTCTTCCTTCCTACTTGCCTGAATAAGCTAAACTATCATCTTACTGTGTTATGCAAAGCAATTTACTTCATTTTATCTCACTTCTGCCTTCTGGACAATGCCTTGAAGATTTACTGTCTCACAGCAAAAAATCCCACCTTGGTATTTTTCTTAACAAAGAGTATATGCCCAAGTGAATTATTTTGTTTCTTCCTTAGGAAGCAGAAATTCAGATGGTAAGTTCTACAGAGTAATTTCTTTTTCTTTACCATCACAGATAAGAAAGCTAATGTAGAAGACTGAATGCAACCATAAGATATTTGCACATTAGGCAGTAGATTACATGAAGTCCATAAAGATTTCCATCAAGGGAAAGAACTTTCTATTTTAGAAGGAAAATGAATCTGGCATTACATGCATGGTGAATTGTAATAGGACGGGTGAAAGCTGGATTCATTCAGAAATGTATCCATATTCATAATTCTTTATAATAGCAAATATATATTTACCATTATTTTAAAAATTATCTCCCTCCAAATCTCTTATTGATCAGGTTAGCTTTTCCCTGGTCTAAAAGCATTGCCTAAATAAATATGTAAGTACTGCCTTTTGTGTCCCTACTGAAAAGTGCCTTCTAAATAGAGTCTCACAATATCATTATTTTTGATGAATGAACACAGGACATTTAGTTAATAAATATTATGCCAGGAACTTAGTGGTGGATGCCAGAGGCTCACCTTGAAAGGGCACCCTTGAAAGAGCTGGGAGGTCTTCTCAGAGAAGTTGACACCTGTGTTTTGTCCAGGGGCATAGGAAAGAAACTCCTCCAAAGAGATGAGTTTCTAGGCTTGAAAGAGGTTGGATATTAGTGACATTAAGAAGATTATGTTGATTTGAATATTGTGCTAAGAGGACAATAAAGGAGATACAAGGCTGAGGGCTTTTTAGGTTTTCTTAAAACTTCTGAGTTTTTACATGACAACAATAGAGAGTTACTGATGGGGTTTAACAGTAAATAATCTCAACAAAGTTTTATTTTAGAAAGATCATCTTGGTGGGTATAGAATGCAGGGAACGTGAAGGTGCAGTGACACAATCAAGACATGATCCTATAGCAGGCTTATGGGTTTTTTCCCCAGGATCCATACAGTGTAGCCATGGAGATTGGCTAACACTCTCACTTTCATCACTAGATGCAACCACTGTTAAAATTCTGATATATAAATACACATGTGTGCATAATTTTATATAATAACATATATAATTAACATATACACATTTTGTATATTACATTTTGTAATATACAATTTGCATATATTTATGTATATCAATATAATCAATTGATATACATAAGTATATCAATAATAGAGCTCAACTTTGAGAAACAGCAGCTGCCAAGAGGAAATGTTGGCAATATCTACAAATTTCCCATGGCTTTCCATCACATATTTACAGAAAACTACCATTTCAACCAACCCTCCTGATTTGACCAGAAGACATTTTATGACCTCAGTTCTTGACACTTTTCACTCACTATTTGGGTGGTCATGACAGTGCAGACTTTGCTTATTTGACTCATCTAACCCTTAATAAGCACACAATACACATTTGTTGGATAAATTTTGAATGCATATATGCCATGCAAAGCAGCTTTCTAATGATAAATATTTTTTGATGTCACATTTACTGGGGTAAGTTGGTTCAATTGTCCAGACAATCTTCATGCAGAAGTAAATTTTCTTCCACACTCTGAGCTACTAGCATTCTCCTGAACATTTTAGAGGGCACTATTGGTGCCATTCTCTCTTAACATTGTTTAAAGTGCCAAGATGAGGGGCCCCTGGGTAGCTCAGTCGGTTAAGCCTCCGACTTCGGCTCAGGTCATGATCTCACAGTTAGTGGGTTCGTGCCCCGTGCTGGGCTCTGTGCTGACAGCTAGCTCGGAGCCTGGAGTCTCCTTCTGATTCTGTGTCTCCCTTTCTCTCTGGCCCTGCCCTGCTCATGCTATCTCTCTCTCTCTCAGAAATAAACAAAACATTAAAAAATTAAAAAAAAAAATAAAGTGCCTAGATGAGACACTAAGAAAAATTTGGGGCAGAAATTGGACAAACTGTAATGGCATGAACACAGTGCTTAAAAAGAAACATCTTAGTAGCTGATAGTTAATATATCTACAAGGATTTCCATTCAGTAAAACAGTGAAAAAAGGTATCAGGTATTGCTGCCTTAAACTCATTTAAAAAACATTTTTTAATGTTTTACTTATGTCTGAGAGAGAGAGACAGCATGAGCAGGGGAGGGTCAGAGAGAGACACACACACAGAATGTGCAGGCTCCAGGCTCTGAGCTAGTTGTCAACACAGAGCCCAACCCAGGGCTTGAACCCATGAACTGTGCTATCATGACCTGAGTTCAAGTCGGATGCTTAACCGACTGAGCCACCCAGGCGACCCTTTAAACTCACTTAAAATATCAAACTTTCTTGCTAGCTTCTGTAAAGTAATAAGAATAAATATTGCACAAGTCACACCCTCAGGAAGGTATAATTAGTTGATCAGAAAAGCTTAGTTGACAAATACTTATCAATACACATAAGTGATATGCTGTATATAACTCATAAGTTATAGATCAGAGTTGTGGCACAGACATTAAATGGTGTCACTGTTTAAGGGAGCAAACTAAATAGGTTTAGTTAAATGGAGGATGGAAGGGACAAGAGAGAGGACAATGAAATTAAAGGCATGGGGCCAGTGTGCATTAAAACAAGTTCCCTAAAAATGGAGCTGGCCAGCGTGGACTAAAACTTGAAAATGTTGCATTTGTGAACAAAATTTTTGAATTTTAACAGGGTCAGAATATGAAGGGTCTTAAGACAGGTCAGGATACATGAATAAATATTTCTGATTGAGTGACTGATTTATGCAGATTGACAGCAGCAGGGATTTCTGTCATTATTGCACCTGTTTTAGCATTTGAATTAATCTACAAATTATATTTGATTTGCCCCAAGAATCTATGTTAATGTGTAGATAGTATATAAAATTCACAATCATGAGTAGACTAAAAAGATTTGTATAGAATGCAAAAAATAAAATAGAAAAAAAAAGGGTGCCAATTGTAAAACCCTTTTTAAATATAAGATGTGCTACCTAGGGATGCCTGGCTGGGTCAGTCAGTAGAGCATGTGACTCTTGATCTTGAGGTCATGAGTCAAACCCCATGGGGGCTTAGAGGGCACTTAAAAAAGTGTGTGTGTGTGTGTGTGTGTGAAGTGCTACATAAATTTTATATTTATAAGGCGAAATTTAACTTGTTGAGAATGTGTTAAGTTTATTTCAGAAAAGTACATTGTCTAGGCTTTCTATCAAGAAATGCTGAAAGGGAATATATTCATTGTTTACAAACTAGAATTAAAATCTCATGGTCAAAGTGAATTTTAAAGCTCTCTGAATTTTCAATTCTGGTGATGGCTTTATATCTTAGCCTTACTTTATTTAACTTAAATTTAAGATTCTATAACATCAAAACATATTAATGGACCTTTCTTCCTACCTTTTTCCTCCCTCCCTCCCTCCCTCCCTCCCTTCCTTCCTTCATTCCTTCCTTCCCCTGCCCCCTTTTTCTCTTTCTTTCTTTCCAATTGAAAAAGAAAAACATTGCTTCCTAACAAGTGTACCATGGTGTTTCATAATGCGTTACAATTTTTTGGGAAGATTTCGATTATTTCTTACATTCATTCAAAAATTTACATTTGTAATTATAGCTGAACACCATGTGTAGCTTTTTCTGAAAACTCCTGTATTTAAATGTTATTATTTCGATCTTCAAAGCTTTATTTTTAGCATCTGCCATGAAAAAACATTTTAACATTTAAAACAATGAACATCTCCCCTGATTAACACATTTAATCATCACAGGTAGTCTTATTACTTCAGTCAATTTTCTTTTTTAATTATCAGTGAAAAGTTTGTGCATGAATATTTAAATTATTCAGCTTTGCTTTTGATTTTATGTGCTTTTATTTTTCAAGTTTTTATTATACCTATAAGATTTTACAGATAATGCCCACTAATAGAAAATGACTCAGCAGCAGCAATACTGTGTAGGACATCTCTCCCTGACCTTCTCATTAGACCATTTCAATCAGTGAGGTTAGTAGTTCAGTAATAGTCTATTTATCAAAAGTACAATTTTTTATTTGGTATGGATGCTTTTATTGCACCAGATTAATCCACTGAATTTAGGTTGCACAGGTTAATAGCACTACTTATAAACCTTGAAGAAAATGATAGGAAAAAAGATGATTTTTCTCACAAAGACATATCAAAACCAATCAATTTAAAATAAAATCTTAAAATATTCAGCATGGTAGTGAATATACAAGCTATCACAGAGACACTACCTTAGACTATTTCAGCGACAGTAATCTTATGTTCAAGTCATATATTCTTTTGCTTTGTTTTATTTTTATTGAGAAGATATTTATATGCAAATTTAAACCATAGATTTGATCATATTAGGTGGCACTAGATTAATCGACTGAGTTTAGGTTGCATATACCGCAGAGGTTAAATTCTGAAAATATCTACTGTCAGTAAAGATGCTGAGCAACAGAAATTCATAAATAGTGCTGGTAAGAATAAAATTTGTATAACATAGTCTCCTAATGCTAAACAAATGCTTCTACAACCAAAAAATTCTTATGTAGAAATTTATACCTATGTAAAACAAAAGATAGGTACCACAATGTTTATTGAAACATTACACATAATAAATAAAAACTAGAAATACCTCAATGCATGTTAACAGCAAAATGGATAAATTAGTTATAGCGTATTTATATAGTGGAATAAGAATAGGTCAAAACTAAACAAACAAAACAAAAGTGAAACTAAACAGAGCAAAAAAACCCAAAAACCTATATCCCACAGAAAATGTACCATATGATCCCATTAATAGGAAATTCCAAAAGAGCCAATATAAAACATGATGTTAAAAGTTAGTATTGCTGTTTCCTTTGAATTGGAAAGTTGGGGTAGTGATAAAAAGGAGCATGAGATGGTTACCCAGGGTGCTGGATACGCCCCCCTCCATTGTGCTAGATGAAGATTTCTCAGGTAGATTTGGTTTGTGATAATTCATCAAGCTGTCAACTTTTGATTTGTTTAAGAAGAGATGATTTTCAATATATACCTTATATTTTGAAAAAAGTTTATTAAAACAGTCACTGATGAATAATATTTATATAATATTGTGATCTGTATGCTAGTGAAGACTAGCATACCCAAAATTTGTGTACACCCAAGCAAAATCTTTATCAGGATTTAAAAATATTTGGAATACAAAATTGAAATGGATTTAGCATTTAAATGGATCAGGAAATTTCAACTGAGAAAGTTCAATGATACATTTACCTGATCAAGAAACTTCAATGAAGAAAGCTCAACCATAAGAGAGGGAAAGCTGTTAACCATAAAAGAGGGAAAATTTGTAAAATAGAAGGTGGTAAATTTGAATAATAGTCACAATCTTAAAATATAATATGAAAAGGCAATTCTATCTGCATTTTTGTTAAGGCTTAAATAGGAGTTTCTGTCAGAGAAAATGTCTGCAGTCTTTTGCTACTGCTGACTTATGTGAAAAAATGCTTTTCATTGATGCTGAGTATAAGAAATTAGAAGATAATTCTTAAATAGTGTTGACCAACAATAGTATTTTTTAACATTGTGAAAACCACATTTTACATGTTTTATACTGATATTGCTGTGAGCATGCTAAAATTCTATAATGTTTTATAGAATTGGAAGCCAAGAAGCTGTTGGGGATTTTGACTATAAACCTGGGGTGGAAGCAGTTCAGAAGGACCCTCCTAAAATGTTTCTCCTGGGAGGAGACAAATGATGTATTATTACTCAGAAGGATTTGCCTAATGACTGTTTCATTGTTAATTAAGGTATTTAGCAGGTTTACCTCTTTATGATAGAGGAGATAACTTAAGAACACCCAAATGGAAGAGAAACATGGAACGAAGTACGGGGGATTGAACATGGATTCAACGCACATACTCTGTCCAAAAGTGCCACCCTCCAAGCGCTTGAATGTGGTCACCAAGCTGAATTTCCTGTAATTGTATTTTAACACCAAGTTAAAAACAAATCTTAATATAACAAAGGTAATGTTTACAGATGTAAGTTCAATTTTCTTATTAAAAGGATTTGTCCTGAAAACCAATATTGCACTCACTGTATGTTAACTAGAATTTAAATAAAAATAAGAAAAGAAAAAAGAAATTCATTTTTTTGCAAATGCAATATTTCAATATTTTATAGAATTTGATTATTTATATAAATATATAAAATGTATTATGTTACATATACCCACACACACTTATTTTGTGAAGTCCAATACAGAGGTCTTCAGATCTCTTTCCTTTACCATATAAATACTATCATCTTTTAAGCATGCTAGATGTGGGTTTTGCAAAGCACTGTCATAAAGAGTTTAGCTATAATTACCTTTACATATATGTAAACAGATCCAACCCATGATAGATTTCAAATGAGCTTTTCTTGCTAGATCATTTTGCATTTTGTCATCTCCATCATTTTCCAAATTCTCCAATCTCAAAATGATCTTAATTGCAAAATCTAGTTAAGTAGGATTATTGTTTTGTTCTCTGCTTTACCCCATTTCCTATAACACAGTTTCTCAAAAATGAATTTAAGTTGAATACACTGTTTAATGAATATAAAAATAATTTGCTTGTTTTAACCACAATTTTCTCAAGATACTAATGTTAGGAACATTTCAGAGAACAAATGAGAATTAGACATTCCCTATGTGTCATCCGTAGGTAAGGGTGAGGTATACTATTTCAATACTCCTGCTAGTCTAGAGAAGACATTTTCTTATTCCTAACCTGAGTCATGACAAGTTTCCATGAACCTTATTAGTGTTCTATTTCCTTGGTTTCTCTCATTGTCATTTCAACATTGACATTATTGTGCAGTAACTTCCCTTTCATATGTCCTTTCAGAACCAAGAGTTATTTGAAAACTGGAGACAATCTAGCGTTATTGTAAGAGTTAACAAATGAAAGGAACTTTGTTCTTCACGCTTATATTTCCGGATACAAGCTAGAGAAAATGCATGAATGCAACCAAGTAATCCAAATGGACTAACGGTTGATTCTTTTCTTTCTCTATTTGTTTCAGCAGACAAAATATCTGATAACATCAAGATTTATACCCTTTTCAGAAAGCTGATAGAATTAGTCATTGTTTTTCAAAAGTAATTATCAAGGACAGCTAAAATCCAGGCTCCTGAATCTTCGATCATGCCCAGAGCCTAAATCTCATGAAAGCTCTTTAAGTCAGAATAGCAAGCTTATGAGAATTTTCCATAACCAAAAGAAAAAGAAAAGAAAAAAAAGTCTTAGCCTGGGGATGATAAACAAAATGATTTTTTGCAAGCAGTCTGAAAAATATGCTTCATGCAATTATGATATGTAAAGATATTTCAAAGATTCAATTTACAGGCTTCTAATTTAACTTTAGAAAGTTCTTGTAATTCATTATCAGTTTAAACTAAATTAATTTAAACTTCTAGCCTTAAAAAGAAATCTTTTCTTGTCCTTGTCTGTACACATATAGACTGCTCTGCCCTCACAGACCTCTGACCAAAAGACAAGTTCTCTATTAAATGGAACTTTGTTTTTTTTTTGTTTTTTTTTTAAAAAAGGCATTTTAAAATCAAAGTTAGATGAATAATAGTAAACCTTATCCTGTCATTTTTGCTATTGAAACTTAAGGCTACAGAAGGCTGCTCAGGGATATCCTGTTTTTAGAAAGTTTAATCAAGTTTGGAAGCCTGTGTAGGAGGAGACATCATAGAGCGGTGTAAAGAATCTCCTTCCCGATGGGTGGTTGCACATGAAAGATCTTTGAAAAAGTAAGTTTTGTTTTCATCTTAAGTGAGAATAGCTCATGAGAAGTTCTCTGAGTTACTTAGAAGAAACTGTGAACCCTGAACAAGCTGAACAAAGACAGGAAGTTATTTTATGTCCCAAACACTTTACCATTAGTAATCTATGGATAAGTAAATGTTTTATTTTTTTAATTGAGATTGGCCTTTAGAAAAGGTGAATTTTAAAATACTCAATAACTTGTGAAACATATTAAGGAACGTTGTCTTTCGGTTTTCATGTTTGGGTTTTCAGTCCCTTCCTATCCCTGTTACTGGTCCAAACTTAAAAAAAAAAAAAAATAACATACTTAGGAGTGGATCATATCAAATAGAATCATATTGTTCCAAGTCAATTTAACATTAATTTTTCCATAATAAAGGTGATTTCAGGGGTACTTGGCTGGCTTAGTTGGTAAAGCACGCAACTCTTTTTTTTTTTTTTTTAATGTTTTATTTATTTCTAGGAGAGAGAGAGAGAGACAGTGTGAGCAGGGGAGGGTCAGAGAGAGAGGGAGTCACAGACTGAAACAGGCTCCAGGCTCTGAGCTGGCAGTCAGCACAGAGCCCGACGCAGGGCTCGAACCCACGAACCGCGAGATCATGACCTGAGCGAAAGTTGGACGCTTAACCGACTAAGCCACCCGGGCGCCCCAAAGCACGCAACTCTTAATCTCGGGATTGTGAATTAGAGCCCACACTGGGTGTGCAGATTACTTAAAAACAAAATCTTAAGAATAAAAGATTTTTTTAACTTTTGGGGAGGGGTTTTAGAGAGGATGTTTCATACACAATCCATGGTTTATATAATGACTTGTAAGTGTGAAAATAGATCATATCACCTAGTTTTGTCGATCCTCAGTCAGGCAATGCATAAAGAATAAAAGAAAAGTAAAAATCCATTCTTGTTTAAAAGACCTTCGAAAGAGATTCACTGAACTTTCTCACTGTCAGAAAATATTTTACTACTAGCTAACTCAAATCCGTCATGCTTAATATTAAGCCTAGTTTCCCTTGTTCTGTCTTCAATGTAAGAAAAAATATTGATTACCATACTTCCACAAAGCCCTTTATATGTTTAAAGATTTATTAAATCATTCCTTTTTCAATAGTTAAGTTCCTCGTTTTTTTTTACTGTTCTATACTTTATTCAACACCTGTCTTTCCTTGAAACACTTCCCTATGTTACATTCCTTACCTTGTAATTTCAGTTTTTAGCCGACAAAAATTCATAATACCAGGAAAATGAGAAGGTTTTTGGTTTAGAGTAAATATTAACTCTACTAAAAGTCAACAAATGGGACATTACATTTCACTGCACTGTATTTCAATTCAGAAGTACTCCCAATGCCATTTTCCTTTTGAAAAGGAATGAAGTTTTGTTAGGTAAAGGAATTTATATTCCCAGATCTATTTTTGATAACTTTTTTCTCTTTGATAATATCACTTCATTTTTTTTTAATTTTTACATATCTTACAATCTATATTTTATCATCATTTAATCAAGGATGCTTTGGTTATCCCCTCCCTAGCTCACCATGTTACATTCATAGCATTTTTAGTAGATTCCAACATTTTGAACATTTAGAACTGAAAACATATTTTGTGGATGATCCTCTTGCAATTAGGTTACGTAAGTGGTAAAGCTTAAAAAGAAAAAATTTCAGGGTTCGGTTCATGAGTTCAAGCTCTGCGTCCAGACTCTGTGCTGACAGCTCAGAGCCTGGAGCCTGCTTCATTCTGTGTCTCCCTCTCACTCTGTCCCTCTCCAACTCTCAATCTCTCTTTCAAAAATAAATAAACATAAAAATTTTAAAAATAGGATGAATTAAAGGAATATTTCACTTTCCAATTATTATCTTAGAATTTTTAGAATATTTTTCATCATGTGCATATAAAACTTTTACTAAAAAAACTAACAGAAGTCTATTAAATTTAGCATAGTTTTGAGCATGTGCTAAAACTAATCCACATCAGTATTCACAAAGGGGGAAAAAACCGTTTAGAACAAATCTTAACCCTGGAGAAGCTCTTAAGGACATACATAGTATTTTTTCCATCAAAAGGAAAAGTGTTTACAACTGAAAACAGTCTTCCTAGCTATTATTAGGAAATGATGCTTACTCATGCAGACAATTGAAATTTGAGAATTGACAGAGTTTAATGTGGTAGTCTTTGTGGTGCATTTGCACTCAAATACAAGTGCAAACAGCACCGTGATATTAAAGGGCTTGTCTTCTCTGTACGTCAATGAACATTTCTCCAGGAGGCACAGTAGTTATGATTTGATCTATATCTATGTACGGTGCCAACTAATCAAGTAAAGTTTTCCCTTGCCATAAAAGATTTTGTGAATTTTACAGCAAAGTCATGATCATGTTTTTTAAAATGCAAAGTGACATTTCCGCTCTTCTTGAGTGGGGACTGACATTTCCCCTTGAGTCTTCCTAAAGCCCGTTTCCTCATAAATATCCTACCGCTCCTTAAATAGAGTTAAAAGTCATTTAGTTTTTTATTAAAAATGACTGCAATAACATGAAGCTTTTTCTGAGGATGAAAATTATGCTAACCCAATGTACACATTTCACACAAAAAGTTTTTGTTGGCAAGAGGCCTAAGTATTATCTAATTATTCTCTTTTCTTTCACAAGCTTACTAGCTACACCGAAAAGCCCTCTGTTGTTGAAATAAATCTCATTTTTTCGGTTATAGTTCTTATCATGCTGGAAGTTAGGTAATATTGAAAAATCTTATGTTGTGAAAACATATATTTAGATCATCCAGTGATCTTATAATCACTCAAAGCACAAATCAATCATGTTTGCATGATAACCAGATTCTAAAAAGTGGAACATACTCATGTCAACAAGTAATTGGTGGCTAAATTAAATCAGCTTTATTTAAACTACTTTGTGTGAATAAAGCATTTTTCAATTCACTGAAATTAGAGACAAAAATACCAAATCAAGTACAGAAATATAAACTTTAAAAAAATGTTTAACATGTAATATAGCTTTGCATATAGCTTTCTTTCCTTTTCTATTTCTTTCATTCCTCTTCCACATACATATACTTATATATGTATGTATGTATGTATATATGTGTGTGTGTATATAAACATATGTAAATGTGTGGATACATATAAATATGGACATAGATATGGACAGATAAAGACACACATATACAGAGAGAAAGATTTATTTGAAGGAATTGGCTCATGCAGTTGTGGAGTATGGCAAGTCCAGAATCTGTAGGGTAGGCAGCAGCTTGGACACTCAGGGAAGAGTTGATATTATAGCTCAAGTTTAAAGAGACCCTCAGGGGGGCGCCTGTGTGGCTCAGTTGGTTGAGCCTCCAACTTTGGCTCAGGTCATGATTTCACAGTTCATAGGTTCGAACCCTGCCTTGGGCTCTGTGCTGACAGCCAGCTCAGAGCCTGGAGCCTGCTTCAGATTCTGTATCTCCCTCTCTCTCTGACCCTCCCCTGCTCATGCTGTCTCTCTCTCTCTCTCTCAGAAATAAATAAAACATTAAAAAAAAATTAAAGACAGACTCAGGGCACTATAATCATTTCTTTTAAGGCATTCCACTGAATGAGGCCCACCCACAGTACAGAGACTACCCTGCTTTACTCAGTCTATGACTTCGTTGTTAATCTCAGTCTAAAACTGACCTTCACATATCTAGGCTAGTATCTGACCAAATATCTGGGTGCCATGGCCCAGCCAAGTTGGCACATAAAATTAACCTCTCTTCCTCACCCTCCTCCTGCACCTTCTACAAGGAGGCTTTAATTTTCATTTTCTCTATGAAATATTCCTCTGGTCAGTATTAATTGTTTCTGATAAAGTTTGCCAAAATATTTCTATATTTTCCTTTCCTGACTCGTTCTTTTTTTTTCTTTAATGAATCATTAAATGAGTTGGACTTTTTTAGGCTATATATTTGCAGAAGACTTCTGTGGAAGTGTAAGGATGGAGTAATGCGGGGCCATGTGCGTTCTCCTTCCCAGCTGGTCTAGAGACAGCAACTTTCCAGTATGGCTTATCTGTGTGAATCCCTGTGAAACCTGTCCTTCTCTGCTTCCGGTAACCAGAATAAGTTGCCATCATTGTCTCCCCCTCAACTTTTTGCGTTCTTTCATCCTTTGTTGAACAGAGTTCAGATACATGTAGAACACATAGTAATGGGATATGGGTCACTGAATGGTCTACTTACATGAAATTCTTGAAAGGACAGGGGAAGGATTTTGAGATAATCTTTCCACAGCTAAATGTGAAAATACAAGGGGATAGTCTTCATGTGTTAGCAAAAGAGGCAGGAAGTTCAGTAATTAGGTGGTTATGGTAGAATCATGAAGTCTCCTACTGTTAGTGTCATAGTCAGTATAAACAACTCAGGTGTTCACACATCCAGCTAGCCTTACCCATTAGCCATAGCTTCTGAGCCCAGTAACAGAGGACAACAGGTATATTTTTCATACTAGTTTGAATAAACTGGCCTGGGTTGTCACCCTTTGAAGAACTTCAGCACTTTATGTTCTCTCTAGCACTGGCTGAAACTATATCAACAAATGTTATCCAAACTTTCAATAATATTTTTTAAAGTTAATATGTTCCTTTGATTCATGCATGGGAAGAAATATGTGTTGATAAACAGAAATATGCAGATAGAATAAATACTTTCTAAAATTTTTAAATAAATTCGGGACAAAACTTCTTTCACTGACATGCTTGCAAATAATCAGATTTATTTGGAAATAGCTACTTTTTCAGGCTCTTTCTTACAGTTTTGCTAGCTGAATCAAAATTTAGAAGAATATGGTATTTGCAATCCTTTATTAAAATCTAATCTTGAGATAGTCTTGGCCTACTTTTAAAATTAAAAGTTTTCATAGTTTAGTGAAAATCAGATGAATTTTTAGTTATTGCTATCTTTACAGGAAACTTCTCTTATTTACTATTGAGCCATCATATCCTAATTTATGTAGGTTAAAACATTGTAATAACATAACTATTAAATCCTGCTGCTTTTATTTCAAGAAAATCAAAGCAGACTGGAACAGCATAGATAATATATAGTAATTCATGAATATACTAACAAGAAGGTCTGTTCTAATTATAATACATTGAGCATTAGTGAACTTATTCCTATCTTGGAATCAAATACTTTCTCCTTTGCTTCTCTGTGTCCCCCAACACACAAAAGTATTCAATGGTTAGACTTCAGATGACAATGGCTTCAGCTACAGATATTTGGAATTAAGGAAAACTGAAGCTTAAAATTATTAAAAGAATATTCACTGAATTTCTATAAGCCTGTCATTAAATAGTAGATTCTGATACTAACTAGTTGGTTGACTTTAGAAGTTGTAAAATTTTATAAAATCCTCAAGGCATCGACGTCTCATTTTACTTACAGTACAATCAATCTTCTTGAAATAAAACTAGCAAGATTTTCTGGTTACATTATTAAGCAATAAACCCAGTATAACACTGTTAAAATATTAACTTGAAATAAATTATTTATATCCATTCTAATGATATCGTTAAGCATTTTTAAGTCTCTTCATAGCCAGTATTCTCCCTGTATATGATGAGAGAGATAAATACGTTAATAAAGTAGATTTTTTTAATCAACATTTGCATTTCAAAATATTTATAAAGTGTAAACAAAGATTATCTAAGATTAGGTGTAGGTACAGACTGAGTGTGAAGTTAGAGGGAAATGGATGGTTAAGGTTAGTATACTGGAAACTCTCCAAGCTCAGCCCAGGTCCCCTTAGATCCCTTGTCTCTTAGGTATGTGACACTTGCCCAGCTTTACAGTGTGTTTGATTTTATAAGCAAGCCCTCAGCTGCAACTGTTGTTTAGGAGACTGCCCTTGGGGTACTGGAAAAGATTTGCTTATACAAGCAGAGAGGAGAGGTAACTCACAGTCGTGTCTTAGTCAATAAATAATGAACACAAGTATAAACCCAGCTCTTGTTCCCAGAGCCAGAAAGAAGAAACATCTAGTGTAATTTCTGGTTGAGGCTGGGACATGGCTGAAAATTGCACCCTTTGCTGAATTGCTCCCCTTCCTCCTTCTCCTTCCTCCACTCCTTTCTTGGTTTGCTTACAAATGTTTCCTTAATGTATTACATGCAAATGAATCCCCATCTAAGGATCCGCTGCTGAGGAACTTTTGTAATACCTTTAAATTAGAGCAAGTAGGGCATGGATAGGTTTGAATGAAAATAACCATAAGTACTATCTGTAATTTTTTTTAGAAAAACAACCTAGGGGCGCCTGGGTGGCTTAGTCGGTTAAGCGTCCGACTTTCGCTTGGGTCATGATCTCGCGGTTCGTGGGTTCAAGCCCCGCGTCGGGCTCTGTGCTGACTGCCAGCTCAGAGCCTGGAGCCTGTTTCAGTCTCCCTCTCTCTCTGACCCTCCCCTGCTCACGCTGTCTCTCTCTCTCTAAAATAAAACATTAAAAAAAAAAAAAAAAAAAAGAAAAACAACCTAAATTTTTCGTTTTTATCTTCATTAAAACCACCTGAATTACCAATTGTTTATATAAAATGAGAGTAAAATAATACCTCAAATGAAATTGTGGAGGAAATGAAAGGCTTTGTGAAGAATTACTAAATAATTACTAGATAAATTACTAGATAATTTCAACAGTGAGGAAAGAGTAAACAAGAACAACAACAGATTGGATGCTATGGCTTCTCTGGCAAGATGGCAGAGAAGTAGGGGGCTCTGTACATTTCACTCTCCCCCATCTCTCACAAGGAGAAAGCCTGAAGCCATAGGAACCCTTACAGAATCCAGGAGTTTCGGAGGAAAAGGAGACAGAGTCCACTGAGAAAACCTTCTAGTGTGAGTGTGAACTGGGGAAGATAGAAACGGGCCGGGACGGGAGACAGGAGGGTGGGAAGGGAGCCCCCTATGCGAGGAGCTGCGGGGAATCCACAGGAAAAGAGAGGCTGAAACGGCTCAAGGAACTGTCCCTGTCCCTGGAGAAGAGAAACCTCAGCTCAGGACACAGAGAGATCCATTTCCAACTGTGCAGCTGACCTTGAACTGGACGCACTGGTCCCAAGCCACTCTGGTATAAATTGCTCCTATGCTCCAGCTCGACCTTGAGGGGAAGGAGTGCACCTGAGACCACTCCTCTGCTCTTCTGGCTGAGCTCCATCCCCTAGCTCAGCTCAGCTTGATTCCCAGTGGGGAGGTGGCTTGCCTGAAACTGCTCTGAGGGACTCAGCCTTCAGGTTTATATTTTGGACGATATCAATGGGTCCCTTGGACTAAGATCTGGAAACGAGGCATGGCTCGGGACATAGAGACCAGCCTTTTATATGCCAACAAACCGGAAAACATAGAAGAAATGGACAAATTCCTAAACACACACTCACTACCAAAATTCACATGGGAAGAGAGAAAATCTGAAGAGACCCATAACTAGTGAAGAAATTGAATCAGTTATCAAAAATCTCCCAACAAATAAGAGCCCTGGGCCAGATGGCTTCCCTGGAGAATTCTACCAGACATTGAAAACAGAATTAATACCCATTCTTCTCAAACAATTCCAAAAAATAAAAATCAAAGGAAAACTTCTTGGACTCATTCTACGAAGCCAGCATCACTCTGATTCCCAAGCCAGACAGAGACCCAGCAAAAAAAAAAAAAAAGACAACTACAGGCCAATATCCTTGATGAATATGGATGCAAAAATCCTCAACAAGATACTTGCAAATCAAATCCAACAGCACATAAAATTATCCACCATGATCGAGTGGGATTCATTCCTGGGTTACAGGGCTGGTTCAATATTCACAAATCAATCAATGTGATATATCACATTAACAAAATAAAAGATAAAACTGTGATCCTGTTGATAGATGCAGAAAAAGCATTTGACAAAATACAGCATCCCTTCTTAATAAAGATCCTCGAGAAAGTTGGGATAGAAGGAAATTACTTAAACATCATAAAAGCCATCTATGAGAAGCCCTCAGCTAACATCATCCTCAATGGAGAAAAAATGAGAGCTTTCCCACTTGAAATCAGGAACACGACAGGGATGTCCACTCTCACCACTGTTGTTTAACATAGTGCTGGAAGTCCTAGCATCAGCAATCAGACAACAAATGGAAATAAAAGGCATCAGAATTGGCAAAGAAGAAGTCAAACTTTCACTTTTCATGGATGACATGATACTCTACATAGAAAACCCGGCAGACTCCACCAGAAGCCTACTAGAACTGATCCAAGAATTCAGCAAAGTTGCTGGGTACAAAATCAATGTACAGAAACTGGTTGCATTTTTATACACCAGTAATGAAGCAACAGAAAGAGAAATCAAGAAACTGATCCCATTCACAATTGCACCAAAAACAATAAAATACCTAGGAATAAACCTACCAAAGATATAAGAGATCTGTATGATGAAAACTATAGAAAACTTATGAAGGAAATTGAAGAAGACAGAAGGAAATGGAAAAACATTCCATGCTCATGGATCAGAAGAATAAATACTGTTAAAATGACATTCCTACCCAAAGCAATCTATACATTCAATACAATCCCAATCAAAATTGCACCAGCATTCTTCTCAAAGCTAGAACAAACTATCCTAAAATTTATATGGAACCACAAATGACCCTGAATAGCCAAAGTAATATTGAAGAAGAAAACCAAAACAGGAGGCATCACCATCCCAGACTTTAGCCTCTACTACAAAGCTGTCATCATCAAGACAGTATGGTATTGGCACAAAAACAGACACATAGAACAATGAAATAGAATAGAGAACTCAGAATTGGACCCCCAAATGTATGGCCAACTAATCTTTGACAAAGCAGGAAAGAGTATCCAATGGAAAAAAGGCAGCTTCTTTAACAGATGGTGCTGGGAGAACCGGACAGCAATATGCAGAAGAATGAAACTAGATCACTTTCTCACATCACACACAAAAATAAACTCAAAATGAATAAAGGACCTGAACGTGAGACAGGAAACCATCAAAACCCTAGAGGAGAAAGCAGGAAACAACCTCCTTGACCTCCACTGCAGCAATTTCTTACTGGACATATCCCCAAAGGCAAGGGGATCAAGAGCAAAAAATGAACTAATGGGACTTCATCAAGATAAAAATCTTCTGCATGGCAAAGGAAACAATCCATAAAACTAATAGGCAACCGACGGAATGGGAAAAGGTAGTTGCAAATGACGTATCAGATAAAGGACTAGTATCCAAAATCTATAAGGAACTCACCAAACTCCACACCCAAAAAATGAACAATCCAGGGAAGAAATGGCCAGAAGACATGAACAGACACTTCTCCAAAGAGGACATCCAGATGCCTAACAGACACATGAAATAATGCTCAGCATCTCTCATCATCAAGGAAATACAGATCAAAACCACACTGAGTAACCACCTCACACTGGTCAGAGTGGCTAAAATGAGCAAATCAGGAGACTCTAGATGCTGGCGATGATGTGGAGAAATGGGCACCCTCCTACATGGTTGGTGGGAATGCGTACTGGTGCAGCCCCTCTGGAAAACAGTGTGGAGGTTCCTCAAAAAATTAACCATAGAGCTCCCCTATGACCCAGAAATAGCACTGCTAGGAATTTACCTACGGAATACAGGAGTGCTGATGCATAGGAGCATATGTACCCCAATGTTCATAGCAGCACTCTCAACAATAGCCAAAACATAGAAATAGCCTAAGTGTCCATCAACTGATGAATGGATCAAGAAGATGTGGTTTATCTATACAATGGAATACTCCATGGCAATGAGAAAGAATGAAATCTGGCCATGTGCAGCAACATGGATGGACCTTGAGGATGTTATGCTGAGCGAAATAGGCAGGCAGAGAAGGGCAGATACCATATGTTTGCACATATAGGTGGATTAGGAGGAACTTAACGGAGGACCATGGGGGAGAAGAAGGAGAAAAATAGTTGGGGAGAAGGAGGGAGGCAATCCATGAGAGACACTTGAATGCTGAGAACAAACTGAGGGCTAATGGGGGTGGGGGAAAGGGGAAGAGGCATGATGGACATGGAGGATGGCACTTGTTGGGATGATCACTGGGTGTTATAGGGAAACCAATTTGACAATAAACTATTTAGGAAAAAAATAAAATTAAAAAATTAAAAAAATTAAAAAACAGTAACGACAACAAAATGTAAAGTTAAGGGTATTTTGTAAAGTTATTAGTTTAAATACAACCATTAGGAAAAAAACCTTATAACTTTGTAGAAAATAATGGAATGACACATTTAAAATACTGAATGAAAAGTATGAAGTCAGATAAATGTAAAGGCATAATTGTGAAACCATAGCTTAAAAATATCAGGAATGAAAAAATACTACCAGATCTTTTTTTTTTTTTATAATTTATTTCTAGGAGAGAGAGAGACAGTGTGAGCAGGGGAGGGTCAGAGAGAGAGGGAGTCACAGACTGAAACAGGCTCCAGGCTCTGAGCTGGCAGTCAGCACAGAGCCCGACGCGGGGCTCGAACCCATGAACCGCGAGATCATGACCTAAGCGAAAGTCGGATGCTTAACCAACTAAGCCACCCAGGCGCCCCCCACCAGATCTTTTAAACATTAAGAAGATAATAAAAATTCCCTTCTCTGGGAATGGTGGATTAAGAGTTTATTGAATACCTGCATGAAGAAAACATTTGTTATATTAAAGACAAAAACTATTAATGTAAAAAATGATGACTGGACATTAAATTTAAAAACTTCTGGTAATCAAAATCACCATTAGGGGAATGTAAAAGTAAACCACAGATTAGGAGAAAAAATTAGCAATACATATATTAAAAAAAAAAAAAGACATCCAGAATAATGAAGACTTTTAAAACCAATAGGAAAAAGACAGCTCAATAAAAACATGCAAAAAACTTAAGAAGCTACTTCACGCAAAATGTATATGTCTGTAAATACTGAGTAAACATTGAAATTCTGTCGAATTACATTAGTCATTATAAAAATGTTAATTAAAACCATAGTGAGAGACAACCAAACACTCACTAAAAAGGTTAAAACACAAAAGACAAAAAAAAAAAAAAACTCAACAAGATTTGGTGAAAATGTTGAACAACTGGAATTTTCATATTCTAGTGGTAAATAGGTACAAGCATTTTAAGAAAATATACTTACTAAAATTAAGCAAGTAAATTCTCCATTATCCAACAATTCCACACCTGAATATAAAAATATATACACTAGAATGTTCTTGGTAGCTCTATTGGAAATAGGCAATAATTGAGGACAATCCAGGTGCTCTTCTATAGTATTCTTCTATAAGATATCACAGGTTGAACCCTCTCTGGAAGAAGATTCTGAGACAGAGCTTGGAGTGGAAGATGATTACTAGGGATGGATACCTATGGAAAGATGGCAAAGGAAGTGCTGCCTGAGCATCAGAGTTGTCTAAATGGGGTTGAAATAAGGGGTCAAGTGCCAGGACCCACACTGGCCTCTCTGGATGGCAATCACAGCAAGGAAGTGACAATGTTTGCAGCTCTTGCCATGAGAAATGAAAACTGGTATCTCCTTCTGCTACTATTGGCTCATGTTGGATATAAGCCTACTGGTATTGACCAGGCCTCACAATATTCCATCTCAGACCCTTATTCTGAATACAGATACCTCATAAGGAAAAGCATATTCCTGCCTTTACAAAAGAGATTTTATATGAAAGCTCTATGGGCGATTGTCAAAAGGCTCTTCCTATGGGCCTTGCAGATCCGAGACTTAGGGGGTTAAGAACACAAGAATTACAATTAAGCCTGGCCCTGAAACCAAGGGCCTATTTTGGGGTTAAGAGCAAAACATAGTTACTACATATATCTTTGCTAATTGGTGAAAGATAACAGTCCCTTCCTCAAGGCCTACTTTCCACAAACACCCTCTCTTACACTGGCAGCTGGGATGAGGATAGATAAGAGTAGCTAAAACATAACCCAGGGGCAAAAGATTGACCCATTCAGGGTCCCCATGTTAGTCTCCACAAACAAACCAATTCAGAAACATTCATCCTCTTGAGAGCCAGACAAAATACTCCTAACTTATCTATATACAATTTGACCTATATGTTATCCTATTTTTCACTAAGAACATTCTGTTATTTCCTTGGTTGGAATAATTCTACTATTGTTATCACAAAAGACCTCCCATTGTAAGAAATTCCTTCCTATGACTTCATCTTGTTGCTGAACCTTTAAATAAAGGCACAAAAACCAACAGGACAGAGATGCCTGCCTGGTGATCAGAAAGAATCTCCAGGGCATCTCTCTCTCTCTCTCTCTCTCTCTCTCTCTCTCTCTCTCTCTCTCTCTCTCTCCCTCCCTCCCTCTCTCTCTCTCTCTCTCTCTCTCTCTCTCTCGCTGACACAGTCCATCCTTCAGGGACCCCTGGATCTGCCGGAGCCGGCTCGACCTCCGGCAGTCAAGCTCAATAACCAGACATGGACAGTCACAGAAAGTGTATAACATAAGAGGAAATCCTCTGCAGCTGAAACAGAACAGGTAAAGATGATAGCAGCTGGGGTGCCTGGGAGGCTCTTTTGGTTAAGCACCTGAATTCAGGTCAGGTCATGAACTCACAGTTTCTGAGTTCAAGCTCCGCATCAGGCTCTGTGCTGTCAGTTAGGGCCTGGACGCTGCTTCAGACTCTGTGTCCTCCTCTTTCTGCCCCTCGCCCACTCACACTGGGTATCTTTCTCTCAAAAGTAAATAAACATTAAAAAAATTTTTTAAATGATAGCAGGCGGCTGACAGTGCTTTTACCAGCTGGGCGGCAAGCCTTCTTAATTTTATTTTTGGTGGGGAGGACGCAGGAAGCCTTCTTGAAGGAAGATCTGAGCAGCCTTTCTCAACGTTAGCAGTTAATGGAATACTATGGCAATGACAATGAACAACTTACCACTACATGAAATATGGGCAAATCCTACAAACATGAAAAAATGACTTACTTCTATTTATATGAAGTTCAAAAACTGGAAAAGCTAAACCTGATTTTCATAGCCAGTATATGACTCCCAAAGGGGAATGGTAATTGACTAGGAGGGGTCAAGGGGCTTTTTGGGCAATGTTAACATTCTGTTTATTGATTGGCTGCATACTACACTTGTGTGATCACTTTGTTAAAATCAATTCAACACAAACATTATGATTTGGATGCATATTCTGTGCCAGGAAAAGGCAACTACAAAGTGATTGATAGTTATGCCCCAAATGCAGCAACAGCTTTCATAGAGTAGAAACAACGGGTAATGTAAGGAGAGATAGACAGGAACTCACCAATCACAGGGATATTAAGAGACCTCTCATCACTAAGTGGACCAAATGTTTATAAATGCACATGATATAAAAAACAGAATCAAAAGTATGTGGTATTATTTTACATAAATATTTGAACCAGGATGACAATATACATTCTCAAATGTTTATAGAACATTCATTAATAACTTCCCACATTAGACCACACACACAAAACACATTTTAATTGTTCCCAAAGGATGAAAATTAACAGAAACAGCTTTCACTGAGCAAAATGAAACAAAACCAACACTAGCAACATAAAAGAAATGAAAAGGCCCTGGGATGCCTGGGTGGTTCAGTCGGTTAAGCATCCAACTTCAGCTCAGGTCATGCTCTCACAATTAGTGAGTTCAAGCCCCATGTTCGGCTCTGTGTTGACAGCTCACAGCTCAGAGCTGGAGCCTGCTTCAGATTCTGTGTCTCCCTCACTCTCCTCCCCTCCGCCGTTCGCACTCTCTCTCAAAAATAAATAAATGTTAAAATTAAAAAAAAAAAAAGAAAGGTAAAGGTCCTTTCATTGCTAAATAAAAATAACCTTTAAATCAAAGGGGAATACAAAGTAAATTTAAAGATTTTTTTTAAGATAAAGTGAAAATAAAATGTATCAAAATGTACGAACTACAGCTATGAAATGCATCTAAGAAGTTTCTAACTCTTTTACATACACATACACAGAGGTTTATCAAAATTTCTTCCTGTTGGAATCCTACCCTTCCTTTCAGATCCACCTGAAATTAATTCTTTTACTGAACATCTCTCTTTGCTCTCCAACCCAAATAGAAGCTTGCCTTATTCAACAGAGAAGACATAAATAAATTAATTTGATCTCAAAGATTTAAATAGACATAGGAATGTGTTCATACATCTTTACTGATACTTTCATTTCTTATTGTTCCTTATGTTTTATTTATCAACTTTGATTAAACCTCAGTCTGACCCAAAAGCTAGGCCAAATTTTATAGATCTTTAACTATATTGATCACTTTGCTTTGTTAGTAGATGATATTTAATAAATGTTTTGAACTAAATCAAAACTGTCTAAAAGTTACCTGTCCATTTATCCAGCTTTTATTTTCTTCATCTAGTATTTTCTTAAGGAATTAAAAAATATTTTAATGTTTTTTATTTATTTCTGAGACAGAGAGAGAGACAGCGTGAGTAGGGGAGGTCAGAGAGACAGGGAGGCAGAGAATCTGAAACAAGCTCCAGACTCTGAGCTAGCTGTCAGCACAGAGCCTGACGTGGGGCTCGAAACCATGAACCGTGAGATCATGACCTGAGCTGAAGTCAGACGCTTAACCGTCTGAGCCACCCAGGCGCCCCAGGAAAATTTTAATATATACAATTACAATTATGATTTCAATATTTGTATTTCACACAAATCTCTATATAGAAAGCCAGTGACATGCAACTCTGCACATTCTCATTCAAGTGAAGTTTTCAGTTCTGAATCAGTATTTCTTAATTAGTAATTTTGAAAAAGCTTAATATTTGGATGGGACCTATCTTTCTCCCAGTGTCTCTCTACGAACAATAATCATTGGTAGCAATTAAGACTGCCTAATCTTTGATGAGCATATTTTAGTTCACTTATGAGTTTCTCTCTTGCTTCTTTTATCTCTTAATAATAGACTGATAACTTTTAATGTTATATCCCTTCCCTTTTCATAGCAGAAGCTCAGGTCAGTTCAGGTTGAATTTTCCCAAGTGCTTTGATAATCAGAATAATGTTTCTGGTGTGAACACAAAAACTACTGGTATAAATAATATGCCAGCATGCCAAAAAATAAATGGTGGAAGCATTCCAGAATGGATTAAATTCACTGAATGGTCGTTAATAAGGTTTTTACTCAGGGGTGATTCTTCTTTCTCATTTTCTCTCTCTGTGCTAGCAAGTCCAAAAACAGTTTTCCCTAATGAATTATTGAATTGGTCAAGATAAAATAATATAAATGAATATACAAAAATTTCTATTAAATGATACAATCCTAAAGACTTTTACAAACTCACTTATTATGTAAAATAACTTTAGATAGCTGAAGAGCACAGAAACAATAAGATGAATAAAT
The DNA here is from genome assembly GCA_017311185.1 of Proteles cristata cristata. Lineage (NCBI taxonomy): Eukaryota > Metazoa > Chordata > Mammalia > Carnivora > Hyaenidae > Proteles > Proteles cristata. The sequence goes on from JAESUZ010000553.1 coordinate 724,809, forward strand.
ACTTGGCTGTGACACAAGAATTCTAAAGATATATTATTTCTATATAAATATGGTTTTAGGGAAGGCACACTTTACATATCTGGTGGAGCCTGCAACTGAAGAAGAAGGCAGGGGAAAATAGTAGTTACTTCATGCTGCTGAGTAAGGAGTCATTTTTACAATAGAGGGGGTTGATTTTCATATTGCACACAAATGAGTCACATGATTCACAAGTTAGACATTTATAAGGAAAAAATTTATATTGATATACTAATTTTGATAGATGCTTCCCACAGCCAAGAGAAAAAATTACATTATGTGCCTTCTTCCTTAAAAATCCAGGCATTCCCTCTTTGTTTCTCACTGCAAATATAAACTAGAGGCAAAAAAAAAAAAAAAAATAGTACATTTGCAGGTAAGAAAAGTGTCACTATGGGAAAAATAAAGACCATAAGGTCATTACATTGGAGAAATAATTTTATGGACTCTTTTGTCTTTTCTATTACACATATGTATGAAAATTGTCTCCTTCATAAAGTTCTGAGTTTTTCAAGTGCCAGCTATTAGCTTTTTAAATCATTCACTCAGAAATATGCTAATATGGTACTTACACATTTTAATAAATCTTTTTTTAACCTCAAGATTATTCTTTAGGTATTACTTTTTTTTTTTTTTGCATTACTACTAGGAATTACGGGCTTTGGGGTTAGATGTAGCTGTGTTTGAATTACTTCACTGACCTGCTGTGTTAGCTTGGAAATTTTAGTATTACTTCATTGAGCTTCAGTTTTAAAAAATACAATGATTTAAAAAAAAAGCTATCTTGTAATGTTAGTTTGAGAATAAAATAATAAATATAAAGGGCCTTGCAGAATGTCTAACATAATGTATCCTAAACAGAGAGTGTTGGAAACATAATAATACCATTAACATGATCATCATTATAAGATACTGCACCTGTCACAATAGCCCCTTCAGACTTTCCTAAAATTGTTTCATAATACCTGATGGTTCTTTTCTTAACTTCTATGAACCCTCATGCACTGAGATTATAACCTGCAACAACAGTAATCTAGAAGAGATTACTATCCACACATTGCAAGAAGATTTAACTTGCTGTCTTGTTTGAAGTAGTAGAATAAGTCGTTTTCAAAGTATCTTAAATCAATAGTGTTTCAAAGTTCACTTAGTAGAAGGAAACCCTCAGTTAAAAAAATCTTCAAATTATCGATTAATGTTCAGTGATATAAAATAGCAAAATACAAAAGTTATATTTAACAAATATGTGATAAGTGGATAAATAAATGCAGTGAGTCCCCTAAGATATACTACTGTAAAATTTCTTCCTTCATGTGGCATTGGATCATAAAGTCCTCCACTTTCTAGAGGTGAGTGTGGGACTAATATAATTGATATTCTAGTTACTCATAGAGAGTCCTTCCCTTGCAAGTTCTAAGAAACAGGGTGGTCCACTTCATGCCTGTTTGGCATATTCTGTGTTTCTCTTTAAAAATTTTTGCACCTTTGGGAACGTCTGGGTGGCTCAGTTGGTTAAGCATCCAACTTCGGCTCAGGTCATGATCTCACAGTTCGTGGGTCCAAGCCCGGCATTGGGTTCTGTGCTGACTGCCAGCTCAGAGCCTGGAATCTGCTTCGGATTCTATATCTCCCTCTCGCTCTGACCCTCCCCTGCTCTCTCTCTCTCTGTCTCTCTCTCTCATAAATAAATAAAACATCAAAAAAAATTTTTTTGCACCTTTGGTGACACAGTTAATGACCTTATTATGGTCTATTGTTTATTCAGCAAAGCATGAATTGCTTTATTTATTTTATCACTATCAGAAAAGTATTAAAAACACTAAATTAAGACGTGTAAATTTGCTCAATTAGTGTTATAACCTTTTATAAATCTCTTAATGGCTCCTGTCGTATAGCATTTCCCTTATGTTTAAGTTGAAATCTTTGACAAGATGTTACTGGTGATAAATATTCAAGTATTAGAGGACGTTAAGGAAATTAGATATAGAGAGATAGCAAATGACATATCAAATTGAGTGTTATGTGAATGTTTTACTTTTCCCATTGGTCGCAAAAAAATAATTGGATCTTAAACTTCACATATTTAGAAACAAACCATTTTCTCATTCTTTTGTATTCTCTCTTCCATAATTTCCAGACCACCTTTATGCTCTCTTGAGAGCAGATTCCAAGATAAAGATTCAAGTGCAAGAGGCTTATTTGAAAGATGCAGAAAACAATTTCAGAGTAGTGGAGAAATGAGAAAGGAAAAGGTAGGAAGTGATCATCTAAACTTTAACCACATGGAGAAACTATGAGAAATAACACATATCTCAGAAATTTTCTATCTTATGGGCAAGAGAACAAGTAACTGGGGTATTTATATACCAACACTTATTCCTCATGGAGTTGATGCTATGCCCTGAGAGTATAATTTTATGCTGGTCAGGGTGACCCTGGAGGGAGAAAGGGATTCAAATAAAGCCCTCAGACATCAAGATATATGTCTTGGCAACTGGAAGGCCACTGGAATAGGCTGTCATGGTAGGGTACAAATATTTTGGGATATAAAGCTGGTATAGCCTTATAACAGGTAAAAACAGACATATTAACTCTGCAACTGTCACAAAAATAGCTGAGGAAGAGAGAGAAAGAAAGGGAGGAGAAGAGAGAGAAGAAAAAGGAGGAAAGAGAAAAGAAGAGAGAAGAGGTAATTCAAATGATCTTTTTTCCTCTCTTATGGTCAATGTTATCTTCTCATTTTATAAGGGTGATGAAAATAAAATTTTAAAAAATCAGTTTCGTTGCATATCCCCTTATTTGTCATAAGTAGCTATACAAAGAGGTACCCACTCAAATATCACAGAGCTCAACAAAATTGTAAAAAATGAGGAAGTCGGTTTGGAGAATAAAGTGGGAATCTTGTTAATTTCTTTTTTTAAATTTTTTAAAAACATTTATTTATTATTAAGAAACACAGAGAGACAGAGCATGAGCAGGGCAGGGGCAGAGAGAGAAACACACACACAAAACCTGAAGCAGGCTCCAGGCTCTGAGCTGTCAGCACAGAGCCCGACGCAGGACTCGAACCCACAAACCACGAGATCATGACCTGAGCTGAAGTCAGCTGCTTAACTGACTGAGCCACCCAGGCACTCTGGAATCCTGTTAATTTCAACAATATTCCAACTCAGTTTCACTTTTTTTTTAATTGAAGGTAAGTAAATGAAAATTTTTTCATACACAAGCAATTTACAGAGGTCAAACTTCATAGTTATAGAGGAAAGGCTGACATTCTTTCTGTGAAAACACCCAATATATACTGCAGTGGGAGATTTTGTGTTTTCTGTTTATACATTCAGATAATACTTAATTTATAACAAATTATTTCCTAACAATATTTTTTAATCTCTCTTTTTTTTGTCTTCTTAGAATTTTTTAATTAGAGTAAGTAGATCTGTGTTAAGACTTTCAGAAGTAGAGAACAAACAGACACCTGGGTGGTTCAGTCGGTTAAGCATCTGACTTCAGCTCATGGCGGTTCGTGGGTACGAGCCCGGCGTCCGGCTATGTGCTGACAGCTAGCTCAGAGCCTGGAGCCTGTTTCAGATTCTCTGTCTCCTTCTCTTTCTGACCCTCTCCTGTTCACGCTGTGTCTCTCTCTCAGAAATAAATAAGAAACATAAAAAAAAAAAGTAGAGACCAAAAACATGGACAAATATGTCTGAAGTAGAGACGAAAAACATGGACAAATATGTCTGAAGATTCCACCAATCTCAGCAGTGAGAACAATTATATAGATTAATAAGGTATCCCAGTTCATGAAAGTCTAACGTGAGGCATTGACACCCATCAGTTTAATTCCTAGACTCATCAAATTTTAGCGGGAGATTAAACTATGGCTAAAGTAGGAGTAACTACTTATAGACTCCAAAATGTGCCATGATAACAGATCTCTGATGGTCAAACCCTCAATTAACTCTCTTCACTTCATTTATATTTTATCATAAATATATAAGCAAGCTTCAAAACAAACCTGAATGGTAGATTTTAACAATATGTGACATTATTTTTTGATATTTGTAAGCCTCTCCATTTCTAGTCATTTAAATCTATACACCTGCATCTACCATGAGGTGCACAGCCTTTTCACTCAAGTTTGGATGGTGATTGACCCCAAAATATGATTATGTCCGCAATCATTTTATAAATAAACTTTATATTTTAGAAAAGTTTTGGATTTACAGCCAAGTTGTAAAGACATATGGAGAGCTCTCATTTATTCCGTAGCCAGCTTGCCCTATCATTAACATATTACATTATTATGTTACACATAATCACATTTATCACAAGTAATGGACCAGGAGTGATATATTTTTAACTAAATGCCACACTTTATTTGGATTCTATTAGTCTTCCCCTAATGTCCTTTTTCTGTTTCAGCATCCAGTACAGGTTACCATATAACATTCAATCATCATATGTCCTTAGCTTCCTCTAGACTGAGAATTTCTCAGACTTTCCTTGCTTTCCATGACTACCAGCTTTAAGGTGTACTGCACAGGTCTTTTTTAGAATGTTCCTCAATTTGGGCTTGTCTGGTGCTTGCCTAGTGGTTAAGAAAAAAAAAATTATAGTTTTGGGGAAGACCAGAGTTGAAGCGCTATTCTCATCCTATTAGATCAAGTATGCATACTTCAACATGATTTCATACTGATGATCCTTTAAATATTTTTTAATGTTTATTTATTTTTGAGAGAGAGAGAGAGAAAGAGAGAGAGAGAGAGAGAGAGAGAGAGAATGAGAGCAGAGGAGGGACAGAGAGAGAGGGAGACATAGAATCTGAAGCAGGCTCCAGGCTCCTAGGTGTCACTACAGAGCCTTATGTAGGACTTGAACTCACAAACTGTGAGATCATGACCTGAGCCAAAGGGAGATACTTAACCGACTGAGCCACCCAGGTGCGCTTGATGATGTTAACTGACCACTGGGTGAGATGTGTTGGCCATGTCTCACCACTCTGAAGTTTCTGTTTTTGTTTTGTTCCTTTCTGTACTCTGCTCTTTAGAAGTAAATCACTAAGCTCCACCCACACTTAAGGGATTGAGAATTAATTCCACCTTCTTGAGGGATGGGTACCTCCATAAATAATTTGGAATTCTCCTGTACTTGAGATTGTATCTTCTCCACTTTTAAATTATTCAATTATTTATTCATATCAATAGAAATTCACACATATTTATATTATACTTTGGGGTATAGTCCAATAGTATATTATGCATTTTGTTGCAGCTTTGGCTACTGGGAACTTTTCAGGTGGGTCCCTTTGACATACCTTCATTATTTTGTTATTTATTTTTTTGAGCACTTCCTCAATCATTTCTTAAATATTCAATTGTGTTCAACAAGTAGGGATAAAATGAACTAACCAACACAATTCTTGACACCAGAAAAGTTTAATTAAGCAGAAGTTGCTATTCCCTAAACGTTATAATTAAATTTATATTTTGTTTGTGTTTAGTGCCTTCAGATCTTGATATCTGAAAGTACTGAGTCCTTTTGTACTGAGATATATTTTACTAATTTTCATGACATTTATATATATATATATTTTTAAATGTTTTATTTATTTCTAGGAGAGAGAGAGAGAGACAGCGTGAACAGGGGAGGGTCAGAAAGAGAGGGAGTCACAGACTGAAACAGGCTCCAGGCTCCGAGCTGGCAGTCAGCACAGAGCCCGACGCGGGGCTCGAACCCACGAACCGCGAGATCATGACGTAAGCGAAAGTTGGACGCTAAACCGACTAAGCCACCCAGGCGCCCCAACATTTATATTTTTTTCAGAAATAATTTTAATTTTATTTTACTGAGCATGAATTGTATCAATTTTTGAATAATATAGCATGAACATTTATGATATTTACTATGTATTTTCCAAAGCTTATTAATTATGGAAATACAAAATGTATGTTGGCTATGCAATAAGATATCTGAGATATTTAGTTAAGAGTTACTTCTTAAATAAAGATTTTGTTTTGGGGACACTTGGGTGGATCAGTCAGTTAAGTGTCTGACTCTTGGTTTTGGCTCAGGTTATTATCTCACAGTTCTGAGTTCAAGCCCCATATTGAGCTGCGCTGGCAGTGTGGAGCCTGCTTGGGATTATTTCTCTCTCCCTCTTTCTCTCTACCCCTCCCTCACAATCTCTGTGTTTTTCTCAAAATAGAGAAAAATATATCTTTTTCAATATACAGTTCGGGAAACTACACTTCTTGGATCTACACTCCTTATATTAAGTACATTTTTTTTTTAATATTTTTTTTTAATAAATTTTTTTTTTAATGTTTTATTTATTTCTAGGAGAGAGAGCGTGAGCAGGGGAGGGTCAGAGAGAGAGGGAGTCACAGACTGAAACAGGCTCCAGGCTCTGAGCTGGCAGTCAGCACAGAGCCCGATGCGGGGCTCGAACCCACGAACCGCGAGATCATGACCTAAGTGAAAGTCGGACGCTTAACCGACTATGCCACCCAGGCGCCCCTAAGTACATTTTTAAAATTATGAATAAAATGATAATTTTGTTAAAACAACAGTCAATCAATAAAAGTAAAGCTGATTTTCCATGAATAGTATGCCCAAATCCAGCCACGCTCTGTAAATAGTTTCACCATTATCAGTTTACTGTTCTATTTCAAGATGGTTCAATATAATTACATACTTACATAAAAATCAAGGAAAAGCATACTATTCTTTCTTTCTAAAATTTTAAACAATTTCTCTGTGATTCACTCTTCCCATCTTTGTAATGTGTATAATATTTCTGTCTCATAAGTTTTGGGGATGATTACTCCATTTAAATATTTTCTTCTTAGGCCAATATCTGGCATACAGAAGATACAAAGAAATTTTTGAAATATACTAAGAATATTTTTATGAATACACATAAAATTTTCTAATATTTTTAAGCAGTGTTAGATTCCATAGAACGTATATCTTTGTGGTTTATTCAAATAATCCTTATTGATGAGTTTTTACATTTGTTTTAATTATTTTTTTATTTTTTACTATTTAAAATCTCCCTGTAATCATTGTTCTTGTGAAAGTTGCTTTGAACATATTTGTTGAAGTGTTGAGATGCAAATATGTGGAATTTTGATAGGTATTGTTAAATAGCCCTCTAACATGCCTTAAAGTATTTACATTCCAATGTTTATATCAAATGTTACATTGGACGTATTTCTTCAACTTTTTGTTATATTGATTGGTAAATAGGACATTTCTTATTTTAGTTGTGGTGTCCTTGATCTCCATCAAAACTAAACATGTTTTCATCTGTTACTAAATATTAGAATGTCCTATTCAGTAAACTGTCAGTTCTTAATCTTTATTTGACTTTCTATCCAGATATTTGTCTTTCTCTTTTTAACTTGCTATAAATATTTGAAATATTCCCTATCAATCTCTTGGTTTTTTAACTTTTTAAATGATATATCTTTCAGGGTAAGAAGTTCATGATACATCAATGTAATCTATCTTTTGCTTTGCATTTCATATTGTGTCCAAGATGATATTTGCTAATGAAATGTCAAAAAAATTACTTTCCCTTATTTTCTTCTAATTAAGTATTTGTATCTATTTTGTATTAATTTTATCAGGAATTTAATATATTTTGGTGAATAGTATTGTATAGATTTCTATTAGTTTTTTTTCAAATAGCCAATGACCACAAAACCATTTATTAACCTATTCTTTCACTAATGCCTTAAAATGCCACTGTTATAGTTAATTCCCACACTGAACTTTTTCTGAGCCCACTATTTTGTTTTACAATTTTTCAAAAATTATTTTGGCAATCTAATTAATTTTGTTCCTTGCATTAAGCTTTAGAACCAGTGCATCTCGTTACATGAAAACACTGCACCAATTTCTTAATTGGATTGCACTAAATTTGTGTATAAAGTAAGCTAGAAATGACAAATTATAATACTGAAGATTTGTAAACAGAAACATAGTATGTTTCTCTATTCAGGAGGAGTTTCTACTCTTAGGAGAGTTTTATATTTATCTTTATATGGGTATTATGTATTCAATTCAAATTTATTTTATACTTTTGTGATGATTTGGGATGATAACTTCTTTTTCTTTTATTTTAAATTGATTTTTGCTTATGCATAAAAAACTTTTTAATTCTTATGTTAATCTTATATCTACTCATATTGTTATTTTTTTATTTTAATGTTTCTTAATTTTATTGCATTTTGTAGATCAATTATATTTTCTGCATATAATGAAAGATTGTGTTTATACACAATCTAGTGTTTATACTTCTATTTTTCTTCCATACTATTCTTTTAAACTATAAATCTAGTGGCTTTTTATTATTGAATAGTATTAATGAGGGCAGTCATCTTATCTATGTTACTTAATTTGGATTGCTTCTAATTTTTTTCCTGAGTATGAATTTTGCTGAAAAATCTCTCTTCTCTTTCTCAATCAAATGCAAACACCTATTGGATGGATGTTGCATTTTCAACTGAAATGAATACATACTCTCTTTAATATATTTATGAACATTTCACTTCAATATTATTTTTGATGTTGAATCATTTTGGTATCACAAGGCGTGAGTGGGAAACTCACTTGGATCTAATACAGTATTGTTTTAATATACCTACACACTTAGTTAAATAATGTTTTATTTAAGATGTACACCTCAAGATGGATATATGAGATTGACTTTGGTTATTAGATTTATTTTGTTGTTTAAAGTTAACTTGTGTGTTTTCCTTTATTTTTGTGCTCTTACCTAGTTTTGATTGTGGGGATATTAATTTCATTAAATACACTGAATAGCTTTCATCATCGTTTGTGATCTATAATATTTTATGCAATTTGGAAATTATCTGTTCCCAATATTTAGACACTAAGCTCTTATAAAAGCATGTGGTACTAGTGTCTAATGTAAGTATAAATCTGTGACTTCCTTCTTACATTGCAATGAATTCTTCAATTTTGGGGGGGCAAATGTTTAGAATTTGTATAAACAAAGAATATTACCCATTGCTTCTAAATTAAGAGTATATTAGAGTTAAGAATGGAATAGTAATAGCCTGTGCCTTTTTCTAATTTGAAACTCTTCTTGTTAAACCCACTGTGTGGGTTTTAAAACCTGAATCCAGCCAAAGCTGGGTGCAGGAAAGGAAAGATAAGAGAGAAAAGCTTTAATTTGATGAAGGTAGAATTCTGAGTATCTTTAAATTATGGCTATTTGGCAATACCTTAGAAGGTCCAAACGTAAACAATGACATCTGTGTATACTTTTATCTAATCTCGGGGTAAGAGAGAGTAATCAAGCATGTTTGAAGTGTAAATAAAAACAAATAAACAGAGTTGCTTTCTGCTCACTCCCAATAGACTCCAGCTTACTCCAGAAACCATTTCCACTAGTGAGAAGTATTATTAAAATCTTCAGGATACAACTCTTACCACAGTAAGGAAACCTTTATAAATTATTATGAAGTTCATTTTATCTTCCCATTGCTTAGCCCTTCCCTATTTAAGAATAGTACCATTTCCCTACCACCATATCACTATTGAAGTATTTTTTTTCTAAAATGAAAAAAGCTTTCAAAGTTAATTCAAACTTCTGTCTCTAATGAAACAGATAGTTATTTTTGATTGACACTTGAAGTCTAAAAATGGCTGCTATTCTCACCCTGAGCTCAAATTCTATTCTTCAACAATTCAGAAAATACAATTACTCTACAGTTATATTCCCAGTATCTAGTGCTACAACCTGCTATATAATAGGTACTCAATAATGTTTAACACATGTATTTCTCATAGACACACACACTCATGTAGTGTACATACATACAGAAGTTAATGATCCATATTAACCTTTTCAGACCTCACCTGTTATTATATCCTAAGCCATATTTAAGTCAGAATAAACTGTCTTATGTCTATACATCCTACTCTAATTCAACCAGTCTGTAAGCAGAGACTTTACTTAATCCTTATTATCTTTGTTATATTTATTTGCAAACACTAAACTTCACTAAATTAGAGAAAAACACAGTTATGTATGGGTATTGAGACATGATTTAAAGAAATTTTTAGTGTTTATTTATGTCTGAAAGAGAGACAGACAGAGACAGAGTGTGAGCAGGGGAGGGGCAGAGAGAGAGGGGGTAGAACATCTGAAGTGTGCTGATAGAGAGATCCCAATGCCAGGCTCGAACTCGTAAACCAAACCGTGAGATCTTAACTTGAGCCTGAGTCGGATTGCTCAACTGACTGAGGTACCCAGGTGCCCCAAGACATGATTTTAAACAATAGAGATGGAACTTTAATACAGTATTTTCCCCCTTTAGAAACACAGCATCATTTTGCCCATGAGAACATGAGGAAATCAGGGCAATTCAGCAATGTGGTAAGAAATACTTGTAGACTGTTTTTGATGACTTTATTGAAGTTCTACTACCAAGAATAAAACACCCAAGGTGTATAATATATTTTGATTGTGTTTTTATACACTGATTCTTTAGTCTTTTCATCATATTTGACACCTCTGTGGTTCTAAAGGCAAGGATGACTGTTTTACATTTCAATACATTGAATTTCTTATATTGTAGTGTTTCTGGAGAAAAGTACAAAGGTAGAGTCACCCACACCCATAGTTGGTTTTTTTTTTTTTTTTTTTTACACCCTGTTGCAAAGATTTGTCTGCTTTGCTAATAAAGCCAATAGAATTCTGATGGAAGTGGTAACTTGTAAAGGAATGTTTGACATCAGGTAAAAACATGAACAGAGATCCAAACTCTGAGCTATATGAATTCCACAGAAAGGATTTGAAAATGTTGAGGAACACAATCCCCACTCCATCACCCCTACCTCAGGGTGGGGGAAATGTATTTTTTTTCTAGCATTTATTCAGTTTTGAGAGACAGAGAATGAATGGGGAAGGGGCAGAGGGAGAGGGAAACACAGAATCTGAAACAGGCTCTGAGCTATCAGCACAGAGCCTGATGTGGAGCTCAAACCCACAAACTGTGAGATCATGACGTGAGCTGAAGTCGGGTGCTTAACCAACTGAGCCACCCAGGTACCCCAGAAATATACTGTTTTTGAATTTACAGAGAAACTCTTTTACTATCTTTTTCTACCAACTCTTAAACTCTCAGAAGCTGTATCTCTACCATCCAGCTCAGAGTGGAGTATAAATGATTAACAACGAAAAACAAAACCAAAACCAAAACAAAACAAAAAACTAAATTAAACTAAAAAACACTTAAGCTGACTCCAGTTATCTCGAGTTTTGAAGGAAAACATGACTCCAAATGGAAACGAACAGGTGATTGGAGGTGGTCATGGATATATGAGTTCTCTTTTTGATTCTTGTATGATAATGGATAGACGTATTTACCAAGGGCAAAGTATTATATAAATAATAAATGTTAAAAAATAAAAATAAGGGAGTTTATTTAGGGCAGAATTCAGGAGACTTTGCTGTTAGGAAAAAATGTAATAAAAATATCTAATATACATGTTGTCAATGGCCAGCAGATGACTTACATGTATATTATTACACAAGACCTATCATTTAAAAAAATTTTTTTTAATGTCTTTATTTTATTTTGAGAGAGACAGAGTGATCAGAGGAGGGGCAGAAAGAGAGGGAGACACAGAATGTGAAGCAGGCTCTAGGCTCTGAGCTGTCAGCACGGAGCCTGATGCAGGGCTTGAACCCACAAACTGTGAGATCATGACCTGAGCCAAAGTCGGATACTTAACCAAGTGAGCCACCCAAGAGCCCCATACAAGACCTATCCTTAAACTAAATTTTGTATGAAGACTTCTATATCCTCCAATATATCCTATGTGGTAAATTATCCTTTATATCAATGCTAATACTATCAACTTGATCATATTCTGAAAGGAAGTACAGAGGCATAAAAAGATATATTAGCTTCTGCCAATTGCTTCAATTTAAAAAATCATAAACAATGTTCTTTTCCTAGAACATAAAACAAGCTTTGAAATTGGTTAAAATAAAGCTAGAACTAAACTGACATTCAAAGCAAAGACATTTTAATATGAATTCAGATGACCTAAATCTCTGTCTCTATATGTCTCTCTTTCTCTGTGTCTCAATCTCACTCTCCTGCACATATTTATCTAGTGGACTAAATAGAGAGTATTAATAATTTCTACTAATACAATACAAAATAATGTTGAAATTGTTTATTTTTTAAATAGTTTCTATTTTGCTTAACTACTTAAATCCAAGTAATTGTAAGGGTATGCAATCTTTGCAAATGAATGATAATTCACCTTATAATAGCTTTCATCAGATCTATGGGTTTAGGGATGCAGATGTATGAATAGAGTCCAAGTTCACTGAATGCTAATCCCAGCCTTGCTGGTGATTTATGGTGTGGAACTGAGCAAACTGCCTCACATCTAAGTTTCTCATCTACTAAGAGGAAACAATAAAAGCACTTCTCCTAAAGGAATTGGGTGTGGTTCAACTAATCAAATGTTATACAGTTAACAAATCAACAAATCAAGGTGTTATAAACACATTTTCATAAATCACATTCATGAAAGGAAGCCCCTTCTGGTTCAGATTTAGAAATTTTTAGAAAAATCATGATTTTTGTTCACTCAGGATTCATCAGAAGTGTACACTCTGTAGGCCTTAAAACACAAGCTGATATACTCACAAATTTATGGTGAACTGATCATTCACAAAGGTGAGGGAGCAAGAATACAATGTGGTAAAGAATAGATAGTCCCTTCAACAAATGGTGTTAGGAAAACTGGATATCTACATGCAAAAGAATGAAATTGGACCTTTATACTGTGCCATAACCAAAAATCAACTCAAAGTAGATTAATGACTTAAATGTATGACCTGAAATTGTAAAACTCCTAGAAGAAAACATAGGGGAAAAGCTTCTTGGTCTTGGCAATGATTTCTTGGATATGAACCAAAGCACAGGCAACAAAAGCAAAAATAGACAAATGGGACCACTACAAACTAAAGTGTTTCTACGCAGCAAAGCAAACCATCAACAGAGTGTAAAGCTAACCTAGGGAATGGGAAAAAAATACTTGCACATCACATATCTCAAAAGGCTGAATATCCACATGGAATGATGTTCAACATCAGTAATCATCAGGGAAATGCAAATCAAAACCACAATGAGATATCTCCTTACACCTGTCAGAATGGCTAAAATAAAAAAAAAGACAAGAAATATGGCAAGGATGTGGCATAAAAGGAACCCTTCCACATGCACCACTGGCGGTAATATAAACTGGTACAGCCACTGTGGAAAAGAGTACAGAGTTTTCTCTAAAAATTAAGAAACTGAAATACAATATGACCTAATCATTCTAGTACTGAGTATTTACCCAAAGAAAAGGAAAACACTAATTCGAAAAGATATATACACCTCTATGTTAATTGTAGCACTACTTATAATAGCCAAGACACAGAAGCGACCTATGTATCCAATGATCAGATGACTAGATAAAGAAAAAGTGGTATATTCCATCTATATACCATGGAATATTATGCAGCCATGAAAATGATAAGATCTTGTCATTTGTGACATAAATGAACCCAGAAGATATCATGCTAAGTAAAATAAGTCAGACTGAAAAAAGGCAAATGCCATATGATTTCTCATATGTGGAATCTAAGCATGAAAACAAATGCACATACAAACAAAAAGCAGAATCAGACTATATATACAAAGAACAAACTGGTGGTTTCCAGAGGGGAGGGGGCTGGAGAGATGGGCAAAATGTGTGAGGCAGAGTAGAAGATACAGGATACCAATTACAGAATGAGTAAATAACAGCTATAAAAGTTATAGCATAGGGAATATTGTTAATGACATTGTAATAGCATTGTATGATGACAGATGGTAGCTATACTTGTGCTGGCCACAGCATGATGTGTAGAGAAGTTAAATCACTATACTGCACACCTGATACAACTATACTCAACATTAAAAAATATATATATACAGGACTAGAGATGGAGGATAGAAAGAGAGAAAAGGTAGAAAGAAGAAAATACAGGAGGGAAACCTGGGTGGCTCAGTTGGTTGAGTGTCCAATTTTGGTTCAGGTCATGATCTCACAGTTCATGAGTTCAGGCCCCACATTGGTCTCTCTGCTGTCAGTGCAAAGTTTGCTTTGGATCCTCTGCCTCCTTCTGTCTCTGCCTCTCTCTCCCTTGTGTTGGCTCTCTCTTTCTCTGTCTCTCTTTCAAAAAAAAATGAAAACATTAATACTAAAAAAAAAATGCAGGATATGGAGAATATGGAATAGTTCTAAGCAACCATTATAATTTATTAAATTTCAGTTACAGGAATTTCAAGAATTATAGCTGACAACTATAAATACTTAAGTCTCGTGTTTTAAGTGCTGAATTAAAAAATTAATCTTAAAAATACCTAATATTCAAAATATATAAGGAATTCCTAGAACTCAAAAGCAAAAAAGAAAATGACCTAATTAAAGAATGTGCAAAGTGCCTGATTAGATATTTCTCCAAGAAGACATACAATTAGGCAACAGTATATGAAAAGATGCTAAGTATCACTAGGCATCAGGGAAATGCCAATTAAAACAACACTGACATACCGTTTCACTCCTCTTAGGATGGCTATAATCAAAAACACAAGATATAACAAATGTTCTCAAGGATATAGAGAAAAAAGAACCATGTACACTATTGGTGAGAGTATAAATTTGTACACTTACTATAGAAAACTGAAAGAGAAGAGAGGATTAAGGTTCCTTAGAATATTAGAAATAGAGTTACCATATGATCCAGCAATCCCATTTCTACATATTTATTCCCCCCAAAATTGAAATCAGGATCTAAGTGATATTAACACTCATATGTTCATTGCAGCCCTATTCACAACAGTCAAGAGTTGGAAAAATACATCTAAATATCCATCAATAGATGAATGTATAAATAAAATGTGGTATATACCTACAATAGAATATTATTCAACTTTTTTTAATGTTTTTTTTGTTTCTAGGAGAGAGAGAGAGAGAGAGACAGCGTGAGCAGGGGAGGGTCAGAGAGAGAGAGAGGCACAGACTGAAACAGGCTCCAGGCTCTGAGCTGGCAGTCAGCACAGAGCCCGACGCGGGGCTCAAGCCCACGAACCGCGAGATCATGACCTAAGCGAAAGTCGGACGCTTAACCAACTAAACCACCCAGGTGCCCCTATTCAACTTTTTAAAAAAGGAAATACTGCCATTTATTATAACATGGATGAACATAGAGGATGTTATGCTCTCTGAAGTAAGAGAGACACAAGAGAATACTGCATGATCCCACTTATAGCAGGAATCTAACATAGTCAAACTAATAGAAGTGGAGTCCAGTGGTGTTTATCAAGGCTCAGAAGAGGAAAAATTGGGAGATGTTGGGGATCTAGTTTTCATTATACAAGATAAATAAGTCCCAGAGCTCTACAGTACAACATAATGCCTATTGATAACAAAAATGTATATTTGCAACTTTATTGAGGATAGATCTTTTGCTATATATTCTTATCATATATACACACACACACACACACAAACACACACACAGGAGAGGAAACTTTTGGCAGGGGTGGCTAAGTGTATGGCATTGTTTATAGTGATTATTTCACTGGTATACACTTATCTCCAAACTCATCTATATGTATACATTAAACATGTACAACTTTTTTTGTATGTCAATCATGACTCAAAAAAAAAAAAAGATACAAGCTACACATTAGTTCCCTGTAGATATATCCATACACATATCTATGCTTGTTTGTTGAATGCCAAGCTGAGAACTGTTACTGACACAGGAGGGTTAAACTTTAGTGCAGGATGCCAAGCAATTAGATAAGTGACATTAGATCATCATTTATAGTCCTGTGCACTCATGAATGATAATTTCAGCCGAAACAAGGACAAATGAATGAAAGCCAGTAGCTCATAGAAGCGCATGAATAGCATAGCACCTGCAAAAGTTAACATAAACACCAATCTAGCACAGGATTTCAATAGAATTTTGAAACAATTATTGGCTGTTTTTCTGTAGCAGCAGTCATTTCTAATAAGACAATTCCTGAGCCAAGTCAATAAACTCACAGAAAATGTTATTTTCCCATATGTGCCCTTTCAGGGAAGAAAATTACAGTAACAGCTATCTTTATCACAACAGTGTAAACATGTCCCATCAGAGAATATGCTATTTCACAGTGATTTAAACTGTTTGTGAGTATTCCATTCAAGTAACAAGCATGATTTTCTAATTCATTGTTGAGGATCTATGATTTTCCCCATTTTAATTTTCACTTAATGTTTCAAATAACTAAATATTTATACAGTTAATTTGTAAAAAAATATTGAAATACTCTGTAATCCAGACAATGCTTGATTTAACTTGTCTCTGCTTCATATTTAAATGAGAAATGTCTATATACTGAAAACATATCAAATTACATTTTTAAAAGGTTCTAAAAAGCACATTCCAATGGATTTTTTTCTATTTTTTAAATGCTTATTTATTTATTTTGAGAGAGGGAGGATAGAGTGTGAGTGGGTGAGGGACAGAGAGAGAGAAAGGGAAAGAGAGAATCCCAAGCAGGCTCCTTGCTTGTTAGCACAGAGCCCGATGTGGGGCTCTCAAAACCATAATATCATGGCCTAAGCTGAAATCAAGAGTCAGACACTTTACTAACTGAGCCACCCAGGTGCTCCTTAACTTTTTCCTATTTTAAAATAATTTTAAAACAAAGACTTTTTCTCAAATTAAAAACACAATTTTAGAACACCTGGGTGGCTCAGTTGGTTAAGTATCCAACTTCGGTTCAGGTCATGATCTCACGGTTCGTGGGTTCAAGCCCTGCATCAGGCTCTGTGCTGACAGCTCAGAGCCTGGAGCCTCCTTTGGATTCTGTGTCTCCCTCTCTCTCTCTTTCCCCCCTACCCCCACCACTTGTGCTCTGTCTCTCTGTCTCTCTCAAAAATAAAAATAAACATTAAAAAAATTAAACACAATTTAGGAAACAATGCTTTTAGGCACATATAAGATAGATTTTTTAAAGTTTATTTATTTATTTTGAGAGAGAGAGAGAGAGCAGGGAGGGGAAAAGAGAGAGGGAAAGAGAGAATCCCAAGCAGGCTCTCTGCTATCAGTGCAGAGTCTGAGGTGGGATTGTGGTGGGGCTTGAACTCATGAACCATGAGATCATGACCTGAGAAGAAATCAAGACTTGATGCTTAACTGACTAAGCCACCCAGGGGCCCCATAAAATGGATTTTGTAATGTGTGTCCCTTTAATGTGGTTAGTTTAAAATAATCAGTAAAATTACCATTTAGGTAAACAAAAAATATATTATCTGTATAAAATAATTTATACAATTGGTTTATTTAGAAAATGCATTACAATTTAATTTATAAAATGTTATGGCATTGTTTTATAAAATAATATTGGCCAAACATATGTGCTTGTGTTTTCATATAAATAATGCCACTTAAACTTCACAATTAATAGTACAAGGTATACAAACTGTGGAAATTATTTTATATAATATAGTTTGTCAGAGCTGCCTAGCAAACCATTCCAAAACAAAGTAGTTTGAAACAGGAAGATTCCTTAGAGCCCTCAAGACCACAGATCAGCTCTGTGCTTCCGCTCATCGGCTCTGGGTAATGCTGATCTCACCTGGGTTTGCTCATGCTTCCATTTGCAAGCAGCTGGTGGGTCAGATGGGATTGGCTGGTCTAGCTTGGCCTCACATGGATGATTCAATGGCTCTGTTTCAAGTGGTTTCCCTTCTACCCATGGGATTGGCCAGGCTAGTTTTCATGGAGAGGCAGAAGTCCGGGACAGTGAGCCAAAGCACTATGTTTCAAGGCCTACTTCCAGACCTGGGGCACCATGTTCTAGTGGTCAAAATAAGTTACATGTCACTTCAGATTCGAAGTGGGAGAAGAAATCCACTTCTCTATTTTTTTAAGTTTATTTATTTTGTGAGAGAAAGAGAGAGCACATGCACGAGTAGGGGAGAGGCAGAGAGTGAGGGAGAGAGAATCCCAAGTAGGCTTCGCATGGAGCCCAGCATGGGGTTTGATTCCACGAACAGTGAGGTCATGACTTGAACCGAAATCAAGAGTCAGACACTTCACCCACTGAGCCACCAAGGCATCCCGAAACTCTACTTCTTGATGGAAGGAGCTGTAAAGTCACATTGTAAGGACCATACACAAGTGTAAGGTGAAGAATTGAGGCCACTTTTACAATCAATTGATCACAATGTCTAAATTTCAAATAAGGAAACTGCAAGAAATGTAGAAGTTTGAAAAATGTCAGTAGTAAAAGTTTTCAACTGCAACCTGAATGTTCTGATTTTAAGTCTAAAAATATTAACATCTGTATATCTGTAAGGATTTTCAGTATGTCTTCAAAAATACATTAAATACAACCCAGTATCTATTGCCCAAATAGAATAAAATATGATCCTATATTAAATTATTGTTAGTACTACAGTGTGAGATGAGATTAAAACTAAAAATCTCCATCAGAATAATTATCATATAAGTTGCTAGAAGAGTGGAAAGTTTACACAATACAGGGACTTCAATATAAACAACCCCAGCAACAGCAGTGTCCTACTGCTAGAATACAATTATAATAATTTTTACTTCATTAATCTGCACACCTAATTATTCTCACAAAATATCCTAGCAGTTTCAACCTATTTCTTATAAATATTTATCTTAAAGTAATAGTTTGTTTTTCCTTGCAACTTCATTACTCCCATGCAGTATACATTAAGTGACAAAAAAAGTGTAAAACAAATTGAATAACTCATAATTGGTTCTAATCAAGTAAAAACAAATCATATCTTAGAGTAAATCTAGTTATTTATGTAGTCAAAATCCACAAGATGTGGCAGTCTCTACTACTTGATTGGAAATTACACATTCTGTAGAAAACCCAGGGAGATTTCAACTAGAAGTATTAATGAGTGATCCTGGGGAGAAAGGTAAACAGTAAACAGGACATAGAATTTTATTTTGCAGATGTGTGGCATTAATACACATTCTCTAGAAGGTATAAAGTTAAGTATCATGCAATAAGGTGATTACCTATTACTAGGTAACAAAGCGCTCAAATATTTACTTATTTTTTAATGTTTTTTTTTTTCTTTATTTCTCAGAGAGAGAGAGAGCGAGAGAGAGAGAGCGCATGAGCAGGGGAGAGTCAGAGAGAGAGGGAGCTATAGAATCCAAAAGAGGCTCCAGGCTCTGAGCTACCTGTCAGCACAGCGCCTGACGCAGAGCTCGAACCCAGGAACTGTGAGATCATGACCTGAGCTGAAGTTGGACGCTCAACCGACTGAGCCGCCCAGGCGCCCGAAATATTTTCTTATTGAAAACAGCTATCTATTTGGATTGCAATACGTGGTTTGGGAATTTAGGCTAAACTCAATAGGGATGTTCTGCTGAAGAGTGGGATCTCATAGTTTGTGGTTAGCTATGGCTCATCTGTAGGTATCTTTCAGGCAACTCTCAGATATATATATATATGGAAACTCAGCTGGAAGTTCTGAACTAACTCAACTCTGGCCCGTGTTGTCTTTCTTCCTCTCATCCCGTTTGGAATTATTCACATGAAAGGCAGGGGAGCAAAATTATAACCATATGTGGAACGGCACGTGTGTGGTCTTACAAAGCCTGGGTTTGGAGCCGGACCCTTAATTACTAGCTCAATGTATTGGCCAAAGGAAGTCACAAAGCCAGTCCAGATAAAGAGGGTAGAAAAATAGAGCCCACCTGAGAAGAGTTGCAGGCACACTACAGAACACACTGATAAAGACAGAGGAATGTTTGTGACCAGTCTTCCAAACAATCTTCTACAAAACAAGAGTTTGCACTTTTGGATTCTCATAATAGAGGATGGTGAAATGGGGGTATAAAGGCCCCCATAAGTATATAGAGGCCAGTGATGCTTCTAAACACCTTACAATATACAGGACAGTCCCTAACAACAAATAATTATCCAATCCAAAATGTCAATAGTGCAGAGGTTGAGAAACCCTGATATAAGGAGCATGACTCCAAATTAATCAATTCTGGATGGATAACAGATTCTATAAGACAACCTAAGAATACATTATTTTAATTAATTCATTTTTGATACTCATAGATTTGAATAGCACACATTAACTTTGTTTTCATTGATTTAATTGTTCTGCCACTACATTTCAGACCTGTTTTCATTTCTTACAAGTTCCTTTCTGGATTTTCTTATAGGCAGGCATATTTTGATTAATTGATAATAAATTTATTTTGCTTCTGTCTTCCTTTTCTCAAAATTATAATAAAAGAAAAGATTCTAGGTTCCTATTTAATCTTCGAAATTAAAATAGGCCTTAATAATACAATATTTTATTAATCTGCTCTTGTCCAACTTATTCCAATTGATTCTAGATACTTAATCAACTTTGACATTCTAAATAATAAGTTTATACATAAACAAGTTTATATGTAGTTATTTTAAAATGTATTTTCCTGGGGCGCCTGGGTGGCTTAGTCGGTTAAGCGTCCGACTTTCGCTTAGGTCATGATCTCGCGGTTCGTGGGTTCGAGCCCCGCGTCGGGCTCTGTGCTGACTGCCAGCTCAGAGCCTGGAGCCTGTTTCAGTCTGTGACTCCCTCTCTCTCTGACCCTCCCCTGCTCACGCTGTCTCTCTCTCTCTCTCTCCCCCCTACAAATAAATAAAACATTTAAAAAAAATAAAAAAATAAAATGTATTTTTCCTTAAGATAAATTGTATGCCAGATTATAAGTTAAAGCATAAAAATATTTTTATGATGCTTGAAAAACACTGTCAGTTTGATTTCCATTGAGTTAAACACCTCACTTCCACCAATGTGCGTATATATAGTTTATTCCAAAATTTACAGCATTGCATATTATCATATTTTTAATTTTCTCTCTCCTGCAATGCAAAAATCTATCATGTGGTTGCCTAATTTGCAAGTCTCTAACCATTAGTATATTTGAATATTTTTTCTTATATTTCTTTATATCTAAGGGACTTTGGCAAATTACTTAACCTTGAAGAGCCCATCAAATATAGATAAAAAGAATACATACTTCAGGGGCGCCTGGGTGGCTTAGTCGGTTAAGCGTCCGACTTTCGCTTAGGTCATGATCTCTCGGTTCGTGGGTTCGAGCCCCGCGTCGGGCGTCGGGCTCTGTGCTGACTGCCAGCTCGGAGCTTGGAGCCTGTTTCAGCCTGTGACTCCCCCTCTCTGACCCTCCCCTGCTCACGCTGTCTCTCTCTCTCTCTCTCTCTCCTAGAAATAAATAAAACATTAAAAAAAAAAAAAAGAATACATACTTCAGAGTAAGTCAGAAAGTAGATGTATGTTCCTTAGCCCAGTGCCTGAAAAATAGTGTTCAATAAATGTTGACTATTACTATTTAAGTTAATAATGTTTTAAAATGATTTTCTCTTGTGTGTTTTTTCCTTGGTCTTTACCAATTTTTTTATAAAGGGCCTAATGTTCTTTTATCAATCTGTAGGAATATTTCAGTACATCTAAGGTATTAACTCATTTTTTTATAATTATTCTAAAATATTATCCATTTTTTTTTCAGATTTCTATTTATAAAATCTTCTGGAAAGTATAATCACATTATTTTCATCAATGAATGCCAAACTTAAACAAATCAGGAATCACAGGGCAAAGTACACACCACTACGATGAAATGGTAATTTTAAAAATGCTTATATTTCATAACAGAATCTCCAGAATTGCATTTTATTTTATTTTTTTAAATGTTTATTTATTTTTGAGAGAGAGAGAGACAGTATGAGTGGGGGAGGGGCAGAGAGAGAGAGAGACACTGAATCTGAAATCGGCTCCAGGCTCTGAGCTCTCAGCACAGAGCCCTATGTGGGGCTTGAACTCACCGACTGTGAGATCATAACCTGAGCCGAAGTCGGATGTTCAACCGACTGAGCCACCCCAGTGTTCCCAGAATTTTAATGTATGGTCTTATTCACTATTTCATCAATGGTATAGATGCCATACTGATTAACTTTGTGCTTGACATGAAACTAGGAAGTTAGATCTAATTTAGACATTAGGTTTTGGATACAAAATGGTCTTGACAAGCTGGAATGATGTGCCAAATAAAATTCAATTCAACAAAGATTTATGAATGTCAGGAATATGCAAGATATTGTTTAGTATAGAAAGCCATTTGTACTGAACTCTAAATAAACCAGATATACATTATGAAATAAGAATGTCATTCATGTCTATATGAGTACCAAACATAAATTAATTAGCTTAAAATAACATTCTTTCAGGTTGAACTATACAAACTATATTTACCCAGGACAGAATGATTCAGAGTTCCATTCTCTATATTAGGGTTTCTCAACCTTGGCACTATTGACATTTGTACTGGATAATTCTTTGAGTACTTCCACTATATGTTGTAGAATTTTAGCTGCATCTCTATCTAGATAACAGTACCACCCCTCAATGTGCCAATCCCAAACCTTTCCAGACATTGCTAGATGTCCTGTGAAGAGTTAAATGACCCTGGTTGAGAACCAATGGTATATAAATACAGCAGCCCAGCGATATGTTCCTTAGATTACTCCTTTCTGCCGGTGGATGCAGCCGAGTGCATCGTTAAAGTCTCCCCTCCCACCACCGTCATGTCTAAGTCAGAGCCTCCCAAAGAGCCTGAACAGCTGTGGAAGTTTTTCATTTTAGGTATGAGCTTTGAAACAACCGATGAGAGTCTGAGGAGTCATTTTGAGCTATGGGGAACACTTACAGGCTGTGTGGTAGTGAGGTCTAAACACCAAGGACTCCAGAGGCTTTGGTTCTGTGACATATGCCCCTGTGGAGGAGGTGGACGCAGCCATGAATGCAAGGCCATGCAGGGTGGATGGAAGAGTTGTGGAACCAAAGAGGGCTGTCACGGAGAAGATTCTCAAAGACCTGGTGCCCTCTTAACTGTGAAAAAGATTTGTGTCAGTGGCATTAAAGAAGAAACTGAAGAACCATCATCTAAGAGATTATTTTGAACAGTATGGGAAAACTGAAGTGGTTGAAATTATGAATGACAGAGGCAGTGGCAAAAAGAGAGGCTTTGCTTTTGTAACATTTGATGACCATCACACTGTAGACAAGATTGTCATTCAAAAATACCATGCTCTGAATGTCCACAACTGTGAAGTAAGGAAGTCTCTATATAATAAGAGATGGCTAGTTCTTCTTCCGGACAGGTCAAAGTGGTTCTGGAAACTTCAGGGGTGGTTTTGGTGGGAATGACAACTTTGGTTGTGGAGGAAACTTCAGTGGGTGTGGTGGCTTTGGTGGCAGTTGAGGTGGTGGGGGATATGGTGTCAGTGAGGATGGTTATAATGGATTTGGTAATGATGGTCATTATGGACGAGGTGGCCCCGGTTACTCTGGAGGAAGCAAAGCATATGGCAGTCCAGAGCAATGGCTAAGACGGGAGTGTCAGCTATGACAGCTATAACAACGGAAGAGGTGGTGACAGCTTTGGCGGTGGTAGTGGGAGCAATTTTGGGGGTGGTGGAAGCTATAATGATTTTGGCAATTACAACCATCCACGCTCAGATTTTGGACCCATGAAAGGAGGAAATTTTGGAACAGAAGCTTTGGCCCCTATTACAATGGAGGCCAATACTTTGCCAAACCACAAATCCAAGGTGGCTATGGTGGTTCCAATGGCAGCAGTAGCTATGGCAGTGGCAGAAGGTTTTAATTATTGGCAGGAAGCAAAGCTTAGTAGGAGAGGAGAGTCAAAGAAGTGACGGGGAAACTACAGGTTACAGCAGATTTGTGAACTCAGCCAAGTACAGTGGTAGCAGAGCCTAGCTGCTACAAAGAAGACATGTTTTAGCCAATACTCATGTGTATGGACAAAAACCTCAAGGACTGTATTTGTTTTTTAATATTTTTATTTATTTCTAGGAGAGAGAGAGAGAGACAGACAGCATGAGCAGGGGAGGGTCAGAGAGAGAGGGAGACACAGACTCTGAAATAGGCTCCAGGCTCCGAGCTGGCAGTCAGCACAGAGCCCGATGCGGGGCTCGAACCCACGAACCGTGAGATCATGACCTAAGCGAAAGTCGGACGCTTAACCAACTAAGCCACCCAGGCGACCCTCAAGGACTGTATTTGTGACGAATTGTATAACAGGTTATTTTAGTTTCTGTTCTTTGGAAAGTGTAAACCATTCCAACAAATGGTTTATGTAGATTTTTTTTTGTGCCCATGCTGTTGATTGCTAACTGTAATAGTCTGATCATGATGCTGAATAAATGTGTGTTTTTTTGAAATACATACATATATACAACTGCCCACTTTGATACCACTCTTAAAAACAGTAACAAATTAGGCAAGAACTAAAATGACAGAGGACCCCATACACATGTCAAACAAGGAAATGTTTCTTCATTATTCTTTAATGGGCTTGTCTACAAAAGAAAAGCTTCCCGGGCTGCTTAAAATCTTAAAACACTTCTTTTTAAGTTTTTAAAAAATTATTATTTATTTATTTTGAGAGAGAGAGAGAGACAGAGACAGAGAGTGAGTGGGGGAGGGGCAGAGAAATAGGGAGACAGAGAGTCCCAAGCAAGCACTGCACTGCCAGTGAGGAGCCCAACATGGGGCTCAAGCTCATGAACTGTGAGATCACACCCCGGAATCTTCAAACACTTTTACATAAAACTACTATCACATGGTAATTAATCCACAAGCACCTTCTAATAGGTGTTCCTACTAAATAGCCGGCTGAACACAGGAGCCTCTGTGCCTCAAGGGCTTTAGGCTCAGAGAAAATAGCCATTACATAATCACTTCTAAACACATATCTAATCAACTTCAATTGTGCCAAAGTGTTCTTTCTGAGAAGTGTCCTATACTATGAAAATATATTACAGAAGACTTCAGCCTAAACTATGGATTTAGGAGAGGATTTCTAGAGAGAAAATAGTATTCAAGTTAAGACTTGAAAGAATAGTTAAGTTTGGGGCTTCTGGGTGGCTCAGTTGGTTTAGCATCTGACTCTTAATTTCAACTCAGGTCATGATCTCACAGGTTGTGAGATGGAGCCCTGCGTTGAGCTCTGCACTGACATCATGGAGCCTGCTTGGATTCTTTCTTTCCCTCTTTTTCTGCCCCTCCCCTGCCCATATTCTATCTGTCTCAAAATAAATAAACTTTAAATTTTTTTAATGTTTTATTTATTTCTGAGAGAGAGAGACAGCATGAGCAGAGGAGGGTCAGAGAGAGAGGGAGGCACAGAATCTGAAACAGGCTCCAGACTCTAGGTTGGCTGTCAGCACAGAGACCGACACGGGGCTTGAACCCACGAACCGCGAGATCATGACCTGAGCCGAAGTCGGAGGCTTAACCGACTGAGCCACCCAGGCACCTCAATAAACTTAAAAAAAAAAAAAGAAAGAAAGAAAAGAAAAAGAAACAGTTAAGTTTGAAATCATGGAGTAGAGACATGCATTCCTGACAGGGGAATGCACACGCATGACGGTCCAAGATGGATCTCAGAAAAACCCAGTGGCTCAAATACAGTGAGGGAAGCCAAGAAGTAGAGCAAGAAGACTGCAGATCATGCTGGAAGTTTTGAGGGTATCTTGGGACTTCAGAATATAAAACAATTAAAAACCATTAAAGAGTTTTAAGGAGAGAAGAGACATGATCATATTTTCTTCAAACAATGACTCTGACAGGTGTGTTTCCTGAAGCCCTGGAAGGCAAGTAATAACTATGGAAACAATCTCCAGCCCCCATCAACCCCATCTTCTGTGATCCTGTACTTGGCTGCAGTGATCACTACACTGGGGCCAGAACACCCATAGGCAGCACCCACTGATGATGTAAGTGGTTTTGAAAACGGTCTATTTTTTAAAAAACCTTTGTGATCTCAACAAAAATGTTTGTTCTGATTTTAAAATGTTATTTCCTTTATAATAATTAATAACCTTGCAAGAAGTTGTAAAGCCTACACTGACCTATTTTAATGGTGTTGAAATTGGTAATTCTGTTCTAAAAGGATATCTGACATCATTATTTAAAAACACTTTTCTTTGCTTAAATTATTCTTATGCACATATCAAAGGGACTTTGATTGTAAGTCCATGGAATTTTATCTCTATATAATTGCATCTGATCATGCTTGTGTCAATACAAATTTGAGAGTGACTAAGTAAACATTCAGCAATATTAGTAAATGTCCTTCTATTTCTCCTTGCTATGAACTGAATTAAATAACAAGCATTCACATATGAATTTATATATAATTTTGTGAGTGTACATATATACATATGTGCACACTTCCATACATGCTGTAATTTTTACATACCTCATATGAAATCATGAATTATAGATTTTTGTATTGTATTTCTATATAAAGTGACTTCACTAACACCTTTTTCAGAAAAAGTTATGTGCCTACATGTTCTAGTTGAGCAAAAATTTCTAACTTTTTGATCAGAATGTAAAACCAAAGGAGTATTACAGCAAACGTCACTGATAAAAGTCACTCGACTTGAAATCTCACTTATCTTTTTTTTAAGTTTATTTATCTATTTATTTATTTATTTAGAACACAAGCAGGGAAGGGACAGAGAGAGAAAAAGAGAAAACGCCAAGCAGGCCTTGCACTGTCAGCACAGAGGAAGATGGGAGGGGGCTTGAACCCATTAACTGTAAGATCATGACCTGAGCTGAAATCAGGGAGGCAGATGTTTACCTGACTGAGCCACCCAGACACCCCTCATTTACCTTTAGATAATAATTGGCCTTTCCACAATGGCATCATCAGAATCCCTGGGCTTAGTCTCAACCATCTATTCCTGTTTGAAATAATTATCATTTGCCCAAATTGAAGAGTTTCAACTGGGCCTTATGATTTACTATCCCACCAAAAATACAGAGGCCTTATCTAATTAGAATCATATATACAAACAGCAGACTGTTCATTTACTTTTGAACTTTTGTGTTAGTGTTGGGAAGAGGTGTAGGGTTTTGTCATCAAGGACAAAAGAGAGTAAATCACTCAGTCTCACCACTTATGAATCATGGAACAATAGAAAAATGATCCTCAGCTTCTCACCTTTAAAACAGGATTGTCTTAGTGTATAGAGATCTCATGACGAAGGGAACATGATCAAAGTACACCTATTACACAATCAAAATTAAAGTTCCGTTTCACTTATATATGTAAATTTTATTTGTAGCATCATTAACTAGACAAATGCTTGGTCATTTACAGAATAAAATGTAAGAAGATGGAAACATTTCATTTGGAAAACTAATTAAAAGATTTTTCCAACAAGTATTATCCAACTGACTTCAATCTTTTAGTTTCCATCAATCCAGGAATAAAACACTATAGTAACATGATAAATAAGTAGAAGCAGATTGTACTCATACTGTGAAGCAATGAAAAGTTTTTCTGGAGTCATTGGGTATCCACCAAGAACACCATTCAGACACCTGCACTGTCACTCAGGCAATCCTGTCAGTTCCTCATGCTTCTCCTTCTGAATCTGTCTTTGGATCTTCATCGTACTCACTATGACTAAATGCCCAAACTCTCTTCCCTGCTCCTTCCAACTGCTGTTCTACACTGCAGCCAGAAGATGTTTGGAACACATCCCTAATGATGTCATGTGTCCTGTGCCCAATTATTCACAAGCCCCTCAGCCAGGCGCCCACGTCCTTCATGATCTGACCCCTACCTCTTTCAACTTCACCTGTCTGGCATCCCATAATCTTGGAAATGTGTGCACCAACAATTCTTAACAAGGGTAAGGCATTTACCACATGATTTCACAGCACTGGACCTATTCTTCAAATCCAGAATGTCCTGGCTTGTTTGTCTGATTGATCTTCAATATGCTATCCATGTACTAGCATCTCTCTAAAAGTTTCTTTGATCTGTAGTCTCATAGATTAAATCTTTATTATTCTGAACTCTTCCTTTTCATTAAATATAATACATTTTTGTATTAGTTTGTGCATCTAAAATCTAGTCTATTGAGGGAAGGAACATTATCTTATTCAGAGCAGGACCTTTTGATACAACTATATTTGCTGTGGGAGTCACGTGGATAGAGCCATTCTGATACAGTCAAAGACTGAAATGTCTCTGTCAAGGTGCAATATATTTGACTTCTATGATCCTTCCTTCCTTGATACGTCAGATTTTTTACTTTCCATTTGATATAATACTATGTTGTCATTATATTTTTAAATAAAATCATACTTATAAAAAAATAAACACAAAAAGGTATAATTTGAAGTTTGTTAGAATGGGATCATGTTCCGCCTTATGGCATGCACCTCATCTCCTTCTGGGCTTTGCTCAAATGATCTTAGTAAAATCTTCCCTACCCACCCTACTGCAAGTTACAATGCACTCTACAGTTGTTTTCCCTGCCTTGATATTTTCTGTAGTGCTTATCAATGTTTGATATAATCACATATATGCATGTCTTTATTTTTTATATAATCTTATGTGTGATATAATCATATATTTATTTATTTGGTCTCTCTACTAGACTGTAAACCCCATGAGGAAGGATTTTTTTTCTATTTTATTCACAGAGTGAGCTATTCATAAATATTTGTTGACTGAACAATTATTTGAGTTAGTAATGTTTACCCCCAGCACAGAACCAGACACACAGATTCATGTACAAGTAGTTTACTTGAGAGATGATACCAGGAAACAGGGATAATGGAGACGGTAAGGGAGCAGACAAAGGTCAGGACTCAAAGGGTGTGTTACTGAGCAAGTTACCACTGAAAAAGGAGTTTCACCTTGGTGGGAAATATAGACATGTGCTTCACAATTATGCCACCTCATAGGTGAGAAAGCTGAAGTATCAACAAATCATCACCCATTAGTCATTATTTGACAGCTCTTCCTAGCGGCCATTATTTCTCCTACATTCTCAGCCTGCCAGATGGAGGCCAAGAAGGTTTGACTATCAGAGAAAATCCTCAGGCAAAGAAAAGTGGGTGGCGATTGGAAATTAAGTGAGAATGTAAAAGACCAGAGGGTTTGGGCCAGGTACCAACAGCAACTGCTACAAAAATTAGAAAACTGTTTCATGATATACTACATTTGTGCACGTGTGTGTGTGCGCACACACACACACACGGATACATATACTATAAGGTATATACCACAACTTTCCATTTCCTTACAAAGAAAATGAGGTAGAATTGCTCCATAGATAAAACATAAGGTACCAAGGGATTCAGAATTTCAATTAAAGTATCTACTTTAATAAATTATTTACTTGTATTCAACTTTGCCCCCTCTCATATTCAGTGTTAATAATACAAAAGTATGTGCTTTAAGTTGATTAGACTGTATACCAATCTGATCCCAAACATTCTGAAGCCATTTAGGCTATGCAAATGTTCTCAATATTGGTAGAGTTTAGGCCATATGATTTAATGAATTCCCACTTTATAAACTAATTCAAAAGCTCCAGGCTAAGAAGACAATTTCCATGAAATGTACAGGAAGAAGCTAATGAAGCAAAACAGGTAACTGCTCTGATGAAGACAAGAAAAAGAGTCTCTGAACTCCCTGGTATGACTGAACACACAATGACATGCAACATAATTTAATTAATATTTGCTTTAGATTGAGATAGAATTGATGGTTAGACTCAATATAAATTCATAATATTTAAATTTTCTTAAATTTTGAATACATCATAATTTAGCTAAGCAATTTGGTGACGCTAACCCTTAACCACATTTAAAGATATGCTGAATGAGGGGCGCCTGGGTGGCTTAGTCGGTTAAGCGTCCGACTTTCGCTTGGGTCATGATCTCGCGGTTCGTGGGTTCGAGCCCCGCGTCGGGCTCTGTGCTGACTGACAGCTCAGAGCCTGGAGCCTGTTTTAGTCTGTGACTTACTCTCTCTCTGACCCTCCCCTGTTCACGCTGTCTCTCTCTCTCTCCTAGAAATAAATAAAATATTAAAAAAAAAAAAAAAAAAAGATATGCTGATTGGGCACCTGGGTGGCTAAGTTGGTTAAGTGTTCGACTTCAGCTCAGGTTATGATCTCATAGTTCACTAATTCAAGCCCTGCATCAGGCTTTGCGCTGACACATGGTTGCCTGGAGCCTGCTTTGGATTCTGTGTCTTCCTATCTCTCTGCCGCTACCCAACTTGAACCCCTTTCTTTCTCTCTCTCTCTCTCTCTCCCTCTCTCTAAAAGATAAACATTTAAAATGATAAATAAATAAATAAATGTATATATAAAGATATGTTAAGTCATTTTAAGTCAATAGTGAGCACTAGCAATATATTTATCAAATTTCAGAAATAAATTATTTTCAAGCACTGCGAAACAACTTATTTAAAAATCTACAAAATAATCCCTTTTGTATTTAGTTTATTCACAATCAAAACTGCTTACATTTTCTTTGCAACATATACTATAATAACCTATATTTAAGTTTTTTGTAGAAATAATCCAAGATGACAGTTTTCTTTTTCATTGTATCTAGTTATATTAATCTAGGCTTCTTTTAAAATATTCCATAATTTAGAAAACATTCTCAATATTGGTAAAGTTTAATTTACTATTAATGACAAATTTACAAATCAATTACAAGCATACTAATAAACAGAATTTACAAACAATATATTCACACTCACCTGTTTCCATGTAAGTATTAAGTTACATAGATTAATTCACATTCTTTGCTACTTATATAACAGGATATATTTTAAGGTCATTAATATTTTAAAAATCATAATTTTTAGGAAGTTGCACATCCTTCTTTTCTTGTTTAGAGAATGCATTCTTACTATTTTTATGACTATTCTAATATTTTTAATTTCTCAAAGCTTACTTCAAACATGATAGATTCATTTATATATATATATTCACATTATAAATTCATATATAATTTTAGAATGCCTGGCAAAAAACTTAATTTCAACTGATTAATAAACATATTGGAGGTAATGTAGAAAATAATTCATCACTCTGAACAGTAGCTCATAAATAGATAGTTTATGTTATAACAATTCAGCAATATTACAAAATACATAAAAAACTCAGCAAGGACAAAAGCAACTTCTTTGGCTAAACTAATGAAATTAATAGACATTTTACAATCTGATCAAGAAAAAATATATTTTTCACAAGTTAGAAATAAAATGAGTAATAATAATGTTTCAATAATGATGAAACAGTCCTGTCAAAAATAATTTACCACAACTTCTATAAGAAGCAATTGAAATTCTATCCAACTTTTACACAGAAATATTTTTAAACATATAAAATAAACTTCCTTATTCTCTGAATCCAGTATTCCAACTTGAGTACTCTTGACGAGTCTGATTTTCTTATGGTGTTTATGAGTGGGCCAAGGGTTGAAAAGGTTAGAAGATACTTTCAGAAAATAGTTTTATTAGCTTTGGTTTCATGTGGCCCATGTCTAAAAGAAAAATATTTTTCCTCTATAAGGGGCCCAAAGTAAGGTGTAAAGTAGGACACTATAATATACGTACTATCATGTTTCAGTCACCTCTCAATTGAAAGGAAAGGACATCTAATCTTAAGTGGAAATAAATGAATGACCAAATCCATCCATCCATACGTTATACATACATCACAGGCAATAAAAATGGATACTCACCAAAATACTCCCATTGATTAGTCACCGAATCTCAGACACAATTTGAGTAATTCTGAATAACTGCTGCCTGATTATTTGCAGGGCATATCTCCCTTCCCTAAGGAAAAAGAAAAAAAAAAAGAGTGTAGATGAACTGAGTAAGTGATGATATGCAAAATGTACATGCAATTTTCCCAAGTATCTCCATGGGACAGCAGAGTAACTTTACAGAAGCGGTAGCCTACTCAAGTCTGAGAAAGTCGGCAGAGAGCTGAGGGATGAGCAGGAACAAGTACCAAAGAGTTGACAGAGCTGTGTGGAGGCAGCCATCTTCTTGGCAGCTGAGGAAAAGGCGATGATGGGCGTGACGTGCAGAGGTGAGGCAGACCTAACACCTAGCAAGGTGACAGTAGGGTTGGGGGTCAAGTGAGAAGAAATGATAGAGTGTCCAATAGCAAAGTTCTGGGGAGGGATTGAACAAATAAGTGAACAAATTGAGGGTAATGGAAGACAGGTTCTTCCATGTCAGAGAAGGATTGACAAATATGGAGTGTGCAAATACTGGAAAAAATTCTGAGATACTGCACTGGAAATTAAAGTAGCAGTTTGAACTTCAGTTAAGGTTATTAATCATAAATATATAGATAGGGAAATAGATATGTATGTGCATATATATATATACATTTATTTCATAAATCTCTACTTGCTGAAACACAATTATTTCTAAATGTCATCTTTTAAAATTCTAAGAATCTACAGCTTGTGAGAAATGGCTGATTCCATGGCTGAGTGAAGAAAAACACAAGATGAGCTTGCACAATTTTGTGCAAACAGAAAAAGTAAGTGCCAAAAAATGACGGCAGTATGTCAAAAGACTGCAGAAAGGGCTCACGTGCTAAAATAAAACAATTTCAGCATCAAAATTAATAGTGATAGTAATAAAATACAACTCTTTGATTAAAACAAGAATCCATGAGTCCATGCTGATATAATTTTTTTTAAGTTTCAATAAAAGGGAAAGTACCTTCTTAAAAAAGAAAGACAACTAATAGATACAAAGGAAATGACAAAAATACAAATTCACAATTAGACAAGAAACACAGTGGTTCACATAAATCTTCAATGGATGTTCAGGCTGATGCGTAAAAGTTTTATGAAGAGCAGAATATTGTCCTAGATTCTGAGTGTAGTAATATCTTGGTTTGTGAGCATAATTTGTTCCAGAAACATGCGTATAATCCAAAGCATTTGTATATCAAAGCAAATTTCCCCATAAGAAATAATGGAAACTCAGGTGATTTGTTCCACAACCCAAAAATATTCAGATAAAAATGATTAAAATACTGTAATATAACACAAATAATAAAGAAAATACAAAATATAAAGAAAAATAAACAAACTAACCTGAACTTAACTTTGAAAACCTTCGTAGGGGCTGTGAGGGAGATGAGAGAGAGGAGGGTTATTGTGTAGGAGGATTGTCACTATCAATAACGGAATCACTGCCCTCAATTGGCTCAATGGAATCTTCTTTTCACGCAAATTTAACAAGGAAGTATCTACTGACAGTTGTTTTTGCCTCCTTTTCAGAATTTTGTGGAAATGTGACCTTGCTTTGTGATATGATTCATTGCTCGCACTGCTACAGCCTTAATTGGGTGGTACTTTTCTACAGAATTTTGCACTGTTTTCCACATTTTACACATCTTCCTAATCTCATTTAAAGTGAGGGATTTTTCCTCCTTTTTCTCCTCTTCTTTTGTAGATGAGATGTGGACATAGACTTCTTATAAAATACTGTAATTTCAGCCACTCATATACCTCGTTCATACTTCTTGATGATTTCCTTCTTAACTTCCACAGTAATCATCTCCTTTTTACTGTCTTTCTGTTCAACCTTTTTCTGCATGGGGGCCATTGGATATGCCCGCATGGATGTTGACTACAGTACAGTATTAATATGTACTGTATTTAATGTAACTGTCAATAAGGCAGCAGAGGAAAGGGTCTATATCTGCAGGTAGCCTGACCTAGAAAGAAGCAAAGCATTCCTAAACTGACCTGTGTATGGAATAGCAAAGGACTGTCAATAGGTGCTTTGAAGTAACAAAAAATACACTAGTGCCAGTTGTGGGCACCTTCCAAAGCTCTGAAAAAATCATTGATTTCTGCCAAACAGCACAGCCTGAGATCAAGCATCGGAGCTTGGGAGATAATCACCCACAATCCCTCAGTGAGGAGAGAAAGAGAGAGAAGACCCATTGGCTCAGTTGTGATCATGTGACATTTGGCATCATGTACTACTTGTACTGTAAGATATCATTCATTTATCAAGTTAAAATTTATTAGAAATGTTTGCTTGTCTTACAGAACACTCACAGAACAAGTTACTTGCAACCTAAGGTTTTACTGTATCTTCCAATAAAATATTTATCAACTATAAATTGGAAAATCCTAGTGAAATTTTTGGCAAACATGAAATTGACCATATGATCCGGTCACCACCACCATTAGCAGGATGGGTCCACAGTGTGTGCCTCTAGATGTGATGTATTGAGACTAACACATTGTCAGTTCTGTGGGATTCCTGCAAATAATACAAGGGTTAAATCTGATCATGAGGAAAACACCAAATTCTCTTTTTACGTAAAAAATAAACTGCCAAGGTATTGAAAGAAGAGGGCAACTGGAAAACTCTTCCACATTAAGAAAACTGCTATGACATGACAAGTAAATGCTACGTATGATCCTGGACCAGAAAGAGAAAAGGAACAGTATCCACATGGATGTAAATAGAAACAGTTGGAGAAATGTTCATGACATTTGTGAATTGAGTGGTAGTGTTGTATCAAGCTTGTTCATCTGATTTAAACATAGCCTGGCTACCTAATATGCCCAAGACTATCTAGATTTTACCACAGAAAGTACAGTTTTATGGGAAACTTCTCCCCAGTCACATAAAAATCTCAAAAGTCCACTTGCTTTTGAGGACACAAGTAGGAGGTTGGGGGAAAGTTACAAAACCCATGTTACAAGTCAAATAATGGAGGATGAAAGCAACACTGTTTTTGCATCACAGATACAACACAGATCATCCCCCTTCCATAGTTCCTGGTGGTTTACACTTTACTTCTGATATTGAAAATGATTTGTGGGTCTCGATTATGGAGCCTTTGTTATTGTTTCATTCTGAATGATGTGACAACTGTGCAATGTATGTGAGTTATAGTCATGATGTCAACAGTTCATCCTTGACACTTCCTGTGGAATAACTGTTGCACTTTGTATCCAAATAGCTTTAGTTTAGTTCTCAACACTGTGAATATTAGGATTGTTTTTTTAAGGGTTCCAGTAAGGAAAATGAGGATGATCACAGTATGTATGCCAGCATGACGCAAACACCCCTGAAAAAGAACTGATCTATTATTTTAAGATGGACATATACAAATAAATGGAGTAGGGAGATGAACAAGCAAAAGAGAGACTATGGTACAAAATAATTGGGATGGGGTATAGTAGAGAAAGATCTGTGAAAGCAAATATGAAGAGTGAATCTAATAAGCATGGGTTGAGACTGGCATGCTCATCTAAATCAATCAACAGTTTTCATCTCTCCAAAGAATATGAGCACTTAACTGGAAATCATAGCACTGAATTAATGTGGGCATACCACAGGAACACATTACTGTGTTGTTCGCTTAATTAATCTATGAAACTGAGTAAATTGACATTTCCTATAGCAGAGGTTGCAACTAAACTGTCCTGTGGGTAAACAAAAGGAGAGATTTTGATGACAGATGTATTAGCCCTTTATAGTGAAGAGCTGATTATGTAAGATCATGCCAATGATCACATTTTCTATCAAGTGATGCATCAAATCATAGCAACAACAAAAAAATTATGAACTTCCTCCCTCCTGAGCTCTTAAGCACTTTGATTTATTTATTTATTTATTTGGAGAGAGAGAGACAGAGAGAGAGAGAGAGAAAGAGAGAAAGAGAGAGAGAGAGAGAGAGAGTGTGTGTGTGTGTGTGTGTGTGTGTGTGTGCACGCCCTCACACGAGTGGAGGAAGGACAGAGACAGAGGGAGACACAGAGAATCCCAAGCAGGCTCCATGCTGGCAGCACAGAGCCTGACAATGGGTTCAATCTCATGAACCATGAGATCATGACCTGAGGGGAAACCAAGAGGGAGGTGCTTAACTGACTGAGCCATCCAGGAGCCCCTTAAGTACTTTGATTTTAAATATGGAGTTTCAAATTATAGTCTTGAATTCTAAAATGATTTCAAGAAAACATCAGAAAACATAAAACAAATAATTGCTAGTATCATGCCCATATAAAAATTAGGCTTTGTTTACATACTTGTAAATTCAGCAGACAGTGTAAATGTACTATCTGGTAAATTCCATTCAGCCTATAACCTTCTTACCAAAGAAAATGGTATTTCCTTCTAAATGTATTACATACCTTGTACATAATACTACTAAAATGGATATGATTCTCCTGCCTGTGTTATCGAAAATTTTACAATT
Organism: Proteles cristata cristata; assembly: GCA_017311185.1. Taxonomy (NCBI): domain Eukaryota; kingdom Metazoa; phylum Chordata; class Mammalia; order Carnivora; family Hyaenidae; genus Proteles; species Proteles cristata. The sequence goes on from JAESUZ010000553.1 coordinate 761,105, forward strand.
GGGGGTCATTTTCAGTTTCCTCAAAATGTGTGAAAGCACTTAATGAGACATTTGACTTTATAGAAATTGAAGGAGAGAGTCTGCTCAGACAGGGGCTTATAAGATGACTATCATTATTGCCAGAAATATTTTTTTAAGTTAAAATGCTGACCTGATGAAATATAATATTTTAAAAATATTGAGCAATAAGAATGCCCTTCTGTAATCCATTATTTTTCATTAAGTTATAAGTGATATACAACATTACATTAGTTTCAGGTGAACAGCATGATTCAATATTTGTATACAGAGCAGAATGATCACCATAGTAAGTATCATTACTGTCTATCACCATACATAGTTACAGTAAAAAAGATATGTTTAGTTCTCCAAAAATGTTGGTATTGTTTGAAAAGATCGTAAGAACATGATGAACTGACTGTATATTAGTTATTGAAAATTATGTATAGGTTATAACAAAACTATAGAGCAAAAAGATTCAATTTTTGGAAATAAGATTGCTTCAGAACCCAAAAGTCACCAAAACAGTGCAGTCAACTTAAAGAAAGACATTTTTCTCAATTTCTTTACTAAAACCAAAACTTCTCCAAAATCCACCTTCAATGTCACAAATGTAAGTTACCTCTGTGCTTTAAAATCATTCTTCTCCTAGATACACATGGAAAAAAAATAGGTATTCAAACAAAAAGATACACATAAATTTATACAGCAACACTATTCTCAATAGACAAAAAGTGCACATAATCCATATACCAATCAACAGATGAATAGATAAAATTTGATACCTACACACAGTGGAATACTACTGAGTCATAAAAATGAAAAAGTATCAATACCTACTACAATATAGATGAACCCTGAAACATTATGTCAAGTAAAAGAAACCAGACCAATAGCTCACATTTTATATATAACATCATTTATGTAATACATCCCTGAAGAGGTAAATATATAGGGACAAAATGCAGATTAGTGATTGCAAAGGCCCGGAGAAGAAATGGTTGAAAGGGGGGGGGCAAGATGGCGGAGAAGTAAAGAGCTCCGTACTTGCACTCGCGCCCATACATCACACAGAAAAGATCTGAAGCCATTGGAAACCTTACAAAACCTGAAAGACTAGGAGAAAAAGGACGCAGAATCCACTGAGAAAGCCTTGTAACGTGAGTGCGAACCGGGGAAGGTAAAATCGGGCCGGGATCGGAGCCTCCAGGGTGGGAGGCGATCCCCCTCTACCCTCTACAGGGAGTGAGAGGGGAAAAGGAGAGAGTCCAAAACAGAAAAATCTCCGCTCGGTGCATAGAAAGACCGTACTTGCCAAATACCTGCACACTGGGTCCCCTCGCGCCAACTGGTCCTGGGGGAGGCTGAGCACACAAACTGCTTCTTTGTGCCGCTACTGGAGGTTGGGTTTTAAAGCGGCGGCGGCGCGCCTGCCGCCATTGTAGCTCCAGGGCGGCTGGGATCCCTGAAAGAGACGCGCAGACACCGGGCATCCGCGCTCCTGGCTGGCTGGAACTCGAGAGGGAAGGCAAAGAGCTAAAAACTGGGAAATTTGCCTGTGAGTTCGTGTTTCGGGTGACGAGCCATAGAGAGACCCGGTTTTCCTCACTCCAGCGGGCTCAGGCTACGCGGACCTGGCAGGCAAGCCCCCGCGCATGCGCGCCAGCCCGACCCAGAGAAGGAAGCAGCGATTCTGACTCCGCCCCCAGAGCTCAGCAGGGAGCCTGGAATAGCCCAGGGGGTTGTCTGGGAAGCTGTGTCTAAGGCAACTTCAGCAGGGCGCGGACTGGGATTTGGAGATTGGAACTGGCCTGGGTTGAAGAGTGCAACCAACTTCGGCTGCGTCCCCGGAACGGGGAGTTGACACGCCCAAAAAAGCGAGCTGCAGCGCAGGGTTCAAGAAGGGACTGGAGCACCGTCACTCTCCTCCCCACAACGCCAAGGCAGAACCCCCGCTGAGGCATCAGATCACGCCACGCCCATCCCTGCCTGAGAGGTGCCCTCCTCCCTTTTTTTTTCTTTTTCCCTTTTTTTTCCTTTTTTTCTTCTTTCTTTTTTTTCCCCTTTCTTTTCTCTTTTTTTCTTCTTCTTTCTCTTTTCTCGCTTTTTTCCCCAAAACACTGACCTGATTAACTCTGGTCGCCAGCTTGCTTAAACAATCACAACAAGTCCAGTCTGTAAACGTAAATTCTACACCTACCGACTTTTTCAGCTATTTCTCTCAGGAGTAATTAGACTATACAGTTTCTCTGGATAATTCTGGCATCCTTCTCTCACCTATCCAACCATATTCTACCCTTTACCTCTTTGAAAAAAGCTTCTTATCCCTTCTGCCTGTTCATTCTATTTCCAAATCTGCCTTGTCTCGACCTGCCTTCTCTCTTTTTCTCTATGCTCTTCAACCAGCACTGCATACACACGGCTATTTAACTGTAGCTGGGAAATCCAGGTATATGCTTTAAGCCGTTCCTTGTCCATCGGTTTTCTTCTTTTTTCCTTTTCTTTTCCCCTTTTTGACCCTTTTATGTATTTTATGCTCCCTATTATTCACCCTCCCTCCTCCGTCTTTTCTATTAACTTTTTCGTTTTCCCTCTCGCTTTGCATGTTAGTTGAATCAGCCTGTGCGTTTGTGTGCTCCTGCTCCCTGTGTGTTTGTCTGTCTGTTTTCTTTTCCAGGGCTACCTCAAGAAACAAGCTAGAGTACACAAGGTGAAGAGTCCCAAATATCACTACGAATAGGAAAATAAAATAACAAGGTCCCAACAAGAGTGACCGAGGGATACCATTCAAAAAACAATCTCTGAAAGGATAGGCCCTGGAAAGTCAAAGAGTCTTCTTGGATATAGCAGTGCTCATAGAAACAGAGAGCATAACAGGTCTTTAAAACCAACAAGAGCTGGAAAGCTAACTAAAATGACGAAATGAAAGAGCTCTCCTCCAAAGAAACTCCAAGAAGAAATGACAGCTAATGAACTGCTCAAAACAGATATCAGCAGCATAAGTGAACAAGATTTTAGAATAATAATGGTAAAATTAATAGCAGGGCTTGAAAAAAACATAGGGGACATCAAAGAAACTATGGCTACAGACAGAATGGAAAATAAAAATAGGCATGAAGAATTAAAAATGCGATAAATGAGATACATAATAAATTAGAGGCCTCCAATGCACGGATTGAAGAGGCAGAAAGGAGAATAAGTGATTTAGAAGACACCATTATAGAAAAACAAGAAGCTGACAAAAAAAAGAGACAAACTGATCCAGGAACAGGAAAGAAGAATTCGAGAGCTCAGCGACACAGTCAAACACAACAATATCCGTATCATAGGAATCCCAGAAAAGGAAGAGAGAGGGAAAGGTGCTGAAGGAGTCCTGGAACAAATTATAGCAGAGAACTTCCCCGACCTGGGGAAGGAAGTCAATGTGGACATACAAGAGGCTCAGAGGACTCCTCTCAGACGTAACTTGAATCGATCTTCTGCACGACATATCATCGTAAAAATGGCAAAATACAAGGACAAAGAGAGAATTTTGAAAGCAGCTAGGGAGAAAAGGGCCCTCACATACAAAGGGAAACCCATCAGAGTGGTGACAGACCTATCTACTGAACCGTGGCAGGCCAGAAAGGAATGGCAAGAGATCTTCAATGTGATGAACAGTAAAAATATGCAGCCAAGAATCCTCTATCCAGCAAGCCTGTCATTCAAAATAGAAGGAGAGATAAAAACCTTTCCAAATAAACAGAAATTGAAAGAATTTGTCACCACGAAGCCAGCCCTACAAGAAATCCTGAGGGGGATGCTCTGAAGGAAAGGTTGCAAGGAACAAAGATTCCAGAGACACCACCACAAACATGAACCCTACAAAAGATACAAAGACTCTAAACCCACATATTTCAATAATAACACTGAATGTAAATGGGCTGAATGCTCCAATCAAAAGACATAGGGTAGCAGAATGGATTAAAAAACAAAATCCATCTATATGCTGTCTACAAGAAACTCATTTTAGACGGAAGATACCTTCAGATTAAAAGTAAGGGGATGGAGAAATATATATCATGCTACAGGAAATCAAAAGAAAGCCGGAGTAGCGATACTTATATCAGACAAACTGGACTTTAAAATAAAGACAATCACAAGAGATGAAGAAGGGCACTACATAATAATTACAGGGTCCATCCATCAGGAAGAACTAACAATCATAAATGTCTACGCACCGAATACGGAAGCACCTAAATATCTAAAACAATTAATCACAAACAGAAACAAGCTTATAGATAAGAATGTGCTAATAGCAGGGGACTTTAATACTCCGCTTACAGCAATGGATAGGTCAACCAGACAGAAAATCACTAAAGAAATAATGGACTTGAAAGATACATTGGACCAGATGGACCTGACGGATATATTTGGAACTTTACATCCTGAGGCCAGGGAATTTACTTTCTTCTCAAGTGCGCATGGCACATTCTCCAAGATAGATCACATACTGGGACATAAAGCAGCCCTCAATAAATATAAAAGAATAGAGATCATACCATGCACACTGTCAGATCACAATGCTTTGAAACTTGAAATCAATTACAGGAAGAAGTCTGGAAAACCTCCAAAAACATGGAGGTTAAAGAACACCCTTCTAAAGAATGAATGGGCCAATCAGGCAATTAGAGATGAAATTAAAAAATATATGGAAACAAATGAAAATGAAAACACAACAATTCAAAATCTATGGGATGCGGCAAAGGCAGTCCTAAGAGGAAAGTACATTGCTCTCCAGGCCTATTTCAAGAGATTAGAAAAAGCGCAAGTCCAAAATCTAACAGCTCACCTAAAGGAACTAGAGGCAGAGCAACAAGAACGCCCTAAACGCAGTAGAAGAAGAGAAAAAGTAAAAATTAGAGCAGAAATAAACAACATAGAGACCAAAGAAACAATTGAACAGATCAATGAAACCAAGAGTTCGTTTTTTGAAAAAGTAAACAAAATTGACAAACCTCTAGCCAGACTTATCCAAAAGAAAAGAGAGAGCACCCAAATAGACAAAATTATGAATGAAAATGGACTTATTACAACCATCCCCTCAGAAATACAAGCAATTATCAGGGAATACTATGAAAAATTATATGCCAACAAATTGGACAACTTAGAAGAAATGGACAAATTCCTAAACACACACTCACTACCAAAATTCACACGGGAAGAAATAGAAAACCTGAACAGACCCATAACGAGTGAAGAAATTGAATCAGTGATCAAAAATCTCCCAACAAATAAGAGCCCTGGACCTGATGGCTTCCCTGGGGAATTCTACCAGACATTTAAAACAGAATTAATCCCAATTCTTCTCAAGTTATTCCAAAAAATAGAAAGCAAAGGAAAACTCCCGGACTCATTTTATGAAGCCAGCATCACACTGATTCCCAAGCCAGACAGAGATCCAGCAAAAAAAGAGAACTACAGGCCAATATCCTTGATGAATACGGATGCAAAAATTCTCAACAAGATCCTTGCAAATCGAATCCAGCAGCATATAAAAATAATCATCCACCAAGATCAAGTGGGATTCATTCCTGGGTTACAAGGCTGGTTCAATATTCGCAAATCAATCAATGTGATACATCATATCAATAAAAGAAAAGATAAAAACCATATGATCCTGTCAATAGATGCAGAAAAAGCATTTGACAAAATACAGCATCCTTCTTAATAAAGACTCTCAAGAAAGTTGGGATAGAAGGAACCTACTTAAACATCATCAAAGCCATCTATGAGAAGCCTTCAGCTAACATCATCCTCAACGGGGAAAAACTCAGAGCTTTCCCCCTGATATCAGGAACACGACAGGGATGCCCACTCTCACCACTGTTGTTTAACATAGTGCTGGAAGTCCTAGCATCAGCCATCAGACAACAAAAGGAAATCAAAGGCATCAGAATTGGCAAAGGGGAAGTCAAACTTTCACTCTTCGCAGATGACATGATACTCTACATCGAAAACCCGACAGACTCCACCAGAAGCCTACTAGAACTGATCCAAGAATTCAGCCAAGTTGCAGGGTACAAAATCAACGTACAGAAATCGGTTGCATTTTTATACACCAACAATGAAGCAACAGAAAGAGAAATCAAGAAACTGATCCCATTCACAATTGCACAAAAAACCATAAAATACCTCGGAATAAACCTAACCAAGGATACAAGAGATCTGTATGATGAAAACTATAGAAAACTTATGAAGGAAATTGAAGAAGACACAAAGAAGTGGAAAAACATTCCATGCTCATGGATAGGAAGAATAAATATAGTTAAGATGTCATTACTACCTAAGGCACTCTACACATTCAATGCAATTCCAATCAAAATTGCACCAACATACTTCTCAAAACTAGAACAAACTATCCAAAAATTTGTATGGAACCACAAAAGACCCCGAATAGCCAAAGTAATCCTGAAAAATAAAACCAAAACGGGAGGGATCACCATCCCAGACTTTAGCCTCTACTACAAAGCTGTCATCATCAAGACAGTATGGTATTGGCACAAAAACAGACCCATAGACCAATGGAACAGAATTGAGAACTCAGAAGTGGACCCAAAAGTATACAGCCAACTAATCTTTGACAAAGCAGGAAAGAATATCCGATGGAAAAAAGACAGCCTTTTTAACAGATGGTGTTGGGAGAACTGGACAGCAACATGCAGAAGAATGAAACTAGATCATTTTTCTCACACCATGCACAAAAATAAACTCAAAATGGATAAAGGACCTGAACGTGAGACAGGAAACTATCAACACCCTAGAGGAGAAAGCAGGAAACAACCTCCTTGACCTCCACCGCAGCAACTTCTTACTTGACACATCCCCAAAAGCAAGGGAATCAAGAGCAAAAATAAACTGTTGGGACCTCATCAAGATTAAAAGCTTCTGCACAGCCAAGGAAACAACCCAGAAAATTAATAGGCAACCAACGGAATGAGAAAAGATAGTTGCAAATGACATATCAGATAAAGGGTTGATATCCAGAATCTACAAGGAACTCACCAAACTACACGCCCGAAAAACAAACAACCCAGTGAAGAAATGGGCAGAAGATATGAACAGACACTTCTCCAAAGAGGACATCCAGATGGCCAACAGACACATGAAACGATGCTCAGCATCGCTCCTCATCAGGGAAATACAAATCAAAACCACACTGAGATACCACCTCACGCCAGTCAGAGTGGCTAAAATGAGCCAATCAGAGAACTCTAGATGCTGGCGAGGATGTGGAGAAACGGGCACCCTCCTACACTGTTGGTGGGAATGTAAACTGGTACAGCCCCTCTGGAAAACAGTGTGGAGGTTCCTCAGGAAACTAACAATAGAACTCCCCTATGACCCAGCAATAGCACTGCTAGGAATTTACCCAAGGGATACAGAAATGTTGATGCATAGGAGCACATGTACCCCAATGTTCATAGCAGCACTCTCCACAATAGCTAAAACATGGAAAGAGCCTAAGTGTCCATCAACAGATGAATGGGTCAAGAAGATGTGGTTTATCTATACCATGGAATACTACATGGCAATGAGAAACAATGAAATCTGGCCATGTGTAGCAACATGGATGGACCTTGAGGGTGTTATGCTGAGCGAAATAAGTCAGGCAGAGAAGGACAAATATCATATGTGTGCACGTATAGGAGGATTAGGAGGAACTTAACAGAGGACCAAGGGGGAGAAGAAGGGCGGAAATGGTGGGGGAAAGGGGGAGAGGCAAACCATGAGAGACTCTTGAATGCTGACAAAAACTGAGGACTGGTGGATGTGGGGGGGAGGAGGGGTGGGCATGGAGGAGGGCACTTGTGGGGATGAGCACTGGGTGTTATGTGGAAACTAATTTGACAATAAACTATTTGTCAAAAAAAAAAAGAAAAAAAAGAAATGGTTGAAGGGCTGCTTCATGGGACAGGGTTTCCTTTTGAGGTACTGAAAATATCTTGGAGCCAAATAGATATTATAGTTATACAGCATTGTGAATATACACATATTTTTAAGGTATATTTATTTTTGAGAGAGAGAGAGAGAGACAGAACGTGAGTTGGGGAGGGCCAGAGAGAGAGAGAGGGAGACACAGAATCTCAAACAGGCTCCAGAGCTGTCAGCAAAAAGCCTGACGTGGGGCTTGAACGTGGGAACTGCAAGATCATGACCTAGGCCAAAGTTGGACGCTTAACCAACTGAGCCACCCAGGCTCCCCTAAAAATATACTTTAAAATGGCTAACTTTATGTTATGGGAATTATACGTCAATAAAAGCTTTTTTAAAAAATTAACATCTTATAAAATTCTAAATATTTCATGCTAAAAAACTTTGGTTGAGAGTATATTTAGCCTGATGTCATCACATTTGGCTGACATCAGTAATGCATATAATACGGGCTTGGCAAAAGCAGGGGTATAATTCAAAGTATATGTTATGTTTGATGGTATTCAGTTTTACCACAACATCAAAGAAAGAGAGAAAGAGAAAGAAAGAAAGAAAGAAAGAAAGAAAGAGGGAGGAGGAAGGAAGAGGAAGGAAGGATGAGAGGAAAGGAGGAAGGAAGGGAGGGAGGGAGGGGAGAAAAGGAACGAAGGAGAGAAAGAAAGAAATGAGAGAGAGAGGGAGGAAGAGAGGAAGGAAGGAAGATGTCTTAAATGGTGTGGGCAGTTCAGAAGTCTAATATTAAAAAAAGAAACAGAAAGAGTAAAAAAAATCCTACTGTATCATGTGAACGAAAGAAACACATCATTGTTACTTTATTTATTTTTTAAATATTTTTATTTATTTCTAGGAGAGAGAGAGAGGGAGAGAGAGAGAGAGAGCGTAAGCAGGGGAGGGTCAGAGAGAGAGGGAGTCACAGACTGAAACAGGCTCCAGGCTCTGAGCTGGCAGTCAGCACAGAGCCCGACGCGGGGCTCCAAACCCACGAACCGCGAGATCATGACCCAAGCGAAAGTCCGATGCTTAACCGACTAAGCCACCCAGGCGCCCCTCATTGTTACTTTTATTAAGTATATCTAATACCTGTGTAATTAGCCTTGTTGTTTTAACATTCTCCTTTTAAAAATACTTAAATGTATTTTAAGAATATACAATAATAAGTCTATAAAATATAAATATAAAATAATTTTTAAAGTAGGTTAAATTTCCATATCAGAAGACAGACATAATAAAATATTGTGATATTTTCACATATATTAATTAATAATATTAATTACTGCTAGTTGGCACTGTTAGCTAGTCCTATATAAATAATAGCATTGATGTAAGAGAAAAGTAGAAAGAATAATCTATGAATTTTCAAATAAGCAATAATTCCCATACATTTATGTTAAAATAACACATATATATTATAATATTATTGATTATTATATATTACATTCAATTACATCATATTTATTATGTTATTATTATCTTGGTGTTGTGTATCTCTGTCCTGTGTTGGCCTGCTAAAAAGCTGGCTATTGTATTCAAGCATTCAAAGCGTTACATGGAAATAATGAAAAAAAAATCCTTAGTTTAGGAGAAATTCACAGAAATATCTGAAGAAGCATTATATCTACAGCTTCCTTTCAAATGGCTGAGAGACTAGGGGCGCCTGGGTGGCTTAGTCTGTTGAGTGTCCGACTTTCGCTTAGGTCATGATCTCGCGGTTCGTGGGTTCGAGCCCCGCGTCGGGCTCTGTGCTGGCTGCCGGCTCAGAGCCTGGAGCCTGTTTCAGTCTGTGACTCCCTCTCTCTCTGACCCTTCTGCTCACGCTGTCTCTCTCTCTGTCTCCTAGAAATAAATAAAAACATTAAAAAAAAAAACACAAATGGCTGAGAGACTAATGATAATAGGTGGATGCAGATATAGATATAGATGTAAGTTTATGTGTAGGTATAGATACGATTATAAATGTAGGTATAAACCCATTCCAGTGACATTTTATTGTATGTAAAGTATGCCTCAATTTAAAAAAAATGATATAAAAAGATCACCCTGAAGTCACTTTGTTTGATATTATATACTAACAAAATTAGTTTAATTCTATGTCCTTTGTCTTCTTGTATAAGCAAACATATATCTGAAGCTCTTTGAAAATTAATCATTAGAAATAAATGTTCTTACGATGTCCCTCAAAAACATTTGGTTAAAAAATTGACACCATTAGCTACTCAGGCCCAAAAAAGAGTCACGTTATACTCGGATTGAGCATCCCTACAGAGCCTGGCACAGGGCTGCTGTGAAGGCGGTGCCAAAAAGCAGCCCTTGAACTGCGTGTAGAGAAGAGTTCAAGGAGCAAAGGGATTTGCAGGAGACAACCAGAGCCGGTCGGGTTCCCCACTGTGTGTCATTAGGCAAGTCACTGAACATTTCTGTGCCCCCATTTATTCTCCCTAAACCAGCAGAAATCAGAATCTATGACCCCATCCAGCTTTAAATAGCTACTTCTTTAATTCCATGAATAAGTAACACAAATACGATTATCTGACTCAGTGAGAGATGTGCTGAAGTCAAAAGTAAAAGGGCAACATTTTCTTTATGATTTACATTGCCATATTCTGACATACCAGCAAAAGGGTCAAGCATGTGAAGGGAGAAACTACAGATGTTTGGATGTTCACATTGGCTTATTATCAAGATGCGGAGCCTGACTGCTTTGAAGTGAAAAGCAAACGGAAAATCTCTGGAGGACGACGCTTCCCCTGAGATTTCTCAGATGTGTTCGGTTCTGGCAGGGCCACTCAGCCTTCCAGAGCGTCCTTTTACAACCAAAACAATTGCCCACATTTTGAAGTGAAATTCTGAATCCTTTTTTTTTTTGTTCTAATCTTTGAAACAGCTCCACTTATTTTAGTTTAAAAGCCTTTTACTAAAACATGTCTTTAATTTTTCCTGAAAATGTTATAGATAGAAAGACAGCTAAAGAGATATTTAGGTATAGATACATAATTTTCTTAGAGAAAATATGTATTTACTTCAAAACATTTTTGTGATTCTTACTTTTACATATATATTCAGGAAGAATATATAACTTTAAAAAGATGTAATTGGACAATTAAGGCATATTTCCACTTCTCATTTTCATTAGAACATAATTCAACCAACATTCAAATCATTTTTAGTACTTAGTCAACTTTGTAAAACTGATTTGATTGATTCATAATGTAATTCCACTTGAATTTGTTCTTTGGAATGGAGAAAGATAAGTGTAAAACTACTTTGAGGGGAGGCTGGGTACCTCAGTCGGCTAAGCATCTGACTTGAGTTTCCCTCAGGTCGTGATCTCAAGGTATATGGGCTGGAGCCTAGTGGGCTCTGTGCTGACAGTGTGGAGGCTGCTTGGGATCATCTCTCTCTCCGTCTCTCTGCCCCTCTCCTGCTCATGAGTGCTCTCTCTCTCTCACTCTCATTCTCTCTCTCAAAATAAACTTAAAAAAGAACTATTTTGATATTTGCACTAGATACTTCATTAACAAATTAATATTTGTTTTCATTAAAATATGACTCATGATTCAACAGGATCCCCAAGTAGGTAAAAAATCTCCGCCAGTTTTAAGAGTAGCAAGACGCAGAGTAGACCTATAAAGGATATCTCAAGAGGCTGTGAACATTATAGGTCCATATTTTATCAGTTGTATCCCATAGAAAAACAACTATTTCTATAAGACATTAATAGGCATTCAGAAAACAAAATCATTTTGCGGTCAAACTTAGCTAGTACAGCATCCTAGATTTCCTTCCTGAAAACTCACAATACCTATATTCATTTTAAAGCTTTAAGAAGTCCTGGGGTGCCTGGGTGCCTCAGTCGATTAAACATCTATCTCTTGATTTAGGCTCAGCTCATGACCTTACAGATTTGTGAGATCGAGCCCCTGGTCAGGCTCTGCACTGATAGTCCAGAGGCTGCTTGGGATTCTCTGTCTCGCTCTCTCTACCTCGCGCCCCCCCCACACACACACTTGCAATCTCTCTCTCTTGCTCTCTCAAAATAAATAAATATACATTTAAAAAAATAAAGCTGTAAGAAGTTCTTACGTGAAATAAACCAACAAGAAAAATGACCTGAGTTGGGTTTAAACATTTTTTTTTAACATTTATTTATTTTTTAGAGACACAGCACGAGTTGAGGGGTGGGGGGTAGAGAGAGAAGGAGACACAGAATCTGAAGCGGGCTCCAGCTCTGAGTTGTCAGCACAGAGACCGGACATGGGGCCGAAACCCACAAACTGTGAGATCATGACCTGAGCTGAAGTCAGGCACTCAACCATCTGAGCCACCCGGATGCCCTGACCTGAGTCAGCTTTTCAAGTTCATCTGACTTTGTTCTACCTGCCAGTGCCACTCTCACTTATTGCTTGGGAATTCCTGTGTTCCAAACCCAGCTTTGCTTTTGTCTATCTAGAACATCTTAGGTGGTCCTGAGATGCCCAGGGTTTTTCTTAGACCCTCTTAGTCTATGAACTCCAAACTCTATTATGTTTCTTTTAAAGAAAGTATAAAAATCATTTAATTACTAGAATAAATCATCATTGATGTCCTCCAGTCTTTAAAATAATTCTTAGTCTAGTCCTTACTCAATCTTTCTCTATTGAAAAATTACAGGGCTTCTTAAAATTTCATTAGGTCCTATTATGAAATAATCGCCAGTGGAGAGGATAGGAGATTCTTAAAACCTGAGAAGTCACTTGGAATACAGAAGCATTCCAGCATTTACATCAGGTTCAGTCTGATTGATGCCCTTCAAGCAATGCCTTAACTTGAATTTAACTTTCCTTTCCCCATTTCTTTTCATGTAAAACTTAAGTACATTCATGGAAGTGTTTCTAACAGGAGAAAGTCCAGTGATATCTCATCTGCATTTCTCTGCCTGTCTATGGGCAAGAAGTACCTTTGTGGGCTTTAATCACTCACCATATCACTTTTGTTCCTTTTTGTTTTTGTTTCTTGGTGCAGTGTGCACTTTGAGTGATGAGGTAAGTATTAAAAAAGATATGAACCCCAGGGTTTTAAGGTTAGAGTGAAATAGTAAAAATGTTTTGTAAAAATAGTTCCTGTGCTTGTCTCTCAGGAACCAGATACATGTTTTCTCATTTTAACACTCAACAGTCCTATGAGTAGGTATTATGATCTCCGTGTTGAAGATGAGAATTTAAGCTCAAGGGTATTTTCTTTCTTCAAAAAAGAAGATGAACAATTATGTTCTCTAAATTTCCCCAAAATATCCATAGGCTACAGGACAGTTTGGTGAAATATAGTATTTGGATGTTAAGTAATAGATACTAATAAAAAAATTAGTCATTTGGAGATAGAACATTTGGTTAGTTTTTTGTATAATTCCTGTCCTTAGATGTTACTTTTACATTAGATTTCAAATCTGAAATATCAGTTGACTATATCATCTTAATCATGAATTCCAAAACATTTATTTATTCCTTATTCAGGACAGAACAGTAGTTTTGGTAATGACTACCCTAGATTTTCAGAGGAAAGTCTGATCATTTTCTTACTGTTCTATTAATTTAAGTAGAGTACTATCACTCAAAAAGGAAGCAAAATAATCCCAGACATTCATGCTCTGTGCACAATGATGAATGATCTAGCGCTAAGCAGTGCTGGATATGAGATGAGTTATTTTCAGAGGGTTCATACCAGTCACCCAACTGACTTGATCGATACCATTCAGTATGATACAGTACAATTCCAGCTGGAAACACACAAACAAATAAACGGTTATTGAAATAAAATCCTGCCAAATTCTTGCCAACCAGTTAATTGTATTTAAATGCTCAACGCTTAAACACTCACATAGATTTACAGGCTTACAGAATTAAATGTCAGCTCTCTAGTTCTAAATTCATTGATCAAGGAAGGCACTGAGGAAAGTAGAGTACCTCTAACCCCATCAATAAAGTCAAGTTCCAGATACCCTATGCTATATGTCAAAATGATATCAAAATTAATAGTAATGATAGCAATTTAACAAATGTTTTACTGTGGTCTTTAAAGGATTGTTTCAATAATGCTCCAACTTCTTTTAATGGATTACAATCGGTGCATTGCTTTGCTAAAATTTCAGCAATCTACTCTTCCATTTATCAAAATAAGTAATTTAAAACTAATTGTGGATTGCATTTTGAGCAAAAAAAGTAAACAAAAATTTTCCACTTGTAGAAAGGTTTTTTTTTATTTGAAAAAGACCAATGAATGGGATGCATTGATTGATTCTATATAGACGATAGATACGATATGCCTCTTTTCTGAAAAATGAAGAATGCAAATAAATGGAAGCTGGCTTTACAAAGGAAGTGAATAGGTGTTATAAATTTCTTATTCTTCAGATTTTATTCCAGATCTGAAACTTAGACTTACTTGATATATGAATAAGAGCCATTAATTACTGAGAAGTAGTTACCTGATAGAGGATGCTAAATGCTTTGCATACGCTAAAAAAAATCTTTAAACAGCATAAAGGAATGTCTGTGAGGGATCTCTTGCTAACCCCTTTTACAGATTATGGAAATGAGATTTCAAATGCTTAGTAAATTGCCCACAATAATACTACTGAAGAATGACTAGTCCAAGGATAATCCGATATAACCACGGAGTGGAACCACTGCACTCTACTACCTTTCTGATTCTCCTAATTATGAAGCATAAATGATCTGCACAACTGGCAGTACTTCTTCACATGCTGCTGTGTAGTGTAGACTCTGTTCTAAAGGAACAGTGTGAGTACAGCTGTATGAGAGGCAAGATGCTTTAGAAATACCCAGCCACCTGGAAAGCCGTAACAAGTATGACTTGGTAATCAGCTCTTTCCCAGAGCTGCGATGTCTCACATGTCAAAAGTGGTAAGCACTTCCCAGAGCTCTGACAAAATTACACCCATATGAAATTTCTTCCTCACCACGGAAACTCCAGAACAATGAGTTACAAGGGTACAGCATTTACAAACCACAATCCTGAATGCATGAGGATGTTTTTCCCCCTCTCTAAACAACCATTGATAGACAAATCCATAGACTTGCCTAAGGGGAATGATGTAAATGCAATCCTTGCAGCTAATGCTGTGGTCACAACTGTAATTATAGGACATAATCAAGCTGATAGTTTGACCCAAGAAATCAGACACTAGACTAGCCTAAATCTTGGGATGGAAACCTTGGTGCAGGTTTCTGTGTCACTGCAGAAATCACTTTCCTCACCTCCCTTTCCAGTGCCCTCCCCACCCTGCCACTGTGTTGAGTACAGACTTCTCCAGGGAGTGGAGAAATCACTTCTAGGCTCCCCTTCCCCTCTGCTATGCCACTTCGCTGCACGGCTCTTGGACACGCACCAAAGTATTACAGATACCAGCTGTGCCCAAGGCTGTAGGAAGTTGATCAGCAATTCTTTCCTCCACTAAAGAATGAACCTGAATTGAGCAGAGACTCGAGGAGGGCAAGAGGAAAATGTCCCTACTCTGTCAGAGTTTTAGCTGTGGCCATAGGCTTCAATAGCAAAAACATGGGAAAATCAAGCTAAATTATAGTGGAATATATGTAGTTTTCACTCTGAGCCTAGCTTTGTCATCTGGCTCAGCAAATGATACACATCTGACAATGTGGATATCTGGCACTACATGGCATATGAACTATGGTTAAATTAACTATATATGATCATGTAATTCCTTTTTTATGTTCCTATACATTGAAGTCCAGCTTTTTCAGCATGTAATTCCAAATCCTTTCTGACCTAAAATATTGTCATCATATAACACTGTTTTCTCCAGTTTGTCTGCATTGAATATTCTTCTGCCAAACTATTCTCTGCCCCTCAAACCACATAGATTATTTCTTATTTCCTCTTTAAAACTTTTGTTACATATCACCACCCCCTCTACAACCTCTCCATTTATTTCTTATTGAAGTATAAGTGACATACAACATTATGTTCAACATAATGATTCAACATTTGTACACATTGTAAAATGATCATCACATAAGTCTAGTTACCATCTGTCACCATACAATTTTACAAAAAATATTTTTCTTGTGATGGGAACTTTTAAGATTTAGTTTCTCAAATCTTTCGTTTGCTGTACAATATTGTGGACTATAATCACCAGGCTGTACATTACATTCTCATGACTTATTTATTTTATAACTGGAGGTCTGTACCTCTTGATCCCTTCGATCAATTTTGCCTAGCCCCACACATCAATGTGTTCTCTATATCTATCAGTTTTGTTTTGTTTGTCCATATATATATATATATATATATATATATAGAGAGAGAGAGAGAGAGAGAGAGAGAGAGACAGAGAGACAGAGAGAGAGACAGAGAGACAGAGAGAGACAGAGAGACAGAGAGAGAGAAAGAGAGAGACATACACACACTACTTTTTTCTTTTTCCACTTGTCCATTGATGAACACTTGAGTTGTTTCCATATCTTGGCTACTATAAATAATCTTGCAATGAACATTGGGGTACATATATATTTATGGAATTAGTGTTTGCATTTTCTCTTGGTAAATACCCAGTAGTGGAATGTTGAATCTTATGGTAGTTCTACTTTTAATTTTTTGAGCAACCTCCATACTGTTTTCCACAGTGGCTGCACCAGATTACATTTCCACCAAAAGTGCACAAGGATTCTCTTTTCTCCACAGCTTCGCCAACACTTGTTATCAATTTAAATAAAGGAGGCAAGAATATACAATGGGGTAAAGAACAGTCCCTTTAATAAATGGTATTGGGAAAACCAGATAGCTACATGCAAAAGAATGAAACTGAACAACCTTATATCATACACAAAAATTAACTCAAAGTGGATGAAAGACTTGAATGTAAGGCCAGTAACATAAAACTCCTAGAAGAAAACATAGGCGATAAGCTCCCTGACATTGGTCTTGACAAGGATGTTCTTAAATCTGACACTAAAGGCAATGGCAACAAATAAAAAATAAACAAATAGGGCTATATCAAACTACAGCTTTTTTGCACAGTAAAGAAAAGCATCAACAAAATAAAAAGGCAAGATACTGAATGGGAAAATATATTTGCCACTTATATATATGGTAAGGGGTTAATATCCAAAATATGAAAAGAACTCATATAACACAACAGCAACAAAAGCAATAATAACAACAACAATAACAAATTCTGATTAAAAAATGGACAGAGGCTCTGAACAGACATGTGTCCAAAGAAGACATCCAAATGGCCAAGAGACACATGAAAAGATGCTCAACATTACACATCATCAGGGAAATGCAAACCAAAACCACAATGAGATACCACCTCACACTTGTCACAATGATCATTATCACTCCCTCTTCTTCATTTCATAATTAATGCTTTTCTTAGACTTTTTTTTATGGTCCCGGCAGCACTGCTCCTCTATCTTTAACACAGCATCTAACTGGTTCTATTATTCTTGGTTCCATTTGTTCTATGACAGTACCAGGGCCTTATTCACTCCTGTGCCCCAGTGTTTGCCAAGAAAAATAATGAGTTTATGCCTCTTACGATTTTATATCTATATATCACATAATACATGAAACATAACAGGGCCCTAATAAAAATTGTTGGAATGAATGCATGAATTGTTGATATTAACCATGTACTTTGCAAGTACATTTTTTTTAAATTCCACAATTATTAGCATACTGACTGAAAATAAATACATATATTTGGTTTTTTGTTAGTCTTTTTGCTTGGAACTATTGATCCCCCTCAAGTGAGAAGACCTCCCCAATTCCTAAGAAATAAGAAAATAGCCTTTAACTTAAGTGCACCTTTCCTCTTCCTAGGATTCTAGAGGTATAGGACTCGAGATGGAATGAAACTTCTCTTCTCTGTTAAAATGACACATTCCACAGCAATGAGAAATATGGATTCAAAGGTGAGCAATAAAGGATATTGACTATAATTAAAATTATTAGGCAAGAAATAATGAATAAATTTCAAGGGCGAATAACTTTTTAAAAAATGTCTTCTCAGGGTGCCTGGGTGGTTCAGTCAGTTAAGAGACCAGCTCTTGATTTGGCTTAGATCATAATCTCTCAGTGGTAATACCGAGAATCAAGTTGGGCTCCGTGTTGGGCGTGGAGCCTGCTTAAGAGTCTCTCTTTCTCTCCCCCTCTGCTCCCACCCCACTCGTGCTCTCTCCCTCTCTCTCAAAAAAAAAAAAAGTCTTCTTAAAATTTTTGCAAGATGTGTATATGAAATCATAGGTAACTAAGTTCTTCTATATCACTATACTAAATTCGGCTTAGTGATGTGACCAAGATGTCTATATTTCTTTGTCATTTAAAGGGGTGTGGGGAAAACTGGAGGTGATAAATAAATCACAGTGGACAAAATATTGATAATTTTTTTCTAACTCATGGAAGGTCTAATAATTTTCTGTGTATATGGAGTAGTCTTATAAGAAAACATAAATTCAGTGTATATTTTCTGTACAGGTGAATGTCTTTCTCATCTTTACTAATAATTTTGCATTCCTATTTACTATCTTTGTTTAAGTTTGTTTTATTTTAAAGATTCATATTGTACCTTGAGAAATTATTAAGTTATGTTCAACTATGTTATTTGAAATAACAGTAGAGTACTGGTATATTATAAATAGTAACAAATATGCCTACTAAAATGCCTAGAACTTTGCTGTTGATAAAATTGATATGCTATTTTTATTAGTGACTTCAACAATAATTTTAAAGGGTTTTTAGAGAAGATATGAATAAGATATAACCATAATAAAAAAAGGGTTTTTTTAAGTTTCCAAAAGCAATGGGAGTCATGTCATAAAACCTTACATTCATTTGCCCCTACTGTATCAAAGGTTGTATCCTGATTCCCATAGTTTGTGACCAAAATTAACTGTAGAAGCCAACAAATAATCAAGATACTTGCATTTAACATGCAAACAGCTAAAAATTCTATTTTATTATAATGGTGTTTGGATTCACCTAAAGGTTAGATCTCTTTATCACTATTTCTCAATTATTTAGGAAATAAGGAGGAAGTATTTGTCATAATTTATACAAACTACAGAAATTTGGCAGAATATGAAAATCCTAGAATAATTCAAGGCATTTATTAAAATTTATTCATAACACTAAGTTGGTTACATTAGGAAATGGATAATTTAACTCTTGTATAAATTATGCAATTAAGTATAAAATTGCAATGTTTCTAAAGTAGAAATATAACTGAGACATAAAACTGATCCCTTTCATTGTTCCCTATGCATTAAAAAATATGCTTAGACTAAGATTTACAATAATTCACTTCACCTATATGATTTCAGAATAAGTTCTTTAACTGTGAGATACCTGAATGAATAGGAACAAAATAAACAGTTAACATTAACATTCAAAAAAGCAGGGGCATTAAAGACCCTCAGTGACAACTGGTCACTGGTGAAGAATGATTCTGGTGACTAGAATTACAAAACTTGTTTCTTGGAAATGAAGTAGATTCCTCATACAGACCTTGCCTTAGCATTCTGGGGGTGTCACATTGCCAGGACCTCTGTTGTCCTGTTAGGGTTTTGCTCTCTTAGAGGTCATTTCTCCTCTTTCATCTCTTGTGGCCAAAAGTGAACTGAACGTTAGAGAGTAACTTCCCCCTCGAGGCTACCCATCTCATTGCCTGTCCATTTTCTGCTTGTTCATGAGTGGAAATTTGAGGGTTGCTTTTGGATTGAAAAAAAAAACAAAAAACAAACAACAACAACAAGAAAAACATGGGTTTTTCAGCCCAGAATTGTGATTTCTTCAATTAGTAACATAATTACCTCAGAATATATTGGGCATTTGGTCTATTTGCTTCCAGCTGATTTCATGTGCCAACAATCATACTCAAACTTTTTTTCTGAACTTGGTGATTACATTAATTCTATCTTATTTACTGGCTTCTTTGCTCGGCCTTAACATCTGACTCTTGGGGCAGAGTGGTAGTCATAGATTTTTCTGTCATGTGAAGCTCCGAATTTCTAGATCTTTCCATATCTTTTATCCCTGCCCACACACTCAAAAAATCTTGCCTGTGACAGATCATCTGTTTTATATAATACTTTGTTAAAAACAGTCAGAAGCGATATAATGTACCAACACTATTTTTTTATAGAACTACTTCCCTCAAAGCTATAGGCACCGTGGAACATTTTCCTCCCACATTACTATATATGACAATTTTAACAAATGTTTGGCCAAGGACCCACAAGGTCCTAACCTGTAGTATCATTCTCTATACCTGACAACTAATCCAAAGCCACATATTTTAAGGATCTCTTATGTTGCACTTATGCCTGGGATCAAATACTGTGTCAGGCAGGGCTTGGTAGAGGAACCATAAACTACTGCGTTTCTAAACACAAAGAATACAGAGAATAGGTTGTTACAAAAGCCAATAAAAAATAAAGAAGTATGCTCTAGCATGAACTTTTTTTTTTCTTTATCTTTTTCCTTTTTTCCCCCTAGCCTGAGCCTCTTAAAAAGATTCACGTAACAGCTCAGCAAGGTAGTTACTTCATCTGGGACCAGACCTGGGAACAGCACTGCCATAGCAACCTGACCAAGATGAGGTTAAAGACTGGCCAACTGAACCCATGATTCAGGGACTATTGAGTCAAATCAAGAAGCCAAAGCAGGTATAGATATAGATACAGATAATAGATATGCACCACAGCTTCTTTATCCATTGATCCACTGATATGGATCAAATCGCTGTAGAAAACAATATGGAGGTTCCTAAAAAAACAAAACAAAACAAAAACTTAAAAATAGACCTACCCATATGACCCAGCAATTCCACTTCTGGATATATACCCACTCCCTAAACAATAAAAATAGGATTTTAAAGACATATAGGCACTCTTGCATTTATTACAGCAATATTCACAATAGCCAAGATATGGAAGCATGATTACAGTCCTTAAAATATATTATCCTGAATTATTCAGATGAGCCCAATATAACCATATGAACCATTAAAAGCAGAAAAAATTCTCTGGCTAGAGGCAGAAGAGATGCTGCAGAAGGGAAGTCAAAACGATTCAATGTATATTTGTATGGCTGTGAAGGTGGAGGAATGAGGCCACCTACCAGGGACCATAGGAGCTTCTAGAAGCTAAGAAGGACCTCAAGCCATCACCCAGCAAGGAAATAGGCACCTCATTCTATAATGACCACATGAACCTGAATTCTGTGAACAACTTGAATAAACTTGGAAGCATCACCCCCCCTTCCCCCACCAGAGCTTCCAGAAAGGAAAGTAACCCTGCCAACACCTTGATATTGGCCTTGGGAGACTCTAAAGTAGAGAACGAGCCAAGTCATTTTATGCCTAAACTTATTTAAAAACAACAATAACAACAAAAACAACACTTTATTGAGGTCCAATTGATGTATAGGAAGGGTATCTATTTAATGCATAAGACTCAGTGATTTAGGAATCAGTAGTATGTACCACCCAACTGTTACCACCACCACGTACCCAAAATTCTGACCACCAAATAATGAAACAATACATTAGTGCTTTTAAGCTGCTAAATGCAGGGTAATTTGCTAGGCCAGTAATAGATAACTAATACAACAACATGCCATCAACACAGATAGATAACTAACATAACAACACATCAACAACACACATACACACACACTCCAAGAAAAAAGTGGAGGAGAGAATTCAAAGAAAGATAAGTCCATTCTGCGGGGAGCTCTCAAAGAAAATTCCTTTGGAAGGTAGAAGAGTGTCCATGTGAAGTTTAAGTAAGTATAGAGAGGTAGAGAAAGGAGGAAATTTGATGGGTGAGAAAAATGGCCTGGGATAAGTTAGATGTGATTCATGAGACTGTGAATTGGATCCATTTTTATGGAGAAGGGAATGTAGAGCAGATATTGAAGAACAAAGCTGGGAGAAAAAACTGAGACCTGAGTGTGTAAAGGCTAAAATAAGAGCCCAAAAAATTTCAGGAAAAAAAAATTACATAACAAAAATCACAACTGAGAAATGTGAGACCGGACTTTATGTCTATAAATAAAGTACTACCAACATTTTACTAAGGCGTTTCTGCCTAGAGGTTGCTCCATCCAGTTTACCCTGTGGTGTCTGCAGTTTCCTTACAACTATGGAAATCTTCTTTCAAGACAACAAGCCTCTTAACTTTTCCAGACACAGATTTGCTGCTGATGTCTGACTATATTTCTCTTACAGTTGCTTAGTCTTATTTACGACGTCTGTACAATGACATAAATGAACCACAAGGTATCAAGGGAGAAAATTCACTGTGCTGTGCATGCCTGCCAGAGATCAGGAGAGGAAAGCCATGCTTTCATTTGCATATTGACATTTTTAACATGTGAACATTATCTTTCCCATAACAAATTGCTTATGTATTAAACAATGCGTTTCTCTCACTCAAAGTTATTTCATTCAGTTATCTATGAGGCAGTAGCTAGGTTTTCTGTAAGCATAACTGATTAATCTTTATTCTTTTAAAATCCCCAGATTCCCCCACCCCACTTTCACAACAAATAATATTTAGTTTCCCAACAAAATATGTCAATATGACTAGAACACACACACATTCGAAGTACATTCACTTTTGCTTGCCAGCATACAAAACTGGTTCTGGATAAGCATCCGTAAACTGAAGAATAGAATCCCCAAAATAAACAAACACATGCAAAGCCTTTTAGCAGGTCGGTGGATGCCCGCGGAGCTGCCATCCTCAGATGATGCATCCAGCTCATTTCTTGCCTCCAACTGGAACAGCATTAGACAAAAATGCAAGGGAATTAGGTCTCAATTTTGGTACAGCTAGCAACAAATTCTGTTTATTTCCTTCTTTCTTCTGTCGAATGGCAGCATTTCATGCTAACATAAGACATCAAATTTCCCATTCAAAGCTAGATCTTCAAACACTGTATCTCACACAACAGGCTTTCTAAATAATTTCAGATACATTCAAATTGGTAGAATCAGTTACACGCATGTGATTATGCACCCTTAGATTTTAAAGTCAACATTTGGTAATTTTCATTATTTAAATTATCATTTTAATGTGGCCTGAATAACCCAAATACCTCATATTTGTATTATGTTTATAGGCTTATTTTTTGGTAAATTAAAACTTTTTTAGAAGGAAATTTTCTACCATCACATTAAGTTTTAATGCATTGAAGGTGCAGAAAATAAATCTAACAGAATAGCCAACAATGATATCCATCCAAAATTTCAAAGTTATACCTATTTTAGTTTCGGTAAATGTATAAAGATATCATCAGATATTTCTTTTCTTCTCTAGAAAATAGTTCTAGTATTTGGGATGGAATAGATGGAACCCTAAGGGTTTCATTACAAAATATCAATTTCCCTTGCCTCTTTTAAGCTCTGAGATAAGAAAATTTGGGCTGAATTTTCTAATCAATCTCTCTGTTCCCACTTGGAAACTTCCCTATCTCACCTAAAACCCTTCGCAATGTTCTAAATACAGAAAATTTAAAAAATAAATAAGGAAATAAGCAAACAAAAGTTTTAATTTTATTTGCCTTATGCTTTCATAGAAATTGGTTAGCTTTCTAGTAGTTTTGCAAGAAAGTTTAGTTTTCCCAATCCAAGAAGAATGTGCTGATATTTGAAGTTATCCTGTGCAGATGACATAAATCACAGTATAAACACATATAGCTAGTCATTATTTGACAGTCTTCCCAGTTCCCTTCTTTTCAATAATTTTGTGAGAATTTCTAAATACTGACCTATGTTTAAAACGTACTTAAAAAGGAAACCTTTATTTTTTTCCTTCTAATATCTGGAAGTCAATCAACTAGGATTTTCAAAGCAAATTAATATATCACTGGAGGGCTAAACCAATACAAAATCAATATATTAGGGTGCCTGTGTGACTCAGTCAGTTAAGCCTCTGACTTCAGCTCAGGTCATGATCTCACAGTTTGTGAGCATGAGCCCCACATCAGGCTCTGCTGTCAGCACAGAGTTCACTTCAGATCCTCCGTCCCCCTCTCTCTCTGCTCCTCCTTTACTTGTGCTCTCTCTTGCTCTCAAAGAATAAATAAACATTTTTTTTTTTTTAATCTGTATATCAAGAAGCAAACCTGGGGTGCCTGGGTAGCTCAGTCAGTTAAGCATCAGACTTCCGCTCAGGTCATGATCTCATGGTTTGAGTTCAAGGCCTGCATCAGGCTGTTTGCTGACAGTGTGGACCTTGGAGCCTGCTTCATATTCTGTGTCTCCTTTTCTCTCTGCCCCACCCCCCACTCCCACACTCACTCATGTGTGCTTTCTCTCTCTCAAAAATAAACAGACTTTTAAAAAGAAGCAAACTTAAGAAGTAGAAACCTAAACCATATTGTTATGTAGTAGGACTTCCAGGGAAGGTGGTGGAGTAGGGGAACCCTAAGCTCACCTCATCCCATGGGTACAACTAGGTAACACACATATTAGGGACAATAACCCCAAAAAATGACCTGAAGCCTGACAGACGATTCTCGATAGCTAAATGAAGAGTAAGTAGAACTCTGCAGAGTAGGACACAGACACTGTTGGAGCTAAACAGACCCAAATCAGAAATGAAAGAGCATAAATAACAACTGACACCACAGAAATACAAAGGATGATAAAAGAATACTCTAAAAAATAATGTACCAGGAAACTGGACAACCTAGGAGAAATAGATAAATTCCTAGAAACATATAATCTCTCAAACGTGAATCAGGAAGAAGTAGAAAATTTGAACAGACTAATTTCCAGCAATGAAATTAAATCATAGTCAAAAATCTGCCAATGAAAAAAAGTCCAGGACTAGATGGATTCACAGGTGAATTTACCAAACATTTAAAGAATAGTTAATACCTATTCTCAAACTATTCCAAAAAATAGAAGAACACTTCCAAACTCATTCTATGAGGCCAGTATTACTCCAGTGCCAAAACCAGATAAAGACACCACAAAAAAGAAAGAGAGAGAGAGAGAACTATAGGCCAATATCTCTGATGAACATAATGCAAAAATTCTCAACAAAACATTAGCAAACTGAATGCAACAACACATTTAAAAAATCTTTTACCATGATGAAGTGATATTTATTAGTGATATTTATTTCTGTGATGTGGGAGTGATTCAACATTTGCAAATCAATCAACTTGATACACCACATGAAGGATAAAAACCACATAATCATTTCAATAGATCATTTCAATAGATGCAGAAAAGGCATCTGACAAAGTACAACACCGATTCATGATAAAAAACCCTCAACAAAGCATGTTTAGAAGGAACATACTTAATATAATAAAAACCATATATGAAAAGCCCACATCATACTCAATGGAGGGTGAGGGGGAGAACTGAGACCTTTTCCCCTAAGGTCAGAATAAGTCTAAGATGTCCATTCTTACCACTTTTATTCAATGTAGTATTGGAAGTCCTGGCCACGGCTTTCAGGTAAGAAAAAGAAATGAAAGACATCCAAATTGGTAAGGGAGAAGTGAAAATGTTCACTATTCACAGATGACATGATACTATATATAGGAAACCTGAAAGGCCCCAGCAAAAACTACAAGAACTGATAAATGAATTCATTAAGTTTGCAGGATACAAAAATCAATATACAATCCTTTACATTTCTATACAGTAATAATGAAGTAGCAGAAAGAGAAATTAGAAAACAATTTCATTCACAACGGCACCAAAAATAATAAAATTCCTAGAAATACACGTAACCAAGGCAGTGAAAGACCTGTACTCCGACAACTATAAAATACTGATGAAAGAAATTGAGGATGACACAAACAAATAGAAAGATATTCCATGCTCATGAACTGAAAGAATAAATAGTGCTAAAATGTCTATACTACCGAAAGAAGTCTACAGATTTAATGCAATACCTATCAAAATACCAACAGCACTTGGGTGCTTGGGTGGCTCCGTCTGTTAAGCTTCAGACTTCGGATCAGGTCATGATCTCCCAATTCCTGGGTTCAAGCCCCACATTGGGCTCTGTGCTGACAGCTCAGAGCCTGGATCTGCTTTGGATTCTGTGTCTCCCTCTCTCTCTGCCCCTCTCCCACTTGCACTCTCTTTCTCTCTCTCTCTCTCAAAAATAAATAAACATTAAAAATTTTTTGAAAAAAAAATACCAACATCATTTCCCACAGAACTAGTAAAAGTAATCCTAAAATTTGTATGGAACCACAAAAGACTTCACATGGCCAAAGCAATGTTGAAATAAAGAACAAAACTGGAAGTATCACAATCCCAGATTTCAAGATACACTACAAAGCTGTAGCAATCAGAACATAATAGTACTGGAACAAAAGTAAACACATAGATCAACAGAACAGAACAGAAAGCCCAGAAATAAACCTACCATTATATGGTCAATTAATCTTTGACAAAAGAGGCAAGAATATACAATGCGGAAAAGGCAGTGTCTTCAACAAATGATGTTGAGAAACCTGGATAGCTACACGCAGAAGAATGAACCTGGATCATTTCCTTACACTATACAAAAATAAATTCAAAACAGATTATTGACTTCGATTGAGACCTGAAACCATACAAATCCTAGAAAAGAGCATGACAGCAATTTTTCTGACACTGGCCACAACAAGATTTTTCTAGATATGTCTCCTGAAGCAAAGGGAACAAACTGAAAATAAACCTTTGGGACTACATAAAAATAAAAGCTTCTGCATAGCAAAGGAAATAATCAACAAAACTAAAAGGCAATCTACTGAATTGGAAAAGATATCTTCAAATGATGTATCTGATAAATGGTAGTATCCAAAATATATAATGAACTTTTACAATTTAACACCGCCCCCACAAATAATCCAATTAAAAAGTGAGCAGTAGGGATGAACAGGCATATCTCCAAGGAAAACATATAGATGGCCAACAGAATCATGAAAAGATGCTCAACTTCACTAATCATCAGGGAAATACAAATTGAAACCACAACGAGGTATCATCTCACACTTATCAGAGAGGATAAAATCAAAAACACAAGAAACAAGTGTTGGTGAGAACACGGAATAAAAGGAATACTCATGCATGGCAGGTGGGAATATAAACTGGTGCAGCCATGTGGGAAACAATATGGAGCTTCCTCAAAAAGTTAAAAATGGAATAACCATATAATACAGTAATTCCACTACTGGGTATTTACTTAAAGCATACAAAAACACTAATTCAAAAAGATATACTCATTCCTATGTTTATTGCAGCATTATTTACAATAGTCAAATTATGAAAGCAGCCCAAGGGTCCATCAATAGGTGAATGGATATGGGAGAAGTGGTATATATATATAATTCTTATATATTTACATGTATATATATGTAAGTTAAATATATACTTACATGTATATATATGTAAATTAAATCCTTTCATTTGCAACAATATGAGTGGATCTAGAGGGTAAAATGCTAAGTGAAATAAGTCAGAGAAAGACAAACACCATATGATTTCACTGATATGTAGAATTTTAAAAAATAATACAAAGGAACAAAGAGGAACAAAGAGAGAGAGAACATCAAACCAAGAAACAGACTCTTAACTATAGAGAATAAACCGATTGTTACCAAAATGGAGGTGGGTGGGGGACTGGGTTAAATAGGTGATGGGGATTAAGGAGTGCACTTGTGATGAGCACCAGGTGTTGTATGAAAGGGATGAATCACAATATCATATACCTGAAACTAATGTTACACTGTATGTTAACAAACTAGAATTTAAATAAAAACTTAAAAAGAATACACTTTTCATGATGAGCACTGAGTAATGTACAGGACTGTTAAATCACTATATTGTACACAGGAATCTCTTATTATAACGCCATATGTTAAGTATACTGGAATTAAAATTTAAAAATAAATAAATTGCCATGTAAACAAAAGTTTGAGGGCTTTCTCAAAAATGAGTATATTTCTCCTTTTTTTAAAAATTTTTTAATGTTTTATTTATTTCTAGGAGAGAGAGAGAGAGACAGCGTGAGCAGGGGAGGGTCAGAGAGAGAGGGAATCACAGACTCTGAAACAGGCTCCAGGCTCTGAGCTGGCAGTCAACACAGAGCCCGACGCGGGGCTCGAACCCACGAACCACGAGATCATGACCTAAGTGAAAGTCGGACGCTTGACCGACTAAGCCACTCAGACGCCCCATGAGTATATTTCTTCTGTTAGACCCAATATCATCAAATCCAGGATAACTTCAGAAAGTATTAGCACAGTTGAAATTATAGATGATCTTTGGCTTAAAAATATTCACTTATAATCTACGCAATTATAACCTAATGATCAAGCCATCTCTGGAATTTTTTTCTTCATTACAATTTATTCAAAATTTATTAAAATTTATTCAAAATTGTAATGAAGAAAAAATTTTGAATTTCTTCATTCAAATAATTAAAAAATAAAACTTTTTCAAAAACCTAACTAAAACCTTGTTTATTTAGTCACAATAGATATCATTCAAGGTTTGAAGATGGCAACTTCATAAATAAGAATCTAACTGAGTGTGCTCTAAAAAGGAATCTTAAGAATTCGGGGGACTTCCTGGAAAGTTTTTGTGCTCTTTGTTCACCTATAATAACTTTATGCTATATAGGTTATCAAAGTTAATTACCTTGACATGTCTTCTGTTGTGAGCTGGAGAGAGGATAAAATAGATATGCTTTGGAGAACTTCAAATGCTTGTAGGTACAATTGAAAAGAAATGGGGTCGATATGAATTAAGAAAGTAGATCTGTTTGGAAACTGAAAATACTCAGGTGTATTGACTTACAGAAAAATCTAGGTATGAGATCTATTAAATCACACAAGTCCCAGACCATTAATTACTGTTATATGTAATTATTACAAAGAAGAGATTCTCAGTTTTCCTAATACTTTGGAAATTTGCCAATAACTCTCTCTTTCTCCTGTAATGAGAGGCTTTAACACGTATTTATTATCAACTCTCAAAGGGAACTAACACTAAAAACAGTTCTAATCTAAAGATTACACATGCTATTTCTTGATATAAGTACGGTTTTCTTAAGTTTATAATCAGAGCCCGCTGGAAGTCTTTCAGAAACTGGTGAGAGATTTTCCAAGAAAACGTGGGGAACAGGGGGCTCATTCTGTTATCTGAACGATGAGCCTTCATTATCCACAGAAGTTTGTGAGTGGGCAGATCAGATGCACCAGTTAATAAAGATATTACAGAAGAGATTTTCAACATGAGATTTTCAGATGGCTATGTGAACCCTGCTGTTTTGAGGTCTGAGAGGTGGGTTATATGTTTTTGCTTAAGTTCACCAGCTCAGTGGTATTTGAGCAGAATAGACCACCTGTCAGGTGGGAGATATATCCCAGTGGGAGGTCTGCACCGACACCAAACTGTAATCATGAAATTCATCCTTTGTTTGCCCTCTTTCTATCTTTTATCAGCAGTGAGAATGTTGGAAGATGGTAGAAATAAAACACATAAGCATTTTTCTTCTTGAGCAAGCATTTTAGAGTTTGGGAGCCCTAGTCTCTTCTCACAGGAGTGACTGTGAACTGTCAGGAACTAGCTTTCAAGCACAGTAGGAACTGTAATGAACAGTGAGAATAATATCTCCATGCGCAACTATGCATACTGAAAATAAAGATAATAGCAAATGAAGAATATTATTGAAAACATGGTTTAAAGTGGAATCTTTGAATGTCTTCCTCTTTGAGGAGGTGGTAACAATTTGTCACAGCACAGGCACAAGCAAGCATTGTTCTTATTGTGTTCTTATGAATTTGTGATAAGATACCAGGGTCTGAACATATGAAAAAGCAAAGATGATAAATAGAAAGATTAATGTCCTGAGGAAAATGAAGTAGTAGCTGTTTAGATGCACATGAAAGCTATTCAATAAATTTTTTGTATCTGAAGCTTGTGATCTTTTATTCGATAAATAAAATGCAAGACACTGAATAATTTGATTATACTTTGCAATATATTTACCTTATTAACAATAACCTATCGAAATTCAAAGGCCATTCCAGAAGTTGAGACAGGAACAAAGGTGTCAAGCTGGTATATATGAGATGGTAGAAGCTAAAATTTCACCCAAAAAGCAGATGTCTGAAAGGACGGTATAGAGACTCAACAACGTTTTTGATTTAAAAATGCACTTCTTTGGCCTTCTCAAATGAAACTTCTTATGCTCTCTTATCCTTTCCTTCTTGAAGTAATTCAAGAATCAAGGGTCTACTTAGTGACCTCTCTGCACCTCAATGGCTTTGTATCCTTCTTTGAAATGCCTATTTCTTGGAGGATAAAACATTTGACCCTACCACCTGTGTTACCTGTGATTTCAGGAAGCAAACCCTGAGAACTGGATGTGTATGTAAGTGATTGATTAAGGGTAAATTCCCAGGAAAAATTGTAAAGGGTAAGGTGGGAGTAGAATGGTGATGGAGAAGCAGCCAGGCTAGGGTGACATTTTAGAAAAAGTTCCATCTTCAGCATAACCAGATTTCTCAACAGCAATCCTTAGAGCTAAAAGACAATAGAATAATGATTTCTGAAAGAAAATGATTTTCAGTCAAAAGTTCATTAATAAATCAATTACCGAGTTTAGGGACTACTTCCATTTGTACACATAGGTAACATGAAAACAGTTTAAAACTAACAAGAAATCTTGCAGTGAGCATATCAGCTAACATTGGAACTGCCTCAGTAGAGATTTCTGGTTGCAATGGTCTCTGGTATGAAGGTCTCTGGTGGAAAAAATATACATAACCATGAACTTAATTCATATATATGTGTATATATATGAATTACATATACATAAATGTATATGCATATACATTTTCTGAGAAGCTGCATGTTGAAAACTAATATCAAGAATAGCCACATATCTCATTAGAAAATGTCCCATACAGTCACAGTAGTTACAACAGCTGCCTGAATCTAAAGTTGAGAGTGAAATCATCATGGAAGTCAGAAAGCTATCCATTTACAGCCTAAGAGGCCAATGGTATAAAACAGGAAGACACCATTTTTCAGGAAACACCATCCCTAGATGAAGAGAGGGTATATCTGATGTGGAGAGTGAGAGGAGCCAAGAACAGCCAGATAAAACAGTACATAAAAGTGATTTGGTCACCAAGTTCCTGGATGTTGGAAGACCCAATGGAGGTATATTGAATTCCAAAGTAAAGTTAAACTGAAAGGGGAACACAATAACTGTAAAAGGAAGGGATGTTGTTGATTTCCGAGATCCCCAAGACTTCTAACAAGTCAAGAGATATAGATCTAGACAAGGAAACTCCAAAAAGAGAAAAGGAGATGAAGGGGCTCCCTCTATCCACCTACTTCTGCCTACAAGTGGGGAACAAAAAGACCAGATGGCAGATATAAAATATCAACTTCTAAAAAGAAAGTACAAATTAAGGAACACAATAAACTTTCTACAGGGGAGCATTGGAAGTTGTTTGAGAAAGAGGTGGCTCAGTGGGAAGCTCAGGAACAACAGCAACAGGTGCAGAACCTGGGAATGACATCTCCAGTGCCGTATAAGTCTTTTGGCTACAAAGCCCCCCATCACCCCTTTGCTGGCTACCCACCAGGTTATCCCATGCAGGACTATATGGATCCCAGCAACCCTAACGCTGGAAAGGTGCTCCTCCCCACACCGAGTATGGACCCTGTGTGTGCTCCTGCTCCTTTCGATCATTCTCAGCCCTTGGTGGGACATTGTACAGAAGCCCCCACTGCCCCTCCGCCTGTGCCAGTGGTGCCACGTGTGGCAGCCCCTGGGAAGTTTCTGGTTCACAGTATGTGATCCAAAGTGATGGCGGTTGCCCAAGTGTCTGGCATCACCGTCTTGCCAGTTCCAGCCCCAGGCCCAGTCCGGGCACAGAATTATGGTGTTTGAGATTCAAACCAACAGTCCGTCAGTGTCCAGCAACAGTATTCTCCTGCGGTCTAAGCAATCATGTGTTATCAAGGACAGACTTGTCCAACTGTCTGTGTTGTAACATCGCCCTATGCGTAGACAAATCCACGGATTGGACAGAGTTATGCCCAGTCAACTCTTCAACACATCCAGGGACAACAGATTTTCATGGATTTTCACAGCTCATCCACAAGGAGTAGTGGGATGCCCACCCGCAGCCATGACTACAATAGTTTCAACAGGGCAGCCTCGGCCTTTCCAGCCACCTGAAATGGTAGCGACAAATTATCTCCTGGATCTGCCAACTCCTTCTCCTCCCAAATAAACTGGAAGGCCTTCCAACTGGAAGATGTCCAAAGACCCAGAAGGGAAGATTTATTACTACCATGTGATCAGAAGGCAAACTCAGTGTGACTCCCAGTGGGATCCTCCTACTTGGGAAAGCCCAGGAGATGATGCCAGCCTTAAGCAGAAAGCTGAGATGGACCTAGGAACCCCAACATATTATGAAACCCCCCTGAAGACCTCAAAAAAGCCTAAGATAGTAGAAGCAGACACCTCTAGTGAGCTGGCTAAGAAAAGCAAGGAAGTATTCAGAGATGTCCCAGTTCATTGTCCAGTATTTGAACCCTTACTAGAAACCTGAATGCAAAGTGGAAAGAATTACCACAACTGAAGACTTCAAATGCCTAGCTCACAAGCTGACCCGCAGCATTATGAATAAAGTGCTAGGTACTGTAAGAACCATGAAGACCTGGAGTACAATGAGGAGGTGAAACCAAGGACTAGTTAAGAAGTACATGCATAAGCCCGGGGGGGATTTACAAAACTAAGGAAGACACTGAATTAGAGTGACTTGTGGGATTGAGGTGGGAGGACAGGTGAGCAGGTAGGAGAGTCTCCCGAGGAGAAACCCTGCAGGCCCGGGGTCCCACCCCCCTGGGCAGGGCTGTGCGACTGTGACACATCGCCTTAGGAAACTGAGACCTGTAGATTTCAATGGGAAGCCAAAACGAGCCATCTCTAGTCACGAGCTGTTGGGGTGTTGGAGGCCATCAGAGGCAAGGGCTTAGGGAGGGACCCTGTTATCCAGATGATCTGTATTATATTTTAATGTATGTGTGAATGTATTGAAAATAATTGGTTTATTTTTTCCTGGTTTTGTTTGTTTCTCATTTTGCTTTTCACCTTTATGTGCTAGATCACAGGAGGACTTTATAATGAAGGTTTAAATTCTCCTATAAGGTTTAATTTGTTATCATGTAAATATTCCAAAGCAGGGTGCCTTGTGGTTTCTGCCAGCCTTGTGCAGTGTTGATAAGATTGATTTGCTGCTTAAAATCATTTTACATTACCCAACTTTTACTGAACTTTTATGTAGAGAGTAAAATCAATTAAAGAAAAAAAGGAAAAAAAAGAAATATCCCTACATACATGCCCTGAAGTACCTCAAAGATGCAAGTGCAAAATTTGGCAGCAAGGACACAACCTCTCCCTAGGTAAACTTCACTAAATTTACAAGGCACAAACACCAAAAATCACAAATTAGTGGTTTACAAAATAATTTTATTATGATTCTGATTCTATGTGTTAAGAATTTCAGCATGCTGTAGCCAAAATGGCTCCTGTGGGGCACCTGGGTGGCTCAGTCAGTGAACAAGAGCCAACTCTTGATTTCAGCTCAGGTCATGATTTCACGGTTTGTGAGTTCGAACCCTGTGTGGGGCCCCGCACTGACAATGCAGAGCTTCCTTGGGATTCTCTGTCTCCCTCTCTCTGGCCCTCTGCTGCTCATTCTCTCTCTCTCTCTCTCTCTCAGTAAATAAATAAACATTAACAAGTTTTAAAAAATGGCTCCTCTGGCTCCTCTTTAATACACAATGACTAGAGTCTCAGGGAGACTGAGCAGCTGGGAGTAACTCAATGGCCAGGAGTTTGAATCAAGTAGCTGTATCTTCTCACACATGTCTAACGATTGAGCTGAGATGTCAGCTAAGACTTCACCTGGGGCAGTCAATAAAGAACCTTCACTTTGTCTCTCCATGTTTTATGTTTTCTGCTGCCCAGCATAGCAGTGTGAGAATAGTCACACTTGTCACATGGTGGATCAGAACTCCAAAAGAGAGGCCCTGTACACAAGGAGAGAGCTACACTACCTTTTCTGATCTAGTGGTTAGTTTGTGGCTTTTAAGGGGTGGACATCAAGATCAAGATTAGACGTGCAAAAATGCATTTATTGGATGATATATCTGTGGTGGGGGTGGGGCATGGAGGAAGCCAATGACAGTGAGTTTCAGATGGCAATACAGGTCTGAGTTCTATAAAGGAGGGAGAAAGGGGAAGGAAGACAGGTAGAATCTCTGACTGCAGGACAATTCTAGGAAGCTTTCAAGAAAGCTGATGAGAAGTCTTTTCACCAAATTTGCCCATCAAAGGAGCCTCACTTCTGACAGGAAGCAGCCAATCAATGCCATCCCTACTGCATTCAGTCACTGGCTGAGAGAAGCAAATGGGAAGCATCATCTCAGCGAGAACACTGAGGCAGATCCAACAGAGGCTGAGCTTGTCTTCAGTCCCACTCCCCTGAGCAAGAGATCTGAGATTCATCTTCACGTGGCCACATCTGGCCTCTGAAGTCATGCACCTTCTGTCACATGGCATTCTCTACAAGCAAGCTGTAAGGTTACCCAGATATCCTGAGGGAACATAGACCTCATTTTTCAATGGAAATAATGTCAAAATTTTTGAGCCATTAAAAAAAAAATAACTGCCACATATCTAAGTAGAAGTAATAATAATGTTTAAAATCTATAATTAAAAAAAGCATTATGAACAAACATTTAAGAAATATGGAGGATACACGATGTAACGTGCAAGATAAATCATTACATGTCTTCACCACTGGGAAATTAGACCTACATTTGGGAAAAGGTGCCAATCACTTTCATTATGAGGCTTTTAGTACTATTTAATTTTTTTAATCATCTACCTTTGTTATTTCTATATAATTAAACAAAAAAGAGCAAGTAAACTAAAGAAAAGTAAAATAAAACTTATACTCTCTTCCTTAAAGCCTTTCTGTGCTTCTTCTCTTGCCAATAAAATCAAATCTAAATATTTAGTTTGCAAGGCCTTCCATGATCTGATCTAGCTGTCCAAACCCTTCATAATACACAATATCAGTTATCTTTTGGTAAGCTAGGCTGTGGTAACAAAGTCCTAAGTCTCAGTGGCTTCCGGTACACGTCAGTAGTGGTGGGTTAGTTGTGGTTCTTTTACACACAGCCTCTCACTTCCAGATCCAGCCTGAAAAACAGCCCTACTCCAAACCTAACATTCTCTTGTCATAGAGAAGAAAGGAACAAGAAAACTGGAAAACCAACAGTGATTATTAAAATTTCTGCGAAAACTGCACACCGTCACTCCTGCTCATGTTTCACTGATCAAACAAGTGAATGACAAAGTTCACTGTGAACAGGGGACAGGGAGGTGGAGATATGCCTCCCATAGCAGGTCCCAGCAACAGGTGGGGACGTATAATGCAAAGTACCAAACAGGATTTCCGTCACAGTATGGACTATGCCCTTCTCAGATTTCTTGCAGTTTCTAGAACCCACCTGCATTCTATTTCTTTCCCAACACTGAAATCCTGTGACCCAATACACAGAAAAATGCTGAGAAGTTTTTTGGGTCATCTAAGTTTGGCTGAAAAGTAAACACTGTGGAGAAAATTCTGTTTCTAAGAGTTCACGTCTTGATTGTGATTTTTGCTTCTAATTAGCAATTTTCCAGGATAATGCAATTTCTGATTTTGGAAATGAACACAGTTGGGATTGAGAATAAGGTGGGGAAGGAAAATGTATGTGACAACAAGTATCCTCGTCTCCAAGAACCAACATAACAAAACACCACAGACTGTGGCTTACACAACAGACATTTACTTTTTCATAATTCTGGAGGCTGGAAAGTCCAAGATCAATATTCTGGAAGGGATCAGTTTCTGTTAAGAGCTCTCTTGCTGGCTTGCAGATGGCCTCTTTATCTCTAAATGGTTTTTCCTCTGAGTATGCAACTGTCTTATTGAATCAGGACCCCACCCTTATGACTTCATTTAATCTTATTTACTTCCTAAACACCTTATCTCCCGAATACAGTCAAAATGTGGGTTAGGGCTGCAATAGCAATCAGTTCTAAGTAAGAAATAAGAAGAGTATTTATGAAAGACCCAGATCAGTGCTCTAGCATAAAGAGAAGAAGTTGGGAGATGAGAAGCTGCGTCTTGAAGGTACACCTGAGAATGTAAAGAATTTTGTAAATTCTTTTTACAAATGGCTCTCAATGCAACAACATTTGACAAGGAATGTACAGGAAAGAAAGGTACCCTACTCCAAGCCTGAGGTTCTTGTATGAGCCTAGGGTTTTCAACATAGTGCTGCCACTGGCCAGTCAGTTCATTTCTTGCCTTCATTCCTTCTTTATGATTGGAATGTAAATAAAACATAAAACTGTATCAGTGCAATCATTTTTAAGCAGTATATGGGAACTCATGTCAAGCTGCCACATCAAAGAGCTGAGAAAGGAAATATTAATATGTAAAAATAAATGTTAAAACAAAAATGCTATGAAAATATTAACAGTAAAACTGCCTTTGGGATCATGGTCTACATGAAGTATTTCTTTACAGCCTTACCCTTTTCCTTTACTCTTTCATACATATTTTCTTCAGCTCCAAAATAGAAAGTGAACTTATCTATCCTCTCTCCTGAGTAATTAGCCTTTAAAATGTATGCAGCTAGTTTGGAAACATGTATAGTTCATTGGAAGTGGTTAGTACTCCAGAATTCTCTCCTTAATCCTACATTATATTGTTTTTATTTGGGCAATACTTCAGTTTGTGAAGTTTAAGCCAAATTTCATGTCCAGTTCTGAGATTTCTAATGAAAGAATAAAATGGAAAAAGTGCTCACACAAGGATCTTTTCTCTAGGTCACTCCACCCTATGATTGTATTGTCATCTAGATGAGGGCCATCTCACTGTAAGAAATAAAATCCCCACTCTCGCTTTATAACTGTCCCCTGTGACTAGTTGCCCCCACAACTAGTGGTGTCCTTTACACGTAAGCCTTAGCACTGACAATCTGGTCACTTCTCAGGAGTCCATAATGCCCCCAGACAGAGAAAGAGGCCTGGCTCTATTCCATTTCACATAATTGCACTCTTCTTACTTAACATTCTCTTATATTTTCAATTAAATGTAACACTTCAGTCTAACAAATCCCCATGTGCCAGCACACGGTTGTTATGTTTCAGGTCTGTTCTTCACCTTCATGACAGGCAAAGTTTGCAAAGTCTGTGAATTTACAGGCTTGAAGATCCTATGTAAATGCAAACTATTAATCAATTCCATCATAGATCTGACTTTGACCATTTATGAAGGATCTGCAGACCTTCAGTGCTTCACCCATGGTGTTGGTAATTTGCCTGGAATTATATTTGGGCATTGTCCAAAATTTTGTTGTCAAATGACCTTTGCTGTTTAATAGAAAAGATAAAAGAATTTATACCAAAGTAACTGAATCTGAATGGATTTGTGGCAGTAGACAGTGAATGATGAAAGCACATCACAGAACATTGGAAGAAGCCATAAAGCCCCATAAAGGCCACCTGCTTTCTAGGTGATTATATCTGATAACAAAAGCAGACTGACTCATTGGTGAATTTACTCTTATACGTTTTCAATTCAAAGGAAATAACTGTAGATCTAACATAAAAACCTCAGCAATAGATTTCTGGTTTCATAGAATAACAGCATTTAATCATACAGCTACGTTTATAAAGATACCTTACACTTCATTGTGAACATCTACACTTTAAAATCCATAGCAACCCTTTGTTCAACTTAATTCTCCCAATAATCCTTGGTAGTGGTATGTGGGTCATCACTGATGACAACTGCTATCAATGATTTGTTTCTTTGTGCTTTTTCAATAATACCTAGTTTATAACCAAATAAGGAGAAGAAAGTATACCATTTTATTTTGTCCTTTGTCATGTCTGAAAGTCTCCCTCCAGTTAAATCATAAACTCTTTAAACTTTATACCTGTACTTTATAGTGTTTAGTGGAATTTAGGGCACAAGGCATACATAACATGAATGCTCACAGATGAGAACTGTCTGGCCTTTGGAGTTAACGGATTTGAGTCATCAGAGCCAGGTAATGGACATACCAAATCTAATTGTAAAGTTTCTGACTCAGGGTACAGTCAGCTTTTCTATTCATTGCAGAATTACTTCCTAGAGAGAATCGCCCCGGGCATCCTTAGCTGTCCTTTGGCCCACCTTTCTGCACAAGATATATCATTAAGTAGAACATGCTATTTTAACCCATCACAGCTTTATTGATCTGAGAATGAATCAGTTTTTTGTTTTGTTTTGTTTTGCTTTATTTTTAATTTGGGGTAAGTGGTAAATCCTATTAGTACATACATCCACAGCATCAGTAAGGGTCTTTCTGGCTGGTTAGGAAATCCACGTAAATCTAAGCATGGCCAAAAGCATATTTAAGTTTTAGGTGGAATATTCAGTAACACTGTAACCACCAGCTGTGTCTGAGTGCTGACTATTTACAGCACTTCAGTCCTTGGGCCAACTTCTAGATTGTGAGTATCACCTCTGTGCATAGGACAAGTGCCTAGAAAAAGGGTAAGTGATCAACCATGTTTAGTGATTTCAAATACATTGTTATGCAATATCACAAATTTTCTAATATGCTTATATATTTGTTCAAGGAGATGTAATATGAAAATAATAGAGGGCATGTGGGGAATTTGAGCATCACCACTTAGGAAGACCACAAAAAACTGTGATTTTAGAGAAGAATCTGATTTTAATGGCAGCTGGGTCTATGAAGACCCTATGGGGCGAGGGGGACAAGAGAATTCAAGATGGGGAAGTTAGTATACAAAAGGACCTATATTCTTGGCAATGTGTAAGTGTGTAGCAGATTAGAAAGGACAGTCATTTTTAGGTATCAAAACCTATAGCAAGCATCTCACACACATTGCTTTGTGTTGTCCTTGAAGCAATCCCAGGAAATAGGTGCTGCTACCACTTCTACAAAGCTCAAAAGCACATTTCACGGCGTGGGGTTGGGAGGGTGGTGGAATCACAAACAAGTCTTTCTTTCCTCAAAATTCTTGCACTTATAGTCTATCCTGCTGATAATGAAAGACAAGTCAACATGAAGATATGAATAGAGGAGAATGCTGTTGAATGGAGGGGCTTGAAGTATAATATATAAGAGAGATAATTGAAGGGGAATGCCACCCAGGATTAATATCCTTCCAAGATTCAAATCATTCAGCTCAAAGTTCCAGATGTTTTAAGGCTAAAACTCTGGAACATCCATTCAGCAATCCCTTTGAATGTTGGTGAATTTATTTGGTTTGCCGTAACACACTCCTCCCCACCTGGAAGGAAATGGGGAAAACTAACTTGAGGAAGTCCAAACTAGAAGCTAAGAAGCTTTGGATTTGATATTTTGTATTGTACTTGATCTTAGCCAAAAGGCCAAGAAGTGATCACCATGTCTTGTATTGTGAGAAGCTTTAAGTTTGAAAAGCCCCAAAGTCTGTCATCTCACAGGTGACACAGAAATGGATGTTAAGCTTAGGCTGTAACCCAGTCAGCAGTTTTAACCCTCGCTGTGCTTATGAACTTCAAGATAAATGCTGCTACCTGGACATCAGTCTCAAAAATGACAATTCTCACTTGCCTGAACTCTACTACTATTTATCTAGAGTTCAATTTTAGTTTGTTTTGCTGCTGATGTTGTCATTGCTGTTGTTTTAAATTCCCCTTGGTGATTAGCCTATGAAGCTAAGTTTGAGAACAATTGGTAATCCTGTCCCTCATCATGAAAGGAGGACATAATTTCTTATCCTACAAAGAAAAAATATGAAGATATTCATTGAAGAATATAAGCTGAAACTCTGATAATTTTAAATAGACTCAAACTACCTTAAAAATCTAGAAACTCAGAAGAAACAATTCTACATTGCAAAGAACCACATGAGAATAAGCATCACCATTTGGAGAAGGAAACAGATGTACATGGTGTGTTTGAGCTGAAAATTCTAATTTGGGACAAAAAGGATAAGAAGTTTTCTTAATATATAAAGTCTAGAAGAAGTAGTCAAAGTTAAAAGTGAAGACACACAGCCAAAGGAGGAAAATCTATTCTTCTCAAATAATGATATTTTCCTTTGTTTTCTTGTATTTTTTGATTAGGAAAATTTTAATCTTCTTATTAAATATTATAACAAATTGAAAAAAACTTAAAGGAGTACTTGTCACTGAAACAACAGAGAGAGGAACTTAGAAACTAGTTTGATATAGGCAAATTAATTTTCAAAGCATACACTTATCTTTACTGTATAATAGAAGCATTAGAAGTCGAAAAAGACCTACTATTAATAACACGTCGAAGGCACATTCTAGCCATTCAACTTCTACATGTTTGGGCAAGGGTTGTCCGTTTTTTTGTTATTGTTAGTTGTTTGTTGCATTGCAATAAGAAATAATTAGATTTTGCATTCTGCTAAGATTATCATAGTTTACTTATTTGGTCTGTGGAAGTTCAATTTTGGGAAATCAGTCAGAGCACAAGAAATATGGAGGCCTTAGTAATAAGTACTTATATTTCCGACTATATTAAATTCAGTGCAGCCCTGGAAATTAATATGCTCTGCCTGATGAAAAAAAGCTCAACCAAGATATGTGCAGACACTTGGCTTTGTTCACTGTGAGAAGCTCTACTAACCAAGCATTTGCCAGCTTTATTAATTCTCCCTGACTGTTGGGTCTTCCTGATTGTTTATTTGTTTGTTACCATTAGCAGAGTTATTTTATAAATTCTTTCAATGTTGCCATATGTTGCTGCCTACCATCAGTCAGGAGTGGACTGTAGCAGCCAGCAGAGGAAATTGAATTATGGCAGAATTGAGGAAGAGCGTAGCTATTTCTTTCTCACTGAAATACAATTTGTTCTTTTCAGCTGGTGATATGGAATTAGGAAGAATTGCTCAATGAAATAATTGTTTTACCATCCAAATGAACAGAACTTCATTGCTAACTCTTTATAGAAGATAAAGAATAAAACATCACCTTGCTTATGTGCCAAAATTATGCTGCTCATGTTGAATGTGTTTCTTTATAATTTAATCCTATGTTGTAAATTGTCTATACATACTTCCTTTTTGAGTATTTTTCTGAGTTAAACTTTAGACAGCCAGACTGCTTTATTGTTTCTGATTATTTTAATAAGTAACGAGCACAATTTAAATTTCTCCCTACAATCAATAGGAATCTATTGAAAGATCTTCAATAGCATCCATGATTACATAAAATTTTTTTGAAAATACTAAAATTATACAGATAGGATTTGAAGATAAATAGGTTGTAAGGCAGAATTAATCAGAAAGTCAAAAAATAAACCCCATGTCTGTCTGAATATATAACATGTTTCTACTGTGAAAATACATTCATTGAATTTTAAATTTGGGATATCTAGAGAAAAATACTGTAGAAAGAGATTAGTCCTTATTCTGCCTTAAACTCGGGGTGCTTTATTAGCGAAGTTATATAATCCAGCTACTTCAGTTCCTTCAATTAGTCAATATTTACTGTGTGCCTAATAACGTCAGTAGAGAAAATATCAGGTGCTGACAGGAGTGTGTGTTTGATAAACATCAAGGAGGCTAGTTTGTGGAAAGGAGCAATCAAAGAGAAGTGACAGGAGAAAAGAACAAGAGGTAACAAGTGCACTAAATTGGCTTTTACTCTGAATGCGGAGGAAAGATATTGGACTGATATAACAGAAGGATGACCTCATTTACAAGGTGTACCTCTGGTTGTAATGTGGGAAACAGCAGCAAAGGAAGAATAAGACAAAGAGGCATGGAAACAAGCTAGGCTCCATTTCAGTGGAATAGAAGAAATTATGGTAGCCTGTCCAGAAAAGTAGCACCACAAGCAGAAGAAAAGATAGACTTGACGTATATTCTGAAGGCAGAGCATCAGATTTTGTAAATGGATTGGATTGGTAGTGAGGACAAGAATAAAGTTAAGGCTACTTCCTAGGGTTTTGGCCTCAGGACGTGGGAGTGTTGAATGACCATTTTTGAGATGATGAGAGAAAAGGAGGCCTGGGAGCAACAAGATGACTTAGGTGTTAAACATGTTAATTATGAGATATTTATTATACA
This sequence comes from Proteles cristata cristata, assembly GCA_017311185.1. Taxonomy (NCBI): domain Eukaryota; kingdom Metazoa; phylum Chordata; class Mammalia; order Carnivora; family Hyaenidae; genus Proteles; species Proteles cristata. The sequence continues at coordinate 803,317 of JAESUZ010000553.1, forward strand.
TAATAAATAAATCTTTTGGATAGAAAGCCTGGAACTTATTGAATAGTCTGCCTTTGAGATATAAATTTGGGAGCCATCAGCTTGTACATAGAATATATAGCCATGAAATAGGATGATGCAATTTAGAGAGTAAATATAGAGAAGAGTTTGAAGAAATAAGCCATGGAACATCTAAGGGTGAAGGGCTGTAGAGGAGAGATCAGCAAAGGAGACCCACCAGGAACAGGTGGTGGGGTGAGGTAAAGGCCTATAGAAAAATGTCTTGGGAGCCAAGTAAAAGAAGTGTATCAAGAAAAAAGAGGCTGATCAATTTCTGCAAATTCTGATAATTGATGAGTATGGTGGGCTCAGGGATTAGGCTACCCTAGCCTGTATTATATTTTGAGGTTACCGGTAACTTGGCAAAAACCGTTTCAATACGATGGTAAAGACAAAAGTTTGATTAGACTAAATTCAAAGGAAAATGAGAGAAGAGGAAATAAAAAAGAGTAGAGATTACCTTTTGAGGAATTTACCTACACCGAGAAGCAGAGGAATAGGAACAATTGATGGAGATGGTTGTAGACTGATGGGAGGGTAATGGGTTGTTGTTTTTAAGTGGAGAATGTTGTATGCTGGGAAAAAAGGTACTGCTGAATCAAGAGAAAGATGGGATAATTAGTGGAGCAACGTCCTTGAGTAAGTGAAAGTAGATACCCCTACCACACACATGCAGGCATAAATCATTGTGAATAGCACTGGCCCTTTATTCAAGGTAATAATAGAGAAGACTGTGTCTATGTGTAGAGTATAGACAATGTGGTCATAAAGGCCTACCAAAATTACCTTCCTATTGTTCAAGTTTTCTCAGTAATCTAGAAAACAAAGACAGCAGCTAGTAATGAAGAGAAGATAATTGACAGAAGGTATGGAGAGAAAGGAAAATGTTTTAATAGTTACTTAAGACGATTAATATTCAATGTGCAGAATTTGTAGGACTGTAATATGACAAAGAAGGAGTTTTCAGGGAGAACTCTCTATAATATTCATAGGAACCTCCTTGAATCTTTTGTTGAGTAACAATTTGGACATTCCAGTAAAATTCCAGTATGCTGAATGTGGAAGAACTTTCAAGGGAAGAATAATTGTAGGAGAGCTATAAGTTGAATAATTTACACAGGTACTCTAAAAGGCATTGAGTCTTTAAAGTCTCACTAGACAAGACTTCAACTAGAAACTTCGTTGAATGCAAGATGACAACAAGGCCATGCCTTAGTTGTGGAGCTCAATTAACGTAGCATAAAGATTATAACAGACAATCTTTTAATAGCTTTAAAAATGTTAAAAGGATCAGACTTGCCACAAATAACTAAATGCAAGAACAAATATTCTTTAAAGGAAAACAAAACAAAGCAAAAAGAACAAAACAAACAAAAACCCTGCACATTCAACAATATAAAGTACACAATGGCAATATGCTAATAAAAAATACCAGATGAACAAAAACAAAGAAACAAACATGACCCATAATCATCAAGGGGGAAAATACAAGAGAGGCCCAGAGATGACAAAAAATGAATGAAGGCAAAGAGGAAATAAGAACTAAATAATAAATGAGATAAATAGAAAACAAAGACCAAGATGGTAGATTTCAACCTCTAAATTTCAATGATTACATTGAAAATAAATAATGAATTAAAAGGTAGATCTTATAACACTGGATAAAGACAAGACAGAACTCTGCCATCTAAACAGAGATACATTTTACATAAAAAAGACAAAGAGTAGGGGCGCCTGGGATGGCTCAGTTGGTTAGCCTCCGACTTCGGCTCAGGTCATGATCTCACAGTCTGTGGGTTCAAGCCCTGCATTGGGCTCTGTGCTGACAGCTCAGAGCCTGGAGCCTGTTTCAGATTCTGTGTCTCCCTCTCTGTCTGCCCCTCCCCAGCTCGTGCTCTGTCTCTCTCTGTCTCAAAAATAAATAAACGTTAAAATTTTTTTAAAAAAAATAGAGTAGTTAACAGTAAAATAATAGAAAGAGGTATAACATGCAGATACTAATCAAAAAATATGAGTGGTAAGATAAATATCAGAAAGTAGATTTTAGGACAGGGAATAATAGCAGGGATAGACATTATAATCCTAAATGTTCAAAATGCATGAAGCAAAAACTGAATGAAGTGACAGAAGGAATAAATCTACAATTCTGGTTGGAGATACTAATACTTCTCGTAGTAGCTAATATCGGTAGAATTAATAGACAAATAAATAAGGGGAGAGAAAACATGAGCTATACCATCCACCAACTGAACCTAACTGGCCTTTATGAAACACCCACTCACTACAGTGGGTGTTACAGGGTCCCCACAAAATTCATGTCCTTCTGGAACCTCAAAATGTAAACTTATTTGGAATAAGAGCAGATGTTATTAAGCTAAGGATATTATAATGAGATCATCCTGGATCAGGACAGGGCCTTAGTCCAATCACATTGTCCTTATAAAGACTGTAAGAGGAAGATAAAGAGAATAAGATGATGTCAAGATAGAGGCATGAGGTAGAAAGCTACTTCTATAAACCAAAGAATACCAGGGATTGTTGGCAGCCACCCAAACCTAGAAGAGAGGCATGGAATGGATTCTCCCACAGCGCCTCCAGAAGAAGCAAATCCTGTCACACTTGATTTTAGAGCTCTGGTCTCCTAAATGGTGAGAAAATAATGGTTGCTTTCAGTCACCCAGTTAGTGGTAATTTGTCAACAATTGTCTGAAAAAAACTAATATATCCATCCAACGACAGTGTAATACACATTCTTTCCAAGTGCACATGACTTTTTGACAAAATTAAAAAGTCTTGATAGTTCCATAATTATTCAGTTGTGTAGGAAATTGCTCAGACTACAATATAAAATCAGAAATCAATTACAGAAAGATATTTTGAAAATTACAGATATTTTAAACAGAAAAGTAAATAAATCATAGATCTAGGAAAAATCATACGGTTAATTAGCAAATACTTGAACTGAGTAAAAAATAAAAACACACATATCAAAATCTGTGGGAGAGAGTTACAACTCTGATTAGACTTATAGGTTTTGTTTTAAATACTCCTAACAGAAAATAAGAAAAAATTAAAATCAGTGATTTGAGAATCCATTGTTTTTCTAGGTTTTTGCTAGAAGAACTTGAGCAAATTAAATACAACTAAGTAGAAAAAACTAATTAATTAATGAAAGAGAAAACAGAAAACATGAAGAAAAATGGGGGGGAAATCAATAAAACCAACATGTAGTTCTCTGAAAAGATTAAAATCATTTATACAACTGGGGCGCCTGGGTGGCTTAGTCGGTTAAGCGTCCGACTTTCGCTTAGGTCATGATCTCGCGGTTCGTGGGTTCGAGCCCCGCGTCGGGCTCTGTGCTGACTGCCAGCTCAGAGCCTGGAGCCTGTTTCAGTCTGTGACTCCCTCTCTCTCTGACCCTCCCCTGCTCACGCTGTCTCTCTCTCTCTCCTAGAAATAAATAAAAAACATTAAAAAAAATTTTTAAAAAATCATTTATACAACTGCAGTTAGAATCATAAAAAAAGACACAACTTACTAATATCAGGAATAAAAGGAGAGATTTACAGATTCAACAGACATTACCAGGATAATGAAAGAATATAATAAACAATGACAATAAATCAGGCATCTAAAGGAAACTGACAAACTATTTGCCAGACACAAATTACCAAAAATGACTCAAAAATAAAATAGGAAATCTAAATGGCTGTATAATTTATCAACAAAATTGATTTTGTAAGAAAAACTGCATACAAAGAAAATCCCATACCTTTATGAATTCTGTAAAATATTGTTAGGAATAAATAATTTAAATCCCACACAAACTCTTATATCAGCATCTAAATGGGCATAGTATAGCTTTGTCACAATACAGGATACTACTCAGCAAGAAAAATGAACATACTACTGGGGTGCTTGGGTGGCTCAGTGGGTTAAGTGTCTGACTCCAGATTTTGTTGGTTTTGGCTCAGGTCATAATCTCACCATTTATGGATTCAAGCCCTATTCTGGGCTCTGTTCTGATAGCTGGGGCTTGTTTGGGATTCTCTCTCTTTCTCTTTCTCTCTCAAAAATAAATAAATGGTTTTTTTTTTTTTTTTAAGTAATGAACTACTAATTATGCAAAAAGATAGATGCATCTACAAAAATTAGAGTGAGGGGCACCTGAGTGGCTCAGTCAGTTAAGCATCAGTATCTTGATTTTGGCTCAGAGAATGATCTCACTGTTCGTGAGTTCAAACCCTGTATCAGGCTTGCTGACTACAAGAAGCCTGCTTGGGATTCTCTCACTTCCTCTCTCTGCCCCAACCCCGCTCATGCTGTCTCTCTCTCTCTGTCTCTGTCTCTCTTTCAAAATAAATAAATAAATAAAACTTAAGAAATAAGTTAAAAAATTTGGAAAGTGAAAGAAGTCAGACCCAAAGGAGAATATACTATGATTTTATATGTGAAACTTAGAAATAAGACAGAAAAAAAAATAGAACTTGATAATTAGCAATTCACTTAAAATTTTAAAAACATGTAAATTGATGGAAATTATATTAATTTTCCATCTATTTATATTTTTTATTTATTGCTAAGATCTATTTCTTTACGTTAAAGTATCCCTGCTATTAGAGGCGCCTGGGTGGCTCAGTCGGTTAAGCATCCGAATCTTGGTTTCAGCTCAGGTCATGATCTCATGATTTCATGAATTTAAGCAGCACATCAGGCTCCAAGCTGACAGTGCAGAGCCTGCTTGGGATTCTCTCTCCCTCTCTCTGCCCTCCTTACTGCACTGTCTGTCTCTCTCAAAATAAATACATAAACTTAAAAAAATTATAAAATATCCCTGCTATTTTAATTATGCCATTCCATTCCCAATTAGTGGTTGTCTTTTTTTCTTTCTCTTTCCATAAATTTCTAACTATAGAAACTGACCTGTTTTTAATAAGTTAAAACATTGTCACATAGGGGCGCCTGGGTGGCTTAGTCGGTTAAGCGTCCGACTTTCGCTTAGGTCATGATCTCGCGGTTCGTGGGTTCGAGCCCCGCGTCGGGCTCTGTGCTGACTGCCAGCTCGGAGCCTGGAGTCTGTTTCAGTCTGTGACTCCCTCTCTCTCTGACCCTCCCCTGCTCACACTCTCTCTCTCTCCTAGAAATAAACAAAACATTTTAAAAAGAAAAAAACATTGTCACATAATGGAAACAAACACAGTAAAATCTTGGATTATAAGTAACTTCTTTTGTAAGTATTCCGCAAAAGGAGCAAACATTTCTAATAAATTTTAACTCGGTAAATGAGTGATGTTTTGCAATAAAAGTATTACATGATGCTACATGATCACAACTAAGCCAATCGTTCTTAAAATTCACCTTGATATACAAGTGCTTTGAATCACAAGCATGTTTCTGAACAAATTATGCTCTGAAACCGAGGTTTTCTAGTATATTGAATGATAAGAAATAACTTAATTATTCAGCTTTAATTAAGCAATGAGTTATATTTTAATCCTATATGCCTTTATGCTGTGTATATATCTACCTACTTGTATGATAAGGATAAAAGTATTTTTAAAAATTTAAGTAAAGCTTTTTCCATATATATTATTTTTCCGCCCATTTGCAATTATTGTCAGATGTCATTTTTGCTTACCTGATACCTACATTTCAGAAAATGACATATGACTTCTTTTCTTTTCTTTTTTTTTTAATATTTATTTTTGAGAGAGAGACAGAGCGCAATTGGGAGAGGGGCAGAAAGAAAGGGAGACAGAATTGCAAACAGGCTCTGAGCGGTCAGCACAGGGCCCAAGGTGTGGCTCAATGACCTGAGCAAAGGTCAGATGCTTAACCAAATGAGCTACACAGGCGCCCCTTTGATTTCTATATGATAAAAAATAACCTTTATTACCTTTGGACATTAAGGAAAATTTTTTAAATGTTTATTTATTTTTGAGAGACAGAAAGAAACAGAGCTCGAGTGCGGGAGGGACAGAGAGAGAGAGGGAGGCACAGAATCTGAAGCAGGCTCCAGGCTCCAATCTGTCAGCACAGAGCCTGAGGCGGAGCTTGAACTCACAAGCCATGGGATCATGACCTGAGCTGAAGTCCAGCCCCCAACAGACTGAGCCACCCAGGCGTCAGTGATATTTTTTCCCCCTAATTGTAGCTTTTCAGTAAGAATAGATGTGAATACTTCAATTTAAGTTTGAAATTTAAAAGAATGTAACCATTTTGTACATCTCGTCAAAGGATCTTGGGGTTGAAAGGAAAAGTTGGCACTGAGTTCTGAGTTATTTATCTTTCGTTAAATACGGAACAAATCAGAAGAATATTATTTAACCTAAACAGGTGTTCAGATACTGTTCATGTATTCATTCTTACATCTAGAGAGACTAAAATTTCTTCTAGAATAGTTCTCTACTCATTTTTCACATTGATTTTCTCCAGACCCTGACATAATTAAAAGTTATGGGGGCGCCTGAGTGGCTTAGTCGGTTAAGCGTCCGACTTTCGCTTAGGTCATGATCTCGCGGTTCGTGGGTTCGAGCCCCGCGTCGGGCTCTGTGCTGACAGCTAGCTCAGAGCCTGGAGCCTATTTCAGAGTCTGTGTCTCCCTCTCTCTCTGACCCTCCCCTGCTCACGCTGTCTCTCTCTCTCTCCTAGAAATAAATAAAAATATTTTAAAAAAAAAAGAATTAAAAGTTATGGAGTTTCACCTATACACACACTTTTAAACAATGTATCCAAGTTGTGCTGAGCTTTGGAAAGTATGCCGAAGGTTTATTTTGTGTTCAGGGCAAAGGTTGACTTCTTTCTTATTACAAACTATTTTGCTACTTCAATCGTTCCATGAAACAAGAGACAGAAATTCTCTTCAGAAAGCCACAGTCTTGCAGGGATACAGAATTATAAGTCAAGCAAGCAGGCCTCAGGAAAAATGAAAGTTAATAGCAAGTGACCTTATTTGCATGCACATTCTATCAAACAATACTCTCCTAGGTTTGATGGCTTAGTGAGAAAATTATTTTTCCCTTAAATCTTGACAATATGTTCTTGCTTCTTCTCTAATCTCACATGTTAAAACATGCTCTGTTGGTAGGATCCTGGGCAAACACAGTATTTTCATTAAAAGACAGAAGTATCTATGATTCACTTCACATATATAAATCTTCTATACCTCATAATAAAGGATGGCTTAAAATTTGGCAAGCCCTGACCTCTAAAAATAGATAACATTAAGACAATAGTCCAGGAAGACTATGATCATTCCTCTTCAGGATTCACAAGGAAGAAAACCAGTAATCAACATTGTGACTAAGATAAGCATTCCCCCAAAAAGAGCAAAATAAAAGAATAAGTATATGTTTACTCTTTTTTAAGCTTGAGAAAAATTTGATTAGCATGCATTATTAAGCATGAAAAAAATAAAAATTACAAAATATTCTGAGATGATCCAGGCTATAGTTAAGAATTCTTGTTTGGAATCATTATTGATACATTCATTTATCTCTAAGTAAGATATCAATGCTAATAATTGATTTAAATAAACTTCAGATAACAGTTTTACCTTGCATGATTGAGAGCTCATAAAATTACACATATTTTCTATAGGAAACTCAATACCTTCCTTTGAATTTTAAAGAAAAATATCAATGACTTTAAAACATAAAAATATATAAGATTTAATCAATATCCACACATAATATATATTTGAGTCTGAATAAATGTGTATGGTGCATATACCTGTTTGCAAGGAAAGAACTTTACACAGAAGAACACAGTACACACTTCAGTCATCTATTCTCCAATTATCTTATTAATTTAGTAAATATATTTCTTAATGAATATTAATGTGATCTCAATTGATCATGTCTTCCTGATGGATTACCAACATTTGAGCTCTTGTTTCTATGGGAAGTAACAACATTTGAGTGCCTGTGCTATATAAAGTACATTCTAGAGGCTGAGGATACAAAAATAGGGTATATGTCTGCACTTAAAATTCACAGTTTAATGAACCTTCCTAAATCTGAAATTAGAAAAGTGGAATTAAATAATTTCAAATTCTAAAAGAGAAATACATTAAAACTTCTTATGTATCTTTCCGAAGTCTTTTGAGAGATGATCCATATTTTAATTTTTTGCTAAATGTTATTCTAAGTTTGATTTATTATTCTTATTAAAGTAATACATTCTCTTAATTTAAAATCATATGGGCTCAAAAGCCAATGGTTTCCTTCTCCACTGCTCACCCTCTGTTACTCTCACTTGAAGAATTACTATTAACTGTTTACATGTTTTCATTTTTCTGATGGCTATTTTCGAATATCTAAATAATATACTGATATAGACCTGTCTGGATGTTCCATTGCTATAGACCCTTAATCAAATAAAGATGTTAGGAAACATATCTTTTCTGTTATAATTTGACATCAGAGGCAAAACTTATACTTTGTTCTATGATCATAATTAGAACTTCTCTTGTTCATTAGTTGGCATTAAATGTTGAAAATTCAGTAAGCCAGAATACTCACTCTTGTGACTTTATAATCATTGTTAAAGGTACTGTCAGGCAATGTGCTATGATTACATTTCCTTCTTGAAGAATGTGTTTAGTATTTTGTATTTCTGGTTTTATCATACATATAATGACTTAAATAACTTAGTTATACCACATTTTATATGGATTATGTTTAATATTTGTTTTTCTTCAAAAAAATAGCATCTCAAATTTCACTCATACCACGAGCTTTTATTTTTATTTTTTTAAGGTTTACTTCTCTTCTCTTAATTATCTCTGTCAGCACTAGGGCTGGTTTTCAGATTATGTTGATCTTTATTTTTTCTTCAAACATTCTGTAAATTTTTAAAATTCATTTAAATTTAAGGGGCACCTGGGTTGCTCAGTCGGTTAAGTGTCCAACTTCAGTTCAGGTCAGGATCTCATGGTTCATGAATTCAAGCCCTGCATCAAGCTCTGACAGCTCAGAGCCGAGAGCCTGCTTCAGATTCTGTGTCTTCCTCTCTCTTTGCCCTTCCCCAGAACACACTCTGTCTCTCTCTCTCTCCTTCAAAAATAAATGAACATTAAAAAATGTTTTTTTTAATTCATTCAAATTGAAGAATGAGGCAATAGAAAGGCTGCTGGTATCTCTCAGTGTCTGAGTGGGCGTCGCTGACTGGCAGGGACTGCGTCACGATTCCCAAATGGAATACAGAGGCTTTAATTTACAGCACAAATATTGGCACTGGCGAAGTATCATGTCATAATTGCTTACTTTTTAAAATTTAAATTCCACTTAGTTAACATACAGTGTAATATTAGTTTCAGCTGATTGTTTTTATTTTTTTTGTCAGAAATATCTTTTTAATACATGCATATTTGAATTTTTATTATTTGCCTGCAAATATCTAGCTTCTATTCTTTTCAATATGCAGTGTTTGGAGTGCCAGCTATTTTGTGCTGGTATCTTTGTTTAGTCTCCTATTTCTCACCTGTCTTCCCACTGCTACCTTCCATTACCCATTGAATCAGGAACTCATGTGGATTTTGCCAGGCAGACTCCATTGTCCGGCTGCAATTCCTCTCCCCTATTACTCTTGTTCTGTATGCCTTCTGCTGTTCTACTGCTATACTTTAAAACCTCCTTTATTTTCATTGTAATTTAGTTGCAGGTAGAAGAGACTATAAATGTTTGTTTTGCCAGTGACCACTGGGTGATCTAGAACAAGGCATATAACTTACCTGGGTTTCTAATTTTCCATCAATGAAATGGAAGGGGAACACAGGTGTTTGGGCTAAATTAGCATTCCCCTATGTCCCACAGAATAGTTGTTTCATAAGTATTAATGGATATTTTATGATTAAATAATAGATGCATCATATGTATCTATCACTAGCGATTTACTTTAGAATGATAAAATATGGAAAAATCCAGCAAAGGAACTTGTTCAACATTTTGGAACTCAGCATTACTCACCATGGAAGTCTATGATTATTGAAGATCCTACAATATTTCTGATAATTAGTTGTCTTTACTAATTTCATATATAATGGATCTATGAAATCTTGGGAAACATGTATGTGACAAAAGTCTTGAAATGAAAAGTGGAAAATCTTCAGAGAATATTTGATCAAGTGTTTAGAAATTGCTATAAAAAGATCTGTAAGGGGCACTTTGGGTGGCTTAGTTGGTTAAGTGTCCAGCTTCAGCTCAGGTTATGATTTCATGGTACATGAGTTCAAGCCCCGTGTGGGGCTCTGAGCTGACAGCTCAGACAGAGCCTGCTTAGGATTCTGTCTCTCCCTCTCTCTCTTTCCCACCTTCCCTTCCTCAAAATAAATAAATAAGAGACGCCTGAGTGGCTCAGTCTGTTGAGCGTCCACCTTTGGTTCAGGTCATGATCTCCTGGTTGGTGAATTCAAGCCCCGCATCGGGCTCCATGCTGACAGCTCAGAGCCTGGGGCCTGCTTCACATTCTGGGTCTCCCTCTCTCTCTACTGCTCCCCCACTCTCTCTCTCTCAAAAATAAACATAAAATTTTTTTAAATAAATAAATAATAAATAAATAAAATCTTTTTAAAAAACTGCAAAAAGAATCAATTGACAGAAATACTAAAAAGAAAAGTTATCATGAATGAAGTCAATTTTCTGTTAACGTTAGTAAAACATAAGGATATTTTCTTACAAATAAAGTCAAAAGTTTAGGCCCTGATAAACATTCTTGGCCATTGTGCATAACAGTACTTTATAATACTTTAACGGAGATGACCCAATTCTTCCAGTGCTTACAGAAAAGTAAGGCAATAAAAAACCCTCCAAAAAACAGTGTATGAATAGTTTAAATAATAATAGAATACTGATTTTCTTGGCATTTTCAACCTCAGTATATTATGATTGTGATTCCTAAAAATACTGTATATTTGAATATGAAATTCAATGCCGGGCTTTAAAACCTGAAATGATAATTTTGGAATAAAAGATAGTTTTGCAAGGCTGGGAAACATAGAGTTAATTCTGAGCTTCTCTCCCTATTTTGGTTTTCTTATTCTGGGAAACTGAAGCCCTTCTCAGCTTATACACACTGAAAGAGAAATCACTTTTCTGAACTTTCATAATATCTGTAACTTTTGCCACACAATTTAGCACTTAATTCTGGTGTTTTTCAATTGTTTTATTATGTATTGGTTCAATGCTTATTTTCTTATCCTCCCTATTTAAACTGTGATTTCTTAAAGCATGGCACTACATAGTGAACAATCCATTATAATCACCCAAGATGTTTGTTGATTGATATGAATGTAAAAGTGGGAATCAAGATGGTTGTTTTTAAGCCATAATATTAATCACAGGATATAAAAAACCTGAATTGTAATTATGGAAATTTCAGATAACACAGAAATTGACAATAGTTTTGATCTTTGTTAGTAATTGATGAATATGTGAGAAAAGCTCAATTTTCTACCCAACTAAGTGCATAGATACATTTACACCCTAAATGAGCATATACTTGGCAGCATTCACAGAACCTTTCACATAATGTTGCAATCCCCGCTTAAGATCCGTAGCTACACAAATGAATAAAAACAATAAAAATATAAGTGTTTTACAATTTTGCAGACATTAAATAAGGCCAATAATTTACCTTAAGAAACAATTTAAATAGACAAATAACATTGCTATAATTAGAGCTCATTTCCTGCTTTGGGAATTCTCTTTTATTACTTACTGTCAAATGTCATATAACCATGTATTGATACTTTTAGCCATTTGGCATATATAGTTGACATGAGCCTATATAGTATCTTTCAACGTAATTATGTTTTAGCACACACTTTTTTGTGTACTGAAAATATCTTTCTTGATTAAACTAGAGGGAAAATTAATAAAGACAATTCAAGTACAATGGCAATAATATAAAGTTTCACCAAATACATTAACTATTATGTGACACACCTAACTAAATACTGTGTAGGATTAAAATTTAATAATAATATCCTAACCTTACCTATATAACTTAACCTCAAAAATAACTAGAATAAAATAAATATAAAGTATAAATAAATGTTCTATATTGATTTTAACTTATAGCTAGCTTTAACATAAGGTACAAGAAGAAAGCTAAGAAGAAAGATGATGGACAATGCCTTATAAGAAGGTAACAATAAAATTGGATACACTAGACTTTGAAAAGGCATAAAAACCCTGGAGTAGATTCTTCAGGATAATTTTTTCATTTATTCAACAAGTACTTAAAGCACGCCTACTATGAACCAGAGATGATTTTAATAGTAACAAATTTTCAACTTTTAAGACTAGATATGGTTCATTAAACTTTCCAAAATCACTAAATTCTACATAGTGATGAGTTTAGGTAATACTATCTTCAATCTAAAAGTACATGTGAATTTAAAGTAATAAAATAGAGTTTTGATTATAGCTTATAAAAGATATCGAAAGAAATTTCTTAAAGTGCTACATTGTCTTGCTTGGTTGCAGTAATTTTTAGAAGAAAAAGAACTTTTTTTAATGTATGCTTTCTAATGTTTTATTTATTTTTGAGAAAGATAGGGACAGAATGTGGGCAGGGTAGGGTCAGGGAGAGAGGGAGATAGAATCTAAAGTAGGTTCCAGGCTCTGAGCTGTCATCACAGAGCCCAATGCAGGGCTCAAATCCACGAACTGTGAAATCATGACCTAAGCCAAAGTCGGACCTTTAACCTACTGAGCCAGCCAGGTGCTGCAAAAGAGAATTGGTGTTTTTTGTTTGTTTGTTTTTTAACATTTATTTATTTTTGAGAGACAGAGAGAGACAAATCATGAGCAGGGGAGGGGCAGAGAGAGAGGGACACACAGAATCGGAAGCAGGCTCCAGGTTCCAAGTTGTCAGCACAGAGCCTGATACGGGGATCGAACCCACCAACTGTGAGATCGTGACCTGAGCCAATGTCGGGCGCTCAACTGACTGAGCCACCCAGGCGCCCCAAAAGAGAATTGTTTTTAAAGGACAACTCATATTGAAAAAATACATTCTTACATGAAAAATAATTATTCTTCATAAATTACAACCACACCAAAGATCCACAGGCGGAGACAGTATGAACAAGGTCTAAAATAAGCCAAGGTCAAGACTGAAAATGTCGCAGATCATTTAGATATACCTTGTTTCTTTTTCCTCATTGATTAAGATAATTATCAATATTCCATACCTCATACACCTAGTATGATACTTAGGTAGATCAGACCTATTAAATAATTTGTGTTTTGAAGATAAATTTACTCAACTCACTTACTATGAAATATATGTACTGCCAGGAATTAATTAGCTTGATTACTGTTTTCTAAAGTATATTCCTAGGAATCTTAGTCCAAAAAAATGTTCCTACAGTCAAAATAAATTTCAAGCCACAGACTTGGATGTGCAAGGAATACAATTTTCTATACTTTTCTTTTACTAAGCAGAATTTCTAAATTTGAGTATCATTCCAGCTAGTTATAGAAATACAATCTCAATCATTCAAGGTCCCCGGGGGACAAGAGGAATCCTGTCTGGGTTGTCATTGTCTACCAAAGGTGGCATCTTCTGAAGTGTTCTTTTTGGTTTCTGATGTTCAGTGATGAGGCCAGGCAGGCCACCCCCAACACGGCCTCATTATGCCCTGTTAATTGCTCTCAGCGCTGGGTCCATGCTGGCTGTAGTCATGTGAGAAACATTCTTTTGCTGAACTTTCAGGGAACTAGGATACAGATTCTCTTTGCTTTAAACTATTACTGAGTTTCTGAAGAGGATATACAATCACAATAGTGGTCGATTCTGTTTGTTTGTTTGTTTTAATGTTTTATTTATTTCTAGGAGGGAGAGAGACAGCGTGAGCAGGGGAGGGTCAGAGAGAGAGGGAGTCACAGACTAAAGCAGGCTCCAGGCTCTGAGCCGGCGGTCAGCACAGAGCCCGACGCGGGGCTCAAACCCACGAACTGCGAGATCATGACCTAAGCGAAAGTTGGCTTCACCGACTAAGCCACCCAGGCGCCCCAATAGTGGTCCATTCTGAATCCAACCCTTTTCCATTTGTCATTCTAACTTATTACAGGATACTTTAAAACAAACACTAGCAGAATTCACCAGATCCATTGTTCCCTGGAATACCAACTGAGAAACACTTGCATTCATCCTTGAAATAATTTGGTAGCAATAAAAGTGCTATTAAAACGTTTGCCCATTGTTTGGAAATAAGGGAAAAAGTTATTCTGGTTTTAACAAAGTTACCAAACTGTTTTGACATGCAATCATATCTATTTTAAAATTCTGCTCAGTTATTTTATAAATGTTTTGTTTTTCAAAGAATTATTTAAAATAGGTACTCCATGAACAGAATAGGACATTTTATTTTAAATCTAAATTATGTAATTTTGAAATAGTTTCCTTGTTTCAGGGAAATAACTACAGTCTTCACCATGAATCTGACACCATTAATAGATAATGAATGTCCTTTGTAACATTCCCTAGAGAAAGAGCAGTTTGCCTGCCATGTATTGTCATGTTTAGGAGTTTCATTAGGCTTATATAAGGCCGCCCTAGTTAGATCTCCAAAGCCTATGACCTTTTCAGGATTTCTCCTTTTCAGGTCTAGTCCACAGTTAGACAATTATTTTAACATATGCATTTCAGTTATTAATAATGCATTTATATATTTTCTAACAAAAAATTAAAAGTAGATAAGTATCATTAAAAAGTATTCCTATATGTTATGAAATCAGCATCCTGTTTAATTTTAGGTCCTAAATAAATGTTCTTAGAAAACAGTATATAAACTTATGACTGATGATATCATAATTACCTTATGGATTTCACTCTGCCCTCATGAGCAAAATAGTTATATATATATAAATTTCAGTTTCACCTATCAATTGAAATTTTCCAGATTTACTAAAGGCTTTTTTTAAAGTGGCCCATCTTTCTAAGTGTGGTAAAGGTGAGTCACAAAAATAAGGTGAGTGAGGATGTCTTTATTTGTCTTCAGACAATCAATGACCTTTGAATATGCTAATATTTTATTTTTTTTAGGATTGAGAATCTCTGCAATCACAAAAATAAAAATTGGGGCAAGTAATGTGAGAAACATAAGTACTGGGATTATGTAGATCAAGACAAATTATTGCATGATTAGCAGAATTATTATTTTTCAGGTCATGAAAATTATGGAAACTTAAATTTTTACTTTTACCCAACTGATGCATACTGAAATCTTTTGATTCTTACCACTGAAAAATATGTTTTTAAAGACAGGATTTCAACATGCACACAATAGTATCTTTTTTAATTAAATAAATTGGTTTAAAATACAGGAAAACTATAATTGGGATCTATAATCTCTGTGATTTAGTTGTTCCCAGACATAGTGCTAATAAGATAGGAAATTTTAAGACTCATAACGAGTTGGAAAGTCATTCTCATTGGTGACAAAGGAGAAAAGAAGGTCAGAAATGCTCTACCTCTGATTGGCTAGTTGCCATAGAAAGGAAATTAATTATGTGCCTCAAATTAATCCATTCATAATAAATGCCTGTCTTCTAAGGAAATTTTATGACTCTATTAATATAAGACTGTTGCGACATGTTGCATTCAAGGTCCCACTAAAGTGTCAACTGCTCACTGTATACTCACCTAAAGTTTTGCTTTATCATTAAACTATCTGCCTACCATGTGCTCAAGTCTGTTGGAGGCACTAAAAATTGAGGTTATGTCTATGTTTGACCAACTTCAACCCGGTAATAACAGAGTGTTTTTGGATAATGATCTTGGGTAGTATTTGGTTTGCCATTAGTGTATGCCAATGGATAGTTTTCAAAATAGCATAGGAAAGCAGAAATAACACTCTATTATTCTGAAATGACAAAATCAATAACAATTTGAATGATCATGCAGAAATCTTCCTTGGGCAGTTGTCCATCTCTGCATTGATGATCAAGCAGTAACTTGGGAGTGATATAGAATATAATTCTCATAACATAAGGGCTCTCAGAATGCAAATAAGTGCCTTAAACTCAGTCAGCACTGGAAACAAAACTGGGTATGCAGATACAAAGAGAACAAAGCTCCCAATATGCCAATGAATGTCAAGTCTCTAATGTCACCTAATCAATTTTATAAGACTTCCCATTGTAGATTTCCTTCCATGAATGTAATTTTGATGGCCAAGTTCTATCAGCAAGGTGACACTCTCTGCAAAAGTCAAAAGTAAAGTTAAAGATAGTCTTTATCACTAACAGAAAAAATTAAAAATGGGAAAATCTTATTACATATAAGATTTATCATTTATTCATTGTATTTATTCATAATTGTTATTATGATAAAAATTCTATTAAAATGACATTATTTCAGATCCATAGTTTTATTTTTTGAAATACAGCCTGATTATTATTTACATAAAATTTGGACACTCTTAATTAGATTCACATATAATGGGCTTTTCATGGATCAATTTGTTTGGGATAATTTAGAACATTCTCTGTGTAGCAAGACCAGAACTCAAAATCATTGTACTCTTAATACTTGATTCAATGATCACATTATACCAGAAGTCATTTAACTGGATTTCAACTATATCATACATTTAAGTGGTTATACACCTAATCTTTACAATTTTGCAAAATGATATCCACAGTAAAATAAGAAAATAATGGGAAAGCAATATACTGTGTTCAGATTATTTTGAAGTACACATGTGCCCATAGAATTAAAAAATGAACTAATAACTACATATAAGTGCAAAACAAAATTTCTCATTTTCACCTGCACATGATGTATTGCATTCTTTTTAATAAAATTTATTGTGCTATCTTTATAAAGCAATCCATGTTCTAACATGGTGCATTTGGAAAACATAAAACATTTTTAAAATAGCACATGACTCAAAATCATGCCACCCAAAGATGACTGGTTGAATCTTTGAGATGGCTATTCACTAGACCCATCAAAGCTCCAAGACTGACAAGATAAATCTAGCTATTTGGGCAACCCCAGAAAAGCTGGGGTGTTGGACATGTGGATCAATTCTTTTCTTCAGAATAATCTGAGAGCTGAATTTTTCATTGACTCACTCTGCTGAGCAGGGGGAAGATTCTATGGCATCTACCAGCCAAAGGTGCCCTCTCTTTCCTCCTCCAGGTTGCTAAAATGTGCCATTCCCCTTCGAGCTCCAAGACTGGCGAGAGAGAAGCCAGTCTTCTGAGAAGCCCCCACCCTGGCACACCCCCCTCCCCGCAGAAAGGCTGCAGTGTTAGATACATAAATCAACCCTTTCCCATCCCTGGCAGAGCTGAGAACTAGTGGCTCTCCTGACTGTATTGTTCTGTATCAGGAATAGGGATTCTGGAGAACGTCCTGAATCTCTCTACTGGCTTCAGTGAGTCTGGTTTCACATTTTCCCCGGGTATATGTGCCTTTCAAATCATTTCCAGATTTCTCACAAAAAGAATGTTTTTGTGAGGGGCGCCTGGGTGGCTTAGTCGGTTAAGCGTCCGACTTTCGCTTAAGTCATGATCTCGCGGTTCGTGGGTTCGAGCCTGGCGTCGGGCTCTGTGCTGACTGCCAGCTCAGAGCCTGGAGCCTGTTTCAGTCTGTGACTCCCTCTCTCTCTGACCCTCCCCTGCTCACGCTGTCTCTCTCTCTGTCTCCTAGAAATAAATAAAACACTAAAAAAAAAAAAAAGAATGTTTTTGTGAATTATTCTTGAATCTTTCTGTTTATGGAAGGAGAGTCCAGGACTTCCTACTCTGCCATCTTGCTGATGCCACTCCCCTAGTTTCTCTATTACTACACATTGAGCTATTAGTAATATGGATGTTCTGATGAAAACAGTAACTTAAATTTGAAAAGTTGCCATCTTTTAAGATATATCCATTTAAATAAATAGGAATCACAAGAATATAGCAAGGAAAGTGAATAAAGTCATAAGATTCTTCAATATTTCAGAAAGATCTCAATTATTTCCTTATATTAAAAAATGTCACTTTTCCATATCACTGTTTCTGGATTTCGTGTGAACGTATAAATAACCATAATAATATTGATGATAATGATTATCGTTGGTAAATAGCATGTATTGAAAGTTTACTATGGACCATTATACTATTAATCAGAATACCTTTGGAATACATATGAATTGTAATAGAAGCAACTGTTGAAGCAGAAGTTGAAAGAATTCTATCTAGAGCCCATGAAGTTTTCCCTTCTCCTTGCTCAAAGTTATATGTATAATTACATAAATTATATATAGTTATATATATAATTTACTTACATTTCTCTGGCATTTTGTAGTGTTATAATGATTAAATAATGATGACTAGGTAGAGTAAAAGAAATGCTGTGTTGTTCACAAGATGAATTTTGCTATTCTACACTAAGAAACTCTCCTAAATAATACCCAGATATATGTATCTTTACTTTGGAGAAGACTTAGATTATACAAATAATCATAATATCATAATTGCTCATTTCTAATAATTTATTTTTTGTTTTTATAAATAAAGCAATATTGGCACACCTATCTGATTGCATATTGTTTATGGTTGTTTTATTGCTCTAAAAGCAAAACTGAGTAGTTGGGACAAGACACTGGTCTGCAAAGCCTGCAGTATTTAATAATTGGCCTCTTTATAGAAAAAATTTGCTGACCTCTTTCTAGATGATCTAGATCTAGATGAAAAAATATGTACTAGTATTATAAGATATATAAAAATATATTACTGATAGAAATTAATGACTATTGGAAGAGGTGCAGTAAGGAAACAAATTTCATTTTGTTCTGATTTGCTTTGTTTCAAGTTTTTTCTTAAATTCTAGTTAGTTAACATATACTGTATTATTAGTAGAATATTAGGATAGAATTTAGTGATTCATCACCTACATATCACACCTGGGGCCCATCACAAGTGTCATCCCTAATACCCATTTACCCCATCCCCCACACTCCTCCCCTCCAGCAACCCTCAGTTTGTTCTGAATAGTTAATAGTCTGTTTTATGGCTTTTCTCTCTCTCTTCCCCACTCCATATTCATCTGTTTTTGTTTCTTAAATTCCAGAGGTGAGTGAAATCATATGGTATTTGTCTTTCTCTGACTTAGTTTGCTTAGCATAATACACTCTAGCTCCATCCACATCATTGCAAATGGCAAGATTCCATTCTTTTTGATGAGTGAACAATATTCCATATGTACACCACTTCTTTTTTTTTAATTTTTTAATGTTTTATTTATTTCTGAGGGAGAGAGAGAGAAACATTGTGAGCAGGGGAGGGTCAGAGAGAGAGGGAGACACAGAATCCTAAACAGGCTCCAGGTTCCAAGCTGGCTGTCAGCACAGAGCCCGACGCAGGGCTTGAACCCACAAACCGTGAGATCATGACCTGAGCCGAAGTCGGACACTAAACGACTGAGCCACCCAGGTGCCCCTGAATACCACTTCTTTATCCATTCATCAGTCGATGAGCATTTGGGCTGTTACCATAATCTGGCTATTGTTGATAGTGCTCCTGTAAATATCTGGGTGCACATTTCCCTTTGAATCAGTATTTTTGTATCCTTTCAGTAAATACCTAGTAAGGCAATTGCTGGATCATAGCAATTTAACTTTTTGAGGAATCTCTGTACTATTTTCCAGAGTGTCTATACCAGTTTACGTTCCCACCAACAGTGTAAGAGGGTTCCCCTTTGTCCTCATCCTCACCAACATCCATTGTGTCTTGTGTTGCTAATTTTAGCCATTCTGACAGGTGTGAGATCATATCTAGACCTCTACCAGATAGATCTTCTTCCATCAAACTCTTCTATACTCTACCAAACACTCACAGAATCATAGGAAAATGCAGTTTTATAGCATCAAGGGGTCTAAAATACTTAATCCATGGTTCTTACTGTATTTTCCTAAATCTGAGCTCAGATTATATCTTACTTCACACCTGGCTCAAAATTCTCACTGACTTTTTCCATAACTTAAGTTCAAACATTGATCTTATCATGGAAGCTTATAACCATTCATGTTCTAGCTTTATCTTTCCCTATTCCCCTCCATGATTTGTACACTGCAGATCACCAATCTCATCCCTTTTTAGTCAGGAACTAATATATTATTCTTTTCCACACTGCATCTACTAAGATTTGATTTTCACCGATCCTCAGGTACCAGTCTACACTTATGTCATTTCTGTAGCTAACAAGATTCCAGGTCACAAGTTAACTATTACTATGTACATAAAATAGGGCACATCAAGATCTTATGGATAATTTACTCATATAGGTACCACTTAATCTTTCTTCCCTATCAAGATAGCAGTCTCCTTGTGGAATTGGACTATCTATATGAGGCTCAGATTTGTTTGTTTGTTTGTTTGTTTGCCTTTTTATAGGGCATCTCTTATTGAGGTCTGCATATAAGAAGTTTTCAATAGGGGTGCCTGTGTGACTCAGTCGATGAAGAGTCCAATTCTTGATTTCAGCTCAGGTCATCTCACAGTTCATGGATTGAAACCCTGCATCAAGCCCCCCAGCAAGCCCACCATTAAGCCCTGTGTACAGTGTGTGGAGGCTCCTTGGGATTCTCTCTCCCTCTCTTTCTATCCCTGCCCTGCCTGTGATCTCTCTAAAAATAAATAAACTTAAAAAAAAAAATTCTTTCAATAAATCTTTAATGAGTGAGTGAATCAAATCAAGGGATAGCTTTTTATTCATCCCCCAATTCATCCTTTGAAATCTTTTAGGATATATAAAATGAGCTCACAAATTTTCCAGACTCAGAAAACAATTAGATGGAAGTTTTTTTCATGGATTCATATGTTTTAATAACCATGAACCAAAGATCTTTATTTTATTTGTCCTGTGCTATTCCATACAGTTCTAGCTCCATTATTTTCCTTTTCTGGTTGGAGATTCAGTGTTTACAAATCGTGAAATCATTATGGGTTCAGTGACTTTCTATAGTAGATAAATAATGATGTGGCCTCAGTTAATATGGTAATTACACTGTAGTAAAGGCATTTTACAGAATATACCCTCAAAATCAAACAAAAAAGTCTTAAAGTGCTGCTTTCCCTTTTTAATTTTCTTGTCTTTTTCACAGAAAATTCCCACCTCATGCTTTTTTCTTTAGCATAAAAATTATGAGCTTTTGGGAAGAAAACAATCTCCAACTAATTTTTATCATTGCCCTAGTTCCTTATGTTTCATATTTTTAAAGGAAAGTGTTCATTATTTACAACTTTACTGAGTGAATTATTTTATGGGTGAGTATACAGTTTTATCAGTCATTCTAAAGATTTGTTTATTAGCTATTTAGTCTCAGATTAAAGTAAGAGAAATCCATTTTACTAAAACTTTGTATTTTCTTTTCACCTTCCAGTACAATATGATGTTCATATTTTACCTACATGACAATAAGTTTCAAACTCTGAGATGGCCAAGAGAAGCTTATTTCATCTTTTTTGTACAAAGAATGAAGAATTGTGTGAAAGAATTCAAAAATAAAAAATTAAAAGTCTGGAAGTTATGCAGTAAAAAGGGTTGTGCAATATGATATATAACATATATAAGTTTAGATTCATTTCAGTGTCAATACCTACATTATTTCAAACCTTTCTTGAGTACATAGCACAAATATATCACTAAAGTCCAACTTTGTAGCTGAACTATTTAGTGTATTCATAGTTCTGAATCTGAGTCTTCTAACATGAAAAAATACATTATTTTGAAATATAGTTTTTATTGAATGCTGGCCTTTTGCTTATGTAACATTATCTAATTTGATAATTCAGGTTGTACTGGAAAACTAATTTTCCTCCCTTCATTTGTACAATAAACATTAAAGTTTCCATTTTATACCAGATTCTGTGATTGGCACTAGATATGTAAAATTAGGTAAGGCAAAATCCAGACATCAAAGCTCTTACAGCTTAGCAAAGGGAGATGTATGTAAATATATGAGGACAATCTCAGTGTTTTTTTTAATTTCTTAATGTTGATTTACTTTTGAGAGAGAGAGAGGCAGATAGAGAAAGAGAACATGAGCAGGGGAGGGGCAGAGAGAGATGGAGACACAGAATCCAAAGCAGACTTCAGGCTCTGACCTGTCACCACAGAGCCTGATGTGGGGCCTGAACCCACAAACATCAGATCATGACTGAGCTGAAGTCAGAGGCTTAACCGACTGAGCCACCCAGGTGCCCAGACAATCTTGTTTTATACGTTATAAACCCTAAATGTTGTGATTAGGTATATTAGGGGAAGATGTCAAGCTGAACTATATGACACTGTGTTTTTGTAATTCAAGAGTGGTTAAATATCAGCAATTTCACGTGGGTTCTATTTATAGAAAGGAGAGGCAATTCTAAATGAAGATGAGAATGATGATGAGAAATAAAACAGGTCTTGAATAATGAGTCTGTGTTTTTTAGACCAGGTGAAGTGCAGACGGCATCAGTCTTCAGCTTGTTTACCTTCAGATCCACTTTATCTTTCCTCTACTCTGTGTCACCAAGGGACTGGCCCAGTTAAGTTACAACTTGGCCAGTTGTGGCTGTGGGATTGGAAGGTCTTCACCAATGTCTGTCCCTGGAAGTGTCTTCGGCAATGTCTGTATTTTCTCAGTAGCTGCAACTTCCCCTGAGAAGGCTCACCACTATTTCTGCTTCCTCGACCCCAAGCCCTTGGGCTCTGTTCATATCCCCTCCCTCCTTTGTTCCTCTAGTGTAGCATTTCCAGTGGCCTATTGTGAATCTTAGTTGTCCCATTGTCCTGGCCAGCTTCTCAGTTTTTTAAAAACCATTTGCTTAAATTTCCTGAGATTTATATACGTAGAATATTTTCTATTTTATGAATAGCCCTGACTGATACAAAATTAAAGGGTGCTCCTATCCCTCTTATTTCTCTGCAGAGATACTTACTTCCTTCAGGAATAGCACAGGACCCATCTCCATCCGAGGGATGATAAAGGTTTTCCCAGAATAGCATCTTTACTTCCTTCAGAGACAAACATGATTAAGCCTGTTGATCAGCTAATGATTTTTATTGTCCCTAAATGAACTTCTTTCACCTCACCAACTCTTAAATCTTGCCCATAACCGGGAATCCTTAACCTAAGCTGCGATACCCTATGGCGAGTAAACTTCTAACCTCTTTGTGGCTCTGTTGGCTGAGGATTAAGAGCTTAACAAAATCTTTTATATCCACAAAACTATAAATTATCATGATTACTTGCTAGAAAATACAGATACTACTATCTCTACCTAGAGATTCTGACTTAGAGGGTCTGAATATGGCTAAGAAATCTACATTTCAGCAAAGTACCCGAGAATATTCAGATGGAGATTTTCCCTGTGCCATGCTAAGACAAGTTGCACCAAGGAAAATAAATAACCAGATACAACTGGACATTTCGGTTGGAATATCTGGCCTTCTTATTCAATGCAAGTTTAACAATTTCCCTGAGCTATTCTTTCTCCTAAAATCAAGCAAACAAACAACAATAATAAAAGACAATAATCTGTGGGCCTAGAAACTTTGAAATTATGACATTGCTAAAGAACTCTATGGGGATTTTGTTTTTGAGGACCAGACTCCTACATTGCCTGTGTCCTTCTGACATAGGAGCACAAATATGGCTTCCAGATCAGGGTCAAGCATGATAGAAAGATAGACAGAGACTTATATATCCTTATATCTATATATACTATATATCTATATAATATATGCAAAGTCTACTTATCTGCTAAAGTGAGGTGATATCAATTCACAGATGACTAATATAAGAGACAGAGTGGAAACCACCAGTACATGTATGTTTATTTTTATTTCTTTAAAGCAAATGAGTAAGTGCCCTGAATGCCCCTGTCCAGGAGTTTGTGTGAAATATAAACCCAGTCTGATTTCATTCATTCAACATCACTAAACATTAATATTCTTTATTTCTTATGCTATAATGAATCAATCTGAATAAAGCAACATTCAGTGACACAATAAATCAAAATTTATATTTCCTAGTGATTGTCCTTTCTTTCAGTAATTACTCATTGATTAGGAATAAAGACTACATTAAGCATAATTTCTTCATCATCATTGGATAGCATAAATAAGTGTATATGGTCAGAGTTACCAACGGTATCTGAAAAAAGACTAGATATTGACTTGTCTAAAATCTCAGGTTTTCCACTGCAGAGGTAAAAAAGCAATGGTTCCTCAATTCATAGGAAGAAGATGAAAGTATTTTCAATTATCAGCTTAGGGCTAAGATTTCATCCCCAAGTCACATGGTTGGGAAAAGTGTTTTTGCAGAGACTTCAGAGCATCATGAAGAAATGTGACCTCAGATCACATTATGTGACATCATAAAGAGTCTGAAAGCTGAAACTTTGGCAGAAGTTGACTAAGAGGCCTTTAAAACATTGACGGAACTGTCACACTATAGTAAAAAATGTTGTTTTTTTACATATACGTTTACATTGTTCTTTGTGTTCAAAGTATTCCTGTGCTATTGGAAAATGTGTGCACTTATTGAAGTTATTGCACAAAGGAAATAAGGAGTTGAGCTAGAAAAGGCTGTCAAAATAATGGGCACAGAGTGGTATTTCCTTCATACTGCAGTACTATTATAAAAGAAACTCTCGGCTTGGCATAGAACAACCTGATCTGTACCACTGCTGTTATACCATTTGACAAATTCAGATTAAATAACCCAGAGTCCAGTATATTCTTATCAATGAAGGAGATGCTCTTTTATTAACAAAATTTACAAGGAAGAAAGGTAAGAAAATAACCTTCTTCCACCAATATATATCTCCTGTATGTAAACTGAACAACTGTAATCTGAAATGATTGTTTTGTTACAATCAACAATCAGACCACACCCATGTATCTAGGATGCGGAGGAATCCCTTACAGGAAATGTACAGCCCTTTTGTCAATTACCTGGAAAAATATGGGCAGGAAAAAGGCACGAAATCTGAGTCACTGCAGGGTAGATTGAGACTGGGGAAAGAAAGACCCTCCTTGCTCCCTCTGGGTTTTGCTATCTTGGATTAGAATTCTGAAGATTCTAGTTATTATTAATGAGTGCTGTCAGCAGGTGGAGAGAAAGCCATCTCTGGAACTGGAAGATGGATTGAGACCAACAAAGGGAGAAAGTCTCAAATCTGGTACATGGCAGCCATGCTGATATGATGGTAGATATCATATAGAAGACACCTTGAAGCTTGTTCAGCAGGCTTCCTCAATGACACCTGCACTTTAAAACAAGTCCTATACCAAATATTGCCTCATACTATTAGCAACTCTAGTCATAGAGTTTTTTTTCTTAACTCTATTTCTTTTAAAGTCTTTTTTTAAGTCTTTATTTATTTTGAAAGAGAGAGAGAGAGAAAGAGAGAGACAGCATGCAAGTGGGGGAAGGGAAGCGAGGAAAAGGGAGAGAGAATCCCAAGCAGGCTCCACGCTGCCAGGACACAGCCTGATGCAGGGCTCTAACTCACCAACCTGTGAGATCATGACTTAAGCCAAAATCAAGAGTTGGACACTTAACCGACTGAGCCACCTCTCTGATTTTTTTTTAAACGATGAGTTAACTTAAGCTTTACTTGTGAGGCATAAATTGCTGTCTAGGTGTAATTCCCTTATTTAATCCTTCAAGCTTTTAAAGGGTTCCAATCAAAATTCTTTGCCAAATGACAGGATAACCAAACATACACACACACACACACACACACACACACACACACACACACACACACACACACACACACACAGAATGTTGAGCCACTTACCTCATACACAAAATTAACCTGAAATAGATCATAAACTTAACTATAAAAACTAAAACTAAAAATTTAAGAACAGAATATTGGAGAAGATCTTCTGACTTTGAAATAATCAGAAATTTCCTATTGAACACAAAGGAACATAGATCACAAAAGAAAAAAACAATCATAAACTGGACTCCATCCAAAGTAAAATCTAGTCTGGAAGAGAAAAGAGGAAAAGAAAAACAAGTCACAAATGGAAAGAGAACATCTGACTAGGACTGCTAGGAGAGACAAAGAAGCAAAAATCAATAATAAGGACATACAACCAATTTTTTAAAATGGAAAATACTTTGAACTGATATTTTTTTAAAAAATGATGCACCGTTGTTCAATAATCACATGAAAAAGTGCCCAGTGCCAGTGTGATCGGGGAAAAGCAAAATAAAATGACAGAGATTCCATTCTACATACCTCAGAATAACTATAAATAAAAAGACTGACATCAAATATTGGCGAGGATGTGGAGCAACTGGAGATCAACACTGTTGATGCTTCAAAGCAGAAAGTGGAACTGAAAAATTTTATGACAGTTTCTTAGAAAGCTAAATGTAAACATATTCTATAACCAAAAATTCCACTGTTAGGAATTTACCAAAGAAAAATGTCAACATATGTTCACAAAAAAACATTGTACAAGAATGTTTATAGTGCCTTTATTCCTAAAAGACTCAAATAGGGAAAAAATCCATCAATGGGAGAATGGGAGAATGGACTGATAAATATTCAGTGGAATGTTACTCAGTAATAGAAAAGGAACTAATATAACAACATAAATAAATCTCAAAAAATTATGCTGAGTTAAAAAGCTAAATATAAGGGGTGCCTGGGTGGCTTAGTTGGTTAAGCGACCAACTTTCGCTTAGGTCATGATCTCATGGGTTCGTGGGTTCGAGCCCCGCGTCGGGCTCTGTGCTGACTGCCAGCTCAAAGCCTGGAGCCTGTTTCAGTCTGTATCTCCCTCTCTCTCTGACCCTGCCCTGCTCACACTCTCTCTCTCTCTCTCTTAGAAATAAAAATATTTTTTAAAAAAAGCTAAATATAAAACTGTGAGTATTCTATAACTTATAAGTCATATTCCAGAAAAGAAAAAATGAGTCAATGGCAAAAAAAAACACAGAAAGGTGATTGCAGTTGGAAATGACTGGAAAATGGCATGAAGGAATATTCTGGGGTGAAGGCAAAAATCTATGAATTGATATGGGTGTGTCATATAAATGCTTATATGCATTTTCTTGCAAAAATCACATCAAAACTGTGAGCATATTACAGTCCAGTTAATAAATTTCATATTCAGGTATCTGGGGGGAAAACAATGTAGTCTGAAATAAAAAATAACAATACTCTGATGGATAGACAGAAGGATTTCTAAAACTTGCAGTTAAATGTAATGATTGGTTGTAGGTAGCATATATACACATACGAATTGTAAAGTTCTTTAAAATTTGCTGTATTTTTTGAATTTTTTTAATAAAGGCTAAAAATGATTAAAGATTTGGAACAAACTTGCCAAAGAAAATAAACAAACTAAACATATGTAAAGATGTTTGGCATCATTAGTCATCAGAAAAAGGTTAATTAAAACACAGGCAGTTGTGGGGATGAGCATTGGGTGTTATATGGAAACCAACTTGACAATAAACTATTAAAAAATAAATAAAATAAAAAAATAAAAATAAAAAAAATCGAACACAGTGAGATACCCCCCGCCCCCACAGCTACAAGAATGGCTAAAATTAAAGACTGATGATAGAAAGTGTTGATGAGGTTTTGGGATAACAGAAACTTTCATGCTATGATAGTAGGAATATAAAATTGTCAACCACTTTGGATAACAATTTGGCAGTTTTTTATACCATAAAACCCCAAAATTCCTTTTCATCATATTTAACCAAGAAAAATGAAAACATATATCCACATAAAGAAAGGCCTATACATGAATCTTAATAACTTTATTCATGATATCCAAAAGCTAGAAACAAACCAAATGTCTAACCACCAGTGAATAGATAAATATTGTGATATATCCATACAATTGAGTATTGCTGAGCAAATAATATGGAGCAAATTAATGATATGATCAATATCATAGACGAATCAAAAATCATTTTACTGAACAAAAGAAGTCAAAAATCAAAAGAGCACCTTTATATTAAACTACAGAATGGCAAACTAATGTAGAGTTAACTGTTGAAAAATATGGGGGTTAGAAGTACCAAGTCCCCCCACCATGCAGTTGAAAATCCACCCATAACTTTGACTTCCAAAAACCTTATTAGGAACTTGCTGCTGAAAGTCTTACTAGTAACATAAAATCATAAGAAGATAAAGTACCTTTATAGTATTGTATTGTATGTATAAAAAAGGCGGGGCGGTGGGGGCACCTGGGTGGCTCAGTCAGTTAAGCATCTGACTTCAGCTCAGGTCATGATCTCACCATTCATGACTTCAAGCCCTGCATGGTGCTCTGTGCTGACAGCTCAGAGCCTGGGGCCTGCTTCAGATTCTGTGTCTCCCTCTCTCTCTGACCCTCCCTTGCTTCCACTTTGTCTCTCTCTCTCTCTCTAAAATAAATAAACATTAAAAAAATGAAAAAAATGCATATAAGTGGACTCATGCAGTTCATAGCTGTGTTGTTTGAGGGTCAACTGTATAATTGTAGAAACAGAACCGGGGCTGTAAAGAAGATGAGTGAAACTTTTGAGGTGTTGGAAATGTTCTGTATCTTCTCTAGACTGGTGTGTATATGTATATACGTTGGTGTGTGTGTTTCTCAAAGCCCACAGAACTGTGAACTTAAAATCATAGTATTTAATTGTAAGCAAATTATACCTTGGTATATTTAGTTAAATATAAAAACATGAATTGCTGTTATTAGGTCAACTATGGAAAATTTAGAAGATCCCATGCTTGAGGACAGAGTGGAAAAGCAGAGGGCAGTATCTCCTGAAGTATGAAGGAGAAGACAAGCCAGCTAAGCCCGAGCCCATTGTTCTCTACCTCCCTGGAGGATTAGGGCTATTCCTGATATTGAAATGGCCTTTACCATCACTGAAGGGAGGCAGAAAGGAGAATAAGAAAAGCTGAGAGAAAAGCCAATGTCAAACAGATTGATATCAGACCCTTGGTCCTAGAATTGGAGTTATTTAGAGTATGTCCCAATTTTCCCAGGGTCAGTTCCTGTTTATTACTACTCATCTGGTGTAATTACTACTACCACTCCCTTTTACTCTGGAAAGGTGTTCCAGTTCAGTATCTAAATATTCCCATCACCCAAACTTTGCCACATTAAAAAGACTTTTATAGGCCATTTCTAAAATTTTCCAACTTGTTTCTATCTTTGGTCAAACCTACCTGTCAAGTTTAAAATCACAGAACTATACACTGAAAACAGGTCAGAAACCATGTCTTTGGTCCTGATCCCTGACCTAGTCCTTGGGACTCACACTTTACACCATGTCTTCTTTTCATGTGCTCTGCAATAGTAGAGTGCAAACCTAGTTTTCAAAGCTGTCTAAAATTTACTAGACATACCTATTAATTTTTGGTATTGTTTAGCAAGGACTCTGATTATAATAATAGAGTTTAATTTGAAAACACTTGTTAAGATACTCACATGAATTTACTCCAATTCTGTCCTTTCTGGACCCCAATAGAACCATATATTCCTCAACTGTCAGGACCTCCCCTCCTCTGATTGGCTTGCGGCTGTTCACATGTTTGTTTCCCCTTGTTGTCATCAGTTCTCCTCAGTATCCAATCCCATGCATGGCAGAGGTACAGGTGTATAAAAATGACTTAAATTTTATTTATATGTGATTCCACACAATGAAAGCAAGAGAGAGAAGGAGAAAGAAAGAGACTGCAAGAAATTTTACTGCCTACAGAAGAAGTCCACAAAGCTAGGAATCTTATCCGGCATACCAGACACACTGAAGAACAACTTCATCTAACCCACAATACCGACTTGGCCAGGGAAGCCCTGTTATTTGCTTATATGTCCTCACTAAGGAGGGATCCCTACTGTGGAGTTCAGTGAAGTTCCACAGAATACAGGAAATGAAATTTATTAAGAGAAATACTTTACCTTAAAAAGTCATGTAAACAAAATGATGACATGCACAAAGAGATAAATGGACACATAAGGATAGTAAGATATACTTTCTGACCTTTCATCATAAAGTTGCAGAGCACATTACCATTCTTTCACTCTTTTGCTTCCACTTTCCTTAGAATATCAAACATAACTGCATGTATATCCACCTTTTGACAGAAAAACATGCGTTATCATTGAAACAATCATACTGATTTGACATGGGTATTATTATTATTACAACTAGTCACCAGTACTGGTTGTTAAGGGGTGTGGGTGCCTTGTTCGCAATGCACTTTCATAAGTCACTTTTTAATTACGAGTGTGAAAGCCAACTACAATATTAAATTGCTGGAGGAAAAGAGAAAGCAAGGATGAAGCCTTATCTAATCTGCAAAATACAATGATTAAGTGTACTGTCTTCAGTAGGGTGTTATAGAAAGTCAAACAATGAAATTTGCCATCGTGATTCTGCATTTCGCAGGGGGGAAACATTCAATAACAACATTAACAGCCACCCGAGTGTCAGGGAGGCAGAAGGAAATTGTAAAATGTTAGCTGCACTTTACAAGGGCTTCTTTCTTTCCCTGACATAAGGAAAACATTGATTGGGGTGATTAAAAAAAAAAAAAAACTTTATAGAATTCATGAATAGTTTAGAAGAAAAATCACCCTAAATTATACCTTTATTTATAACTTTGGATAATGTATCAGCTTTAGTCTTATTGTTTGAGTAGCTGATTCAGAAAATAATAAACACACACACACACACACACACACACACACACACACACACCTTAAATTAAAACTCAATTGACAATGAAAAATGATCCCATAACCCTAAAGTATTTTTCCCTATAATGTATTATTGCTTTAATAAAAAAATCTATGTTCTCTAACTGACCCATTTTTCCTCTGGTGGACATTTTAGCTACTACATAAGAAAGATAAAATTAAAATATGAAAAAGGATCTTTTATAGCCGGTCTTGCTTTTCAAGTTTTTGCTTTAAGACTATGGTTTGATTACATAAAAAAAACAACAGAAGCAGAGAGAAATCAGTATATAGAGACAGTAATAAAATGTTTTTATATTATTTTTTAAAATACTGTAAAGTATTTTTAAAATAATCCCCAATTTATACAGCATTTTCACAAATATTATCATACAATTCCATTCTCAGCACTATTATTCCCATTTTATAGAAGAATCAATTGAGCAATGGAGAATATAAGTGGGTGCTTGCAGTCACTAGCTAGTAAAGAGCAAAGCACAGTCAAACGTCAGTCTTCTTTCTCTAAAACTACATAGCTGCTCCCATTGTTATAATCCTATCTGTTGTCTGGGTTCAAACTCTCCAAGGTCAGTTTGCAAGGTAAGGCAAGAGCATAACTGATTATACATCAGCTATAATTTCAACACAATTCAGCTTTTGCTAATACCACGAATATTTGGAATATCATTGAAACTTATGTATTTATTATAGTTTAAAAACTGTGTGTAGGTCTATATGTTTTTACTGGTGCACACATTCAAAACCAACCATTTTATAAACAAGCTTGCCATGTAAAGCTTTCCCCCTATTTGTAGAAATTTTTTAGAATCTTAGATTTCTTGCTAAAAAATAACAAAAACAACCTACTTAAGTTGCAAATTTCTCGTGACAGATTTTCTGCTTTTAAATGTAATCACAGTCAAGATTTCAAGTTCATATTGTCCATACCGTTCCGTAGTCCATCTTTTTCTGGTTTGTTCTATGAGGAAAGTTTAAAATTGGTATCTGTATTGCCAAGAACCATCTTTGTCTTTTTTTTAATGTTTTGTTTATTTATTTTGAGGGAGGGAGGGAGGAAGAGGGAGAGAGAGAACCTGTTGAGTGGGGGAAGGGCAGAAAGAAAGGAAAAGAGAATCCCAAGCAGGCCCTGCACTGTCAGCATGGACCATGACATCATGACTTAAGCTGAAATCAAGAATTGGATGCTTAAGAGACTGAGCCACCCAGGTGCCCCCCCAAGAACTGTCTTTGAAAGTGACAATACCTCAACAGGCTTCTAATGGTCCGATGAAAACATCTAAGGCCATTTAGGAACAACTGCTTTCATGGTAATCATATTAATATATCTTCTCTCTCTTCACCTATATCACTTGACATTTCTATCTATATCTATTATTCACTTCACTTCACTCAAGCGGAGTGGAGCTTGAGTGTTTTTTTTCTCATGTCTACTACTAGATCCTTAGCTTTAAGTTGCCTCCTCCCTATCCCATTTAAATTCCTGCATCCCACTTACTTCTGAGAATCCCCATGTTTTTTTCTTTTTCCTTTAGCTTGCTAAACTATTTGTCCTGAGAGAGAAGCAAACAGTAGTAACAAAAACTATTCAAGTCTTGGGCTAGACAGACATGTATTCACTCTCCAGTCCACCACCTACTAAATAAATTTTAATGAGTTATTTATGTTTTGTGAGCACCACTCCCACCTCTGTAAATGCGGCAGGAATGCAAATGTTAATACCTGCTTCAAAGGGTTGTGAGAATTAATAAAATAATGTGTGAAGCACAAAGTGGATCATAATTAAGATTTAATGACAGTGAATTTTATCATAAATGATGATCTGATTACTCCCATTGCTTCTGATGTTACTATTGTATACATGATTTCCAAATCCGTATCTTTAAGAATTTCCAAGATTTCTGTTAAAGATCTTTCTCTTTCCAACAAAGCTGATCAAAAACTTTGGAGCACTATTTCTCCTTCTCCTCTCTCATTCGATTCATACTAAGCTGTGGATATAGCTATGTTTCTGAAGAATATCTCTGAACATGACTTTGCCCCAGCACCTCATACCCATTCTTACTTTCTCCTTACTTAACCACGATCAATCGTGTTGACTTTCTATATATAAAGTTAAAATTCCCCATACATTCATCCATCCATCTGTTTTCCATTATGCCTTTGTTTATTCTATTTCTTTGCCTAGAATTCTTTAGCTAGTCATTGTATTAAGTTATATGTCCTTCACTGCTAAGTTTTGATACAAGAACCTATACTAACCCTACCTCCCTCAATTAAGTATAAAAATTTTTATGTTATCTAAATATTATATTGTATCCTAGGTATTTGCATTTGTGCCAAATCTCCTCTTTCAGGTGTTATATCTTATTACACTTAAATTCTTATGCTTCTGTTAATGTTAAGAATATAATACTTGTACCTAGAAAGCTTTAGTATCATATGAGGTGACAAGAATTTGTACATATATGAATGTAGACTGGATATACTAATATAAATACATGTTCAATCTCTTCCTGATTTGTATTTATAAATAAAATGGTTATTTGCACAGTTGTTTAGATGATTAATGATGGGAGGGGGTTGGATCCTTCTCAGTTATCCTGAAAAACGCATTTTGCAGCTGGTTTATATTGTAAGTTTCTTGTCTGTATTGTATATATTGTATATTGTATATATTTTACTGGTTGCCAATGAGGAGGCCAGGGAGTATTATAACTTCAATGAATAAAGAATATTTAAATAGGACAGAAAAACCTTGTTTTCTTTTTTATCTTCATTGATATTATTTACATTTCCCATTTTATTCCATTGTCATTATTAATATATATTTCTTTATTGAAGCACACCTGTAAAATCAGGCCATTTTGTAAATATGTTTCCCTGTGTGGGGTCAGCCATGTTTACACAAGTTAGTTAAGGTTTTCATTTGCTTTCACAAGAATGAAACAACCTATTTAAGTTGAAAAATGGTGGTATAAACATTTACATGCTTTTACCATGATAGAAACATATGTCTAGTATGATTGGATATATTTAAAACCATTCTTAACTGCTGTTGAGTTTGGTACATCCCCCAAATTTTAGGCATAATATTCTTTCTAAATCACATTGGATTCTATTTCATAGAATCTATTCCCATGGACTACTAACATGTCTAGGACTTTAGGGTAAATGACGGAGAAAGTTTATTCTCTTGACTTTCACCTTGTAGCAGTATCTCTGATAACTGATTCTATCTCTTCAACCTGCTTAGTTATTAAGAGGTAATTTAAGGGACAGCATATATGTCTTTACAGACTTTGGATCAACTAGAAGCTATGTGTCCCCTTTCTCTCCAAATTACTTTTCACACACTCCCCCATATAGTTTCATCAACTTCAAAGAAATACTTTGTTAAACAACATGAAGCTTCTGAGAGTACCTTTTGCCTTTTCTCTGCAATTCTACTAAGTTCTCCCATGCTACCCCTTTTCCTCTACATTTTTCTTTTCTTTGTAAAAATATTTTTTGTTTATCTCTTTTATCTCAAATATCTGTAGCCACTCATGCAAGTTAGGTGGTACCTGAAATTTAAATATGCTAAAAATCCCATCACTCACACATAAAAGTTTTTAAGATAAACTGACTCAATTGGATAACTCATCAAAAATTTATAATCAATTTTCTAAAAATCTATTTTAGCAATAATAGGAAAAATATTGCCAAATTTTCTATAACAAGGTTCAATTGAGTTTCCTAATACTACTTCTGGGGTTAGAATTTTACTCAAATATTTGGATCTCTATTGCTATGGATTATGAAGGTCAGCCTTCTGTTGCCCATAGTAATAACTCAAAGTCATTTTGGTACATTTCAAAAATTGCATCTGTCTGTCTATTTTATTTACAAAACAAGAGTGTAAGCATTGTTGGATGAGGCAACACGGAGAAAGTATATTTAAGAGAATAGGTGAGGATGGGGACATCTGAAAATAGCATCAGTGGTAAAAAGGGGAATAGAAGAATCCAAAAAAGAGAAATAAAAAATAACCAGCAATGTAGACTTGTAAGGAGAAAAAGGAGTGACATCTCAGAGAGAAAGAAAAATTTACTAAGTCATATGCCTCCCCTTTTAAAAATAGCTTTCTTTAAATATATTTTAGTGTCATATGGATTTGACTATATTTCCTGCCAAAGTGGGAAACCAGTCTCTAAAAGAAGTAACAGGACAAGCCACTCTGGGTGCTATGTGCTTTGGGATGGAAATTGGCAACATCCTGGCAAAATAACGACCAACATAGTAAACAGTGTCGTTTAATGAAAGGTGTGTTATAAATAGGAAATTGAACATCCATGAAAATCTGTGTCTTAATAACCAGTTTAGAGCATGACACAATCTTTTCAGTTATGATATAATCAAAATAGATGTAAGAAGTTTACAAAAAAATACTTAAAACTACTTAAGTTTCTACAGCTTTCTTATGCTATTTTAGTTTTGTAGTTTCTAAAACAAACACTGCTGTTGATAATTTTCCTCATTCTATGTGATATTTAACTTTCATTTTAATGAATGCAATGCATACATATATACTCTAATAATATCCAGCTTCACCTGGATTTTTT
This sequence comes from Proteles cristata cristata, assembly GCA_017311185.1. NCBI lineage: Eukaryota > Metazoa > Chordata > Mammalia > Carnivora > Hyaenidae > Proteles > Proteles cristata. Next base: position 838,677 of record JAESUZ010000553.1, read on the forward strand.
ACTCTCTTGTCCCTAGAATGTCTAAAGACCTGAAATGTCTCCCCGAATCCTCTATCTAATTCCCTTTTCTGAAGGAAGTTAAATAGCACATATGTTTGCTTTCTGCCTTCACCTAGCTGCTAGAAGAGCTCAAGCTAAGAATAGTGGTGAGAGGAGTTTAAGATGGCCAATCTATAGGTGAGAATATTTTCATCACAACTAAGAATGGACACTAAAATCAGAGCCGAGAGACTATAGGGGAAAACACAGAGGAAAAAGGCTCTAGATCTTTACCATTAATACAATAGTAACTCACGTGTATGTAGTGCTTCGTATGTGCCAGACACTTTTAAAAACTGTTTGCATATTTATTTAGTTAATTCTTCCCCAAACACTATGGAGTAGATAATACAGTATTTCCCATTTTATAGATGAGGAAACTGAGGTGCAGAACATTTAAGTAGCTTGGCAAGGTCATACAGACTGGCAGATTCAAATTCAAGCACTCTAGTTTGGATAGATCATGCTCTTAACCACAAAAATGTTTTGCTTCCCAGGAGAAAGAAAACACTTTGACCTCAGCAGGACAGTCTTAGGTGTTGGCTTTTACTCGGGGAAGTTGCCAAATCCTCTTCTCACTGACATTCTTCTGGCCTCTGAGATTCCTGAGAATGGCCACTAGGTAAACTAGACCCAGTTCAGATGTGAAGTCACACTAACATATAAATGACTGATTTTATACTACTCTATACTTGTTCTTATTTTAACTCAACTGAGAAAGTGAGTTGATGATAAAAGATGGATATTTTTTATCTGGATATTTTTACTCTGGAATTATAAGAAGAAAAAGTTAAAATTAAAGCAAATTATATGAGAACTTTGTGGCCATACTGATGAACTCTCCTAGCTTCTCAATAAGCCAATTTCCAACTCAGAAGTTTTATTGACAAGTTCAGAACTGATTTTCTACTGATAAGTGCTGATACAGCTCTTACAGTTAATTTCTGCACCGTCCCATTTTGACTGGTCACTGCCCATTCCATGCCAGTTAAAACTTTTACCCCTTGTCAAGGTGCTAATGTTTTTCAACATATTTCTTCCTTTCTCACTTGCCATATCCCACACTTATAGGTGGGGAAGCAGATTACAGTCAGAAGCAGAGGTGAGAGAATTGCAGTATGTTTTTGATTCCTCAAAATGGACTATATTGTCTAAGCAGAAAAACAAAATATAGACTATGACAGTACAATATGAATATGAATGTGCTCAATTTCACTTATTTAGAGACGTCTCAATGTTGTCTTCAGAAATTTTGTCTTATCCAAGCTACAGAATGCCTACAACTTCCTCTCTAGGACCCACCTTGAATTCCATAACATTGGAAAGCATAATTTGAAGATTTCAGAGAACAGAGAATCATTCAAAGATTTTACATTATCTTCAAATTTTTCAAAGAGCATGCCTTGAAAGAGTAGAACTAAATGGGGAAGAGAGGCATAGTTTCTTGTTTTTTTTCTCTCATTTTCTCAATTATTTCCATATTCATTCAGATATTTTTAATTTGAATATCTCTGAGTTTCTTTTCTTCATGCTTCTGTTGAACACTTAGCCATTGTTTTAAAATTATATCACTAGAAAATTCTAATGACTAAAATCATCCCTTTTCTTTTTGCATGGCCTTCTTATTTCTTTCTTGTTTTCTTTGATTTTACACTCTCTTTAAATTCTCATTTCTCATTCTGTCTAATATAACAGATTCTAATTCTTCCTCAGAGCAGACTTTCTTCATTTTTATTTCACTTTGGAGCAACATAATTTAGATGCTATGAATGTCTTTACTTTAATATAGTATAGCCTATAAATAAATAAGAGCAAAACTTTAAACAAATACATCAAATAAATATACATATATTATAAATAATTGAAAATTCAAAGCAGTCAGGAAGGCATGGGAAGCAACTACATTCTTTAATAAATACGAAATGCTTGCTCTGTCCCCTAACATCACCATCCTTGACCATATGTTCACACCTGCCTTAAGGAAGTGCTATGCTTTTTGACTAATGAACAGTAATCTAAGTGACCTAGTTGACGAGAGATTAGTACTAGTAATGCAGTTATTGCATTGAAAGTAATACACATGAGAATCAGTATCATTTATGAGTGAAAGTTTAAGTTTTGTTCTGCTAAATTTTAGATGGAAATTTTAGTAAATTTTATAGTTATTTTAGTTAAATTTATAGTAAATTTTAGTTACTATAGGCTAGGATATTGTCATGCAGATGTCTGTCATGGCAGAGAGAAAGACATGGCAGATTGCTGGTGGTGCTTAAACTTTTTTTCTTGAAAGGGGCATGTATCACTGCTACTCAAAACACGTTGGCTAAACCAAGTCACATGATAAGGCTTCAGTCAATGGATAGGGAAGAAAATCTTTTCATAAGCAAGACTAATAAAAATCATATATGAGCAAGCCTGATTATGGAGGGGGAAGGTGTTTCCACAGGAAAAGGAAAGAAACATTTGGAAATTGGAATTTAATCTACGATAAATATCTACAGAATTACTGGACTAGCAGTTTACAATCAACAACTATCAATGATTTTTGCTTTTTAATGAAGGTATTAAAATTGAAACATGCCACAGAATTAGAATTTTGTTTTTACATCACTGCCTTCAGATTTTCAATTAGAAATTTGGAATTTAAATATTTTAAAATGCATGGGTTGCATGATGGACTTTTTGTCTCCAGAACATTTGAATTCCTCCATATCAAAAACTGTTTCTTTTCATATCTCTAAAAACAAACCATGTCTTTCTATATGGAATTCACTTTCAAACAAGAAAATTTATTCTCCCCGGTTGCTGGCACCATAAGGTGAAAAGTGCTTCTCAGAAGCTGTCTCGCCACTAATGGGAATTTTTAATCAGGAAATGTTGTCGGGCTAATCTAATAGACTTTAAGTTAAGACCTCAGTGTCACTGAAGCCTAAAATATCCCTGTAGTTCCACATATAGAAATCTCTGAATGATGTAGTCCATCCCCAAAGAGGTATTATGCAAATTAATGCATTTAGTTAATATGTACTGTAAACAGATCACTACTTCTTTATTCCTTTCTAAATCACAGCAGAGATTAAAACTGTAATACTCTTATTACCTAACAAAACAGCTAAATATTTAAAGTAGATTTGCAAAGAGCTTCAAGCCCAAGATAACACCCCCTTAAATTTGGATTGGGTTTTTCCTCCAAACATTATAGTATCTTCTCACAGGCCTTGTCCCAAATTCCCAGAAAACAAACAAACAAAGAAACAAAAAAAGAACCCACCATTTATCCTAGAAATAGAATATCAAGTTACACTAGCTTTCTCTGGCCACTGAGAGATTACCAAATATTTTATATTCTATTACTAAATTCCAACCCAGTACTCACTGACAAAGGAAAGAATGACAATCAGATGTAGCATATAAGTTGGAAAAATCAAACTCAAGATGCAGAACACAATTGATTGGCTGCTTCTGATTCAGTGGCCTCACAGTGAGTTAATGTCAGTCTCTGTTAGAACTCATCCCTGTCACACTGACCGATTTTACCACCGGCAAATGATTTCAGGTGAGAATGAAAACTGAATAATGATCTTTTCATTTGTCTTTTAAACCTTTATTGAATACAGACAATGAAGTAGGATGCAATGGCTTTGGCTATATAATTTTAAAAGGTTGATTTTTATGAAGATATTTTTGAGCCTTCATAAAAGCTGGATGAGACTGACAGCAAAGCTTTTCCTCTCAATTATGCAGAAGCCAACTGATCAAACAGTGCTGGTTTTATTAAACATGCCCCAAATCCTCTTGGGATCACCTATTTTCTGCCAGGGAACTTTCCTTCTCTTTTGAAAGACATAAAAAAAGGACATAGATAAATGATGACTTTTAAATCAACAAATTTGCTTTTGCTTTTCTGTTTTTAATGTTATTGAATCGAGGTAATATCTATCTGTATTGCTCAAGAACAGAAAGAACCAAAGGTCCTGAGTGCAGTTTTGTAGCTGGAGCAGAAAAGTTGTACAACCTTACACAGGGGAAAGAAGAGAGGAAACAGATAAATCTACACTGGTCACTCTCAGAGAAAGGGAGACTCAATCAAATGTGTTACAGCTTCCTTATAGAGAAAAATGGGCCTCAGAGCAGCACTCAAAGGCAAGTTTTAAGAGTGAAGGAAATGATCAGCTCAGAACAGTGTAGCAGCCGATAAGTACATGTTGTCCGAGGGTCTTCTGTACTCTACCTAATGGCCATTTGGACTTGCCATTGGTACATAATAGATCACTGTCCTGGAAATGAGAAGAGGCCTGAAATATTCACAGTGGCAGAAGAGTGTTCCAACACCCAGAATTCTCTCAGGCAGGTAGGCCAGAAACATGGATGTCAGGATAGAAGCAGAAAATATGAGAAAATCTGAGACACATACAGCCCTATAGATTCATCAGGTTTTGAATATCTAGTTCACTTGTGCCTTATCCCTTTTCAGCATCATGTTTTTGTTTAATTTCTGCTGTTCTGCATAAAGGCTTCTTTTTTATCTTATTAAATTTCTTTATCTTTTCATTTCCATTTTCTTTTATCAATACTTCAATGTTTCCAGACCTCTTCCTTTTCTTTTGTCCTTTGTGACAAAAAAAAAAAAAAAAAAAAATGTTATCACTTTGACCTTTTACTTCCTACTGGTATTTTATATAACATTTAGCTTTATGCAAAAACAGAAGGTTGTAAGTAACTAATGGGATTCATGGCAGGAGTGAAGAAAATCAAGTTGATTGCAGAAGACATGTTTCTGTTTTTATCAAAATTAACCAGTTATTCCCCCTCCTGCAAATATAAAATTCAGTCAATATTTCCATACGGTGCATGTTACAGTTTATAAAATTGCATTGTTATTCTGTATTTTATCTTCTAAAATATTTTCATTGCATATATTGATAGAGCATAATATACTATTACCAAAATAAAAATCAAAGCCCCCTGTAATGGATTGAATAGTAGACCCTCAAAGGATATGTTCAGATGCTAATCACAGAATTTACTTATGTTAGCTATTTTGGAAAAATAATCTTTCCAGATGTAATTAAATTAAGACCCACGATGAAAAGATCTTACAGGATTATCTGGGTAGGACTAATCGCCCAGGCAGTTAGGTAGACCTGAGCTGGAGGCAAGGGCATTGATAAATAGGTTACACCTTAGAAGCCTGAGGATACAACATGCTGACTTTGTCGCTTTCAACATCTTGGTTTTGTGGCTTCTGATACCCTGAGCTGACAGACTAAGATCCACAGGTGTGAAACATGCACTTTCCTCTTCAACTTCGGCCCCAGGGTGACCCCTTAGATTCATTATAATGTATTTGCATTGCAGTTTCAGCCCCTCTCCTCCACCATGGAGGAAGGCTGCCATGACAGTTCAGGTACTATACTGGGTCAAAAAACCCTTTCCAGCTAGTGGGAGAAGTCCCCAAAGGATTAGAAGCAGCCTCCATTAGAGACCACCCAGTCCTTATCCAGGTCCATGACCAAAGGCCCTACTTATATAAAAAGAAAATAGACCTGTAGCCTTGGGCAGTTGTCATCTCTGGGTCTGCAGACTCTCCCACCATGAGAGTGTAATGTCTTAATAAACTGCTCTGTGCTTGCTATCTTCTTTCTGGCTGTCTTTATTGGAGAGCAGATCCTCATATATATCTTCTGTGAGAAATCTAAGAACTGGGACTTCCATTCACACAATACAGACTATCCCACCAGTAACAGGCCCTAAATACAATGATAAGTATCTTTATAAGATACACATAGACAGAGGCATCTGGGTGGCTCAGTCAGTTAAATGTCTAATTCTTAATTTCTACTCAGGTCATCTGAGATCAGCCCCACATGAGGCTCTATCCTGAGCATGAAGCCTGATTGGGACTTTCTCTCCCTCTCCCCCTGTCCCTCCCCTACTTGATTGCACATTCACATTCTCTCTCAAAAAAACTGAAAATAAATTAAAAAAAAAAAGAAATACATAGACAGAAAAGGGAAATACACACACAGCAGAAAGGGAATGTGAAAACAAAGGCAGAGAGATTGTGATGTGGACACAAGCCGAGGAAGCCAAGGAGCCAGGAGAACCTGGAAGAGGCAAGAAAGAATCCCCCCCTTGAGCCTGTAGAAGGAGTACCATCTCTCTAACAACTTGATGTTAGATACATGGACTCCAGAATGGTGAAAGAATGAATTTGTTTTATATGACCTGGCTTGTGTGAATTTTTCTACAACAGTCATAAGACAATAATACACCTTCTAGATATGTATGTGTACATCTGTGTGTGTGTCTGTGTGTGTGTGTGGTTGTCTCTTGAACAACATGGGTTTGAACTTTGTGGATCTACTTATATGCAGATTATTTTTGATAAATACAGTACAGCACTGTAAAAGTATTTATCTTCTTTATGATTTTCTCAAGAACATATTCTTTAATTTAGCTTATTGTAAGGATATGGTATATTTTATATAATGTGTTAATCAACTGTTTATGTTATTGGTAAGGCTTCCAGTCAATAGTAGGCTATTTATAGTTACGTGTGGGTGTCAATGGGGCAGGGCTACTTGTTTTTGTCCTTAGGCATTTGCACACCTGATGAATATGAGCTTTCTGTTTCATGGCCTTGGTTCATACTCAAAGAATACACTGGAAGATAATCCTTTCAATAATCTGAGATCCACCCTCTCAAGGTAGATTCATATCAAATCTGATTCCTGTCCTTGCGGAAGATTACATAAAAAAACAGCCAGGTTGAGTCAAAGCAGGAGAGTATGAATAAGGAATATTGTCAAGGATTTGAAAACACTTGTGGGGCGCCTGGGTAGCTTAGTCGGTTAAGCGTCCGACTTTCGCTTAGGTCATGATCTCGCGGTTCGTGGGTTCGAGCCCCGCGTCAGGCTCTGTGCTGACTGCTAGCTCAGAGCCTGGAGCCTGTTTCAGTCTGTGACTCCCTCTCTCTCTGACCCTCCCTGCTCACGCTGTCTCTCTCTTTCTCTCCTAGAAATAAATAAAAACATTTAAAAAAAAAATTTGAAAACACTTGTGACCCCATGAGGATCTGCTGCTTCAATGGACTCTAGTCCTAAAAAGCAAAACCGAATTGTCTCCAGAAAACTCTCCTTTACACTGCAATATTTTTCCATCTTTATGTTTCTCTCTCCATGTGTCTTAGAAAGGAGAGTAGGAAATATTAACTAAGTATAGAAGGAAATAAGGAACCATGAACAAAAGCCAGCAACTGACAAAAGAAACTTACCCAGAAAATTTTAGATAATTGAATTACACACAGAGATTTTAAAGTAACTAGTGATTTTGTTTAGTGACATAAAATCTAAGTTTGAAATATATACAGCAAACAGGAAACAACAAAGAATGATCAATTATATTTGAAAAATATCTCAATAAAACTTTTAGAAATTAAGATCTGAATAATTGAAATGAGAAAGCAGTGGGAAAAATTCTACACAGATTAAGAATGGAATTATTGAACTAGACTATGCTATAAGGAAAGAATACAACAAAAAGTAAAGATTAAAAAGAAAGATTAAAAAGAAGATTAAAAAGTAAAATGGGAAAGATGTTGATATATGAAGAGAAAAATAAAAAGGTTTAAGAAGTATGTAATGTTAGTTCTAGAAGTAGAGAAGAAAGAGAATATGGCAGAGAAGATATTTGAAGATACAACATTTAAAAAATTCCAGAACGGATGAAATCAGAAAACCAGTAATTCAAGAGGCCCAACAAAGCTCAAGCAAGATAGACAAAAAATATCTATCTCCATATATATTCAGTTAAACAGAATATCCAAAAAAGAGCCACAAAAGCAGGCAGAATGAGTGGATTTGCTCTAATGGTGCAATGATTATACTGGCAGTGTCTTCACCTCTGTGATAGTGAAAACCAGAAGATAGTGGCATCATATGTTCAATGTGCTAAAAGAAAATATCTTTCAATGCAATATACTGTAAACAGTGAAAATTTATTTCAAGAATAAGAGCAGGCAAATAAAAACTAATGTTGCCATCATCACATTCCTAACAAAATAAATTTTAAAGTATATGCTTCAGATAGAAGGAAAGCGATCTCAGAAGGAAGATTAGATATTCAAGAAATAATAAAGAACACAGAAAATGATAAAGATCTGAATAAAATTTAAATCAACTGACTTGAAACAATAATAATGTCTGGTGATCTATTATTATCCATATTTTACAGATGTAGAAAAAGAGTAAAAGAGATCTTGAATAATTATCTCAATGTCATATAACTATTACATGGAAGACCTAAGTTTGAACCCAAGAACATTGATTTCCAAATTCTATGTTTAAATCTTCTCTTCAACTACTTTTCTAAATAAAAGAATACAGGATGAATGAAAGGATAGAACCCATCTCACAGAACTAGTAAGTTATGAGCCAGATCTGAAAAAAAAATACAGGAAGAGACAGTTAAATTTTCCTAGCCATCTAAACTTGTCTAAGTCCCTTAACAGCTCAGCTCAGTTTTGGGGAAATAATATGTGCCCCTTCTAGTGAAGCTTTGTAGGGACAAAGTGCAAAAAGGCTTTAGGAACAAAATGAGAAAGCAAGGACCAGCTCCTGCCTCCTTATATTTCACTTACCATTCAACTCAAGGGAGCTCTTTTAAAAACGTATAGCGCCCTGTAGGGGAGGGTGCTGCTGGTGCTATAGCAATCAATAAAAAGAGGGAAAGCAATAGTTAAACATTCCCCTTTCTCGCTCTGTTGTAAGAATCTTAAGGATGGATGTGGATGATTTTGAATAAAGGATCACTAACCCTTTTGGGGTCATAATTTACTCCACCTGCAATATTTTAACCTTCTGCTTATTCTTAAGGACTTCCATAATAACAGAATCAGTGTAATAGAAGCAGGTATCAGAGAAATCACTGGTTGTGACAAGTCTTCTCAAGGTTTGATTTCCCTCTCTTGAGATCTTGATCTTCAGAACAAGACATTCTCATTTTTCTACCTCTCAAAGCACACTGGCTGGGGCTTATTTCTTCCTAGACCTTGGCAAGGGAGAATGGAGCTAATCATTTCTTTGTTCATTCAATACATGTTGACGCTGACCATGAGTTGTTCCCTGTGGGAACAGAACATACCAAGACACCTTTCCTGGAGGAGCTTGTACTCAAGCAAGGCTGGCAGACAATTACCAAAATAAATAATGATTCATGATGTTACCAGAAACCTATGAGTAATAGTACATGATAAATGGACTCCCTTTGAAAGAAAGAAAGCCAAATTGAAATGTTTTGTTTTATTTACTGGATCAATTTTTAGAAAATAATTAGTGATACAATGAAATACTACCTCAAAACCAAAACATTAATTCCTTCCTGACTCATCCAAAATTTTTAAACTGTAGCAAATTCAAAATGAACACAAATATCTTCAATATGATTTCATTCCTACTTTCTGAGGAGAGATAAGCAAAGCAGTTTTCTGTGGGAAATCACTCACTCACAGAGACCTGCTTCCCTGTTTTACTCATTGCCACAAGTCTAGATAATCACAAGCAGAACTTGAAGAAAATTTGTATGTAGGATCAAAGGAAATGATGTGAGTTCAAATATATTTCAAGAAAAAGCTGTAAACAACTATAAAATGAAAATGCTTATTTCAATCTATAAAAGGATCTCCATATATACATGTATCTTTAAAAAATTCATTCAGAGGGTTTTGATATATAGCTGACCCTTGGGCAATGCTGGGGGGGGTTGGGTTGGCTAGGGTCAGTGACCTCCTGCAAGGTCAAAACTTTTGACTCTCCCAAAATTTAACTATAAATAGCCTACCATTGATTGGAAGCCTTAGTCATAACATAAACAGTTGATTGACACATATTTTGTATGTTACATATATTATATACTGTATTTTTACAATAAAGCAGGCTAAATAAAAGAATGTGTTATTAAGTATGTCATAAGGACGATGAAATACATCTTGAAATACATGAAATACATGTACAGTACTGCCTGTATGTGCCAGCCTGGTCAGTTCCTGATCAGTGCTCTCTTCCTGGCTTGCAGACAGCCATCTGCTCTCTATTTCCTTACGTGGTGGAGGAAGGGGAGTGAGGAGAGAAATCTTCCTGTTCTTATAAGACTATGGTCCTGTCAGGTGAGGATGTTATGGCCTCATTTAACCTTAATTATCATTTAAAGACTATATCCAGATATAGACATATGGGGGTTTAGGGCTTCAAAATAAGAAGTTTGAGAGAACTATTCAGTCCGTAGAACCCTACTTCTTTGTGCAAAGTAAGAAGACTCTTAGAAATGAGAATTTAAGCCATTCAGGCTGCAATAAATTCCCTAACAATCTTTTAATGTTTAAGATACTAGTAAGCATCATTAGACATCAGTTTGGCACACCCATCTACAATATATTATGTAGGTGTGTATCTTTAAACTATTAAGTTAAATATTCCATAATTCTTAGCTCATTCTTCCCCAACTCCTTTTCTGGGCATGTGTGTCACTGATATGTGGTCACATGAGTCCCTAAATGAAGTAATACGGGAAAGAATTGAAAATGGAAACAAAAATGTTGATATAAAAAGCAAGCCCTCCTTGAAAGAAAAAGAAAGTCAGTGATATCAAATAGAAAGTGCATTTTTAGAAAAGATTAGGATTAAACGATTTACATGTGTGGAATATACAATGATAGCAAGATGCCCATGTAAATGTGACTAATGCTTATTCAGAAAAGTGCCATGGCTATTCCAAAGACATTTCATAAGTGAAAGTACACGGCAAAATAATCATTTCAAAGCAAAATGTTGTAATGAAGATAAACTTTGGATTTGGATATATATGAATTTGTATTATGAACCTACTATAAAATTTGACTATGAAACAGTGGATAGCTTACTCACCGTCTTTGTCTGAAATACTACAACTAACTACTAGAGATAGTAATACTAAGTCTGAGATCACTGAATAAATTGAATTAAGCAAGAAAAATACAAAGCTAGGTATATAAGAAGTCCTTTTAAAAATATGCTTGGGTCATATTCAACTTTGTTTTTTTTACCTGTAAAATGCTGATAATATCTTGGTTTTGTTTTGGTGAATTAATTAAATTATTTATGTATTCAGTCCAGTAACTGGTACACAGTAAGTATACAAATGCTATGTTGTTACCTTTTTTTCCTTTCTCCCTCAACTGAACTAGTTACTTAAATTGGTCACTAATAGAGAGATTACAGAAAGAAAAGAAGGCCAACAGCAAAACATGGGACAAATGAAGAGAACGAGCAAGAGAGTAAGGAATTCACAAAGGCAGAAGGAGAAAATCAGATGATAAAAATGTATGGGAAGTGAAAAGTACATAAAGTTTATAAATAAGGGGCAGTCAACAATGTTAAAGTCAACAGAGAAATACAAATTTTGAGTGCTAGGAAAAAGGTATTGATTTTGCAATTTGAAATTTGCTGGTTTCTTCAAAGAACAGTTTTAACAGAATGACAGGAGAGGAAATCATATTGTGGGGGATTGATGAAAAAATGGGAACCAAGGACATAGTGATAAAAGAATGGGCAGGGGGCAGTGTGTAATTGCCTGAGGGCTGGAGAAACCAATATGAAATGGGCTTTTTTCTCTTAATAAGAAAAAAAAATGTTTTGCATGTTTATGGAATATAGTGAAAGTGACTGATTTAAGGGTGAGAGAAGGCAAAAGGAAAGGAGGGTCAAGAGCATAGTTAAAGGCAGCCATTTAGGAAAGAAGGCACACATCTTTCTTCAAAACAGCAAGACATGAGGAAAAAAGAAATGGCAGAATAATATGGTGGAGTTTTCATGAGTCAAGGATGTGGTCACAAAAAGATATTTTCACAAGAAAGAGATAGACTACAGAAATACACCCTGGAAGACTGATCTTCTTCAGTGAATTAGCCAGTAAATTCAGCTCCAGAAGGGTTAAAAAAGCAATGCTTTCTGCTGTGGAGCTCATGGAAAACAGAACAATATCTAATTGAACTCAGTATTTTAGCACATAGGAAAGTAGTTGCATACTTGGCATTCAAAAATAATTGCTGAGCTGAAATGTGTGTTTGGGTCCAGAAGAGAATGGAAATGGTTTGGAAGAGCCAAAACAAAAAACAAACAAACAAACAAACAAAAAAAAAAACAAAAAATAACAACAGCAACAAATCAAAACAAATAAAAAAAGAGGAATGAATTGAAGACATATGCACACACGACTGAAGAGTTTCAGAGACAGCTCAATTGAAGTTGGAGAACATAAATTTGGAGTGAACCCAGTCTTGGAAGATAAGTCTTATTTTAAATCCTAAGGGAAGCTTGGTAATGAAATCCATTAAGAATACACTACCCAATTGAAAGTTGAAAAGGAGATTAGGGAAGACAAATGTAATTACCCGAACTGTAATTTGGTCAAGACACCAAGGTTAATAACATTCCTCCTTTTTCAAAAGTTGCCATGAATTTTTTAATACCTTATAATGGCCAGTGTCACAATTCTTATATCTTATACAAGAGATGAACTCTTTGATATACATTTTTAAATGTTAAGCATGTATATTAAGGATATGTATTCACCATTACACAGGTACATATATTTGCACCTATACAAATATTAGAGTTAATTTTTTTAATTAGGTAAAGTGCTTGAATAGAAAATAGCTGCTTCTTTCTATTCCAACTCTGACAAGAAGTTGTGATTAAAACTTGGATCTATAATGGCAGCTAAAGGCAAAGATTATATTTGGGCTCCAAAACTGTTTAGGAGTTAAGAGCGTGGTCACTAGACCTCAGTGCATACCAGATTCTACCACTGTCAAGTTATGTATCCTCTATAAACTCATCTTCTAACTGTAAAACAGAGAAACAAACCATTTTATACTACAGGGATTTTGAACAATAAATAAGATAAACCATGTAGAATGTTTAGCACAGATAGTAAATTCTCCATAAATATAAATTATCATATTATCCATTGACACTTAATTTGGTGTTCTTTGATCCCAAGTATTGATATATGAACCAGCAATAATAGAAAGCAACTTTCGGAAAATGCCATCATCATTTAGCAATATCCGAATATGAAACAACTGGGGCACCTGGGTGGCTCAGTTGGTTAAGGATCCAACTTCAGCTCAGGTCATGATCTCATAGTTTGTGGGTCTGAGCCCCACATCCGGCTTCTATGCTGACGGCTCAGAGACTGGATCCTGTTTCAGATTCTGTGTCTTCCTCTCTCTCTGGCCCTCCCCTGTTCCTGCTCACACTCTGTCTCTCTCTGTCTCAAATATAAATAAATGTTAAAATTAAAAAAAAAAAAAGAATATGAAACAACCATCTAAACCTTACATATTTATTATGCTAAATTTTTCTGGTACACTTGTGTCTCTGGATATAAATTTTGACCTATTTGCATATCTATAAAGATCCATTTTACAAAGGGTATTATCGTTTGTTTAATTTTAGAGATAATGTTGAAATGGTATTAAGTATTAAACCTACATAAAAGTTTATTGAATCTTTAATATCCCTTCAGAAATTGTCTCTTCTGTTTTTAAAAAGTAAAGTATACTTGTGTTTGGCAAATACATATTCCTAAAAATATGTGACAGCTTAAAAAAATAAAATTTATATATCTCATATTACTTGAATAAATTTCATTAATATACTTATTATACTTAACTATTGTTTCTATGTAACAATATGATAATAATTCAATTCTATAATCACACATGGCATTTGATTTTAATATTAAATGAAATACATTAAAGAAAACTAATTTCTGAAAAATATCTTAGAAAACTTACTGGATGAAACAGGTGATGTAAATAGGTAAACAATACCATGCAATAAATCTAACACTGTCATTACCCTTTCCTCCTAAAGTTCCTTTAAAGGAAAAGTGATAGGAATTCTTTAAGAAATAAGCAAAATACACTGGAATTAAAATTAAAAATAAAAGCATATAGGGTATCACAGTATTACAAAAGAAAAAAAAAAAGAAAGAAAATATGCAATCTGTTTTTATCAAAGTCCATATCCAAATATTTTATTCATAAGTCAATGTTCTTATTAGTTTAAACAAAAAAGCATTTCATTAGTGCCAGTAAATAGGAAATCTAGGAAATGGAGTTATTTTACAGATTACTCAATGTGTGTGTGCGTGCGCGCACGCACGCACACGCTTAGTGGAAGTTGGGCTAAGAAAAGATGTTTGGTAGGTTAGTTGTACTAAATGCATTTTCAACTTATAATATTTTCAACTTACGACGGGTTATTGGGACATAACCCTATCGTAAGTTGAGAAAGATCTGTAAAAAGACATGGAATTTCAGAAAATATTACATAAAATAAACATGTTTTGCACAATACATTATTCACTGGAGTTTAAATCCTTTGTTAACTTTTTCAGGACTTTGTTCAAATCACTGACCTTCTGTATTCTTAGAATCCTCAATTATAAAACTACGGGACTGAACCTATCTTTACAATGTCCACTAGATGTCAAAACGTTTTAGCTTTTAATAAATTAACAGGTATGTTTCCCGGATATTATCAATTTAAAGAGAAGCAGTAGAAGAAAATAGATAGATAAGTGGTTTTGAGGTCACATAGATCTATATCATAGATCTACAATTCAGTAGCTGTATAAACAAGAAGCAGTTTCCTCCTCTGTACAATGGTGATGGGCAGATAGCAATATCATCTACCTCATTAAGAGTTGTTGCAAGGAATACAATGAGTGCAGGAGATGACTACAGTGTTTGCCATAGAAATACTACTTAATAAATGTCAAGTTTTTTATTATTACTGCCATTATTATTTGTTATTTTTATACTCCTTGGAAAAGATTTTGCACATTTCTCATTGGGCACATGTCTAAATACTTGACATTTTTGTTTGACTATAGAAAATAAAAAGTCATCCTTCAACCAATTCCTGAGTTCAGTTGGTGATGAGTCAAAAGTAAAGTGTTTTTAAATAACCTGCAGCAGCATTTTGAATTTATAAAAAGCCAAGGTTCAATTCCATCTAGAGTATTTGAAATACAATTTCCTATTCAGACTAAATTTGGGGTCATAGAAACAAATATGCTGTTGCTTACATCTCTCTGTTCCTTTGTCCCTACAGATAGGGATGTGGGAAAATGGAACAGTCATTATAGACACTACTCTATAGAATAACACTGTTAAATAAAAATTCTCATCAGAAAATGACACTTAACTGAACGAGAAATTAAATACTATTTTACGTTGAGTGGCTATCACCAGCGTTTTCAAGACTAATCAAAGAAAACTACATTTCTTTGGAAAAGCACTTAAACATACTAAATTCAAAATTATCTTTAGGTAACTACGGAAAGAGGAATGGAGAATTGTCTGCAATTTGTATTATATCTCTTGATGCAAGAGTCTATTTTATTGGTGATCATCATGGGATATGAATTATTGAATTCAAAAGAGATACCAAAGGGAAAAGAAATGAATGAAGAAATGGATGAATGACAGATCACAATTGTCTATTTTTAAATTCTCAGAGAGTAGGATTGATAACTCCCTTTTAGGATCTATTTCAATATACATATTTATGAATAAAGATTAATTTAAATCAATATACATATGTATCAACAGATTAACAATATAAATATTTTAGTTGAATATCTAAGGGCTAAATGTTGAAATCAGCATTTCTCCAAAACTAACCAAAAGTCAAATATCTCCATCATAGAATAAATTGTATGAACTCTGTGGTATAAGAGTAAATCTAAAATGAAATTCAAGAAAACAAGGAAGCGTGGACAATTCAAAACATTTAAACATATCTATATGATGGATTAATTTACAACTATAAAATATACTGACAAATCTCAGGAACATTACACTGAGTGAAAACTAAGCAGAATGCAAAAACTATATGAGGATATTTACGTGTATTTTATGAAACACATGCAATACATATAGTTCATAAAGTCATATTAATTAAAAATATAATAGTTACCTCTGGACAGTAAAAGAGGTTAATGGGGACAAAGACAGAAAATCCAAGTTTACTTTTAATAATTACTGTATAAACTCTTAAACAAAATGTCAGGGTGGTGAGCAAACGAGTGTATGCCTTATTATCTTTGTTATTTCCTACATGCTTTAAATCTCTAAGTAGGGGCACCCGGGTGACTCAGTCGGTTAAGCATCAGACTTTGGCTCAGGTCATGATCTTGCGGGTTCATAGATTTGAGCCCCGCGTCAGGCTCTGTGCTGACAGCTAGCTCAGAGCCCTGAGCGTATTTCAGATTCTGTCTCTCTCTCTCTCTCTACCCCTTCCACACTTGTGTTCTGTCTCTCTCTATCTCAAAAATAAATAAACTATAAAAAAATTAAAAATAAATAAATAAACAAATAAACAAATCTCCAAGTAAAATTCAAGAGACCAATTCCAGAGTAAGTTCACCTCTCTAGTTATTTATTTTAAAAAATGTAACATGACTGCTCAAAGATTCTCTACCAATCACTACTTCCACTATTTGCAAATTTTGGAGTTTCCAAATTAAATGAAGAATAATAATCAGCAATTATAAACAAATGATATTGCTGGGGTTTTTGTACCAGGTTTAAAAAATATCCTAATTTAAAAATGAAGCTAAACTTCTTATGACTCACAAGACTCAGATAAGACTGAGCCTACGTGTGTATGTATATGTGTGATTTTTAAGGGAAAAATAGAAACTGAAGTTGTAGAAACAGCAAAGGAATGAGCAAAATTTTTGAATTCCAAAACCACTACAATTATAAATTAAAGTGCTGAGTGGCTCAGTGGGATAAGCATACAGCTCTTGATTTTGGCTCAGGTCATAACCTCGTGGTCCATGAGATCAAACCCCACATCGGGCTCTGCTGTGACAGCCCAGAGCCTGCTTGGAATCCTCTCTCTGCCCCTTCCCTGCTTGCTCTCTCTTTCTCTTTCTCACAAAATAAATAAATAAACTAAAAAAAATAAAATAAAATAAAATGCTTTTAGATAAAAATGACTTCACTGCATCTCTTTTTATTTTTTTGAACAATGAGCATATTGACAAATCTAAACATTTTTTTCATAACACTGACTGATGTTGAGATGCTGCATAGATACCTTATTCTATACATATTGAGAATTTTCTTTCTCATTCAGCTGTATATACTTCGTTTGAGAACTCTCTAGCTCTATGCATCACACAGTTGGTGAGCTGGACACATACAAAGATATGATTAGCTTGGGATTCCTGAATGTTCTCCAAATAATTTTTATACTTTATTTACATATATTCAAAAGAGTACCCATAGGTTTATAAGAATTTCTAAATTTCTTCTTATATGTGTTACATCAGAAATTTTCATGTTCAGTCACTATTTTGAAAATCACTATCCAGAAAGCATGAAATGTGATCCTAAACATCATGTTACATATCAACTACTGAATAAAGAAAGACATACTCCACAAATGTGTATGTAGCTATCCTTAACAATAACAGTTATTTCTATTCCAAAATCATGCCCATATTCAGTAATATCCCCCCAAAACTTCCCATATTGGTTAAAGGCTGTTTAAACATTACTGATAAGCCCATATCCTCTGTAATGACAAGTAACTTCTTAATTTTGAATCTTAGGATCTAGGAAATTTCAGACATTGTCAGCTGAGGAGAAAAAACAGTAGATTTTAACATTACAAACTCAATATTTTCATGGTTATAAAAACAGGCATGCTTAGCTGTACTAGGGATGTATTACTTCCTAATAAATGCCTCCCAAGCTTGCTCAGTAATGCTCTAGATTCTTTTTTATATAGCAACCCTTCTCTACTGTTTTAAAAGTTTAGTAAAAACTGATGCCCATAGAGGCAGTTCTTCTCAGGAGTTATTGGGTGGTGTGCAGCAAGGTGATCTACTGTGGAAATGGAAAGGCATATGCATTGGTGACATACACTCTGAAGATGAGTTTGGCAGGAAAATGTGTTGGGGCCAGGGAAGTCCAGAGGAAACTCAGGCCCCTACCAAAAATCCCTGGAGATACTGGGAACTAAGCTGGGCTTCTACCTTTGGAGAAATAGGTATGCAAGACAATTTTATGTGTACCTTACAAGTTTTATCTACTCAAGTAAGCCTAGGACTTGGGGGATATCTAGCTGGCTCATGCCTCAGTTATAGTATTTCTTATATTAATTATGTCTTCATCTTAAAAGTATGTCTTTTTTAAATGCTTCACATGGGAAATTTTGCCTGAAACCTCACTTCTTTACAATAAACCAGCAACTCTTTAGAAGGATATTGCCAGTTTTTAAAAGCTCAGATGTTTCCTAGCTATGCCACCACATTGTTTTTACTAACACAAATTCTCAGGAAAGCCGTGTTTATATGTAAGCAAGAGAAGATTTCCTGTTGGGTTGATTGGAATCTTCCAAGGAAAATAGTACTGGCAAAATAAATTTTCTCCATCTGTGTGCCAAAGTGCTTAAGAATAAAGAGTTATTTGTTTGTATTCATCATAGTCCTCTGTGAGGAATCTGTTAAACTCCAAATATCCTAGGAAGAAAAAAGAAAGGCACAACAACAAAATAGTCAAGTTATTGCCCTACCCCCCCCAAAAAAAAAGAAAAAAAACCATCAGGGTAGATAGACAGAGGTGGGCCACTTTTAGGATTTAACATGATGACAAAATCCAGACATGGATAATGTGAAAATTCAATTCGAATGGAGCTGATAGTGACTCAATATAGAGATTAAGATGACTTAAATAACTGCAAGAGTGGGATGACTGTGGACTCTGATATGAAGACAAAACAAATAACTGGATGCTTCAGTTCTGGAAAGTGAGGAGAGACCATGTTAAATGCATATACATTTGTGTATTACTGTTTCAGGAAATCATGTTTTCCTTCATCAAACACCAAAATACAAATAAAAGACACAGTTCCTTAGAATTAGAATGTAGGAGAATCAAGATAAACAAAAGGATTTATTATCATAAGAAAGAAGTGTTAGGGGCTCCTGGGTGGCTTAGTTGGTTAAGCCTAGGACTTCCTGCTCAGGTCATGATCTCACAGTCTGTGGGTTCCAGCCCTGCGTCAGGCTCTGTGCTGACAGCTCAGAGCCTGAAGCCTGCTATGGATTCTGTGTCTCCCTCTGTCTCTGCCCCTCTCTGGCTTGCTCTCTATCTCTGTCTCTCAAAAAAAAATAAATAAATAAAGACATAAAAAATTTAAAAAAAATAGAAAAAGTGTTATAGTCAGAAATAAAAATGAAAACCAAATAATTTGGGCAAATTAATGAATGTTTAAATGATACATTGCCAGTAAGTACACAGAACCATGAGGCAACTGCAGCCTCCCTAGGCAGGGCAGGTCTAGGGGTAATTTATTTTTGACAAGAAAACAATGGAGAGGATTAATTCCCATGCCTCTATAAACAGACAACAAATAAGGATTCCTCCTTTTAGGATTAAAAAGAAGATTCCTCTTTTAAAAGACTGAGCTTTATAAAAGAGAATCAACACCCTGCTGAAATTTCTGACAGGGTCCATCATAATGATCACAAGGATTCCCAATACTACTAAGACATTCACTGTTTTCCTATGCTCTAAATATTTATTGAGCATATTCAAATATTACTTCTCTATCAGGTACAGTGAACAAGACACACATAATTTCTGTACTCACTGAGCTTATGGTATATAAGAAAGATAATCAAGATGAAAGGGCAATGCCTGTTTTTATTATATTGCTCTTACAGCAATACTGCCTTCAAAGAAAGGTACATCATGCTACAGCACTGAATAGGAGTAAACAGAATAGAGAAGGTGGGCAGTGGGGACCACGAATCAGGGCTGACTTCCTGGTGCAAGTGAAATTTGACTGAAATATAAACAATAAAGAATAATCCAATGGATGGAAAAGTGCATGTATATTGCAAACTAGATGTGAGATTTGAAGAAGTGAACAAAGTTTACTATGACTGGGGTTTATTACTGCAACAGGGACTGGTATGAGTGAAGGTGGGAAGGTATAAGTTGGGGCCTTTTAAATCATCCTAACAAATTAGGCATTTCTTTTCCCTTCGAAGGGCAGTAAAAAGAAATTTAAGGGATTCCACTAGTGGAGTTAGCTTTGATTTTGGAGGAGAAATTTACCCAATAGAAAAGAAATCTTGGATTAAAACTGGAGATTGGAAAAGCAGTTGGCAGTCTGCGGAAGGCGTCTAAATCTAAAACAGTAATTGTTCCTTGATATACGATAGTCACGGTGAAGATGGAGACAAGGCAGCATTAGAAAGATAGGATATTGTGACTCACTGGGAAATAAATGAGGGAGAGAAAGGAGTTAAGAAGGACACCCAGGGTACTCACTGGGGCAACTAGGTGGCTGCAGACACCATGATGTAAATTAGGACTCACAATGAAGAAGCAGGGTCTGCCTCCCAACTCTTAAGGGGGAAGATGGGATAGGAGTAGCTTGTGGAGATGCTACATTTAGTTAAGGAAATTCTGAGTTCCAGGTAACAGAGAGACGTCAAATTGAAAATGCTCTCTAGGCAGTTTGCTGTGTGGGCTTAGTGAACAGAAGGAAGGTATGCCAACTAGCCAGGAAATTGATGTTCACTGACAGCCTAATATGTGCCAGGAACTGAAGGGTATTGTGTAGATACAGCCAAGGGTCTTGTTCTCATGAGTTTTTAGTCTCGGTATAGGAACATATTTCAGAGTCTTTAACAAAGGAATGAGTTGTCTAGAAATAAGTCCCCAGTTTAGAAGAGAATCAGATTCAGGAAAGAGCCCGGATGAGCCTACATATTTATGACCAATGTGCAAAAAAATCACTTAAAAAGAAAGGTTTTCCTTTTCTCCTTTACAAAATATGGTGATCTAGTAGCAACTGATAAAAGGAAGACAGTGACTGAAAGTTCAAATGTGATTTATCGACAAGTCAGTACTAGTGACCTTGGTGTGAGCTGAGCAGGGGAAGGTCAGTGAAGAAGCTAGCTTACAGTCTACTGGGGAAAGGTTTGGAGGTGACAAGATGCAGAAAATGTGTTCCTATTTGTGAGGAGGAGGAGACAAAGCACAATAGCAGCTACAGCAGTAACTGTGGGAAGATGAAGCATCCATAAGGGTTTTTTTTTTTATTTAAGAGAGAGACTTTTTATTTATTTATTTTTTTTTAAAATGTTTTATTTATTTTTAGGAGAGAGAGAGAGACAGCGTGAGCAGGGGAGGGTCAGAGAGAGAGGGAGTCACAGACTGAAACAGGCTCCAGGCTCTGAGCTGGCAGTCAGCACAGAGCCCGACGCGGGGCTCGAACCCACGAACCGCGAGATCATGACCGGAGCGAAAGTCGGACGCTTAACCGACTAAGCCACCCAGGCGCCCCAGAGAGAGACTTTTTAAATGTTACTGGGAAGGAGCCCACTAGAGAAAATCTGTAACAATGGCCATGTGTCCACAGTCTGAAATAAGATAGGGCAGTATTCTCTAAAACAAGATGCTCAGGGTCATATCCCCTTAGTTGAGGCACATATATTATGAAAGGAGAATGTCCTCATGATCCTCATTCATTGCATAGCCTCTTAGGTACCAAATATAATTTAATGAAGGCCATTAAAGGCTAATAAAGTTCAGCCACTGTCAAATGCAAACTGAACATGTGAAAGGTCTTCACAATGACTTAAATCGCGCCGTGTAACTTTGGTATTAGCACTGTCATTTTGTCCTCTAAACTTCAGGCTTTCCTTGTTTATATTTTATCACAATACCTTATCCCTCTAAAAATTATTTTCTCCAGTTATATTAATTACCTGAATTTCAAACAAAGTCTAAAAGGCCATTTAATGGCACTAAAGTTAAGGAGAAAAGGAAAAGATAAACTGTTTTGGCACTCTGTCTTTCTTTAAAACTTGGCTTTGGGCCTCCTTTTAAAAGATCCCACCGAAGGTCTTATCGTATTTCTTCCCGTATTCAATAAACGGGTAAGTGGTCATGCATTCATTATGTCATAAGCTGCACACAGATGCAAATGGATACCATTTATAATATTTTACAGTGTTTTGAAGTTCCAAGCCCATCTAGAATGATAAAGACCTGGAAGATGTTAACCCACCTCCAAGTCTTTTTTTTTTTATTGCATTCTTTAATAGATCGGTGCAATTTCTTTGCATGCTATAAAAGTCAGGAAAGTATTTCCATGGTATTAAATGGTAACACATGGAGACCATTTCGTTTTTAAGAAGAATGTTCTCTACTTCGTGATTTGTGCTTTTTAATGCCCTTTTCCTTCCTCTTGTTCTTTCAGGGACAGTTTGATTCAGAGTAATGGAGCGGTGGATATTAAATGAGCATGCATGAAGCCCAATGAACTCAGTATACTGCTTATCTTGTAACTATACTTAATCTAAATAACCTTTTTTATGCTCTGCTGGAATGGCATTTTCAAAAGGCTATATAGTAGTAAATGAGAGTATATGTCAGTAAGGATTTGCTAGACAAATCAGATCTCACAGAGAAGTATATCTATCCATTACTATTTAATACACACTTCAGTTTGAAGGACAATTTTGGCGTGTGCGATCAGACCATTAACATTTACTGTCATTTGGGCTGTTTTCTAACTTTCCTACTTTCCCTTTTTATTTTAATTTCATTTACTTTTTATTTATTTTTTCCAAGGGAGGTCTTCAGACCTAAATCGCCTCCAAAAGGAAGAAAGAAGTGATTTATGTATGCACAAGTCACTGACTCAAGTTTTTCTGGCCAGATGTACATTTTCAGAAGTAAAAGATTTCTAAGGCATAATATCAACACAAACGGTAGTATGCTGGAAAAAATTTCATCCACAGACATAAAACACATGGCAGGCGCATCGTCTGAGAACAAGTTACCTTCTTTTCATTGATATAGCTTTCCTTTATTATTATGTTTGAAGGAATGATTTACTAAACAGGATTTAGAAAACAGCTTTTCCCAAGTCAGCTATCATGGTGGCAGCCCGCCCTTTGGGCTTTTGTGAAAATGGGTAAGTAGGTGCTCGAGGCACAATGCATGTGTAAGTTAATTATCTTGTACTGTTTTGTTTCTTCCAATAAAGTAAGCCTTACGGTGCATTTGGGCCTTTAGGCTGGTCTGTTACTTCTGGGGAAGTGGCCTACATCGTCCCCCTATCCTACAACAGCACACACTGCTCTCTCCCTGCTAGACCCCTTCCTGCGGACCAACTTTTTGCCTTACACAGTTAATGGTGAGGCCTTGCCACAGGCTGCCTGATCTGTGTGAAGCTGACTTCCTCCTGCCTGCCTGCCGCTTTGTGTGCCTGCCTGCCCCAGGGGCCCACTGTTTGTGGCCACCCAAAGAGTGGAGCCAGCAAACTGTGTTTTAATAAACTCTCCCATAATTCTGATATTCAATAAAGTTTGGGAACCTTTGGTTACTTTTCCAAGCTATTTGCCTGTTAGTGAATATCCACATGAATATCTTTTTTTTCAAAATGAAAACTTCGAATTACATAAACTACATCCTCTGTTCACAATTAAATAGTATCAAATTAAATAAAAAATTACCCAATTTAAAAATCAAATCACTTGATAATTCAAATGTACTATGTAAATTTTAAAGAGGAAATCAAAGTTGCAATTACAGACTCTAATAAGAAGTATACTGTATATTAAAATTTATGGAATGCAAACAAAACCATATTTAAATGGTTATATCTATCAGCATTTCTGTTATTAGACTAGAAAGAAATTAACAACTGAACTCAACTTTTAACTCAAATACAGTATTTAGAACAAGAACAACATAATAATTCCAAGAATAGCATGAATTAAAAGTAGAATTAATGAATTAGAAAACAATTAAAAATACAATTATAGAAGGGACTAATAAAATAGAGTACCCTTTGGAAAATCTAATAAAGAAAGACAATATAAACACACAGAGAAAGTAAACTAACTTTTCTGTCTACAGACAAAAAAGATAATACCACACTAATGTATTGAAAAAAATAACATGAAATGGATATTTCTCTGGAAAATATAAATAACCAGAAGTAATTCAATAAGAAAACAAAAATCTGAAAGACATTAAGAAAATTATGACCAATGAGTTTGCTCCAAAAATGTTGCTAGAAACAAAAACTTTTATCGATTACTTCTTATAAAATCTTCAAAAAACTGTATTTCAAGAGTTCCAGAACGTACAGGGATATAAGCTTTGAGATTCACTTCACTAGTGTGACTTCTGACACCATCATCTAAAAAGAGAATTCAATGACAGGAAATCTCACCCCTAGACAGGCCATCCAACTAGTACGTTAAATTAATAAACACCATAACTAACTTGACTTTATTTCAAGGTTGTGAGAAATGCAATATACTTATCATTATTAACTACCTCAGCAGGTAAAAGAAAAACATAATTGTTTTGCCAATTGTCAGAAATTTGTATAATAAAAGTAAATATCCTTTTTAAATAAAAAAATTTCTAACATCTCAGAATCTATTAAATGTATATATACTACTTACCATACATATCTTAAATCAATAACTAAGAGTATGCTTAACTCCTAACATAAACTCCTAAAAAAGAATGTATATTAATACTTTTCAATATAGTTTTAGAAGTCGTAGCCAAGCTAGTGAGACAAAAATGAATAAAGTTTACATTTTGCAAAGGAAGAGATTACTTTATGATTATTTGCAAAAGATAGATTTGCTGATTTGAAAACTGAAGAAAATCAACTAGAAATGATCACAATTACTGAAAGTTTTGTGAGCTAACTAGAGACAGTAGAACATATCAATAAGTCCATAGGTTTTCTATTTTTATGGTTATGAAATATTTTAAATCTTGTTTTCTATTATGATTTAGAAATCATCTAAAAAATTTAAAAATTAAAATAAATAAATAAATTTAAAAAGGGGGCTCCTGGTGGCTTAGACAGTTAAGCATCCAACTTCTGCTCAGGTCATGATCTAATGGTTCATGAGTTCAAGCCCCACATTAGGCTCTCTGCTGGCAGCTCAGAGCCTGGAGCTTGCTTCAGATTCTGTGTCTCCCTCTCTCTGTCCCTCCCCGACTCATAGTCAATCTCTCTCAAAAATAAATAAACATTAAAAAAAATAAAAGTCATCCATAATATGTTTTAATAACCTAAAATATTAAATGAACATACAAATAGGACAGAAAGATTAATCATAAGAAAAAGATAAAAAGTTCATAAATTAACTTTGGTTTAGAACATTAATTAGTGTATGTTAGGAACAATATTTTAAATCAAATATAATAAATGAATTATACAATATGTGTTTTTGAGACAATTTACTAACCACTAAAACAAAATACGAACAGTAGGTAATATCTTTTTAAAACTGAGAGAAAATATCCATGTTTGATTGATATCAAAACACCATAAAACTACTTACGGTCTTTAATTTAAATAATGACTATAAAATATTTAGCATAGTAACTATTACACAATAATAACAGCAAATACCCCATAATAATAATTAGGCAATTCCTAAATACTCATAATTCCTAAGGCTCTCTGTTCTATCAAGGATATTTATCTTTAAAATGTTGAGGAAAGTCAGCTCTCCCTTCCTATTTTTCAACACTGTTTATATTCCCATGTTTCAAAATATCCTAATGAGAGTAATGATTCATCTGAGGTCCATCAGAGTCTAAATTTTTAATTCTCTCTGCTACTACCCCAATGAAAGCCTTTCTTCTGTCAGGATGAAATATTTAAACCATAATCCTATCTGGCCTTCTTAAATCTAAACTCCACCCAAATTATTTGAAAAGTACTGTAGCCTTTCATAATTTAATTTCACCACTTTAGTTATCTTCTCCCTCTTCTTGCCTCAAGCTGAAACTCTGCAGCTTGAAATTAACTCTAAACACAATCGACCACACATAGAGTAGTATTTCTTGTCATTCACCTGAAAGGTTTATTTTTTTTAGTCAAAACAAATCTTATCCAGCCCCTCCACATGTCTGGCTTTTTTATAAGTCAGTACCTTTGACTGCTTTCTCACTGCCCCCCACCCCTGACATTTTTTTTCAAATGGTCACTTCCATTTGGCCGTTCCAAACACATTTCATTCCTTAGACTGCTCCATACCATAGTGATAGCCTCCTTCTCTGAAATTTACAGTGACAATGTATTAATATCTCTTTATAAATGTAATCATATTTGTTCAACTAGATTTATAAATTCCTTCTAAAATGTCCAACAGGATGCTGTGCAAGTAATGCTCATTAATATTTGCTCAACAATTGGGGCGCCTGGGTGGCTTAGTCGGTTAAGCGTCCGACTTTCGCTTGGGTCATGATCTTGCGGTTTGTGGGTTCGAGCCCCGCGTCGGGCTCTGTGCTGACTGCCAGCTCGGAGCCTGGAGCCTGTTTCAGTCTGTGACTCCCTCTCTCTCTGACCCTCCCCTGCTCACGTTGTCTCTCTCTCTCCTAGAAATAAATAAAAACATTAAAAAAAAATATTTGCTCAACAATTATATAATTAAAAGGATAAATTCAATCTTATGCCTAGGATAGAGAAACGTTTTCCTGGGAAAAAAAAAAAAGAGTAAGTGTATATATAACTTTGAAAGTGCTAATGAAAAGAAAGAATTTATTTCTTCTTCAAAATATTGAATCCTTGAGATTCACTTCCAATAATTTAGAGGAAAAAAAAGCAAGAAGCATAACTGAAATATCGTCTTATGCCAACCACAAAAACTATTTTTAATGGCATAGTACCCAGAAATTATTTTAAATATAAAATATAACCAGAAACTCATTCATGAACAAGCCTATCTAAGATGCATTTTCAGAACACTTTAAAATATGTGTATTGCATAGGCATTTGAAATATACGTCCTACAAACATTCATTTCCACTCCTCTTCCCTGTTATTATCATTTCCTTTTTAGAAGATCTCTGGCTGAGTTAATTTATTCTTGATGGTAGTACTGAATGAATCGCCACCCAAAACAACAACAGGGAATTCTAAGCCAATGTCTATCAGCTTTAAATGCAGAGAAAAGCCCTGAAAAATGCAGCCCCAAGAGACAGAAAACAAATGAGGAGCCCCTAGAATTGATTTTCATCCCTTTCATTGATTTGGTAAAGATTCTCCCCACTGACAACTTTTCTTAAATGTTTATTTATTTTTGAGAGAGAGAGAGAGAGAGAGAGAGAGAGAGAGAGAGAACGAGAACAAAAGCAGGGGATGGGCAGAGATAGAGATGGAGATGGATAACCCCAAGCAGGTCCTGGGCTGCCTACTGAAAAATTTTTAATTGAATTATACATTACTTGTAGAAAAATTTAAGTAAAAGGAAAATTCATTTTGAAAAATGCCATGTCTTATATATAGGTTATTATATAATCTCATTCAGTGTTGGTACCCTGATTAGGCTTGATTGATAGATTGATTAAATGTGTGATGTGCACTTTCACATCACAATACAGGGAAAAGAAATTTCGCTTTTTTTCTCTTCTGCCCTCCCTTGGGACATATGTTTTCTTAGAGGGCTCATTATGCAGAGAAACCAAAAGAATAAGTCTGTTTTTGACACATGAAACGATGCTCAGCATCCCTCCTCCTCAGGGAAATACAAATCAAAACCACACTGAGATACCACCTCATGCCAGTCAGAGTGGCTAAAATGAGCAAATCAGAGAACTCTAGATGCTGGTGAGGATGTGGAGAAACGGGCACCCTCCTACACCATTGGTGGGAATGTAAACTGGTGCAGCCCCTCTGGAAAACAGTGTGGAGGTTCCTCAGGAAACTAACAATAGAACTCCTCTAGGACCCAGCAATAGCACTGCTAGGAATTTACCCAAGGGATACAGAAATCCTGATGCATGGGAGCACATGTACCCCAATGTTCATAGCAGCACTCTCCACAATAGCTAAAACATGGAAAGAGCCTAAGTGTCCATCAACAGATGAATGGATCAAGAAGATGTGGTTTATCTATACCATGGAATACTACGTGGCAATGAGAAAGAATGAAATCTGGCCATGTGTAGCAACATGGATGGACCTTGAGGGTGTCATGCTGAGCAACATAAGTCAGGCAGAGAAGGACAAATATCATATGTTTGCACGTATAGGAGGATTAGGAGGAACTTAACTGAGGACCAAGGGGGAGAAGAAGGGGGGAAATGGTGGGGGAAAGGGAGAGAGGCAAACCATGAGAGACTCTTGAATGCTGACAAAACCTGAGGACTGGTGGATGTGGGGGGGAGGAGGGATGGGCATGGAGGAGGGCACTTGTGGGGATGAGCACTGGGGGTTATGAGGAAACTAATTTGACAATAAACTATTGGTAAAAAAAAAAAAAAAAGAATAAGTCTGTTTAAGTGCTCCATTACATTCAACTTGAGCTTTAAGTTGTTAAAAAATGTAATGGGTATTTCTTAAGCAAGCCCAGATTTTTCGGCAAAGATGAAAAAGTGAAGCTGAAACAAATAGTTTCCCTTCTTCAACTGTTATCAAGTGAATAAGAACAGAAGCAGTGGAGGGAAAAAAAACCCATAATTCAACATTAACAACCACACAACCATTCAGGCTCATGCCATAAACCTTAGAAACTATTAGCCAAGGAAAGAAACGGAAAGTTATGGTTTGGTGAAGCTTATTTACTAACTCTAGTCCTATTCCCAACAAGCAGTACTGAGGATTGAATGGGAAATGAAAATAACCTGAGAATTGTTATTAATACCCCCATCACCACCTCATAAACACACACACACACCACCACCACCACCACCACCACCACAACCACCACCACCACAATTTCTCTTCAAGAGAAGAGAAATTAAGTGTAATAAGAAAGAAAAACATCAAGGCAAAACCAGCAAGCACAGAGGCAGTAGCTTAGTAAGGCAGGGAAAGTAGTAAGTTACATCTCCAGGTTTCCTGTTGAAAAATACATGAAATTCATGAACAAAGAAAAAGATTACGTGAATTTAAGAAACCAATTGTTTCAAAGATCTATTTCTTGGAGTGCCTTGGTAGCTGAGTTGGTTAAGCATCCTACTTCGACTGGGGGCATGATCTCATAGTTTATGAGTTCAAGCCCTGCATTGGACTCTCTGTTGCCAGCACGGAGCCTGCTTCAGATCCTGTCTCCCTTCTTGCTGCCCTCCACTGCTCTCTCTCTCTCTCTCAAAAATAAAATAAGCATTAAAAATTTTTAACTATAAAAAAGGTCTATTTCTTAATATTTCTGTTTTACTTGGAATCATCATTTTTACTTATTTATATATAGAATGTATATTCTCTAGAACTAAAATATCTGGGGCATCTGGGTGGCTCAGTCAGTTATGTGTCCGATTTTGGCTCAGGTCATGATCTCATGGTTCATGGGTTCAAGCCCTGCAGCAGGCTCTCTGCTGACAGCTCCCCATCTCTGTCTGCCCCTCCCCTGTTCACACTCTGTCTCTCAAAAATAAGTAAATCATTAACAATTATAATGTTCTAAAAGAAAATATCTCTTATTTTGGGGTGAAATATCTGATACTTTATTTGGGGGTGAAATACATAAATAATTTATATATATATATATTTTATTCCTAGCAGTTTTCAAAGAGTCTGACACATATAAAAGATAAATACATTTTTACTTACTAAATAAATCAAAGACAAATTTTAAGGCTATCTAAAGATAATTTCCTTGGATGAAATAGTATTAGTTTTAGGTTTTCATCTTAGACTTTAAACAAAATTTTAATTCTCAGTAGTAATATGTGGCTTGACCATTTTAAGACAAAAGCTAAAGGCTTGGTCTGATGTTGGAACTCTTAAGCATTCCGACCGTAATCTTTAATCTCTGATGTAACTCAGGCAGATTGTCAACATGCGCCAAGCCCACATGGTGAGACCTGAGAAATACTTTGGTAATATGAAGGACAAATGAAGCATGCTGGATCTGTAGGGCTTGCTTTCTCTCTCTGAGTAGAAAAACTATCCACATAAATCAATATTAAAAATTCAACAAAAGCCTCATTTTATTAAAAAAAACTG
This sequence comes from Proteles cristata cristata, assembly GCA_017311185.1. NCBI lineage: Eukaryota > Metazoa > Chordata > Mammalia > Carnivora > Hyaenidae > Proteles > Proteles cristata. The sequence goes on from JAESUZ010000553.1 coordinate 868,796, forward strand.
ATGAAATCAACCTGCTACAAAAATTCAGGACTTTTCAAAATGTGAGAATAAAATCATATCATAAATTGAGTATGTATAAATAACATTAGGTTTGGAGGGTTTGAGATTATTTCATTCCTCGTAATTATGAAAAGTTATGATTATTAAGCAACTGAAAATCTTACCAACATTAAGGAAACAACTATAACTTTAAAATGTAGCATAAATTAATATTATTACCATAACATTTAGAAAAATAATTTTGTATGAAGTTGTTCTCTAATTTCAAATTATTAGGAATTGGATTAGTTGAGTGAAAGTCTAAAAAGGATGCACTACAATTTCAAATGGCCAGATGCATATTTGAATGGTAATAGTTTTTATGTATATAAAGTGTATGTATCTCAATATGAAAATTGTAAGTAACTGTGAATTGAAAACTTTTATGAGAATCTTTAGAAAGTCAAAACAGTAAAGAATCAAACATTATCTTCAGAAATATATTATCCATCAAATAATAATAATCCATAGGTTGTAAGAAGATGCTCTTCTCTGATAATTTATAATATAAAAATAAATAAAGTAGCCATATATTATATAGCCAAAGATGATGAGAGCAGAGAATATCAGCTTGATGTGTGTCTATTTACATGCACGTGTACATACATGCATACATTTTCATATGTAACAGGATAAGATGGTGGTACTATTGAGGCTATCATTTGTCAGTGTGGGGAAGAGGTAAAATGAAAGAGTTCTACCAGACAATCTTGAATACTTCTATAGTAGCCAGGTATAGCACAGTTTTTGAAATACATACTTTAAAAGATCTTAAATGGAAAGAAAAGTATATTGATAAGATCAAGTCATTCTGCTGCTCAAATTATATAAATTATACCCTTTCCTTTCTGAATGAGTTTTTCAACTGCATGACCTATTAAAGTTTCCTCCAACACTATGATTAATGCTCTGCTTAATGCTAATCTTGGACTATTCAACATATTATCCGAGGTAGATTTTGGTTATAAGTTCTATTGATATATATTGTTCTATACAATAGCCTCCTACTTAGTCTTCTTACCACATGCCTTCTGATTATCAACATGCCCACTGTTCTCCTGCCCATTATATAGAAACAGTACATCCTAATTTAGGATTCAAGTTGGTTCTCTCTTCCTTTTATACTACAGGTCAAAGTTATCATGATGTCAAGACCCTTAACAACACAGCACCCATTTTCTTTCCAATCTTATTCCCTATTCCTACTCCCACTTCTTCCATGCTGCAAAGTCCCTTTGTGCATTCATGTACATGCCCACACGTATTTCACACACATACACGCACACACACACCCTACACATATACACATACTAAATACAGAACGCACATGTACAGACACACATATATATGCATATATGCATTTATATGTCTATATATAAAACACTTCTAGTCTGTTCACTCTGAACTGCTCCATGTTCCTCAATGAATCACCATCTTTCTATCTTCTAAGGCTTTATTGAAAACCCTTTCTACCCTTCTCCTTCTAGGGAAGTTATACTCATCTCTCAGGTCTCATTTCAAGGCAGTTCCTCCATGTATTTTTTTGTTTGTTTGTTTGTTTTTGTTTTCTAAATTCCCAGACTGGTGTCCTTATCTCTACTAGATATGCAATGAATATAGATCTCATTCATTGATTCAACACTAAATTAAGGTATCTGCACACACACACAGAATAAACACCAATTTTTAAGAACTGAAAAGGAATTGATACAAGCACTTAAACCCTTGGTTTGTAATTATATATTTGTCTTGAGCACAGTTCCAGACACTGTGCTTGGCACTAAAATTTTAACACTGAATAAGGCAGTCCCTGCCTTCAAATACATTAAATAGAAACCAATCATTAAGAATCATGAAGGAATCAAAGTACTTGACCCTTTGTAATTTTTAATTATACATATTTTTTCTCTCTTTCTAACATAAACCATAAGAGAAGTAGAGAAGTCATAGATATGTGTATAACTGCAGCTTTTAGCACAGCATCAGTTACAAAATAAATATGGAAATATATTTTCTGAAAATAGCTTAAAGACCACATGATGAATGAAAAACAATCTAAGGGAATAAAACAAAGGCAAACACAAAGCCTACCCCAATGAAGGGAAAATAATACATAAAAATAGAGAAATCAGTAGGCTTAAAAACAAATTTCATGGTCATAAATAAAAATGAAGCTGTTAATAAGGCATCTGCTTCAAGTCAAAAGGAGTAATAGGGGCCTGTTTTATCCTCTGACCTAGCACAAATAAATATAACAAAATATGTGAAAACAATTTCAGGACACTGGGCATCACATAATAAAGGGCGATGATCCCTGATAACAGAACATAAAGAGGTGACCCTACATTAGCACCACTTACTACCTTGAGAGACTTTTTAGACCATATCTCAGAAAAAGGAATTTAAGGGGAGCCCTACATATTCTCCAAGTTAAAGAAATGGAACTGAGAGTCTGGGGACATAATAGTAGATAAAAATTCTGGATAGAGAAGAGAGAATTGTACAAAGAAAGAATTCCAGAGATCTGCAAGAGACCTCTCCGCCCCTTGATTATTCAACTGAATACTGTTTGGCATTCAGAAAACTCCTTGAGGCTATGGGGGCGGGGGAGGAACACCCTGAAGGATTAGAGGTGCCAGTGGTCCCATACTGGGGACATGCCTGGATGTCCAGATGGTGAGTACCTGAGGAACACTTTAATAAATAGAAAGGAAAAGTGAAGCAAGTCAGATTTCTGCCTTAACTCTCTAACTAGAAAGACCATGTAAATGAATCAAAATTTAAAATTAAACAAAATCCTTATTTCATTATAAGAAAAATGACCAAGCAAATCAGATATTCTGAATATATAAGGAGCTCTCAAAACATAAGGAAACAAAACAATCCAATAAAACAATGGACACATATTTGAACAGATACTTCCTCAAAAAAGATACATGGACGGCAAACAAGCATGTGAAAGATGCCCAACATCAGTAGTCAAAATGCAAAGTAAAACCACAATGAAATTATACTAGAGATTTACTAGACTGTCAAAATTAAAAAGCTAGACCACACCAAGCATTGGCAAGGATGTGGAAGAGCTCTCATATACTGCTCGTGGGGATGTAAAAGGATGAAATCACTTTGGAAATCTTGTACAGGTTCTCAAAAAGTTAAACATGCATCTATCATATTATCCTCAAATAATACTGCATTTCAAAGTTTAAGCAAGATGAAACAAAGCACATGTCCATAAGAGACTTGTACACGAATCTTCATCACAGCTCTGTTTGTAATAGCCAATGACTGGAAACACGTTAATATCCATTGATAGGTGAATGAACAAACTATGATGAGTTTACAACGGAATACTACTTGTCAATAAAAAGTAATGGACTAAGGGCACCTGGGTGGCTCAGCGAGTTAAGCGGCCAACTCTTGGTTTCAGCTCACGGTTCATGAGATCGAGCCCTGCATCAGGCTCAGTGATGACAGTGCAGAGCCTGCTTGGGATCCTTTCTCTTGCGCTCTCTCTGCCCCCTTCTTCTCTCTCTCAAAATGAATAAATAAACATTTTTTTAAAAAGTAGTGGACTAGTAATAAAACAGTATGGATGAATTTCAAAATAATTATGCTGAATGAAAGAAGACAAAGTACATAATGATAGTGTATTATGATTCTATTTACATTAGTTTCTATAATATGCAAACTAATATATAGTGGTATCTGATCAGTGGTTGCCCCAGTACTTAGGATATGGGGAGAGGTGGCAGAGAGAAATTGCAAAAGAACATAAGCAAATTTTTGAGGCAATATATACTCATTATCCTTATTATGAGGATAGTTTTGTAGATGTAAACACTTATCAAAATTTATCAGATGGTACACTATAAATATGTGTGGTTTATTGCGTGTCACAATTATGTTTACAAAGCTGTTAAAAATTACTGGTTATACCTCAACTAGTACTCACATCTGCCAAAATATTTTATGTACATCTGTTTTCTTTCTTCTCAAATGTTTGCTTCTGTGTCCAAAGTTTACTCATAGTAATAATTGACTGATAATCTACTCATCACAACATAGTTAACCTAAGTATGTCCTCAGAATTCATATTAAAACTCTAATTTTAAAAATCACAAAGAAAGAAATTATAAACTTTGAGCTTGGGAAAATAACCCATTCCAGTGGAGTCAAAACATTTTATATATTTCCACATTTCCACATTTAACCTCACTGAGGTCTATAACCTCAGTGTCTGTTTAGTCAACACTAAACTCAGCTGAGTCTCTAATGGTCTTCAGATGTGCTCGTTTTCATGAGCTCCACTAACCCACTTACCTTGTTAATCTGGATGCGTGTGTTCCCTGACTGTCCTCCAACAATAAATGTGGTCTTCTCGGTACAGTTGTGTTCCTCTAAAACCCACCGGAATCCCTACTGGTTAATGGTGCCCAGTCATCAAGTGAGCAGATGTGGCATAATGTAGAACTCTATGAATCTTAGTTTGTCTCTTTTAAACAAGTTGATTTGTAGCAGGGCCATACTTCCCTAAGCTTCAATTTCATCATTTTTAAAAAAAAATTTTTTAATGTTTTTATTTATTTCTGAGAGAGAGAGAGAGAGAGAGAAAGCGTGAGCAGGGGAGGGTCAGAGAGAGAGGGAGACAGAATCTGAAGCAGTCTCCAGGCTCTGAGCTAGCTGTCAGCACAGAGCCTGATGCGGGGCTTGAACCCACAAACAGTGAGATCATGACCTGAGCCGAAGTTGGACCTTTAACCGACTGAGCCACCCAGGTGCCCCCAATTTCATCATTTTTAAACATAGTATTTTTAAACTCAGAGTTTTTCTTACGAGTAATTGTGATGACGTATGTAAAGCGATTCATGCAGTACCTTACATATGGTAAGTTTCTCAACATGTGAATGCTTATAAAGTTATTATTATTATTTTGACGTATAATTAAAAATAAGTGTTAAAAGATGTGCTATCATATTATAGAACCTTAGAATCAAAAAAAATTACGAATATAATGCCATGATTTTTCACTAGGTTGTGCTTTTGGAGGGTTTTTTTCCCCATCAAATAACTATGAACATTGAAACACTGGTGAAAAGATTAGCTTCATAGAACAGATTTGAAAACTTTAAAAAAGGAAGTAAAATTACACACTCTACAAACCATGAACTCAGCATTCCCCAAAGTGTACTTGGTGAAAATATAATCCTACAAAATACCCTGTGAAAAAAGGAGTCCTATGGTCAAATAAACTTGGGGAATATTGCATGCTCTATGTTCCTTTGGGGGATTCACAATACAAATGGTATAGTAAAGAGTCTGGGAAGTCCCACAGTTAAAAAAATGTGTTTCACTTTGCTTGACCCAGTGTTTTCCAAACTTTCCTAAACATAGAACCCTGTTTTCATATAAAATCAGTGAATATTTCTCTTTGGGAAAAGTTGTCTTAAATATTATAACTTTTAATTCTTCTATTTTTTTTTTTTTTCTATTGTGAGACAAAGAGTAAAAACACTGCTCTCAACTGTCAAGAGTCCCTGATCTTGTAAACAGATTTTCAGGATCTGGTTAAGTCTCTATAGCCTCCATCACAGTGGCAGCTGTCTGCTACCTCAGTGTCTTCCTTGCTTGGCTACCAAAGTAATTCCCCAGAGGTGTCCACCTCTCTTATATTCTTCTCACTTCCAACTGACATAACAGAATTCAGAATAGAAAGAAAATTCAGTGTCACCAGCATCTAAACCACAATAGGGATCCCATTGATTATCTTTTTCTAATCAAAGGAGAGTAATTCTTTCACCTTTAGAAAAGTAATTTATCTAATTTTCAATCACTCCATTAACCTGAAATCTGCATTACTAGATTTAAGGGCACTCACTCGGAATTATGACAGCAGGTTATATCAGTTATCTATTGTTATGTTAATGTTGTGTATCACCCCAGAACTCCGAACCTTAAAACTTAAGTATATATTACTACTCACAGATCTGTGGATCAGCTGGACAGTTCTGACTTCTGCTAGGCTCACTCACAGACCTACTATTGGAGTAGGTCATTCTTCTAATGTTAGCTGATCAAATGTTTGGTGGCTGCTAGGTATTGGACGGTTTAGCTCTTTATATATTTGTCACATCCATCCAGCAAATTAGCCCACGAGGTTCAAATGATAAGACAGAGGTCTAAGAAGAAAAAAAAAATAGTAGAAGTGTGTAAGACTAGGCTAAGAACTGACTCACAATTATTTATGCTCTATTTTATTTGTAAAACAAACTAGGAAAGCCTGCCAACATTCAAGCGACAGTGAAAACAATTCCACTTCTTAATGAGAGGATCTCAAAGTCATACTGAAAGGGTGTGGTTTCAGCGAAGGGTGAAGAATCAGGGCCAAGTTTACCATCAGTCTGCTGGTATTCCATTCTTTGGCCTCAATTACTTATGGTTCCCACATGCAAATTACACTTGTCCCTCGCCCTCCCATGCTGTCCCAAAGTTTCTTCCAATTATCGTATTGTCTGTCCTCAGAGTCCAGCATATTATGGTCTACATCAAGTCTTGACAAGGTTCTTCAGATGTGGCACATTTTGATTAAGACTTCTGAACCAAAAGACAAGTTATTTATTCTTAATCATTTCCATCCAGCATATAACAGTGAGAAGAACAGGAAAACTACAATAGTGATAAGGACAGAAAAATTCCATTAAACAGCACTGTCATTCAAACGGCGAGGATGGTAGGCACACACAACCTCCTAGGCCATAACAATTTTGAAATCTAACTGGGTAAATGTTGCCAGGTGCCCTGACACTGGGAGAAGAGAATTTTCCCAGATTTGTCCTCACATTCTGCCTCTAGGACAGGCTTCCTGGTCCATCCTTCACAGACACTGGGGCCTCCTTCCTATTCCATCTCTCACTTCATCCATTCTGAATAAATCAGGGACTGATATCCTCTGCCCAATGGGCTTTCTCTATTTAGGAAGATGGGGACTCAGATGTTTTTTTTTTTGCATTGTGAACAATCCCGTACCTTTGAAGCCAGGATAATGAAGCCACTTTTGCTTACACAACTCCTGAGGACACTTTTGGGGGCTTTCAAATAATGTGATTTGCATCTATTGGACTCAACAAATTCTTTTTAATCACACTCATTGGGGGCATATCAGATAATTGTGGGAGACATTCTTTGTTCCTGCCAGCCCTTTTGTCTACCTGAGGGGGCCAGCTAAGCACTTCCTTAATTCCTTCAGAGGTCTTAACAAAGTGTCTTAAGCCATATTGATGATTTGATCTAGGCCTGGAGGCTATATTTTACTTTGATAATCTTTTCCTGGCTGGAGGGACCAGAGATGAGAAACTGTTTTATTGTGTAGCCCATAAGTCTATCTCTCATATTCCCTTCTAAATTCTACTTAGGAGCTGGTCAGGTTTTTCTTAGTTCATCATTTTCTTGCTGTACCACACACAATTAAGAAAATCTAGCTGACGCTATCTACACTCTGCCTTGGAGATTTCCTTAGGCAAATCCAAAAGTTCATTAGATACATTTTCCATCTTCCAAGTTACTGCAGGCAACAGTTTTGTCAATTATTTTGTGATGACAGTACATGGATCGGACTCCAGTTACAATTCCTTACTATGTCCCTAGTCCTTGTTAACAGTTTGCTTACCATTTCCTGACCCCCACCTACATACAACCTGTCTCAAAGTTAATGCCACATATTTCAAGTTTCTGTTATGATAGCACCCTCTGTCAAGTATCAATTTCTATCTCAGCTATCTGCTGTCACAATCAATTTTATAATAAACTACCCCACAAACTCAATGTCTTTAAACAATAAAGATTTATTATTGCTCAAAAGCTATAAATAGGTTGTGTGGTCCTTCTGGTCTTGACTAATAAGTCTGCAGTGAGGTATGGGGTGGGTTGAAAGTTCTGCTGATCCTCACTGGGGCCTCTCAAATCTGTGCAATTGGTTGATTGTTGGATACTCCTCTCCATGTGCCTCTCACATCCCACCAATGTGCCAGCCCAAACATGTTCTCATGATAAAGCCAAAGTCAAAAAACAAAACAAAACAAAACAAAACAAAACAAAACAAAACAAACAAACAAGAAAACCCAAAAAATCCCAGAAGCATTCTTTTTGAGCCTCAGGGTTGTAAATAGTGCACGGTCACTTCTGCTTCTTAAAATTAGTCAAAGTCTAGTCTAGTTTTAAGGTGAAGAGACACCATCACTTAATGAGAAAAGCCTCAAACACAAATTATAATGGATGCTAATAAATAGTGGTGTGAGAATTGGGGTCAGTTTTACAACCCATCTCTCATACAGGTAAACAGAACTTTAGTATTTTTTTTTCTGATGTCTGTACTTCATTATAAGGACTACCTGTTGTGATCCTTCTTATTAAAAAAGGTAATCTAGTATTTAATCTGATCATTAATGTCACTTACTATATCATAATAAGTATTAAAAAAAGAGAAAAAAATAAAAAACCACCTAAACTCTAACCCTCCCCCCAAAAATACCAGGATAATATGATTGTTTTCTTTAAAATTTTCATTTGATACAGATCCACAAATATTTACATCATTAAGTTGACACTATATGTATAGTTTCATATCTTGTTTTTTCATTTATATCATGAACACAGAACCATCATTAAAAATTATTAAAACATTTAATGGCTTGTTCATAGCTTATGCCAATTTAAGCCTTCATTATCATTCTCCTATTATTGTCTATCAATTTGTTTTTGTCAACTTGATTTTTAAGGCCTGAGAGGTCACTTCAAGACTTTCAATATTTCAGAGTATTTTATTATAATTCCTATAATTTAAAAAATTTATTTTGAAATTATGTTCTCTGAAAAATAGGGTCACCGCAGATCTTCATTGTGAAATGTAACATTTTTCATAAAAATATCCTTCTCTGTCTCTCTCATTTTTTAATTTTTTTTAATTTTTAATATTTTTAATTTATTTTTTTTTTTAATTTAAGATTGTTTTATTTTTAAGCATGCTTGATTCCAGCACTCTGATCTTGATTCTAAATTATCTCCCGGCTAGTCTTCCTCCTAACACCCTGTCCTTTTCTTTTATAAACCCATTACAATTCTAATTACATATTATTTTTGGTAAACCGCCTCAAATAGAATTTTTTGTTACATATGAAAGAAGTGATAAGCCAACTCTTTTTCCATGACCCATTTTAGGCACAAGATAATTAACACCTCCCTTGAGGACAGAACCCAGGCTGCTGATAAAACGAAGTGAGTTAGGGTCTGAGCAATTAGACACCTCTACGCTCATCCAGTCTCAGGTGAGGGTGGGAAAGGTACAGATATCTATAATGCCTAAAGCCGCTGGGGCTACCAGTGTTCAATGAAACGTAGGAAGTTAGTAATGCATGAAATAATATGCTGCAAGTATAGGCTGCACTGCACTGTTTTACAGTCCATAAAGGATATTTCAAACCCCCTTGTTACACTTTTCATTTCTCAGATGGTGTGAGTCTAAAACTATCTAAAACCACTTTTTAGTCCCGCATTTTCATTTTGCAATAAAATTCAGGGAGTTCTAATGAGCCTGGCAGCAATGAACTCTAAGAAAATGAAAGTACAAGTTAATAAAGAACTAAATGAAAATTTTTCATTCTTCATGAAATATCATTTTGTTTTTTTTTTAAGTTTTTTTTTAAATGCTTATTTATTTTTGAGAGAGACAGAGAGACAGAACATCAGTGGGGGAGGGGCAGAGAGAAAGGGAAACACAGAATTCAAAGCAGGCTCCAGGCTCAGAGTGGTCAGCACAGAGCCCGACACGGGGCTCGAACTCCCAAACCATGAGATCATGACCTGAGCCAAAGTCCAATGCTTAACCAACTCAGCCACCCAAGTGCCCCTGAAATATCATTTTGAACATGTAACATGTTTACCGACACTTACTCTCTCCTCTTACAGTGGTAGTGGTACAGAGGTATAAAATTGAGAAGATTCAAATATGCTAAAGAATGATACATTTGTTATTTCAAAAGATAATAACTATTTTATGTAAGAAGTCTGGGATGAAATATAACAGTTGAATATATGTATTTTCAAAAAGTGTGTTTACACATCACTCTACAAAGCATAACTTTTTATTTAGATCAAATAACTCTTCTAAATCAATTTTTTATTTTGTTTTGACATTGTTTTGTACACAAACAAAAAGTAAAACTATAACTATTAACAGGCTGATTCCATCAGTATAAGAATTCCACAAAGAATTAAAGAATACCAGATTTTTACCAAAGACTTGGATGTTTTAAATAGAAATCAATTCATTCTCATAGTGTTTTGATATTTCTCTATATAATACAAATAAATGCAATTGCATTCAGTTAAAGAAAAAACATTTGACAGTATTATGAATGCTACTGTAAATTTGGTTCAAAAGTTCAACATTAAAGTTAAAAATACTTTTATTTTTATATTTTGCTTAAATAATAACCCAAATTTTGATGGAACATATTGTTAAAGCAGTGCTATTTGCAAATTATAAAGCTTTGCAGTAAGGATGCTCTTGGAATTAATTTTGGAAGATATGATATAATTCACAATTATTCCCCAAAGCTACAATATCCTACCTATATAAATGGGTCCTAAAGTTGTCAAAATTCCCTCTCTTTCTCTTCCTCTCACAATTTTTAATTGGACAATATCATAATCTGTATAAGAATGGAATAAAATGGGAAAGTTCTATGATTTTATAGTAATTTGACGATAGAAAGTTAAGAATCATCAAGGAACAAATTTAAAAACGTATTTGTGGGGTGCCTGGGTGGCTCAGTTGGTTAAGCATCCGACTTCGGCTCAGGTCATGATCTCACTATTTGTGAGTTCGAGCCCCACTGTCAGGCTCTGTGCTGACAGCTAGCTCAGAGCCTGGAGCGTGTTTCAGGTTCTGTATCTCTCTCTCTCTCTCTGACCCTCCCCTGCTCATGCACTCTCTCTCTCTCTCTCTCAGAAATAAATAAAAGATTTTAAAAAATTTAAAAACGTATTTGCCTCGTTTGCCAAAGAAATTCCTCTAAACAAAGAAAAAAGTACATGTGAACATATTTCAGATATTCAGATGTTTCATTTAAATTAAAAAGGTAATATTTATGGTAACCTCCACTTAACTGCATATTCTCTGAATTTAACAGAAACTTTAATTATAGTATATTTTTTCAATGAAGATACTATAAAATATTTACAAAATATATAAAATAAAATATAATTCACACATGAGTGAATTGACTATTCACAATTTTATTTTATTTTATCTTTTAATGTTTTTTTTTTATTTATTTCTAGGAGAGAGAGAGAGAGAGAGAGAGACAGCATGAGCAAGGGAGGCTCAGATAGAGAGGGAGTCACAGACTGAAACAGGCTCCAGGCTCTGAGCTGGCAGTCAGCACAGAGCCCGACGCGGGGCTCTAACCCACGTACCGCGAGATCATGCCCTAAGCGAAAGTCGGACGCTCAACCGACTAAGCCACCCAGGCGCCCCTGACTATTCACAATTTTAAATGTCTTACTCAAAAAATTTGACTTTCAAGATTGTTGATTTTATGAAAAAACTAAGACTTATTACAGACTATAATATTTTTTATTGAGGTATATTTGACATACATTATTATATTAGTTTCAGGTGTACAACAGAGAGTCAACATTTATACACATCATGAAATGATCACCATGAAAGCCTAGCTATCTTCTATCATCATAAGAATTTATCACAATAGTATTGACTATATTCCATATGCCATAGATATTGTATTCTTTATTTTTAGAAAAGGGTGGCATTGTATTAGAGATAGGGGACACTTGAAAAACTGAGAAAAGTGTGAATATGCACCACGTAAAGTTATTTTGCTCATGTTAATTTTTAATGTTTACATACTCAATCTGAGGGTTTTTTAAATCATTCTTTAAAGTACAAAAATATGTTATTTTGATTTTTTTAGAAGTAACTTAAATATGGGATTTGAATAAAATATTTGGTTTTACCAGTACAATAAAACCAATGCACTGGTCAAGAAACATTCCAAGAATTGCATAATTGTAATTATTTTTAGCAAATTTGACTCTCAGTCATGTTCTGGTTTGGATGACAAATTACATGGTATCCTTACCTACACGATCACTAAAATAAGTCCACCAGCTCCCACTTATTTATTCCAATTAGGTTTAATCAACAAAATGAGTTTGATTTTTGTGGCTTGGTTCTGAGGACTGTTGAGGCAAAAACTGGCTTCAGAAATCTGGTCCCTGGGTGACATACTTTAATTGTGCTAGACTTTTGGTATCAGTTTGGAATCACCCCCATCTCATCATATTCCTAAATGATTTTCTTCAAATGAAGGGAAGTCAATTGGCATTTTCTGACACTGGTACACTTCAAAAACACCAGATAAAGTAGTCTTTACTACACAAAGACCCTAAAATGGAGGGCTTTATTTCATTATACAGGCAGCCCTCACTTTGCACAGTAATGTGAGAGCATAAAAATGAATGTACAAACTAAAACCAGGCAAAGCAATCTTAAATCACTAGTGGGAAAAATTACAATTGCACCATGACCTATAAAATCTGTTTTCAAACCCTTGAAAACTCTTAGTGTCAGTTATAAATGCACAGGGACAGGAAAATATATAAATAATGTTGATTTTGCTCACTATAACTTATTGAGACTTAAAGTGTTTTATCTTGGGGTGCCTGGGTGGCTTAGTCGGTTGAGCGTCCGACTTTCGCTTAGGTCATGATCTCGCGGTTCGTGGGCTCGAGCCCTGCGTCGGGCTCTGTGCTGACTGCCAGCTCAGAGCCTGGAGCCTGTTTCAATCTGTGACTCCCTCTCTCTCTGACCCTCCCCTGCTCATGCTGTCTCTCTCTCTCTCTCTCTCTCCGAGAAATAAATAAAACATTAAAAAAAAAAAGTGTTTTATCTTGGTAAAAAAAAAATTATCAAGAGTAGTTTGAAGAGTGTTTGCCTTTTCAACTCAGAATTTACCATGTGGAATGAACATCTTCTCCATGCCTCAGTGAATTTGCATAATTCTTTCTAAGTTTGGATCGGATTTCAACATTTTATCCTTTGCACTTCCAATGTTGTGGAATATCTCAGAAACATATTTCTGCTAGTGTCACATTCCTCTAGGACATCTTATCCCTGCTTGCCATCATCACTTTCTTCTTTGGGGTCAATATGTTTGTCTTCACTGAGTTCTTCTGGATGTGTATTTAGAATCTCTAAAACAGTCGTAGTGTCAACATTTGCATACACAGCTATTTCTTCTATACCTCAATTCACACTGAATTCAAATTTCACTTCTAGTATTCAAACATTACCCCTTTTTAGCTGCACTTTCATCTTTGTTGTCCATCCCAAAAAGACTTCAAGAACAGACTCATTTATAGATTGTAGATAGTTTGACATTACCAGGCGAAATGTGGAGATGGGCCTTGTTGGACTAAACTTTATTCGACTTAAAAGAAAAAAGATTCACAGATTTTTGTGAAAAAAAATTGAGAATTTCTACATCAGAAAAAATAAGACAATGTGCGAAAACAGAAGGAAGCTCCAGCAAAGTCATGGTTCATTCATTTGAACCATGTATAGAGCTGGCGAGCTAATTCTGGAAAGCATGCCACCTTTGTGTGAGTTTTTCACAAATCAAAATCAGGCAGGGTAAAACTGCTGAGGCGACTCAGCTATTGTTTAATTACAATGAATGATTCGTTTCTCTCCAGGTGACTTCAGAAGGCAAATTTGAAGTCCAGGGCAGTCTGTCAATCCACTAGAGTTTTCTTGGTTTCTTTTCCCTTCTTCCTTTCTCCCTAAAGAAGTAATTCAGTGACAACTCAAGTTGCTGAACTCAGCAGTTAACATGTTGAAGAACATCCAGGACTAGCATTTTATATATGTCTAAGCTTCATAACCAGTATCTAACATAGAGGGAGAAAAATGAATGAAGAGGAAATATAAAAAGAGCAAGAAGAGTAACATCCTCCAAGAAAACTGCCAAAGATAGCATATCGAATTCATCTCTCTGGACATTTTGTTCATTTTCTTTCCTTTCCACAAAGGTATCTTCTCCCCACATTCAGTTAAAAGAAAGAAAAAAACAGCCATGAAGACATAAGAATTGTGATCCCATTCAATATCATCATCCAGGTGGATAAAGTACTATTGGAAAAAAGAACTCAGAGGATATTTCCACAACCTACAAGCTTTAAATTGTAATTGGTGTTTCTTCCCTCCTTAGTGCTTTCTGATCTATCTACCTTTTTATCAGAAATAAGTCTTCAGCATAACAATCTTTTGAAGTCCCTAGCTCATTATCAGTTCTCTATTTTTCAATTAATCTAAAACGAGATGTTTTATATTCAGCTTTAATAAAATGTTTCTTAATCCTTGCTGGAAGATTCTCTCTCTCTCAGTCATGTGCTAAAAACACATTCTTTGGTAATATTTATCAAGAAAATAAAGCACATAATAGGTAAGAATACAGTCTTGTCATAAATTCCTTGATTCAAGGAAAATACTAAAAAAATAGTTTCTTCCTAATTCAGCAACTTCCAACTAGCCAACATTACAATTTTACTGCATGGCTACTTTAACTCGTGTTAGAATCCTGTGACAGAAATTTGTCTTAAACAATCTGCATTCTATAGTCACTGTTAAAAATCTAAGTCCATTTCTATCAAAAGCTTCGCTTCTTCTTATGCTCTGGAGTTCTTCTATCTTGCCTTCTGATAGACTCTACTTCAACAACTCTCTTGTATAGACTGGCTCACCAATTTCTACTTCTCTAATTGGTCATTTCATTAGCATAAAAGTCTATACTGTCTTCCAGCCGAAAGAAACACCTTCCATAACCCCACACTATCTGTAAACTACTGGTTTATATTCTTGTTTTCTATGGTGCATGAAAATGACACAAAAGAACATTCTATATGGAGGTCCACTTTAAGTTTCTCATACTTTCTTTTTTGAAATTAAAGTCCTTATTGTTTTATTAAGCCAGGAAAAAAAGAATGGGTGAGCAAAGTTTAGATTTGTTAGAGGAGCAACAAGAATTGTCTTCTACATGCTCTAATAGGTAATGAATGTTTCTGAATATTCCATGTATGTTTGAAAAGAAATGTTTATTGTCCTTTTTGAGGATATATCTATGCATACACATGTGATATATTCATACAGAAGCCTTGCTTTATGTATTTTGTAACTATGTACACAGAAAAGTTCATGACTGTCATATCACCTTGCTGTACTGCTATGAAATATTTCCCTTTGCCCCACATAAGTCATTCACTTTGAATTCTATTTTGTCTGATAAAAACATTTCTTCACCTCCTTGCTTTTGATTAATATTTGCTGGTAATACATAATTCTATCCTTTTGCATTCAATCCTTTTTATGTATTTTAATTTTAAGCATGGTTCTTGTGGAGCAGGTGAATTTTGGTTTGGGAATTTTAACACATTCTAAGAATATCTGTATTTTAATAGTGGAGTTCGTTCATTAATACTTTTATGTTAATGAGTGCTTAAAGGCATTCTGGCCATTTTACTTTTCATTATTTTTAAAATCTATTTCCTTTGTCTCTCACTCTTTATTTGACTGGTCCAGTAGTGTTCTGCCATTGTTCATGTCCTGTTATTTGGAAGTTACATACCCTTTTACTTGTTTCTATTACTGGTAATTCTTAATATTTAGTACATAGAGTCTAATTCCTTGAATACATCAGAAGCTGCAACATAGCACCTTGGAACATCTGATATTTTAATATTTTTTTACATTATCTTAAAAAAATATTTAGTCTTAATTATAAGTTTAGTTGTTTCTTAACATAGCACTGACTCTTTATACCAAAATCTTATCTAGTGTGGATTTTTTAAATTAAATTTTACCGAGGACATCTTCAACTAAAACATATTTAGGGTGCCTGGGTGGCTCAGTCACTTACTCAACTGATTTCAGCTCAAGTCATGATCTCTCGGTTCATGAGTTTGAGTCCCACATCAGGTGAACACAAGTTCCCCTTTGGGTGAGCTCTGCTTTGGGTGAGTTCTCCTCCTCTATCTCTATCTCTCTCTTCCCTCACTCACTTGCATTCTCTCTCTCTCTCCCCCCTCAATCAATCAACAGTAACCTGTTAAAGAAAACATATTTAAAAAGCTCATATGCACGAAACTTTCTGAGACTCTTTTTGTTCTAAAATATGCCTATTATTCCCTCACTCTTAAAGCAACTGTACATTTCGAATTATTTTTCTTAAGATAGTTGAAGATAAACAGTTTGCAGACGCCAATTTTATTTCCTTCTTGATAACTATTTTAAAATATTTTTTAAAATAGCTTTAGATTAACAAAAATTGTGGAGATAATACAGAGAGTTCCCAGTTCCAGTTTCCCTTATGTCTAGAGTTTACCTAAATCACTGCATGGTACTGATACTTTGTGTCCATTTTGTTTAGCCAAGCAGGCTGCAATGAACCTAAACCGGCACTACCCTCCTCAAATAGGCATGCACCCTAGAGAGCAGCCCACAGAGGGTCACCAGCAACCTAACTTTCTAACATGATTTCTCCGACACCTCTTGTAATTAAGTCTTCCCTGCCTCCAGCACTTTCCCCTTAGGGCCCTTAGATAAGATCCCTACATGCCTTATTATAACCAGTTCTTTTAGTTTGAAATGACCAATCTGGTCTTAGCCTGAGAACCGCAAAGCACTCCACCCATAGACTCCAAGAAAGGCATGTGCCCCAGATCCAGCCTCTATACCTGCACTCTGCCTTGCTTGACCTCCTCATGTAGCCTCTCAAGACACAGCATGTACTTTGTCCAGGACCTGTGAGTAATAAACTTCTCTATTTCCTTTGTGATCTGTTATTGAACTGCTCAACATTCAACACGCTGCATTCCACTTAACAAGTGTTAATATGACAAATTCATAACACATTATAAATATCTTACACTAGTATGGTACTGTTATCACAATTAATGAACATTTTATTGACTAAAGTCTGAATTTTATTCCGATTTCTTTAGTTTTTACCCAATGTCCTTTTTCTGTGCCAAAGTTCTATCCACATTATATTAGCTTTCATGTCTCCTTAGGCTCTTCTTGGCTGTGACAATTTTCCAGACTTCCCTTATTTTTGATGCCTTTGATAGTTTTGAGGAATAGTTAGGTAGTTTTTAGAATGTTTCTCAATTGAGGTTCGTCTAGTATTTTTATCATGATCAGTCTGGGGACAGGAGTTTCGGGGAGGAAGACCAGAGAGGTGCAGTGCTATACTCATCACATCACAGCAAGGATATATATGATCCATCAGCATGACTTATCACTGCTGATGTTGACCTTCAACACTGGACTGAATTAAAGTCTCTCAGATTTTTCCACTGTAAACTTCCTGTTATAATTTTCCATTCTTATGTGCTCCTCAGAAGGAAATCTGCAGCACATTTTAGGGAATGGGTAGCTATGCTCCATTTCCTAGAGTTCGGACTACATACATTCATTTCTTGGGATTCTTCTGGGAAGGCGCATTGTCTATTCATTCCCATTTACTTTATTTATTTGTTTGTTTGTTTGGACACATGAATATTTATTTTATGCTTTGGGTTGTAATCCAAAACTTACTTAAAGGCATTCCTCAGAAATATTGTTGGTTTGGTTCTAAGACCACTGCAATAAAGGTAATCAAATAAACGTTTTAGTTCCCTAGTACATATGAAAGTAATGTTTATACCATACTGTAGTCTCTTACATGTATAATAGCCTTATCCCTAAAACAATGTATATACCTTAATTTAAAAATACCTGACTGTTAACTAAAAAATGCTAACCGTCATCTGAGTCTTCAGGAAGTCACAATCACTGACTGATCACAGATTACCATGATAAATATACGGACAACAAAAAAAGTTTGAAAGTTTGAAACATTGCAAGAATTACCAAAATGTGATAAAGATACGGAGTGAGCAAATGCTACTGGAAAAGTTAACGGTATTTATAGACTTGCTTGATGCAGTTTTGCCACAAACCTTCAATTTGTTTAAAAAAAAAAAAGAAAGAAAAGAAAAAGAAAAAAAGAAAAGCAGCAATATCTGCAAAGCACAATAAAACAAAGCATGATGAAATTAGGTATACTTGTATTCATTTTATTGTTCTTTTTTTTTTTTTTTTTTTTTTCCAGCTTTGGCCTCTGTGAGCTCTTTCAGTTAGCAACTGTGTCTCTTTGACATGTACCCATCATTTGTGGGTTTTGTTGTCTGTTCATTTGTTTTTAAGTGTGCACTCTCCCTTACTTTCCGGTACTACAAAATTCTCCAGACGCATATGTTTCCTGCCTTAGTCCTAGAATCAACCATTTCTCCAAGACTTGGCTCCTTCTTACTGGGGATTGGTATCAGAAATCAAGCTCTGGGAGCACTGGGGTGGTTCAGACAGTTAAGTGCCCGGCTTCAGCCCAGGTCATGATCTGTGGTTGGTGAATTCGAGCCCCGTATCAGGCTCAGTGCTGACAGCTCAGAGCCTGGAGTTTGCTTCAGAGTCTGTGTCTCTCTCTCTCTCTGCTCCTCTCTGGCTCACGCTCTTCTCTCTCTCTCAAAAATAAATAAACATTTAAAAGAATTTTTTCTTTAGAAAAAAAAAAGAAACAAAAAGAAGTCAAGGTCTGTATGCTAAACACAAGCTTCTAGGCCCTTTCATCTGACAGAGCAAGGAAATATGTGTGTGCATATTAACCCATGTATAAACATATCTCTGTATGTAACTATCTGTAACTATACTTAGCTAAACCTGAGTTCATACTGAAATATTCAAGTCTAATGCATAACACATGAAAGTTCAAATCCTTCAACAGCAAGAAATCTGCCCCCCACCATCCATTTACTTACTTGTTTAATTCCAGTATGTGTATGTGTGTGTGTGTATTGCTTAACAGTTTCATTCAATTATACATATATATATATAACATATATATATATATAACAGTTTCAGAACTGATAATCCGGGCTCTGATGGGAAACTATTTTATCAACCAGAGTACAGTCTTATATACAGCTGTTTCTTAACGTTAATCTTACAGATTCCACTTCATTTTAAAGTTAATTAGGAGAACAGGGATTCCTGGGTGGCTCAGTTGGTTAAGCGTCCAACTTTGGCTCAGGTCGTGATCTCACGGTTCATGGGTTCGAGCCCCGTGTCGGGCTCTGTGCTGACAGCTAGCTCAGAGCCTGGAGCCTGTTTCGGATTCTGTGTCTCCCTCTCTCTCTGCCCCTCTCCTGCTCACACTGTCTCTGTCTCTCTCTCTCTCAGAAATAAATAAAAACATTAAAAAAATAAATATAGTTAATTAGAACACATCCACCACACCTTTTAGTGAGGCTGTTTATACACTTATATTAGAGTTAGACGATCTTGTCACATTCTGCATATTATTCCGGGAGCCTCCAATCTTTTAAAAAATCTGCATACATATAAGTTCACTCTTAGTGCTGAAAAGTTCTATAGATTTTGAAAAATGCAGTGTCAAATATCTACCATTATAGTATCACACACAATTGTTTTACATCCCCGCAACTATCCTGTGTTTCCAGGATACTATCCAGCCAACTCCCAAGCCACATGGGAACCACTGATCTTTGTATCGATGCTATCTTTTGCTTTTTCCAAAAGATCATGTCATAGGAATCATACAATATATAGCCCCTGCAGACTATCTTTTTTTCACTTGGGAATAATGCATTTAAGATTTATCCATTTATGTGGTGCCTGGGTGGCTCAGTCTGTTAAGTGCCTGACTTTAGCTTAGATCATGACCTCCTGGTTCATGAGTTCAAGCCCCTGACGGGCTCTGTGCTGACAGCTCAGAGCCTGGAGTCTGCTTCCGATTCTGTGTCTCCCTCTCTCTCTGTCTCTCCCCCTCCTCTCAAGAATAAATAAACACATTTTTAAAAAACTGAAGAAGGGAGGAAAATAGTGGGGGGGAGGGGGAGGAGGAGAGGGAGGGAGGCAAACCATGAGAGACTCTTGAATGCTGAGAACAAACTGAGGACTGATGGGGGTGGGGAGGTGGGGAAGGGGTGTGATGGTCATGGAGGAAGGCACTTGTGGGGATGAGCACTGGGTGTTATATGGAAACCAACTTGACAATAAACTATTAAAAAAAGAAAGAAAAAAATTTTAAAAACTGCATTGTAAGATTCATCCACTTATTTTAATAGCCTGATAGCTGATTTCTTTTTTCTATGGAATAATAGTCCATTGCATGGATGTACCACAGTTAGCTTAGCCATTCATCTATTAAAAGGCATCATGGTTGTTTCCTGGTTTTGATGATTATGAATAAAACTCTATAATCACTCATGTGTAGGTGTTTGTGTGGATATAAGTTTTCAAATCAGTTGGGTAAATAACTAGTAATGTGATTGCTAGATTACATGATAAAATTTAGGTTTATAAACTGCCAGAATGCCTCCTAATGTGAATTTTTAGTTTTATAAGATATTGTCAAACTATTTTTTCTTTCTTTCTTTCCTTCTTCTTCTTCTTTTTTTTTTTTTTTTTTTTGGTCAAACTGTTTTCAAAAGTGTTTTTCCAAGTTTGCATTCTCAGAATCAAGGAATGGAAGTTTTGTTACTCTGCCTGTGTGCCAGTAGTTATTATTGTAGGCTTTCATACCTTAGCCATTCCAATAGGTATACAGTGATATCTAGTCACTGATTTAATTTACAATTACCTAAGTATAAACTAAGTTGAGTATCCTTTGATATATTTATTTGCTGTTTATCTTCTTTGGTGTAACATCTGTTTAGATCTTTAGTCCGTTTTTAACTGTTTTTTTTTCCTTTCCTAATATTTTGTTTCTATGTTTGTTTTGGGGTTTTTTTTTGGCGGGGGGAGAGGTGGGGACAGAGAGTAAGAAAGAGAGGAAAAGAGTATGAATCTTAAGCAGGCTCCATGCCCCACATGGACCCCAACACGGAGCTTGATTTCACAACTGAGATCATGACCTGAGCCGAAATCAAGAATTGGGTATTTAACCAAATGAACCACCCAGGTGTCCCCTTAGTGGTTAAGTTTTAACATCAATTTTTCTTTTGTGGACTGTGCTTTGGATATTATATTCAAAAATTTATCACTAATGCCAAGTCATGTAAAGTTTTCTCCTGTATTTTCTTCTACGTTTTGTAGTTTTGTGCCATACATTGAGATCTATGTTCTTTCTGAGTTAATAATTTTTGTGAAAAATGTAAGGTGTATGTGTAGACGGCCTTTTTAAAAAAAAAAAACATTTAGATACAGTATTTGCCCAGCACCATTTGTTGAAAAGATTATCCTTTCTCTATCAAATACCCTTTCCTCCATTTTCAAAGATCAGTTGTTTATACATGTATGAGTATATTTCTGGGTTCTAAGTCCTACTCTATCGGCCTATGTGTCCAATCCTACTGTACCATGATTACTATAGCTTTATAGTAACTTCTGGAAAAGGGAAGCCAGAGTTTTCCAATCTGTTCTTCTCCAAGGCTGGATTGCCTATTTTTAGTCCTTTGCTTTTCCTTATAAACTTTAGAATTAGCTTGTCAATATGTACAAAACAGCTTGCTGGGATTCTAACTGGGGTTATATTGACACTGTAGCAATTCATGCATATTTCAAGTACCTCATAAAAAAGTATTCCCAAACTCTCCATCTTGTCTCTATGAGATTTCTGTCATTTGTTTCCCTTATCTGCATGCTACAATTATCTAATACATTAATAAAAAATCTTTTAGATAAAATGAGGGGAAAAAAATAAGAGCTTTGTTCTATCACCATTTATTATTTTTCTGATGCTCTAATGTAAATTCAAATTTCTAACCTATGTAATTTTCCTCCTCCCTGAAGAATTATGTTTTATTTGTTTGTCTTGTAGAGTGATTCTGCTGGCAATAAATTTAAATTTTTATTTGACAAAATCTTTATTTCCCCACTTCTAAGGGATAATTGGACATGGAATTCTAGGTTGGTAGATATTTTCTTTCAACATTTTAAATATTCCACACTATTGTGTTCTAGTTTCTGTTTTCTCGTTAGAAGTCTTCTGAAATTATTATTTTTGTTTCTCTATATGTGAATCTTTTCATCTCACTTCTTTCAAGATTTTTGATATGTTCGTTTTTTCTTCACTCTGACTACAATATAACCACATTTCAATTTTTTTTTTATTCATCCTTATTTGTGTTCCTGGACTTTTCTGTATCTATGCTTTGGTGTCTATCTTTAGTTTTGGAAAACTGTCAGCCATTACTACTTGAAATATTGTTTCTGCTCCATTCTCTATTTTTCTTCTTCCTCTGGTATTTTATTGGATATTCTGTCCTGCTGTCTATATTTTTCAGTTCAGTTGTGGAGAGATTATGATGATCTTTGGGTGATGTCATTTTCCTTGATTATTCATGTCCCCTAAAGTTTTGTATCACCCTTTATGCTTTTGAAGTAGCCATTAACTCTTCTATTCTTTATTAGCTGGTGTCAGGTGAGAGATAGTTTTTGTTGGCGCTGCCTATTTTCTGGGGCTTTCTCTGATCTTGTATAAATACAACAGCTCCACATTTCTTGCTCCCACTTGTTGAAGAGTTCTTAAGGTTGTACATCTCTCAGTCTCACAATGCAGCAAGCCAGCTGTTGGTAACTTCTCTTTCCCACCCCTAAAGGCGGTGCTACAGCTTAAGGCTATGGTTTTGTTTTCTGTATGCATTCCTTGCCTATCGGAATTCTCACTGCTGCCCTTGAAGGCATGCACAAAGAGTTGGCCACAGAGAACAGGGAGTTAAGGGTTGGCCTTGGGGCACTGGGTTTACTGTCGGCCAGTTGGGAAGATCCCCTGATGAGGTCTTGCCTGGAGCTCATAAGGGGCCTTCTTGCTGAAGTCTAGAATGTAGTCAGCAAGAAATGGCTGCCATTTGATGTTCTTATTTGCCTCTTTCCCAATCTGTTCCCTTCCCCCAAGTTACTGAGTTCTGGTTTCAACAGTCTGGGGAATTAACAGGCTTCTTTAATAGTGTCACTTAACAATGGGAAAAGCCAGGTACTCACCTACCACTCTCCGTTTTTCCCTACAGGAGGGGTCCCCCACTCCTTTTTCTAAGCTGTGCTGCCTTGCAGAGAGGGGTAATGCTGGCAAAATTCCTCTTGCCCAGTCTAATATGTTGGGTCTTCTCCTTCTCTTCCTTTTCTTCCTTCTCCTCCTCCTCCTCCTCTTTCTTCTTCTCCTTCTTCTCCCCCTTCTTCAATGGAGTCCTAAAATTCTCCTCTAGAAACCTGAACTTATACAAACACTCTTAAATCTGTGGGCATCTGTTCAAGTCAGGATTTCCAGTGGTCATGGCCAAAAAGGGATTAAAGCTGATTTGCTGGATTCTGCTTGTTCCATAGTCCACACCAACACGTGTCTGCCTACTACCCAATGCACAGGTAGGTGATACTCCTCACATGTCCCTTGGCATATGGTGCTGGATCCAACTCTCACATAGCAATTTTTGTTGAAGGATAGATAAATTTTAGATGCTAAGAGGAATAAAAACAAGGCATATCTTATAGTACTATGATGTTGATATTACTCCTAGAACCAATTTTGTTGGTTGTATATTATCTGTAATCATTTACTATAATGTAAATCTTTCTAATTTGAGGTACAAAGATTTTAAATTCAAAATATTTGCAGCAAGGTTTCTAAATAAGTAGTAGCTGCTAACCATTACCTTATGTATAGATAGACTCATCCCCACAAACTCAGGAAGAGTGGTCACTGAGTATGGTAGCATACCCAGAATCAAAATCACTTTACATATACCTCTTATCCAGATTATTGTTTAGATTTCACAACTCCCAGACTAAACCCATGTATTTCAGAGAGGCTGATACTACTTCCATCTATAACTGTGAATTCTGATAGACTTTATCCAACTGTCATCTACTATTTCCCTGGACATAGTCATTGGATCAGCATCAACTTAACAGCAAGATTCTATTTTGGTATGCTGGTCATTAAGAAGGAAACATGTAACTCAGACTGCCACTGGAAACTTCTCTAATCACCAAGGTAACTAGATTTAGTATGAATCTCTTACTGTAGAAAACAGAGTACTGAGACTGTAAGAAACTGGTCTTTCATGATTCTGGAGCTACTGAATCAAACAAATCTAAACCTGCCTTAACTCTGGAATTCTTGGTACTCTATTTTATATAGAGATATATAAAATGAGAAACTGGCTCACATGATTATGGAGGCTGAGAAATCCCAAGATCTGCAAACAGCAAACACAGGAGACCTGATGGTATGACCCAGTATGATCCAGCATGATCTAAAGGCCTGAGAAGCAGGAATGCTGATGCAGTAAACTCTAGTTTGACTTCAAAGGTCTGGGAACTGGGAGAGCCAATGGTGTAAGTTCCAACCTGAGTTGGAGTCTGAAGGCAGGAGAAGACTGATGTTCCAGCTCAAAGCCCATCAGGCAAAGAGAGTGAATTCTTCTTTACTCCACTTTTTGTTCTCTTCAGGCCTTTAATAAATTAGATGATGCTCACCCACAATGGGGAGTGGAAGGAGACCAATTTACTTTACTCAGTCTTCCAATTCGAATATCAACCTTGGAGTGCCCAAGTGGTTGACTGGTTAAGTGTCTAAATTCAGGTGAAGTCATGATCTCATGGTTCTTGAGTTCGAGTTCTGCGTTGGGCTCCGTGCTGACAGCTTAGAGCCTGGAGCCTGCTTTGGATTCTGGCTCCTTCTCTCTCTGCCCCTCCCCCACTCACACTCTGTGTCTCTCAAAATTAAATGAACATTTAAAAAACTAAAAAACAAACAAATGTCAACCTCATTCAGAAACACTCTCACAGACACACTCAGAGTAATGTCGATCCAAATATCTACATGCCACTTGGCCCAGTCAAGTTGATACATGAAATTAAATTCACAGCCAGGTTAGGTTGAATTGTCACTACTTCCAACATGAAGCATTTTAGCTAATATATCAGGGTTGTTATCTCTGAAGGATGCAGCATTTCTTAACCAGTTGATGTTTTAAGCCCAGCATGATTGTGTTTTTAATAATTTAACATTTATTTCATCTTATCTAAATTATTTCATTTTATTTTGAATGTGATACCTATAAAATTACCTCTTTCATCTTGCAGCCAATAATTAACTATTAGAGGAGTTTAATAACAGTAAAACAAACATTTCTGTAAGAATTATTAAGGAATAAACGAGAAAGAGAGTGAACCAAAGTGTTCTGAGGACCCTAGGAAAACATATCATAGGGGCAATGGGAAAACAAGATCACGTTATTCCTCTTTCACCATTCCTCTGAGTGTAGTGGTGGTGCTGGTGGTGCAATGGTGTGTGTGTGTGTGTGTGTGTATTCATGTGCATGCATGTGCAGACATCGGTGTGTAAGTGGATCATTCTAAAGCTAAAATTCACATCAATTGGTATTTTGCACAACCAATACTCTATATGGATTTTCTTACATTGTGGTTAGGTGCAAGACTTTGGGCCTCCCTATGATATAATCACAGCTAACTGTAAGTTTCTCATTTATAGTTATACACAGCCTAGTTTATATGTTACTTTTTCAAATTCCAATTAAATGAATAGATCTAAAACTGTGTATTAATATCTGGGGAAGTTTTTGAGAATGAATGTAACTCAGTTTGAACTCTATTCCTACTTTATGAAAGATTAAGCCATGTTCTATCAAGGCCTTACAGAGAGAAATGAGTGGAATCAAAGGGTAGTTACCAACTTATTAAAATGGGATTATTTCAATTAATTAGATGTTTATAAGAATTTGTGTAGACAGCAAGCAGATTTATTCATGTTTTCTTACATTAGGTAACAGCCACTGTAGCCAGGCCCTTGCTACCAGTAGACAGAATACAAGTGCAGTTAGAGGTGTGTTCTCAGCAGTTTTGAAAAGTAACTCACCCTGAAATGACTTATTAGCTCATTAACACTTCAAGGTGGAATAGTTTTCAGATTAACTAGCTTCATCGAGCACAGAATGGGTGAAAGCACAAATGCATCTGTTCTAAAACAAAATTTCCTTCCATATTCCAAAGCTGATACATGTTCATTTGAGGATATTAAGTAACATACAAAAATTAAAGAAACAGAAGTCATCTATCAGCTCATACCTAATATTACCACTATTAACATTTGGGTGAATATATTCACTCTTTATTTATCTGTATAAAATAGAGGTAATTTAAATTTTAATGCCACTACTTAGGGGTGCATATATTTGACTTTATTTCTTTATAACTGGACTTGTTCACAAATCTTCCTTTTCATATTTGCAGTGGAAAACAGGTAAGTTTTCCATATTAAAATGATCAAAACCCTTTTTTGTTTAATTTAATCATGTCTGTATTAGCTCATTCTCATTTCAAAGTTTCAACCTATTCCTCTTTTTTTTTGTTTTTGTTTTTGTTTTTGTTTTTCTTCCTTTCTCTCCACAGTGTGATGGTGCTATGGTCTGGATGTTTGTTTCCCTCAAAATTCATATGTTGAAGCCTAGTCCCCAATGTGATAGTATTGGTGGGGGGAGTCTTTGGGGAGGTGATTAGATCATGAAGGCCGACGCCTTATAAAAGAGACCCCACAGGGTTCTCTAGCCTCTATCACCTATCACTAAAAGTCTGCAGTCCTGACCATGCTGTTACCCGGATTGCAGACTTGCAGCCACCAGAACCGTGAGAAATAAATTTCTGCTGTATATAAACCACTTGGTCTGTGGGACTTTGTTAGAACAACCTGAGAAGACTAAAACAGATGGCATGGTGGAGAGGCCCCAGCTTGCACACACACGGTCCTTAGCTGAGGCGTCTCAACAGACATAGTATTTGAACACGCGCGTGCTCCTGATGCATCTGCTGCTGATATTCGTTTGTCACAGGTGCACATGGTAGTTTCCCCTGCAGAGCTCCCTGGTATCTGTCCAGTTGCTGACTAGGTTGTCACCTTGGCCTGTGCTTCAACTCGCATTCAGGTCTCAGTTTGAGCAGTCCACTCTGCTCAAAGATACACATGACTTCCCTGACAAATGGGACACCTAAGTATTTTCTGCATCCTCCCCTCTCCCACAATGGGGTACATGGTAACTACTTAACTCCTCCATTCCCGAAGTTTTCAAATTCTTCTAGTAACATACCTCCTAACTTTGTGAATCTTTCTAGTCTGACTCTGGGCTCAGTGATGTGACTTCCTTTGGCCATTAGAATGTTAGCAAATTTGGCTCAAGCAGAGGTTGGAAATATACTTATGGGATGGGGCCTGTCCTCTCTGTTGGAGCACTTGCTGATACCACTATGTGAATAAGTCCAAGCTATTCTGCTGGAAGATATGGAGCCATGTTGAAAGACTACAGCTGTCGCAGACAAGGGCCAGTCAACTGTCAGACATGGAAGTGAGGCCAACTGAGAACAGCAAGCACCCACCAATCATCTGCCAACTGATTGCAGAACTAGCAGATGTTTCCAGAAGAAAAAGCAAATCTGGTTGGGACCAGACCAAACTGTTGACTCACAGGATCAAAAGGTAAATAAATGGTTGTTGCTGTTGTTTTTTATTTGTTTGTTTTCAACAGGATAAACTTATTTATTTTCTAAGTTGTTCTTTCTTTATTTTTTAATAGTTTATTGTCAAGTTGGTTTCCATATAACACCCAGTGCTCATCCCCACAAGTGCCCTCCTCCATGCCCATCACACCGCTTCCCTTCTCCCCCACCCCCATCAGCCCTCAGTTTGTTCTCAGCCTTCAAGAGTCTCTCATGGTTTGCCTCCCTCCTTCTCCCCAACTATTTTTCCCCTTCTTCTCCCCCATGGTCCTCCGTTAAGTTCCTCTTAATCCACCTATACGTGCAAACATATGGTATCTGTCCTTCTCTGCCTGACTTATTTTGCTCAGCATAACACCCTCAAGCTCCATCCACATTGCTACAAGTAGCCAGATTTCATTCTTTCTCATTGCCATGTAGTATTTCATTGGATAGATAAACCACATCTTCTTGACCCATTTGTCTTGACCCATTGACACTTAGGCTCTTTCCATTATTTGGCTATTGTTGAAAGTGCTGCTATGACCATTGGGGTACATGTGCTCCTATGCATCAGTACTTCTGTATCCCTTGGGCAAATTCCTAGCAGTGCTATTGCTGGGTCATAGGGGAATTCTATTGTTAATTTTCAGTAGAAAAGATTTCTATCCCTCACTGCCATTCATGCCTGTAGGTTTTGTCTTTGTCAGTTTGGGCTGCTATAACAAACCACCATAGACTGGATGGCTTAAACAAAAGAAACATTCCTCTGGGTTTTGGAGTGTGGGAAGTCCAAGATGGTGGCATGGTTGGGTTCTGCTGATGGTCCTGTAACTGGTTTTGCAGGTGGTTGCCTTCTTGCTGCATCCCCACAAAGAGGAAGCAAGCTATCTCTGGTCTCTTCTTTTAAGAGCGTTCATCCCATCGTGAAGGCCATATCCTCATAATATAATTACCTCCCAGAGGTCCCATCTTCAACATCATCATTTTGGGGATTAGGGTTTCAACATATGAATTATGAAAAGACACAAATATTAAGTCCAGAGGATAATTCAAACCCAGAAGGCAGACCAGGATTCAATCATGTGTATGCATCTACACTGTCTTGATGTCCTTTTTTATTCTGATTATTTTCCTCTTTCTTGCCTTTAGGTGGTTGAATCATATTTCTTTTTGTAGCATAAGAAATATCTATCTTAGACAAGCTGTATTTCATAGAGGTGAATGGCATGTACTCTGGAGTTAAACTGCCTAAATTAAAATACCGACTCTCCTACTTACCAGTTTTGTATAATCCTCTTTAAGTTAACTAACCTGCCTGTGCCTCAGTTTTCTTACCTACAAAATAGCAGTAATAATATAGCATCTACTTCACAATTCAACAACTTAAAATATGAAAAATACTTGCAGTAGTTAACTTCACCCAGTGCAGAGCATTATAATTTTATGTCTTACCATGCATCCATCCCTGTTCAGTGATTTTTCTCAGGTCTGAGTCCTCAAGGCTCTGGATTATGGTCTTCCAACTTAACAACTCATAGGAAAACTCATACAAAAATTTTCTACCTTAACCCTTAAGTTCTTACATGCCAAATGTGCTTTGGTTTGCAGATTATTCCTTTGGTAGTTGAATTTAAAAACTACCTCTTGAAAGTTAAAGGAAGAACTGATCACTTTTATAAGATACTTTCACTTTTCTCCCTAGAGCAATATTTACCTTATAGCCTGGTGTGAATGGTGGGAGACGTGTAAGGATTAAAACATAGCTATCAAGAATAAAAATTATATCAATTATATTTAAAAATATTATTCAAAACAAAATTTCTGAAAAAATATGAGTATCTTCTACATACTCAGAGTAAACAGTTTTGCCATTTTACACAACATATAATTTATAAGAATTACAACATAATAATAATATAATTTATTTTCCCAATTTTTGAACACTTAGAATTATATTTTTATTTCTCTGGTAAGTTGTATGAATGAAAAACCTTTTAGCAAAACTGTACATAAATATGTCTTTAGCATAAATTTACTGAGATAAGTTTGCTATAACAAAAGTTATTTTACATATATTGCCTATATACATACATAGAGGCACACCCAATATTATGATTGGATGTTTAGTTGATCTTTAGTTAAGATGACCTCATGTAAATAGTTAGTAAATTAAAGTCAGAGGGTGTACTATGTGAAAAACGTTTTCTGCATGGCTAGAAACCTGGAACACTGACCCATCCTCAACTGGAATGGGGCTTTTCTAATGTTAAGTTGAGCTTAAAACCCACAAATACCTCCAATGTCTATGAGTAATTTTTTGTAAGGGTGTATATTATTTGTGACTATATAGTTTTCATGAATTTTAACCTAAGTCAATAATACAAAACAGAGTTCGAAAAATTTTTACTGTAAATGGTCAAATAGTAAATACTTTAGACTTTATAGGCTTTATGGTATTGTTACAATTAATCAACCCTGGAAAGCAGCCATTGACAATATGTCAATGAATCAGAGTATCTGTACTCCAGTAAAACTTTATTTATAATATAGTGGTCCAGATTTAGCCTTCAGCCATAATTTCTCTATACCTGGTATAAAGGAACTATCTATTAAACAAATGGGGGTTCCCAACCTGGAAGGGCCCCACTCTCCAAATACTTCACTGAGAGTGGTTGTGTACTACCATTAGGAACTTAGGAACCAAGAACAGCTGAACTAACTTACACTATATTTTTCCCACATCATGTGGTTATCCTCTTCTGAGAAATATGGGACTTAATCTAATCCACCATTATTGCCTTGCTCTGTGTATGAATGTGTGTTTGCATGTGTGTCAGAGAGAGGATGTATGTCATTCTGTAGCAACAATCTAAAAAGTTAAATATATTTCTATATAGTCAAATTAGCTAATATAATCATTAGCTTTTAAAAAAATGCACCCTTCCAATGTAACAAAAATGTGGTGCAGGATACTGATGTTTTATCATAACCAATTTGATAGCTATTTTAAAAGATAACTTTATTTTTTTGGTTTAATTTGTATTTTATTAATCTCCATTGTGGTTGAAACTTTTCTTCCTTATAATTTAATAAGTTGCAATAAGACCTAGGTCCCAGATATATTTATGATCCTCTTCTAATGACTGGGTCATAGTCTTAGCTCACTGTTGCTGATGCCACCGCCCTCCACTCCCAGTTAAGATACCTGACATCTGTCACATCCTTATAGGCCATGGAGAAGATAGGACTTCAGTGGAAGAAAGTTCATTGAGGTCCAATATTTTATTTTATGCTCTATCTGCTCAGTAGTCCAGATATGAGATAGTAGATGATCCCAGGTTCTCTTGTTTCTCATAAGCACCATCAGTCCCCCACTGCCTAGATCACAACTCCAGCCACCTACCTCAAACCTTCCCTCCTGCCACTGAAAGATCAGAGCCAAGGGATCTACTCAACACACACAAAGGGTGATTGACTTGCCTAGCCTGCCCCTTGAGATTACAAACTGTAGGCACGGAGATGTGGAATGTTATGAATAGTAAGGCTCTCCAGGTCCCAGATGCCATTGCTACTGTCTTGGCTTCTGGTATCTCAGATGGCCAACCCAGAAGAGCTCCATGAGAAATGGGAGACACTAGATAAATTCTTTTTCAAATCCTCATGCACCACATTGATAGACTCTGAGGAGGCTCAGAAATTCACAGGCAGTCTCCTACGATATATTTTGAAGCCATGGAGCAATCAGTTGTGCCCTAAGACTCTGGTCAGTTTAGTGATGCATTTCTCCCATTCTTCCCTCCCTAATGAAATTAGGAATTTCCCTCTTAATTAGGAAATTAGGTGCTTCCCTCCCTAATGAAATGACAGCACATAAGCTTTTGCATTTAGATATGTTTTCTAGGGCAGCTGGGGTAAAAAAGTGTACATTTGTGTTGTGTATCTTTGCATGAGAGAAGGTAGCCCAGCATTTTTTTAAAACAACCTTACAAGTGCATTATGTTATTTTGGAGAGTAGACTTACCCTTGACTTTGCACATGTTAATTTTTAATACATTGCATTCACATGACCCTACACACACACACACACACACACACACACATTTCATTCATGTTTCTTAAATTAATTTGTGTGTGTGTGTCCAAGAAAAGGAGAGATGGAGAAAAATAAAATTTGTATTTGAAATATAAAACATGAGATGAGAAAAAAAATGTAAATGCTAAACCACTTGGTTGAGTTTTTTCGTTAAATATTGGTAAGTGCCACACATGGCTTTGACTGACTAATGAAAGCCATTCATTCAATAAAATTCAATAGCCATTTTCTTTAAAGTAGTATTTCAGTAAACAATCTGGCCCTCATCACTGCTTAGGCCACCACCTCCTTCAAGTTAATTCTACAAATGACACACACTTAAATCATCTGCTTTCTCTTACTTTACTTCATAGCACTTCTCACCAATTGACATTAAATTTTACCCATTATTGCTATTTCAATTCACTGTAGTTTAAGGTCCATGAAGGCAGAAATCATTCTCTGTCTTGTTTACTGCCAATACCTAGAACAGTACATACTTGAAAATAGTATTTTAGTTTTAGTTTTTGAAAAATGAATGATGCTGATTTAGAAAAGAAGCAGCAAAGGTCAATATTCAAATTATTATTAATAATTCTTTACACTTGTAAAAGCATCTAAGAAATTTCAAAGGAGTTACCTATATCAATTCAATTATACCTAATAAGACTCTCATAAGATAGGAAGAACAGCGATTTTTGTGCTCATTTTACAGATAAGGAGTCTACAGTTTTTAGAGTTTGTGTGACTTTGCCAAGTTAACCTTCTCAGCTATAGGAGGAAACATGATCTTTCCTGCTTTTTTCACACTTTAGGACTGATTTTGGGTGTTACTACTTTTGTAAGAATAAGTAATTTCTTGTCAAAATACTATAGCAACTAATTGGTTATATCATAGCTACATAACTACCATACCTTGAGCCCACTGATACTATGTAAACTAATACCTTTTCTTTACTACTGAAACACAGGTTTTCATAAGAAGTGAGAACAATGAAATGGGACAAGTGTTAGTGCGATTCTTGAATAACACACACACACACACACACACACACACACACACACACACACACCAGGCACACAGGGGCTATGCCGTTAGACAGTATTTAAAGAGAACACATCACTGGATAATAATTCAGAACCTGTTATTCTGCAATTGATTCTGGTGAAAGCCTACCATTCTGGCATTTTCATCATACTGAAATCTCATTTTTTCTTTTTACCTCAATTTATCACCTCATATTTTACACTTTTAAAAAAGCTCTTCTGTTTTGTGTGATTCAAGAACTAATCTCCTGACCCTCTACTAATTAATTATTAATTAATTTGACCAATCAAATTAGTTGGAACTACTTAGCATGAAAACAAATGTGATCATTTAAGGAGATTTTTGTTTCCAGTCTTCACTGGGAAACAAAAACCGTAATGGTTGGATTACTTCAGCAAGAAGCAAAACAGGTAATTCCCCTTTCTAAAGCCACTTTAAAGCCAAAGGTGGTTTCAATTATTTACCAAATATGTACATCTTATGTGTTAACCAGCAACAGTACAAAACGACAGAAGAATAATAGCATTCCTCATTCGACGCAGCTCTATTATATACAATGCAGAGATGTGCTCTTCACACTAAAGCAGACAATGAATACACATTGTGTGACACACGAGGCTTAAAAATAGAGATGTGTGGGTAGCCAAGTATCTACTGTGACAAAGATCTGATCTACTAATTATCTGCAACACATTTTGGGTCCCATGACTGCTACCCCAATCTTTTTACAATTCACCGGAGGGTGATTTTGGCAGGCTGTCAACAGGCAAACAGGGAAATAAGTTGGGAAACATTAATAAAGGTTGTAAACAACAGCTTTTCATGCTTTGAGTTCATCATTCAAGCATAACAAAAACTGTAAGATGAGGAATAGAGACAATAGGGCTAGAAGATAAGAAAGATAGAACCAAATATTTAAATGATGGTAAAGTTACATTTTTGAAACTCTTCTCAAATATGTTGTAATTTTTCCTTTGAAGTTGTCTTATACTCCTTTTTTAGAAAATCAGCCAAAAGAGTTGCACCCTCCACAACAGTGAAAACACTTCTGTTCCTTAGTGCAGCAAAATCTTTGTCCATCCTAGCATAAAAAAAGAAAAATGACCACATACAATTAAGTTTCCAAAAAAGGTAATGAAACTGTAATAGCTATAAAGATATCCAAAAAAACAGAGCCATAGCATAACATGGAAATTAGTTTTGCTATGGTTAAAAAGACAGAATAGCTAATGTTATTTATTTTCCTTTACTTGCTAAAGTGTACTTCTAAAATTTTTACAG
Source organism: Proteles cristata cristata (assembly GCA_017311185.1). NCBI lineage: Eukaryota > Metazoa > Chordata > Mammalia > Carnivora > Hyaenidae > Proteles > Proteles cristata. The sequence continues at coordinate 902,858 of JAESUZ010000553.1, forward strand.
CATTTATATGCAAAATATGTGAGCATTGTGTTCAATATATTTAAACTACACATTAATTGAATAAAACACCAACTTTAAGAAATTATGAAAGTTATATATAAGTGGAAGTCATATAATGATTAATCTTAGGAAATTAACAGTATGGTATTAAAATATACAACATATCGAAATGAGACTTTTATTCTCTATGATTAAAAATAAAAATAACCTATTTTAACTTACTTGTGGAGTCATAAAATTAATTTAAATAGAAAAGAATAATATAACAAACTTTTAAAACACTACTATATATATATTTTTTTATTTTTGGTTTTTAATTTTATTTTAGAAAGAGAATGGGTGGGGGAAAGGGGAGAGGGAGACAGAGAGAGAGAGAGAGAGAGAGAGAGAGAGAGAGAGAGAGAGAGAATCCTAAGCAGTATCATGACCAGCACATAGCCTGATGCAGGGGTCAATCCTACTACCCTGGAATCATGACCTGAGCCAGAATCAAGAGTCAGGCACTTAACTGACTGAGTCACCCAGGTGCCCTATATACAGTTTTAATATGAGTTTATATAAAGGATTAACTTGAAAAGCTTTCTTTATAGCCTATCCTCAGGCTTGTTTCCTTGTCCAGCCCAATAATTAACCAGAATTGCCTCCTTCCTTTCTACTGTTAGCGTTTTTACATACATGTGCTTCTATAAAAGATAAGTCATTTCGAGTATCATTTTAAGACCTATTTCTTTTGGCATTCAACATTCTGTACTTGTGATTTTTTTTTAATATTTTTATTTATTTCTAGGAGAGAGAGACACAGAGAGAGAGAGAGAGACAGAGCGTGAGCAGGGGAGGGTCAGAGAGAGAGGGAGATACAGACTCTGAAACGGGCTCCAGGCTCTGAGCTGGCAGTCAGCACAGAGCCCGACGCGGGGCTCGAACCCACGAACCGCGAGATCATGACCTAAGCGAAAGTCGGACGCTTAACTGACTAAGCCACCCAGGCGCCCCTGTACTTATGATTTTTTATATATACATAGATCTAGTTCATTGTTTTAAACAGCTAAATAGCATTGTGTTATATAAACATAGCATTTTTTTTTTCATTTTTTTAATGTTTATTTTTGAGAGAGAGAAACAGAGCACGAGTTGGGGAGGGGCAAAGCAGGCTGCAGGCTCCGAGCTGTCAGCACAGAGCCCGATGTAGGGCTCAAACTCACAGACTGTGAGATTATGACCTGAGCTCAAGTCAGATGCCCTATAGACTGAGGCACTCGGGCACCCCATATTTTATTTCCTTTTGTTGGTGCATGCTTAAGTTCCTTTACATCTGCTGTTTTATGCAATGTTTGTAGTGCAGATCCCAGTACACATCTCCGTGTGCAAACGTACAAGAATATTAATAGGTCATGGACCCAGAAGTACAATTGCTGGGGAGACAACAAATTTTAAAATTAATAGGCATCTTAGAAACTATCTGACACTCAGAACTCCTTTTTCTGAGGCATAAACAAATAGTGGCAAGGATAAAGATAGATTCCAAGCTTGGATCTTATTTCTGTATCCTTGACATTGTGTCACTACTTTCTATCTATTTTTGCCTTTTTATGTGCCAGGCAGGTGCTTGTGCATTTATTCTCAATATGATCCATGGAAATACCCAATTACTACTATATAGTTCAAATAATACTATAAAATTATTGACTACACATTTGCACATTGCAAGGACACAGGACCAGGAATGAGAAAACTTCAATGGTGCTATTAATATTTGATACACTGTGGTCACGTGCATCTCAATTAACTTCCATTTTTCTGCTTTCTTAGACCTTTCTATGGCCTGACAAACTTCATATATATTCTGCTTCCACAAACCTATTCCAGCATGTGTATCTGGTCTAGTGCTGCCATTTTCTAATTATGTTCTCCACTTCTCTCTCCATCATTCTTTATATAGTAGTTAGGATTTATTTAAACATGTAAATTGGATCATGTCATCACCTACTTACGCCCATGAAAACTGCCTTATTGCTATTAGAATAAAATTCTAATTCCTAACTAAGATCTATCTAGTTTCATCTGTGCCACCATCCCCTCATTGGCTATGCCCCAACACACTGGTTTTACTTATGCCAAGTTCTTTTTCTTCTGAGGGCCTTTGCATATACTCTTATGCTCAGATCACTCATCCCATATTACCTTATATGGCTGACTCATTCTCCCTCTTCAGCTCTTCAGACCTCTTCAAAGAGACCTGCACTGCCCATCCAATCCAAAGTAAGCTTCTATCCCCTTACTTACCCTCAGTGTCACCAATAATTCTCCTTTGCAATACTGTATTATTTCACCAGGGTTGCCATACAAGATATCACAAATTGAGTGACTTATACAACAGAAATTATGTCACTGTTCTGGAGGTTAGAAGTCCAACATCAAGGTGTCAGAAGAGTTGGATCCTTCTGAGAGCTGTGAGGAAGAATCTGTTCTATCTTTCTCTTCGAGTCTTTGGTGGTTTGCTAGCAATCTTTGGCACTCCTGGCTTATAGAAACATCACCCTGATATCTACCTTCATCTTCACATGGTGTTCTCACTGTGTTCATGTTTGTATCCAAATTTCCCTTTGATAAGGACAACATATTGAATTAGGGTCCTACACTGCTCCAGCATAACCTCACCTGAAGGTGAATGTGCCTGCAACAAACCTCTTACCAAAAAAGGTCACATCCTGAGGTCCTGGGAATAGAATGTTTTTAAACACATGAATGGTGTTGGGAGCAGGGGTGGGACACAATTCAACCCATAACATGTACTTTTCAAAATGGATGATTATATATGTACTTGTTCATTTGTTTTAATGACCATTTCCTTTAACACACTGTAGAGGACAGTTTTTTGTGTTTTTTGTTTTCTACATATGTTTGACCGATGCCCTCAATAGGCTGGCACCTGAGAGTCAATAAATATTTATTGTTTTTCTACACATGTAATTACATGATTTATAACATCTATTACTGGTTTGAATTTTGTGATTTTTCTTTTCACTATGCCCAATTTTATCATCATAATTTTATCCAATGCCATCCTAGGGCAAAGTTTTCAAAATGTATACCATATGTCAAAATAAAGCAAACATAAATCCTGTTTTTCTGTATAACTTCCTAAATAATTCAAAACAAAATATGCATGCTGTTAGAAAGGAGATGGTGGTATTGCCATAGTTCACTTAGTAATTTTTCAACCAACTTTCAATTTACTTTACCTCTGAGAAATGAGGTCTAAGAATAATCATATAAAATGTAACCCCACTGTATTTTATGCTGGACAAGAGAAACTTGAGAAAACCCACTTCAACAGTTCAATATATCACTGCCTTCTGATGTTCTGTCAGTTTATCTTTCATTGTTTTTACATCCACCTGCCCCCCTCCCAACAACCAGAACCCTGAATCCTGTTATAGCCCACTTTCTGAATACACTTAATCATGTATTTATTCTATTTTCCCTCAACCTTCTCTTGCTATCCCTTTTTACCAGTTCCATCTCCTATGCTGTCAAAAAAGCATGAGTCTCCCATTTTAAGAAGGCTTCTTTTAAATCTTCTAAATCTGTTATTGGATGTGGTCTCTCAACTGAACCTTCTTGATATTTTCCTTTAGCCTCTTTAAATCAATCATGTCAACTCTGCTAGATGAATCTGCCAAAAATGCTGTTTTCATTATTCCACTTCCCCAATTTTCAACTATATTGGTACCATATCACCTATCGGATCAAGTTTAAGATTGGAAGTCTCCGTTAACCAGTCTTGGACTGCTCATCCTTTTTTAACTTCTACTGTAATTTCTCAAACTTACACCATCTGCTTTATTCCCCCAACAGTTCTTGCCAATGTCAACTCTCTTACTTTATTTATGTTGCTTTTCCAAGTGAGAAAGACCTGCCTACATCTTCCTGAAAAATCCAGCTTTATCCAGTCATTAAGTTTCAGCTAAGGGAAGTTTCTCTTATGGAACTGACTCTTCCAGTCCATACAATCTTCCCTGTCTGACGTTCTATAGCAATTCTAGTTAAGACGCAAGAAGGAAAAACATGTATTTTTAGTCAGATGCGTGAATATGACACTTCTAGTTCATCTGTGCTTTCTGGCATTCTTCAAATCTCAATAAACACATCACCATCCTCAGCACCGTCCGTAATTAAGCCTGAGCTACATGGAATCAACTAAGACAAATCTTTAAGTAACACTGAGTTTATGTCGTGTATAAACTATCCTCTTTATTTATTATTTTAATGCCTAAGTACTTTTTTTCACATCAGCTTTCACGTATAAATTAGGTATAAGTGCAAAATTTCACATGGAATAAACTATTTCTATAATAAACCTAGAGAAATCTATAGACTTAGTAGTAGAAATCCTTTGAAAACACTTATCAGCAGAAATCACAGAAATTGTAAAGCTAGGTAAGGGCATGGAAAAAAATGAATATTTTTGTCATCATAAAGTTCTCTCTGATACCTTATCTTTATTTTGTACCTTGCTACTCTATTTTTTAACCATATATAATGATACTAAAGATTTTTATGCTTCCAGATCATGATTCTTTAACTTTAAACTTATAGTACAACACTGATATATGAAAAATGACTACAAAAGAGTGTTAATTTAGAATGCATTTCCTAAAAAGTGACAAGAATGATCTCACCCATACAGGAACATATTGTCTATAGAATAAGTAAAGCAAAAATGCATTAAATACCTCTATTCAACAATATTAATTTTATGTAATGTTTTTTAGAAACTTTAAAATAAAGTATAAAACTTTACACTTTGATTTATTGTTTAGAGTCTGTCTCCATACTAGACTATAAACTGTCTCTAAGTAGTGGTCATGCCTGTATTGCTTATTATTGTATCCCACTGTCTAGACCCAGGCTGTCAATACTGTAGCCACCAGCCACATATGATCATCATCAACTTGAAATGTGGCTAGTCCAAATTGACTTGTGTTGTAAGCCAAATACACATGGAGTTTTGACGTCTTAGTTTAAAAAAATTACAGAGGGGAGCGTGGGTGGCTCAGTCGGTTGAGCATCCGACTTTGGCTCAGGTCATGATCTCGCAGTTCATGGGTTCCAGCACCTCGTCAGGTTCTGTGCTGACAGCCAGCTCAGAGCCTGGAGCCTGCTTCGGATTCTGTGTCTCCCTCTCTCTCTAACCCTCCCCCACTCATGCTCTGTCTCTCTCTGTCTCAAAAATAAATAAACTATAAAAAAATTAAATAAAAATACAAAATAAAATTATTACAGAAGCTCAATAATTTTCACATTGAGATGATAATATTGTACATATACTGTGTTAAAATTTATAGCCCACCAAATGAAATTTACCTGTGTCTTTCTACGTTTCTTAGTGTGGAAACTGCAAAATTTAAAAGTGCACATGGAACTTGCATTACACTTCTATTAGTCAGTGCTGATGCAGACCATGCATATACGTTTCAGACTTTCCCTGAAATCCTTCATATGAGTAAGTGAATACTTTTCAAAGTATGTTTAAATAGTTGGGTTTTGCCACAATTATTTCTTGACAGTTTATAATATTAGCTATTTAAAATCATATTTTTAAGAAGTCTAAAAATTTATTGGAGAAGTTATTTTCTCTTTTATGCTCAACAAAGCTGACCTTTTATTCCATATACAACGTCATTTGCATTATTTATACCAAGCAGAATGAATACATTTTAGTTTTTTCATAGGCTATCAACATGACACATTAAAACATGCCGGTTTTAAAAAAATAAAATTTCCAATTTTGCACTTAACAAATGACATATTTCATACTTTATTTAATATTGGGTTACTATTTTCTCTGAATTCATTGGATATAAATCTTTTTGGTGATACATATTATCATATTTACAAATATTTTTGCCAATATGTTTTGAAAATAGAAGTATATGGCAATACACTTGCAGTGCTCGGTTCTGTTTTACAGATGCTTTGCTCACTGACACACTAGTTCTATTACCAAGAACCTACCTATTCATCTAAGTTAGTGCTTACTGGCAAGACCAAAACTCTCTTGAATGGAGCATTAAAATTTAATAGAGTTTGGGAATGTCCAGTCTAAACATGATTAAATTAAGAATTACAGTTAGAGCAGTTTTTGAGAGCACCATATTACCATTGGCTCCTCCTCTACCTGCAGCATTTGTTGTCTATTAAATTGAGATATTGATCTTAATGACAAAAAGTGATTGTGGATCCAGACCGATACAGAAGCTAGCTGAGCTTTCTAGCAAAATGAGGAAATGTACAACTTTCAAGCAGTATTTCTTTCCAGAAAGAGTTAGAACCAGCCTATGAAATGAAGCCCACTTCTTTCCTTTTAAAAATGAACCCAAAGATGTCTTGAGAGATTGATAGCTATTCTTTCAGAGTGAGGTCACTGCGATCCTCATTCAATTCTCTTCCCGTTGCAGCATGTGACTCTCCTTTACTCCAAATTTTATCTCCTAAGACACATCTATATTAGCTAACTGAATTGGGTTTCAAACCAGGCATCAACATTTCTCAAACTGAGCATATAAGAAAAATAGTCATTAGGACAGAGGACAATTGCTTAAATTCAATGAGAACACTGAAATACATGATAGCAGCTATAGATATTAATGAGTTACTTTTTTTAATGCTATTTATTTATTTATTTATTTATTTATTTATTTATTTATTTATTTTTTGAGAGAGAGAGAGAGAGAGAGAGAACACGAGCAGGGGACAGAGAGAGGGGGAGACCAGAATCCAAAGCAGGCTCCAGGCTCTGACCTATCAGCACAGAGCCTGATGCAGTGCTCGAACTCACAAACTGCAAGATCATGATCCAAGCTGAAGTTGATCGTTCAACCTACTGAGCCACCCAGGTGTCCCATTAATGAGTAACTTCCTTAACATAACTACCAATGATATATTATTTTATACCTCTGAATCCATTATACATTTTTCTTTCTATATTTTTGTATTGTATTTTTCCCAATTACAAATTAAAATAATATGCAAAGGAGTCACCTTGAACCCTCATACCTTTTGTCTACTCTAAATTCCATAGAACCATTATTTCTATCAATTGTCATCTATGGTCCTTTTACATGATTTTTGCCATTCCAGAACTGCCTCCTTTATAACTAGATCATGATTACCAGCATTTTGAGAATAGCAATTCTGTTTTATAAATTGTTTTTGTTCTAACAGACTCTTGTTAAAGGTCTAATACTCAGAATGCATTTTGCATATTAGGCAATCAATAGATGCACGTTGATTGGCTATTATGGGTTGTCTCCCTTCACTGACTTTGTGAGAAGGAGGTTAATATGTTCCAGATGCTGAAAGGAAGATGTGTGTTGAAGGAATTGGCAATTGGGAATACTTACTGTCGATTGTGTCACAGGGACTCCTGACTAAATACAGAAGTGAGGGGCAGGCTAGGCAGGTCACCATGTGAGGGTGCTATAATGTCTACAAACTGTGGCCTCACATCTCTGCACTATTTTTCTAGATTACAGGTCATAGCACTTTACAGACAATGTCATATTTACCTTTATGGTATACACTGCCTGTTCAGAAGGAGCTAATGCTTAGCCCATTTCCCTCTATTGCCACAGGGAAAAATATAAGCAAAGAGAGTCTGAATCATTTATACAGTGCTGCACCATAAGGCAATGAAAGAGGCAGGTGCAGGTCTCAGATGGTTGTCTAAGTCCAAATTCCATGCTCTATCTGCTAGATAATCCTGCCTTCCCTCTCCCTCTCAATAGAATATTTCCCTAGATAGTTCCTGAAACATTTATAGCAGAAGCCAGCAGAGTGACTGTTATAGAAGTTTGTGGAAAACTTCCAGGCATCTAAAAATGTAAGAAATGGCCACATTTCACTTTGGGTATTCACATTTGAGAAGTGATGTTTTTTTTTTTTTCTCCCCTCAAATATTCAAAAGTTTGATCTGAGGCAAAAGTTTTACTATTCCTCCCTAAACTAGAGGAATGAAAACACCCATGAATTTTCATCAGTTTGCTGTAGGCAGAAATTTGCCAGTTTGCAGGAAAATGGCTTAAAAATCGAAGCCGAGATGAAATACTTGAACTTCTTGTGTGAACCTATGAAAGTAATATTTTTCTTTATCAGCTGATACGAAGGTTTGCACAACCCTACATTACTTCAGTGTAAAAATGACTTCGCCTGTCTAAAATGTCACAAAACTGTTTGGAGTCTTCAGAATATTTCTGTAAACGGATTCTTGTCCCCTTAATTTAGGCATATACCACCACTTCCCTTTTATTCTTTACCTATTACCATATTTAATAGAAATTCCCTGTATCAAACTTCCTTTAACCTCCACCATGAGATACAGTTGTGGGAAGAGTGGTAAATGGAATGTGGTTGGGGAACTTTCTCTTTCTCGGGATGTCAAAAACCTGCAAAGGCCAGAAACTTGCCTCCTACAATGTTGGAAATCATGATTACATTGAACGCTGTAGAGCCCTCTGACTGAGTTCCATTCTGAAACATACACATTGAATTTGCCTTTTTCCAAGTCATCAACTGCTTTGTGACAACAACATGGTGAATGTTTAGGCTATTTGGATGTCAGCTGTAATCATCACAGGCTAAGCCACTTAAACACTGGTGTGCCTCTCCCACTTACAGTACCAGAAGGATCCATTTGATGACACCTTGCTCTACTTATTTTTTTGTCACACAGCTCATCAGTTTACCTCTATGGCCTGCATCTAATCAGCTTCTTTTCTCAAAGATACTTTTTATTTAAGATCAATCAACAAATACCTCTGTAGTGATCAATTACCTGAAAGCATCTGGAATAGATACTAAAAATATTTATGTTGATAATGACATTAGTAACATAAACATGAATTTATAAATTCATCCAATCACAGGCATCTATTTATTTGAAAAAATAGTATTGTAAAGTGCGTTCTTCCTGATTGACAGACTTATGGGTGACCTACGTGATAATCCTTTCACTAATATTACCTTTCTGCAAATCACTGTGAGCTTGCTTAATTATTAGAATTTGAAGCCAATGAAAAGACTAAACAAAATATACATATACAGAATGTTGAAGCAAGTGGAGGTTTTGATTTTCATTATTTTTGCCTCATAAATATCCCTACCTTCTAATATAGATCCTATCTCAGAAGTATTCTATTGTCAGAAGGGCACATGTTTTGAGCTGTTTTTCTAGTAATTGTGGGAAGACTGTACATATTCTCATTATCTTGTTGGCTAACTTTCCTGGTTTATATTAAGTAAGAAAGAATTGAAAGATTGCACAATGGATTAAGAGCACAGGTTATCCTTAGTGAATGAAAGAAAGCCAGTCAGTATACACAAGAAGCTAGAAATACTGATAGCCTTATTAGTGTTACAAATCAGTCTAGATTTAGGATACGGTTTACTTAAATGCCACAAACTGACTTGTGTCTTCAATCAACACTGTTGCATACTGCAAGTTTTCTTAGAAGTAGATGTTAAGACATGATTAACACAGGATAGGAGATTTATTAGGCACAATGCCTATGAGAGAAGATTGGGAGGGAACCAAGAAGGTCTTGGAGAGCCTTCACCAAAGATGTCTAACTTTGGAAAAGGAGAGAAGTGAAGGATGATTGGAAGAAAGCAGCTCTAAGAAAGTTTGGCAAGGTCAATGTTCAATGGAAAGTACTATGCTAAAGTGGCCCATCAAAGGACTTTGCCATCTCCCAGGAATGTCCTACCCTAATGATGCACTCAACACTGACTAAGAAAAGTGATTGGAAAGGGCAGCCCTGGTGCCATAGCAGGGATGGATTTATGAATGCAGCAGCTGGAGAGATTGCTCATTTATGCTCCTCTCAGCTGGAACTCTGAAAAACAAGGTCTCATGGCTGCCACAAGCTGCCTCTCACATCTACTTTCCCTCGCAGATTGGGGAGTGACTTCACCATGTTCTCCAGAATCTCTCTTCATGAGAAGGTCAGAATAAGTAGTTTTGATGCAGTTGATCTCAAGACCACAAATCATACTCAAACTCCTCCTCCTCTACTTCCCATTCAGAATTCCTTCATACTCAGTGATCTCCTCAGCAGGTTGCTAGTGGTGTATCTGTCACAAACCAAATCTTTACTCCTCGAAGGTCTATTTCCTTGGTAATCATACTCTTCTTAGGTGTGCTGCTGTATATATCCATTCATAGTTACAGTGCGGCAGGTGGGTACTAGGAAGTGCCCACATGAATAACCTGGGCTCTACACATATCCCTCCCTACTCCTATTGTATAAAAACAGCTCCACATCCTCTTGCAATCAGGGCCAATTGCTTCTGCCAGTATGATGACCTCTTCTTCCCTGATGGTCTTGGGCACAAGTGTCCAAAGTGCTCCAGCAGTAGGTATAACGTGCACTTTTATATCCCTCATCAAGAATATGTCCCCTTGCTCACCAGGACTTCCAAGTCTGCAAAACTCTGAGTATGGTGTGTGAAACTAAATAAAGGAAGCCTCATTTAAAAGGAAGCTCTGAAAGGGGAGCTCTGAAAGGCTTGCTTTGACAAGTCTACCTCCCAGCAGGAAGAAGCTTACTTAACATACCCCAGAGGAGGAAGGAAGAGTATCTATGTGCGCAGCAACAGCCCATAAGAACTCAGTTAAACAGCACCCCCCAGCTTCCTTACTTTCCCTGATAAAAGCGAGTTCCTTTCTTCTGTTCTCCAGACTGTCTTATAATTAATTCACCATAGTTTGCTTGTCCCAAATTGCAATTTTTTGCCTATTCACAAATAAACCCATTTTGCTAGTAAAATAACTGGCTCTTTTGTTTTAATAGGTCAACAGGAGTATAAAGGAATAAAATGCTCAGGTGGCCATTGACAGTGATGGTATGTACAGATGTACTTCTTTTTACTCCATGGTTCTGAGATCTATATATTGTTCCCCATGGGGACAGAGCATCACAAGGAGGATGCTGATTTAATGCATACACTACATCCTGGGGACAGCTCCCAAATTCCAGAGTATTGCTCCAGACTGGCTCTTCAACTGGATTTTTAGAGGCAATTCCAGAGTTCTATGAGACTGGCTGGTTTGAGATTATGCACTATGTGACATAACCAGTATATCCCACAGTTGACTGCTTCACTTCCTTCATTGTGAGTCATGCCCAATGGATGCTCTGCATCTGAAAATTGACTCAAATGTGGGAAATGAACAAGAAACTGTTACTTCTGATTGGGGCAATCATCCCCAGCTTCCATCTTTGCCTTTGAATTGTTATTGTTACAGCTATTGAACCGCACTCTTGCTCCCAGGGATGCAAAGTTCTATTAATCATCTTCATCTCTGCCCTCAGGTCAAGCTCACTTGACTGTCTCTTTGACCTTGCCAATCTTTAGGGTAATTGTGGCCTCCTGGCATCTGGCTCTGCTGCTTGGCTTCTGAAGTCTTTATCTGCTTCCCCTACTATAAGCCCTGGCCTTACAAAGAAGACCACCACTGATTTTCTGATGCTGGTATCTTTTTTGCCAGCACATTGATAATGGCCTTGGGGACTAAAGTGACCTCTGGGTCCTCTTGTGGAACGCAATTGTTTGCTGGATCTTCTGGCCTCATATAATATATCTGCTCTAGCATGTCTGCTTCCTTTGGCTTCTTCAAATGGCAACCCAGGCATTTCTGCTTCACATAATGCTGGCCATCACTTTTTTTAAGGCCTCCAAGAGTCACCTCAGCAGCAAGTTTGCCCAATCTCCTAGGGTCTTTGCTAGAATATACTTCGTCTGTCCCCCCCACCCCCCCGCCCTAAAAAAAATCAACTGTGCAATGTCAAGAGTACTTGTTTACAAGACTTTACTTTCTGGCATCTTTGATGAAGCACCTTCAAAATCAATCCCAGAGGTATTCTTCTGACTTAAACCAGTACATACCAGCAAATTCTTTCAACTAATTTAGTGTATGAAGTCTATTTCCTTCTTTATCAAGACCAATGTGGTTATTCTGAGATTTACTAGCCTGCAGCCAGAAGTAGAGAAGAGGGAAGCTCCTGAGAGGATCCCCTGTTTCCTTGGGAAGAGCGCTTTTTGTTTTGTTTCAGCAGCTGCATGCCTAGTCTTTCCACACTTACTGTCACTGCATCCTTACCAGTTCATTACCATAACCATGACTACAACTATGACCTTCAGGAAACTAAGGCTCAGAGAGGTTAAACCATTTGCCCAAGTTCCCCAGCTGATAACAGGTAGAGAGGGAATCTCAATCCAGATCTGTCAAGTTCCAGAGCCCATGTTCTTCCCACTTTGCTACCAGTTGCTCTCCTCAATAAAGGGTCACTGGTGCAGTCTCTGGGTGGCCAAGAGTCACTCTTATGGAGAATCCTAACAAGTGTTATAGGATGGGGTTAGATTTAAGGGGTTCTGGCAATATGGAACAAGTATCTTCAGGGAGCCCAGACACCCCTTGGCCTAGAGACCTCAGATATAGACAGACAGACTCTGACTGTTCTGTGGACACAAACACAGAATTCTAAGGAGATACACATTTACTTCCCATGGTGTGGATGGGTGGGTATGCATCAGCTCTTAATCACACATCATTCAATCCCACAGAAGGGCTATACAGTTCTGGGAACATGAACACACTCACATATACTCACTATGCCCTTCACACACATGCATGAGCATACATGCACATACACACACACTCTCTCTCTTTCACGTGTGCATGCATGCGCGCACACACACACACACACTCATTCATGCCCTGGCACAGTTATGTGGACACTGAGGAAAGTGGTAAGAAAGAGGGTTCTGGCTGGGTCAGATGAGAATGGTAATGCTGGATGTGGTCTCATTCAGCAGACAACCATTTGGACATGAAAATTCTGTCATTGTCACCATGGTCTCTGTGGGTGAAGGGGCTGGCCTCACAGATGGGAAGGTAGTGTCCACAAATACCCACCTGATACAGCAGCAAGGCTAGCACCAAGAGCAAACCTGAGGCAGCCAAGCTATGCCTATAAACACCATGGCAGCCAATGACAGAGCAAGGGGAGTTGCTAGCCCAGCTAGCATCAGGCCAGTGACCAGCAGCCCAAGGCCACTGAGCAGCATACCAAGGGCACTGGCACCTCCACCACTGCTTATTAGGGCCACACAGAGTGGGCCTGGCATATGCAGTTCTTGTCCTGCAAAGATGAGCTCATTAGCTGCTTAACCAGAACCAGCAGAGCCAACAGGCAGGACACAGCACCTGCCACCAGCCACCACTTGACAAAGTAGCTGCTGGTGGAGGACAGCACTGCTGTGTCACTACCCTACAGCCCAACACAAGACCCACAAGGAAAATGATAGCTCTTTCTCAGGAATGGTAGTCTACTTCTGAGTCCCAAACTGCTCATGAGCAAATGCAGACACATCCTCTGGGGCCTTGGTCAAGACAGTCCCACCCTATATTTCAGAGTCCCCAAATTTCCCAACCAGCATCTGACCTTGCCATAACAAAGAAGAGCATTGGGTAATCATTCAAATATCATTGGAGCTTTGGAACTCGATTAGATCTTCAGCTTCCTGCACAGTTCTGTCTGTGCTTTCACCGCAAGGGATAAGGACCTCTTTATAAGATTCCAAAGCTTGTTGGTAGCCCTCAGTCCCTTACTATCTCTCTTGAGGGCGTCAATACACCTTGGAAGTAACTGGCCAACTCCACTATCTTTGTAGGCACTGTTGACCCAAAACTTTCCAATGCCTGAATCCTTAAACCCTGTCACAGGATTCACCTCTACCCTGACATTTTCCTGCCACTGTGAATAAAATTCACCATCAGTGTAATCTTGAGCAAAGAACACAGATTGTACAAAGGAGTACTGTTGCCTCACCTACCAAACAGGACAATATACTGTTCACCCACCAGGCAATGAATAATCCAGTCCTAAAGTCCTTGTCTTATTGCTTTTTTGTTGGATAGCTCCTGATACTGTGTGTGTTATTTGGATATTCTGAGAAACACATATACCAAGAAAGAATGAGCTGTGCAAAAATTTATTAGGGGAAACATCTATGAGGGAAACTTGGAAAGAAGCTGGAGTGGCTGAGAGAGCTGATAGAACATGATGCAGGTCTGCCCCTGGTGAGAGGAGAGGAAAGAAAGAAAAGCTGGGGGTGGGAGTGGGGAGAAGCCTGGGTGGCTCAGTTGGTTAAGCGTCCGACTTTGGCTCAGGTCATGATCTCACAGTTTAAGGGTTCGAGCCCCGCATCGGGCTGTGTGCTGACAGCTAGCTCAGAGCCTGGAGCCTGTTTCAGATTTTGTACCTCCTTCTCTCTCTGACCCTCCCCTTCTCATGCTCTCTCATTCTCTCTCTCAGAAATAAATAAAACATAAAAGAATTAAAAGAAAAGAAAAGCTGGGTACAAGGGCTGTAGACAGCATGGGGGTTTTAAGCAAGTTTGGCAAAGTTGCTGGCATACCTTCAAGCCAAAGTTGCCCATTAGGCGAGTCCCCCATCTCCCAACAGTGTAACTGCCTTAGCATCCGTCCTTCTCTATAGTACATGTTTCTGGTTCTTGGGGCAAATAAGCTTTCCTTGATTGTTAATTAAGCTACTGAGTTAAAGTTTTTAGTTTCACCAAAACTTAAGAGCAAGCAAAGGAATATAGAGACCTTATATATATCTTAAATTTATAGCCCCTTTTATTTTGCTACATTTGTGTAATTGCCACAATCCCTATTTTCTCTTGTTCTATAATTTGATTTTAATTAGTCTTTGAAGTCCTCAAAAAATTCTAAAGACATTATAAGAACGTCTTATAATTAAATTTTTATCTCCAAATTTTTGTGTTGGGAATACTAGATGAATTGATGTGGAGCAAGGATTATAAGTGATCTTTATAATAATATATGTGTTCAGTTATGAATTAGGCATAATTACAATACAAAATTGTTGTGATAAAAAATTAATCACTCTCCCTATCGTATTACATTAATGCAGATATCATTTGTGGGTTTTTGCAGTTATTTTTTAAAGTAATCTCTATGCCCTGTGTGGGGCTCAAACTCACAACACCAAGATCAAAAGTCACATACTCTAATGACTAAGCTAGACGGGCATCCTTCTTTTTTTTTTTTTTTTAATATAATGATTCAATAGTTCCATATATTACTCAGTGCTCATCAAGATAAGCCTCCTCTTGACTTAAGGCTGGGAAAATGGCAGAGTAAGAGAAACCCAAGTTCACCTCATCCCATATATATAACTAGGTAACACTTACATCAGCATAAACAACCCAGAAAATGCTCCAAAGACTGGCAGGAGAACCTCCACAAATAAAGGTAGAAAAGAGGTCACATCAAAGAGGGTAGGAAGAGCAGAGATGTGATGGGGAATAAACAAGACTACAGCCATGTGCTGTTGGTGGGGGGATGGTAGAGGGGAACTGCAGACACAGAGAAAGATGAAAAACTATCATACCTGGGAGCCCGCATGGAGAAGTGAATCCTCACAGCATTTGGCATTGACAGTGAGAGGGGCCAAATTTCCTGAGCTCGTACAACCAGAGAGACTTAAAGCCTGGAATTTTACAAATCTGCAGGCTTGGGTCTGGGAAAGCCTTTAGAGCAATAGGAAGCCAAGTTCAGCCTTTAAAGAGAAAGCGAAACAAATAGCCAGAGAAGATACAGTGTAGAAGAAACAGTTTCAAAAATGCCTAGCACATACAAGAGGAAGAGCAGTTTACTCATTCCAGAGTGTGTCCTAGAGACTCCTCCAGAAACAAAGGAGGTAGCAGGTGCTATCTCCCTCCCCTGCCCAACCCCACCCCTCACCCCCCAGCCCCGCACAAACATATAGCCACTTGAGGAAACCAGCAGAGTGCTGGTATTCACTACCTAACTTGCTTACACCAAGCCCCGCCCCCACTGCACTGCGGCAGTTCCTCCCTTTGCAGCCATGCTTGCCTCAGGCCCAGCTCTGTGGATTCCCTCACTCAGAAGACTGGCACGAACCTTCCCAACATCGCATTTCCTCAGCTGTGTGTTCTGCAGAGCCTCTGTCCTGCTGGCAGTGGTGGTGGGCCCTGCAGAGGGTTGAGGTGCACCTTGTTAAAACTGCACACCCTGCCCACATGGCCCTGGTATTACTGGTGGCTAAGGCAGTTTTCATTTCACAAGCAGACCTGTGTGCAACTTGTTATAACTGCCTGTCCCATCCTGGCCAGGGGCCAAACACTGCCCACAATAGGCAAAGAGAGCCTCTGCAGGCAACTGGGCTGAAGGAAAAAGTGGCCAGAACAAAATTGCAGGGTTCATGCAGCACACATAGGAGACAACCCCTGAGATGCCACATTCTATGGAACAGGGAATACTGTACTACAGGACACTATAGGACCTATTCTTCACAAGACCATTACTTTCAAGAGCAGAGACATAGGAGAGTTTCCTGACACAGAGAGGGAGGCAAAGAGACTTAGACAAAATGAAAAGACAGAGTAATTTGTCCCAAATAAAAGAACAAGACAAAGCTACATTCAGAAATCTAAATGGAACAGATGTAAATAACATGCCAGACAGAGAATTTAAAGTAATAAACATAAAGATACTCACTGGACTTGAGAAAAGAGTGGAGGACATCAATGAGACCCTAACGAAGATATAAAAAAAGAAAAAGATATCAAAAAAGATGAAAAACACATGAAATGAAATTAAAAATACATTAGATGGAATAAATAGCAAGCTAGAGAATCAGAAACAAATCAGTGACCTGGAAGACAAAGTAATGGAAATTAATCAGGCTTAGCAGATGAGAGAAAAAAATATGCAAAATGAGAATAGACTTACAGAATTCAGTATATCCATCAAGTGTAATAACATTGGCATTATAGGGATGCCAGAAGGAGAAGAGAAGGAAAGAGATGGGGGTGGGGGGACAGAATATTCATTTGAATAGTAGCTGAAAACTCTAATTTTTTGGGTAGGGAAACATATCCTAATCAAGGAGGCACAGAGAGCCTCCTAAAAAATTAACCCAAGGTGTATGCCAAGACCCACAGTAAGTAAAATGGCAAAAAGTAGCAATAAAGAAAGAAATGTTTTAAAAACTAAAATCAGCTGTATGTTAACTATACTGGAATAAAAATAAAAGTAAAATAAATAAAATAAAACAAAACAAAATAAAACAAAATAAAATAAAATAACAAAAAAAATTAACTCAACAAAAACAGCAAGAGTATATAAGACAGGTGCATACAAGGGAAACCCCTTAAGGTTATCAGGAGGTTTTTCAGTAGAAACTTTGCAGGCAAGAAGGGAGTGGCATGATATATTCAAAATGCTGAATGGGAAAAATCTATAGCGAAGAATACTCTATCCAGCAAGGCTCTCATTAAGCAGAGAAGAAAAGATAAAGAGTTTCACAAATGAAGGGTAAAGGAGTTCATAACCACTAAATTAACACTAGAAGAAATGTTAAAGGGGACTCTTTCAGTGGAAAGAAAAATTAAGAGTATGAAAAATAGGAAATACAAAAGCAGTAAAAAGAAGTATATTTGTAAAAATCAGTCAAGGGAGTCACAAAATGAAAGGAAGTAAAATACGACACTATTTACCTAAGACATGGAAGGGAGAGGAGTAACGAATGGGTTCAAACTTAAGCGACCATCAGCTTAATATAGGCTGCTTAAATTCAGAAGATGTTATATATGGACCTAATGGTAACCACAAATCAACAACCAGTAATAGACATGCAAAGAGTAAAGAGAAAGGAATCCAAGTATACCACTAAAGAAGGCCAGTAAACTATAAGAGAGGGAAAAAGAATAAACAGAGAAAAACTAGAAAGACAGCCACACAATAAGTAATAAATGGCAATAAATATATATCTACTAATAATTATTTTGAGTGTAAGTGGACTAAATGCTTCAATCAAAAGACATAGGATGACAGAATGAATAGTCTTAAAAAGACCAATCCATATACTGTGTATAGGAGACTCATTTCAGACATAAAAACACATGAAGATCAAAAGTGAGGGTATAAAGAAACATTAATCTTATAAGTGAATGTCCAAAAAAAAGCCAAGGTGACAATACTTATATTGGACAAAAGTGACTTTAAAACAAAGACTAAAACAAGAGACAAAGAAGGATACTATACAATAACAAAGGAGACCATCCAACAGAAGGTAAAACAATTGTAAACATCAAAGAAAAAATCAAATATTGAAGTAGGTCTGTATTGCTATAAACCTCCCTCTTAGACCTCTTTTGCTGCATGCCAAAGATTTTGGACCATTGTATTTTCATTTTTCTCCTGTAATTTTTTTATTTCTTTGATTTCTTGGATGACCCATTCATTGTATACCAGCATGTTATTTAACCTCTATGTATTTGTGCTTTTTACAGATTTTTTTCTTGTGGTTGACTGCTAACTTCGTAGTGTTGTGGTCAGACAAGACGCATGGTATAATTCCGATTTTTTTAAATTTGCTGAGACTTTTTTGTGACTTAATATATGATCTACTCTGGAGAATGTTCTGTGTGCACTTGAAAAGAATGTGTATTTGCTGTTTTAGGGTAGAATGTTCTAAATATATCTGTTAAATCCATTTGGTCCAGCATGTCATTCAAAACCACTGTTTTCTTACTGACTTTCTGTTTAGAGGGTCTGTCCATTTATGTAAGTGGTGTGTTCAAGTCCCCTAATATTATTGCATTACTATCAATCAGTTCCTTTATTCTTATTATTAACTGTTTTATGTATTTGGGTGTTGCCATGTTGGGTGGAAAAATATTAAAAGTTGCTATATCTTCTTGTTGGATAATCCACAGATACCATTTCTATAGATGCATTGCAAGCTTCAGTATTTTTATCATTTTTTCTGTACCAGCATTTTCCCCTATTGTCATATTCTTCTGTGCATAGAGGCTTGAGATGGGTGACTTTATCTGCATTTGTATCTTTAATGGATTCCATCTGGTTGTTTTAATTTCTGTCAAAGTACAATGCTCACATGATTCAGTACTAAATGTCTAGAGACAAAAGAGTGCCTAAATACTCAACATTATCTCAGTTATAATTTAAAGATTATAATTTCATATGTTTGTTTTCTTTTTGTTGCCTTTATATCTGAAATCTGTACAAATCCAGGTTATATCTCTAATACCCTAATCATACACATACATAATTATCACACACATACAATACATACATACAATATCACATACATACAATATTATCTGTATTATCTTTACAAATCCAGGTTATATCTGTAATACCTAATCACATACATACATAAAATACATTCTTAATGATACAAATGTTCCTGGCAGGCAACTCAAAGAGCATAACGACTTTTATAACCAAAGTCAGCTTTCTCCTAAGTGAGATTCACATTTTTCTTTTCAAATGATTTCTGAGAAGACAATAAACCTTGTCAATACACTAGAACTGATTCCACTTGTCTGTTATCATTTTATAAGAATGGCCCGTCTCCAAAGAAATGATCAAATTGACCATGAAAAAATCCACACTGACATGAATATTGGCATTAGTATAGCAGAAAATAATGTAGTTTGCTCTTTCTCAGTTGGATAGACATGACCTTAGACAAGACACAAACATTTTCAGTAAATACCATGATGGAATTAATTTCCTTCCAATTCTTCATGAAGAGAAGGGATTTATCATGAATTAAATTCCCATATGAGTCATTTTCTTACCAATTCTCAAGGCAGTCCTTGCAGACTGATATAACTATATGAGTCACACGTAGTGTGACTGCAACCTTTATTGGTTGCAGTATGCCTGGCTTATGTTCTTCTAAAGGAACATGGGTGGGATCATGGATGAAACTAAACAACTCGTTTTTGGACTTTTAGCTTAAGGTCTCTAATAGAAGCCACCTGAAAAAAACTATTCCATCTCTCATTTTCAAGCATCCTACCTAGTTTGTGCCTAACTTTCAAAGGTAAAGGCAATTACCAATCAAGGAGCATACCCACATTCATTAGAAGTTTAGATATGAAGGAAGAGAAAGGAGACTCATCAAAGATGAGTCTGAGCAGCAGTAGAATGAAGTAATAAGTAAAGAAAGTAAATGAGTTTCTATGCCTTGCCACTTATTCTCATCTTTTAAAAATATTTAAACCTACAAGCCATGATAGTGACATTATCATGTTTCTGAAGATTCCATTTTCCATTGAGATGTACAGCAGCCCCAGGAGGAAGTCTTATATATCCCCTTAATTAGTAAAGATCCATAATTCTGTGTAGGAAAATCATTTTACTAGCTAAAATTGTTTGTAAAATATGATGAACACACACTTATCTAAGGAGAGGATTCATAGCTTTCATCAAGTCCTTGTCAGATCTATAAAAACAACTACATTAAATAAAGGATTATTGTTATACTTCCTTGGTGTTTGTTTCACACCCCCTCCACTTTCTGTCATTTTCTACTGTTGTAGAATTTCTGAAACACTGTGGCAGTACTTGTTTTTGAACTTCTTAACCCGAAAATCTGGTGCACCTTGCACTTTTCCTCAGATCCAAATCTTTGCTTTCAAAAGATTCTTTCACCTCTACTTCACCGGGAAGATGTCACATGAAGTGATCATTCCAATTTAAAAGTGCTTTTTCTCTAAAAAAAGATAATTCCCTCTTTCTCAGATGACAACTTCCTCATGTTCTCCAATATTTATTTATCCATTCAGGACATCAATCACATTTCTTCAAGTTCCTGAGGACTGTAGCTATCAAACTTACTACATTCCCTCAAGTCTCATCAATTCTACCTATAACTTAATGTAACTTGTTCTTTCTTGTGAAATTCACATTTTCCTTTCTCCTGTATCAACACATGCTTCAAAATTTATACCAACCAAAACACCAAATAGAATGAGTCTAACTCTTGCAACAGCGAAGGAATAATTAAGTCTCATTTTAGTATAGCATGTTATACTGTACTTCAATATAAATCAAAGAAGTATAATTAAAGTAACAATGATGCTCAGTTATTCACTTAAAAACTGGGAAAGATCTTTTTAAAATATGTTACCAATATAGGTGTGGGTGAGTGCATATTGATATTTAAATCTGTTGCTGAAATCATACATAAAAATTAACTCAAATGGATTAAAGAACTAAATGTGAGACCTGAAACTATAAAAATCCAAAAAGGGAACACAGGCAATAACTCCTCTGATTTCAGCCATAGCAACATTTTTCCAGATATGTCTTGTAAGGCAAGGGAAACAAAAGCAAAAATTAACTGTTGGGACTACTTCAAACTATGAAGATTTTGCATAGTGAAGGAAGTCATTAACAAAATTAAAAGGGAACTTACAAAATAGGACAAGATATTTGCAAATGATATGTCAGATAAGGAGTTAATATCCAAAATATATATATTTATAGAACTTATACAACTCAACATCAAAAAAGCTAAAATAAATTCTATTTTAAATAGAATGGGTAGATGACCTGAACAGACATTTTTTCAAAGAAGATATACAAATGGCCAACAGACATATGAAAAGATGCTCAACATCACTGATCATCAGGCTCATGTGCATATTCTCTCTAAAGTAAATACATTATAAGATTGAGATCTTTCCATTTGCAACAACATGGTTAGACCTAGTGGGTATTATGCTAAATGAAAGCAGTCTGGAAAACACAAATACTAAATTATTTCACTCATAGGTGGAATCTAGAAAACAAAACAAATGAATAAACAAACAAAAAGAAGAATCAGACCTATAAATAGAGAAAACAAACTGATAGCCACCAGAGGGGAGAGGAATGGGAGAAGAGGAAAAATGGGTGAAGGGGAATGGGAGATACAGGCTTTTAGTTATGGAGTGAATAAGTAAAGAATAAAAGGCACAACATAGAGAATATAGTCAATGATACCATAGCATTGTATGGTGACAGATGGTAGAGACACTTGTGAGCATAGCATTATGTATAGAGAAGTTGAATCACTATGCTGTACACATGAAATTAATGTAACACTGTGAATCAATATACCCTCCAAATCTGCTGGTGACAGTGTAAATTAGTAGTCTTTCTGGGGAAACAATATGACCAGATGCTGAATGTACCTTTTCAGGATGTAAGTCTTTATTTCAGAATATTTTTCCAAGTTTGTCAAATAAAAAACCAGACAAGTGGAAAAGATAAATATATAAAGATGTTTATCTTAGCACTGGTTTTAAAAGCAAAATTAGTAAGCAATCTAAATGATAAAGAATAGAGAACAAATAAAATAACTTTGATACAGGCATACCAGAAAACACCATGAAATTTTAAAGTTGTATTTTAAAATGCATCTAATAACCTAGAAAATGCTTACAAAAGCTATTTGAAAAAATGGGTTATAAAACATTCTGCATTGTACCTGTGTTTTTAAGAGTATATCTATATACAAATCTGGAAATACATAAACCAAAATATTAACTTTTCTTTTTATTCTAGATGGTAGGATTCTGACTGACTTATTTTTTCTTGCATTATATCATTCTATACTTTCTGAATCTTCTAAGAAAAAAACTTGATTTGTATTTCAGACATAAAAAAGCAGAAAAAAAGTGAGTTATTTTAAAATATATTCTAAAAAGATGACTGAATAATTTATGATCAAAAGAATTTTACTAAAATAAGTTTGAAAATTTTATAGTTGAAAGGGATTTTAAATGGAAGGTAATAGTTTTTTAATTTTTTAATAGTTTATTTATTTTTGAGACAGAGAGAGACAGAGGACCAGTGGAGGAGGGGCAGAGAGAGAGGGAGACACAGAATCAGAAGCAGGCTCCCGGCTCTGATTGTCAGCACAGAACCTGATGTGGGGCTCAAATCCACGAACCGTGAGATCATGACCTGAGTCAAACTTAACCTACTGAGCCACCCAGGCGCCTCACAAACGTAAGGTAATGTTATACTAATTTGCAAAGTCTACAGCTAGAGATAGAAAATATTAAGGTAAACCTTCTTGTTCTAAAGCTAGTGTTTTTTAAAGGACCATGTAAACCTAAAAGCCTTCTGCTCAAAGTAACATCTTTTTTTTTTTTTTTTTAATTTTTAATGTTTATTTTTGAGAGAGAGAGACACACACACAGAGTGCGAGTGGGGGAGGGACAGAAAGAGGGAGACACAGAATTGAAAGCAGGCTCCAGGCTCTGAGCTGTCAGCACAGAGTCCGACATGGGGCTTGGACCCACAAACTGTGAGATCATGACCCTAGCGGAAGTCAGATGCTTAACCAACTGAGCCACCCAGGCACCCCAAAGTAACATCGTTATAAGGAAAGCAGTGATTTAATTTTTAAAGCTTTCTTCACTTATCAGAAAGATCAGAGCCTTGGGGGGAGGGTGAAATGTCATTTTGAAAGTTTGATTATCTTTGGAAAAAGAACCAGTTTTATCTAATAAGATACAAAGAAATTAAACTATTTTATGAAATTTACATAAAGATAAAAACACAAAATAAATGTGAAAGAGCGTTATAGGCTGCAAAGTCAGTATGCACTTATTTTATTAATGATGTTAAAAATATTTACGTGGAACAGTTTCTCTTTTTGTTACCTAGGACCTCAAATAGTAACTCTCAAATAATGCAATGTCCTAAATGTCGTAGCATCAAGACACAGATGTTCATTCTCTTGAACCTCTAAAGCCTTACATACCAGAATTTCTCTGTTTTCCCCCCAAATCTTTTTCTCATGACATTCCAGGAAGGTAGTCATTCCTCACATTTTTATTATTTTTTTTAATTTTTAATGTTTTATTTACTTCTGAGAGAGAGACAGCATGAGCAGGGGAGGGTCTGAGAGAGACAGAGATACAGAATCTGAAAACAGGCCTCAGGCTCTGAGCTAGCTGTCAGCACAGAGCAAGATGTGGGGCTCGAACGCACAAACCGCGAGATCATGCCCTGAGCTGAAGTCGGACGCTCAATCGACTGAGGCACCCAGGTGCCCCATTCCTCACACTTTTAGAGAGTCTATGCTTTTCATAAACCTTGCTGAAACTCCTCTAGTCTAAGCAAAATGATTGCTATGGCTGGAGAAAGAATGGACTAGAATCAATGGTGCCAAGCTGGCTAAACTTTTCTGCAGAAGTAATCAAAACATGGCCCAGCTCTCATGCCTAAGAAGTTATACAACACATGCATTCTGGCATAGAGCAAATGATGGTATTAATTATATCCACACGGATGAAGGAATTTAAAGAAGCAGTCCTAATACTCAAATACCCATCAAAACCATGAATGTTAAGAAATCCCAAGAAACTTACAAAACTCTAAATATCCCCCAAAGAGGCACATAATTTTAGTGATAGAAAAACATTTATGCTTCATTACTCTTTTAAAGAATCCTGCTAGCAAAAGACATCAATATTTGTTTGAAAATAGGATGAAAGCCGTATTTGGCAGGCACACATTTGAAATTTTTCCAGAATATATTTTTGCTCTCAATGGAACAACAGAACTTGGCCTTACTCCAGTTTTAGAAAGGCATACACATATTCATATATGTACATGTTTATGTCAAAGTAAATGAAAAGTGTAACTTTAATACATATTCCTCCCTGCTACCTCACCCAAGTCACTTTTTCTTTCCCTAACAGATGCATAGGCATAACTGCTAATGATCTGGATGGTTATAAGAGCTGTATTGATGCTTTGAAGGGCTCTTGGGAGTGAGATTTTATCAGGTGTCTTTTTCTACTGTGCTTTTTATACATAATATGTACCTATGAAAAGATACACTTTATAAATATCATATGTGTCAACTGTCTGAAACTTCCTTATTTATGCTTAGAAATATGTCTTTGAGAACTATTTTTCCATTTTGAGTACTTATAATAACTGCAGAAGGTCCACTACATAATACTAGCTGATATTTATTGAACACTATGTCCAAGACACTTTTGGTGTTTTACTTGTACTATTTCCTTTTTAGCTCTTACAAATAAGTTAGACACTCTAATCATTGTCATTTTACAGATGAGAGGATCAAGTCATAGAAAAGTTTAGCTACTTCTCCAAGGTCACACTGTAAGAAAACAGAAGAGTTGGGTTTTGAATCCAGATGGCCTCATCCCTTTGTACAGTATTTCACATGATTTTTTTTAAATTTTTTTAATGTTTTATTTCTAGGAGAGAGAGAGAGAGAGACAGCGTGAGCAGGGGAGGGTCAGAGAGAGAGGGAGTCACAGACTGAAACAGGCTCCAGGCTCTGAGCTGGCAGTCAGCACGGGGCCCGAGCCCACGAACCGCGAGATCATGACCTAAATGAAAGTCGGACGCTTAACCGACTAAGCCACCCAGGCGCCCCTCACATGATTTTTTAATAAATACTAAGATTCCTTAAAAATATTCACTCATTATTAGACAATTAGCTTATTACAAGGCTATTTTTTTGTTTGTTTGTTAAATAAATATTGCGGTGGTAAGCTTCCTGGTCTCAACCTCTTTATGTACACAAATGAGCACTCTCTAATGTATACACCTAGAATTGCAATTCCTGGTGGAAAATTAACCAGAGGCCATCCTTTAGTATTTAGTTTAGTTTAGTTTTGTTTTTTTCACAGTACAGAAAGGTGCCTTTATTAAAGCATAGGAACGAGACCTATGGGCAGAAAGAGCTGCACTGAGATTGTAAGGAGTGAATACAAACTTTGTAGTTAGTGGGGGTTAGGGATAAGTAAGTCTGTCAGGAATTTCTGTATGTTGAAAGTGAGATTTACAGGAACTATTGAATCAGACAGACCTAGATTCAAATCTAGGTCAGTCTGATCTTAGGTTTTTCTACCTAAGGTTTTTTGGGAAAAGTTCTCTCTGAACATGTTTACTCATACGTGAAATGAAAATAATGACTTCTTATCTCAAGATTTTGTTGGAGGTTAAATGAATTAATGCAAGCAAATAATTGAATCCAGTGCCTAATACATAGTGAGCATTCATGACAATTAATCATTATTAACTTCAGTGGGAAACCTCTGAATCCTAAGTCTACCCCCATTTCATCTTACAGTGTCTTGTAGACCATACATTATTCCTTTCCTTTAGAGTGTTAGCAATCATTTCTTTTTCTGTCTCTCTCTTTGGGTTTTAAGTTTTCTGATAGAAGGGACTATAGTTTCTATATGTATCTACAAAAGTACCTGGAAGCTACCTAGTATTATTCATGTTTTATGAATGAAGAAACAATGGAGGTGCAGAAAACAGATCCCAAAGTGCTCTAATTCTTCCATATTTTTGACCGTCTAAGAATCTCTGAACATGTTAACTTTTTTACATTCCTTCCATTCAAACATAGCAACTCTTCCTTTGTCACATTATTCTGTGGGTCAATGTGATTTTTAAAAATGAAGAAGAAATAACAAATTTTAAAAAGCTAAAATCTCTCTAAAATATAGAATTCAGCCAAATCAGAAGCAACTGAAAAATTTTGACACTTAGTGTCCCGATCTGATCAAGATGACAACTGTAGACGTTCTTCTGGTTACAAGGTAAAAATGTGGTCCCAGCTCTCTCATTTAGTTATGCACATTGATCAAAATAAGTGGAAAGTGAGAAATTTCCATTCATTCTCTGTTGTATAGATACAGCATGAAGTTGTTGCAGTTTGTTTTATAGTCTGCCTGAAGGAAAAGTCATTTCGTTGTTTTAATAATACATTGAGATGGTTTAATGATGGATAGGGCTTCAGAGCTCTTAATCAGCTTACCACAATGACTAACATAAACTGAACCTGTGTAGCTGTACCAGGTTCAGAGATGATAAGACGCAGAAATGAAAAGAAATGCCACTTAATTTATAATGAACATGCTTACATCACTTATGACTTTATCATAGGCTTTACATTTTTGTTTCATTAATTCTGTAAGGTCTTTTCTCTCCTCTTTTCCTATCTACTTTATATTCTCACTTTGTTCATTTCATTATACTCTGTGTGTTCATAACTGATTCCAACCCCTATATTTGGAAATTCTTTCATTTGAATAAAAATTGGGGATTCATTCTTATTAAGGTCAAAGGAAAAAAAAATACCTGCAGCTGAATGTGTGTGCTTGCCAAAGTACAAAATGAAATGAAATGTAGGGAAAGTATAAAAAATGAGAATGAAAAGAAATACATGAGTGCAGGAAATTTTAAGTGGCCTGGGTTTCATTTGTCTGCTGTGTGTAACTTTTCCCCTTTACCACAAATCATTCTGTATTTGTACACAGCATAACTTGGTATGAGAAAACTGTCAGAGAATTAAAGGATGCAGTAGAGAGTTAGGGGCTAGGTTCAATCCCAGCATTTATTTTCAGTATTGGGTAGTAAAGGGTTTATCTCACAGAACATAGAGAAAGCATTTATCCAGAGTGCAATAATATGGCAGTAAAAGATGAGATATGAAAGAACAAGAAACAGAGTCCTGTCCGTAACCAGGTGCAAACTTGGAAAGTAGCTCTGGCAGCTTCTGCCAAAAAAGCAATACCGTATGGCAGAGGCAGATGTCCAAATGGCCCAAATAATCAGCCCCAATCCTACCATCATGTACTCAAAACACCCATTAAGGGTTGGTGCACAGCAGCCTTGATCCTGTGCCCACTGTGATATGCTCCAACTCTACTTCCAAAGAGAGTGGTTATTTCTGACTCCTCTCCTACTAACCGCTACACTAATGAATTGTTCCTTTAACTGTCATGCAAGATCTTGAAAGAAATAATTGGCTTAGTATATAAAAACGAAATGCTAAAATTGAATCTTCAATATCATAAACAATCTCCCAGTGTCATATATCAAAATTCCAAAACAAAAGTATAATTAGTAGGTGATCTAGTGGATAGCATGTGTATAGTGAAGTTTCTACGGTAAGGTTAGTGCCTTAGACCTGCAGAATCAGTAAAACTCTTGGCTATAGGAGATGCCTCTATCGTGGTTCTCTAAAGATGTTGGTTTCATGTAAGGTTCCTGGTTGTTTTGCATCATTGTATAGCTAGGATCTATATGACCAACAGCAATTCACTGCATGCCAGGTGTTTCCTTATATTTGTACAGATAAATATTTTCATAGAAGTCTTAGTATGTCTGACAGTCATTGTTCAGCTTTACAAACTTTGTGTAGAATCTGTATTCACTAAACCTCTGTGGCTCTAAGCACAGTTACTCCTAATTTGACACACCATAGCCAAAATGTATGGTGGTTTATTAATTTCCGATTGGTGTTATCTGTGCTCTCTCAGTAGCTTATTGCTTGGACAGGTTTGCTTTCTGAGATCCTTTCCAACTACCCAGGAATTAATTGGTTATACTTAGTTCTTGGATAGTCCTCTAAAATCACTTGCTGTATTGACACTACGGTGTTATGTACACATCTCTGGGTCAATGAGGTATGCTTTAGTAAAGCATTTATTCATCCACGTAATCATTTACAAATCACATAACTGAACACACATTTGTGGTGAGGCCGTGTGATAGACCTGGGACTGTGAAGACACACATTACAATCTGGGGGAGAGAGATAAAACCACAAACCAGTGGGTACCACATGTCTATACACTATAAAAAGGATACCATAAAAGAAGAAAGGAATGGTCAGTTCTACCTGGGCAGAAAGAATAGCCATTTCTACAACTCAAAAATTCCTAGAGTACCATTAAAAAAATAACAGATGCCACTAAAATGTGATATTAAACGGAATCTCTGAATATACAGAATAATGTTCAAAAAGGATATTCAGAGAGCTCTGCAAAACTTTGCCCTTGTCCCTATCCAGGTAAACTCACAGCTTGTAAAATGTTAATATCAATTAGGAAAATAAAGAAAAATAATTGTTCCCTAGCATCCCTTCCAGATACCTCCATACTCTTCTCCTATTGTATTTTACCTCCCCATCAAAATGTAGTAAAGCCAGTCTCGCCCGTGAATAGTTAATGGCTTGCTCACTTCAGAAGGCAGTCAATGAAATGTATACCTTGTGTACATTTTTACCTGCTAGAATTATAATTAGGAGATTAATTTTGTGTATTTACTCTCCCTTAAAGTTATTCTTTATTAAAAAGCTTATTTTCAAATCATTACATCAATATAAAATTTAAAATATTATACATTAAATATTATCTATGAAACACATCTTGGTGCTGTAGCTCCTCATCTTTAATCCTTTAAACAAATTCAAGATAAAATTATACCATATGATAATAATTGCTAATGCTTTCTATTAAAAAGTTTTTGATGATTTTCATGTTTCAGATATGCAAATTCCATTTTGTGGTACTTTTTTATTTTTAAAGTAATCATCAATAGAATTAAGTCACTTTCAGTTGTCAGACATGCAAAGGCTAGTAACAGAACATTTGTTAGCTGGTTCATAGGATTCTCAAGTTGAGATTAATGTGATTATTTATAGTATAAAATGTCTAAAAAATTATGAAACTCTGTATTTTCATCTTTCTGAAGTCTAAAAAAATTGATCAGTTGGGATAGTTCATATTCTATTTCCTGTAAGAAATAAAGTCAGTAAATAAATATTAGAACTTTTCCTTTATGGCAAACATCATAAAATTCAATCCTAAGAATAAGAGTTTTGATGTACATATGAACATACACAATGCATGGTTATTAATTTAATAACAAGAAGGAACACAAGAATTATTTAACCCACATGGTCAGGTGAAGTTTTTGAAATCATTAAATAATGCCTGCACTTCACTAAAAAACGCAAAAAGACATTTGAAGTAATATAATCACTCCTCATGCTTTCCCGAGAACAACTAATATTTTCTTAAAAAATCAAAAAGACAAAAGCACTAATAAATTATTTATTACCTTTCAAGGAAAGAAAATTTCAACTAAACTCACTTTCATAGCAATGGAAACCACTATGACATGATACTAAAGAATAATAATGAACCACAGTGCACAGAAATGCTCAAAATTTTGCAAAACTCCTTCCTCCATTAAATATATTAATAAATAAATTTAATTATTTTCATAGTAACAGGCATTGCAAAAAGTTAAAATGTCCTTCAAAAGGAAATGTTATCAAGGACAACATGAATGTTTAGTACATGTTTTGTCTATTTCTCAGGCTGAGATAATGCCATCAAGGATGTGGGGAGAATAGGGTGACATAGTAAGTGATCAAATTAAAACAAAAACAAAAACCAGGCAGCAGCAGCAGCAGCAGGGACTGGGCTAGGGGAGGGGCAAAAATGTGCTTTTTAATCTTACCTCCTACTGTCCCATAGGAAATATGTTGATTCTTTGTGCAGTTAGTTCCCACAAAAGCCTACCTAAGGAGCCCTGATATTTCTTTACTTTCCAGGAAATATTATGATATCTTTAATTATTATGAAGCTTCTACCAAGAAGCACAGTGTGCTACATCAACAACTAAGATATCACCATTGTAAACAATAATAATTAAAATCACATAAAGCTCGTGGTACAAAACAGCCACAGAGCACAATGGCACGCTGAAGGAAAGGGGTCCTTTTTGCAGTTCTCCCTGTAATGTAAAATTACAGAACCATTTTCTGAAGTTCGAAACTATTTTAAAAAGCATCATCAATTTACCAACTACAAAACACCTACAGGTTGATCTATGGAAATTTGCTCTCATATTTGGGAGAATTATCTACTATGTTGTCTCCTTCAAGAGCAGAACTTTCAAAAAATAATGTAATGCCAATTAAAAGAGGAAAGAACTTGTCAACAGAGTTTCTGACTGAACAGAGAAAGCTTGTAGGATTTTAATAATTCTGTCTCCTTTTTGCATATTCCTCTGCTTGTGATGATTAGTAAGTTGTGTAACCTATTTGTAGTTTTATTTTAGCATCGGTGAACAAGGGATAAAATTGTTTCTGACACTGGAGAATTACTGTAAGTTGTACACACTACAGATTCTATTTATCTACCAAATAATTCACATAACCCTCCCAACAAATCCAATATTTACCCAGGAATACCACCTCTTTGGTTTAAAATGCATTTTTTCTTTTATATACTTTAAGGAAATAATTCAGTGACTTCTTCTTTATAGAAAAGCCAAATATATTTTCTATTTTAAATAAAATTAACTTTTTTATTAAAATCTATTCCATACACCATAAAGTGAGCAGAGTACAGATGTACAGCTTGATGAATTATCACAAAGTGAATGCACCCATGTAATCCCGTCCCGATAAATAAATTGAACAATCACAGCATCACAGAAGCCTCCTTCCTGTCTGTTCAAGTTATTACATTACTTCCAAAGTAGTAACCAATATGCTGCCTTCTATAGCCAGAAATAAGTCTACACTATGCATAGTCTTTTTAGGACTCTTCTTTTGGTCCAAATTACGTTTGTGAAATTTTTCCATTATGCTATATGTAGAGCAGAAGTGACATTACTTTATGACATTACTTAAATTCCACTTTATGTGGCATTTAAACTTTACATCACAATTTATTTGCTGATACCAGATTTTAGGCTGTGGTTACAAACATTCCTATACATGTCATTTGATGCACACAAGTCTTCATTTCTGTTAGGTACGTGTCTATGGTAGAACACCAGGTCATAGAAATCATGCACATCCAGCTACAGAAGATACTTCTACATGGTATTCCAAAGTGGCTGACTCATTCTATAGAACCACTATCTGAATGCAAGTTTTGTAGTTGCTCAATATCCTCATCAAGAATTTTCATTTTCATCTTTAAAAATTTTTAACTTTGATTTTTAAGTTAATTCATTCTCTTTCATTTTTAATATTATCTCATTTGACTTTTAATATGAATTTCTCATATATGTATATGCATATAGGACATTTGAGTGTCTTCTTTGTGAAATACCTCTTCAATACTTTTGCCCATCATATTTATTTTTTTAAGTTATTTATTTTGAGAGAGGGAGGGGCAGAGATAGAAGGAGAGAGAGAATCCCAAGCAGGATCCACCCCGCCAATGGAGAGCCCCCCGTGGGGCTTGAAGTCATGAACTGTGAGATCATGACCTGAGCCGAAATCAAGAGTTCAATGCTTAACTGACTGAGTGACCAAGTCATCCCGCCCATCATTTTTAAATTGTCTGTATTTTTCTTACTGACTTAAAAGAGCTCTCTGCATTTTCCTGATGTAAGTCCTTTTTCAGATATGTGTACTAGCAACATCTTCTTCCACTCTAGTTTGTCTTTTCTCTTACTTACTGGTGACTTTTAAAGAATGCAAGCAAGCAATTTTAACAAAGTTCACTTCAGAGGTCTTTTATTATAATGGTTTTAGGTACATATTTTAAGAAATATATATATCAACTCCCAAATCATGGAAACATTCTCCTTTGTTATCTTTTAGAATATGTATTGTTTTACCTTTACATTTTGGTCCACAGTCCACTGAGACATGATTTCTTTTTTAATAATTTAAAGTAGGACTCAAGATTAAGATTTTCTTTTTGTGGATATCCAGTTGACCTAGAGCCATTTATTGAAAAGAATATCTTATCCCTATTGTACTGAAGGGGAATGTTATCATAATTCAAGTGACCATAACTTGGTGCTATGCATTGCTTTATCTATTCTCACTCCATTATGAAGTGAATAATTACTTAATCCCTGAAGATTTAGAAGTCTAGATTTCTTACAGTGTAAAATTCCTCACTTTTTTCTTTTTCAAGACTGTCATTTCTTCCTGGTCCTTAGCTTCTCCATATATAATGTAAATTCAACTTAATCAATTTCCAACAAAAAGAAAGATAAAAATTGGATTGGAATTCCATTTAATGTATAGATCAATTAGGGTACAATTAATATCATTATGATATTGGATTTTCCAGTCCATGAACATGGTATCTCTTTCCATTTATTTACTCATCTTTAATTTTTCTCATATTTAATAGTTTTGGTTCTAAGGAGTTTGCATAACTTATGGTAGATTCATTCCTAGTTATTTGAGATATTTTTATTTGAGTTATTTGAGTTATTTGACATATTTTTAAAGCTATTCTTAAAAGTATAATTATATAATTTTTCTAAATTTTGTTTATATTTAGAAATAAATTTGATATTTATGGTTAGTATCATATGCAGAAACATTGTATTCAGAAGTTGAATTCGCTAATTCATTTTTACTAGTTTTAAAAAACTACATGCAAATAATGACAATTTTATTCCTCTCTTTCAATACTGTTTTAT
The DNA here is from genome assembly GCA_017311185.1 of Proteles cristata cristata. NCBI lineage: Eukaryota > Metazoa > Chordata > Mammalia > Carnivora > Hyaenidae > Proteles > Proteles cristata. The sequence goes on from JAESUZ010000553.1 coordinate 936,039, forward strand.
TAATTTAGCTCCACTGCATTGAACAACATCTTCAGAAAAATGATGAATAGAAGAGACAGTGGTATTCTTATCTCACTATCTCAAGGGACAGCTTTTAATATTTAACCCCTAAATAGGATATGTTTGCTGTAGGTTTTAGTTGGTACCTTTTATGAAATGAGAAGTTTCTTTCTATTGTTAATTTTCTAAAACTTTTTAATCATGAAAAGGTGATCGATTTTATCAAATACTTTCTTCATCTATTATATTATATGACATATTTCTCTTTAATTCTGTTAACATGCTTGATTTTTGAATGTTAGTCTCATGTTGAATTCCCAGCATAAATAGGCCAAATAATTTTATTTGCATTTTCTACAAGATTTTCAAATATGAGAAAAATATTTCATTATAGAATTAACAGAACCTTTTAATAATCTGTCTTGGGGCTCCTGGGTGGCTCAGTTGGTTAAGTGTCTGACTTCAGCTCAGGTTATGATCTCACAGTTCATGAGGTCTAGCCTCACATTGAGCTCTGTATAAGGCTCTCTTCTATCAGGGGATAACCCACTTCAGATCCTCTGTCTCCATCTCTCTCTGCCCCTCTCATGCTCTCACATATGCTCTCTCTTTCCCTCTCTCTCTCTCCCTCTCTCTCTCTCTCTCAAAAATAAACATTTCAAAATAAATAAATATATATATAATAAAATATATCTTATTTTCAACAAATTTCTGACATCCTTTTTTAAAATGAGGCATACAAAGTTACCTGCTACAGATACTGTCACAGGTTTTCCTCTACCCGCAGGTATGCTTTTGCAATGACCCGAAGAATTCACTTTTTTTTTTTTTTTTGGCCCATTATAGTGCATATAATTTAGAAATTGGTCTCTGAATGCCTTAACACAGGAATTAATATGAAATATTGTATATTTATCTTATTGTTGGAAAAAGGCTTACTTTTAAACCAGTGATTTAAAAAAAAATATATTGACCTAATAACTGGCTTTTAAGTATATACATGGTCTTTGTATAATCAGTTCTAATGTCCACTTGAAAACACTGGTAAAGTTTAGAATCATAAGCAAAATTTCCTCAATTTTTGAATTTTGAATTATTAAATTCATAAGATTTAGTTCAAAAAAAATTCCTCAAACCAAGTTTCCTCAAATCTCAGAGCAGTAACTGAGTTTCAAGCACCTTCTTCCACCCATCTTCCACTTCTAGATGGTAAATTTCAGGCAAACAGGAAGATATGGTTTATGAAGAATCCACAAAAACAACACAGGAAAATAAAAAACACAAGCTGTATAGACTCAATCACGTTAAAAGCATGGTTTTCCGCCTAAGTGTCCATCAACAGATGAATGGATCAAGAAGGTGTGGTTTATCTATACCATGGAATACTCCATGGCAATGAGAAACAATGAAATCTGGCCATGTGTAGCAACATGGATGGACCTTGAGGGTGTCATGCTGAGCAAAATAAGTCAGGCAGAGAAGGACAAATATCATATGTTTGCACATATAGGAGGATTAGGAGGAACTTGATGGAGGAACAAGGGGGAGAAGAAGGGTGGAAATGGTGGGGGAAAGGGAGAGAGGCAAACCATGAGAGACTTTTGAATGCTCACAAAAACTGTGGACTGATGGATGTGGGGGGGAGGAGGGATGGGCATGGAGGAGGACACTTGTGGGGATGAGCACTGAGTGTTATGTGGAAACTAATTTGACAATAAACTATTTGTAAAAAAAATAAATAAATAAAAAAATAAAAGCATGGTTTTCCCTTCTCCTATACCTCCAACATTTGGAAATGGAAATGCTATATACAAAGTGCTACAGTATGGAAGTACTTAAGTAGGAACAGACTTGCCTGTTATAAGAAATATTTGAAAAAAATACTGTTTAAGATACATAAAAGGAACAATTACTAATCAAATGAAGTGAGTGAAAGAACTTAAAAGCAAGCCGTTCAGAATTTTAGAATTGCCACATATTTTAGGGGAAAGGATTAATAGCCAGTATCTGGGACTCCAATATTGTTTCATGGTCAAATAGAAAATATGGAAACTTAAGCCAAGATGTTAGTTTGAGAAGCAGCTGCAGCCCACTTGAGAAGCATGCAGAGGCATTCCTTTAAAGCTGTCACTAAGATACCAAATTTAGCATAAAACAGTAAGGCTTGGAAAAATCAAACAGTGAGGCCTTGGAAGCTCCTTTTCCAAGAAAGTAAAGTCTATGATAGGTTTGCTGTATTAAATTCATAAGATTTAGTTCAGCTATTTTTTGTCCCTTTGTAGTAAAATAGAAGTATTCTTCTGTTTCTCTCTCTAAAGCTTGCTAGCAATAAAAGACCATCTATGTTAATTTATGAGACTGTTAAATCAAATAGGACTTTGAACTTTCATTATATCCTTCAAACAATGTCTGGAGATCATCTATCTCCTAATGTTTTGAATTCCTAGTAAGGAGTGCTGTGCCTGCCATTTACTAAATAGCCAATATATTCGCTAAATAAGGAACTCTTGTTACGTGATAAAATGTTTGATTAAGGAATGAAACAATTTAACTTTCAAACTTTATCTTTCAAAATCTTGATTGTGAGTAGTCCCTGAGTCAAATTCATCAGCTAATATGAAAAAAAAAAAAGAAAAAAAAGTTCACATCCTTATTCCTACCTCTTATTCGTTACTGTTAACTTTTAGGCAATCTTGGAGTTTGGGATCCATATTTGAAACTACAGTGTTATTTTAGTATTGGAAGTAAAACTTTCTCAGATACTCCCAAGGTACAGCATGATTAAGATGCAAAAATAAAAATCTTTTCCAAAAGAGAAATTATATCTTTGAAGGGATATTATTTTGTTCCAGTTGGCCTTACTGATTTTTTGCTCAAATTTTATTTTTTGTGTTACTTATTGTTCTGCCCATGCACTTTCTAATGGGCCACTTTGTGGAGAGAATTTTTCCAAAAGTTGAAGTAAAGAGGCTTTGCTTTTCATATGGACAATTCCTGTAATATCTTTACATTATATTTTCAGGAAAATCTGATAAATAAAAACAAAGAAAGTAGTTCATGGTCTTATCTCATTTATTGAACAATGGTGGGCACCCCTCCTCTATCTTCATGTTATATTCACTGACAGCAAATTGCTTTCTTCAGATTGTGTAAGACAAAAATGGCCAGTGTTCAGGCACTTTGGCTGCATACAATTTGAAAGAATATAACATCACCCTACAAGAGCAAATGTGTTCTACATATCCAACAGGACAGGGTTACCACCGTCGTATTCACACTCCTGTTGCTTCCTTGTCAACCTTCAAGGATTTCAACATCTTTGTTTCCTTTAATTATTCATTTAAGCAATGAAAAAGGGAGAAAACGTCATCCACTTCTATCAAAAAAAAAATAAATTCTAGGGCAGATTTTATTGTTCTCCACATACTTCTATCAACTTGGTTAATAGCTTTTGATTATGGAATAAGATTGGAGAATCTTACTGGGAATTCTAAGTTCTCTCAACAGTACGCTGAGAACTTACTCATAAAATTCCTTATTAACTAACCAGAAGCATCTGAAAATCACCATGTCACATAATTCAGTCCTGAAATTTAGAGGTGGGTTTAAGGAACACTATTACTTGAGAATACACACAAACCACTTCATTAGGCATTCACTATATTTGTTCCCAAAACTAAAGGGGACATCTTGGTAAGAAAAAAATGTTTGCTACTTCCATTCCCTGAAAGGCTAAATGTTCTTAATCACATCTAGCAACTATGTTTGAATGACATGTACCATGTTGTTACATTTGAAATGTGGTTTTTATGGTGTTATTCTCATGACATTTTTAGTGTTGGGTGTATTTTTCTAGAAAGTTACCAATCTAGAAATAAATATAAAACATCACGGCCTTTCTAACAAAAGAGAGGTTATGAATCTTGAATTCAAAGAATCAAATCATATTTTGTTTGTTACTTGAATTCATTAAATGCTTGCTGAATGAAATTCTAAATTGAATTAAATTCCAAAATAAATTCATATGTTTACTCTTTAATGACAGCTTCTTCTTTGACATATTAACAGACCTAATATGTTATTTTATTATAAATTAAATATACTATATAATGCATCTGTATTTCTATGCATAAGAACAGTGTTTATATAAAGTATATACTCCAAAGCATCACAGATCAAAATTTTGAATTCAAAGAATTTGAAGATACATTAATATTATTCAAATATTAAAATAAAGCTATTTATATAATTTACTCAAGGTTATACTTATATATTATATAAATATTATACATAATTATATAATTATTAATAACAAATATATAAAATATATTCCTAAATATTAGGATTTTTTATGGACTCCATTACAGAAATTGAAACGATAACAAATTCTCCTTTTCAAAGAATTTATAAATGGCTAAAAAACCACATTTCATAGTATCTGGAAATAATCACACACATATAGGCCTAATCATATAAATAGCATTGCTTTACAACATTTTCATCTTATTGCAATGATTTTGTTAATTAGAAAACTGTGTACTGTTCAAAAGACAGATGTTTCCTACTATGCATTATGCATCCTTTGAACAAGTTCAATATTCAGTTAAAGTCTATTAAAACCCTGAAGACCAGGCGCCTCGGTGGCTCAGACAGTTAAGTGGCTGATTCTTTTTTTTTTTTTAATGTTAATTTTATTTATTTTGAGAGAGAGAGAGAGAGAGAGAGAGCAAGAAGGAGCAGGAGAGAGGCAGGGAAAGGAAAGAATCTCAAGCAGGCTTGCACTGTGAGTGCAAAGCCCAACGCAGGATTCCATCTCATATACTGGGATCGTGACTTGAGCCAAAATTGAGTCAGTTGGTTAAGCAACTGAGCCATCCAGACACCCCCTACGTGTCCTACGCTTGATTTTGGCTAAGGTCACGATCTCACAGTTCTTGAGACAGAGCCCTAAGTCAGGCTCCACAATGATAGCATGAAGCCTGCTTGGGATTTTCTCTCTCCCTTTCTCTCTACACCTCCCTCACTTGTTCTCTCTGCCACTTTCAAAATAAACAAATATTTAAAAAAACAACAACGATGACTTACCTTTACTCCTAATCTCATAGTTAATCACACCATCTCTTATTTCCTTCATCTTTTTCACATTGTTCATAAACTCTGTTCCCTTTTGTTCACATAGCACCTAGTAGGTATTTCATATGTTTTTAAATAGCATTTAATAAATTATTCCATTTCCAGAGACACAGAACATTTGACTTCCTGATAAATTTCTAAATGTGTCCTTTGTCTTCTGACTTCATCTCATGTTTAGAGGTCCCTCAATTTAGTTTTGCCCATGATGAATGATGCCAGATTAATCGGTATGAAACAATACTGTCATCACACCATGCTTCTGCACTAAAATGCATCAATATTCTCCATTGCCTACAGGATAAATTAATTAATTCAATCTAAAAAAAAAACATTTATTGAGTGTTTCCTATGTGCCAAGATATTATTTAAACCTCATGAACTGGAATTCACACATCACTATGAATTTGTCACATCACTATGAAACTCAACAGTTTCAACAACATCTCCAAACTGTGACCTTCTTGGATCTTATACTCTATTTTTTTTCTTCTTGTCTCCTTTACACATATCTTATGCCTTCCCACTTTCAACATTTTTCACATTAGTACTGCTCGCTCTTTACAGTCTAACCTAATTTTTAAGATATAATAAAGCTTCTCCTTTATGAAAATTTCACAAGCTACTCTGGATATGGCTACTTTATTTTCTATTGTATTCAATTGTCTTTTAATTACAGGCTACCTTCCGATATATTCCATTTTATTGTATCAATTTTTATTATGGAAGTATTATATGCTGAAAAGAATAGGACTTTAGAATTGCTCATATTTGTGTTCAAATTTCTAGGAAGCTACATACTAGCCATGTGATTTGGTTAAATTAATTTCTGAATGGATGTCCTTATCTCTAAAGGGAAATTAGTAATAACTATTTCCTAGTGTGATGGTAAGAATTCAGTGAAATAGCATTGGTACTTACTGACTATGATTTTGCTACAATCTTACATTTTTTGTATGTTTGTTTATTACCTACTCTGCAAGCCCTTAAAAAGATAACATCCTACCATTAAATAATTTATAGAAAATTTTATGTGTATGTGCATGTATGTATATATTTTTGCATATATGTTTACTTAAGCTTATAGATAGTATATATATAAATGTACATGCACACTTGTATATATAGGTGTATATATAAACATATATACACTCTCAAACATCTATATACAATTATGCACAAAAAAATTAACACAGATAAGAAAATTATAAGATAATCCGATATAGGACTGAAATATTTTTAGAAAGCACAGTTCTGTTGGATATGCATTTGGAAGTAATAATGTATTTCCTCAGAGGGCAATATAATCAACATTTTAAGGCAGATTTCAGGACTTCAATTTGAAGAGAGCTCAAAATGTGTATTTTGAACTGATCAGTTTCAGTTATATTAAAGGAAAATCAATAAGTCAGTAAAATATACAAATATCATTCTAAGATTATACTAATTGAAAACATGTTTCTCCAAAAATTCGCTTTTAAAGAGCATCTCTGGATTTAGGAGGAATTTTAAACTTAATCTTACATTGCATTATTGATCACCTTGATTAAAGGAACATTCCCATTTTTCCACATTTTATTTTTCACATTAAAATTCAAGCACAAAGTGCTATGGTACTGCCCTTCATTTGTTCTCCCCAGTTGGAATGCATGGCTAATCTCTCCAGGGAATGTTCTTGCTATTTATTATTGATTTTATAGCTCAAAAATGTAAGTGGGCAGCGAATGGGCTGGATTTCAGATTAGGAAATAACCACTTAGAAGAAGAAACCAGCTGGACACTTGTGATAAATTGCAATTTCCTGTCTGAATTTTATACCTAGTTATAGGTAGTTTACAGAATTAAGCTCCATATGGACAAAATGTCACTGAGGGGACTGTGCCATAACCCGTGCGTACTTACAGATGCCTCGTTCACTCTTTTGGGAAACATTTTAGGAGAAGCATGTCATAATCAGGGATTTAGGAATAATGAAAGATTTGGCTTTCATCTGTTTTTCGTGGATTTACCAGAGCTGAGAGAAACAAAACAAACATACACAAATGTTAGCTGTGATAGCATTAAACTCGGCTAAACAATGTTCCTTGAATGTGATCACACAGGCACACACGCATGTGCACACATAAACACGCAAAACTCTCATACAACCATCACCAGCAGCACTGTAATCTCCAGTGCAGAAATAGTTATAATACTTTACAGTAATAGAGACACAAATGATCTGTTATAAAAGAAAAGAATATTGATGAATATTCCCCAACTTCTTTCTTGGTTTTATATTACCTAACCTACACTAAACTTAGGCAGACTTCTTAAGTGCTCATCTACCAGGAATATTTCAATTTATAATCACGATTTTGGTTTAACATGTACTATCAGTAATGTTTCCACCAATGTTTGGCCAGGAAATTGACATCACTAAACATTAAAAACTGACAAAATCTAATGCAGGGAATTGGTTACACATATGATGGAATTGCTGAATGTCCAGATAGGGTAGAGGAAGCAACATGGAGATTAGCAAAAGCATGAAGCTATTTCTACCTACTGACTGGAGAGATAACAGGAAGGAGTGGTGATATTATCTGGGCCCAGGGCCCTAAATTACCAGGACACAGAGGATACACCTCCTGCTGGGCAACCCCCCTCAATTCCCCTTGATTTTCCTTTCTTGGAAAAAAGCAAGAATTGATCTGAGGGAAACAGGCCCAGGATTAGAACAGATACATATCATTTTTATATAATAACTTGTCAAACTTCAAACTATTTAAAACTCAATAGACTACCTTGAAATTCTAGATTCATATAAAATTTCATTGCCAAACTATAAAAAATAGAAACAAAAGAATTTTGAGATTAAAGAACAATTGTTTGCATCACTGAAAATTATGGACATTTATCATGTAAATGCCAATATAAAAGTACATTTTTAGTATAGTTTATCAAGCAAAGATAATGACTGCACTAATTATTTGGATAAATATAGCAATTGTATACTTTACATATAACCATCAATGTATCTTTGTGTTATGTGATCATCTTTTCCTAAAATCAACATCATTAAATATAGGAAGATAGTAGTGGATTTTTCAAATGTGTTTTGTAGAATTTAACAATTTTGTAAACTAAATGTTAATATACATGATTTGAGAAAAAGCATCAGCTCTAAACTTGTTCTTTAAGTTTTATTATCACTGATGTAGGAAATAACTGACTAATCATGTCAAGGGCAAATCACAGACAATTTTTCTAACCCTTTACAGAATGTTTTATTCTAAGTTAAAAGTGTCAGAATATGATCTAATATTTTTAAAAATAAACATAAAAAGGTATTTTTGGTAATAAATCTAATTAAAAATTGCATTTAAACCCATAGGAATGTGATCAATAAAAAGCAGCTTATGACGTTTTCCTCAACTTATTGACATTATTCCCTTGTGTTTCACTAAAGGCCTATTTCTTTAGAACATATTTTTCTTGCAAATAGTCTTAAAACTCAAGAAGAATATTTTTAGGAGAAATCAGAATTTCTTATATTTCAGTTACAGTCATCTCCATTATATAAAGTACTTTGCCTTTTCTGTATGATGGCACAGGATATTACACACAGTGACAGATCAAAACTATATCACAGATTACCATGATTTAGCGCCTAAATCAGTCCTACCTCATTTGAAATATACCCTCATCCTTTGAGACTACCAGATTAACCTTGAAGACCCTGAATTTCTGGTCCATTTTAGAATACCCTAAAAGACAACAAAGTTAGATAGACTACTATGATAAACCAAGTGAGCAAAGAAATCAACTTTTCTAAAATGATAAAACCACAAAGAAGGTTATAGTGAAATGCCATTGTAAATATCGCTCTTAACTAGACTACCTGGTAAACACACTAGCAGAAATATAATGGACAGTACTTATCTATGAACTACTCTTAGAGGGATACCCTTGCTTTTTCTAGGTTACCTGTTAAAGAAAAACATGGAATGCATGGGATTAGTAGGGAGTGACTGGCTTTGACAATGCCAGAGATGAAGGACATTTTTATGGCTGAATTGGTGGAGGTAGACTTCCTCAAAGGAAGAAGCAATTGCCTGTGTCTTATAATTACCCTCAGTCTAATCTCACAGTGTGACCCTTTTTATTGTCTCATCATCCTTTAAAGACCCCTCAATAAGTAATGAGCATAGATTGAAAGATTAGAAAAGACTCAAATGAAGAAACTGCCAATATTAAAACTGCTTACTGCATGACTTCAACAACCCTATTACTCACACCACAATAAAATTATAAGCCAGTCCATGTTGGGTGACTCCTATCCCTACCCTACTGAAAATCATCTCCAAAATATGTCGAGATTTGGGGAAAAACAAACATCCTGCACTATTCCTGAGACTAGAGAGGGGAAAATTTTAGCACAAAACCTTGAACTGTTCTCATGGAGTCGTTTCATCACTCACATAAAATAAAGTGCAATAATGCAGTTAAAATTCTGTCATATGAGATCCAGACCTGGGAACTTCTCTCTTTCAAAGGATTATTACCAAGCCTGGAATGGTATCTCCTACAAGAAACCCAGTGAATCTTGAGTTTTTCATCTGTGCATCTTAAAAATAACTCTTCATATCAGGAAAACATCCATTCATATTCATAATTACATATTTATAATTATTTAGAAATGTTTTAAGTTTCTGCTTTAGAAGGAAGTATAAATTTAGAGTAATCTCTTATCTCTTCATTATTTTCAGCTTATGAAAAATAAACAGAAATTAGAGTTCCAAATACCATTTGATAATCAGCAAACTGTGAATAGTTTGTTTTTAAAACAGCCTATGATACTAAAGAAAGATTAATCAAAATGGTATTAGTTGAAATGGCTACAATCCTTTAACATGAAGGAATATAACAGAATGGAAACGGAAACCTCAAAATTAGAGATCATTTAATACTTTCATCTCTCAAGTATAAGAAGATCTAAATAGAAACATCTTGCTCATAAAGATGCTAGTTTGGCCAACGAACCAGAACAAATGTGGCTAATGAAAGAGGAGGAAGGTGCAAAGAATAAGTAGCTAAGAAATGTCATGATTTTTTTCTTGTTTTTTGTTGTTTTTTTAGTTAGAACTTTTAAAAATACATTGATATTTAAATTAATAAAAACAACACATAAACACAAAAACAAAGAGTAATAAAATCCTTCCATAATATTAAAAAGATAAAAGAAGGCATGGTGGCTTTCAATTAATAATGGAAACATAAAATACATGGTAAGCTACACTAAAATCACACATTGTCTTAAACACATCTATTTGCACATGCATAATCCATACTAATTTTAAACATATGCCATCCCAGACTTATATGTCCAGATACACACATATGTAATGCTAAGAGAAACATACAAATATTAATAATCTATATACAATTCCAGGTTGATATTCATTCATAGTTACACATTAGAGAAACACAACACATACTCATATATGCATGCATATGTGCAATCTATTCCTACCCACACACTCTCACACATTTTCAGAAGATCAAAATGATGCTTTAAAAGCACAAAAATTAGCAACTGCAAGAAATGTAACCTGCACAATAGATTACCCAATAGATACTGAGATACCTTTCATACTCTAAAGTAGAGCTGGGCAACCATACTTCAGTGGAATACGAACCTGATCAGGTATGGGTAACTTAGAATCAGCAACTTTTGTGGATTTTTTGCTCTTGAGCTCTGTGATTAATATGACTGAACTGTCAAATCCGAATTCCACATTTCTCACTTTCAATTTTCAAGTGAGAGGATTTGATGAGTCCAGCTGGAGTCAGACCGCCATTCATTTATGCACTCATTCAAAAGAATTAAGCGTCTACCATGTACAGTGATAGTACTAAGTATTGAAAATACTGAGGATCAACATAGCAGGAAGGTGCATTATGGCCATGTGGGCTACACAGCAGAACATGGCTGTCTAGGGCCTACACTTTAGTAGCAGAAAAGATATGCTCTATTGATATCCGAATAGGTGTCCACTACATGGATATAATGAATTAGGTAAGCAGAGGCCAGTTAATGGTAAGGACTAAAAGACTAGAGTTGATAGTGCGTGGTTTGTTAGCTGGACAAAGGAAAGAGTTTGAGGAGACAAGTAAGTGAGTTACCTGCCAAATGATCTTAAGAAGTCACTTCATGGCTAGAAATTGGAACTCAATATCTTAATAATTTTTCATGCATCTATGAGTTGCTATTGGTAATTGAATTCAGGGTCAATAAATTCGAATTCATCATCCTGAAGGATTTGAAGTTCCAAAGAAAGGTAAGCATCCTATTTCATGATTATGAAATTTCACTAATAAGACTGAAAAAAATTGTTGCTGTAAATTACTGTCTTTAGTGCTCTGTAATTTAAATTTACTTCTCCTCTACCTCATACTGGTAGTATCAAGTCTAGAAAAACTTGTATTTGAGGACACAATTATTTTATCTCACTTTCCCATCATATAAAATACTCTCTATTAGATTAGAGTTAGTAATCATTTCATGTACTGACAAAGCACCAGTTACTAATTTTCTAAACCTTTTTGTACAAGGCTTTATCTGTAAAATAGAATGTCATATTGCTTTTTACCTTATTTTCACTCCATAATAGAGGAATCTTAGTACAATTAAAGGGATATTACATTTTACAAAGCAGAATTGAACCAATTATTAATTAATAGAAATAGCAAGTAATTTAAAATTTTCTCTATACCTCCCCTTGGCCCAATAGCATTACATTAGCAGAATTAGAAATTACACAATTGGGCTTTTCCAATTAAATAAATCTAAGGGACTATGAGTTATGCATAATAAAGTAACAATTTAAGGTCACAGTCAGTGCACATAAAAATCAAACAGTGACTCATTTTTCTCAAGAAAGACAATTTGAAAGATAGTGATCATAAGGTTGTGGAGTTTGAAATTCTAAAAGAGGTGTGAGAAAGATTAAAAATATATAGACTTCAAATTCATAATTTTAGAAAGTTCATAACATTGACAGAACAATTTTTTAAGCATTTTATTTCCTTAAAGGAATAGTTTCTCTCTGAGGTATATTCCCAAGCAGAAAAGAAGAATCAATCAAAACTATTCAGGAGGTAACTTTTATGAATTAATTTATTTTATAAGTAACAATTTTGTGCTCTGAATCAGGGTCAAGGTAATCTCACAGAATTTCCAATAAGGTGGAAGGCACAGCCAAGGGACCATATGAGTTCGGTGGGCTATGAGTGAAGAGAAGCAAAGTAGAAGACTTCAAGGGAAAACACAGGCTGTTCACTGGACCTTCTACTTGGGAGGAAAGGGTGGGCTTTAAAGGCTTTTTGAAGTTGATCCCTGAGAATGTGTTGGCCTTGGGAAGAAACAGAAAGTTGGTGGGGTAGTGGGGTTATGGAAGAGAGTTTTCCAGCCAAAGGAACCATTAAATGCCAAAGGTCAGGAGATCAGGAAGACAAAAGAATAAGATTTGTTTGAAGATATGGAAACAAATTCAATAGGGCTAGAGCCTATCACACATAAGCAACTTTAACTTTTTCCAAGAGAACTGGAAATAATCGTGTGAATGCATATAAATAACTAAAATGATGAAGTTTCCAAAGTAATCTCTGGAAAGATCACTTGCAAGGAGAAATGATGGAATGGGAAAGAATGTTTAGGAGGTCTTCTCACTAAGGTAGATGAGAAATGACAAAAAACCATTGGGACACTAGCAGTGGAGAGGGGAGATAGACTAATACAAGAGATATTGAGGAAGCGTAATGAAGAGTATTTTGAGATTTATTTCATAGGGAGAGTTAATGAAAGGAAAGAGAAAAAAAAATGCTTTCCAATCATTGTTTAAGCAACACAGAGGTGGCTGGGGCTCTTTATTAGCAAAGGAGTGCTGGGGGAGAAGGAGCTATGTATAATAATCATTCCCTAAAAATACGAGGAAATAAAGAAGCATGCAAGCTAGTGAGTTTCAATTCTGAGTTTCTGTAAGAGCTGAATAAATGAAGAGTCACAGTTATGCAAGATATCATAAAAAGCAATATGACTAAAAGAATGTCAGAGATGCCACATTACAAAATAAAACACAAAAAGAAAGTGAAAAAAAAACACTTTTGAGTAAGTGAATTGAAAATCTGAAATTGGCAAAAGAAAATATTGATCAATTAGCTCATTTGAAAAGTGAATAAAGGAAATTTAAATTTTAGAATATTGACTTGGCTATAGAGGGAGGGACCAAGATGGCGGAGCAGCATAGAAGTTTTCTGTTTCTCTCAACCCTGAAGTGTAGCTAGATCAGCACGAAACCATTTTTGCACACCTAGAAAATTGATCAGAGGATTAACACAATAATCTGCATAATTTAAGCCACAGAACTTGGCAGGTACACAGCAGAGAGAGATGAAGTGGGGGAGAGAGAAGTCGTGGAAGGTTTGTTCTTGCTTGCAAAGAGAGGATGGAGACAGTGGGGAGAGTACAGTAAGAGCACTCCTCCTGAAAGCAGCTGGAGACAAAGAGAAAGAGTAGAAAGACACATAAAGTGCTGAACAAGAAAGGGAGAAAGAAGAAAGGAAAGGGTTTAAATACCATTAGGCCTCTATAAAAGGTGAGAGCAGAGTTGGAAATTCCGCATCTCGATACCTATCAGAGCTCCGGTGGGAAGGGCAAATCACCGGGAGAAGAGAGCGAGGTCCAAGGGGTCCTCAGGTCACACAGGGAGTGGCGGTTCCCCTGCTGAGGACATTTGGTAAAGGCTGTGTGGTCTCCCCATAGGCAAAGGTCCCAAAGGACCTCGGAGAATAGCCTTGTTTGCTGGTGCAGGAACAAGGACATTAGGAGACAATGAAGCCTGGTGCCATATGTGTGTTGCGATTTACCATAATCTTTGAAATGCTGCTGCTACACGATCGTGCAAACTTTTTCTGGTGTGGGGTGGCACCCGGCCACAGTCTCTAGGCATCTGCAGCAGCAAGGTCATGTGACCATTTCCAAGGGCAGGCTGGCACCGAGCCATTTCTTGGCAAGACCTACCCTCAGATGGTCAAAGTGAGTCAAAGCCGCAGGGCCCTCAGAAGTGAGAGGATTGGAAACACAGCCCCATCTGGGATAAAATTCAGGAAGGAGGTGCTGCTTGGCAGGCTGATGGTTTGGTCATGGACAATGTAGAAGCAAGGAGTGGACAGAAGCCAGAGACAAAGGAGGGGTGCTGATTGCCAGTTCACAAGAGCATAGAGTTCTGATTCTAGAGACTGGGTAGCTGGGTGACACCATTTTCACCTCTCTCAGACTTGCACATACACGCAACACATGCCACAACGATCCACCCTAATAAGTTAAGCAGTGTCATCTAGTGGAGAAAGAAGCTGTTACACCAACACCAAGTGCCATCCAACTACACCAACCAAGCTCTAGATGACTACAACAAGTCTCTCCACCTGCTTAGCTTACAGACTATAAATGGCTTCACAGTTTGACTTCTAAGAGGAACATGATGTAATTTCATTCGAATTGCATTCTGTTCACTGATCAATCTACTCAAATTTTTTTCTTTTTCTTTTCTTATTCTTGAATACAGAAAGAGAAAAAATATATTTTTATTTTCCGTTTTTATAAAAGAGATTTTTCTTGGGGCGTCTGGGTGGCTCAGTTACTTAAACATCTGACTTCAGCTCAGGTCATGATCTCATGGCTTGTGAGTTCGAGGCATGCATTGTGTTCTGTGTTGTTACAGCACAGAGGCTGGAGCCTGTGTCTGATTCCGTGTCTCCCTCTCTCTCTGTTCCTCCTGCACTCATGCTCTGTCTCTTTCTCTCTGAAGAATAAATAAATTTTTTTAAAAACTTAAATAAATAAATAAAAAAGAATATTCTTTAACATTTCTACTCTATTTTTTCTGTGAATTCTTTATTTTATTTTACTTTAATCATTTCATTTTATTCTATTTTACCGTATTCATTTTTTAATTTTCAAAAGTTTTCCTACTTTCCCCCCCCCTTTTTTTCTTTTGCTTTTTTTCCTATTCTATTAAGCTTCTTTCAACAACTAGACCAAAACACACCTAGGATATAACATCCTTTATTTGATTTTTATGTTGCTTTTATTTTTTAGTTTTTATTTTATTAATTCTTTTCCTTCCTCCAAAATGATGAATGAATTCACCCCAAAAGAAAAAAAAACAGGAAGAAATGACAGCCAGAGACTTAATCAACACAGATACAAGCAAGATGTCTGAACCATAATTTAGAACCATGATAATAAGAATATTAGCTGGGGTTGAAAAAAAAAAAGCATAGGATCCCTTCCTGTAGAGATAAAAGAAGTAAAATCTAGTTAGGGTGAAATTAAAAATGCTCTAACTGAGATGCGATCTCAAATGGATGCCATGGCAGCAAGGATGGATGAAGCAGAGCAGCGAATCAGTTACATAGAGGACAAACATGGAGAATAAGGAAGCAGAAAAAAAGAGGAACACTAAGTCAAAAGAGCACAGAATAAGAATTAGAGAATTCAGTGACTCATTTAAAAGGAACAACATCCGAATCATAGGGGTCCCAGAAGATGAAGAGACAGAAAAAGAGGTTTATATGAGCAAATCAAAGCAGAAAACTTTCCTAACCTGGGAAAATTCACAGACATCAAAATCCAGGAAGCACAGAGAACTCTCATTAAATTCAACAAAAAACGACCATCAACAAGGCATATCATAGTCAAATTCACAAAATACACAGACAAGAAAAGAATTATGAAAGCAGTAAGGGAAACAAGTCCTTAACCTAAAAGGGAAGACAGATCAGGTTTGCAGCAGACCTGTCCACATAGACTTGGCAGGCCAGAAAGGAGTAGCAGGATATATTCAATGTGCTGACTCGGAAAAATATGCAGCCAAGAATTCTTTATCCAGCAAGGCTGCCATTCAAAATAGAAGGAGAGATAAAGAGTTTCCCAGACAAAAATTATAGGAGTTCGTGACCAGTAAACCAGCCCTGCAAGAAATATCAAGGGGTATTCTCTGAAGGGAGAAAAGATGAAACAAATGAAAAGATCAAAAGCAACAAAGAATAGAAAGAAACAGAGAACACCACCAGAAATTCCAACTCTATAGGCAACACTAGGGCACTAAATTTATATCTTTCAGTACTCACTCTAAATGTCAACAGGCTAGCAGCTCCAATCAAAAAACATAGGGTAACAGAATGGATCAGAAAACAAGGCTCATCTATATGCTGTTTACAAGAGACCCATTTTAGATTTAAAGACACCTTCAGATTCAAAGTAAGGGGATAGAAAAACATTTATCATCCTAATGGTCTCCCAAAAAAAAAAAGCTAGAGTAGTCATACTTATATCAGATAATCTAGATTTTAAAATAAAGACTATAACGAGAGATGAAGAAAGGCATTATATCACAATTAAGGGGTCTATCTATGAAGATCTAACAATTGTAAACATTTATGCCTCCAATATCAAACCACCTGCTGTATATAAATCAATTAATCAAACACATAAAGAAACTCATTGACAATATTACCATTCTAGTAAGGGACTTCAAGTGGACAGATCATCTAAACAAAAAATCAACAAGGAAATAATGGCTTTAAATGACCCACTGAACCAGCTGGACTTAACATATATTCAGAATATTTCATCCTAAAGCAGAATACGCACTCTTCTCCAGTGCACATGGAATATTCTCCAGAATAGATCACATACTGGTACACAAATCAGCCCTCAACAAGTACAAAAGGATGGAGATTATATTATGCATATTTTCAGACTGCAACTCTATGAAATTCGAAATCAATCACAAGAAAAAATTTGGAAATACAACGAATACTTGGAGATTAAAGGACATTCTACTATAGAATGAATGAGTTAACCAAGAAGTTGAAGAGAAAATTTTAAAAGTACATGAAAGCCAATGAAAATAATAACACCACAGCCCAAAACCTCTGGGACACAGCAAAGAAGGTTGATCATAAGAGGAAAGTATATAGCAATCCAGGCCTTTCTAAAGAAGGAAGAAAGATCTCAGGTATGCAACCTAACCTTAAACCTCAAAAAGCTAGAAAAATAGGGGCGCCTGGGTGGCTTAGTCGGTTAAGCGTCCGACTTTCGCTTGGGTCATGATCTCGCGGTTCGTGGGTTCGAGCCCCACGTCGGGATCTGTGATGACTGCCAGCTCAGAGCCTGGAGCCTGTTTCAGCCTGTGACTCCCTCTCTCTCTGACCCTCCCCTGCTCACGCTGTCTCTCTCTCTCTCTCCTAAAAATAAATAAAACATTAAAAAAAAAAAAGCTAGAAAAATAATAGCAAATAAACCCCAAACCAGCAGAAGAGGAGAAATAATAAGGATTAGAGCAGAAATCAATGCTATTAAAAAACAACAACAACAACAACAACAGTAGAACAGATCAGTGAAAGCAGGAGCTGGTATTTTGAAAACATTAACAAAATTGATAAGCCCCTAGTAAGTTTGAGCAAAAAGGACCCAAATAAATAAAATGAATGAAAGAGATGAAAAGAAATGAAAGAGGAGAGATCACAAACAACACTGCAGAAATACAAATAATAAGAGAATATTACTATGAGCAACTATATGCCAATAAATTGGGCAATCTGGAAGAAATGGAGATTTTCTGGAAAAAATATAACTACCAAAATTGAAAGAAGAAATGGAAAATGTAAACAGACCCATAACCAGTAAAAAAAAATTAAAAGAGTAATCAAAAATCTCCCAAAAAACAAGAGGTAAGGATTGGATGGCTTTTCAGGGGAATAGACCAGTTATTTAAAGAAGAGTTAATACCTACACTTTTGAAGCTGTTACAAAATACAGAAATGGAAGAAAAACTTCCAAACTCATTCTGTGAGGTCTGCATTACCTTTCTTCAAAAGCCAGACAGGGGCACCTTTGTGGCTCAGTAGGTTCAGTGTCTCACTTCAGCTTATGATCTCACGATTAGTGGGTTTGAACCCCAAGTCCGGCTGTGTGCTGACAGCTAGCTCAGAGCCTGGAGACTGTTTCACATTCTGTGTCTCCTTCTCTCTCTGACTTTCCCCTGTTCATGCTGTCTCTTGCTCTCAGAAACAAATAAAACATAAAAAAAATTTTTTTTTAAAGCCAGACAAAGACATTACTAAAAAGGAGAACTACAGACTAATTTCTCTGGTGAACATGGATGCAAAAATCCTCAACAAGACACTAGCCAATCAGACCCAACAATACATTAAATGAATTATTCACCACAACCAAGGGGGATTTATACCTTGGGATGCAGGGCTGGTTCAGTATCTGCAAATCAATCAATGTGAGGGTAAGAACCACATGATCCTCTCAATAACTAACAGAGAAAGCATTTGACAAAATACAGTATCCTTTCTTGATAAAAACCCTCAAGAAAGTAGGGATAGAAGGATCATACCTCAAGATCATAAAAGCCATAATACCATTCTCAATACCCACCACTAATACCATTCTCAATGAGTAAAAACTGAGAACTTTCCCTCTAAGGTCAGGAACACGACAAGCACGTCCACTATTGCCACTGTTATTTCACATAATATTGGAAGTCCTAGCCTCAGCAATCAGACAACAGAAAGGAATAAAAGGCATTCAAATCAGCAAGGAGGAAACCAAACTTTCACTCTTCGCAGACAACATGATATTGTACATGGAAATCCCAAAAGATTCCACTAAAAAACTGCTAGAACTGATCCATGAATTCAGCAAAGTTACAGGATATAAAATCAATGCACAGAAATCAGTTGCATCTCTATACACCAACAATGAGGCCACAAAAAGATAAATCAAGGAAGTGATCCCATTTACAATTGCACTAAAAAAACATAAAATACCTAGGAATAAACCTAACCAAAAAGGTGAAAAATCTGTACACTGAAAATTATAGAAAGCTTATCAAAGAAATTGAAGAGGACACAAAAAAGGAAAAATATTCCATGCTCATAGGTTGGAAGGGAAAATACTGTTAAAATGTCAATAATACCCAAAACAATCTACATATTCAATGCAATCCCTATCAAAATAAAACCAGCATTCCTCACAGAGCTAGAACAAATAATAATAAATTTTGTATGGAACAAGACCCCGAATAGCCAAAGCCATCCTGAAAAAGAAAACCAAAGCTGGAGCCATCACAATCCTGGACTTCAAGATGTATTACAATGCTGTAATCATCAAGAAAGTATGATCCTGGCACAAAAACAGACATACAGATCAATGGAACAGACTAAAGAATCCAGAAATGGACCCGCAAATGTATGGCCAACTAATCTTTGACAAAGAAGGAAAGAATATCCAGTGGAATAAAGACAGTCTCTTCAGCAAATGGTGTTAGGAAAACTGGACAGTGACAGGCAGAAGAATGAACCTGGACCACTTTCTTACACCATATACACAAAAATAAACTCAAAATGGATGAAAGAGCTAAATGTAAGACAGAAAGCCATCAAAATCCTAGAGGAGAAAGCAGACAAAAACCTCTTTGACCTCATCCACAGCAAACTCTTACTCAATATGTTTCCAGAGGCAAGGGAAACAAAAGCAAAAATGAACTACTGGGATCTCATCAAGATACTTCTTCACAGTGAAGGAAACAATCATCAAAACTAAAAGGCAACTGATGGAATGGGAGAAGAGATTTGCAAATGACATGTCTGATAAAGGATTATTATTTAAAATCTATAAAGAACTTATCAAACCCAAACCCAAAGAAACAAATAATCCAGTGAAGAAATATGCAAGAGACATGAATAGACACTTTTACAAAGAAGACATCCAGATAGCTAACAGACACATGAAAAAATGGTCAACATCACTTCTTATCAGGGAAATACAAATCAAAACCATAATGAGATACCACCTCACACCTGTCAGAATGGCTAAAATTAACAACTCAGGCAACAACAGATGTTGGAGAGGATGCATAGAAAGAAGATCTCTTTGCACTGCTGATGGGAATGTAAGCTGGTGCAGCCACTCTGGAAAATAGTATCAAGATTCCTCAAAAAAAATAAAACTAGAAATACCCTATAACTCAGCAATTGCACTACTAGGTATTTATCCAAAAGATACATGTGTACTGTTTCAACGGGGTACATGCACCCCAATGTTTATAGCAACACTATCGACAATGACCAAAGTATGGAAATAGCCCAAACGTCCTTTGATGGATGAATGGATAAAGAAGATGTGGTTCACATATACAATGGAGTATTACTCGGCAGTCAAAAAGAACAAAGTCTTGCCATTTGCAATGATGTGGATGGAATTAGAGGGTGTTATGCTAAGCAAAATTGGTCAGAGAAAGACAAATATCATATGACTTCACTCATATGTGGAATTTAAGATACAAAACAGATGAACATAAGGAAAGGGAAGCAAAAATAATATAAAATGGAGCAGGACAAAACTTAAGAGATTCATAATATAGAGAACAAACTGAGGGTTGCTGGAGGAATTGTGGGTGGGGGGATGGGGTAAATGGGTAAGGGACATTAAGGAAGATTTGTTGGGATGAACACTGCAGTGTTGTGCTATACAAAGGGGATGAATCACTGGATTCTACTCCAGAAATCATTATTATACTATATGCTAACTAACTTGGATGTAAATTAAAAAAATAAAAAAAGAATATCACCTTGGTTATTAGCTAATGTTATGTAAATCTTACAGAAAACTTGTAAAAGAAAATCCAAGAATGAATTTCAAATTAGGTTTAAACAGGTTCACCATGTTGAGGTTTTAAAATCATCTATATTGTATATTGTGAAATCCATCTCAGGATCATTTATACTTAAGAATATGTGTTCTTTTGAGATACTAGGTGATAAAACAAAACAAAACAAAATTGGAAAGAATAACGCTTTGTTAAAATGGAGGTATATATCCAGTGAGACATAATTCTTCCCCTCAGGAACCTAATGAAAAATATTTTCACATATTAAAGCAGGCTACCCATATTTGTCAAAAATAAATCATGCCAAGGATACTGTCTTTCTTTGATCTTTTAGGTAGGAAAATGCAGTATACGTTATGTGGAAGTTATTCTGGCTTTGAACATTCACACTTGACAAACAAGGATTTGGGAAACAAGAAGACTGATAGCTCTCTGGTATATAAAGAACGTCATAGAAGAAATTGGAAAATTAGACAAGAGTCTGTATCAAATATAAAAAGGACTAGAAAAAGGGTTATTCTTTCTGTCATGATAGCAAAAATAAAATCATACAAGTGAATTTAATGATGTAGACTTGCTTCTTTCAACTAATTAAAGACTTTACATTTAAAGCAATGTAAGAATTATAAAAGGAAGACTGAACTAATTCTGACAGTTATCCAACAAGTTTTAAGTATTTACTATGTACCAGGCAAAGCTCTGAGAATACAAAGATGGAACTTAGAGTTTATCAAGAAACTGACAAAAAACAACCAACTGCAAGTCATGATAGAGGAAAGTCAAGGCCCTATGGAAGGCCATAAGGAAAAAGCCGATAACCTTATGTAACAGGGAAATCTCAGAGCAAGTAAATCTTTTTTTTTTTTTTAAATGTTTTATTTATTTCTAGGAGAGAGAGAGACAGCATGAGCAGGGGAGGGTCAGAGAGAGAGGGAGTCACAGACTGAAACAGGCTCCAGGCTCCGAGCTGGCAGTCAGCACAGAGCCCGAGGCGGGGCTCGAACCCACGAACCGCGAGATCATGACCTAAGCGAAAGTCGGACGCTTAACCGACTAAGCCACCCAGGCGCCCCAGAGCAAGTAAATCTTAACTGAGAGTTTCAGGATGAATAGAAGTGAACTAATGAAAAAAGGAAATACATCCCAGGCAAAGGAAACAGCACATGCAAGTGTCCAGTGAGAAATTCTACATGTCCTGAGCTGAAGCATGGAAGAGGAAAAGGGTAATGACAAGAGATGTAACCAACCAAGAATGAATTATCAGTCTTTATCAGAATGTACATTTCTACTTAACTGTTTTACAGATGTTAATACTTGGAGTACAACAGTATGGTTTATCTAATACTCCAGAGTGAATCAGTGGTTCACTGTGTGTTATTCAACCCAAACTAATGAAACCAACTCTGATTGGTATATTGCTTTTAATTGCTTTTTTTGACCTATCTCAGTTACCATATCCAATCCCTAAGACCGAGAACAAAGTCAAATGATTTTTAAGTCATATTTTTCTATAGTTAAATTGAAGCAATTATAAATATTTATTCAGGGAAATTCTCACTAAAATCATATCAACAATCTTATGACTTTTGAAAGCCTGTCATATGAAAAGGGGATTTGAGGGTTTAAACTTTTCTATATGGCTTTCAGCATCTCAGAACAAAAGTAATAATTAAATGACTTTAATCTCAAACATGAAAGAAAATCAGTTATGATAGCATAGCTGATGAAACTTTCTACAGGTGATGGCAACAATTTGCCAACATTGCACTCAAGAGATGGAATCTGTTTATTTACCCCTTTGAATCTAGGCAAGCCATGTGACTGCTTGGGCCAACAGGATATGGCAGAGTTGTGCCGTATAACTTCTGGGGTGAGGTCACAATAGCCTTGCTGCTTCTGGTTGCGTTCCCTACAATGCCTGCTCTTATAACCCAGCCACCATGCTGTGAACAGCTCAAACTCTTTTGTGAAGCTAAATGTAGCCACTACAGTTGAGAGTCTCAGCTGAGCTCCCAGACAACAGCCAGCTGCAACTGCCAGCCTTGCTGTGTGCCTTCCCAGACATCTAACTAGGCAAATATTCAGATGTCTCTTGGTACCCACTGACACATGTGAGAAACCCTAGTGAGAAACGCACATGTGAGCTCAGTCAGTGTCAGGAAAATGAAAGATAATGATGCAATTATGCAGAAAGTGATAACCAGAACAGTCAAAGATGAATACATATAGAAAAGGCTGTTTCATAAGGTATCAATTTTTTAATGTTCATTAAGTGCTTACTATATGTCAAAATACTATTTGGAAGTACTTTATACACAGGATGACATTGGGTCTTCACATAATTCATCTCAGGTATATGCAATTATTATCTTCATTCTACAGATGGAAAAACTGAGATGTGCAGAACTTAAGTAAAATGGTCACCTCACTAGTAAAGCCTTAACTTGCATTAAATTAGGAATACTTCAACCACATTAATGATAAGAATAGGTAAGAAATTACCTTGAGAGTACCTTGAGAGTCTCAATTCCAGAATGGAAATTTCTATGCCTGCCACCTAATGAAAGGATAAAGAAGAGAAGAGGACATAGAGAAGGAGTAGAAAGGGGGTAGGTCATCTATATGTTTTTATGCCACAATTAGTATTCAGTTATAATAAGAGTAGTTCAAAATAGTCCTTCATTCATTAATTTATTCAACAAAATTTTAGTGAGGGTTTAGTAAGTACTAGTCACTATTTAGACTCAGGAGATAGTGAAGGTAGAAAAAGAAAACATAAAACAAAAAGCCAGTACCAAAGAGCTCACAATCTCAAGTATGGGTTTCAAATTGTTAGGGAATGTACCTAGAAAGACTAGAAAACCATATGGGGAAGCTACTGAAGACAGATTAAAGAATTAGAAGAGTTGCAGTAGACAGCTGTTAAGCTTCTCAGTTCTCCAAATTTATGATTTTCCTTTGCAGAGAATGCATATCCATTTTCAATGGTCTGATAATTTAGGTCGGGTAGATACAGGTCTCTTTACCAGGAAAAAAAAAATGTTGGTGATGTCTTTTAATTCCAGTGAGCTTTCTGTGAATTGAATCAGAGATACTATTTTGTAGGGTTTCACCACCAGATTGCTCTTTCCTCCCTGGACTAGGCTGACCTCAGAACCAAATGACATATTTCTTCTTCGTATCTCCACTGCCACATAAGTCCCTAATGACACTACAGCTAAAGAACAAGGAAACTCAAATAATGTCTATTTTTGGAGGAAACTCAGGCTTTCTCACTTTTTTGAAGGTGACATAGGAAAGTAGGGCAGGACTAATCACAGGTAAGATTGGATTTTAAAAAGAAAAAAAAAAAACCTTTTCATAAAACAGAGAATGTTATAACAGAAATGAATCATACAATTTGTAGGCAAGGGTAAGAAATCATTACTAAGAGAACCCAAACTTCAATAAGAGCAGCAAGAGATCTTTCTACAACGCAATAAGATATTTTTAAGAAATAGCTTTGAACTGTTTTAGTTCTTTGAAAAGTAATTCCTAAACCATACCCACCCACTCAAGGAATAAAATATTGTATTTTAGCTCATCTGAAGTGCATGGATTGTGTTTCAGATACAAACCACTGTTTTCCATGATCTAAAGTTAATATCATTTGAACGGGCTTCCCTAACAACTCATAAAGTTTTTTTTTTTTTAAATGCCAACTTCCGTTTTCACAAGATCCTTTGATTCAAGTTACGGCAGCTCTTAAAAAGCCAAGTTTCAGTAAGGAAATTCTACGAAGAATGCTGCCTACACAGGACTGAGCTCCCCAAGGAGCCAAGACAATTCTTGTCAATGCTCTGAGGTAAAA
This sequence comes from Proteles cristata cristata, assembly GCA_017311185.1. Classification (NCBI taxonomy): domain Eukaryota; kingdom Metazoa; phylum Chordata; class Mammalia; order Carnivora; family Hyaenidae; genus Proteles; species Proteles cristata. The sequence goes on from JAESUZ010000553.1 coordinate 960,747, forward strand.
TTTCTTTTACTTAATCTGTATGTTTTTTATCATTTTTGGTGAACTTGATTCTCATTCCATTCCACATCCTTTGAGGCATTTTTATTCAGAGGGCTCTCACTGACTTCATTAAGAGGAACTGTAAAGTGCAGCTCTACTTGGCCCTGAAAGCTTCTACCGCCTTAAGAAGCACAGAAGCATGCTGGAGGCAGTCAATGTAGCATCTGTAAGCACAATGCCTTGACAGCCTCTATACATAGAGAAATATTTTTATCTCCCTTGATTTTCTCCTTAACTTTGCCTGATGAATCTTTTCCAATTTACAAAAATAGAAGACTTTATTACTTTGTCACATTTTTGAACTTCTTACATTTGCATGCCACATCTACCAGGTAGGCATTTTTTTTTCCTTTTCTTTTTTGCGGATTACTTCAGTTAGTTAGTCAGCTGGTACTCTGTGTTTGAGGGGAGCTAAGGAAATGGCAGAGACTGGGGTGCCTGGTTGGTTCAGCTGTTTAAGTGCCCGACTTCCACTCAGGTCATGATCTCACAGTTTGTGGGTTTGAGCCCCGCATCTGGCTGATACCTCAGAGACTGGAGCTGCTTCAGATTCTGCGTCTCCCCTTCTCTGCCCCTCCCCTGCTAATTCATAAAATTAGCATAAAACGTAAAAAACATAAAAACAAAACATAAAAAAACAAAAACATAAAAACATAAAAACAAAAACATAAAAAACGAAAGAAATAGCAGAGAGAAATCCAAGCCCCACCTTGGTCCTTACCCTTCACAAACAAAGATACAGTCCCTGAGACCTATCTCAATATGAACTATGAACTAACAGGATAAAAGAGCATCTATTTATCCTTGGAATCGCTTAGAGAACACCTTGCTGGATCCTCTGCTCTGGAGAATTCTAAATACCTAAAGCAATTCCCAATGTACAGAAACCACAATGAAGAAAATTCAAACATGATCCAGGGCAGCTGGACACCCCAAATATCAGGGTACAGTGGATAAGAATCTACCAGGGTTGGATCTTCCTGGGCACATTACAAACAGGACCTTGTTTCTAAGTCTGCCTTGGACTTCTGACATTCTTTAAGGAATATCTTAGTAGTATAATTTCTCAGGAATAGTTTAAAGATGTTTCTTTGCCCACTTTGCAGCTCTCTAGGAGCCATATGCTGTTTCTTGATATCTACAATATGGCAGTGATTTGCTTGTTCTAATGGAAACACAGTATGGCGATAAGAGAAAAGACTGTATACTCAGTAATGATTAGGCTAGGAAAGCAAAATGATCATCATCCAGGCTATTAATACCTGGCATTCTGCTATACTCATTATGTGTACTAGCTCATTTATCTTTGAAACATACCTATGATCAGGCATTCTCAGCTCCATGGTTGATGGACACAGGTGTGCCCATACAAACAGATGTGCATACACACAGAAGTGCCTTAGGAAGAATAAATAATTGCTCAACATTTTAGACATATTAATTGCAGAGTGAACATTAGGTCTAGCAGATTTTTGAGCCCTTTCTCTCCTGGGATTCTGCCCCAATTTTACTACTTCCTAAAAGTTAGATTTTCTGAAGGTGACTCAACTTTTTTTTTAAAACTTTTTTAATGTTTTATTTATTTCTGAGAGAGAGAGAGACAGCGTGAACAGGGGAGGGTCAGAGAGAGAGGGAGATACAGAATCTGAAACAGGCTCCAGGCTCTGAGCCAGCCGTCACCACAGAGCCTGATGTGGGGCTCAAACCCACGAACCAGTGAGATCACGACCTGATCCGAAGTCGGATGCTCAACCGACTGAGCCACCCAGGCGCCCCTCAACTTCTTTAAAATCTAGTTTATTCATCCATAAAATGAAGAGAAAACATATTTGCCTATGGAATTGCTGTAAAGATTCAATGGAATAACATATATATATATAAGCCAGTCCTAGTCAGTCCTGGGACATTGTCCTTAATGAATATTAGTTCATTTCTCTATTTTCTTTTATGTAATGGGTACAGCATTTGCTAGTACATTTCCACTAAGAGACTTTTCCAATAATTTTAAAGTAAGACCAAAAACAGAAGTCATTCATAGAAAATGTCTATACATGGAATATATACATTTAAGGATTTGTATTTTCATTATTTCAAAGGCCCGTTGTTTTCAGTCAGTCAGTCTTGGGTTGGACACGTCTTCAATGGCTCCAGACTCTGCTGCTGGTACAGGAGCTAGAAAGATGAAAACACAGGCCCTTCCTCTAAGATGTTGCTGATTCTGAGAAAGAGACATAATACAATGCAGAACCACTGTGACACAATTAGGAACTCATGGAAAAGAACCCTAAATATGTCTGGAGCCTAAACCTAATGCTGTCTCAAAAATTTGGAGGAGGAAACGAATGAATGGAGAGTAGAAGGATTAGGAGTTAGCCTGGTAACAGAGAGGAAAGGTCCTGCTGGCACCAACATCAGCAGGACATGGTAGAATCTGGGAGCTCCAAGTAATCCGTCAGTGAAACTAGTACTCATTCCTGAAGGAATGCGCAACCAATGAAACTGCAGCATCCAAAAGGCCACATGGCTCCATGTTGATTTGTGTTGCCATTCTCACCGAACTAAGTCCACGTCAAGAGTTCATATAATGAGAAATGCCTCAAGTTGGGTGGAAAGTAGTGATACTTAGTGATCAGCCCACTGGAAGGAAAGTAGTCACTCATTTGAACTGAACATTTAGTCACATTATTTTTTTTAATGTTTTTATTTATTTCTGACAGAGAGAGACAGTGTGAGCAGGGGAGGGTCAGAGAAAGAGGGAGACACAGAATCTGAAACAGGCTCCAGGCTCTGAGCTAGCTGTCAGCACAGAGCCCGACGCGGGGCTTGAACCCACGAAGGGCGAGATCATGACCTGAGCCAAAGCCAGATGCTTAACCAACTGAGCCACCCAGGTGCCCCATTTAGTCACATTATTAATGAGACAAGATTCTAATCTTGTTTGGCAAAGAAAAGTAAAAGAGATAACAGAGTCAATGGCTAAGAATCAAGGGCAAAATTACTCTCAGGGAAGTGAAATAGCAGAGGAAATGTAATCAAAAGCCTGATAACAAGGCTCATCTGCAGAAGACACTGGTTCTACTAGACTGCCAGACCCACCCTATGCATCCATGGTACAGGCTAGATGCCTAAGTCCTATCTTAAGCTAGTGGGATGCTCTGGGTCATCTGTTATGCTGCCTTGAAAATCAAGGGATACACTATTCGAAGTAAAAACAAACCAAAAAGTCCTGGCCTTTAGATTCAGACATGGATGTAAATCTCAATTTTGCCAGCTTCTCTGTGTGCCTTTGAGCATGTTACTACCATCATCTTCAAATCTCAGGTTTCTCATCTGTAAAGTAAGTTGCAGAGTCTGTATCACAAGGATCTTGGAAGTAGAAAATATAGATAGAAAGAAGTTTGCAAACTGCAAATATTGCATATTAATATAAAAATATTATTCAAATATGAGCACACTTAATATAGAGGTATTATAATTTACATTATCTTAAATAAGGAAAACAATATATCTACCAAATGCTTATTTTGAGAATTTAATACAAAAGAAACTGACTATAGATATACAGAATGATTCAACAACATTTATGGTTTACTTGATTTTGAATATGGACATCTATTCTGAAGCAATAGAAGCAAATCAGTTTCCATCGTAGTACTTCACTGTAAAGTTATCTCTTCCATTTTGTAACCTTAGTTATTTCTACTGATTAAGTTTTCAGCAGTTGTAATGCTTTTTATTTGCTAACTTAGCTTTTCCAGTATAACTGGAATGTCTAAGATCAAATCAATATATTCATAACAATGTCTCCATGCTGTTTTATAATACCATAAATGACAAGAAAAACTTACAGTTAAAAATATTGATTTTTAAGAGCAAGATTTAGACCTTCAAATTTTCCTATTATTGGTTTGATGCTTATGAATGGAGTACAGCACTGATGATATTTAAAAATCATTCCAAGTTTACTTATTCCTTCAACATAACCCAGCCTTGGGCAAATCTAACCATGTCAGATGTCTGCTTAAATGCCTTTAAAAGGTCCTCATTGTCTTCATGATCAAATCCAAGCTCCTTGACTTGGAAATCAAGGTCCTCCTCATAATCGGTCCCTTACTGCCTTTCAACTCATCCTTGACACTAAATAGCCAACATCATGAACTCTCAGCCATTACACCTCCTTGAAGTCCCATATGTGCCTTGTTCCACTTTTCCTCCCTGAAATTGTCATCCTTTCCATCACTATTTCATATAAATCTGAAAAATGCCTTCAATGAGTAAAACTCCAAGACCACAGTCAGTGGCACCAACCCACTCAATCTCTTTTCTTGCTCCCATTCATTTTAACCTGCCTCTGTGTAGCATGTTTCTCAGACAAACTCTCTTCCTAGGGCAGAAAGATAACCAAGTTGGTTCCAGTCCTACATGCATGCCTTATTGTCATTTCTCTCCTGAAAGCTCAGCATAAATCTGAAGAAAAATCTGACTGGCTCATCTTAGTTCAGGTGCACATTCCAGAACAAATCCTTCCACCATGGGAAGGGAGAACTTTCATTCTTACCTGACTCAGTAATGCAGCTACATCCATTTTGGTGAGAGGGAAAATACCAATACCACTCAAAATCTACAAAAGACTGTAGAAGAAAGGAAGAGTGGTTCTGATCCTCCAAAAGAAGGTACACTGACATGCCAAAAACCACATGTAAGCCTTATATACTCACACAAAAACACACACATAACACAAAGATATATAATCATGTCTTTCCTGAGTTCCATCATGAATCTATCCCAAGGAATTAAGTACTTTCTATTTACTTTTTTAAGTATCTCTCAAATTTTAGCTGTTTTTTTCTTTCTACTGCATCTGGTTATTGGACAAAAGAGCCAACATTTTAAAAAACAGTTTAATATCTAAAACTTAGATATCGAATTGTCTCATAGTAGATAGTTACAATTTGGAAAAACCCTAAAAGAAAGCATTTTTGAAAGTAATATTTGCACAATGTGAAAATGATTGGTGCCAGCATAAAAGTTAACAAAATCAGAGTTACAACACATAGCAAGCACTAGTAAATAAATATTCCTAAAAGTAAACTCCAATACTGAAGAAGGAAAGGCAGGAGAAGAACAAGAGGAAAGGGAGAAAAAGAAGGGAAGAAAGTAGGAATCAAAGGCATAAAAAGAAGGAAACAATAGTGCAGTTATAGTAAAGGCAAAGGAAATTTTTGAGAACCAGATTTTTTTCACTCTTCATACCACATACCAAACCTAAAACCTCATGGTACAATATTCACGACTGTTTTAAATATCTAAGACTCCAAGGTTATCTGAATCTGTTTCCTGGGGACTGGAAATAAGAAAAATAAATCCTTCCCCATGTATAAAGATTAATTACATAGTTTAGCATGGTTTTCTTAGGCAGCAGATTTTTCACTGGCATGCAAATGGAAATCATTTTTTTTTTTTGCATGAATCACCCTGAAAGTATTCAATTCAACTTAACATTCTTTGTAAATCATATGAATCTTATGAAATATGCTTCTGACTTAGAGAATCATTTCCTAAGGGTTGCCACATAACCAGAGTGTGGAGCAGATGTTATTAAACAGATGAAGACAACCTTATAAAGTGCAGAGCAGGCCGTGATAGCTGGGGAAGCAAAGCCCTATTGGATTTCTATAAGTAAGCACTAGGAAAGGAAAATGCTTTCTGCTAAGTGGTCCACTAGGCTTTTAGTTAGGTGAGCATTTATACTGCTAGGTCATAGTCTCTGGAAGTAAATAAGTTAAAATCCCTGATTCAGTTAGGAAGATGCAAAAGTGATCCACTTATAAGTTAGAGGAAACAATTAGAAGCCAAGACTCATATTCAATTGGAACTCAATCTTTATTGATCTGTATGTAAACTATATGCTGAGTGTGGTCAGCCAAGCTGTGTCTGTAAGGATCTCTTCACTAGAACTTGTTAGGCTTTATTGTGGGAAGCCATGTGGCAAGCCTGTAACAGTGTAATCACACTGCAAAGGCTTTGACTGTGGAATATATTTAAGACACTTGCTGAAAATGCCTCTAAGAGGAGCTCCCCAACCCCGCCAAAGATTTCCTTAGCTGATGCTGTCCATTGTCCTGATTTACAGATACTGCCCTGATATTTTGCATTTGTAGCTGTAAAGTTGAGTGTCTCCAAGTTCAACAGTTACAATGTGGAACACATCTTGAAATGTGGGTCATGAAAACATTTTTGTCCATGAAGTAAGTTACTCATTTTAAATCCAACTGAAAGGAATCAAAACATAAATGTCAAGAGTATATTCTCCCAACTTCCATTCACTTTCTGTTTGAACTTGAGTCCTCTACATTCCTTGATATCTTTCTTTTGTTTTTCACTCATAATACCAAAGTATTTCTGAACTTGAGCCCTGCCCCAAGTTCTCTTCTGTTGTATGATACAAAAATCATGTGACATCAATGTGGCCACCAGCCACTGAGCTTCTCGATTTGGTGTCTAAGTTAAATCTCTAAGGCCACAAGATAACAACCACAAATGGCTTTAACCCCACCTTCTTTCCTGCACCTTTTCTAACACAGCTCTGCCATACATCAAAGAATGAGATTTAGCATGGGCAACTTCAGTCCTTCCCTCTCTCACTCATTTCCTCTTCCTTTCAGGTGTTCAACACATTTTTGCTGTGGATTCTTTCTTTTAATGTTTGTTTATTTATTTATTCTGACAGAGAGTGAGAGAGGATGAGTGAGGGAGGGGAAGAGAGAGAGAGAGAGAGAATCCCAAGCAGATATTGTATTGTCAGTGTGCAGCCCAACATGGGGCTCAACCTCACAAACTGCAATCGTGACCTGAGCTAGATGCTTAACCCACTGGGCCACCTGGGTGGCCAGCTGTGGATTCTTTTTTAGTATTATTCTCAGAACATACTTTGATTGAAAGAGATTTTAGCCACTAAAAAGCTGATTTATAAATCATGTAGGAAAATGGGATTAATCTTCTCAGATCTTTAAAAATTACTGCCTGTCCTATTGTGCGAGATTCTCCAAAGTTCAAAATTTATTTATTTATTTATTTTTAATGTTTTCATTTATTTCTAGGAGAGCGAGGGAGACAGCGTGAGCAGGGGAGGGTCAGAGAGAGAGGGAGTCACAGACTGAAACAGGCTCCAGGCTCTGAGCTGGTAGTCAGCACAGAGCCCGACACGGGGCCCGAACCCACGAACCGCGAGATCATGACCTAAGCGAAAGTCGGACGCTTAACCGACTAAGCCACCCAGGCGCCCCTCCAAAGTTCAAAATTTAAAGGAAAAAAATGTAAAAATTCACAGTTTAAGCCTAGCACATCTGTTTTCCTACTTGATTCCCATATCTATGTAAGACTGTCCTAAACTCACCAGCCAAAGAACTGTGTACACATTCAGGGTTTCCAATGACATTATCAGCACACTATGAAACAATGCACTTGCATTGTCAAAGGCACACAGTTGTCAAATTTGTAATTACTTTACTATGTAACCAGAATTTGTTATCTATTCTCTCAAGGTTACAATAAAAAAAAAAGAAAGAAAAGAAATACTATGTTATCTTATTAGGAAGTATACGTCCCACCAAAGCAAAGTGGAAATAGCTATTACCTTAATAAATGTCCATATACCATTTAGAGAGAGAATATCTTTTCTTTGTGAAAGAACATTATAAGTCACTTGCTATGGAGTATAAGACCCTTGGTATGGAGTGAGAATATGTGTGTCAGTAGGAGAATCTAAAACAAAGCTGAAGTTTGAACAAACTTCTTTGGGACAAGGAGAAAATTTTGATTTTCTCTTCTGTAGTAAGAGGAAACCACAGGGATAGGAAGTGCAGAGAAAAGGAAACCAACAAGAGAGCAAGAAAGAAGCTGAAGGGCAAGGAAGAGAGGTACTTAGATGGGGAGGGTCACTGGAGATCTATAGGAAAGAAAGAGACTAAGAATATTTTAAGGTGCGAGAGTTCAATTTGAAGTTATATCCATTATAAATAACCTTTATATCTCCCCACACCTCCCCAGCTCTACAATTCTTGCAGATACTTTTTGTGAGCGATGCACATTTGGGCAAATTTGGGCAAATGTCTGCTTCTTGTCTGCAGAAATGCCACTAGAATAAGTGTTTACAGGAAAAGAAGACAATTAAAAATAGAAGGACCTGGAAAACATGGGCACCACATTCCCCTCGACTTGCAAAAGCCCTAAGCACTACCTCAGTTTCCATTAGGCGTGTATTGATGTCCAAATAATTTTCAAGAGGTCAGAAAAATCCCAGTTGACGTCTAGGTTATCTCATTCCTAGCTGGAAACTTTCATCCATCTGTCAGTTTCAAGGAAAAAAAAAACTAATCAACAACAACACCACAACACTATAGCGTCTTGCCATGGCTGGGAAGGGCATCGGCTTGCTCCTGCTGCTAGCTTTTATGACAGTTCTAACGGAGGCTAAATAAGCAATGTCCTAAAAAAAAAAAAAAAAAAAGTTCCCAATGGTTTCATGAACCTATAAAAATTAATCCCAACAGCTACAATATGTGCTTAGCATCCAGGTCTTTTTAAACAATTGAGATTAGACTAAGAAAACAATCAATTATTAAGTGGGTAATTTTTGTCACCATCAACTATGTCACACTCAGTCTAGATATGCATCATAAAACATTTTATCAAGTACAGAATCAAACAGAAGTTTAATGCTAGGAATTTACCCAAGGGATACAGAAATGCTGATGCATAGGAGCACATGTACCCCAACGTTCATAGCAGCACTCTCCACAATAGCTAAAACATGGAAAGAGCCTAAGTGTCCATCAACAGATGAATGGATCAAGAAGATGTGGTTTATCTATACCATGGAATACTACATGGCAATGAGAAACAATGAAATCTGGCCATGTGTAGCAACATGGATGGACCTTGAGGGTGTCATGCTGAGCGACATAAGTCAGGCAGAGAAGGACAAATATCATATGTTTGCACGTATAGGAGGATTAGGAGGAACTTGAACGGAGGAACAAGGGGGAGAAGAAGGGGGGAAATGGTGGGGGAAAGGGAGAGAGGCAAACCATGAGAGACTCTTGAATGCTGACAAAAACTGAAGACTGATGGATATTGGAGGGAGGGGGGATGGGCGTGGAGGAGGACACTTGTGGGGATGAGCACTGGGGGTTTTGTGGAAACTAATTTGACAATAAACTATTTGTAAAAAAAATAAAATAAAATAAATAAAACTCTCAGTAAAAAAAAAAAAAAAAAACCCACAGAAGTTTTAAAAGAAAACTAAGGAGAATTTTTTTTGGCCAAAAACCCACAAGGTTCAGTTAATATTCTTTGAATTAATTAAAAAATTAACTACTGGAAGATTTATGATCTCTAGCATCCATAACATAGTTAATGCAAGCAGAGAAAAGCTACCCTTAGTCTTTGCATAAATTAGGAATATTAAAGGTACAAAGCACTGACTCACTAGTGAAGGATTCAAGGTATGGAAAAAAGAGAAAACATACCCACCCCATTAACACATTTATTCCATTCTTTCTAACAGAGGAGTTATAAGGTTTCTTAGACAAGGGCTATAAAATACTGAGAGCTCCCCAGAGGAGGGAGTAGCCTAGGAACGAGGTTTTATTAATTGCAGGGTTTATTAAGCATGAATCAGTTCCCTGTGCCCCCTCATATAACTTGGGCCTACTATTCATTTATAGGAATTTTAGGTCTAGAATAATTTTTATAAGACTTTATCTTTTAGTGCATATGGAGACTGAAATGCAGAGTAGTTCTCTATATTTTTTCTATGAATGAATATTTTATACTTCATAATATTTTTCCTTTACAGTGAATTTTTTCCTACTTTTTTCCCTTAGTCCTTTTTAAATTTGTTATGTTTTAAGAAAAGAAAATAGAAAAAAGAAAAGAAAACAAGCCCAGGTGTTGTTTTCCACTTGCAAGAATTATGTTCTGTTCATATTTCCATCCCCAGTGCCTAGCACAGTAACATAGTGTATAATAGATATTTAAAAAACATTTTCTAAGTGAATGCCTAAATTATCGACTGAGTCCATACGCTGTGTTGTTTTTCTCCTAGATCTAATTTAAATCCTCCTTTATGGAGCTCTGTGTCTTGGGAATGAAGCTGACCATTATGAAATATATCAGTAGGGTCTCTTGATCTGTGGTTTATTTATGACTTTGGTCAATGGAAGGCACCAGAGAAGACCAAAGGTCAGGGGAAGGCCTGGGTGTGTATTTTCAGTGCTCCATCCCTGACAGGTTAACATCAAAGACCGCAGTTTCCTCTAAGGTAACCTTCTTCATTTCTCTGTGTTCCAGGAACCATTTCATTCTATATCCTTTCAAGTCTTGGGGTAAATGTGAGTCCAAACTGCTGCTGGCCTCACGGGACTTCAGAGTACCTTACTGATATCCCTAAGTCTTCTCCATGACTTTGGCAGTAGACTCTTTATTAAACTCTCTTCAATTACCAAATTCATTGTGGTATCTGTTTCCTTCTGGGACCCTGACTAATACAGCTTTATGATGTGCAAAATACTATCAAAGTTCAAATGGTAATTAAATGAAAAATTCAACTTCTGAACATTTTTTCAAAATGATAGCTGTTGATCATCTGCATACCTGAGGCCCTGTTTTTTTTAACTGAAGACAGATCAGTTTTTCATTTCTTTTCATGAGTAAATGTTTAACCAGTCTTATTGAGCTGGTTATGATGTGGGAACTTTGTTGTGATAAAGATGCTCAGAGGTGTTTTGTAGCTAGTAGCTACAATAGCTATGAAAATATCTTTGTATTTAAAATATGCATTAAATTATACTTCTGTGAAATGTTGTATTAAAATAAGAAGAAAAAAGAAATTATATGAAATATATGGTTAAGCAACATTATTTAGATCATTTTACTTTATAGCAAAATTTTACTAAATGCCCATTTATATTGCAAATAAGAAAATTAAATTAAAACACAGGGCTCTAAATTTCTTTCAGTCCCTGTGAACTATATTTTATTACACAATTGAATAAATGTGATGTCTGTATTAACACTTAATGTAATCAATGTTTGTATTAACATTAATGTGATAATGTCTGTATCTATAACACAAAATGTACATGTAATAAAGAGAATATTTTTTTTTTCTAAATATCTAATGTCCTGAATTTTTCTCTTAAGTCAATCATTACTTGAGTAGAATTTATTTTGTTTGGCACATCTTCAATATACTGTAAGATACTAAACTAAAATCCATATTTCTTCTATATTAGAGAAAAATATTATCTTTTTTAACATTTTTTGAGATCTTTAACTTTTTAAAATATTATCAGGGCAAAGAGAAAATCATAGCATTTTTCTTTTCATCTTCATTCTAGTTTTCCCAACTCAAATATGAAAATAAAGAATGAGTCATGGGGTGAAAAGTCCAAGAAGAAAAAAAAAACTAGGGGAAAAAAGGGGCCAAAGTATTATTTCCCTCCTTTCCTCCTTTGATATCAACATTGGTACTTTCAATGCCAAATGGAAGCTTCTATAATGGAGGATTACAGCCCAACTGGATTAAATTCAAAATGCCCTTCAGCATCACACTCTGTTTTTTAGGTGGATGAAAGAACAGATTTCTCTTCCTGATTTTTCTTCTCACTTGCTAGTGTGTTTGAGCAGAATGAGAAGCGGAGGTGGTAAGCATGGTGGTACTCATTATTTTCATCAACTGTAAAATGGCTCCTCAACTCAGTTTTTCTTTCTTTTTCTTATCTTTCTGAGCTCCTTGACTTTTCTACTTGCCTTTGCACACTGATCTGTGAACTTCCTGTTCTCACCAAGTAACTTAGCCCACATAGAAACATTTATTAGGGTGACTTGAGAGCATCACCCTAAAACTAGAACACTAGTATCTCATACAGGTGAATACTATCATTACAATACCCACTATCTAACTTCCTGGCATTTTTTTTGGTGCCAGTCACTTATCACCTCATAAATGTTCTATCTCTTCTTGAAATGTCTTATATACAGTTGCTAAAAACCAAGTTTCCTAAGAGCCCAATTTTGTGATGACAAAAAACAAAGCCATTCTCCATTGCCTTCTACCTGAACTCTTCTGTGTAAATTTTCCCAAAGCTGTTTGATTTGATTGTTTTCTGAATGCTAAAATAAATGTCTTACTACTTCCTACCCAATACTTTTGCTCTAGTTATACCAGACCCAAGAATACTAACTGTTTTATCTCAATCAAAGCTATATTCATCCCTACTTGCACCGGTCTACTGCCTTTTCTATTATTTTGTTGTTGTTGTTGTTTCTTTTATGAATCTTTCACAATATTGGGGATGTTTGTGAAGGATGACAAAGCAAGTGGGTGATATGTTATCATGCACTAGGTTTTTTTGTTTGTTTGTTTTGTTTTTATTTCTAGGAGAGAGAGAGAGAGAGAGACAGCGTGAGCAGGGGAGGGTCAGAGAGAGAGGGAGTCACAGACTGAAACAGGCTCCAGGCTCTGAGCTGGCAGTCAGCACAGAGCCCGACGCGGGGCTCGAACCCACGAACCGCGAGATCATGACCTAAGCGAAAGTCGGACGCTTAACCGACTAAGCCACCCAGGCGCCCCACTAGGTTCTTAAAACCATTGGCTTTTAACTTCAATAGCAATGTCTCACAGCTTCAAAAAGCCACACAAAGCCAGAGAGCCCTTGGATTTGGAAAGAGAATTTCAAAACCTCCAAATCTATCATTTTTACTTTTTTGCATTTTGGCCAGAGAAGGTTGTCCATATACTACCAATTCTCTAGTCTCCTTAAAGTATCCTTTCTGGGAGCACCTGGGAGGCTCAGGTCATGAATCACAACATTGGTTATAAAATTGTCCAATCCATTGTCAAAATTCTATTCCAAATTAAACTTTATAAAGGAAGGTTTCTTAAACCTTTTTTTTTTACATCATATGAGATATAAAACAGACCAAACAATTAAGACTTATGACTGAACTAAAGGAAAATCAGAAAAAGAAGGAAAGAAAATATTAAAAAATAATATGAACTGAAAAAAATAATACTTATTACTCTGTATAATACCATCAGGGTATATATTATTTATCTAAACTAACAAATCAATAGTCTTGTGGTAAATATAAATACCTGCATTGTAGAGGCACCAGGTTGCCCTTAGTCGATTGAGTGTCTGACTCTTGACCCAGCTCAGGTCATGATCTCACAGTTCATGAGATCGAGCCACACGTCAGGCTCTGCACTGACAGTATGGACCCTGCTTCGGATTCTCTCTTCCTCTCGTCATCCTTGCCCCACTGGCTCACTCTCATTCTCTCTCTCTCTCAGAATAAACACTTAAGACATATATCTCCATTTTATAGAGAAAAAAAAACAAAGACCAGAGTGACTAATTTGCTCAATTTTGAATAACTAGTAAGAAGTTGAGACCAAGATAAAAATAAGTCAATGTCTTGCAGCCAAAGATCACCAGGAAGATATCTCTAGTTGGAGCAGGTTTGGTTTAATACTTAATGCATTGGGGATCATGGAGTGTCTCAATAAAAGACAATTAGAAGGAACCTGTCACAGGATTTTGTCTTTGGGTGACTTGGAGAAGAATCTAGAGAAGCAGGGGTTGATTTAAAATTATATTCTGTTAGAAAGAAAGGGAACATCTATAACTGAGTATCTCAATAAACCTTATTGAAAGGAAGGTAGAATGAAGACAAAGCTGTAACTAATAAAGAAAAAGTAGCAGTCACGCAATTGGGATGAATAAGTGGCATTTGATATTTTGTGGGTGGCATCGTGACTCTGCTTCTGTATTTAGACAGAATTATGAAGTGGCTTTGTTTTATCTCCTTTTATCATGATCTCAGAGTAACCTTGTCTGAGGTTGGCATTTTGTGAGATTGTTAATGTCTAGTTGGAGAATAATATGACCTAGCTCTAAGTGCCAGTCAGGCTTCTGAAGGTCAAAGGCTGCTCCTTTTGTCTTTCCCAGTCAACACTCAGGAGATCACATTTCTTCTAACCAAACCATTTAACAAAAATTGAAAAAAAAAAAAACCTTGAAGAATGATTTTTGTGTGTCCGTTTTCCACTATTCTACCAATCATTTGATAGTAACACATTGAGTTAATATTAGAGAATAAAATGTTCTACTCTTGTTCCTGAAAGGGAAAAAATATATACTCTGAGCAAAACTTAAGAGTTCTATCAGGAACATAGAAGTCTAAGCCAAAAGGAGATATTTATAAATTACTTTTACAGTGAAAGACACTGCCATTTACCACAGAACAAAAGGAACCTTGTAAAACAATGTAGGAGTTACATTTGACAAAAGCTGTCTACTTAGGTGCTGAACTTTTCTGCCTTCTCTCCTTTTAAAATTCTAGAACACATACTGAAAGAATAAAGTTGACTTGGATAGCTGTAAAATTAAATAGTTCAAAGAATGAGGGTGAAAAGCAATGATCTGTTCCTCCTTCTGATGGAAGACAGCTTTTGTGCTTCATTAATGCACAGACAGCTGTCACTTATCCCTGATGGAAGCAAGAGAACACAATCCTTGAAACAATACATCTAGTCAAATACAGAGAGATAAATCTTGAGGGTACAGTTTAGCAAAACAACAACAACAACAAAACCCCAACAAGTTACTGCACAAAATACCACATGAAATATCTACCAAGTTATTTGGTAAGCTTTGATGAAATCTTAAGGAATGTAGTTCTTTCTAAATGAGTCAATCAAGGGGCGCCTGGGTGGCTTAGTCGGTTAAGCGTCTGACTTTCACTTAGGTCATGATCTCGCGGTTCGCGGGTTCGGGCCCGCGTCAGGCTCTGTGCTGACTGCCAGCTCAGAGCCTGGAGCCTGTTTCAGTCTGTGACTCCCTCTCTCTCTGACCCTCCCCTGCTCACGCTGTCTCTCTCTCTCTCCTAGAAATAAATTAAACACTAAATGAGTCGATCAATTAGTTGTATTTATAAACAATACTGTTGGACGTTTGGGGAAAATGCATGTAATGGTATTTATAGAGTGATTCTGTGTTCTAGCAAATCCTAGTTCTTCTACTGATTAGCTGTGGGAAGTGATCAAATAACCTTTCTGAGACTCCATTTCTTGTTAGATAATAAAAATACCTTCTTAGCCATCCCCACAGGGCATCCTGGAGATCAAATAAGAAAATGTATTCGGAAGTACTTTGTAAACTGCAAAGCACCACACATGTAAATCACCATCTAAGATACAATACACCCAGTATGTGCTAGAAGTAATGTGTATTAATTCATTACAAGTAAGGGTTGATTTTATATTTTTAATTTATTTCCTTCATATAAGTATGATCTTATATCTTTAATTCAATATGCTCAATATTGTATTGTCTTTACATCGTATCAGTTCACATGCCAAGTATATAAATCTTAAATATTTCTGTGAAAATTTAAACACATTATCATTTACTTTCTGTCACAAATGAGCATAATAAAGGTGAGCATCTTAAATTTTAAAATTAACAGGGTTAATTAAAGATATCATTTACTTCATACTCTGAACTTTGTATATTTTGGATGATTCAATTGGGTTTCCAAGGGCCCAGTTTCTATCTTCAGAGAGAGATTAAAATGATAAAACCATGGTATAGCTAACTTCCTAAGTATTTGTTACCTCTGCAAAGTTTCCCTGGAGCCTGAGGAACAGCAGCAAATCAATTTCACTGTATTTAAATGCTAACAAAAATATAATTGCATAATAAAAATTTGACTTTTCACATTTTATTATTTCTCATTAAATTAGAACATTGTAGCATTTATTTAATTTCTAGTATTTTTGGAGACAAAAGAGCCACATCAGTGAAGGAAAAATAATTAGATTCTGAGAGGCCTGTGATAAATGTACACACACAGGGGGTGCCTGGGTGGCTCACTCGGTTAAGCATCTGACTTCGGCTCAGGTCATGATCTCACAGTCTGTGAGTTCAAGCCCCGCATCAGGTTCTGTGCTAACAGCTCAGAGCCTGGAGGCTACTTTGGATTCTGTGTCTCCCTCTGTCTCTGCTCGTCCCCCATTCACACTCTGTCTCCCTCTCCCTCTCTCTCAAAAATGAATAAACATTAGAAAAAAAAAAAGTACAAACACTTGAGAATGGCGAGAGGTTTCATCACAGTGTGACTCTAGCACAAACTACCTTGCTACTACATTGTAAGGCATGAATGATTTCTATTATGGGAAAAATTTTAGAAGTAATAATATTATAACCAGTTAGACACCAACTTTCATCTGCTCCTTTTACCAGTTAGTTCCTTTTATCAAGTCAGAGCCAAGTTAAATTGGAACAGGTCGTTAGAAAACAATTTCCCATAGGAAAATGACTACAAACTTATTTGTGGAGTTGTCTTTGTATCCACTTAATAAAGTAGATCCCTGGCTTCAAATGTATAATTACTGGTCCTGCTGATAATGTTCTTTGCCATTAAACTGTTAAGACTTTTAGTAACAGATTCCCCATGAGTTATTTTTCTGATAGGACTCTTTACGTCTACATTTCTGAAATTAATGCTTTAATTTTGGATATAAGTCCACTCTTTCTTGAGTTATCTAAATAATTGAAGTCAAGATTATTTAATTAATCTGAGTATGATATTAGCTACCATTAAACTACTCTACTGCTTGAGCTAAGAAAATATAGTTGTTGAGTCAACCTACAGGTGTAACCTTGTTCTTTTCTCTCTGATTTATATAACAGCTGTGCCTTTTAGTTCAACTCCACACAGTTCAAAGGCGAGTCTTCTACAGAGTCCGCTCTTGCTGGAGGCCACTACCTAATTGGCTACCCTCTCGTCCAGATCCATCAATTCTCAGACAGGTTCTTCACAGGTGAAATGAAGTAGAGGCATGTCACTATTAACAGAAAGACTCGGGCAAATATTATTGAGGTTGTGATCAAAAGATTAAAAAATATGCACCCTGTTTTCTCTGATGTTATTCTCTAACAGACTAGAGAAGACAGGAACAGTACGTGTGATTTCAAATGATGTCTAATGTTGGATTTGCTTCTACTGTTGCTGCTATTGGTGGTAATAGCAGTGGCTGTGGTTGTACCAGTAAGTATCTTACCCTAAGTCACATACTAGTAAATGTTTATTTATTCAACAAAGATTAGTTGAATACCTGCTATGGGCCAGAGTCTATACTGTGATTACTACCTGCAACATAACAAAAAGACTATCCCTGGACCTCCCAAACCACAATTACCCAAAAACACAATAACCAGTTGATAGATAAGCAGTTTGAAACAAAGTTCATTGTTTATTGTGACGCCCAGCTATACAGAGAGATGAATGAGGTGATGTAATATCTGGAGGCTAGTAAAGGATATTGCCCCATAACATCCTCATTTTGAATCATATCCTTATCTTGATTATATGAATTTACATGTCTGTGAAATTACTTATCACTGACTTAACTTGATAATTGTGATCTCAAGTGGCATTTATAAATAGCATAAATAAAGTGATGGATGATGCAATTTTCTGACTATTAGTCAGTAATTATTGGGTGCTAAAATAATTGTGAGAGTTAAAAATAAGTACACTCTTCTTTTAAAATCAAGGGCATATGTGTATCAAAATATGAGCCACAATTCAAAGCAAAATATAAGTCCTGAACAAGTATTATGGAGAATGAAAGCTGTAGGAGCTAAGAGGAGGAGTAGAGGTCAGTATAGATGAAGATGGCCAAAAAGTTTTCAGAGGGTAGAGGAAATACACATTTAACATTGAAGAACAAGTAGAGTTACAATAAAAGAGGAAATGTGTATCTACAATCTTTGCTTTCAAGTCAACACTAGCAGGGTCAATTTATTCTAGACAAGATGTCTAAAATTTAAAGTAAATAATACTAAGCGAAATTAAGTGCTCTATAGTAAGTCTGTGAAGTCCAGTAGCAGTCAGCTGAGTCTTACCACTCACAACTAATCAGTTATGCTTTTTACTATAAAACACCTGTATTTGTTAAATATGTCAAAAATGTTAATTAATAAATGTTAAAGGTCAAACACTATGTTTAAGAACCAGAATGTCATGGTTAGTAAAATATATGACTCTACCTTAATAGATATTTTTTAACACAATGAGGAAAGCACATAATAGTAATTGAGTAATGCTATTATTTAAAATATATATAAGTACTACAAAAGAAATGAGCAGGTTTTCATATTAAAAAAGAAAATCCAGTTTGGAAGTAGGAGCAGTACTTCCTAAGACATAATAGACAGACCTGTCTTAGGCAGAGATATTTAGTCAAGATGGAATAGATGAGGAGATAACTTTGAAAAAGAAAAGCTAGATTATGCATGCAAAGGCCTTAAATGGGCGGGGGGGGGGGAGGGATATGCAAAAGTCCTACAGGAAGAATTGGTTTTGCAAAGCCTTGAATCCATATAGACTTTGATGTATTTACAGAATAGTAATGAAGCCAGTGTAGTTGAAAGGGGGAAAGAGTAGGAGATGAGGCTACTGAGATTGACAGGGGCCCTCAGTTTCAGTAACTGTAGGCCTGAGGACAATGGAAAGTGGTAACATAAGATGTATGTCATAAAAAAATTACTTGAATTAGAGAAAAGCAAAAAAAAGAAAGAATGCAGGTCAGAGGATTCCACAGTCATCTACACAAGAGGAGGTGAGTGCTGGGGTAATATTTTTCCAGGTATGTATTAAAAGTAAAGTCAGCAGGACTGGCACCTACATTGTATGTACGGGATGCGAAAGAGAAAGGAACCAAGGGCTGAACAAATGAGAGGACAGTGACTGCTGAGATGAGGAATATTTAGGAAAGATTTGGTTTGGGAGAAATCAAGAGTTAGCTGACACAATTATATAAGTCAAGTCATTATATACCATAGCTTACACAGTTCCATCTGTCAATTAGATCTCAATAAAGTTGAAAGAAGAAAAAAGAAGAAAAAGAGGATTAGCTTTTGGCCACATAAGCTTGACATTCCTATGAGACACATGTGAAGATGTCAATAAGACATCTTATAATCAGAAAAAACTTATTCCTAATTGCCTAAGCTTATAATTGGATTCTTTTTGTGATACAGATAGTACTGTCATTTTGGGAACTAGATGATATCATCTAGGTGAAGAGTTTAGAAAGAACATAAAAGAAGATCTGGAACAAACCCCAGAATAAAAAATACTAATTTTAGATGTATTCTGAAAAAGATGTAGCCAACAATTATGACTAAAATAAAGTGGACAGGTAGGTAAGAGGAAAACTAGGAGAATACGGTGTCTTAAAATCAAGAAAGAGAAGTGTTTCAAGGTGAGGAAGGGGTCAACAAAGTCAAATGTTTGGGATAATTAATTTCAAGGGAAGGGAATGTTCTGGTGAACATTCAGCTTCATTCAAGTGCTTGAGCGCAGGCACTGAGAATATGAATGGCTGAGTTCACTTATGACTGGTACTTTATGAAAGAACTATGAAAGCTGTAAGGTCATTGGGACATGTTTCAAGAGAGTGATAGAATAATGGACCATGGACTCAAGAATGGAAGTAAAAACATGAATAGTGAGAAGATAATGCAAAGTGAGTGATTATAATAATGTGTTTTGAAACATAAACTGCGCCACAAAAGAAGAGAGAATGAGGTATGACTACAGAATAATGAGAAACTTGTGGGATCACTGGATATGAGATCAGGATGTTATTGAGAAATTACTGGAGTGAGATTATTGAGCAAGGAATATGGTAGAGAGAAGATGGTGATCATCGAGTGTGATGTTTGCTCTTGAAATTTTGGAGGTCAGGAATGAGGATACTGAGATAACTGGCTAAAACAAAACTAAGAAATGCATGGTAGAAGCAGAGTCCTGAATTTGGAAGCATGAATATAGTGTGGTGATACACAGGAATTTAGAAGTCAGATAAATAAATAAATAAACAAACAAACAAATAAATAAATAAATGCTATTATGTTGAAGTAGAAAGATGTGATCTAGAGCTTAAGGCCTTCAATGGAAATTTCTAGAATGTTTGGAGGAGAAACAGTGAATAAGGGATAGAATGATGGCAGAAACCTCAATCATACAGGATTTTTGCAAAAAAGAGAAGAAATGGAGAGTAAAAAGACACATATTATATCTCATAGCTATAAGGTTAAATGCAATATGAGAGAAAGTTCAAGCTCCACCAGAGATGGATGGTGGGGAAGCAGTTCCTTCCTGGGGCTGACTAGTTTCTTTTGGGGCCAGGATACAAAGAAACTTCTAATGTAAGGTTAAAGTTATAGAAGACTATCCTGATTATAGAAAGAGACAGCCAAATATTATACATGATTTAACTAGGCATTGCTAACTATAAATACATTTAAGAAAAAAATAAAATTGAGAGATTTATTTAAAAAAATTAACACAAAGCAAATGATGTGTTTATATTTAAGGACTGAATTATCTAATTCTATATATATAAAGTTTAGCTTTCCTTTTCATGCTTAAGGAAACTTTGCTATCTTCTATCTATTCCACTTCTAAATCTGAAAAAATCTGAATAAAATCTGAATATTGAAAAAATCTGCTTGGTACTTTCAAGAAATTACTTGAAAATTAGATATTAAATTTTTTTAGATTTGTTCATTTACTCAAAAAAAAATGAAGTCAAAAATACATCAATAGTCTATTATAGTCTAGACACTTTTTGAGATGCTTAAAAATGTAAGTAAATAAAACAACAAATACTCTTATGTTCATGGTGCTGACATTGTACTGAGGAGAAAGAGACTCTAATACAACAACCATAAATAAATAAATTATATATTTCCATGTTAACACATAGTATTTTTATATGTTAAAAGAGGATGAATTCTATGGAAACAAACAAAGGAAAGCAAGCAATGGGGATCCAGATTACTGGGATAAGGGGCTACAGCTCGGAGGTAGAGCATTTGACTGCTGATTACTGGAGTAAAGGACTGCAAAATTACATTTGGTATTCAGAGTAGGCTTCAATAAAGAGGTAAATTTGAGCAAAAATCTAAAAATAAAATGATTATATGAGAAGTAGATATAAAAGAGTGAAGTAGTCCAGATAGAGGAAAGAGCCAAGAGGCCATGGGGCTGATGTGCTGAGAGAGAGCAAAGGGCCAGTATGGATAGGTAGAGAGAGGGAAGATCAACAAAGGATGCAAGAGAGGTAACAGGGATTACATCATACTGGGTCTTATAGGCCCTTATAAGAACTTTGGACTTTACTCTGAACGGAGTGGAAGGCTTTAAGAACAATGGTGAAATGATTTGGCTGGGAGTTTTGTTGAAATTAGATTATGGAGAGTCAAGGATTAAAAACCAGTAGGTAATGGTGGTAACCAGTGGAGACATAACGATGGTTTTAGTGAGGACAATGGTATCAAATAGGGTGAGAAGTGCTCAGATTCCGCATTTATTTCAAAAGTACTGATGAGATTTTCCCAAAAGACTAAATATGAATCTAAGAAAAAAAGAAAAAGGGAGTAAAGGATAACTCCAAGTTTTTTTACCTTAGCATTGAAAAGAATGGAGATGCCATCAAGTACAGATAGAGTGTTTTCAGCATGGGAAAAACCAGGCATTTGTCTTACACATGTTCAGTCTGTAACGTATATTAGACATCCAAGTGTAGACAATTTGCTTTTCCTTTTAAAAGCCTGATTGAACCTGTACTAATTTTAATCAAAGAAAATATAAAAACCATATAGCCACAAGGCTTAAGGAAGTCACTCTCTTTTAATTAAGAAGTCAACAAACTTCTATGTAAATGGTTCCATATTTTAACAGGTCTTACAGTTTCCTTCAGAACTACTCTGCCAGAAGAGTGCAAAGGTAGCCATAGATAATATATAGAAATGAGTAAGGCTCTATTCCAGTAAAACTTTATTTACAAAAATAGTCAGCTGGTCAGATTTGACCTATAAGCTGGGGTCTGCTGATCCCTGCTTTAATGGAATTTAACAACAACAACAACAAAAAAAAACTTTGAATCCCAGACTAGATTATGTAATTTAGTTTTCTTAGATTGTGGATGTATCACATTAAGGGGACCCAAAATTATCTTAAGTGGTAAACATACATGGCACTAAATAATTTTAAATAATAAAGTATTATATTTATTTACCAGTATTATTTATTTTTGTAATTCTCTATGAATTCATTGGTTATTTCATTTAAAAAGGCTGAGTTTGGTGCAGATACTTACCAACAACCTGATACTTGATAACCTCTCTTTACAATATACACAAAAATTATTTAGCTTCAAACATTTTTTTCAAGTTAGAAATATAGCGAGGGTCTAATAATAGTAAGTTTTTATCAAAGCTCTTTGCCAAGTTACCAGTGTCAATAATTATTTCTGGTATTAATAGTGATATGATGTAACTACTTTAAATCAATTTAAATAAATATTGGGAATGATTTTACAAAACTATAAAGTAAAAAGCATAGTACAAGTGGTGTTCTAATATACCTTCAAACTACTTAATACCTTAAAATACTTAATACCTTAGAACTACTCAGTGAAGCACTACTGTAATGCAATGTTTATACAAAAAGAGAAACAAGTGTCAGATTGTTGGTTGGTCTGTCTTTTGTTCCCAGAGCTAGCAAATGACAGAACTAAAATTAGAGCCCTTGAATCGCACCCAAGTACTTTATCCACATCACCAAAATGGCCTGGTTTCCTTGTGCTAGAATGGAATTGTACAATTATTTATTAGGTGCTTGCCTAGAAAAACCACAATGTTAACCTCAAACTGCCATTTCCTTATTAGGACATAAACAGAAGAGACAATAGAAAGAGTAATGATTCCTTTTCTTCTCAGATGCATAGCATGTCCAGAGGTAGAGGTGTCATGAAGCCAATAAAGCCGAGATTTGCAGATCTCTCACTCTGCAAGACCCTGGCAATATTCACTGGATCAGATGTTTTGTAAAATTTATGAAAACAGAATATTCGCTCTTACATAAAGTCCTCCAAAACCATATCAGCTTTAGGCTCCACAAAACGCAGATCTGCCTTCATGTGTATCCAATCCTATGACAATTTCACTCCAATTATGAAGAAAACATGATCTTATCAGACAAACCATAAAGCTGTTCTTCAACCTTTGTGAATTGTTTTGGAAAGTTTAAAAGCCTGTGATCCCTAATAGATATCATAATATCCTCTTTTTTTGTAATGTTTTTATTTACTTTTTGAGAGATATTAAGACAGAGTGTGAGCAGGGAAGGGGCAGAGAGATGGGGACACAGAATCTGAAGCAGGCGTCAGGCTCCAAGCTATCAGCACAGAGCCCAACACAGGGCTTGAGATCATGACCTGAGCTGAAGTCGGATGCTTAACTGACTGAGCCTCCCAGACGTCCCGATATCATGATGTCCTTCAGCAAAGAATTAATTCCATTCAACAGTTAGTCACTCTTGGTCTGGAATTTCTTCTCCCAGGTATCCAAGAACCTACCAGTCTTCCTCCTACGCTTCATGCCACTCTCTGCTAGAACGTCATTTCATGGAGAATATACTCTAAATACAGTTTCTAAAAAGCAGCATTCTCCAACCCTGTCCCTTACACAGTTTTAGTTTTTGTCAATACATTTATGACCACAGACATATTTCACATTATTTTTTATATGCGTACTGTTTGTGCCCCTCCTGCTCTCAATGGAAACTCCATGAGAGGGGTCTCCATCTATTTTATGACTGTAACACTGATGTCTAGAATAGTGCCTTTTACACGGTGGACAATCAACAGAAAATTGTGGACTGGATAAATATTTACAGAGCACTCATTCTGTGTCAGGACTGCGCTGAGCTCTGGGGATTCAGCAGTGCACGAGGCGGATAACTTATTATAGATGGTAATATGTAATCGCCCATGCAGTGAGTCGTTTAAACAAAGAGTTACAGGTGCTAGTGGAATGTATAACAACAGCATCAGCATAGCCTTTAGGGGTAAGGAAAACCTCTCTGAGGCAATGATATTGATTTTATATGACCTCGGAAGTCTATGAGCACTGTGTCACCATTACATGCAAAGGAAAGAAGACAATGACATTTAACTCCTCTTTCAACTCATTATAAACAGAAACCTTCTTAGTATTGGAAAATGCTACCAAACCAAATGAAATGTGTTGCTTCAATAATACTGATTTTCCATATAAAAAATAGGCAGTCAGACAGTCTCTCCTTGGCTGTTCTTCATGCTCCTCCTTGCGGTGTATTTGTTCAACTTCTAGCTCCTTTGTTCTGCCTTGGGTGAATTCTTTACCACCTGAGCCACCAGCCTCTACCCAATTGGGTCACCCTACATTTCATGGCCCTCACGGGGAACCCGTGCAATGCAGAGCCAGGACTCTCCCCAGATTTTCCAGCAATCTCTCAGGACTTTCCCTCAGTGTGGACCAACTCTCGGACTAGTTGGGGAACTGATGACCTCTGGCTGAAGTCACTCCACGGTGAGGATCCAAAGTCCCAGGGAGACTCGTCAGACAGGCCTTGCCCAAAAGAGTGAGGAATTTCCCTTCTTTCCTTTCAGAGGGATCCTTCCCTCCCTCTCCTTTCTCTTGTCACCTGTTGGCAGTCTGACCTTAGTACTCCTCAGACAACTGAACACCTCTGGTCAGGGCGGCTCCCCTGTGTGGTCTGAAGGTCTGAGGGAGAAAAGGTCCAACTGTCCATGCCTGTGAAGTGGAAGAACCTCTTTCCTCTCCTCACTCACCCAGTCCCCCTGAGGCCTCCATTTCCAACATGTGGTACACCTGGCAGTGGCTGCTCATGCAGGGTGAATCCACACACACTTTCCTGATGTTGGCTGACTTCCTTCCATTCCCACCCTCCCTTCACGGTTTCTTTAGTGCCCATGGATCCAGCCTCCACCTTGAGCTCCAGGCAAAATATGTTCTTACAGGTCTCAGTGAATCCAATAATTCCATATGCCAATGATTATTAAAGAAAGATACTGACCCATATCATCAGAACTCCCCACCCCAAACCCATGGACCTGGCCACCAAGGAATTTCAATCAAATCGCCAATCAGCACATTAATATAATACCACACTGGTCTATGAGTGCACAGAACTCCCAATGGACCAGCAAGTTTAGGTTGGGAGAGTGTGCCCCCTGTCTGACATAAGGCAGCTACTGAAGATGCAACTTCCACACAAATGCCATAGATTTGTCACTGTCTATCTGTTAGGGGGGGAACGCAGAGGCCACTTTTAGACAATAGGCTGAGTAATGGAAACTTGAGTAAGGAAAAAGGGGAGCCCCCAGTGACCACCAGGCTGAATGTAAGGAGGCTTATCAAGTGACACATTTGAAAAAATCCATAGGCCCTAGCTGACCAATGGGCTTCTTAAGAGGGCACAAGTACCAAAAAGGAAAATTCCATAGGTTCCCATACCTCCTCACTCCCCCTTTAACTACAGCCCCCCCACCCTTCCCGACTGCCTCCTGGCAGACGGTCTCTTCTCTGCTGGCCTGCCTGCAGGACATACCTTGTAGTGTATTCAATAAACTCTTTGGGGGTGGGGAGGAACAATAGACTAGCATCAGTTAATATAAAATAAAGAGTTAGATTAATTCAATTTGAATTTATCTACTAACTCTATAATTAATTACTTTATTCTTTCATTACATAAATATTTATTAAGCATCTACTTAATGTCAGGCACTGAAGAGCTAAAACTCATATTGTTACCTTGGTGAATAAAGAGTATCCTAATTGGGCTCATCTCTCATTCTGCGGCTGTATTTTAACTCAGAAACAACTGCCAGCTAATCTTCACACACATCAGTACTCAAAATATTCAGTAATTCCCCCTGCCCAAAAAGCCATCCAAACCCCTTTCCTGCCATTAAAGGCCTACTATTTCTGGCCCTAAACTTACCTGCTAGTACTAGTCAACTCTATTCTAAGCTGTAATTCTCTGTTTATTTCTCAGAAGTACATGGACAAGAATATGTCTCCACATTTTTGTTTATAAACCCTCCGCAGCCTCTGCTTTTCCCAGGCTTTTTCAGTTGTATAGAAGAGTTTCCCAGGCTGGGAGCTCAATCTTTCCTAATTCCTAAACTCAAAATGACTAATCACTTCATATGATGTGGAAGTTGGAATCCCTCCTTGTAAAATGGGCTCTAAAATCACACCCTTCCTGAGCCCTTTGACATGATGACTCAGTGAAGAGAGCTTCCACTTCAATTTTTTTTATTTGAACTCCCCTTCCTTGTTAATAATGAAGTTTTGTTCTGAGCTCTGGTTCTCTTGAGCCCTGCCTGGCTCTTATCAGCTTATATCCAAGTCAAGCTGGGTTCCTGGGCCCTGATTCTCTAACCCACAGCAGCTGGGTTTTGACTCTAACTAAGGGGGATTGATATGAGCCTGTGCAATGCGGATCTAAAGGCCAGGGCTCAAGCGGGTAGAGTTGCTACCTGGAACTAATAAATGTAAATCATGCCAAACAGAGTAGTCAGGGGAAAGGGGAAAGCCACGAGGCTGATGATAAAAATGGGGCCAAAAGCTGCAAACAAAATGGAGGCATCCAGGAACTACTTAAGTACCAGAAGATGATCCAGGAGGTAGTCGTCCGAGGCAACAGAGCAAGACGGAACAAGAACCTTGCCATAGTGGGGACTGGTGTACCCAGTGTGACTGCTGCTGAGTGCCAGCTTCACAGCTCATTGGTAATTCAACAGACAGTGTGAGGTGACACCTCAAGGTGTGAGGTCATGCTCCAAAATAAAATGGTCACCCGTAGACAAAAACTGACATTTGTAATCAGTGAGCATCATAACTTCATGGAAAAGCCAGTTACTTTTCACTGTAGATATCAGAACTCAACTCCAAATGTGTCCACGTTCACCATGCTGTACCCCTCGGCTGTTTGAGTTTGATTGGCAGCGATTCCCCTCAGAAGCTAATCCCATTGCTAGTCCAGTTTGTACTGCTTCTATCCCAGCATCCCCACCCACTGCCTTATATGTTTGCTGCTTGAAATCCCATCTGCCTTGGGACCAAGCCTACACGGTAGGACATGCTCTGCCCTAGCCACCTGGAAGTCCTCCTGTATCTTTCTGCCTCTTTTCTGCCTTTGATATAGAACTCAAGTTTTATCTCTTCATTTATCATATGTCATTGGAACCATCTCAAAGTGCCAAAGAGATCTCTCCATCCACTAAAAGCTATAATCTTACTTCAAAACATTTACTGCACTTTTTTTTTAGTTAACATTTAACATTTTTTCCAGGCATTAAGTGTATTACAAATATTAACTCATTTCATCTGAGTAACAGCCCTATGAAGTAACCATTATTATACTCTGCATTTTGCAGATAAAGAAACTGAGTCACAGAGCTTAAATAACTTGCCCAAAGACCCCTAGCCAGCAAGAGCTTGAGGAGAGATTTGAATTGAGACAGTCTAGCTCCAGAGTGTGTGTCCTGAACTCCCTATCATTGTAGGCTGCTTCTCAGATTACGTTTGAATTTGGTTTGTACACTTACTACATGTAAACACACAAAATAGCTAAACCCTAGATCTGTAGCTTCTTGAGGGTATGGATTGTGTATACAGTTTTTGGGCCCAAGGCTTTATGTACATTATACATGTGTCTATATCCACATGTATATGCTCTTTACACACTCATCCACGTGTTTTATACAGATAAGACATCAAGAAATGTGTTAGTGTCTATGGTGATACTGAAAACAGTATCATGAAATTAAAGATAGTTTAGATATTACCAATCAACTAATTATCTCTTATCACTGTGTACAATCAAATGTAGGATGTACACAAATAATTCTACTAACCTATTTATTTTCCCTCAAAATATCCAAATGATTAGCACAAATCCCCTTCTATTTGTACAGGATCTTATAAATCAACTCACTAACCCTTTGAGATGACTTATCCATGAAAAGTGTCTAGAGAATAAGATTCCATATCTTTCCCACTTGACAGATAGACTTATAAATAAACCATAATTCCTTCTAAAGGACAAAAGTCCTATCTTTCATGGCCCCATAAATTATGGGATATGTATTTTACTTTCACTGTCAGTTGCCACTCTTGTGATTTCCAGAAGCTCTCTCTTTCCTCTTTATAGAATGGTGATTCTAAAGCAAATGGTGAAAAAGGCAAAAATGTAAAATAACTCAACAATGAAGGGTAAAATCCCTCTATGCAAAGTGCCAAAGAATAGATTAGCAGCTTTTCTTCTTGAAAATTGTAAGATGAAATTATAAGCAATAGGCAATTTTCAGGTTGTCAAATATCCATAATCACTATGATTTCTGAATTTAATACAATGTAGCTGTGATTATTATTGCTTTTCTGCCTGCAAACATTATATATTTTTGCTTAAACATACATTTTACATTTGTGAAAACCCACTAAAAATGATGCAGTCAAATTTAAAAATTAGGTTTTTTTTTTAACTTCTAATATGTGGTTTCCATTCCATTCAACAAGCCTATTATAAGGCTATTATAACGATTTTTTCCCCTATTACCAAGGCTGAAATATTTAAACATCTGAAAGAAATACGCAAATGTTTCTATGTAAAAAGAAACTACGTTCTTTGGAAAACATGAATTATATAAACTATAATTAGAGCTTCAAATTGAAAGTGTTTAAACTAAGATTACAAATTGCTGTGTTAAAAAGATACTGAGACATTCAAGGGGGAAAAAATTAAATACCGACTAACTAAATTAATTCTCCCACAACCCAAGCTGTTCTTTCTCCTTTGTGCCTTCCCTTCTGCCATCATTGATGATACCTAAACATGGTCCTACTACAATGAATTCAGGCGTGATATGTTTGCTTCTCTTGCCATCAAAGATGGCAGTTTCTACTTGAGAGTATAT
Source organism: Proteles cristata cristata (assembly GCA_017311185.1). Lineage (NCBI taxonomy): Eukaryota > Metazoa > Chordata > Mammalia > Carnivora > Hyaenidae > Proteles > Proteles cristata. Next base: position 989,701 of record JAESUZ010000553.1, read on the forward strand.
ATTTCTATTAATAATCTATGAGTTAACATGGTCTAGAGAAGAAAGTAAACTGATACAGGTAAAAATACAAATTGAATCTTGCATTTTCAGGTTAAATTGGAAATAACTTAATTTTTTAATAAAATGAATTTTGTGCATTTTTAGGAACACACAATGGAGATCTAAAAATTAATTGAATAACATATCAAGGCACCACAAAGCAAACTGTGGGAGAATAGACAAGAAGCAGTGAGTGTTGAAATGAACAAGAAAAAGGGGCACTAGATTAAAAGAAGTTGTTCTTGTTTTAATAAGCTACTTTATGAAATTTAAAAGGATGACTCCAAATCATACACACTAATTTTCTTAAATTATATTACCTTTGTAACCAGGGATAGTTCTTTGTTCATTACAATTCTAATTTCATAAAAAAGAGGATTCACAGCTTTCTTTACACTCTCTTCAGTGTTTGCTATAGAGGTTTAGCTACACTAGACACCCAATTACAAATGCTCATTCCCTGATAATGCTTGCTAAAAAGAAACAATAGAGTTCTTCCATAGCTAAATAATTCCATCATGTTTTCTCCTAACATAATACTGGATGCTGTAAAATGCCAGGGAAAGGATGGTGGTAAGTTGATTGACCCCTTATAGATTAATGAAATTTGCATTATATCTGAGGCAATGAAATAATAAAAACTCATAAAGTCAAAAAATTCTTGCAAATATTACCTACGTGGAGGTAGACATATACACCCTAGCACAGTAGATACATTGATGGTTTGTAATGCTAATATTTGTTTGACAGTAGTTTTCCTCCACCACTGTAACACAGATGTGCAAGATTTTCCTGTGAAGTATTACAATTTCAAACCAAAGTTAAATAGCACCAGTCAGGAATCAATTTTCCAGGTTTAACAAATATCCATAATGTTTACTGTCACTCTTAATTTATATTCACTATTCAAAAGTGTTAGCAATGGAATCTGGCATATAGAGCACTACACCAAAATAGAACTGATAATTCTATGGAAATCCAGTAATTAAATAAAATTTATTAAAAGTATACATACAGAAAAAGGTTATAATAATTACTGGAAAGTCTTAATCCAGTTGTGTTACTAATTAGTTTTAGGTAGCAATGTGTTGAGTTGCACTATTTTAATTTAAAAAATTAAGTGTACATTTAAAAATACAGGACACCTGAGTGGCTTGTCTGTTAAGCCTCCAACTTTGGCTCAGGTCATGATCTCACAGTTCATGAGTTCGAGCCCCGCATCAGGCTCTGTGCAGACAGTTCAGAGCCTGGAGCCTGCTTCAGATTCTGTCTCCCTCTTTCTCTCCCCTTCCCCACTCACACTCTCTTTCACTCTTTCTCTCTCTCTCTTTCTCTCTCTCTCAAAAATAAACATTTAAAAAATTTAAAATACTAAAACTTTCACATATTAAAAATAATGGTCTATATGTAATTTATTTCAGGACAGCGAAGGGAAAAAATAAGGAGAGATGTTTCTTTCATTTTATCAGTTGATCTCTGGCATTCATTTTTGTGCTTAAATCTCTGTAGGCTAAAAGACAATCTGAACTCTTCTCTCACTTTCCCTCCAAGGTGTGCAGGAACTCATAGCCTTGATAGCACCTCATTGAATCTGTTTGCTCCCTTTAGCTAAATAGTCATTATGTCTATTTTTGTTACCACCAACAGAATCACTATAATCTAGTGTACATGATTTGGTTAACTGACACATAGCTATCTTAGTGAACTAGAATTCAGGAATCATCTTTTTTTTTCTTTATAATGTCTATGTTCTTGAGGCAATGACTTTTTAAATTTGTTTTCTAAGCTTTCTCCCAAGTCTTAATCTTATCATATCAAAGAAAAAGGATGAAACTGTCTTTTTTTCTCACTCGAGGCTTTCTCAATAAATACCTAGAAATTTATGATTCCATAATCAATCAACAGGGGCTGAACTGTACAGTACCAAAACCAAATAAATGAACAGTGTCCAAATTTATACAGTGTTTGATAGTTTGCAAAGCATCTCTACAAACTTATTTGATCATCACAAAAGCCTTTGAGGTGGGCACGGCAGATATGATTACCATATTATAAATGCGTAGAGTAAAATCACTGGTTAGCACAGCTGATGCAATAGCAGAGTTGGAACTAGAAGTCAGTTCTCAAATCAATGTCTCTAACCCCCTCTTCCCTAACATACATAGCTCCTTCTGTAAGTGGAGAACTGTATAAATATCTCTCTTGTCTTACTTTTATATGTTTATACATTTTAGTACCAAGATATAAAGATTCTCAGTGCTATTCAAATGAACTGGTAGATAACGATTTTATGTCTTCTGAAGTTAGTGATATATAAGGAATGAAAGCCAATTCATCTTTCTGCAATATAATTAATGTTTCAAACAGCAAAACTAATGAGAATATTTATTTTCAAACTATAAATATTTTGTATGAGGTCTTGTTCTTTTAAGTTTCAGTTTTGCATTTACTTCTGGTACAATAAATCTATGTTATAAAAACTTCACATTGTTGAGAAAATATATCCTCTGAGTAAGTCATTTCAGTGAAGAAAGTATTTCCGTACAACTTTTTGGCTTCTGATACTTCAAATATTTAAACATTATACACAACTACATTACATATGTTATTCATCCCTGATACCTTATCATGAATGTTGGGTATTAATATTATGGGAAAAACGTATGCTTCAGTAGAAATGTTATAGAAAACTTGCAAATGTGGGGTGCCTGGGTGACTCAGGCACTTCAGCAGCCAACTTTGGCTCAGGTCATGACCTCACAGTTGGTGAGTTTGAGCCCCACATCAGGCTCTGCACTGACAACACTGCTTGGGATTCTCTCTCTCCCACTCTCTCTCTGCCCCTCCCACCTTGTGCATTCTCTCTCTCTTTCTCTCTCTCATAGTAAATAAATAAACTTAGAAAGATAAAAGAAAGAAAAACTGCACATGGAACACAAACGGGAAATCACTAATGGAGCAGTCTACAGCCTTTTCATACAAAGAATAGTCCAGGGATCAGGCATAATGCAGTGGTGCCCCAGCTAACAACAGGCCCACGAAGATCATTCCAACCACAGTTGAACAACACTCAAAACAATTCTGCTGGTGAACAAAATCCAATACTTTCCAGCTGTCTTATAAGTTCCAATAGGTATTGTTTGAAGCCAAGTATTCATATATAATCTAAAACCAAGGAACAAACAGCCACCAAAAAAAAAAAAAAAAAATTAAGTTTAATATGGCTCTCCCTCCCCTAACTAGATAGGAGTTTATCAGGCCAAAAGGCTGGAGAAGTGCACAATTATCCAGTGAATTGGTCTTCATCAGGAGAATCAATCTGGATAATTGAGGCTTTGTGATTCACTTCCACTTGAACTGTCCCAAGCTCATTCAATATAATATGCAATTATGCAACTCACTGCTTTAACTCCTAGTCAGGAATTCATCGCTAAATGTGCAGTAGGGGTGTGGGATTATATTAATATAAGATGATTATAGAGATCCTGAAAGTTAACTTCTTTGTGATCTTTATTTTTTTCTTTCCAAGCTTATGGTTTCACACTGTGTCTTGTCTGTCTCTATATTAAGGAAGAAACTCAAATGTTAATCAAGGACTTAAAATTGAATCAAACCATTCTCTCCCTACCAAGTATATCCAGCTTGATTTTATACTGCTTTGATGCATCTAATTAGTCATATTTCAAATATAGAAATGAAAAGATATTTTAATTCAATAGATATCATAGATCCTCAAAAACTGAGTTTAGAGATGATTTATTGACCTTGTATATATGTGGCTTTTATCATATTTACTTGGCATGTTTTTAAAAAACGTCCCTCAAAATAGCATTTTTCCTCAGGAAAAGAAGAAGCAAAGCAAAAGAGGAATAAAAGTCAAGTCTATTCATTTTGAATGAGTCAGAAGTCAACACTCCACAATAAAGACTACTTTATGTTATTTCTCACTGGAACAGAAGAAGTGTTCAGAAGATATCCCAATGAGAATCCATCTCTGCAGGTTTCATGAAAACACAGTAAATTTTATTATTTCTTCAGGCTTCCTTCTCTAAAAAAAGTATTAAATATCTCAAAACTTAGATTTGAACCATTTAATTATCAAGGTCAGAAAATGTTAACTTTTATTATTATTGTTATTGAAATCAATTCTTTGAGGATGTAATAAAAACTTTTAGAAGAATTTTAATTAATAGAATCAATTACTTGTTTATAATTCATTTTCTTGTTACGGTTCAATAAACACTGAACACATGATATGCATTAGATCCACTCACAGGTGTTCTGGATACAAAAATAAGTAAAATGTGGTCTCTAACCTCAAAAAATGAAAACACAAAAAAATGAACACACACACACACACACACACACACCTACCTCTTTTCACCACAGAATAATAGTGGTTTGCTTGCAAAAGATGCAATCAGAAGACATATGAAAGGCAATAACCCAGTTTGAGGTAAGTATAGGGAGACACTACAGAGTTTATGAAGCCTTCTTAGAGTAGATAAAGCTTGAGGCTTGTCTTGAGGCAAAGTCAATATTCTTCAACAAGCATAAATGTACAGTTGGCACTTGCATGCATCTGAAAGTGCGTGCCTTAAATTTTGCAGTCTGGCCACCTTCCTTGCCTCACCCTACTACAGAGGCTCAGAAAGAAGAAAACACTTTACATCACCATATCTTCTGCTTAAAATAGATTTCATAGGAATTACAAAAACTTTCTGATTCTGAATGACCTGTATTGTTTTATGTGTGATATGTTAGTTAAACTCATTGAAAAATATAGACACATAACACTGGATTTCTTTTTGTTCCATTCATGGCCTTAAATAAAAATATATACCAGAGGTCCTATTCCCATCAGGTCTATGGAGATCCACTCATTCATCTGATTGTTAGAAAAAGGGACTTGCAGGGGCGCCTGGGTGGCTTAGTCGGTTAAGCGTCCGACTTTCATTTGGGTCATGATCTCACGGTTCATGGGTTCGAGCCCCGCGTCGGGCTCTGTGCTGACTGCCAGCTCAGAGCCTGGAGCCTGTTTCGGATTCTGTGTCTCCCTCTCTTTCTGAACCTCCCCTGCTCGCGCTGTCTCTCTCTCTTCTAGAAATAAATAAAAAAACATTAAAAAAAAAAAAGAAAAGAAAAAGGGACTTGCATATGTTGTTTACTAATCTCACAAACAGAATTTCCAAATCTCAAAACTGGTAATTCCTAGAAAGACCATAAAAATGACCACGTAAACTACATTTTTTGAGAATAAAAGAAAGTGCCATTTATAATTATGTTACAACAACAGGTACAATCAAGACTGTCACAATCAAACTGGGAATACAGCTACCCTAATTATTCTCATACTTCTCTAACTTATGAGAAGTATGAGCAACTCAGCAGCTTCTATAAAAATAAAGGAAACTTGCTCCTCAAAATTGCCACTCCAGGAGGCCTAGAACGAAGAGGACATTTCCTTTTGCCTTCTCCTCAAAGTCAAGGGCTCATACTTAAATCTAAGACCAAGGAACAAGCAGCCATGAGGGAAGAGGAGGGGAGGGGAGGGGAGGGAAGGGTTCAATTTGGCTTTCCCTCTCCTACCTCAATGGCATTTTATCAAAGCCAAAGGGATGAAAAAGTGCACAAATATTGGTCTTTCATTTGCTTTGGCCTCAAACAGCATGGAATCTCAGTAGTGTCTGTCCATGTGCTGTTTCCCAAATAAGAGAGTCATGGTCACAAAGCTGGATGTGCTGTGACTGTCCCTACTAAACCGCTCATGTGAATCAACAAAAAGCTATCTGGGGGAATTAACCCCACAGGCACAGACATACCTGAGTAGGTCATATAAGATCATGCTGTTCATGCATTCACTCAAATTGTTGGAGAATACCGACTCACAAATATTCTTCTTTCACTTGTCACTCTGAGTAATTTTTTTAAAAGACATTCAAGTTAAGAAGAAACTCTTGTTGCTTATATAAGAAAAAAAGAGTGGGGGGGCGGAATCCAAAACAAAAAAATGAATCACTTAAAGCGTCTCTTCCTTGAGTTTCCTGAGATATTTAAAGGGCAAAGTGGGGTCAAAGATGAATACAGTGTAAAGAACAGAAACAATTTAGAATGTACTTTTAGAGCACATCTTGGTACTTGCCTCTTTTTTACCCATTGACTACCTCTTTGATATTTGTCTTTAGTCTTCAATCACTCCCTCGTGATTGTTAACAAGGCAACTCTAGCTGACACAGATAGTTCTAATATTGATTGAGTCATTTTCTTCTTTTTTTTTCCTCCAGAAGGACATGGAAGCAACGTACCCAAAGTTTCTTATAAGTCACTAGGATTTCTCTACTGTCTCCCAAAAATCTGATAGACTTTGTTTTGTACTGCAGATGAATTATGGCCCACAGGACACCACATTTCACTATAGTTATTCAGCATTAAATCAGAACCTGACATTTTTCACATACTGGGGAAATAAGAATTAATTAGACATATTTTGTGTCATCAAAGAAGTTTAATAGAATCACTTCAGGGAATAAAATATCAAGATCAGGAGCTCCTATTTTTTGGATTTGCACTGCTACAAAGCAAGAAAATCCCATCACATAATGTGTTAGCTAGATATGAAAATAAGAGTATAATAGTTCTCAACAGTGCCCTAGGGAGTCAATCCACCAAAGACCAGACTGTGGAAGCATAGTCACCATTTGCTGTGCCAAATATCATTGGCTACCGTCATTTTGCTGTATGAAAATCAACCATACTTATAAGTTTTTATGTGAATTGTCTCAGCACTAAAATATCTATGCCATTGGTTACAATAGTAACTCACTAGCTGGTTATTTGGAAGGCTCCTAGTAAAAAAGAAAAAATGTTTCTTCCTCCTCACCTCAAAATCTGTTATGGAAAGTAACCCCAGAACTCTAGTTTGCAAATTCAAGTTTCCTTAATTAATATTTTCCCTTTATTTCCTTGTAGTTTATGTTATTTCTAAAAAGCGGTATGTTAGCACAGATCAAAAATAAAAAGAATATAAAAACACAATAAGAAGACCCCCTACCACCTTACTCCCTCACCCCACCTCCATTCCTTCAAACGAATACAGTGACCATTGCCATTGGTTTTGCATTTATGCTTCCAGCATTGCTGTATGTTTATACAAGTAATGCAAACATACATCCTTCATTATTCATTCCTTTTTTTAACTTAAATGGTAGCAGAACATACAACTTTCCCTGCTTCAGAGGGCTTATTAATTAGTTCTATAATTATTTTCAAATTCATGAATTGCTGGTTTTCACCTTTCTCTATTCTCTCCTTGTAATTTTCCTCAGGTGACTTTGCTATCCCCTCCCTCATGTTTTGAATTGAAGACTGCGACAGAAAGCATAAAATGTTCACCAAATCCTACCTCCTCTTCTTTCTTTTTAATAATATTTTTAAAATTTTGTTTAATGTTTATTTATTTTTGAGACAGAGAGAGATAGAGCACAAGCAAGGAAGGAACAGAGAGGAAGAAACAGAATCTGAAACAGGCTCCAGGCTCTGAGCTGTCAGCACAGAGCCTGACATGGGGCTTGAAGTCATGAGCTATGAGATCATGACCTGAGCCGAAGTTGGATGCTTAACTGATTGAGACATTCAGGGGCCTCTCCTGCCTCCTCTTCTTCCTGAGAGCCTTGTTCAACTCTGCACACTTTCCAGGCTCCCTTGCAGATAGGTATGCCCAATGGTGCAATTTTCAAGCCAACAGAATGTGAAAAAAACACGATCTTCCTCTGGGTTAGGCTTATAAGAATAGTTTGCATCTCTTATTTAGTTCTTCTCTACCTGCTGGTTGGTACCAGGTGATAATGAAGCTCAAAAAGATGATAGAATCACAAAATTAAAGGAGACAGGGTGCCTGAATTACTGCCTTTATAAGAGCCCTTGGATGGCCAAGGACCTGTAATTTGGTCTATTATATAAGTAAGAAATAAACTTGTTATTTAATTCACTTTATATATTTTCTGTTCATGTTACTATAGACAGTATGTTTAGCTCTTCTGGTATTTAGAAAGTGTAGTAGTTTTGATGGAATGGCTATCATTATAATTATTTATAATTTATGCATACAAACTCATAGTGCTATAGTTTTATGTAGCATTTTCTATTACAGAAAATGAAGAAATTAGCATTTTCCTTCTTTTTTCTCTTCTATCATGTAATTTTAGTACAATGCACTTTCCTTTGGCTATTACATATGCTTTATTCTTCTCTTACCCCATTTCACAGAACAGAAGAAGCCCAGTTTTCACATATTAATGTGTCTAAAATTGAAATGCTCCTTACAATCAAGGATAAGTTACAGCTATAATTGGAGGTGTACTTTTTTTTTCTTACTCAGTGGTTGATCTCAAAATAGAGCATTTTACAATTAAGAGCGCCTTAGATATGATTTGAACTATATGAGATTTCTGATATTCAATTGTTTGGGGATTATAAAATGCTAATTCCATATAGTTCAATCTAATACCTTTTCCAACTTGCAATAAAAGTTTGACTCTCAGTTATTACAAAAGAAGCCGTTATCAAACACAGGTTCCCCACTTTCTTTGCCCTTTCTCTCCCAATGCTTTTAAGTGAAATCATTCTTCCTCTGTGATAACAAATGACATTTAGATTCTATACCATCCTTCTCATCCCCACATTTATTATAATCTTTGTTCTAGAGCCAAATGTATTCAGTGCTCCTCCCAACCTTTTTGCTGAAATTGCCCCAGATGACTGTTGACCTGCAGGGTCTGCAGTCTATTCCCTCCTCTGTGGTCCCAAACACAGACACACTGCTTCCTGCACCACTGGACCTCTCTGTGTAGGCCCACCACTCTCCTCTGGCACAGACTGAGCCCAGGAAGCCTTTCGCCTCCATCCCTGTTCACCCTAGGTTCAGTAGCATTGTTAAAACAGAGGGTAAAGCTGTCTTTCCATAACCATCTCTCTTGCCTTCTATGTAGGAAAAAACAAACAAACAAAAACAGAGGATAAAGCTACCCTCACTTTAGGAAGCTTTATTTGCTTCCATTTTCTGAAAACTGCTCTCCCTGGTCCTCTCCCCACTTTGTGTGCTTCTTCCCTTTAATTCCTCTTTCATGGCTTCCATCACATCTCAGATGCTTGTGGCAGTTCCTACATATATTTTGGAGTATGTGTGTTATTTCTGTCTTCTGCTTTAATTGAATATGAAATCTGCACGGTTGTCTTTCTTTGTTTTCCATTCTTCTTATCGTTCTTTTTATGATTTGCAGGAGAGGGGTGAAAATGCTGACTTCTGCAGCCACGTTCACACTAGAAGTCAACTTTATTTATTTGAAAGCAGTTCTCTATCTGCAGATGTGATGATCCAAATGTAAAAGAAAGCTTTATGATTTAGAAGTATTCAATTTGCTTGACCATAATAAATGTAGTTTGGAACAGCAATTCAGTTCTAATTAATTTTAAACCTTCATATGTTAAAAGACAATTCTGTCTGATATGCACATGTATAACTTGATGTCATATTTGGAAATAAAAATAGTTGATTATTTCCTGTGGATTTATTTAGTGCTTAAGTAAGCATATCCAAGATGCTGTTACTTTATTTAAAAAAGAGAGAGAGTATAAAAAAGGTACGCGTATTTCCTCAAATGTTCAGTAAGTCTCTAAATTGAAATGCCATATTAGTTCATGAAAAAGAGGATGCATGTACACCTGCTTTTACTGATGTCTTTCTTTAATCCATCACTTAACACCTGAAACAATACACCTGTGGTTGATGCAAAGGATATTATCTGTACACTTGCTTTTTTAAATTGCTAATACTTGAAGTATCCTGAGAAAGAATATACTCACTTCTCTATTAAATATGGATCAATATCATTCAAGATTAAGAGCATATCAGTCAATGCAGAAATAAAATCCTTAAAAACTCTCTACAGCATTAATCTTTCCATCATTTAATATATTTCTGGGAAATGATCCATGAACAGTAAAATCAAAATAAAACATACAAATCTGAGTGATCCTGATTGCAAAAATTAGTTTTATACAATTCAGTATTCAAAGGATGATTTTGCCTAGCAGGATGTAGAAATACTGGTTCTTTCTCCAAACGCATGGTCGAAACTATTAAAATGTTCCTTTTTCTTATGTTTTCATAGTTTACTGCCATTACGTATGTGATATTTATACTGGTAATACACTGTATATTCTAAGAGAAATTCCCAACACTCTCAAAAACAGATTAAAATAAATATATTGGTGTGTGGGCGTTCTTTCTCTGAAGCTAGTTTTTGTTGCTTTTGGCAGAATCATGCAGCTACTTGACCAAAGAATAGTTATCATTTCAAGAGACTATACATCTTCAGGAGGAGTGCATAAAGATTAGTGAGGAAAGAAAGCTCACCTGAACGGTGAGGAGAATATGTAAAATTAATTCATGGATGATAAAAGTCACATTCAAATGGACTACATATTCTACTTCTGCTGCTAGCCAAGAGATGGTTAAGAAGTGGTTTGCATGATACCAATTTCCATTTTCACAGTCCTGGAAGACATTCTAATTGATGACAGTAGTCTCTCTGTATTCAAATGCAGTCTGAGAAACTTTCTCATCATGGCATTGCAAGTAGCCACCTCCAAGCAATCAGATTTGAGTGCATTTAGAACATATTCCTTAGTCCCATCTAGCATAGCACTACCTCCATTCTTAAACTAACCAAGTCACACCCTGCTATATTCTGCAAGACATACTATAGAACCACATAAGACTTATTTAGATCTAAGAAGTTCAGAATAAATGATGAGCCTTGGATATACTAACCCTTGAGCTCTGAAGTCCGGGTTGACTTCAGTTCATCAAGACCGCTATCAGATACAAGACATACTGAAGGGTGCAGCTGCCTGAGAGTTCTGCCAAGAATTCAGATAGGATCTGAGACCTTAAAACAGAGAAGACGGAAAAGGAGTCACCTCCATTTAAGTCAGATCTATCAATTTCATCCCTGGGGCTTCTTTGGATTATTGTAGCTGGGGGCTATCCCTGCTAGAGTGGCTTTGTGACTAGAACACTTCTGGAGAGATTTGACATTCCAAGACTACAGTGCATTGTGGAAAGTGTGCACTGGTAATGAAGTAGAAAAATTTTGCTCAGCATTCTTGGATTCAACCCATTCTGCTACGATGTGTGAATTTTTTTTAACATTTACTCATTTTTGAGAGGCGGAGAGAGACAGAGTATGAGTGGAAGATGGGCAGAAAGAGAGGGAGAGACAGAATCTGAAACAGGCTCCAAGCTCTGAGCTGTCAGCACAGAGCCCAACATGAATCCATGAACTATGAGATCATGACCTAAGGTGAAGTCGGACGCTTAACCAACTGAGCCACCCAGGTATCCCATACGTGTGAATTTTAATAACTTAAAACTTTTCTTCTCACTTTGAGAATTTTCTCATCTATACATGGGTGATAAAATCTTCCTCAGACCCTTTATATAAGGATTAAATGAAATAATACAGGTCAAAACGTCTGGTGATAGCTAACCTTCAATACATCTTAGTTTTCTCTCATATTTTCACTGTGTTTCAAGAGTCAGGGGGAATCACAACTTTGCGTGATGTTTCCACCCAGGAATTTAAAATAAAAAACTGTGACCAAATGACATAAAAATGACAAATAACAATAGTTACTTCCTATTAAGCACGTCAAGGTGCCGGGGGTGGGGGTGGAGGTGGAAAACCTCACATATTTAATGCTCACAATAACCCTAAAATTTGAGTGGAGCTATTATTTTCATTCTACAGACAAAAACAATAAGGAGACAGAAAAGAGGAAAAAATGTCCCATGATCTTAGGACTTACAGCTGGCAAAGTCATCATTTGAATCCAGAAAATCTGTCTCTTCAACTTTAATCACTATATTCCTTAATCACTACACATAGTGAGTTTCACTCCTACTTCTCAAAATAAAATTCATTTCATTGTGTCTATAAATGTCCTGACTTTATTTGGGAGAATAATTAATGATGAGAAAATCTGCAGTCTCTGTAAAGGAAAAGATTTCCCCTATGACTGTGACTTTTGCTGTTCCTTCTAACATTAGAATATAACCAAGGCCGATAAAAAGAGCCGCATGAGGATCTATTACCAGAGGGTAGAGTCACTGTCATTTCTGCTTCCAGACCCAAGACAGGTGTTGCAGAAGGCCGACTAGTTTGAGCTGAACCTCAGAATTAATTTGCCTTATATCTATTGGCTAATAACATGTATTTGAAAATTAATAAAAGGTATATAGCTCATTGTAAAAATCCGTCCTATATTTGGATCAAAGATTGATAAACCTTATGCATACAAAAAATAAATTCTTTGTCAGAGATCAGTGGCTTGTAGGTGGCATGTTTCTACTCTGTCTCCAATTACAGTGAGGGAAAGACAAAGACAAAACTCTCCCTGTCTAAGAGTCACTGAAAATAAAATATCACAATCATATGAGCCTTTTTTTCTTTCCTACTCTCTCTACAATACTAACAAGAGTATGGTCCTCACAAAGCCCAAACAGTTGGATCTCTCTGGGTTTTATTCTTAGTGAAAAGAAAAAGAAATGTAAAAATAAGTTCTATGAATGTTTTAAGACTTCTTCCATAAGTCTGGAAAAGGGTTTTTATGGAATTCTACCCATACTTGCAATACCTCAAATGATAGTGAGAATCTTTCATGATACTGATTTTCCATTCTTGAAATAAAGGGCTTGAACTTTATTTGCTTCTTTATGGATTTTGTTTTAAAACTAGTTACAGCCTGCTTACAGCACAGCACTGAAAAAAAAGGAAAAAAAAAAACAGACAAGTTTCTCTGTTACAATACAAATAATATGACACAGCTGAATTTACCAGGAACAGGTTCTACTATGTTCAATGCTCTGAATGCAAATTTGAGCCTTGCAATAACTACATTTTGTCACTCCCATTTAACGCAGCATTTGTACCCCACCCAGCTTCTCCAGAATGAAAGATCTCATGGTCTACAGTACATGAACCTACTGTTCATTTTTTTTTTCATTTTTCTTAAAGGGCAAAAATTGTTGAACATCACAGTGCATTCAGATGTTGAGACCCCTGTTACATTCTGATGTTCTGACATGAACAATCTGTAGAAATCTATTTTTTTTTTTCATGGAATAACTCAGCCCTTTCAGAAAATCATTGTTCTAGTTGTTCTAACCCCTTCATAGCCGACTCACTTTGTACAGGAGTTAATCCCTCTTAATAATTCTACTCAGGCTTTCACTGCTGCTTTTGATATTGCCACTGCTGCTGCTTCAACACTATAAACATAATCAATAGCTGAATGGACCAAAAATTAAATCTTTTAATGGATTTCTGGTTGAGTTCATTTAAGTTACTAGGTTTCTCCTCCTGCTGGCAGCCAGCATGATTTTGTATCTCTCTACTGTCATAACAATACACACTCTCACTTGGCTGCTATCCTGTGTCAAGTGATGTCATACCAGGAGCCAGTTCAGCTGTTTTTTAGAACTATGCAAAGAAGTTTGATATTAGCTATGGTCAGATACCTAAAAAAAAAAAAAAAAAAAAAAAAAAGGCTGGTGAAGAGCAGATTGTCTTCTTCCTCCAGACAGAGATATTCTAAGAAACCATCCTTAACCTACAGTCATATACATTGTCTCCTTCAATGTAACTCTTACAGAAAAGATACATATGTATAAAGCAGAGGAACTATACGGACTCACAGCCTCAATTGAATACTGCAGAACCCTTATGTTGTAGAGCAGATGTCTGCTCATATATTCAGTTCACAAGACTAGCCAGAATAGAAATATGTCAGATAATATTACTAGTCACATATTTAAGCAAATTCAAACTGAGATTCATAACTACTTTTTTATTTGGTCATTAAATTGTATGTTTTCAAAGGCAACTTCATGCTCATGAAATGGCATTCCCTTATTCTTCAGACGGTTCTTTGTAAGTAATTAGACCCAAAGAGAAAGGAGTCAATTAAATGGCAACTTTTAACCTCTAGAGTTGATCTCTGACCTATCTGCTAAGATATCTCACAAGGGTTCCACTGTCATCTTGTGAAAACCTTCTTTCATAAAGCCTAGAGGAAATAAAGTAGGCATGCGTGTGTGCCCCAGTTGAACCCTGGCTGCCTAAAAGACAATGCATGGCCTTGAACCCTGCCTCAGGACCCCTCACTAAATGTTCCTGTCAGCACCTGATTTGACCTGCAGCCTTTACCTCTGACAACAGGGTGATCAATAGACTCTTCCTCTCATACTGTTCAGAGATTAAGGCCCTTCCAGCCTCCCAGATACAGGTGAAAAAGACAAAAAGACTCTGATTAGCCCTGTCAGAAAGGAAAGAGCTTCTCATTAAATAAATCAGTGGTCTTCAACAAGAGGTATTTTTGCCCACCACCCCCAGCAAACTATTTTCTCCCAAGAGGATATTTGGCAGTATCTGGAGACATTTTTGGTTGTCATAACTGTGGTAGGGGTGTCACTGGCATCGAATGGCATATGAGTTAGTGATGCTACTAAACATCTTATAATACACAGGACGGCACACAATAAAGAATTATCCAGCCAATATGTCAATGGTGCCAGGGATGAGAAACAGTTGAAATAATTTTACCTAGTACATGAAATCATTTGTGCCAGACAGTGGAAAATGATCAACCTTAGGCAAAACTGTGAGGCTGCTCCCATTATTATTATTATTATTATTATTTTTTAGCAGCTGTGGGGTCATGTGGTAAAGTCATTGCATAGATACCTAATGACCATTGTTCTGAACTTCTTCCACAATAACCCAAGAAATAGCATATTTTATCTTATGACTCATTTTCTCAGGACTCATTTTTCTAGTTATGGAAACAGCTAGAAAACTTAATCTTGTAAGTACATTTATATCATTGCATTAAACTGTACTTATAAGATTGTAAAATTTTGGAGAAATGGTAAAGACAAAGTAATATAGATATATACGCAGATATTTAATACTCAGTTTATTCACACATACACACACAAACACACACACCTTTCTACACAAATAATCCATGTATACCATAATCTCTTAAGAGTGTAAAATTTTGATTATAGGGGAAGAAAACATCTCTCTTTCTAATGGCTTAAAAAATATACTCCCAAAGTTGCTATTTCTTAATTTCTTAATGGAATGAAATTCCAACAATTCTGCTTAGGCCTCTTAACCTACTAAACAGTCTTGATTAATTATCAGTGACCAAGAGAGCTGTTACATTTTCTCTCAAGTGAAAATATATTTAATTAGCTGATTTCAGACAGAACCAACTCGAACCAAGAAAAATAAAGACCACTCTCTTAATATATATCTTGCAAGACCTTCCCTGACAATCTCTCCTACACTTGGCCTTCAGAGCTGAATTCCTCTAACTTCCAAATGTAAACCCTTTGGCCAGGCCATTTCCCAGATCTCCAGAAAAATCAACATATTGTGAACTCAGCCTCACCATGTTGATGTCTTAAATCAGTTCAGACTCAACAGATCTAAAGTTAAATGCAGGAACTCTGCACTCTGTTCCTGTCTATCCAAAAGGAAAAATGATATTGTCCATTTGACATGTCTTACAGTTGCACCTATCTCAGTAAATTATTTATCCATTTATTTAGTTGTATAAACCTACAAACCAGTCCTAGGGATTTCCCTCTTCCTCTCACGACTTATCAAATCTTTGTCAGCAAACTCTCAAAGGTCAAATCTCTTTCATATCCCACCACTTCTTTTTTTTTTTTTTTTTTTACTATTTTTATTTATTTCTAGGAGAGAGAGAGAGACAGCGTGAGCAGGGAGGGTCAGAGAGAGAGGGAGTCACAGACTGAAACAGGCTCCAGGCTCTGAGCTGGCAGTCAGCACAGAGCCCGACGCGGGGCTCGAACCCACGAACCGCGAGATCATGACCTGAGCTGAAGTCGGACGCTCAACCGACTAAGCCACCCAGGCGCCCCGATATCCCAGCACTTCTTACTGTCTCACTTGACACCACCCAAAGCCAAGCACCATTATCTCTTGACTATGCTAGTCTTCCCAGTCCATCCTAGCTTCCCGGCGCTCTCAGAGAGAGGCCACGGTCTTGCCCACCACTCCAGCCTTGCCAGGTGCCACACTTCCTTGCTTGATGTGCACCAAAAGTCAGTCTCAAATGGCCATGGCTTTCCCTTCCATGTGGACACCGTACCTGATGCTGCTTCTCCTGATGCCTGCCTTCTCCCCTACCCACCCATTTAAGTGGTGATTCCATGATTGAGACTTCAACTAAAATGTCCTTTTCTCTCTCTCTCTTTTTTTTTAATTTTTATGTCTTTATTTTGAGAGACAGAGACAGAAAGCGAGTGGGGGAGGGTCAGAGAGAGAGGGAGACACAGAATCTGAAGCAGACTCCAGGCTCTGAGCTGTCAGCACAGAGCCTGACGCAGGACTCGAACCCACAGACTGTGGGATCATGACTCGAGCCGAAGTTGGAAACTTAACCAACTGAGCCACCCAGGGGCTCCCTAAAATGTCCTTTTCTTATACAAACAAGGCTTTCATGACTCTTGCCCACCATTAACTCCTAGTATCCATTTATTTAGTTATTTATCCATAAATTACTTTATGTTACCAATAATATGTTCTTAAAGCAACTTCTACTTTTTTCATATCATTTTATTGCAAAAGATAAATTACTATTTGATTTAAGTCTGGGTTCTCACACTCGACCTCACACTCAGCATTTTTTCCTTTGTTCCAGTTGCATAGTACATATCAACAACTATTTGCTGAAAAATACAAATGAATGTAATGCAGGTATAACACTCTTGTATCACAAAGTTAAATATTTTGTGAAAAAATATAAATGAAAGCTCAAAAAACCCATTTGCTTTCTTTCTAAAGGTTCCATTTTGTCATGTTACATAGTCAAATGGCACCATTTATTATTTATTAAGATATTACAACTTGAGTTCATGAATCAGAATACATAGGCTAGGGTGCTAAAAACAATTTCATAATTGTATTAAAATGCTTGTGTAATGTGCATTTTCTTGTAAATAGGGTTCAGAGTTTCATCCTATTGTCATCTTGATATAATAAAGGTTAAAAAAATGTTAGTAGTGTTAACATTTTAACATTACTGTTGCTACAGTACTGAATGTGGCTGATCATGTTAATGATAGATATTATCTTTTTAAAATATGTAACTGACATTATTTCAAATATATAAACACTTGTGTTATAAACATGGGGACCACAGATCATTGGAAAAGAAGGTCTCATCAGTAAATGGTATAAACAAGATGCTATGTACATTGTATTCATACATGTCTCATAAAAAGTCAAAAGTAAATCTTACCTGTAACCAAAAATAAATTTCAGGTAACTTATAAATCTAAATCTAAAAGATAGCAAAATTCTAAACATAGAAGAATATCTTCACAACTTTGAGAGAGTCAGTTTTTAAAAAGAACACAAAAAGTATTAAATAGAACATAAAAAGTATTAATTTTAAATAGAACATGAAAAATATTAAACAAAATGGAAAGATTGATAAATCAGACTAAGAATATGTTTTAACTAAAAGAGCATACACAGAGTCAAAAACCAAACTAGACAGTGAGAAATATGTATAATACACTTAGCTCACAAAGGATTTATATGTAGAAAATACAAAGAACTTCTAAAATGTCAATAAGAAAAAGACAGAGATCCCTGTTAGACATGAACAAATGACTTGAGGAAGCACTTCACAAAAGACCATATCCAAATGGTCAATGAATACATGCAAAGGCACTCAAACACACTGGTTACCAGGGAAATGTTCATTAAAATCACACATATATCACAACCACCAAAAAAAGGAAAAAAACCCTGAAAAGACCACAAATACGTGGAGGTTAAATAATGTGCTACTAAACAATGAATGGGTCAGCAAGGAAATAAAAGAAAAAAATTAAAAAGTAAATGGAAGGAGGGAAGATGATGCCAGAGTAGGAGAGCATTAGGCTCCCCTCATCCTATACAACTAGATAACTATCAACTCACCCCATATACCCATAAATCAACCTGAAGACTGGCAGAACAAACTCTACAACTAAAGGTTGAGAAGAGGCCATATAGAAGAAGATAGGAAGCATGGGGATGTGGTTTGAGAAAGAAACAGGTCATGGCTGCTGCAGTGGGAAGGGAGCCCCAGTTGCAGAGAAGTGAGAAAGACAGACTAGTACACAGGAAAGATAAATCCCCTCAGAAAATTGGCTTGGAAAGTGAAAGGGGTGAATTTTATGAGTTCTTGCAACCAGTGGGCCTTAAAGGCTGGAGTTCTAAATGTCAGCAGATTTGGCTTGGGGAGAGCCCAGGAGCATTGGAGCTGGTCTTGGAGAGAAGGCAGACAAACAGCCCACGGACATACAGAGTGGAAACAGTGATCTGAACAGCACCTGGGGCACACAATGGTAATGTTACTTGCTCTTCTTGAACATGTCCCAGAGAGGCAGCATTCAGGGAGAGGGCCCTCCAGGAATAAAGCAACTATCCAGCACAATTTCCCTCTCCTGTCCTCACCTTAAGCAAAGGGCCACCTGCAGAAACGAACATAGTACCAACATTCAATACATACTTGCTTACACCAAGCACCCCCATCCCATGCTCTGGTGGAACTTCCCTTCCCAAGTCACACTTGCCTTATTCCCAGTACAGTGGGTCTCATCCCCCAGAACATTGGCCCCAAATCCTGTCAGTACCATGTCTCCCAACTAAGGAGAGTACTTCTCCATAATGCTATTATGCTCAAGAACAGAAGTAGCTAACTTTCCTAACAATGGGAAGTAGGCACAGAGACTTAGACAAAATGAGAAGACAGAGTAATTCATTCCAAATAAAAGGAGAGGACAAGGCCATGAACAGAGATCTAGGTTAAAGAGATGTAAGTAACATGCCTCATAGAGAATTTAAAGTAATGATCATAAAGATACTCAATGGATTTGAGAAAAGAGTGGAACACATGAGTGAAACCCTTAAAATATAGCAGAGATGAAAGGCTCAATAAATGAAATGAGAATCATGTTTGATGGAATGAATGGCAGGCTGGGAGAAGAGAGGAACAGATTTATGATCTACAAAACAGAGAAATGAAAAGTAATCAAGATGAACAAAAGAGACAAAAAAGAATTATGCAAAATAAGACAAGATTTAGGAAACTCACTATGTCAAATGCAATAATATTCATATTATAGGAGGCCCAGAAGAAGATAGACAAAAGGAGGAAGAAAAGTTATTTGAAGAAATAACAGCTAAAAACTTACCTAATCTGGGGAAGGAAACAGATATCCAGATCCAGGAGGCAAGGGAATCCTCAACAAAATCAACAAAAGCAGATTTATACCAAGACATATTATAATTAAATTGTAAAACGTATTGATATGAAAAAAAAATAAGTAGAAAGACAAAGGCAGTTACATACAAAGGAAACCCCTTAAGGTTATCAGTGGGCTTTTCAACAGAAACTTTCCAAGCCAGAAAGGAGTGGCAAGATATATTCAAATTACTGACTGGGAAGAATCTGCAGCCTATAATACTCCGTTGAGAAAGGCTACTGTTCAAAATAGAAGCAGAACTAAAGAGTTTCCTGGAGAAATAAAACTAAAGGAGTTCATGACCACTAAGCTAGCCCTGCAAGAAATATTAAAGAGAACTCATGGGGCAGCTGGGTGGTTCAGTCGGTTGACCATCTGACTCTTGACTTCAGCTGATGTCATGATCCTACAGTTTGTGGGATTGAGCCCCATATCAGGATCTTCACTGACATCTCTCTCTCTCCTCTCTCTCTCTCTCTCTCTCTCTCTTTTTCCATCCCTCCCTCCCTCCCCAGCTTGTTCCCTCCCTCCCTCTCTCTCTCAAAAATAAATATATAAACTTTAAAAATAAATAAAGAGTACTTTTTAAGTGGAAAAGAAAGACTGAAAGTGACAGTATGAAGGTAGGAAACACAAAAGTAGTAAAAATGAATATTTTTATAAAATCAGCTAAGGAACTCACAAAATAAAAGGAGGTAAAATATGACACCTTTTACCTAAAATTGGGGAAGGGGTAAAGAATAGGTTTAAACTTAAATGACCATCAACTTAATATAGATCGCTATATGCATAACATGTTGCATACAAAACCAATGATAACCATATATCCCACTAATAAATATGCAAAGAATAAAGAGATGGAAATCCAAATATACCACTAAAGGCAACCAGAAAACCATGAGGTAAAGACAAGAAAACGTCAGAGAAAATCTTCAGAAGCAACCACAAAATAAGTAAAAATTGGCAATAAGTACACAGCTATCAATAATTACTTTGAATATAAGTGGAAAAACAGTCCAGTTAAAAGACATAGTGTGGCAGAATGAATTAAAAAAAAACAAGACATATATATGTTGCCTACAAGAGAGTCATTTTATACCTAAAGATACCTGTAAATTGAAATTGAGGGGATGGAGAAACATCTATCATGAAAATGGTGTCAAAAGAAAGCCAGAGTAGTGATATTTATATCAGACAACTAGACTTTAAAACAAAGATTGTAACAAGAGACAAAGAATGCCACTACATAATAATAAAAGGGACATTCCAATAAGAAGATGTAACAATTGCAAATACTTATGCACCCAATATGTGAATATCCAAATACATAAAAACAGATAATAGCAAACATAAAGGAACTAATTGATAATAATACAATAATAGTAGGGGACTTTAACACCCCACTCACATCAATGAAAAGATCATCTAAACAGAAAGAAAGAAAGAAAACAATGGCTTTGAATGACACACTGGACCAAATGGACTTAATAGATATAGTCAAAACATCCCATCCTAAAGCTGCAGAACATACATTCTTTTCAAGCACACATAGAACATTCTCCAGAATAGATCACCTATTAGACCATAAAACAGGCTTCACCAAATTCAAGATTAAAGTCATACCGGGCACCTTTTATGACCACAGTGCTATGAAACTACAAGTTAATCACAAGAAAAAAAAATCTAGACAGAAAACAAATACATGGAGATTAAATAACATGCTACTAAAGAATGAATGGGCCAACCAGGAAATAAAAGAAGAAATTAAAAAGTACATAGAAACAAATGAAAAGGAAAACACAATGGTTCAAAATCTGTCAGATGCCACAAAAACAGTTCTAAGAAAGAAGTTTATAGCAAATATAGGCCTACCTCAAGAAACAAGAAAAAAATCTCAAATAAACAATGTAACCTTACACCTATAGGAGCTTAAAACAAACAAACAAACAAAAACACCTAAAACCAGCAGAGGGAAGGAAATAATAAAGATTAGAGTAAAAATAAATGATATAGAAAAAAAAAAGCAATGGAATAGGTTAATGAAATCTGGAGCTGGTTCTTTGAAAAACTCAATGAAATTGATAAATCTCCAGTCATACATATTAAGAAAAAAAGATAAAGAACTCAAATAAAATTACAAACGAGAGAGAAGAAATAACAACCAGCACCACAAAAATACAATTACAAGAGAATATTATGAAAAACTGTATGCCAACAAAATGAGCAACCTAGAAAAAATGGGTACATTTTGAGACACATATAACCTACTAAAACTGAAGCCAGAATAGAAATTTTGAACAGAGTGATTACCAGCTAAGGAATTGAATCAGTAATCAAAGAACACCTAACAAACAAAAGCCCAGGACCAGATTGCTTCACAGGTGAATTCTACTAAACATTTAAAGAAGAGTTAATGCCTATTTTTATCAAACTATTCCAAAATATAGATAAAGATGGAAATCTTCTGAATTTCCTATGAGGCCAGCATTACCTTGATACCAAAACCAGATAAAGACACCACAAAAAAAAAAAAAAAAAAAAAAAAAGAAAAAGAAAAGAAAAGAAAGAAAGAAAGAAAATAAAACTATAGGCCAATACCTCTGATGAACATAGATGCAAAAATCATCAACAAAATCCTAGCAAACTGAATCCAACAATACATTTAAAAAAATCATTCACCATGATCAAGTGGGATTTATTCCTGGATTGCAAGGATGGTTCAATATTTGCAAATTAATCAATGTGATACATAGATCATATCAATAAGAAAGAATAAGAACAATAAGATCATTTAAATAAATCCAGAAAAGGCATTTGAGAAAGTACAACATCCATTCATGATAACAGTCTCAATAAAGTAGGTTTAGAGGGAACATACCTCAATATAATGAAGATCATAAATGAAAAACACACAGCTTACTTCATCCTTAATGGGGAAAAACTGAGAGCTTTTCCCCTAATGTCAGGAAAAAGATAGGGATGTCTACTCTCACCACTTTTATTGAACATAGTACTAGAAGTCCTAGCCATAGGTATCAGAAAACAAAAAGAACTAAAAGGCACCCAAATTGGCAAGGAAGAAGGTAAACTTTCACTCTTTGTAGATGATATGATACTAATCATAGAAAACCCAAAAGATTCTGCCAAGAAACTGCTAGAACTGATACATGAATTCAGTAAAGTCTCAGGATACAAAACCAATGTACAGAGATCTGTTGCATTTCTGTACATCAATATGAAGCACAGAAAGAGAAATCAAGGAATCAATCCCATTTACAATTGACCAAAACCAATAAGATATCATGGAAAGAAATTGAAGACGACAGAAAGAAATGGAAAGACATTCCTTGCTCATGTATTGGAAAAATAAATATTGTTTAAATGTCTGTAATACCCCAAGAAATATACACATTTAATGCAATCTCTATCAAAATCCCACCCGCGCTTTTCACAGAGCTAGAACAAACAATCTTAAAATTTGTACGAGACCATAAAAGACCCCAAATAGCCAAACCAATCTTGAAAAAGTAAAGCAGTGCTGGAAGCATCACAATTCTGGACTTCAATTTATATTACAAAGTTATAGTAATCAAAAGAGTATGGTACCAGCACAAAAATGGACACATACATCAATAGAACAGAAAATAGAACTCAGAAATAAATCCACAATTATATGACCAATTAATCTTTGACAAAGCAGAAAACAATATTCAATAAGAAAAAAGTTATCTTCAACAAATGGTGTTGGGAAAACTGGACAGCAACCTGTGAAATGATGAAACTGGACCACTTTCTTACACCACACACACAAAATAAATTCAAAATGGATTAAAGACATAAATGTGACCTGAAACCATAAAAATCCTAAAAGAGAACACAGGCAATAACTTCTTTGACATTGGCCATGGCAACTTCTTTCTAGATATGTCTCCTGAGGCAAAGGAAACAAAGGCAAAAATGAACTGTTGGGACTACATCAAAATGAAAACCTTCTTCACAGTGAAGGAAACAAGAAAACTAAAAGGCAACCTATAAGATGGGAGAAGATATTTGCAAATGACATACCCAGTAAATCATTAGTATCCAAAATATATAAGAAACTTGTAACACTCAACACCTCAAAAATGAATAACTCAATTAAAATATGGAAAGAACAGGGGGTCCTGGGTGACTCAATTGGTTAAGCATCTGACTTCAGCTCAGGTCATGATCTCATGGTTCATGAGTTCAGGCCTGCTTCAGATTCTGTGTCTTCCTTTTTCTCTATCCCTCCCCTGCTTGTGCTCTGTCTGTCTCGCTCTCCCTCTCTCTCAAAAATAAACATTAAAAATATTTTTTTAAAAAAGTGGAAAGAGCACACAAATACACACTTTTCTGAAGAAGACATACAGAGGGCCAAAAGACACATGAAAAGATGCTCAACATCACTGATCATCACGGAAACACAAATCAAAGCAACAATGGAATATGGCCTCACACCTGTCAAAATAGCCAAAATCAACAACACAATAAACAACAGGTGTTGGCAAGGATGCGGAGAAAGGAAAATACTCTTGCACTATTTGTAGAAATGCAAACTGGTGCAGCCACTCTGGAAAATAGTTTGAAGATGCCTCAAAAAGCTAAAAATAGAACTACCTTAACATCTAGTAATCACACTACTAGGTATTTACCCAAAGAATACCAAAGCACTAATTCAAAGGGATATAGGCACCCCTAAACATTATTTGCAATAGGCAAAATATGGAAGCAGCCCAAGTGTACATCAATTGATGAATGGACAATGAAGATGTGGTGCATATACACAATTGAATATTTTTACGCCATTAAAAAGAATGAAGGGGCACCTGGGTGGCTCAGTCGGTTAAATGTCTGACTTCAGGTCATGATCTCGTGGTTCGTGGGTTCGAGACCCACGTCAGGCTCTGTTGTTGACAGCTAGTTCAGAGACTGGAGCCTGTTTCTATATCTCCCTCTCATCCTGGTACTCTTTCTCAGAAATAAATAAAAAGATTTAAAAGAAGAAAGAAAAGGTAAAAAGAATGAAGTCTTGCCATGTGTGACAACATGGATAGAGCTACAGAACGTATTGCTATGCAAAATAAGACAATATTATTTTACTCATATGTGGAATTTTAAAAACAAATGAACAAAGGAAAAAAGAGAGGGAGAGAAACCAAGAAACAGACTCTTAAGTATACAGAACAAATTGAGGAGAGGTGGGTCAAGAGATGAGTTAAATAAGGTGATGGGGATTAAGTAGTGCACTTGTGATAAGCATCGGGTGATGTATCAAAGTGTTGAATCAGTAACTGATTCAAAGTGTGCATCTGAAACTGATGCAACATTGTATGTTAACTTACTGGGATTAAAATGAATATACTAAAAAATAATAAATGAAATAAAATAAATATGAAATAAAATAATCACAACGAAATTTCAGTACACATCCACTTAAATGGATAAAATTAAAAATACTGACAATACTGAGTATTGGTGAAGAACTCCCAACTTAAATACCAATTTACACTTCAACATTGCTGATAGAAGTTGAAGTTAGTATGACTTTGAAAATCTCTCTGGCAATGACTTCTGAAGTTGTATTCCATGAGACAACATTTCTATTCCTGGCATATACCCAGAAAAAAATACCTAATGTGCCCTAAAAAAATGTGAACATAGATGCTTGTGGCATCACTTTTCTAGTAAGCAAAAACTGAAAGAAATTTCCTATCAACAGTACAATACATACATTACAGTATTTCTATAACATCTCTGAAAAAATCTCTAATGTATAAAATATCTATAAAGTGGAAACATACATCAATTTAAAAGAAATAACTACTGCTACATTCAACAATGTAGATTAATCTCATGAAGGAAATATTGAGTAAAAGAGGCCAAACACAAAAAGGCACATAGCATATGATTCTACTTATACAAAATTCAAAAATAGAACAAACTTATCCATGAATTCAGGATTGAATTGATCTATGGGGACAGGAAGAATGACTAGGAAATGGAGAGAGACGTGAGACTGCAATGCTTGTAATTGTAATCTGAAAGACAGTTTCATGAATATATTCACCACTTTGCCAAGAGGTACACTTAATATTTGTGAGCTTTTTTCTATGTATGTTATATTTACATGAATAAATTTATTTTTTTAATGGAGCATACTGAAATGAAGATATCTGTACTAATAGAAATAAGGGGTTGGCTATCATTTTTTATTTGAATTATTAAAAAAAATGGCACTCGACTTATCAACCACCACAGAAAGTAACTGAATCAGAAAAGATTTCTCTTGTCCTAGACACACAGTCCTAAAATCAGAGAGAGTATTTGTTTAAAGCAAACAAACAGGAAAATCTTCAGGAAATGGACATTCACCACTTGATTTATTTCAGTTGCTGCATATAAAACTCAATCATTGATAATCAGTAGGTTTAAAAAATTGTTTAATTACATTTTTTCAATCTAAGAGAGAATAATTATCTCCAACAGAAGCTGAGAACTAATTATCTAATAAAAATATACACTGATGTATTAGAGAATTTTAAGGCTAAATATAAATCATGTACATTTATGTAGAAGTATGTTGACTAGCTTCCATATTGTACTGATGTGAATACAAAGGTATATCCATTGTAACTAAGTAGAAATAAAGAGGGTTCTTGAGGGTCTCCCAAACTGGGATGCTTAGAAAACTTTCCTCTATTTTCTCATCAGCACACTCATGTTGCATCTGTCACCAAAAGAAGGTGATAAATATATATGAGTAACTAAAATTATGGCTGGGAAGTGGATATGAATCCTCAGCTGCTAGAATTTCATTCATTGATTCATTCAGAAAAATGCTTATTTAAACAGCTACCATGTCCCAGGCACTGAGTTAGCTACATGATCCTGGTCTTCAAAGAGCTTACAATCTAACAACCAAAAAGATGGAAAAGAGAAGACAGATAGTCACAGAAGACAGCAACCAAGTAAATAAAATAAATACACAGTCTAAGCTCTATAATGGACATGAATTAAAAAACTGAATATAAAAAAATATTTTGAAGGACTAGTTTCAGCTGAGATATCCAAAGCCTCTTTGAGGCAGATGGTGTTTAAAGAGGAGAGCTGAAAAATAAGAAGAGGTGGAAGTGGATGGTGGGCAACACTATAGTACCTGATACTAATAGCTAGCTCTAATGGAACACTTAGGATTTGCTGGGCACTCTTCTAAATATTTTACATCTGATTTTCACAGAACAACTCTGTGACATAGAAACTATTATTTTCCTCATTTTCCATATTGGATGAGGAAATGAATGTAATCAGAGAACTTAAGTGATACCATGTATCAGGAAACCATGATATAGGAAAGAATTTGATGTATCTTAAGAAATCCTGATGAGCTGTATAGAAGGAATAGAGGTAAAACTTAAAATTAGACAATAAATTGAGACCACATTTTGGATCGTTTCATAGACTGGGCAACAAATTTGGACTTTCAGGTGTATAATATAGTGATTCAACAGTTCCATATATTACTCTGTGCTCATCAAGATAAATGCACCCTTAATCCCCTTCATCTTTTTCACCCATATCCTCACCCATCTCATTGGAGGATTTTAAATGATGTGATATAGCTTTATAATTTATGCTTTAAAAATCTCAGGGCACCTGGGTGGTTCAGTAGGTTAAGCATCCGACTTGATGTCAGCTCAGGTAACAACCTCACAGTTCATGAGTTTGAGCCCTGCATAAAGCTCTGCATTGACAGCACAGAGCCTGCTTGGAATTCTCTCTCCCCATCTCTCAAAATAAATAAATAAGCTTAAATTTTGTTTCTAAATCTCATTCTTCCTGCTCCTGTATGGAGAACAGATTTAAAGGCGGGGAGGGAAAATCAAGGCCTCTTTTGCAACCTTTGTTACTTTGAAATGTCTGTAAGACATCTATGAGATGTCTAGTAGGCAACTACGTATACAAGTCCAGAGCTCAAGAGAGAGCTCTGGGCTAGAGAGATAAAGTGGGAATTCACTGTTACACGTGAGGAAGGTAAAGCCACAGAAATTTCTGCAGTTTTTTGAAGAAAGAGAATAGAAAGAAGCAAAGGCCCATATGGACCACAGGAATATTTTGATGTGGATTGAGAAGGAGGGATCAAAGAGAACACTGAGAAAGTGTACCGCAGGTAGCAAGAAAACCAGGAAGAGCGTCAGAAAAAGAGCATATATAAACAAGGAGCAAGCGACCAATTGTGTCGGCATTGTGCCAGTTTGAATAAGAAGAGGAGAAATAAGTGTCTACTGGATTGGCCACATTGTGTGGAATGCTATGGCCAAAAGCAGATTAGAGAGGGTTAGAGAATAAATGGGGGCCAAGGAAGTAGAGACAATAAGTTTGGACAACCATTCCAGCTGAGAACAATTGCCATTTTCTCTGGTATAGATTTTTCTTACAAGCTTACAAGCTCTAACAAACATTTTTCCAAGAAACAAATGCTGAAAGTTGTTTCACACTAGAAAAATAGAAAGAACTGGCCAAAGAGCAAACCATACCAATCTGGTTTCTATGTAGTAAGGATTGAATATGAAAAAATATTTAAAATAAATTACCAAAAATCCAAGAAAAATATGTTGTTCTTTTGATCATTTTGACTAGTATGGTATCTGATATAGAACAAAATAGGACACATCAATCAAGCCTAGTAATGGCATATATAGGCATTTAATCATCTTACCACTGTTTATTACATACTGTGTTCTGGGGATTGGAATGGACATTAGGATTCAAAGACACAGAGGTGAAGAAAAAGCAAATCTTGTTCACAAGGAGCTAACAGTCTGGAGGGGGGGAAGAAAAAAAATCATTCATTATGGGAAATTTAATTTCATATAAGAATCATAATGTAAAAGTGGATGCATCAAGTGACAACCTAAAAAGTGTGTTATGTCATGCCTTTAATTTGATATTTGGGCCCATCTCTTGATACTTTCAAAGCAGTTGTCAGTCATCTGAAGTAGGACCATTTCTATGGCTATTTTGAACAATGAGGTAAATTATGCTAACAGTATGCCCACTATATTCTAAATAATTACAGTCTTTTGGACAGAGGTATTGCTCTATACATAATTATGGATTTTAGAACAGGCATTTTCTTGACAGCTAAAAATACATGCATACAAATCTGCATCTCTGCATACCCTTATTTACTTAAACCTCTAGAACAAAGAAAGATTAAAGCACATCAATAAATGGGAAAATTTTAATTCTATTAAATAGAATATTTTATTGCATAGAATAGGTATTTTTGAAAGTGTTATCCAAATACCCATCATTTATATAAACTATAACATCTTAAACATTATCTTTATAATTTTTCAAATATGCCTATATTATGTTCTAAATAACAATCCTAATGAATTATGTTTCTTTTTAGAAAAGTACAACTGTTCTAGGGCATTAACAGCCCTAGCTAAATTCTTCACCAATTATGATGTTTCTTCCATTACTAATTTAAAATTAGCCACCCTCGGGGTACCTGTCCCCGGGGAAGGGGGCAGACGCAACTGTGGTTCAGTCTGTTAAGCATCCTACTCTTGATTTCAGCTCAAGCAGGGTCTCTGGTCCTGAGATCAAGCCCTGCACAGG
Source organism: Proteles cristata cristata (assembly GCA_017311185.1). Classification (NCBI taxonomy): domain Eukaryota; kingdom Metazoa; phylum Chordata; class Mammalia; order Carnivora; family Hyaenidae; genus Proteles; species Proteles cristata. The sequence continues at coordinate 1,018,784 of JAESUZ010000553.1, forward strand.
GCTCCGTACTGGCAGTGGAGCCTGTTTGGGATTCTCTTTCTGCCTCCCTCCGCTTCTTCCCTTATCCCATCTAAAAAAGATAATAAAATAAAATTACCCACCCTCTTCAGAACAATGAAGAAACTTTAGTCTGCAAAGTAGACAGCAAAGTAAAGAGGCTAGGCATTTCTATGAAGTACAATAATAGAACAATTTCTGAAAGTGTAAGACAACAGTAAACAACCCAAAAGTCCATCAACAAGAAAAGAGAAAAGCAAACTGTGTTATATACATACAATGGAATAATCATCAGTAATAAAAAAGAGCAAACTCCCATACAGATCATATTTCTACTGCTACATGGATGAATCTCAAGAACACTGGGAGAATGCATATGGTGTGATTCCATTTGTACAAAGTTTTAGATCAGGTAAAACTAATCTCTGATGACAGAAACAGGTGGTTGCTCCTCACTATAGGATTAATAGAAAGATCACGAGAAAACTCCCTGAAATGGCAAATCATTCTCTCCCTTTTATATGAGCATATGCAATTATCAAAACTCATCAAATTGGAAAACTTAAAATCTATACATTTTACTGTGTATAAATTATTCATGATTTTTAAAGCAATTAAAAGTTATTTTTTTAGTCACCTAAAAAAGAATGCTTGGAACAGATTGATAGAAGTCAAAGTAGCCCATACTAACAAAATTCTTCTTCCGAGTGTATAAATAACTCTATCTTTTGAAATTCTCTTGCTGTATTATTATTATCTTTTTTAAATTAAAAAGAACAAGAATTACTGAGGATCCATTAGATATCACATCACATTTAATCTTTCTATTAATGGAGGCATTTAATATTCTTTTTCAGAGAGATCAACTAACACTCTGATATTTCTTCTAGGGATGCAAGATTCCCTCATTTGAAAAAATAAAAATCCTGCATCAACAAATTTGGAAATAATGCCCCTGCTTCTCATTCTGACTTTTTCAATTGTTTTCATGGAACACTTAACTCAATTAAGTTGTTGACATGCCACAGTCAAATTTTTAATGTCCTGATGCAGCAATTGACCTCTTTTACTCCAGGGTGTTCTTTTATTAATCATGTTTATATGGTTCATGTTGGCTCAAGACTTGAAATGACAGGGCCCTCATTGTGATTGGCTGTTAATTAAGTGATTTCACCAGAAACATCCCCTCAATACAGCAGGACATGGAACATTGAAACAAACACTAAGATTTAATGTTTTGAAATTCAGATGTGCTGTGCTCATTAAAAATTAAAAATAGTGAGCCTTCTTACTAAACTACCATCCACTGGATATGAGATTAATATGAAAGAGATGAAGGCAGCTGGGTGCCCATGTTTGACAAGGGTCCTGTGTGAATGGAGAGTTCCAAAAACATTCTTTCCCATGGAAGTACTTTCCAAATTGGAGGCCGAAGGCCACTGGGAAGGAGTACCCTGATAAAATTGCCAGTTCAATTTCACTTAAAATATCTTCAAAGAATGTGCACAAGTGTTTTATTTAAAAAAAAAAAAAGATATGCATACAGTGTGGTATATCCAGGAAGGTTATTATAATTTTTTCATCTACAAAGACATTAGCGCACCATGAATGCAGATTGACCTTTTGCCCCATACCAATTTGCTCTTCTTCTCACCAGGACAGCAAGTCAATTGCACGAGTCCCCTGATGAGAAGAGACTTTAGTATGCCTGATATATGCTGTTTAAGTTATAGGTTGTAGAGCTCTAAGAAAAAGCTGGAAAATGGAGTTGGAGCAATACAAGAGATAAAAAGAAGGATCACTGTCATACCCAATTGACTTTGTAAATAATGCCGGACTCCCTGGGGGGATTTATTGTTACCACTAAATCTGCATTTTAAAAATCTCTAGAATTTTCTTGCTTGTGAAGCTTTAACGTGAAACATAAATCCTACCCAATTATAACATGTGAAAAAGTGGTTGTTAGCTAAACGGTAGATCTCATTACACAGAACATGGTACTTTATTTTTAAAGATTTTTTTTAATGTTTTATTTATTTCTAGGAGAGAGAGAGAGAGAGAGAGAGAGAGCGTGAGCAGGGAGGGTCAGAGAGAGAGGGAGTCACAGACTCTGAAATAGGCTCCAGGCTCTGAGCTGGCAGTCAGCACAGAGCCCGACGTGGGGCTCGAACCCACGAACTGCAAGATCATGACCTAAGCGAAAGTCGGATGCTTAACCGACTAAGCCACCCAGGCGCCCCGGAACATGGTACTTTATCTTTGTAATACTATCATTGTTTTCCACAACTGTGTTCGATTTAAAATTTGTTTTATTTTTTTAAAGCAAAGACCTCGTCTCCAAGATATAGGCACTCATTATTTCTACATAATATTGCTTTTGTGTGTGAAAATAAAAAGAAATTCATGGTAGGCAACCAAAGGAACGTAAACCTGTAAACTAACATTCTGTTTTGCCAACTATTATATTTCTATCACCTTACTGAACTGGATTAAAAAACAAAAACCACCCAACGTATCCTTTACTTCAACTCTAGTTGATTACACTGTTGCCATGCTGATACAGTGTATGTTGCTACAGATTATTATTTGTGCATGGAACAGCGGTCTCACTGTAGAGCAAAATCTCATTTGGGGGGATAGGTCAAGATCAATGTCATGCTACAGAAAAAAATCATTTTTCTGATTATTTGAAGGACTCTCCAAAAATACTACAAGAATACTACAAGAAAAGAAACTTAAGGATACATCAACCATCTTCCAGGAATGAATTTAAGTATAAGAAGAAAATAAATTTATTTCACAGAAGGAGAAGAAAATCTTAGTAAATGCCACCCACGGAGGGAATCTATTCTGTTCCAAGGACCATGTATGAAAATATACATAGAGAGAGAAGTTTGTCTTTACCTTTGATAAACTCTGATGCTAGCTGGAAAGATACGCAGCTTTCAACATTAGGAAAACTTGGAGAGATATTTAGAGTGGGAGAAATAGTATGGTAAAAAGCGTAACTACGTGTCTTTATTAGAAAAATACAGACTGAGGAAAAGACTGCTGTCTTTTCTCGTGAAAAGATTATCAGAGAAGTGATAATCATGATTTGAATGTTTAAGAAAATAAAATTTCAATTAGTACACAAAGAAAGCAAAATACTCAGCAAGAGCAAAAATTAGGAAATGAGCATGCATCATGAAAGCACTTTTTAAATGCTAAAAATTTACTTAAAGTTGAAAGTTTATGAGCATTGGGGCACCTGGGTGGCTCAGCTGGTTAAATGTCTGGCTCCTGTTTGCTGCTCAGATCATGATCTCACCATTTGTGAGATGGAACCCTGTGTAGGGTCCGTGCTAACAACATGGAGACTGCGATCCCTCTCTCTCTCTCTCTGCCCCTCACCTGCTCTCTCACTTTCTCTCTCTCTCTCTCTCTCTCAAAAATAAATAAGTAAACTCTAAAAAAGTTTATGAGGATTGAACTGAGTGATGATAGCAAAGTAGAGCAGTGTGAGTTAAGAAGAGATAGTTGAAAAGCAGTTGATGTATTTCAATAAAGTAGGTGAGTCACATGAGGAAAGACAGATAAATTTGATCATAAATCTTCATAAAACATTAGGAAGTTTTTGTAGATCTTAGGAAGGAAGGAAAATTATAAGAGAAGTGCTCTATTTATATTCACCTATCAATTGTGTGCAAGGCGGATTGTAGTGAGAATGCCTTGGACGGACGCAAGGATGCTGGTTATAAAGCTACTGCAGCATTTGTTTGACATCATAATGACCTGGAATATGCTGGCTCAGTTCATCAAGTGTCATCTATGTACTATACCGGGCTCTTGGAGTAGACGGATGATAGTATTGAGGACCTCACAGAATAAATATAATTATCCTGCAACTTCAGAAGTGCAGTGAGAATGTTGTAGATATGTGCTATCAAGGTACGAGAAGATGCATTTAGCCCAGCCTAAGTGAGAAAAGGAAGGTCTCTTGAGTAGCTAATACTTGAACTTAAGTCTTGAAGATTGAAGAAGAATTACTAATGGCTGGAGGGAGGAATCAGCTGGAAAGAACAAGACCATGATATAAGATAGAGAACAAAGGCAGTCTTTTGGGTTACATTATGGGGCTTGGTATTACTTGTATAGATGAAAGAATACCATTCTATTTTTAAGAGTGTTTTGGTCAGATTTTTGTTTTAAAAGTTTCCATCTAAGACATAAATTAAGATAAGGTGAGGCTGGAAAGCAGAAACCTAGTTAGGATACTGTTAGCATAATCCTGGTGAGAAAGAGCATTAATCCATGCAGCAATAACAGTGATGGAAAACAAAACAGTGATGGAAACTCTTAAAAATATTTGAGAGGTCAAATGGAAAGGGTTGTGGGATTGGTTGAATAAGAAAAGTGAAGAAGGAAATATCTAAGATGATTGCTGACTTTCTGTGTCAGCTGGCTCACTGGGTGGTGTGTCAGATATTATTGAAAATTCAAGAGGATGATTCAAAGGGGAGAAGGATGATGAATTCAGTTTTGTATATGCTTCATCTGAGATGACTGAAAAACTCAAATGGATAGACAGAACAGGCTGTAATAAATCTGAACATCAGTGGAGTGGTCAAGACAAGATATATATGTTTGGAAATCGTTGGCATTTAAGCAATATAAAATGATGAATGAGGATGAGATTTCTAAGGAAAGGAATGTAGCCTGAGGAGAGCAATGGGAAGAAGCCAAAAGAACAGTTAAGGGATAGAGAAAGGAGGAATGAGGGAGAAGGTAGAGGAAAAACTGGTAAAGTTGTAGGAAGAAAACTGGTAGGAAGTGATAAAATAGAAGCCGGAGAAGTAGAGAACCAACAGAAGACTACCAAAGAGAAACTCTGTGGCCAAGATATAAGAGAAAGTAGTGACTGATGTGATTTAGAGGTGCTCTTGAAAAATTGAGTTGTAATTCCTCACAAGGACTTGAGTCCAGGGAGCTGGTACAAATATGCTAACACTGATAGAAAAAGCATTTGAGGTAGATGAGCCTAAGAGACGTTTTATGGGTGTGAGTTTTTTGCCAGTCCTCATTTTCTAGCCTGCCAATCGATGTAAGTCCAGAAATACTGTATAGTTTGCGATTCAATTGCATTAAAACTCAACTCCATCCCTATGTTCAAGGACTGTTAGGCTCAATCAAGGAGCTCTTAACACTTGGTAGACTTCACAAATCAGAAGGAACAAGACAATTTCCATGAAGGCCTGTGATTCTTAGAGTTGTTTCCTTTCCTCACTTTATAATGATACCATTAGTTAGACTTCCAGACACTATATAAAGTGAAACCACTCACTCAGACTGACATTTATACAGGCTAATCAAATGGCTGTGAGGTATAGCAAATAACTAACCATACTACCTGAAACTAGTGGGGGAAAATCATAAAATACACACATAGCATATCTTTAAAAGCCAGCAACTAAGATTTTTCTCAACAATGAGAGATTTGGAGGAGAGTAATTACGTAGGCAATTCAATCCCTAGTGAAGTACACATGCTAACCCTTCTATTTCACCACTACGTCTAAGACATTCTTAGCAAAAGTGAGCTTAAATCAGTGACAAGTTCAACATATATTCCCTCTCCTTTCCTGCTGCTAGGTGAAAGCCAGTGGCTGCACTTACCACATTTTGCAAAGTTGAAGGGCTGAGGGTATCACTGAAAGTGTCATACTGAAGGGAACACGGAAGCCAGGAGTGTTTCGTACCACCGAAGATGCTGTCCTCAGCAACACCTTTCTCTTCAGCATGTTTTCAAATGTAAGGGAAAGACAGTCCACATTGATTGATATGGGAACCTCCTCGTGGCCTCACATGGTTAGTGTGTTATTCTAAGGATCTCTAGGGCATCTGCCTTTTTAAAAAATCATATTTAAATGTAGAGATTCATAAAACTAAACGGATTCATGAAAAGTAAAGAAACACCAAAAAATACCAAGAGGAATATCCTAAAGTGAGGTGTGAAATTTGCTATGTGGCACAATGTTCCTAAAGTAAGAAAATGAAACAACTTTACTTGGATCTTCTTTTATTTGTTGTTTATTTTTTTTATTTTTTATAGTTTTTATTTAAATTCCAGTTCATTAATACAGTGTAATATTAGTTGTACAATACAGTGATTCAACACTTCCATAAAACACTTGGTGCTCATCACATTAAGTGCACTCCTTAATCCCCATCACCCACATAACCCATCCCTCAGTTTATTCTCTAAAGTTATGTGTCAGTTTCTTGGTTTGCTGTGTTCACTCTTTTGTCTTTCCCTTTGCTCATTTATTTTGGATCTTCTCTGTTTCTTTCATGCCCAGCAATCAGTAAAACCAAACACACGAAGTGTTAAGTAAACTACTAAAACTACTTTATTCAGTAGAGGTTCATAGGTTCCAGATGTTCTGTCACTTGAAAATAATATTTTGTACCTCAATAGCATCTTTCGGTCAAGGGTCTTAGAGTATTTACAAACATGAATTACTTCTAAAAAACTCTATGAATCTGCCCACATTGTAGACTGGCAATCTTTGGAGAGATTTAACAGAACTGTGCCCTACTGCACTGCAAGTCACTTGTGGACATGGAAATAAATCCCAAGACCTTTGCTGCCGGTGCTCTGTTCAAAACATGATTTGACATTTCTGCCCTCATTTTGAATCACTGGTTCTTCAAATATTAGGAGACCATATAACTTCAAAGATGGAAAATGTGTGAAAGTAAAATATTGAAGCTGAAGACAAAAAAATACTGCAACTGTTTAAGGATGTCCAAAATACTACTTGGGGGTAACGTGTTTTCAAACCCAAAGTGTGAGCCTTTTTTCCTAATTTATGTAGGAAACTGACTTGTTATTTCTCTCTCTCTTTGTCTCAGTCTCTTACATTTCAAGCTTTTTCAATAAAAGAAAAAAAAAGACTCTAATGATCCCCTTGGATATTTTCTTTACAGAAACACTGTAAAGAAACTGAGAAAATAAAACGGCACATAAGTGCCAAACTAAATGGCATGAAGTCTATGAACCAAATCATGTACTTTCTCTCTCACAGAATTTTTAGACCCTCACCATTCACTTATTTAATATTAATGCTAAAAGGTCTAGCTATGAATATCCTGTATGACAGGAGACCAGAAGCACAAATTAGAAGGAAAGGGGATAGGTCACTAGTGGCAGGTAAACAAATTGTGAGAAAACTCTTTTTTTCCAGAAAATGCAAAAAGGCAAGTTCTTTTCCAGATATTTTCATTTTGCTGACAAATATTTTCTAAAAAACAAACAAACAAACAAACCTGTATTGGTTATCAATGATGGCATAGCAAATTATCTCAAAACTTAGCTTAAAACAGCACACATTTATTTTCTTCCAGTTTTTGTGGATAGGAAATCCAGACTGCTGTTCAGCAGATCCTCTATCTAAGGGTCTCTCAGAAGGCTGTCATCACAATTCAACTGAGCAAGGTCTGCTTCCAAGCTCATTTAATGGTTGTTGGAAGGCTCAGTACTTCTCAGTTCCTCAGTGATTACTGGACTGAGGCTGTCTTCAGTCCTTGCCATGTAGACTTCTCTGTATTAGTCAGGGTTCTCCAGAGAAACAGAACACATAGGATTTATATAAATTTATATAGAGTTTTATTTTAAAGAATTGGCTCATGTCATTGTGGGGACTGGCAATTCCAAAATCTGCAGGGCAGACTAGCAGACTGGGGACCCAGAGAAAAGTTGATGTTTCAACTCCAGTCTGAAGACTGTCTTCTGGTAGAACTTCTTTTTCCACAGGAATCTCAGTCTTTTCTCTAATTAAGGCCTTCAATTGATGGACATGACACGCCCTCAGTATCTCCTTTACTTAATCTGCTTTATGCAAAGAATACTGACTTAAATTTAATCACATCCAAAAAGTACCTTCAGAGCAACATCTAGACTGATGTTAAACCAAACAGCTGGACACCAGAGTCTAGACAAGTTGACACATAATCTTGACCACCACAATTTCCAACATAACAGTTTGCTTCATCAAAGCTTAAAAACTAAAAAGTTGATAAAGAATCTTCTGGAAAATTGGAGATAAAATTTTAATAGTCTAACTGCAAAAATGTTTCCATGTTCTATTGGTTAGAAGCAAGTCACTAGGTCCAACCTGTACTCAAAGGAAAGAGAATATACAAGTCTATGAATATCAGGAGATAGGAATAAGAGCGGCCATCCTAGGAGACTGCCTGCCACATTTCCCCAATTAAAAAATTCTTATTTATAAATTTTATGTTAATAGCTTTTATTTTATTTAAAATCAATGTTTATTTAAAATTTAGAAAACACAGAAAGCTACCAAAATCCCACAATTTACAGAAAACACTTTTAATCTTCCTTACTACTTTTTAGGGAGTTAGGACTATACTATACATATAATATTAACCATAGACTTTATTATAATTGAACAGTAGCTCTTGATCTTTAAATATAAACTGCTTTAGGCAAAAATCCTTGGCATATTATTAAGCAAGGGCAGGTTAAAAATGAAATACTAGAAGGACATAAAAATTGAGAGGTCATGTGTCTAGCAGTTTAAAGCTTTTTGTTTTTAATTACTGTGGTAAAATGTAAGATTCTATTTGTCAGCTGTCATCATCAAGACAGTATGGTATTGGCACAAAAACAGACACATAGACCAATGGAACAGAATTGAGAACTCAGAAGTGGACCCAAAAGTATATAGCCAACTCATCTTTGACAAAGCAGGAAAGAATATCTGATGGAAAAAAGACAGCCTTTTTAACAGATGGTGTTGGAAGAACTGGACAGCAACATGCAGAAGAATGAAACTAGATCATTTTCTCACACCATGCACAAAAATAAACTCAAAATGGATAAACGACCTGAACGTGAGACAGGAAACTATCAACACCCTAGAGGAGAAAGCAGGAAACAACCTCCTTGACCTCCACCGCAGCAACTTCTTACTTGACACATCCCCAAAAGCAAGGGAATCAAGAGCAAATATAAACTGTTGGGACCTCATCAAGATTAAAAGCTTCTGCACAGCCAAGGAAACAACCCAGAAAATTAATAGGCAACCAACGGAATGGGAAAAGATAGTTGCAAATGACATATCAGATAAAGGGTTGATATCCAGAATCTATAAGGAACTCACCAAACTACACGCCCGAAAAACAAACAACCCAGTGAAGAAATGGGCAGAAGATATGAACAGACACTTCTCCAAAGAGGACATCCAGATGGCCAACAGACACATGAAACGATGCTCAGCATTGCTCCTCATCAGGGAAATACAAATCAAAACCACACTGAGATACCACCTCACGCCAGTCAGAGTGGCTAAAATGAGCCAATCAGAGAACTCTAGATGCTGGCGAGGATGTGGAGAAACGGGCACCCTCCTACACTGTTGGTGGGAATGTAAACTGGTACAGCCCCTCTGGAAAACAGTGTGGAGGTTCCTCAGGAAACTAACAATAGAACTCCCCTATGACCCAGCAATAGCACTGCTAGGAATTTACCCAAGGGATACAGAAATGCTGATGCATAGGAGCACATGTACCCCAATGTTCATAGCAGCACTCTCCACAATAGCTAAAACATGGAAAGAGCCTAAGTGTCCATCAACAGATGAATGGATCAAGAAGATGTGGTTTATCTATACCATGGAATACTACATGGCAATGAGAAACAATGAAATCTGGCCATGTGTAGCAACATGGATGGACCTTGAGGGTGTTATGCTGAGCGAAATAAGTCAGGAAGAGAAAGACAAATATCATATGTGTGCACGTATAGGAGGATTAGGAGGAACTTAACAGAGGACCAAGGGGGAGAAGAAGGGCGGAAATGGTGGGGGAAAGGGAGAGAGGCAAACCATGAGAGACTCTTGAATGCTGACAAAAACTGAGGACTGGTGGATGTGGGGGAGGAGGGGTGGGCATGGAGGAGGGCACTTGTGGGGATGAGCACTGGGTGTTATGTGGAAACTAATTTGACAATAAACTATTTGTAAAAAAAAAAAAAAAAAAAGATTCTATTTGTCATTTTAACCATTTGTAAGTATAAAATCCAGTGGCAATAAATGTATTCACAATGTGTTCAACTTCCACTAGTATTTATACCAACTTTTTCATGATCCACAAGAAAACCTTTGTACCCACTAAATGAGAGCTCACCCCACCACACTTCCCTCTAGCTTCAGGTAACCCCTATTCTACTTTCTGTCACTATGAATTTGACCACTCTAGGTACTTCATATAAGTAGAATTATGCAGTATTTTTCTCTGTGAGTCTGACTTATTTCACTAAGCATAATGTTTTCAAGTCCAGCCATAATGCATCTATATCAAAATTTTATTCTTTTTTATGGATGAATAATATTCCATTATACACATATCACATTTTGTTTCTCCATTTGTTGATAGAAACTTGGATTGTTTCCATCTTTTTGCTACTGTAAAGAATGTGAATGTTGCTATGAAAATGGGTATACAAAGATCTGAGTCCCTATTTTTAATTCTTTTTTATATGTAGAAGTGAAATTGGTGGGTCATATGATAATTCTATGTTTAGCCTTCTAAGAAACTACCAAACTGCTTTCCACAGTATTCCCAAACTTCTGAATTTCAATGAACAAGGAAAGACATGAATGGCACATACCTAGACACACACACACACATACACAAATCAGTGTGTATATATATATTTAAAATTAAATACATATATTTAATTTTATTATTTTCTGTTTTATAATTTATATAAAATATACATTTATATAAAATTTATAATTTTATTCTTTTCTGTTTTTTTTATTTTGTTTATCATTGAAAATTTTGTTAGGGCCAGGCATTAGGCTATGCAGTGATATTTCTAGAAATTTTTTTAAATGTTTTATTTATTTCTAGGAAAGAGAGAGAGAGACAGCGTGAGCAGGGGAGGGTCAGAGAGAGAGGGAGACACAGACTGAAACAGGCTCCAGGCTCTGAGCTGGCAGTCAGCACAGAGCCCGACGCGGGGCTCGAACCCACGAACCGCGAGATCATGACTTAAGCGAAAGTCGGAGGCTTAATCGACTAAGCCACCCAGGCGCCCCTATGCAGTGATATTTCTAAAACACCTGATCTAACTGAATACAACTCATGTTTTAGGTTAGAAGCAAAGGCCAGGAGCAATGAACACATTTCTCAAAGATCACATGGTTACTCAGAGATATGGAACCAGAATGTAGCTCACTGCAAACTCAATTGGGTACCTCCTCCCTCATTTCAAGGAAACATCCAGAGATGGAGTGAAAATAATCCAAGTTGTAGTAGTACACTCAGAGGCTGCCAAGTGGTTAAATTAAAAATTAGAATCTTGAAATGTCCTATATTTAATCTTCTGAAACCGGGCACTCTTCTTCAAAAGTTTGTCAATATGCTAAATATCTGTTCAGTGTTCAGTTCTCCTTTCCTTTTGCATGGTCAGTCTCTTCCACAAACACTCTCTGCATGATCTCTAGCTGCCCTGGCCAGAAGGTGCTATAATGGCATCCCTCTGCCACTGTGCTTGCCACAGTCCTCTCTACAGTCACAGTCCTGTGAAGATCAAACCATGGGTAATTTTAGCCTTTTAAAGTCCCCAGCTCTTTCACACCTTTTCATTGTTCTAACAATTCTTGGACCAGAAGCTTTTCCTCAAAGCACCAAAGGTGCTCAAAGCATGAAACAATTTATTCTTATATTGTTTCAGAGGATGTATTGTTTTCCCAGTTAAAAGTACATAGTTGTGATTAGAATATTCCTCAGCTCCTCGCATTTTAGATTTTAAATATTCTTCTCTTAAGTCATAAATAGCAGAAGTGTTGGTAACTATGAAATTATCATTAAAATCTGCAAGTGCTTACCCCAGGTCGCCCTCAAAATTACCTAGAAAGTTTTCTAAATCAGGTATTCCAAGAATACATACAAGACATCTTGAATAAGAACCTCTAAGGGAGTGGTCAGGGAACCTAACTACTATAAAATATCTCAAAGGATTTTGATACACAAGAAGATATAGCAATCAACAGTCTAACAAAAGTGACCCAACAAAGGTAAATACAGAAGTCTGCATGAAATGACAGGTGTAATTTATTATTAAATTGCTTATTTGGCTGGAAATACAATAAAATATCCCCCCTGCAATTTTTAGTATATACATAAAATGGATTAAATTGGTTAATGAACTTATCTGATATGCCACCTTTGCAAAGTTTCCCACTGAGTGACTGATGGCTGAGGAGAACTGAATTCCTGAAGGGAAAATAGTGACTTACACTGGCATCAGAAAATGAGACCTTTGGTTAACTGTTTAAAATCATTCATCACAAATATTTTATATCATACAGAGCACTTTACTAGAATACAGATATGTAGAAAAGCATAACCAGTGAAGAGGCACCGCTCTCGAGAAAGGGTGGAATATTGGCAACTAAGGATATTGGAGAGCCAGCTCAGTAGCTCATGAGACTTTGGTGAGGCAATTCTCCACTAGTCTTTCACATTTCCGCATGTCTTCTGAGTAGAGGCATTGATAGCTTTTGTTCTTGACTGTTTTTTGAAGGATGCTTTTAGAGAAAACAGCCTTGGATGGTGAAGGACCTCCATCTGGGGCAAAAGGTGGTTTTGTTCCTGACCAGAATAAGAGAGACATGTCTTTCCCTAGGGCAAAAGTTGGGCAGTTTGGCTTGTTCCACTTCACAATATTAAGCTTTCTTTAAGCTCAGGATTCCTCAGCTGTGACACCCACCCACTGAGTTTAGAGCATCCCAGTGCATCACCCCTCAGGTTTGATGGACAAGAGAACCAGTGCAAACATAAAGCTCAGGCCACCTGCTGCTCTGTGAGCTGTAAAGTCCCTTGTCTCTTACCCAAAAGTCTGTGTCTTCTGCCGCCATCCATGAAGTTGTGGCAGACTAAGTTTTTAACTTGCAATTAGAGTGAAATCTCTAACTCTTCACCATTCTTAACAGACTCTTGCATTTCTAAGTTTTGCTTTGTAACTTATTTCATATCTCTGTGCCCTTCTTGCCATTTCTGGTTTCTGTTGCTGCTTTCCAATAAAGAATTATTAATCTACCTTCAGCACTCTTCTATGTAGTCTGAGAGCAGAAGCTTCAAAATGAATGGCTGAACCACTGAACCAGTTTTTGCCTGAACACAAGCATGTCCTATAACAGTGGACTCTGCATCAGTAACTCTAAGAAAAATTCTAGTGCTGTCCTTTACTGCAAAAAAGCGAGAGGGTTGGTTGCTCTGGCTCTCTGTATGACATTTATGGTTCTCTACTGAAAGTAGAGAGCCAAAGGTGTTTCATGTGGTTTACAGAAATTCTCTGTCCCTAGAGAGTGGTCATTTTAAATGTAAAAGCTCTGACCAGCACTTTACAATGGCAGTAGAACCAGGATGGCTTTTTAAAGTGTAAAGGGCATAGGTAGCTAAGGACTAGGCTGAAGTATTTCAAGATTAAAATAGCTGCACATGGAGCTAAATTGTCATGGCAGCTTTGCCTCACAAGCGATGAAATCCATGACCAGTGTTTCCCCTTTAATCTCCACATCATCTCCATGAAAAGCAAAGGAGCAAATATTATTATTTTAATGCTATAGAAACTGACTGACAAAGTAGTAATGTAATATACCTGCTGTTACATTAATCACTAGCTGAGCTGAAATTTTCTTCAATTGACTTCTCTTTCCAATTGTTTGAAACCTACTCATTTTAATGCTGAAGAAAAACAATATATATAGTTCCTGAACCTTTAGCCTAGAGACAAGACTTGCAAAACTGACAGGTGGGAATTCTACATGCCATAGAAAAATAAAGATTGTTTTCTCTTCACATGTCTATAGGGCAAATTGTTTTTAAAGCTGGAAGTGGAAAATCCATAAAGAATAGATTGGTCAAAAGTTAATTTTGATTCCTTGGGGGATCATTTAATTAACAGAATAATTCACCATTCAATCAACAAATATTTGCAAGGTGTCTGTAATGAGTCCAGCACTCTCAGATGCTGGGAATTCAGCTGCCTAGTGAAGAGATGATGAAGTTTACTGCAGATGTTAGCCAGGTATGGCGATGAATATGCAAAGTACAACCCATAGGAGGAAATAGTAGTTTTCAAAAGTTATAACCCTGAGAACCTAAATAGATGATGATGTTAGTTTTGAAATGGTGGAGAAATCTGTCTTTACTATTTAGCTTATCAAGCTATTCTTATATATTTAAAGTCACATATATTTATCTTATCAAGCTAGAGTCTTGAGTGTGTATAATACATATTTAGAAATCAATTTTGATATAGTCACAATACTAATGACAAGAGTATTAACAAATATGTTTTATTTTTCACAAAAAACAGGCTATATTAGCATGATAATTAGAAATGCAAAGATACTAATTACATCCTAATGGACCAAGTAGATAAAAATGTGATTTTGACAGACTCTTAACATGTTTTATATATTGGATCATGTAAAAATTGTGTCTGATTTGTCAGCAAATCAATCAATTTCTATAGCTTCAGGAAGGTACCACACCAACATGTCAAATTATTATTAAATACGTGAATTAGGATTCAAATTGGATATAATTTACGTACATAGATTATGTTGTGAAGGGGAAGATATCCTTAAAATGGCTTTTATTCCATTCTAAAATATTTTGCCTGAATTTAAAAAAATCCCTCCATGATCTGTCCAAGACTCTTATTCTGTGGGTGAATAGTCACTATTCAGAGGTATATAAATCCTTGATTCAGGGATAATCTATGACTATAGTTCATCCCTGTGAATAACTGTGAGAAAGTTAAGATTTGAAAGCTGACTTCCAACCTTCCTTCTCTTTGCCCATCTCTGGAACTAAAAATTTAAAGGCATGCCCTCCCCACCCTACCATCACACACTACGCCAAGACACATAGGCATGTCATCCAGTCAGTACCCTTCATTCTGAACATACCCTTCCTCAGTCTTATTCACATAACATTTTTTATTCACGTAGAGTATAAATCATACCTCATTGCTTTGTCCTGACATAAGACAAGGGAAGTGAGACTTCAAGCTCTGACACAACTCATTCATGGGCTAGAGGCTGCCCCAAAGGATATCAACTCACAGGCACATCTACCTTCATATTTGCTATGGAGAAAGAAAAATAAATATGTTCCCCCCAAATCCATACTTTTATTGAAGCCCTAACCTGTAATGTGAAGGTATTTGGAGATCAGGCGTTTGGAAGATAATCAGGTTTGGATGAAATAATGTAGAGCCCTCACATTAGGATTAATACCATTAGAAGACACCAGGGAGCTTGCTCTCCACCTCTACCTTCCTCAGCAAAGGTAGGCACCACACTGTGCAAAGACAGAGAGAAGGCAGACATTTTACAAGATAAAAAAAAAAAGTCCCCACCAGAAAACAATCATGGAAAAAGCTTGATCTTGGACATCTAGCCTCAAGAACACAAAGAAAATAAATTTGTTGTTTTAGCCATCCAATTTACGGTATTTTGTCATGGCAGCCTGAGCTGACTACGAAGGTGCTACACACGAGCAAAGTGGGGCCAGTCTCAGTGAAATTGCAGGCACAGCCCATAAGAAGCAAAAGACCCAGAATCTGAGGTGTATACAAGGAGAAAGTGAAAGAGATCTGAGGGAATCCAAGCAGAACTTCAACAGAATCCCCCTACAAGAGTTAAAGAGCAAGAAGAATTAAACAAGAAGAATTAAGCAAGAAGCAAATGATTCTGAGTGATTACTCAGAACACCTCATTTATATTTGCCTTTCAATGTAAGAAGGAGGCAGAGTAGGCACTACCTTTATTTTAAAGAAACAGTAGGGTATGGACCCCACTGGTAAAGTGATCATGGATATCTAAAATATAATATAACATGATGATTTCATAGTTCATAGAGTTGTAGCAGACTTTTTGTGACATAGGCATTAACCTACGTATTAAAATTTTCAAAACTAAGTCATATCAATACTTACTATAGTTGGGTAGTTATATACATAGATAGATAGATAGATAGATAGATAGATAGATAGATAGATAGATAATTATTCTTGTTTAAGAAAGGGTGGACATAGATTAAAAGTTTCACACCTGGCATCTAAAATCTTCTTTCATGAAGAACATAAAAATGATCCTGTGTTGAATATAGTCCATTTTCTTCTCCAAAATAGATTTATACTCTTCTTCACTCTATTCTGGCCTCAAAGTCTGACCTGTATGAAAGTCATCAACAGGACCCTTTGTCCTTTCTCTTCTAGCTGCTTTTAGACATTAGGAGGCACAGGTAGGCAATTTGAGGGGTGAGGGTGATAAGCTGGGATATTTATCCCTCCAGCTCACTTTCTGTCACGTGTTTATGAGTTGGAGGCTGCCTATAGTGATGAGCACCATTCATCCTCACCAGCTTTCTACATACAGATTCCCATTTGGGTTTAGAACTAGAGATGGTAAGGGGCGCCTGGGTGACTCAGTGGGTTAAACATCCGACTTTGGCTCAGGTCATGATCTCATGGTTTGTGGGTTTGAGCCCCACTTCGGGCTCTGTGCTGACATCTAGCTCAGAGCCTGAAGCCTACTTCAGATTCTGTGTCTCCCTCTCTCTGACCTTCTGCTTTTCATGCTGTCTCTCAATCTCTCTCTCTCTGAAATAAAGAGAACATAAAAAATAAAAAAAAAAAAAGAACTAGAGACAATAAGAACTCTTTTTTTCATTCTTCTCGGGGTATTTATATCCTTGTTGGTTTCTTTAAACTTGACTGACACTTCTGCAAATTATCTCAAAATACCAAATGTATATATGTATACCATCTGACTAATAACTAATATGACTATGAATTACTTGACTTATAATCAAAAGACAAGAGTTCATGATGTAGACTTATTTGTATCCTATCACTGACATGCAGTACCTTTATAATAATCCTAGAGTAGCCAAAACAGAAAGAAAATCATTATTTTCCATTTTTATTAGATTAGCATTATATATATATATTAATATCTCTAATAACTAGAGTTAAACACCATCCCAAAATCATTTCCATCAGGAAAACATTTCTGAGAATAATTGGACAATGATGGCCATCACGAAAAAATTATGAGCTCCAAATTTTCCATAACTATTATTTTTATTCACAACATACACAGAGTCATCTATGCTGCTAAACCTCATGATATTTACACACCTTTATCGCTTCAATATCATTCAAGCTCACTGAGTGGTAAAGCACTTTCTAGACTGGAATCAGAATCCAAGGTCAAAATAATTTTGAAATATAGGATTAAACAAGTTTGCATGACGTTTTAGTACTAGTAGACTTCTCAGAGCCCACACTGTTTTGTGCTGTTCATTGTGAATTTCCAAGAGGAGCTACATTGCTATGCAGTGCTCTGTAGATAGATATGACCACAGAACTTTTCATTGTTTTCACAAAATACCTATTAACATCTCTCTTGCAAAATGAGGATTTGGCAGAACTCCAATGAGAAACAGCACACTTGTGAGTAATGGTTCTCAGTGTACACATCTTAGCCACCCCCTGGGCTGTCAGCAATTGGAGGGTATAGACTGCCTCTCTGCTATCACCCTACACCCTGCAGTTCCTTCTATATGAAGGAAGTCCCCTTATGATTCTCTATCACAGCCTCCACTTACTCGTTTTAGCAATCATCACTCTCCACAATATTATTTGTAAGTATTTCTCTTGTCCTACACTCCCTGCCTCATCTTATGTAAGCATCAAGCAGGAAGAAACTTCATCTGTCTTGTACTCTGCTGTACAGTGCCTGGCACTCTGTAAATATTCAAAAGAACGAATGACTCATACAGAAGACATGGGCAATATTTTGTCATTTTGGTACAATTCAACACATGTGTATATGTAGGCTGACTCACTCAAACTAGCAGACAGTCTACTAGTCCTGGGGTAAAATTGTTCTGCTTAAGGAATGGGAGGTTGCACAATCATGTTGATGAAGTTTTGCTTTTTGGCTTTTGTTATATTTACAAACATAAATATTTTAATTATGCATTTGAATCTACTCTACCACATGTGATCTTTTTAGACAAAGCAGAGTAGTGAACATATCTATAAACTGAATACAACTACTGTTACTGTTTCCTTTGTAACCTGTATCATTATATTACATTATATATTGTCCATGCATGCTTCCCATACATTGGTAATAAGATTGATTAAAAGATCCTAGATCAAAAGATGAGGCTTAGAAGCAGAAAAAAATTTGTATCGGTATTATTTTTGTCTTTTTAATAGGCCTCTGCTGAGTAATTCTTTGCAAAGATATTCACAGTAACAACAGGTTGTATTGGATCATGTAGCAGAAATGAAGGATGTTAGGTATATAAGGTATATAGTATAGCATGCACATTCCAATATTTCATAGCAAATGGCAGTCCTGGAGGCAAGTAGGTACTGATTCAATTGAGCTATGTAGTGGGTCTCATATATTAGCCATCAACTAACAAACCCAAACAAAAACTAACAAACCTACCTGAAAACATGGATATAAAAATGTGGCCCTGTTACTAAACCAATTACTCTACTCAAGGCTTTTATTGGTAAACTCAAAACAGAGAAGACTGGTCAGTAGATTTCCCATTCAAAGAAATATATAGATAAGTGCTAATATGATGCTTATCTATAAAAATAGGTTTATACATTACACTTATGACACCATAAGATATATTTCACTTAAGGGACTTATGTATATGAAAAAAGCTTCTGAGAGAAACTTTTTAAAAATTCTATCTTGTATCTTTCCTCTTTTGTCTCAATTTCTAATAAGTCTTGAAGATGGGATATGTAATGTTTAATTCTATGAAAACAAATAGTAAGGAGGTATACTTCTGAACTCTCAGATATTGTTTCTATGTAAGTACTTCACTGAAAATTACCAATGTTACTATGTCCAGCATTTCACATAGGTAATGAAATTCTAAGAAATTAAGTATACCATTGACCAGGTTGGTTTGTTGTTGTTGATGTTGTTTGTTTTGTTGTTTTGTCTTTTAATAATTTTTTAGTAATTTTAGGAACTTCTCAATGAAGCAGACAGCAGCAGACAGACTCTGAACAGTGGTTGAGTTGCTCCTTGGAATGCCAAACACAAACCAAAGGGGCAATCTAGAATCTCACAACATGAATTGACCTTTGAAGGGCAGCTGCTCTGGAGTTTGGGCTTGAATTTTCTGGTCTAATGAAACTTTCTAGGCACAGTCCTTGATATCCTTTATGCTGTGTGTCCACTTAAAACCGAAGAAGATCACTATTGGCCAGGATTCTTGGCAGGTGTCCCCTGCAATAAATGCTTCTAGAGAAAGATAAGACCAGGAAAGTGGTGCTTAGGGAGGGAACACCTCATTCTTATGGCCACAGAATTAATCAATCAGTAGAGGAGAAGGAGCATATGCAAGAGAAATGCAACAGATTCTTTCCCTGTAGTTTCCACTTTCTGATTTTTGCCACATTGAAGAAAAAGCCAGGCTTAATGTATATACTTTGCCTAGCCCTACCTGATTATGCTTTGGACCCTCCAGACTTTTTCTCTCTAAATTAGCTCATCAAAGATAGGTCTGCTTAGTGCTAAAACTATGCTCCAAAATGTTAATCATTCCCACACCACTGAAATAGACCTCCAACATAATTACATATTTCTTAAACTTAAAAATCAAGATCAACAATAAATTTGTACTATTAAGTAGGTATAACTTATGCAAAGGATAAGAAAAATATGAAAAGATATTATATGAAAAATAACATGTCATTACTAATTTTCAAAAGTATTGTCACTATAGGTAAGTGCATACAGTATAAAATGTTATAGATTAGCAAGCCCATGTTTGTGTTACAAAGGAACTATTTCATATCTTAATCAATGAATCAACAGCTCATGTGAACTTCACCATGGCTGATGTAAATTTTATGAATTCTGTTTGAAAGAGAAATTCTCTGTGTCAGATGTGATCATGTGTCCCTATCCATTTAAAATCCAATTTAATGCGGGGCGCCTGGGTGGCGTAGTCGGTTAAGCGTCCGACTTTCACTTAGGTCATGATCTCGCGGTTCGTGGGTTCGAGTCCCGCGTCAGGCTCTGTGCTGGCTGCCAGCTCAGAGCCTGGAGCCTGTTTCAGTCTGTGACTCCCTCTCTCTCTGACCCTCCCCTGCTCACGCTCGCTCTCTCTCTCTCTCTCTCTCTCTTAGAAATAAATAAAACATAAAAAAATAAAAAATAAAAAATAAAATCCAATTTAATGAGTCTGTATTCCATATATACAGTTACTGTTTGAATCACCTGTGCAAGGTTATATATTCTGAATAAATTTTGACATTTAAAAATGGATTTCTTGATTATTTAAAGACATTTCAAAATAAAATAAATGCCTTGTAGCTTGCTTCCTTTTCATATCACTGAAACAAATGTGAATTACATTATAAGGAGAGAAAAAAGTGGGTCAAGTAGCAATAGGCATCACTAGTACTTAGATAAGGATTCCAGATGCCCTGGTTTTTGACAAACTGTAGCTGTTGTCTAGGATTTTGCTATTCTTGACCTCAAGTATTTTCCCTACAGACACTCAGAGACCATAGATTTGAAAGGGCATTGTCCCAAGTAGAGATTCTCTTCCAAGAGCAATATTTTAAAGATGCATGGATAGTTTTGTAAATGGCCATATTAAGAGTTTAGCTTATAGGAAATACAGTAATTCACAAGCCATTGATATTATCTCACTATTTTTCTAAAATTATATACGATCCAATCCCTGATAGAAACCAATAATAATTTGTTGCTTCACCATAAAAAATTTTTTTAATATAGTCATCTGCTGGAATCAATATATTTTGATACATTATGACTAATTTTATTAAGGATCTGAAAACATTTTAATCCTATACAAATATAAATACTAAATATACTTTGACATTTATGATCTAAACTACAATTTCACAACCCCTGCACCAGGCTACTATCATTTGTGAATGTAATGTATGCTCTAAAAATTTACTAAAAAACAAAAAGCCAATATAAATATAGGGTACTCCCTTTCACTTCACATTCAACAGTTCCTGTTTTTACAAAGACTTGAGTATTAATAGAATAGATTTCACTTTTTTCAAAAACAAGGGGGTTGTACTTTTCTGCCAGATAAATGGCTTCCTTGATTTTTGTGGTTTCACTGGAAACCTCCAAGAACTGCAGAAAACCAAGTTGCCAACACTTTCTGTTGATACAAGAGTTATTCCTCCTCAGCATTAAGTGAAGAAAGAGGGATATGAAAACCCTGGCAGAAACAGTCTCCATACAATTGAAACTTCATTTTTTCCCTTCTCTCCACAACTTTACAACACACAGACCCTTATTATTACCTCTCTTTCTACCATCTGTACGTGGTTATGTTATAGCAAGTCTATTCTTTGGTCCTTCTTGCCTATTGTTTCTAAGGGCTCTGTGGGCATTCTCAAAATAATCTTTAAGATGAAAGAGCTTACTGAACATGATCAGAAGTATCTTTGATGTTCATAAATGTTGAATACAAAGCAAGAGGACATTCAGCTTTGTTTTTGGCAATAATAATAACTAATATTCACTTTGAGTTTCTTCTGGTACTGTGTGCTAAAATTCTCTTTGAAACCTCACAAGGATTTAAGACGTAGAAACTACTGATGCATCCATTTATTCCTCCAAATGAATGAAATCAAGTATCCCTAACTCAGCAGTTTCATGCTAAGTGCATCTACGATAACCAAAGGGTATATGATCCCTCGCATTACCAGAGCTCATAGAGCACAAGAGTTTCACACAGAAAGCAACAAAGTTGTGACTTTAACCTTACATCCTCTCAACCACCAAGATGTATGGCCTTAACCATTTATTCCATTAGGGAACATACAAAGACTTTCACAGCCCTTTCTAGTTAAATAATTGATCAGATGTTGAGACTTCAAATCAAACATGCTCATTCAAAACCCTCCATTGGGTACATATGAATTTTGCTCTTCATGGTAACCTTGGGGAAAGCACTTATTCTTGCAGAGACCCAATTTCCCAATTCTAAAATGACCTAGTATGATTAGCTGATCTTCAAGTCCCTTCCAGCTGCAGAATTTTAGATTTCCTGATGGAAATTGGTTCTACATAACAGATGGGCCCAGCAAGATTTTTAGCTTAAGCAACATATGAAATATGACCTGTCCATTTACAGCTAAGAATATAGATAAAGCAGAGTAGTTTACCAGGGTAATGGGGTCAGTGAAAAAAGGAGCTCATTCTATGACATAATTTTCTTTTATAGCACAATTCTTCCCTTAATACTAGGCATGCACTTTTATGACCATGGCCCACTACCTTTTCAGGTGATCAGAATCCTCTGCTATTTAAATGTAGAGAAAGAGATGAAAAATTAGGAAAGTGATATAGGGTGTGAAGAAAACAGAAGTGGGCCAAGGGGCCCATTTATTGAACTATAAAATAAACAGAGAAATGTGGGAGTACAGAAAATGGATAAAGGGAGAAGTAGAAACTGAAGTGTCATTGACACAAAAAAAGTTCTTCAATTCTTCATAGGATTTATGGACTAAAGGGCAGGTGGAATATTCGTCAATGTAATGGAAAATGCATAGACTTTGAATTCAGATAAGACCTAGGTCTAGGACCAAGCTATTTAAACTTGAAGTTGTATTTTAATTTAACCAAGCTTCCATATTCTTATCTAGAAAATGGAAATAATAATATACATTTGAAGTTTAAATATACAACATACAAAAATATGATGACATTCAGAGGCATTCGCAAATTAGGTTCCTAGCTGCCTTTAACTTAGAAAATTGCAAAGTAGTGAGATTAAGTCATCTTCTCCAAATTGTACAGCTAGTTAGTAATAAAGTCAACCCACTGGAAGAAAAAGAGTGTCTTATCTCCCTTCACACTGTACCATTTCTTCATTTCTTTTTCTTCCCACGGAGAACACAGAATGTCAAAGGTAACTACCCTAAACCTTGTACAGATACATATTTTCTAAATAATGGGATTATTCAGAACTTTATGCACTATTATGGCTCTCTCACATACTTGTATTCTGTCCCTTACATCGGTTTTGTGTTCTTCATGGAAGCTGAGAAAAGACATGTAGGATCAAATAACATATAATCCTATTCACATTGTGTTAGCACTGCCATTTTTTGGAGATGCTTTATGACATTATTAGAGGTGTGCTTTAATATAACACCCTTATAAGTTTGTTTACAGCCATGAATATCAAGCCTCCTCTTATGCAATAAATCCGTTATGCAAAGAATATATTCCAGTGCTTAGAAACCTTACCCAAACACAACCTCACTATGGGATAGAGCAAATATGTTCATAAGACTAACCTTGACCAAAAGACACTGTATATCCTCTATACCCCAGCCCTACCCCCTCCAACAAATAAACATAGGGGCCACCAGAAATGAATACCATCAACTCCTAACTTCCAAACTGACGGAAGCTTATCTGTCCTTTCCTTTTTACCTTCTTACCATTAATGTTGTATCTTGACAAAATGTGCATCCTTCTACCCATGGCCTACATGTCATAACTCTTTGTTGCCTTATGCTCCCAGCTTGGCCATTTATAGCTTTCTTCTCCAATATGGTCGGCTTCCACTACCTTGAAACATTTTCCTTTCCATCACTTTCTACCAGGTCATCACAGTCTATAAACGCTATTGTTGTTGTTTATAATAATATTAGTAGTAATAGCAGTAGCATATGACCTCTCTTTCTAGCCCAAATCTTTCTCTTGAGCATAAGTTTGGAATTTGGTTTCCACATTTACCTTAAATTAATCTCATTCTTTCATGGGTTCGAGCCCCATGTTGGGGTCTGTGCTGACAGCTCAGAGACTGGAGCCTGCTTCTGATGCTGTCTCCCTCGCTCTCTGCCTCTCCCTGACTTGTGCTCTCTCTCTCTCTCTCAAAAATAAATAAACATTAAAAAAATTAATCCAGTTTAGAAATTTACTTGTTTCCTCCCCCTCAACACTTTCATGCTTTTCTTCTTATGCTCCTTAGCTCAGTCAGTATTATCCAGTCCATCCCTTTGTATAATATGTAAACTTTGAAATGTTCTTTACCGTTTTCTTTTATTTTCTATATCCAATTAATCAAATCCTGTTGATTGATCTATTTCCTACATCCACTTAGAATTTATTTCTATCACCTTTCTAGTTTACTGCATGACGATCTATTACCATGTTATCTTCAGCGGTCCTGAATTAGATTCTATGCCTTCAGTCTTATCCCTTCTAAAACACAAATCTGGCTATGTCACTCCCCTACTTAAAATTATCAGTGTTCATAGGTTCAAATCCAAACTACATAATATGTCCATCTCCCTGTAACTTCTTAGCTGGCCATTTCTTTCTCAGTCTTAAATCTTAGTTTAGAAGTCACACTTTCTGAAGTCTCGATCAAGTTGTCTCTTATAGATACCTAAAGCACCCCAGCCTCTACACCCCAGCCTCTACATGATGCCATGTTCTGCATCATGGCACATGACACTGAAACTGTTTACCTGTCTACAGTGCTTTTGAGAAAGCAAGATCCAGAAGGATGGAGCTACTTTATCTTATATCCTGCTATTTTTATCATTTATCTCTGAAACAAGCATAATAAGTTCCTACCACAAAAATTCCTGCTATATTGCCCCTTCTCCCAGGGAACCAATTTTGATTATACTGAAACTGCCTCACTATCACCCTACCCATACTCTCCCCTGACTCACTGCTTGCTTTGCCAACACTGCACTCCCTTTACCCATGTCTGGGGCCCCTTGCCATTCTGAGCTTAACTTTTTTAAACACAAATATTGGCACACAGTTATATGGCACTGAGATGTGAGAGAAACACACAAGCACTAATTCACTTCTAAGTTTCCTCTAACCCTTCCTCTAACTTTGCCATGTTTTCAGTCCTTAGGGAAGCTCTCCTATTTTATCTAGAAGTACTTTCTCTAGGATTCAATGACCTCTTCTTCATGAAGGATCCTATACTCAAATATTAAGCTTGAACTCTTTTCTGTGTTCTAGGTCTGCATCTCTATCTGCTCATTGAATATGTTCACTCAGATTTCACCACCATTTCAAACTCAGAATGTCCCAAATAAACTCACATTACTCTATCCAAACTAGTAATCTGTACTACGGTCTTCTGATTCCATGTTTTCTATATGTAAGAAGCCAAGATGTTCTTTCTCAGCTTTCTTTAATATTGACTTTTTGTTTCACCACCTGACAAATTCCCCTCTTTTATATAGTTTACAAAAATATGCCATTAGTTTTGGCTTTTCAGTACCTATGAATACTTACATTAGTTTGCTATGGATGCCATTACAAAGTTTTAGATAGTCGCTTAAACAACAGAAATTTATTTTCTCACCATTGTGGAGGCTAGGAATCCTATATTAAGGTGTCAGTGATATTGATTTCTTTTGAGGCTTCTCTCCCAGGCTTGTGGATGGCAATGTTTACCTTGTGTCTTCACATGATCTTCCCTCCCTGCATGTGTGTGTCCTGATCCCCTCTTTTTATAAGGACACCAGTCAAATTGGATTAGGCCCATTCCCAATGATGTCATCTAACCTTAACTGCCTCTTTAAAGTTTCTTTCTTCAAATATTGCCACATTCTGAGGTACTGGAGGTCAGAACTTCAAGATACAAATTTTGAGGGAACACAATTCAGTCCATAATGGCACTGTTTATGTATTTGGGGAATTTCCTACATAATGAATCTTTTCCCACTGCCACTGAAGTCAAATCCCCAGGTTCTCATATTTAATTCATTAATTTATATTTAAATTAAAGTTAGTTAACATACAGCTTTGTCATGGCTTCAGGGGTAGAACCCAGTGACCCATCTCCTACATAGGACACCCAGTGCTCATCCCAAAAACTGCCCTCCCCAATGGCCATCATCCATCCAACCCATCTGCCCCACCCACCGCCCCTCCATCAATCCCCCCAGTTTGTTCTCTGTATTTAAGAGTCTCTTATGGTTTGCCTACTTCTCTTTTTTATCTTACTTTTCCTTCTCTTCCCCTATGTTCATCTGTTTTGTTTCTTAAATTGAACACATGAAATCATATAGCATTTGTCTTTCTCTAAAAGTCTGTTTAGCATAATATATTCTAGCTCCATCCACGTCACTCCAAATGGTAAGATTTCATTCTTTTTTGATGGCTTAATAATATTCCCTTATATATTTGTGTATAAACACACATATATAATATCCCATTGTATATGTGTGTACATACACTTTTTTGGACTGTTTCCATAACTTGGCTATTGTTGATAATGCTTCTATAAACATCAGGGTGCATGTGTCCCTTCAAATCAATATTTTTGTATCCTTTGGGTAAATACCTAGTAGGGTAACTGCTGGATCATAGGGTAATTCTATTTTTAACTTTTTGAGGAATCTCCATACTGTTTTCCAGGTTAGCTGTACCAGTTTGCATTCCTACCAACAGTATAAGAGGGTTCCTCTTTCTCCATATCCTCATCAACATGTGTTGTTTCTTGTGTTGTTAATTTTAGCTGTTCTGACAGGTATCAGGTAGTATCTCATGGTGATTTTGATTTGCATTTCCCTGATGATGAGTGATGTTAAGCATCTTCTCATGTGCCTGTTAGCTATCTGGATGTATTCTTTGGAAAAATGTCTCTTTATGTCCTTCATATCCAATTAACAAATTAACTGGATTATTTATTGTTTGGGTATTGAGTTGGTAAGATCTTTAGAGATTTTTAATACTAACCCTTTATCTGGCATGTCATTTGCAAATATCTTCTTCCATTCTATCAGCTGCCTTTTAGGTTTTTTTGATCATTTCCTTTGCTGTGCAGAAGATTTTTATCTCGGTGAGGAACCAATAGTTCATTTCTGCTTTTATTTCCTTTGCCTCTGGAGACATGTCAAGAAAGAAGTTGCTGTGGCCAAGGATAAAGAGGTCGATGTCTGTTTTCTCCTGTAGGATGTTGATGGTTTCCTGTCTCATATTCAGGTCTTTCATACATTTTGAATTTATTTTTGTGTATGATGTAAGAAAGTGGTCCAGCTTCATTTTTCTGCATGTCACTGCCCAGTTTTCCCAGCACTATTTGTTGAAGAGATTCTTTTTTCCACTGGATACCCAGACTCTCTTGCATGTGACCTGAGCTCATGGATAACTTGTGTCATGGTGACACAAAGAATGAGGGACTCTGAGCAATCCTGTCTGAGAAGAACGAGCCAAGTACATCTTGTTTCCAAAAACAGCAGTATCAAGATGCTAGCATTATGTCTTGTGTCCAGTCATGGTATTACTTGTGTCTCTGCTAGAAAGGCTCCAGGGTATAACTGGAGGCATAAAGTCTGCAGAAAATGCCTCTATAGCTAAGGTTTCTGAACCCCTCGGACAATCTGTGAATTACCTTATATCCTCCCTACATTTTCTTCATCTAAATTGAGGCTGTCTTTAGTGTTCATTTGCAGTTAAGGACTTTAGTCAATATCCTGAATCATAGAATGACTCATATGAAACTTTATCCTGATTGAGGGATCATTACAAAAGACATTGATCAGATCTATAAATTACTAATATTCACTTTACAAAACTATCTTCCTTTTTCCTGCTTTCATCAGTTTATCAAAAAGGCAACTATAAGCACCCTAATTTGTGCTTTATCAAATGAACCTTTCATCAAATCTTTCTGACTCAACCTCACACATTACTAGTAAATCCTGCATATAATCACCAGGTACATTTGTTTCAAAATCTATCCAAAACTTTCCAAATCTATGTATTGCCTATAGGATAAAGTTTCAATGCCTCTTGTGTGCCATTTAAGTCTTCTAAATCTAACTTAAATGTACTCCATCTTACATTATAAATCTTCTCTTTCTTCCAAATAAATAAAATGGAACAATCAAAATTTATTCGGTACCACATCATTTTGAAAAACCTGTTAATAAACATTGCTTCTGACTACACATATAATTATGGGTTTATAATCCCAAGTTGCGTGTGAGGAATCTGAGACTTAAAAAATTAAATAAATTGCCCAAGCTTACACAAATAATAAATGATAGGACTGGATTCTGAAATCAAGTATTCCTAGAGTCTTCTTTCACTGTGTGATTCTACTGTTTCCCATACATTTTCTAGCCATTATGCTTTTTTGCTTATGCTGGGCTATGGCCTGGGGTATTCAACCAATCACTCTTTTGTCTACCCAAATCTTATTCATTTGTAAGAGCCCAGCCCAAGATGTTCAATCTCAATGAAGTTTCTTTGAAGTCTCCATCTGATTTATTTTTCTCTGTGCAACTA
The DNA here is from genome assembly GCA_017311185.1 of Proteles cristata cristata. Taxonomy (NCBI): domain Eukaryota; kingdom Metazoa; phylum Chordata; class Mammalia; order Carnivora; family Hyaenidae; genus Proteles; species Proteles cristata. The sequence goes on from JAESUZ010000553.1 coordinate 1,047,192, forward strand.
TTATGGTATTCACTATCTGTACCCTCTTTTTGATGTTTTAACATATATCATCTTATATTAATCATTTTATATGTATTGCTTTTCTTTCTGTTTGTGAAAGTCAAATTGTATAGGTATAAGATGGCCATCTTTTTCATGTCTCTAAGTACTCTGCATACTTTTATGCACAGAAGGAGTATCACTGCACAAATTGAGTAGTCCACATTCTTAGGCCATTGAAAAAGAGTATTAAAATCATGTTTTACATTAATTTTGATCTTCAGATGAAAGTATTTCAAATGCTTTGAGTGACTATGTATCTCCTTGATAGTAATTTCTTTAAAAAAGGGAGGAAATTCTCATACATTTTTATCATTTACTTTTAATTTGTAGAGGCAGTATGTTCTCAAAAGCACCTTTGGTAATCCTAATAGAGTGGGTAACAAACCCTAACTCCATTGATAAGCTAGATACTTTTGGTTTAACTTAAAAAAAAAAATAGTGTGTGATCAAGCAGAGAAAGCAAATATACCACAATTTACAGCAGATCATTTTTAAACTTTTTGGAAAGCAAATGGGATCATCATATTGCCTCTCCATCATAAGCCACTGAAAGCAATGAATTTATACAGGAATTTGAGGTGGGGTCTTTCAATGGCATTTAAGGTCAAACAAATATTTTCTGTTTCATGCTAATCTGCAGCACACAAGCATATAGAATAAGTCACTCTACTTCTGTAATTAGACAACATACATCAGAAATAAGATGTACAGAGATGCATTTGCAAATGACTGGATCAAATTTGCTTTTTTAAATTTAAATGACCATATTAAGTGGTCCAACTACTATTTTAATTTGTGTAGCATTCCAAGCTCTATTTTATCCTTTGTGTGGGCATAAACTATGAAAGAATGACTATGGTGACTATAATTGTGTGTTTTTATCCTCAGTAATCTGAGCATCCTCTCCATCCTTGAGATAAAATTCTAAATTTTAGTTTTGTAACTATCAGCAAAATTAAAAATTATTTTAAATTTCTACATAAAGCTGATGAAACTAAGTATCTTAATTGCATTGAATCTTACTTTCTATTTTAACTGTACATCACATTACCCTTTAAAAAGAGAGTCAACAAATTCATTCTAGCTGCCGCTGTGATTGCAGGATTGTTGCCTAGAAATGGAGGCTGGGAAATTTCAACAGATTTTCTCCTTTAATTATAATGTAGTCCATGTTCACTTAAATATTTGTCTGATGTCTTTCGAAGTCTAATTGATATGAGTAGATTGTGAGAGAATCAAGTCACACATTCTAGAGTCTTTGGCCTACAACCAATCATAGTACAACAGGAGGAGGACGGAAAAGCCAAAATGGCTAAATTAATTATACCCTAATTAGATTATTTTACTATACAGATCTAGTTCAGAAGCAACCATTTAGTGATCTAAATAAATACCCTTAAGAGTACTGATCACTCAAGTTATATTTTTCCTGCTTATGTTCTGTCACAAGACTGAACTAATATAAGTTGAAAAAGCTGCAAACATGTGCAGACAACCAGATTAGGTCATTAGGAACTGCCCCTCACAGTTTGTGTTGGAGAAAAGTTGAGTCAGAATTCTGGCACATTCCCCATCATTCTTTTTTTCTCCCACATTCTTATTTTTATTTCTTATATCTTATTTTTCATATTTTATCCACCATTCTTTTTCTTCAAACTTGACATACAAAACCCAGGATCCAAACAGAAGCAAAAGAAGACAAAAAATGAGAGAGATAAGATTTGAAGATATGTATAGAATGTCTAAGTATTCTGTCTACCAGGCGCACCTTAAAGGTCCAGAGTTACATGTAGTAATTTCACATGTTAGAAAGACTGGGCCCTGGATCTATTCCCCTATACAGCAAAAATCAATTGAGGGCTACTATGTGCCAGGCACTGTTCTAGGCACTGAGATTTCAGTGCTGTGGCCATAAACAGCTGATGAGATGGTATAGCCAGGAGAAGCAGTATTCAGCAAGCAAATTATTTCACAAATTGCCAATCAACACTATTTATGCTAAGTGCTTCAACGGATAAAGAAAAAGTTTTACATAGCTACAGACTGATTACATTTAGGCAGTAAAAACCTATTTTACAGGCAGGTAATGTTTAAGATGATGTCTGACAAATAATTACAATTTACCTAGCAAGAGGTTTGTATTTGTATTTAAGTCAGTTTGTTTTATTTTAAACATGAGAAGACCTTGAATACATCTAAAAGAAGACCTAGTAAACACAAGAGATTCAAGATAAGAGAACGAGAAGAACGTGGTGGGTAGTTTAAGTTTTCTGTGGTAAATGGAGGGACTAACCTTTAGGTCGAAGAGACCTCTGCTAGCTTATTCCAAATAGTTTCAGAATTTGACTTCACTGTAGTATTTTGCTTTACATGTTAACTACTTGATAGGATTTTAAATTATTTTAAACATCATGTTTCATGCTTTATATACAAGAATCATACATATGTGAATCCATCTACCCATATCTATGGATATCGACCCTGATGCAAATTTTAAATATATTCTTCTTCAGATTATTCTTTTATATTTTTATAGTTTATTCAAACTATTTTAAGTTTATTTACCTTTGAGAGAAAAAGCACAAGCAAAGGAGGGGCAGAGAGAGAGGGGAGAGAGAGAATCCCAGGCAGGTTCCTCATTGTCAGCATGGAGCCCCATGCAGGACTGGAGCCCTAGAACTATGAGATCATGACCTGAGCCAAAGTTGGAAGCTTGGCCAACTGAGTCACCCACGTACCCCTAAAGGTACCATTTTTTTTTTAATGTATAATAAGTATCCCACTCAGTTGTTTCTACTAATGTTACAAGCCTTAACCTTGGCTGTGGGTGGCCTTCCATCATCTATATGAGCTGCAACTACTCTAATTTCCACGTCAAGATTATTTCCCCTTTTTTTAGCTTTGAGGTATAACTGATACATTTTTAAAATGCACATATTCAATGCATACATCTTGATGAGTTTGGACATATGCATACACCCCACCAAGGCTCTAAACATACACATCACCTCCAAAAATTCCCTTCTGTTCTTTTGTAGGTTTTGTTTTGTTGTTTTCTTTTGCTTTTAAGAACACTTAACATGTGTTCTCGTGAGATCTACCCTCTTAACAGATTTTAAAGTGCCATACCATTTCTACTTTTTTTAGGAGTGTTTTTGCAGCATTTTTTTGTTCCCTTTGTTGATGTTTATACAGCCATGTTTCATTCATATTTGCACATATAGCTAATCCAGCCAAGACAAATCAAACTTCTCTCCTTAATACCATTCCAAGAAACACCTTTTTGATGCATAGCCGAAGACTCATTTTATTCATAAAGAATGGGTACGGCAGCTCATGCTGGAGTTCCTTCTTGTGAGTTTATTTAACACTTCATATTCTGTTCAGAAAACTAAATTTGACTGTGAACCGTCTTATGTGGCTCACTATTTCTGTCGTGCAAGCAAATGTCATCTCTAAAATAATTTAATTTGTTCTTCCTTTTTTTATAGCTTTGATTTTTTTCCCCAAATGCCTAACACAATCTGGGGCACAAAATATATGCAAAACAGATACATTTTGTTTCAACTTTGTGATATCCTACCATTGCTGATGGGCTAGTCAAAATCCTGGATGTCATTGCTGCTGCCTAGATATTCAAAGAGATTTATGAGTGAAGTTAATAAAACCTCTCAAGGAAATGAGGGCAAATTTTGTTGTGGGGACAAGTTTCTAAGTTACACAATCATACTGAGGTTGACCCTCACTGGAAAGGTCTTTAGGTTGTCTGCATGTGATTTGAAGTCACATTTAATGCCACTGTGGTTGCATCCTCCTCAAGCATAGACTGGATTTATAGATTTGTTTTCATCTTTTATCAGAGCATTGTTTTATATCACACTGCTGAAATGGCAGAATGGTAATGGTTTTCTCTTCTGTATAGTTAATGGAAAATTTTTACTGCTTTTAGATTCCTTATATAACTACATTTTATTCAGGCCTAAGTCCATTTGACTGTCCCTAGTCTGAAAAATGATCTGTAATCTCTTGTGAGTCTTTGTGTGGGAGCATTTCTAGATGACTGACTCAGGATCTTTACAATGATTCCCAGACCATATTAAGTCACAAGAGGTTTGCCAAGAGTTTGAAGTATAGCAGAACAAGAGTTGCTATTGTTCTTTGTTGCATCCTTATCTAAGGTAAGGAATATGTATATAACCAATCTGAACTTACTGTGCAATGCATTTAACTTAATTTTATTTTTTTTTAAATGGATCCATAGACTATAATCATGTCTAATGCAGCCTGCCACAAATTCAGGAATTCCCCTTAGAAAGTCAGTGATTTCCTATGACAACCGAAGCTACTCCTCAATAATACTTTCAAGTGAAGTGTTTTTGTGAAATGGATTAATATCACATCATCATCACTGGCAAACCTATATTCTGAACCCATAACATTAGCTTGAACTAAGAATTTTGAAATAGCCCTGTTCTCAGTAATTACAGTCTGCTCATGGAATAAAGTCCTTGAAGCCGTTTTTCTATTAGTCCTTCTGCTAAAGAAAACGTTATCCAAATGAGAAAAAGGCTTAATGTGGATACAGATCAGCAGGTAGCATCATCTACTAGGATCTTTGAATAACAGGGTAAGAGGTATCCACAGAAAGCCCCACGATTTGAGTCTCTGTCTTCCTTTTCAAAAATGATGGTGAGTGTTCCTTGGTATTTACCCAAAGGAGTTGAAAACCCATGTCCACACAAAGACCTGCACACAGATGTTTACAACAGTTTTACTGATAAATTCCAAAACTTGAAAGCAATCAAGACGTCTTTCAGAAAATGAATAGGTAAATAAAGTGTGGCACATCCAGACAACAGAATAGTATTCAACACTAAAAGGAAGTGAGGATATGACAACTCCTGAAAATACACGGAGGCAACTTAAAAAGTATGTCACTAAGTGAAAAAGCAAATCTGCAAAGACTATATATATACTGTAGGATTCCAACTACACGACATTTTGGAAAAGGCAAAATTATGAAGACAGTAAAAAATCAGTGATTGCCAGGGGTTAGTGGGGAGAGGTTTGAATAGGTGGAACACAGAGGGTTTTTAGGGCAATGGAAACATTCTGTATGATACTCTAATGGTAGATATATGTCATTATACATTTGTCCAAATCCATAAAATGTACAACACCAGGAATGAACCCTGAAGTAAACTATGGACCTTGGGTGATAATGATGTGTCAATGTAGGTTCATCAGTTGTAACAAATGTACCACTCCAATGGGATGTTAATAATGGGAGAAGCTATGCATATGTGAGCATAGGTAATATTTGAGAAATCTAAGTGCCTTCCTCTAAATTTTGATAAGAACTGAAAATTCCTCTAAAAAAATAAAATAAAAATTTTTAAAAAGTGATTCTGAAAGCCTAAGCTTCTTCTCTCTCTATTGTATTGTTAATAAGCCCTGACAAACATGACTCATTGTACCTAGCCTTATTAAACATCTAAGCCAGAAAGACTTGTGTGATTTCTTCCATAAGCCCTCAAAAAGGAGCTTAATAAAAAAGAAATAAAAGTTGTAATTTTCAGAAGGATAAATTTACATAATTTTCAAGGAGATTTTGTTGGAGCTCATGAGCATCAATAACAAAAAAGATGCTTTTTCTGGAGTCTTTAAAATTTAAATTCACTTTTGCTTTTTCTTATAAAGTATGAAGACAGAGTCAACCTCTAAACCAATTATAAGAAATAAAAATAATTGTCAGGATCAACAACAGAAATAACATGTATAATCTTTGATGTTCCTTAAGCTCAACTGGAGAAAATTCAGTGAAGAAAAAGAGTACTCATCCTCAGCCAACAAAAAGAAATATTCTAGGAAATATAACTAGAACAAATGTCCCATCCTGATCAGTAACAAAAATGTGTTTACTAAGAACTATTATGCTTTTGTTATTTGCAAGTAACTATTCTATGATAATGTTAGTACTTCAAAGAAAAATTTAACAAAGATTTGATAGATGAAAACCACAGAATTACAAAATATTTTTTCAAACAACTTCCTGAATCAGTTCTTCTTAAGGAAAATATAAAAAGAATACCCTATATGGCATTTTGGTTTCGTCCCTTAGTAATGACCAGTATCATCTCCAAAATCATTTTGGAGTCAGTGTTTTAATAGTGGTAGGTCTATACTTAGTATGTGTGTGTTCCTGTTGATGTTTAGTCTTTGGTGTGAATGAGCATAGTGAAATGGCAGTCCTTGACACTCCGTTTCATTAACCTTGTAGAATGCCATGCCATGCCATGCTCAGATGGACTGTTTAAAAACTGCTGTCTGATGATGTTGATGATGATGATAATGATGATGATGATGACAATGACCACTGGTAGGTTAGTTAGGGACCTTCTGCTGTCCGCTAAATATGTTTCCTCCAGTTGGTCAATAATTTGCCTTGCTCTGCTAATGGTAAAGGGCAATTAAAGTGCATACTAAAGATTTTAATACCTTTTAAAAATATTAGTAATTACAAACCTGGTAAGTTACATCGTAAGTAAGGTTAGAGAAGCTCACCTAGGCTGATATTTACTAAAAATAAAAGAGGGGACTTGTATTTAGGAAAATACTTTTCTAGAAACCAGAGTTAGCATATTTAACAGAACGTTTTTAAAAATATATAATACATAAAGTAAAAAATGCATCTTTACTCCTCCTCAAGACCTCTCCTCAATTCTTTCCCCCTCTCCAGATGCTTTTGCCATAAACAGAGTAATTAATAATATAAGAATTCTTGCAAACATTTTTCTGTATACTTCAATTGTGTGGTTGCTTGTGTAAACTCTAGTTTGCCGTCACATGTTTTATTCCATTAGGAGGGGGTGTGGATATTCTTGAGCTATTAGGTTTTTGTTTTTAAATGTTTTTTGAGTTATCTCTAGGCATAAAATGTCATCTATCCGTCATCCTACCAAAGACCCTACCAACCCACAGCACCAGTCTTGCTGCTTATACCTGAAATTAGGGAACGAGCCCTCCTGGTTATCAAATACCCACTCTTGTCAGTTTGCAATGTTTCTATCAATAAAAGTCTTGCTGCTGGAGCATTCAGTCAAGGTAGTTTGACTCTCAGCACGAAGGAATGGCAATTTATGGGGAGCAATGGAATCATTCATAAAATGCCCAGGCCTCAGCTGAAGAGCCACCTGCTGTTTCACAGCCCTAGGGAGGCTCAATCCACTGCTAGTTCTGAAATAATATAAAAGCCAGACTGGAGCAAGGGCACATTAGCACCTGGCTCAACAGCCAATAGAAATAATTAAAATGGAACTATTAAAGTACTGGAAAAGGCTTTTTTCTTCCTCTCAAGATTGTGTCTTATTAGTGTAGGCTGGTTCTGAAACATATGTATGCAAAACTATCCTTTTTTTTCTATCTTTATTAGAGATTCCATTTGTTTTACAAGTACAAACCTGTGAGATGGGATTTTTGTTCTTTGTACCATGTATTGAGGTCTCTGATATTTCATCATCCTTACTTAAAAGGAAATATTGGTTGAATTTTTTCAGTCCCCCATCATCAAAGTGTCAGGTGTTTAACACTAAATAAATAGCAGTAAGAGGTGACATAAGCCCAAATCTGAGCACCTATACCTGAAATGGACTGATTTGAGTTCCATGACTCACTGGAGGGTCAGGAGATCTCAGAGGAGTGATGTTTGACTTAGGGGTTAGCCATGGATCAGACAGAGAAGAGGAAACATACTAATGAATACCACATCATGACATGATGCAGACTTTTTTCATTATAATCAGAGGCAAAAATGTCTGATTTTATTTGACATTTTGGAAAACAGGAACAGAATTTATTATTACTCCAAAAAATAAAATGAATATTCCACTGAAAGGAGCTGAGGACAGATCATGCATTTTTATCATAGGGGGAGAAAAATCAGTAATGAATTTGTAACTTCAATAAATAAAGAAGACCAGCTAATAAACATAGAAAATAAAGATTTAAAGCAATAATGAATACAAGATTGAATAAAGGGTTAAAAGTAATCCTCAGATTTTAAAACCTTACAAGAAGCTGAGATATTTAGAATTAAGACCACCAAAACCTAGGGAACACTATTTCTACATAGATAATTCCGTCCAGTTTAGGGAACTAATTTTAGGAAAATTACAAAAAATAAAAATGTAAATGCTGACAGAAAAACAGTAAAATAATTTATCAATAAAATTATCCAAAAATCTTAATTTGAGCTACTAACGTTATAAAGACAAGTCCATAAATTGATTCATTATTAATAAACCTTAGAATATTAGAACAAAACTGGGAGGTTAGAGACCAATTTCTCTCACTAGAAAACATGGGCTAAGCCTTCAAAATAGTAATTTGGGTCTCAACTTCATTCATTCATTTATTCCACCTTCACAAATTGCCTAACATGTGCTCGGTACTGTGATGGAAACCAAGAAGATACATGATAAAAATGCAACCCCTATTCTTCAGGACTGACAAAGTTAAGGGGAAATGGTCCTGTAGGTTAATGATTACAGAAATCTGTTAAGTCCTACAATAGAGGTAAGAATGTAATAAAGTTTTTTGGTCTTTCTGAAAAGATTAAATAATGATTAAGTATTCAAAATCTTGAAGGTTGAGTTGGAATTTGCCTAATGAACAAAAGCTGAAAAGGGGAAAGGACAGAGAAGCTTTCTAAAAACTGGACACAGAAGGTACAAAGAGATGACGCCAAGTGAAAAAAAATTAAAAGTACCATGAATTTCAGAAACTGTACATGAATCTTAAACGTCAAATGCAGGATGTTTGTATTAGCTACAATCTGAAGGAATAAGCAAATCTGGAGGGATTTACATATAATTCCAAGGTGTTTAGATTTCATGTTATATACAATGAAGAGCCAGGTCAGGGTGTCAGTAAGAAAGTGTGGGATTAGATTTATGTTTTAGAGATTAACCCTTTGGTATGAATGGCTAAATGAAAGTCCAATACTCAGAGTTTGCTTTAAGAGATTCTCTTGCAATTACTGACTGTGTGCACAAAGCATGGTTTATGATAAAATTTCCTTCAAGATTGGCTTCAGGTAGAAATGAAACAATGAATTTACCCAAAGTAGTATAGACTGCTCGAGATGGATGAGATCTTATAGATCATTTATCCGACCCCAATTCTTTTATTACTAATTTATTCTTCTATTAGTTCTCACATATTTACTGAGCATCTACAATGTACTACACAAACTTTCTGTTTTAATGAAACATACAACCTACACTCTCCAGACAATAACAAAACAGTCATGAAAATGAATTTAACATTTATAAACAGTGATACTTGCTGGTAGTAACATGATTCCATGAACAAGTTATTTAGGAGCCCCACATCGATGGTGGAGTTGGAAAAGTCTATTTGAGAAAGTGATTATGAATTAAGACCTGAAGAATGATCAGGATATGGTTAGATAAAATATAAAGAAGAGAAATAATTTGCAGAGTGATTGAGGCAGAAGAGATCTTGATATATTTCAGGAAAGAAAGAAGCTGGCATGTCTGGAGATGGGTAAATAAGCAAGATGGTGGCAATAAAGGCACTGGAGAGTTTGGTGACAGTGATCAAGGGAACTGTAACTGGGTAAAGAAATACAGTCAAGGAAAATCTGTTGGTATAAATTCAAAGCTAAACCTGGGTCTCCTCATGATTCCTTGTCAAATTTCTTTCTTTAGAGCCTAGAAACAAGAAGATGTGAAATATATACATATAATTTTCCTATAATTCAGTATCTTTTCATGTCATTTACTTCGGAAAAAGTCTTGCTTCTAGTATCCTGCATTACATTTTTTTGGAACTTTTTTTTTCTTTTTTTTTCTTTTTAAATGTTTTATTTATTTCTAGGAGAGAGAGAGAGAGACAGCGTGAGCAGGGGAGGGTCAGAGAGAGAGGGAGTCACAGACTCTGAAACAGGCTCCAGACTCCGAGCCAGCAGTCAGCACAGAGCCCGACGCGGGCCCGAACCCACGAACCACGAGATCATGACCTAAGCGAAAGTCAGACGCTCAACCGACTAAGCCACCCAGGCGCCCCACATTTTTTTTTTTTTCTTAAGAAGTGGATTACACAATCTGATGGTGAGCTGTAACAACTCCATTTACTCTGGCTGGCTATATCATTTCCCAGAACCTTCTAATGAGAATTCAAATAAAGAAGCACTGAAGACTGTGATCTAACTATCAGAGGCTCATCAGAATTATGAATGGGGAAAAAAACAGAATATGAGTGACTAATAAATTATTCATGAATTCAAACTACCTAGAATAATTAAAATATCCACTTTCAGCTAATAAGCCATTAACTGCAATTTTACTATTTTTTAATGATCTGATTCATAATGTTGCAGGAAGTTTCACTTAATATCTGTATACGATTATGTAGATGTTTACATTTCTGCATTCCTATAGACATGAAATGAAAATAAAGTGAATAAACAAATTGCTCCCTGGTTACCAGAAAATGTTTATATGTATGAACGATATACGGCTTGTAATAACATAGATAAAGGTTTGGGGGGATGAATAGGCCAAATGACCCTTATTCCCAATGTTCTTCTTGATTATTTGTTGGGTGTGATAGAATTAATACCCCAAATATCCTTCTCTTTATGATAAATTTCCAAAGCTTCTTCTCAAATAAGTACAGTATGGTAAAAAGTGGTAAGTTTCTATTATGTGGAGACAAATGTGTGATTTTTGTTCAGACAGCCTTTTATTCAAGTAACTCGGAGAAGGAATTTATTTTTCACCACTTCAAGCTTGTCATTTATTTAGTCCTCAGTGGGGAATAGTGTCTTTGCTTTGGTGGAACTGAGCAATTTGTAGAGGAAAGGATAAAGTCCCTATAGTAAGTTCTGAGGCCAATCTCTTATAGATCTGCGGCACATGCAATGATGGATTACTTTGAAAGATAAATACAGTCAGTTTGTAATCTTTATGTCTAGGTTAACTTAATTTTTATATCTGTCATTACTCTTTTATTCTGAAATAATGTTAATTCTATTACTGAAGAATATAAATTCTGATGGCAAGCACTGTACATTTTCCACTATTGATAATATATACAAATTTCTTCATGTTTTTGGACTTTGGATTTGAGGCATTTAATAAACCTAATTAAATTTAGGTGCTTTGATTGTATCTTATATCTGTGGTCATAAATACTGCATACTTTATATACCTAAGAATAAAATAGAAATGTTCTAATATTGAGCTTTTCAAAATTTTTAAATGTTTATTCATTTTTTTGAGAGACAGAAAGAGATAGAGTGTGAGTGGGGAAGGGGCAAAGAGAAAGGAAGACACAGTATCCCAAGCAAGTTCTAGGCTCGGAATTGACAGCACAGAGCCTGATGTGGGGCTCAGACTCACTGACTGTGAGATCATGATCTGAGCTGAAGTCAGACACTCAACCAACTGAGCCACCTAGGCCCAGTTGAGTTTTTGAGACATGCTTTCTATTCAACAAATATTTGGAGCCCAAATATTATAAAAGAATATTAAATCAATATTCTTTTCTTTGGATACGGGATAGGGTGGAAGGAAGGAAGGAAGGAAGGAAGGAAGGAAGGAAGGAAGGAAGGAAGGAAGGGGAAGAAAGAAGAAAGAAGGAAGAAAGAAAGGAAGGAAGGAAGGAAGGAAGGAAGGAAGGAAGGAAGGAAGAGGGAGGGAGGGAGGGAGGGAGGGAGGGAGGGAGGGAGGAAGGAAGGAAGGAAGGAAAAGAAAAAAGAAAGAGAGAGAGAAGGAAGAAAACATATATCTTTAGCACCATCACTAACATATATAGATAAGACAGATAGTTGACATGTATATTACACAAGATATTATATACTTTTTTCTGTTATGTATAGAAAAATAATATTCTAAGTATGAGATACTTCTGTCTAACACATGAATTCAAAAGTGGCTCTATCATTTATCAGTTGTCCTAAGGCTGTTATTTACACACTCAGCCTCAGTTTACCTATTTTGTAGGGTATGTGGATTAATGAACTACTATACCTACATAAATGCCAGCATCAACTAAAATCCATTCTCCTCTCTCCTTACTTTACCAGCAAATGAAGAAAAAAGGAGAATGTGATAAAAAGTAAGAAAAAGATAAGGTTTTAGAATCAGAAAGATGGAAAAGAAAGCCAAAGAAATAGGAACTTAAAAGGAAGGCGGAGTAAAAGAGTTGCACTGTGTGGTAGGTAGTGGAATAGTACCACAATTTTCTTAGGAAAAATTTCTCCAAAATGTTTGGATTTCTCCAAATGCATGTATTGACTTTCTCAGACACATCGAGGGTAGTTGGACATTCTTGTACCCACAGTACAAGAACAACTCAGAATTTTGGATCCATTCACATGGATGCTTCATCAAAGAAACTGCTGTTTCTTGTTTCTAGTAACAGATTTATTATATTAACTAATGAGTCTTATTGAACATGACAACCATAGAATCCTCAGAACTTTTAGCCATTTGTTTTCTCAGAAATTCAAACGAGATCCTAAACTCAGGAGAATAGATTAAACTCAATGGTATAAGGAGAAAGGAAAACATATTTCTTGGATCTATATAGTTTGAGACTCTTAAATCAATATCTAAGAAACTTCTAAACCTAGTCTGTATGTAAGCAATCAATCCACAAACTCTTAAAAATAAAAAGTAAGCCACTAGGCGATCCTGTGATGAAAAATAACTTTAAACAATTTTAATCTCTCACAATAGGGGAAAACAACCCATTTTTCACTACTGGGAATCAGACCATCAATATTTTTCTCTAAGGGACAAGTTAATGGACAAAAAACGACCTTTAATTCAAATCAGGAAATAATTGATGTAAGGAAGCTTGATTTCAATCTGACCACCCCATGGGGAGGATTTAAATATCCATTTGCCTCAAATCAGTAGTCATCCAGGTAGTAATTATCCAGGTACAATCTGTTTCCATTATCCTTTGCCAGAACTCAATTCTCCCATCTCTCTTTGTATTTTTAATTTTTAAGAAATTTGGTTTATAAAGTAAGGTAATAATATTTGGCTTTTTTTTTTTAAAGGATCCCATCATTAATGATCCAGGGACAATTAAAGTAATAATAGCTGATACCAAAAACATGAATTCAGGCCTTAAAGTAGAAGAAAGCATTCATTGGTAAAACAGTCATTCAGATGATCTAGAATATGTATATATTTCATTACATTATTAAAATTAAATTCTTCTAGAGAATTTCCAGATTGAAATTATACCTACATCTTGTTTAATGATTTCCATTTGATAAACACTGGCCCAGTGTATTAAATATCCCAGGTATATGTACTATATTCTAAGAAGAATTCTTTTTTTTTATTTTTTAATGTTCATTTGTGTTTTTGAGAGAGAGAGAGAGAGAGAGTGAGTTCAGGAGGGACAGAGAGAGAGGGAGACACAGAACCTGAAGCAGGCTCCAGGCTCTGAGCTGTCAACACAGAGACCGACGTGGGCCTTGAACTCACAAACTGGGAGATCATGACCTGAGCTGAAGTTGGCTGCTTAACCAACTGAGCCACCTCAGTGCCTCAGAAGAAAATTTTTAAATGGCAAAGATTTTAAATGGCACCTGGGTAGCTCAGTCAGCTAAGCTCCAACTCTTGATTTTGACTCAGGTCACTGTTCATAGGTTTATGTGTTTGAGCCCTATGTTAGGTCCACGCTGACAGCATGGAATCTGTTTGGGATTCTCTCTCTCCCTCTCTCTCTCTGCCCCTCCCCAGCTTGTGCGAGCTTGTGCACACTCAGTTGCTCATGAATACTCTCTCAAAATAAGTAAATAAACCTAAAAAAAAGATATACATTAAAGAAGAGATTTTAAAACTCAAAAAAAGTTTGTCTCAAAAGCTGAATTACAAACAGATGGTGAGAAAAATATTTGAGGCCTATAAGGCTTTCTCAAAACTGTCTAAATCTCATCCTAGAGGCAGCCATTGACTTATTTTCTTCCCATGAGAAACGGTCTGAGAATAGGTGTCTTTATATGTAAGAGTTTTTAGACAAAATTCTTGAAACAAATATAGTGCCCCATTTTTAATACCTCACTTAATCTTAATTATCATTTCCAAAAATGTAATCTGTCATATATCTCTGTTCAAAGGCATTCCGTTCTCTATTGAAAAGAAATCTGGGATCTATGGCTTTGTGAAGTACTGAGGGATTTTCTCCATCCAATTCAAAATTCATTTCCAAATAAGAGAAATAAGACTACTACCTGAAACTTAAAAAAAATCAACACCAAATGGATTAAAACACCTATGTGTAAAGCCACACTAAGTTTCAGAAGTTCTCCCTGGAATTAACAAAATTTGAGTTATGAGTCAATGAGAAGGTAAGTTATCAGAAACCCAAGTCATGCATGAGATAAGGATGGATGGATAAATTAGACAGATAGACAGACATAGAGAGACAGAGACAGAGAGAGAAAAAATAGATAGTTCAAAACAGCATTGACAGTGTACACCCAAATTCTTCACTGCCCAAGGACTTGAATCAATTCATCAGTTTATCATGTATGTATTTCAGATATGAACACTCTATCCTAATTTACCAAATGCCATCAACACTCACTGAATTACTAATTCTTTCTGTTCTCATGACTCAGTAATTACCAGCAATTTTGTGATTACAGCGTAGCTTCTTAAGATACATATCTGCAAAGAATGAAAGTATTAGCCACAGAATGTAATGGTATAGGATCTTGGCCAGGCTACATATTGTAAATGAAATCAATTGATATTCTGTTTTTTCACATCAACATGTATGGATTCAGTTAACATAGTCACTTTCATTTCCCCATAAAAATAGGTTTCTGACCTACAAAACTGAAAATTAGATTGGGGGTAAGAAAACTCATCAGGGGAGAAGCACCCTGAGGTATCCTCTAGATAGCCTGCTGACATTCTGATCCTGGCACAATTCCTTAAAACTCTGACTCATACAGGCTAAAGGTGAGAGGATTGGTAGGAAAAGAGTACAGTCCCAGTAGTCTGACATTAGGGGTAATGTCAACAAGGAAGAGGAAGGGAACTAGAGAAAGAAGATCCTACGGCGAGATTTGATACAGTGGAAAGAAAATGGACTGTGAGTAACCTTGTCCATTGCCCAATTGTTCTGAGCCTGATCTCTTAGTTATAAAGTAAGAATAATAATGTCTAATACACAGGCTTGGGTTTTTTTGGAGGGGGTGAGTAAAGGGATGGAAATTAAATGAAATAGTAGACATCAATTTCAGAGACTGAGGTAGGCTGTTTAATACATAATTTGCTTTTTCCTCTTATCATAATTCTATTTATGTGTATTCATAGTAGAGTGGCCTGCCCCAGTCCTTCAGATTATTTGAAAAAGGGAATTCTAGACTCCATCTAGTCTTTTCCTGTTAAAGCACTTTTTTTCCTCATATTTTCCTTTCACCATGAATGGAAGAAAGCAAAATGGATATAATAGTATGTTCTCAGGTGTTGGACTCTCCCTTTATCATTAATGAATGTTTCACAGAATCAAAGGACCTTTGAAATCTTTTGGTCCAACCTGCCATGCAGCTTGATCAGGCCTAATCCAGTGATAGTAGTGTTGATTCACCATTTTACAAGTCATTTGAAAATACTCAGCTGGAAGAGAGCACTGTTTAGCCCCAGACCGTGAATGGCTACTTTGGAAATCCACCATTTCAGAAAGGACAAATCAACCCAGAGATCCCACTCTTACAGTAAACTCCCACATAGCACTTACCCAGTTTTCCCAAAGATTCCTAGAAGTACAAACATTGCTAGAGGTACTAAAAGGCTTTTAACCTTGTTCTAATCTTTAGTTTCATCAGCCTCTTCCAGGGCAAAAAAAGTATATTTTAATTACATATCATTTAATTTTTGGACATGTTTTGCAGTTTTAGCTACATTTATGATAGGTATTACATTTTGTTTCTATTACATTATAACAATTTCACATATAAGGGAAGTGGCATGCCAGGTCATAATTTATCAAGGAAAAGGGTAAAAGAAAATGTCAAATAAGACCACTAAGTGTGTGATGAACTCTACTGTATAGGGTATAAATAACTGGGGGAAATCAGTTTTTAAGTTATAATTTAGGTTACAGTCTAGTGACTCTAGCCAGACAAGATTTTAAAACATGTTGTGGCAATAGTGAATACAAATTCAAAAGAGGACTAGCTCCTAAAATTCCTACAAAGAACTATGAGTCAAGCCTTAAAGGGATTTCTATGTTAAGGTCCCAGTTATGAAACTATGCCATGTCTCCACATAGCAGGGTGAACTCTCTCTCATGTGGCATAGCTGGGGAAAGAGCTGCATTATTTCATGAAATGATTCACATTAGTGGACTGCTTATTATATGCCTGGTCATCTTCTAACCTCTTTACTACATCAACTCCCGTGTTACACAACAGCACAATGAGGCGGATGTTATTATTTTTGCCATTTTACCATTGTAGATACCAAAGTACAGAATATTAAGTGCCACGCCTAAATACGCTCAGCTCAGAAATGGTAAAACTGAATCTTAAATCCAAGAAATTTGACTCTAGAGCTGAATTCCTAACCAAGTTACTCTATAGCTTTTCTTTTAAATATAAGCATTCTTGCTATCACATTATATATGTGTTTCAGACGTTAGGGGAAGATATGCTTTCTGTAAAATCGTATGGTAAAAATAACATTGGCTCTGGGGAAAAACAGGGTTGGAGCAGATCACTAAAAAAAGGACTATATCCAGAATATCAAAGCCAATGTCAATCCCACTAAAAACACAAATACATCTAAAATATGCTGTCATTGGCATCTAGTATCACAGTTCTTTGTAACATGAACTCTGGCACTTAGATTCTCCTTCGAGATGTATTTCTTGGTAGGCATTTGTTTTAATAGACACATGGTCATCAAAATCAAAAATCTTATCCAGACTAGCCTGTTGTATATAACCCACTGTTTAAATAAGAGAGGAAATGTCAGCACCATGCCCTTCACATGCAGTTGCATTTCACTGTAGCTTAACATCATGAAGGGCAAGACTGGCTTGCACTTAAAGAAGGCACTTTTGTAGAGTTTCAGAGTTTTCATAAAGATTTTACACGTTGCCAAAGCATTTAATTGTGAGAGCTCAGCCCAATCACTTAAAAAAAAAACACTGTAAGAAAAATCATGTATAAATCAACACCTCTTTCACATTATACCAACATTACTCCCCTACTTACCAATCACATAAAGGGTAATCAGTGTTTAGAAACACAGATCATAGAAGAATAGACATGATTGTGCCTCACTGTGATTAATTCATAATTCTACATATAAAAATGGTCAGATTACTAGAATAGAGTCACATTTACTCATAATTAAGACTATCCTGATCATAATGTCCTTTTTTTTTCCCCCAACAAATATTTATTGAGCACTGACCATGTATGAGGCACTCTACTGAGGACTAGGGATACAGTGGGGCACAAAATGGACCTGAACACTCCTGCCATGGAGAAAAGAATCTCAGTTTTTTTCAGATGAAATTTACTAATCCTGCTGTGACTCCAAGCTATCATGACTTAACAGGGAAGTGTGAATTTTGGATTGTTGTACTAATGGATGAACTAACTTCTCATATTCTGGGTTTTGTTCCGAGTCAATGACAGACCTCCCACATCACACATCTAGATATACCTAAAAACACAGAAAAAAGATGAATTCAATCTAAATATGCATTCCTCGACCTACTAGTTTTTTTTTTAATATTATGGTGAAACACCTCATCCATCTGACATAATATGCAAACATGGTGTTCTGAGTGACTTAATTGTCCTAGAAACTGAAACACATTCCAAATTTGAAAATCCTATTTTGAACAAAGAATCCTCTTAATATGGCAATACACTGCTCTGATTTCTTAAATAAAATGCAGTACCCAAGATGTAACTCTGCTTTGATCAAATTGAAGAACCGAAGTCTATCAATGCCATTCCCAACTTCCTCACTAATCCAGCCTCTGCAAGCTGATTTCAGTGACTGTGAATGCTCATAATAATAGTGTATGGAAGGGCACCTGCGTGGGTCAGTGGGTTGAGCATCTGACTTCAGCTCAGGACATGATCTTGCACTTCATGAATTTGAGCCCTGCATTGGGCTCTGTGCTGACAGCGCAGAGCCTGGAGCCTGCTTCTGATTCTGTTTCCTTCCCTCTCTGTCCCTCCTCCACTCTGTCAGTCTCTTTCAAAAAATAAACATTAAAAAAGTAAAAAAACAATAATAGTATATAAAATAAATGTCACTTGCTATAGTGAACTTACTACCTGGGCCAGTTCAGGTTCTTCAGTACATTGACACCGAGATGGCATTAGACACGCTCAAGAGGTTTAGTAGGTTAAGTCACCTGTGAAAGGCAAAAGAGGTAGGAACAGAAATAGGTGGGAAGAGCTCTCAGGTAGTGAAGCAGGTCTGACACTTGTGGAAAAAAATACACAGGGAAGGACTGAGTAGAAAGGGCCTTACCCCACAGCATAGGACTGATAAAGTCTCAACAAGGCCAAAGGGGAGTCCTTGCCTATCAGAAAAGCCCAGAATTGGAGAAGGCCCCACTCTAGTAATTGTGCCATGCTCTCCCATTGGCTGGTATCAGCCTGGAGAAACAATGGCTTCCAGATGCAGGCTATGGAACTATACTCTCCAACAGCGGGTCCTCTTGAGCAGTGCTCCTCCATTACCACCATGCCAAACGAATTTTTGAAAGAATTAACTATTCCTTCCAAGGGCTCCATAAGAACAAACAAAAGGAGAGGTGGAACATCCATCACTTGGAAAAGTATTTCTAATTCCATTTTTAGAAAGTAGCAGGAACTGGCATAGTTTCAGTAACTCTATCCATTAACAGTAGCAGTGTAGCCAGCTCTCTTGTGGATCCAAAGGCAAAGGAAATCACCCTGTGAGACAACCAGGTAACACCAACACTAATTTTTACCTGTTCTTATTGAAGAGTATCACTGTTCTCAAAATGTCACCTACCACATATACACTCATTCATCAATCAAACTAAAGTCATTTATTGTCACCAATTACATTCTTACATTTTTGGCATGAAGAAAGAAAAGGAAGCTGATGGAATCAAATCTGAATAACACTGCTATTTCAAAGATGCACAGCAGCCATCTACCTTATGTTCCTTACCTGTGATGGTTCCCAATATGATCCTTCTACCTCCATATTAGCCTTCACAACATCATTGTATATGCTTTCAGACATTATGTATAAAACAGAATTTGTCATCTTCTGTCTCCCCACAGTCAAATTTATTCTTATCATATAATTTCATATAATTATTTAACTAATAACCCAGTCTCTCAAACTAGAAAATTTTGTGCGGACTTCTCTTTGACTACTAGCCTTCATAACTGTTTGCTCACCAGTGTCTTTTAAGCAATGTGTAAGTTACACCTGGAAAACTTCCTAACACAATGCCTGGCACGTAAAAAATACTCAACACATCTCAGTTGATTTTAAATAAAAGAGATATATGTTACTATTAGATGAGTACATTAATAATCTAGCTTTTGCAATAAAACATTTTTCTAATTCAATAATCATAGTGCTTACAGTAACAAAGTACGGGATCACTGAGGAACTTTCTCTGACATTCTAGATTAGACCTTAAGCTAAGATGAACTATAAAATAATGTGGGAACTTTATACCAGTTTGTACCAAGTACACTGACTTCATGGTACAAAGTATTGTAAAATTCCTTCTATCCACAGTTACCATACAAATCTCCCCTCTTTGGGAACCTTTAGAACTTCTGTATGATTATACCTTTAAAATAGTTGTCAGGGAAAGCAAAGTGGAAAGTTATAGCAGTGCTGTAGTTAATTCAATTATTGAAGTATGTTAGAATTAAAGGTCCAAATGCCTTTTGGTAGCTAAATAATATGGTTCAAACCTGTACCAACACCCTGAAAGTGGCTGTCCCAAATTTTCTTCATATTTTGAGGTAATACATGTTTTCGTGATTACCTGTTTCAACAGCCTATTCCTATTGAATTGTGTCATCATTTATGTAATTTTTAGTCCTTTCCTTAACTTATACATATATAGATGCACACACGTGTGCACACGCGCATACACACACACACACACAAAACATCAACAAACATATTGTGGTGATTTCTGAGTTGGTTCACAATGACCCCTTATACAACATCCCCGCTTTTAAATGTGGCCTGAATCTAGTGACTTGCTTCTGACTGACCAAATACTGAAAGGGTAATGGGATGTGACTTCTTTCAGTAGGTAACAAAAGGCTGTGGTTTTCATTTTTTTAGCAGATTCTCACTATTTCCTTTTGTGCTTTGATGAAGCAAGCTGCCATACGGGAGACACCCACATGGCAAAGAACCAAGGGTGGCCTCTAACAGACCTTAAGGAACTGATACCCTTTGTCCAACAGCTCGGAAGGGCCTAGTCCAGTCTTTAGATGAGACTCCAGCCCTGGCCAATACCTTGAGTGCAGATAGATCTGCACTTGTGATAGATCCTGAAATGAAAGACCCAGCTAAACCATGCTCAGAATCTGTGAGATAATCAATGTATACTAAGATGCTGCTTTTTGTGATAATTTGTTATGCAAAAATAGGTAACTGACACACCAAAAACAGAAGCTCTGGCACACATAAGGCTTTATGTGTAGTATACTCCTCTGGTGACGTGAGAAAGCTAAGTAGGAGTTTACATCAAGGGCATGTAAAAAATTGCAAATTGTGTTTTAGAAACTGAATGTTATACTCGGTCCCTCAGCAGTCCACATGAGTGTTTCCTTTTTATTCACTAATCTAGCAGCTATTTTCTCTCTCCATTTCTCTTCCTTGACTCTTCGCTCTCAGATTTAATTTCAATTCTTTCCATCTCCTACTACTAGTTTATTTCCAGGCTTTTTTAAAAATATACAAGCTAATTATAAATAGGCATCCTAAAAACAGGAGTCCCCTTCTTTATTTACTCAACAATCATCCATTAAATCCCTAGTAACTGCCAAGGCAGTGTTCTCTGCACTACGTATACACTGATAAGTTCAAAAGACTTGGTCCCTGCTCACACTGAGCTCACAGTCAGGTTGATGGTAACAAATATTAAACAGTGCTAAAAAGCGCTGAGATTTCTGTTTTTAATCCCAGAAAACTTCTATCTTTTAAAATAGCATTTGGTTGAGATTCAAAGAATGTCAAGGAGTGAGGGAGGGACACCTTATATAGAAGCTCCGCAAGGGAAAGATTACACACAGATGTTCTGAGGTAGGTCGAAGCTTGGGGTATTCTGAGAAATAAAGGGTGGACAATTGGTTTGAGCAACAGTGAGAAAGAACAAGTGGTTTAAAATGAGGCTGCAGAAGTAAGCAGAATTCAACATAGCCAGGCTTCTATAACTGAAGGCAAGGAGGCTGCATACTTTCTATGCATATTGAAGGACTTAAGGAGAGAAAGACAATATTTGATTTACCTTTTTAAAGGATCACTGGGTGCTATGTAAAGAATGGGTTGGTAAAGATGTTGTTGAGGAGCATACAGACCAGTTAAGGGACAACTAAAACAGACAACAGAGAGAATTTGGTGTGATAAGTAGGAGAGTGGAGGTGGAATTGGGAAAAAATAAGCTCAAAGATACCAGGAAGATCAACTAGTTTGGTGACGGAGACTGAAAAATCAAAGATAACTCCCAGATTCCCAAACAATCCAGAAGGCAGTTATGATTATATATAGCATGTTCTTTGACAGATAGGGACGTGGATCTCATCCAAAGAAAATAAGTAAAAGTTCCCAGTGGCACCCCATATTGCTATTTGGTCGTTTTTCAAACTTTTTCATTAAAATGCTTAATTTTTTTATAGCATCAAATACTATGGTGCTTTTCATTCCTGTTCTTTGTTTCTATTTTACATAGATGGTAAAAAATTTGGCTTTAATTATTTACATTATATCTTGTTGCTCTCTCATGTGCAGTGAAGCATTATGACATAATTTGTCAAGAAAAGAGAATCAAAGAAAGGGTCAAGTACTACAGATGTTCCAAAGACAGCTTTTGCCCAGCACATCACATAGCTGATACTTGGCACTTTTTATGTGCTAAGCAGTTGACTAACAAGACTGCTGAATCCTCAAAAACCTTCTTTCAGGATAGATACATTTCATGTGTGTAGGAAAAGAGAGGGTAAATGACAAGTGTCCAAAGAGAGGGAGAAATCGACCTCAAAGCTAGAGAAAGCCCTTGGAGTATCTTAATCTTAATTACATGTTCGGCATTTTGAAGAAGAAATTAAATATGACTAATTGATGCCTGCAAAGTGGTTGAAATTCAGGGAGGGATTTTGAGAGACTGGAATAGAAGAATGCCATGGGAGGAAATTTATCTCTATGTGGTGGTAATTGTGCACCAGGCCTTATGCTGTGCAACCTCATTTCATATTAGCCAACTGTAAGATTGTTCAGGTAAAAGTAGAATAGAACTGAACCAGCTTGACAAAACAGATGATGCTCTGCTTATTAATCAAGAGGAAAAAGAATTATTCTACTGACAGAGCAGTATGGATGCTTTGAAAGTAGAGCTATGAAGAAATTTTGTTGCTGCTACAAAAACGTAGAATATAAAGGAGCATGTAAGAATATGTAGGAAATCTGACATCAGAATTCATCCATGCTGAAATACAGAGAAAAACCCATCTTTCTCTCCTGTATCCTGACTGCACTGTTATTCTAACTTCAGTGAATATTAGAATTACCTGGAGTGATTATTAAATATGCTTATTTCCCTGTGCTTTGGTCAGAGATTGTATTCTGCTAGGTCATGTCTGGGTCAAGGCTCAAGATTATGGGTTTACAGAAACCATTGGGGGTGGGGGGATTTCAGTGTAGGAAGAAGTGCTAGGTTGACATTCACCATAATGCCAGGTATGCAACCTAAGGACTCCACCTGCCTGCCTAGTGGATGCCTGCACTTCCTCCTTCCAGTCAGCCACATCCTCATTGAGTGCATCTGGGTGGATGGGTTCCAAGCCTCACACATAATCACTTTAAAAAGTCATCCATGTTGCTTCCCTTGTGAAGCATCTCTTGAGTTCCTCCAAGCTAAATGAGCTCCTTCATCCTTCCAAAGCTCTTTAATACTTTTATTATAACATTTATCAAATTATATTATAATAATCTTCTTATGTGAATCATTCCCCTATCAAACTGTGAGCAACCTGAATATGATGTGTTCATTTTTGTATCTCTAGCACCTAACATACCCCTTGGCAGAAGGCAGGTACTGAGTGAAATGTTTTTGCATGAAAGAATGAAAGTACCCAAGGATAATGAAATTATAGCATACCAGGTCTTGGTTAGGGCTTTATGCCACACGGGCACTGAGCCAATGAGCACCTATGTGGTTTAGCTGAGGAAAGGATGTTTCAGGTTGCTGTGGCTGCCATAACAGAATGTCATAGACTGGGTGCTTAAATGACAGGTGTTTATTTCTCAGAGTCTGGAGGGTGGAATTCCAAGATCAAAATGCCTGAAAGGGAAGCTTCATTCTGAGACCTCAAACCCTTGATCTAGATGGCTGTCATCTCCCTGTGTGCTCACATGATCTCTTCTTTGTGTGTGCTCAGAGGGAAAGATAGTGAGAGTGACAAAGCCAGCTCTATGCTGTCTCTTCTGATAAGGGAGCTAATCTCATCAGGAGGGCCCCACCCTCATGATCTCACCTAACTCTAATTACTTCTCAAAGACCCATTTCCAAGTATCATCATATTGAGGTTGAAGGCTTCAACCCATGAATTTTAGGAACACACAGCATTCAGCCCATGACCAATGGTTACAAACTGATTGCCTGAGTCTCACCTTCTACCTCAGACTTCTTCTCTTAGTATTTAACCCTTGGGACTCCCAGATTCTGCATCTATAAAATGAGGAGGTACTTTCCCTATCATAGTTACTGTTGAAGAAATATACTGAAAGTGTTCCGAAAATGGCAAATCATTATATGTAGTGTGGTTAATGAAAGGTACTCTTTAATTTGGAGGCTGCTGAAGTCAGTAAAGAACTCCTAAGTTGCTAGCAGTGCCACACAGAAACTCTGCAGGACTGGTGATCACTAAAGCTTGCATTTTCTCTCTTTGGCTGCTTAGAAATTTTTGCCATGGTGTAATTTTTATTAATTTATTTGAGTAATTTGATAAACATAATTTAATCTGTACAAATAATTGTCATTAGCTTTGTTTGTAGGTAAACTGTTTAATGAGAATGCTGAGGGACATTCTGTGCATTGCATTAGCTTTTCTTTGTATTTTTTGGCAGTCACAGCACATGGTTTGTTCCCTACTGTAGGGCTTACATTGAGCTAAAACCTCATACGTCACTCCAAGGGTATGCCAAAAGCCACATTCTTTTTGCTTTTTTGGAAGGAAATTTATACCATGGTGTCATCCTTTGCTTTATGCAGTATAGGAGATGATAAAAAAGGACACATATCCCGGAGAGTGAAAGAAGTAGGAGGAAAAAGGTTTGGCTGCTCCTCACCCTGCATTAGTTTATTAGCCAGGTGAGGAATTTGTCACCTTGGAAAACACCGAAGAGGGAAAGGCGGCGATACCAAGTCAATAAGTTGCAATGAGGTTGCCTATGGCAGCCATTGTGTTTGGATGCCTTGGTGGAGTGAAGGAGGCAAGGGAAAAAATGAGGCTGACTTGAGGTGATTCCAGAAAGGTGACTACAGAAATAAGTTCTCAGTTATTCATGACTGATAAGGTGTAGCTGGACACTTCCTCGAAATGTCAGGGACTTATTCTCCTACTTTCTCATGACTCCCCTCACATAATGCTTGCTCCCTTGCCAGCTTATATACTTGTCCTTTAACCAGTCTCATTTGTAAGTTGTGCATATAGAAAGAGAAATGATGTGTTGGGCAAAAGTTATACAAATGTATCTCCAATTTTATCATTTCAGCATATAGTATATCCAGTCAATCTCGCTCTGAAATTCTTCATTCATGATATAACATTTTGAACTTAAGTGCTATAGGGAAAGCCGGTACAATGAGTCATTCTGCAACTAAAGAATAAAATCACTGATGGCCACTGATCCATAGGGTGGCCATCTGAGCGTGACACACACACAGATGAAAACAAATGCCCCCAAAGACTTCTGGTCGGTTGCTTAATTTGCTATTTTCACTTTTATACAAAGTTATTCCATGATCTACATTTTTGCCTGCTCTCAGACAAACAAAATGGCAGTGACAAGAATGGGGAAGAAATGGAACAAAAGCTTTTTCAAACTAAGATCCCACTTAAAATGTTAAGGCAAAAGACATAATCATAGGTTTGGGATTTTTAACTATTTTCATAACTTTCATGTCTACATAAAGCACTGGAAAAGGAAGATGTCCTAATTTGGGAAAAATCTATTCCAAATTTAACCTGCCCTTGCTTAGTATTCTACACCTGAGTTTTTTAGGAACAATTAAAAAGTAGAAAGAAGGTGGCATTATTATCATTATTAGAACTACTGCCACCTAAAAATAATTTCAGAAATTGTGAGATTATTTCCAAGCCTATTTCCTTTCTTTCCTTCTGTGTCTTGTCTACGTACTTGAACCTGAACATGTCTCAAAATGACAGAGAACAGCAGTTAACCGCTGGAGTACCCCCAAAAGTCCCTCTGTAAGCTTCTTCCCCTCGTCTCAGACATCATCAACTCTTCTGCTTTCTAAGGCTCCTGACCTTAGAAACATATCCTCTTCTCTTCCGTTGTTACCCTGTTAGGCTCTGCCATCTTTGCAATATTGAAATACAGAACATTATATACCTCAGCTTTGTTAGGGAAAAAATTATTGTAACAGTAAGGCAGACTTCATTCAAGGAGACTCATGATACATAAAGGGACCTCTGCACAGGGGGTTTGCAGTAGTGGAGACATTAGGTGCACCTTCAAATACAAGAAGGAAAAAGGGGAATTTGTAGCCAAGGAAAAGAGTAGAGGAGGTCAGTAGATGGAAAACTCAGAGGGTAAGATCATTCTTTGCTAAACCAATTAAACAGCATTCTTGCTGAAGGCAGGCTAAGGTAATTAGATACTACCTGGAGGTAGGCGGGTGAGTGGAAGATGAGAACCCAAGCAGTTATCAAGGGTGATTGGATATCTAGGGTGAGGTAATTCTGATTAAACCAACTTGAAAGGATTCTTGCTAAATTTGAACTCTACATGGATGGAGACGGACGCTGAAGGTCCAGCCTAGCTGAGCAGAGGCCTGCAAGGGGCCTAAGTCTGATCAAGGAGAGAATCTTTGTCAGCTTCTAGAATTTAGAGCAGGTACTTAGTAAAACTGCGGGCAGAGGGGGAAAGAAAAGCAGTTTCAATTTCCCATGAGTGTTTGACAAGGAAGAGGTTTCTCACATCACCACAATGCCATGTGCTGACTCGTGAAAGTGGCATTGGAAGCACACTGACTAGTCTGTATGTGCCTTTGCTGACCGAATGTCACTTAGGTAGGGGGTGCATTAGACTTGCGTGAGCTGCTAATATCCTGACCACCATCTGACCAATCAACTAAAGTAAATTTTATTTACTATGTGTTTTTACTATACTAGTTATTCTCCATGATTTTCTTTATTCTTTAAATCAATCATTCAACAAAAGTACCTAAAGCATCTACTATGTGTCACACATATTTTTACAATTTAGAAAAATAAGTATTAATGGTCTACACTTTTAGGAAAGTGGGAAAGAAAGATATAAATTGGTCTATCTGGTTCAGAGAAAAGTGTACACATAGAGGTTATTATAAAGATGTCATGGAATTACCTTGAGAAACAGCACAGTGTCTTCTAATAGATATGGATAGTAATAGTTTTAATTGGGACACATAAAAATGAGATAAGTATCCTACCTATTACTAATATAGAAACAAGTTCACCTGTCTTTTGGAATCATATGACCAGTAAATGCCTTCATTTATTAAAACCCTACTCTAGCAAAAGACATTAAGTTGTTTTGTTTTGTTTTGTGAATTTAAATTTAGGCTTTTGGGAAATACCATCTATATTCTCTAACACAAATATTTCTTCATATTTAAACCAGTCTCTTAACATTTCTCTAGGCAGACCATCTCCATTCATTCCATGAATCTATTTAATATGTATTTCTTGAGTACCAATGATACACCAGATTCTGTGTGGAAAAGCAGAATAAAAGTGTGAGCAGAAATTGTCTAAAAGGAAGAGTGAGGGATGAGATGGGTATGCTATCCAGAGTGAAGAGTATATACAGAATCCCAGGAGTCAAGTAAAACACATAGTTCATCTGAAGAACTGCAAGGGTCTCATTGCAGGTAGCAGAGATTGTCAAGGAGTTAAGAGTTGAATCCTAAAGGGAACCAAGGGCCAGATGATGAATCATGTTGCATATTATGCTAAAAACCAAGACAGCAGATGGGAGGACTTAATATACACAGACTTCTTTACCACAAACAGCCAACAGAAAAAGTAAACTAAGATAATGTCGAGATGAAGGGAAATGAAAGGATTTGAGAAATGTCAAGGACCAAAAAAAAAGATATATCATGAGGAACTATTTGATTGGAGGGCAGAAGGTATTGGGAAGCAGGCAGGGAAAAGGAAAAAAGAAGCCCTGGTATCAGGCCTAGAAAAGATGCATGACAATGGTGCCATTCTCTGAGATACATTCCATAAGAGGAACCACTTAGGAAAGGAGCAAGGGAAGATTAGGAATTCAACCTGGGCCATGCTGGGTTCTGAGGCTTTTATAGGACATCATGTGGACACAGTCACCAGAAACAATATTACACATAAAACTGAATAAAAGAGGGGCACCTGGGTGGCTTAGTCGGTTAAGTGTCCGACTTTCGCTTAGGTCATGATCTCGCAGTTCGTGGGTTCGAGCCCCGCGTCGGGCTCTGTGCTGACTGCCAGCTCAGAGCCTGGAGCCTGTTTCGAGTCTGTGACTCCCTCTCTCTCTGACCCTCCCCTGCTCATGCTGTCTCTCTCTCTCTCTCTCTCTCTCCTAGAAATAAATAAAAATAAAAAATAAAAAAAAAAACTGAATAAAAGAAATCTCCCAGTCAGACATTCAGGGTAGAAAAAGAATATGGAGCACCATAATCCATATATAATAATGGCAGTTTTAGTTGCTCACATCCATTCATTTAGGTTTAGATGCTAGACTTGGAACACTGAGGAAGATGTAGTCCTATTAAGTCTATGCTCCCAAACTCAAGATGTACAGAGATGCCTTGGGAAATGCTAACTTCTGGCATAGGAACAGGGCAGGCCTTCCCTTACTCTCACATGAGATCCATTAGACTTTACAGAAACACTCCTAGAACCAGATTAGTTAGTGCTAGAGACTGAATGTTGGTGTCCTTTCAAAATTTGTATATTGAAATTTAACCCCCGATAGTATTTGAGGTGGGCTTGGGGGAGGTGATTAGGTCATGAGGGCAGAACCCTCATGTACGGGATTAGTAATCCAAGAGAAGACCCTCAACGTTTCTGCCATGTGAAGAGAGAGCAGTAAGGCCATCTATGAACTCAGGAAGTGGTTCTCACCAGACACCAGACTCTCGCACCTTGATTTTGGACTTTCTACCCTCCAGAACTGTGTGTAATATTCTATCATTTATGAGTCACTCAATCTATGATATTTTTTTATAGCAACTGGAAAAGACTAAGATGGTGAGGTCCAAATTTCAACTTTCACTTCACTTACGAGCTGGATAAGACTGGAAAGTCTTTAAATATTCTGTCTCCTTTTTGCCTTTTTTTTCCCCTTATAGAATTATTTTTGGTTCTGTTTTGTTTTGTGTTTCTCATAGGGCTGTGAATGAAGATTAAAACAACTTGGAATAGTCTCTGGAACACAGTAAATGAAATAAAAGTACCAGCCATTACTGGTGCTAACCAAGTACATTCAAGGGCCAACAAGCCAGAGAAATTAGAGTCTTATTTGTCTGTTAGTTGCTGTATTTCACCTGTGTTTTTTTTTTTTCCACGTATGTGGGAACATTGAGAAAGCCTGGTTATATTAGCAAAAGTCAAAGATAAGTAGTAATCAAAGAAGACTGTTGATACGTCTGTGTTTATATCTCTAACACCTCACATGGCTAACATTAAGTTTCTTTGGTATACAACTATGGTTTCAATGAGAGTTAATAATAGGAGACATTCAAAAATATCTGTTTAATTAAAAAATAAATGGCAGGCTCAGAGAACCAGGAATGAAGATCAGAATAGGCACAGCATAGGACACCTTGGTGGCTCAGTCAGTTAGGCATCTGACTCTTGATTTCAGATAAGGTCATGATCTCATGGATCGTGGAATTGAGCCCCACAGTGCCAGCCTGGGAATCTCTCTCCCTCTCTGCCCTTCCCCCACTTGCACATATGTACCATCTCTCTCTGTCTCTTTCTCTTAAAATAAACAGTAAAAAAAAAAAAAAAAAAAAAAAGGCATAGGCACCAGCATCTTCAGCTGGTCCAGGAATGGAGACTAAGAGCAAAGTTGTAGAAATGGGAACTGGAAATTCCAGGGACAAATGCACTAAAAGAAATGAGGTTTAGGCAAAAAAAAAAAAAAAAAAAATTAACCACAATGGGTCCCACCTGTGCCTTGGGGGGGGCTATCTCCTAAGAAAAGCACATGAAGAAGAAACTTACCATATATCCTAGCTGACTGCGTAATTGCCTGCCAGCAGATGCCAGACTAGTAGACTGTGAACCATAATTGAAACTGAAAAAATTAATTATAAAATTTTGAGCTGTTTAATTTCACTAATATTATACCATGAAACATGAAGCATTTTGAAAGACTCCTGATAAGGGAATAAAAGAGAAGAAAAATGCTACATAATCAGGTGATTCATGCTGAAGTCAGGTTCTGTAGCTATACAGTAAACATGGAGCCTCTCAATACACTGCAATTTTCAGTAAAAATCAGTATGACTATATAACATGAATGTCTAACCATCAGGGCCACTACTGAAAAATGTGGGTATGCATGCTCTGTAAAGCATACTGATCCAAGACAGATGAACTATATCATATCAAACACTCTAGATTTACTGACTTCTTTCAACATACACAGGAGTTGAACACTTTCTGCTGGTTTGGATGGTGCTCATCTTCTCTATTCGGTTTCTTCTTTGTTCTCTTTTGCAAACAGTGGTGAAGTATGATTAATTCTACTCCAAAAGGACCCCTTCCGGAATGCAAGTATGGGATTGGCTCTGGAGGATGAGCATGCTGTGGTCTAGCATGAGCTAATGCTACCTATATCATTCAAAATGACTGCTCACAGTCATGGATGTGGTGGCTCCAATTAACCTGTTCCATAAATACATTTTAGTGAAGTCAGACCAAAGAGATTAATGGATTTCAATTTGGAAATATTATTTGAAATTGACTGGCCCTGGAATAGATTAGAAATACTGCAATTGACCACAAGCACAGAGTCATGAACTAATTATTAAACTGGCAATGTAATAAATGAGAAACTATTCTTACTTTCCATTCCATCATCTATGGAAAGCCACAGCAGAGGCATAATAGGCTGTGTGTGTCTTGAAAAAAAAAAGGGGGGGGGGGGAGGCAATGATGTCTTGATATACATACTTTGTAAAAGATTTATATGCATTAGAATCCCATAGCGATTCTAAAATAGAAATGACCTGGAAAGAAATCTTATTTATTTAGAATCTTCTTAGTTATGCTTTGAAAATACATTGAATAAGTATATTGGTAAGGACTGAATATTCAAGAAGTGTAACAATTGATATTCACTTTACTAATGTTCTGTCCATAAAACCACGGAATGGTTACATATGATTAAACAATCTTGTATCTACAAAAGTCTGTATTTATGGGGGCACCTGGGTGGCTCAGTCAGTTGAGAACCTGACTTCAGCTCAGGTCATGATCTCAAGGTTCGTGAGTTCGAGCCCCACATCGGGCTCTCTGTGCTGACAGCTCAGAGCCCGGAGCCTGCTTTGGATTCTGTGTCTGCCTCTCTCTCTGCCCCTTCCCTGCTCGTATGCTGTCTCTCTCTGTCTCTCAAAACTGAAGATTTAAAAGAATTTTTTTAAAAATCTGTATTTACAAAACCTAACAACTGTCCTGGTGCATATGAGACAGTCTTAATGAATTATAGTAAATTAAATTGACCAAATATTTCAGCAGATTTAGTCAGAAAGCCCAAAATCAAGTAAAATCATATTTCATGGAGTCCAGTGTTCACCTAGAAAAGGTATTGGTTCTAATCATTTAATGCTAATGTATTTAAAAAGAGTAACTTGTACCTGTCTAACATTTCTGTTCATCTCAACACTACGAGCCTGACCTCAACCATAGTCACATGAGGTCTCTGTGAATTCAAAGGGCATTCCCTCTGCGATTATCACTTGGTGGCAGTCTTAAATAAGAATTATTCTCATTTTATTTTTATGACTTCATAAAGTCAATTTTCCCCTCCCAGTCTTAAAATAATTATAGTATTGAATTCTAACTGACTAAAAGTTATTGGGAAGGTCAAGGAATACTTGGATTTGTCACCCGACTCATGCTACCTGCAAGTAATTTACTTTGCTGTTTACTAATTCGGAATTGGAAAAACTATAAAAACTACTTAAACTTCTGAGCCTATAAGCTATGGTAGGTGTTAATGTGTAAAAGTGCTTCACAGTGGCCTCTTATTGGAAATTTCAATTCAGAGGATTGAAGATCCTTAAAATTAAGAAATGTCCAAAGAAATTAAATCAGTCTGTATTGTACGTTCCCTTGAATTCATGCCACTTCTGATGTGATATAGCTATTAATACAAGAAACTGAAGACACTTTGATAAAATCAAATCGCTTCTGCTGTATAAAGTAATGGAAAAATCACAGTGAAAAGTCAAAGAAAAAAAGCAATGGTACATGCCAATTGTAGCAATCTGTTACAATCTGCTCATAATATTAACCATTTCTAGTTTTCAAGTTTATCTAAAGCTGTCATTCTTAACATACTCTCTTCTGATATATCTCACCTTTAGAAGTACCTTTAGAAGTACACCTAAAATAGTTCAGATAACATATATATTAAATGCAAAACACAAAAGAAAGATACATGTCAATATGACATTTCAAATTATCTTTTTATAATGGGTTGAACTGAATCCCCACCCCACGCCACCCAACCCACAAAAAAAGATATGTTGAGTTCCCAACCCCCACTGCCTCAGAATGCTACCTTATTTGGAAATAGGATCATTACAAAACTAAGTTAAAATGAGGTGATTAGAGTGGGCCAAATCCAGTATGACTGAGACCTCATAAAAAGGGAAAATTGGGGCACAAAAGCAGACATACACTTGAGAGGTAACTATATGAAAAGGCATACAGAGAAGACCATGTGAAGACAGGGAATTGGAGTGATGCCCTGATTAGCCATGGAATGTCAAAGATTGGCAACACAGCATCAGAAGATGGTAAGACATAGGAAGGATTCTCCTATAGGTTTCAGAGAAAGCATAGCTCTCCTAACACCTCAATTTCAAGATTCCAGTCTCCAGAACTACTGGACAATAATAATCTCTTGTTCTAATCCCAGTTGTTGGCATTTTGTTAAATCAGCCCTAGGAAATTCATACACTTTCCATTTTAAAGCTAAGGTCCTTAATGTCACGAATTTCCTATAAAGAAGTTTTGTATTTTTAGGGAATTACATCATACCATTTCCCTATAGTAAAATGGTGAGGTGGAGGCAGGGAGAAAGAGAGGCAGAAATGTCATATAAAAACTACAAATTAATTTTGCATCAAGTACAATAACAAGATGCTTCAGATACACACATCTTGAAACAAAGCTTTCATATTTAAAAGTTCAGATTGATCCAAAGCCTAAAATATGAATACCAAAACGTGGCAAAGACTTTAAACATTAAATTTTCACAAGTTACCAAGAGAGATGAAGACCTAGGTCACTCATACATAGAGCCATACCATACATATATTAAAAACCATATCATACATATATTAAGAAACAGGAAACTCTAGTAAATAGACATGTATACAAAATGTTTTGCAGAGGCCTAACAAAACTGCCTGCATGAACTTTATCACTTTTAACAGAC
This sequence comes from Proteles cristata cristata, assembly GCA_017311185.1. Lineage (NCBI taxonomy): Eukaryota > Metazoa > Chordata > Mammalia > Carnivora > Hyaenidae > Proteles > Proteles cristata. The sequence continues at coordinate 1,080,443 of JAESUZ010000553.1, forward strand.
CTCTACAAGTAATTTCATAGAGGAGGAGAATTGCCTATTATTTTTTATCAAAATAAATTTTACATGTTAGCATAACCCTCCTTCCACTCCCTTATAATTTTCATGTTTTGTAATAATTGTAAGAATGTTCAAGGAGTTTGCTGTCATGCCAAATGATGAAAACAAAGCTGGTGTGGAAACTATCATACAAGGATTTAATTCAGGCTATCACAAGCCAAGGTCACGCTTGATCCCAGCTCCCAGAGGTGCTAACAGGCAACTTTCAATGGATTCAAATTATGGGCAAGATCATTAAATGAGCTGACTGACTCACTCATTCTTGCTATTAATAAAGAACTCATCTTGGAGATTTTCCGCACGGCTGTATGGATAACCTGAATTTATGTGGACCTCAGCAGTTCAAAACCTGAATTCATTTTCTTGAAACAAGCAGAATCTGAAGTTTATTAGCATGGAAAAGAGTTCTCTTTTCATTAGATTATTCTGAAGTGCTGTCCATTACATAATATGCCATGCATGTGGAACCTTTAGAATAAAAATTCTGATTGCCACTCAATGGGGGAGTATTTCTAAGATGTGACAGATTTTATAACTGTGGAGAAGGAAATATCTGCCTGTCTGGGTCTCTTAGCCTTTCAAACATGCTCTTTAAATTAAAATTATAGCACATAGAAAACTTCATTACCTGTTTCACTTGCAGATAATTGTTTCTCCTCTTTGAATATGTGCCCTTTTCAGGATAAGTGTTCTGGATTACTCAGAGCTGAGCAAGTGGTAAATGGGATTCTTTTGCTCTCCTGTTGGATGTCCCAAGGCAATTACCTATAGTATTATAAATTAGGAACGAGAAACACTGACCTACATATTAATTGTTTTAAGTAATTTTTTACTTATGTTTTTAATGAATACAAAGGGCTTAAGTGATTCAAAGTTTCTCCTGCCAGTTTTTATTTAAAAGACACTACAGTAATCAATGGCATGGAATGAAATGGAATCAAATTAAAATGCTAAGTTTAAAAGAAATAATAAAAGATTGGTTCATGGTCCTTAAAATGGTTTAAAAATTGAAAAATGACTCAAAGGTTCATGGTCTTTTTTTTATACTCTCATTTACTCATTTTTTTTTAATTTACTCATTTTTAATCCCTGTATTAAGCAATTATTCTTTTGAGTATTAGTCATACATATCTAAGTCAATGGGGTACAAAGATAATCAGCTTCCATCCTCAAGTAATTTACTCTTTAATAGTACAAATATGGAGAAATAATTAAATAACTTGTCATGAATGTTGTAAAGGCCGTATAGAAATGCACATTGGTGGTACTAAAGAATGGGTATCAGCATTTCAGAGACAAAATGGCAAGAGAAAAGCATTCAAAGAATGGTACATAGGTGCTCAGCATCTTGAATGATGAGTAAGGCTTCAACAAGTTGGCAAAAGTAGGGAAAGACACATCAGTAAAAATGAAATACGCATGGCATACAAAATGGAACTTCAAAGAGCTTGACATGCCAGGAGCATAGGTTGCATGTAGTTTATCAGGAGAAGAGAAGGATTATCAACAAGGACAGAGGAAATAGATGAAGTCATGGAAAATGGATGTAGATGAAAGTACACTTCTTTTTGTTGCCAATACAATGGATTTTATCAAAGGGTTTTATCAGGGCCTATCTAATACTACTTTTGAAAAATAAGTTTATATAGAGTCACTGAATTGAGTCACTGAGAATCAGGGACACTTCTCCATTTCCCCTTCTTGCCTAAAATCCAATAAAATTACTAAAAACATTATTTTATGCTGGAGTCGGGCCCCAGAAGATCTAGGGGTCCCTGAAGGATGGACGGTGTCGACGAGACAGGGATGAGAGAGCCACCAGATTCTTTCTGGTCACCAGGCAGGCATCTCCGCCCTGGGACTCAACTTTATTTTTATGATTAAGTGTTTGGGGGACAGCACAGAAGTGGCATTCTGATAATAAATTCTTTGATCAGTAAAAACAATGTTGCAGAACATTGATATGCAGAGCCTTATTATTATGGTTTAGATAAGGTACTCATGCTCATCATATGAGGAAGGAAGGTATCTTTAGCATTCAAATACAAACAGGATAATGTTTTTAGCATAGTAAAGGCAAAAGTTAGTTCTTTGTGAGCAGGGTCAATAGCCTGTTTATCGCTTAATGGGAAGTATTAAGAAAAACAGGATTTTCAGTAAACACAATGTTTGCTCCCATACCACAAAAGAAAAGATCTAAATATTAGCCACAGGGCTATAGTTACTATAATGTCATCCATGCCCAGGAATAGTACATCAGTGTGTATCAAAGTTATTATTTTATTAACAAAAACCTGGAAGGCAATAGCTGACCTTTTCATGTCATTTGTTACTCAGTCCTGATCACTATTTCCAGATTACTAAACATCAATGTTTTTCCAAGCTACGACAATTTCCTTCACAAGAGACAATCATCATACCAGGGCCAGAATAAGTCACTCCCACATGCCAATCAACAAGGTTCTTTGGGGGTTAGTGCTCAAGCAGAAACAACTGAGAGGGGGTGGATATCAGTCCTCATCTGATGGCAAAATACTGTGCAAATTTGCCTTCACCTCACAAGGAGTCTTCTCAATTAATGAGTTCAGAATGGCTCCCAACAATTTTAGCTAAATAAATCCACAGGAAAAATAAAACCAAAACAAACAAAACCAAATGGTTCTACTGGATCAGAAATGTAAGAACAGAGATAGAAGAAAAACATCAAGAGATCATCCTTTAAAGATAGATATATTAGTTTGCTAGGATTGCCAAAACATAACATCACAGGCTGAGTGGCTTAAACAACAGAAATTTATGTTCTCACAATTCTGGATTCTGGAAATATCAAGATCAAAGTATCCACAGGTTTTGTTCTCCTGAGATTTCTTTCCTTGGCTTGCAGATGGTTGCCTTCTCTCTGTGTCCTAACATGGCCTTTTCTTTGAGTGTATGTTCCTGGTGTCTCTTGCATTCCATATAAGGACAATAGTCATATTGGATTAGAGCACACCCTATGTCTTCATTTAACCTGCACTGCCCCTCTGAAACATCCTGTCTCCAAATATAGTTATATTGTAGAATACTAGAGTTCAGAACTTCAACATATGAACTTGGGGAAACACAATTCAGTCCATAACATAGACTAAGTTCCACTAAGAGTCAGTGAGTATAAGAAACAGAGCTAGAGTTTGTCTGGAGGCAATCAGTTTGCACAATAAGCTACTAAGCAGCTGCAAAAAAGTTAATGAAGGAATAAAGGTGCTAAGATCAAAGAGACCATGATATGATGGCTATTTACTCCAAGACTTACAGCGAAGCCCCATTCCCAGAAACCAAACTTGTAATAATCAAGGAAATAGCAGAATACACACAAAGATTAAATTAATACACAAAGATCTTATGCCAAATAAATCCTTCCCAAAATTACCACACATAAACCTAGAGATGGAATGTATGAAAAGACAATAATGTGTCATGGAAGCTATATTCAGAAAATTCCATATCTGCCTAAGAGGAGTTCTAGAAAGAACTGAGAAGAAGTATAGAGAGGAAACTATCAGACCAAGAAAAAAATTTTTTTAAATAATCTCAGAAATGAAGACCAATGAAAGACTTAAGTTGAAAAGGGACAACTGAGTCCTGAAGAAAATGCTAATAAATATACCCATAACCAGACACACCATGATGACATTTTAGAATTCTAAGAATAAATATGCATTTCTTAAAAGCATCTAGATATGCATTTACTAAAACCTTCTAGAGAAAGAGAAAAAAATAATCATATTACATTAGATTTAGGGATGCCAGATAAAATACAGGATGCCCAGTTACTCTATAAATTTCAGATAAACAATAGATAGTTTTTTAGTAGAAGTACGTCCTATATTGCATATTGTACAGGACATACTTATAGCTTAAAAAGTACTTGTTATTGTTTATCTGAAATTAACAATTAACTGGGTACCCTTCATATTTACTTGTTAATCAAGTAACCTTAGATTCCTCACCCACAAGATAACAATGAATTGACATTATTAATGTTCTAAATAACAAATCTCATGCCTAGCCAATTTATTAAGAAAAACAAATCCAATAAAAACTCCCCAAAAATAATTACTAATTTTTTGTAGCAGAAGAGTTATATATAGTAATATATATACTAGTATAGTAATATAGGTAACTTTAGGATAATAATAATTTGAGGCTAAAATCACAAAGTTACCAATTAGGGAGGTATATGAAAAGTTTGGGCAGGAAATAAGGGACAAAAGAGCATCCCAAGTCCCTGTCTTATTGAGGGGAAGGGCATAAAAAATTCTAAACAATGACAGAAAATATACAAATATATACAACAAATAATACAATTTACAAAAAGATTAATTACATCATAAGTACTGTTTTCTCTCACACATGAGTCACACTGGCTACCTTTTTGTTCCTGGACTGGCCACATAACTTGCCATAACAGGACATAGCCCTTGCTTTTATGTTGGCTTGCACTGTTCTCACCAGATAGCTTTAGTTTTCAACTCCTTCAGGTCTTTCATAATATATTACCTCTTCCATGGATCTTCCTGACCACCTTAAATAAAATGACAACACCGATCAGCTCTCCCCATCTTCCCCTTTCCCAAATTTAAATCTTTCCCTATCACTCGTCATCAGCCAGCATAGTATACAGTACATAATCTAAGCTGCATGAAGGCTGGCACATAGTAAAGCACTGGACAAATATTTGTATAATTGAGTTGATAAAATAAATCAGTAGAATTTAATGAACCACTAAATGGAGTATAGTGGCTAAAGGGTTGGAGGTGATGAGAGAAAAGGATAGCCAAAAATAACTGGCTAACTAACTAGATACTTTGAGGAGAACCAGATATTAGAAGAAGAAATTTAGTCTCCAGGTGAAGTTTTCCAATATACAGATGAAGATATAAGTCTAATGAAAATGTGTTTATGCTAGAGGCTCCTGGGTGGCTTAGTTGGTTGAGTGTCCAACTTCGGCTCAGGTCATGATCTTGTGGTCCGTGGGTTTGAGCCCCATGTTGGGCTCTGTGTTGACAGGTCAGAGCCTGGAGCCTGCTTTGGATTCTATCTCCCTCTCTCCCTGCCTCTCCCCCATTTGTGCTCTGTCTCTCTCAGTTTCTCAAAACTGAATAAAGTTAAAATTTTACTGTATCTTCAACTTTCTCCTTCTCCCATGAAGATAGGGAGTCTATTTTCTTACCTCTTGAATTTGGCTGGCCTTGTGACTTGTGCTAGACGCAGAACTGCATCAATCCTACCGTCCGCCTAAAAGGCCTCTGCTTCCACTCATTCTCTTGAAATCTTGTGTTCTAGACATGTAACTGACTAGTTATATTCATGAGCCCAGCTGAGATGAAGAATCATCCAGATGTTCCATAGATTATTTGTGAACAATAATAATAAATGCTTATGATTTTAAGCCACTGAATTCTGGGGTGGGTTTGTTACACAGCAATAACTAATTGATATAAACAGTGAAAGCAAGACTAACTGCTGAAAAAGAATGCAGGGGACTAATGTGACATACATTTGAGAAAGCAGCGATAGCAGCTGTAAAATACTCTTGGAAAATGTCTGTGTGAAGGAAAGAGAAAAGCTAAAGTCAAAGAGAGGATTTGTATTTAATTAATGAGTCTTGAACTTATGGAGAATAAAAGGTTTTAGATAAAAGAGAAGGATAAGGAGATGAGTGATGAAGAAATACCTGGAAGGAGAAGGGAAAGGTTGAAATCACAAATGAATTGATTAGCCTTAGGAAGCAAAAAGGGGTACTCTTCTTCAAGATTAGGGGCATGACAGTAAAGACTTTAAATGGAAGGGCTTTAAGTACCAAGGAGTTTGTGGGTGAATGGTTGGCAACTTTTATTTGAGAGACAAGTGGTGAGACCATTTCATTCAAGAAAAAGCAGTGGTGGAATGGGGGGTAGGGACATGGGAACACTTGCAAACCAGGCTTAAAGCAGGGTCTCTCAACCTTGACCCTACTGGCATTTTGGACCAAATAATATCTTGTTGTGAGAGGCTGTCCTAAACAACATGAAAAATTTAGGAGTATCCCTGGCCTTTATAAACTCCATACCATTATTATCAGCCCTTGCCCAGTAGCGACAGCTAAAATGTCTCAGGACATTGCCAAATGTGCCCTGAAGGTAAAATCACCCCTGCTTGAGAACTGGCTTAAGGAAATGAGAGTGAGCTAATGAAGGAAAAACTTGGAAAGGTCTAGGGAGTCACAATCAGTTCCTAATTGGTCAATTTAAATAGACTATGAATATATACTGCAACATTTTCAGAAATGCCTACCTGATGTCACATGAAAACTCTCAAGTGTTAGTACTATCTCTATGGTCAACTAAGATGTTCTTACTAAATTTTCTCCTAAGTGTTCTAAAGAGAGAATCTCATAGCAAATACTTGGAAAATAATTCAATCTTCTCCAAAAATAAAATGTAATTTTTTTTTCTGTTTAACCTTCTCCCTTCATTTTACCTGTCAGTTCCCAAAATCTTTGTTCTTTATATGAAATAAGCAATCAAGCTTTTGCATCTCAGGCTTCTTATTAAGACTCTTTTTTGCTCAACCCCAAGAAAGTCCTCCAGAGTAGTACAATCTGGTGTGATTTGTTAGAGGTATAATTGGGCTTCTGGAGCCTTTTCCAACAGCTTGTATGCAAGGTGACAAGTCTGAATATTAATCAAGAGAAGGGGCGGTGATACTCACACACAATGCTGTAAACTGTGTCTTCATTCATAAAAGTACGTTACTTAGCTGTAATTACTCTGATGCCCATTCATGCAAGTGAGGCATCCAGGAAACAAACTTGATTGGTGAATAAATGCAAATTAAATGACAGGGACAGAGGTAGACATATGAAAAACTGAGAGGAGGCATTCAGTATACTAATTCCCGAGTCTGTATATACATCCATTTACAACTCCTGCCTTGGAATAAATTGTAGAGCAGTAAAAGCTGCTGACTTCCTCTTCTGTTCTGATTTTGAAAGCCTGGGTGGCAGAAGGATGGGAGTTGGTTCCCAGCAGAATTACAGAGCTCAATAGTATAACTGTCAAAATCTCTTTTAAAGGAAGGCGAGCTATCTGCATTATCTGTGTTAGGGAAAGTCTTTTCTTTGTTGATAGTGTCTATTCGAAGAATTGGCATTTAACAAATATGTTAATTAAAGCTCTAGACTACAAGCTATAATGTTTGCTATGCATTTTGTGACACGTTCTATTGTGTTTTTATGTTAATATTATTCTTTAGTAGATTATATTGTTCCTCATTCAGTCAAATCAAAATGTTGAATCTGGGCATAGCATCTAAGTGAGTGAAAACTAGGGCTTATTCCTGCCTAACTCTTATTTGATTAAGGACAACTACTAAAAAAGGAAAAGTATTTATTTCATCTGAAGCAAACATGATCTCTGGTTGAGTATCTTTTACTGAGACAGAAGGGGAAAAAAGAGAGAAGAGGGGAAAATATGTACTTGTTTCATTATTCTGGGAAGGTGAGGAGTGGAATGGATCTCTTAGCTACATTCCCAGTTTGCAATAACACCCTGAATTGACATTCTAGTCAAGGAGCAATTTCCATTTGTTATGTATATATATGCATTTTTCATCTAGCATAACACAGGCTCATACAACATAAGATTAAGATAAATTGAGGTCTTTCTCTTTCCTTCTTAATTTACTTCCTTATTCCATATACAAAGAACCTGCTTGAATATGAGAGATTTGACCTAAATTCCATTTTATCAAGAAGGTTGCCTAAAATTTACAACGCGAAAATAAAGGAGGGGTGCATTTGATTTCCCAAAGTTCAAACCTGGGAAATATTAGCATAAGCACTTTGATAATCATGACAGTAAATCTAGAGAATTAATCTCTAAAGCAATCAGAATTCAGATCTTCTACAGCTTTATAGATCAGAATGACCTATTTTAATTAATTATTCCAGATACAAAGAGACAGCTGCTTTACATAGAAGATTGGAGCTGTTATCTGCTTTCAGGACCATGTTACCTTAAGTAAATTGCTCTCAAAATCTAACTTCATATGTGATTTTTTTGAGTGATCTTTAAATTGGAGAAGAACTATGTGGCCCTGCTGAGAGACACCACAGTAACCTGGATAAGAGTCACATTGCCTGGGTTTCAATTCTGGCTCCTTGCTTATTAGCTGTTTGATATTGGATAAGTTACTTAACCTCTTCATGACTCAGTTTTGCATGTATAAAATGTGGACAATCATACTACATTCATAAATAATCCATAAGAGCCCATTATTATTTGTACAGCCATTTTATCATATATCTATTATTATTTTTAATAAAGTATAAGAATTTACAAATATATTTCACAAATTAAAACAGAAAAGACATGATAGTGTGGAAACTCAGCCTTTTAATTCCTAAAGAAGAGATTATAATTTCCCTCATTGTCTTTGTTTACCTGTTTCCTTCTAGGTGTTTCATCAGTATGCTCATGTAATAACTAAAACAATAAATTATAATTTTTAATACTTATCGATCATTTACTATGAGATTTGCATGTTTCAAAATGCTTTTTCAAATGTTATCATTGAATTTCTGCAATAAACCTATGAATGGGTACTGTTATTATATTTCCATTTTATTGTTTTAATGTTTTTTATTTAATTTTGTGAGAGAAGGAGAGAACGTGAGCAGGGGAAGGACAGAGAAAGAGGGAGACAGAGTATCCAAAGCAGACTCTGTGCTGAGAGCAGATTGCCCAATGCAGGGCTTGAACCCATGAATCATGATCTGACCCAAAGCTAGATGCTTAACCAACTGAGTCACCCAGGGTGCCCCTGTATTACCATTTGAAAGATAAGCAAACTAAGGAATGAATAACTTGTCTAAGGCACACAGTCAATAGGCTGCTGAGTGAGAATTCCAGCCCAGGATGTAGGGACTTATCTTGCCTTTCATCAATACCCTGGAGTCCAAGGTTCCCAGCTTAAAAAATGTTACTTAATTATTGTTGTTATTTATTTGCCTCATATTTTTAATCAACTGGCTTGACCTGTGGCAAGAGACATAAATACTTGTTGAGAATTCGATGAATAAATGATTATATGACTATGATTTATTATATGATTAAATGAATCATATAAGAGAATATATGAAGAAGAATCGAATCAAATAAGGAACTTTTGCTTCATCAAATATGAGGAGGCTGAATAAAGAATCCTTTTCATAGATACTCTAGATATATTCATAGATATTCTAATCATAAGCTTTTACTTGCTCCCAAAGACAAATTTGTAGTTAGTATAGTTAATAATGGTGTATTCTTTTAATATGCACTACTTTGCTTATTAATTGACTTCCACTGTCCTAAAAGCCACCAAGAGGAGAATATTTTTGCCCAAACTTTGAGCAGCAGAAATATTTTTTAAAACTAAGCCAATAGACTAATATTCTAAAAGAAAATTGGCATTTAAAACTTCCCTGGATAATTTTTTTAAAAACATATTAGAAACAAAAAACATTATCAAGTCACAAAAATGGTTAAAAAAAATCTATGTCTAAGAATGTTGTTTTATGCAGCAGTTTCAGCCATCATTAGCCAAACTGTCTTCATACTTTCTGAAGCTAAACCATGTCTAATGGAATCCTCACTAATAGCAGAAAGACATTTTGAGTAAATTCATTTTTTAAAGGATCATTGAGTGCCTTTGCTAGTTAAACCGGAAGCCCACAGTAATCAGGGAGAGGCTTTGCTTGCCTTCTCCTATGGCTTCTTCATTAGCAGTGGTAATAACGACAATAGTTAGTTCATAACTAGTACATTGTTAAGGCGATCCCTGGGGTGCCCTTATACACTCTATTTAATTTTGGCTTCCGGTTTGGTCAGTTTATTTTGCAAGCCAATTGCCTCCCTGCCATTCCAAGCTCTCTAGAGTTTGCCTAACTTATGGAAATCAAGCTGTTTTCTTTCTGCTTCATGCATCAGTGCTAACAACAGCCAAATAGCTGAACACAGAATTCAGTCTTCAGTGCTTAGGCAATGTGAGCATCTGAAAATATACAACTTTATTTTTAATTTTTTTTTTTTAATTTCTAGGAAAGAGAGAGAGAGACAGCATGAGCAGGGGAGGGTCAGAGAGAGAGGGAGTCACAGACTGAAACAGGCTCCAGGCTCTGAGCTGGCAGTCAGCACAGAGCCCGACGCGGGGCTCGAACCCACGAACTGCAAGATCATGACCTAAGCGAAAGTTGGAGGCTTAATCGACTAAGCCACCCAGGCGCCCCAACAACTTTATTTTTAAAGTCAGAACTCAAGTCTTTTGTTTAAAAAAGTTAACAGAAGAGTCATACCCACTTCTATCCTACACCAATGTATTTGTATTTTTAATCAGGAACTTGACTTTGTTGCTTTGTTACTAAATAATTGTTTCCATGACTTTCTGAAACCCTTTGATGAAGGAATATGGTTGTTTTCCTTCAGTACTTCACAGTCTGTCTTACATGTCCCTTATACATCCCACACCATCACACAGAGCTCCTAAATTACTGCTGTGTACACACAGGTATCTACTAAGTGCTCATTAATTAGCAGCAGCTAAACAACATAGTGTGTGGCTCATACTGCTTAATAAACATGAGGATACTGAGAAAAATGCCTATAACTGCATCATTTTTAATGTTCAAATTTACCACTCCCAAACAATGGTACCCGGTAGTCCTATTCTTATGGTCTTGGGCACTGCAAAGTAGTTCAGGTTTCCATTGATTTAGTTTCCAGACTAGATACAACAGATTACAGTACTGCAATTTCTCCAGCAATTTCTTCCCCATGACAATTTTTCATATCTCCCTAAATCTATGCACCTTCCATGTATATCCTTCCAAGCAGGGTTGCTATAAAAAATGAAACAAAAACAAGAGGTAAATCTTTTGGATAATTACAGAATAAAATGGAGTATTGTTTTTATCCTAGACTGGTCCAAATTAGTTGCATACATTGATTTATAGCATTGATAACCAATACAAACTCTATTTTATTTCTGCCCAGGGAACTAATACTGGGAAATAAAACAGTCTTATCCCTGCACTACTGCAAGTGATGCCAAAATTTCAGAACAAGTTTTCTACCTAAAACTTTTGAGTGATTATAAAATTATTCACAGGGAAATCAAAACCCCTACCCAGAAGGTCCAGTGATTTTTCTAATATGCTACTATCAAAATGAAAAGAAGTAATGTTGTTTTGCCATTTGTTTTCATAAAGTTTTATAATGCTGCTCTCTCCACTTAGAACATTAAATGGTTTCAGACTTTACCTAGGAGACTGTGGAAGCCACAGACTCTTCTGTATTTTTTAAGCAATTTAATTTCCTCCTGTTCTGATTCTATTACAGTAACATAAATTATAGTAAAAATTTAATAAAGTGGATAGTTAAGTGGATTTAATCTATTCTCTTCAGAATAAATAAGATTTACCAGATAAGATGCAGATTGAAAAATATTTTAACTGATAAGGTAAATCAGAAATCAAAAACATCCCTGAAAGTACACAGTCAGGTAATTAAGGGAAATAATTTTAAGATTAAAATAAAGGGTAACAAGCAATATAGTACTGATTCTTTCTTTGTAAAATAATTAACCTTTGGAAAGACTTTCTGTCAATGCAATCTTTGTCAGTTAAGAGTCAGACACATTCCTGAAAAGCAAATAATAGAAAGCAACTCTTGGTTGTATCAAGGAAGGTGAGACTTCCCAACTTTTGCTCCCTATTTTTAAAATCTGCAATTTCTTTTTTGGTTATTACTTCTTATTGTTCTACAGATCCATGCAATACATGAAAGTCATCAAAATAAATAGATAACACTCCAGAGAATTTACAGTTGGGTTAATATATAGACAGTAAGGGTTTCCATTATACAGGTGCAGATTTTAAGTATGAAGAATTGAAAGCAAAACAAAATAAAAGAAAACAAAATTTCATGGTTCTCAAGAAATTTTTCAATCCTTCCTTGACCCAGTCTAACACAGGTTGAAACTGTTTGGTCTCTGGTTGTTAAATCAGTTGATTTGCACATTTTTTGGAAAAGAGTAAATATCTAATAGTTGATGAATAAAGTAGTAGAAAGAATAGAGAATAGAATAGAATAGAATAGAATAGAATAGAATAGAATAGAATAGAATAGAACAATGCAATAAAAATTCACCTCTCTGGAACAAACCTGGCATTAATTAATTATTCTAAAGCACCCAATTTTTTTCCTATTTAAGATATAATTTATTTTCATTAATGGATGTGCTAATCATTTTGTTTACTGTGATTAAGATTCACTTGGAATTCAAACTAAAATATTATCACTTTTCAGGAGAAACCCTGGGGCAAATTTGAACATTATTATTGATAGGTAAGCCAATATTATTATCTATAACAGTGTATCTCTTTTATGGAAAACAAAGTGATGAGCCTACAATGCTAAAACGTATTTGCCCTTAGAATCCCAAATTCATTGTTTCATCTATAAGAGAATAGAGAAGATGTGGGAACTGTAGGAATGATATTTTCAATAGGAGGGAGTTTTAGATTACATACAGTTTATCAAAATCAAGACAGCATTCAAAGCTCTTGATAACCAATGAAACTATCTTCCAAGAGGTAATAAGTTGGGGAGACAGGGCCATTTAAAACTGTGGGTACTTCACTGTGTAGTGATTCTGGAACTGGTTAGTTCTTAAATTGAGTAAATTTCAGTAACATGAAACAATAGTGAAAATACAGCTGAATGATTCAATTTCAAATGAGTTGCCAAATGCTTCACAGGAAAAGAAACTAGGAAAAGATTTCTTTAGTGTTAAACATTTAAAATTCAATGTAGGGTATTTATTCGACTTGAATAAAAAAATAATGAAAATGATTATAAAATGCAAGTCAGTCAGCAAGTCATTTTAGTTCCAGAGTAGTTTAGGAAATTAATACACTTATTAATTTACCTTAAGTGAAATTGAGTATGTATAGTCATTCTTTTATTATTTGGTCATATGCAAACTAAAATAATGTTATTTATCCATGATGAAATTCTCTATTTTGTCATTTCATAGTCATCTCATAATGACTATGAGGGGAAGCAGAACACGTGATCCTAAAATATGTGATTTTGGCATGTGGACTATTTTGACCTGAATGGAATAAAGGTCTAACAGAATGCGGAAGAATTTTTTTTAACCTCTCCTTTAATTGCCTAAAACAATTTAAACAGGGGGCCTGTATCAGAAAGACAACAATTATAAGAGATAACTTTTTACATCAGAAAATCTTCTCTGCAGGGCAGGGTAAACATTGGTTTTCCAAATATTTGCTCTTCTTATCATCCTGTGAATTGTCCTCCTTCCCTTTGACATCTCAGACCCTACCTCCTTCTCCTCAGCTCAGGATGGCATCCACACCTCAGTGTCTCAGTGTCGGGGAGCCTCTGATCTGAGGGGTTCCCATATGCACAAAATTTTTTCTCCTGTCAGTCTGTCTATGTCAAATTAATTATTAGACCATCCAAACAAACTAAGGGAAGACAGAAAAAGTTTCCCTCCCCTACCACTAAAATAAACCTGATGAACAGAAAAGTTCCTATATCCTCTCTATGGTTTCCAAACAATTCTCACATTTTAAAGGCTTTTTTTTAATGTTTATTTATTTTTGAGAGAGAATGGGCAAGAGGCAGAGAGAGAGAGAGAGAGAGAGAGAATCCGGAGCAGGCTCTAGGCTCTGAGCTGTCAGCACAGCGCCCCATGTGAGGCTTGAACTCACGAATCCTGAGATCATGACTTGAGCCAAAATCGGACGCTTAACAAACTGAGCCATGCAGATGCCCCTTACAATTTAAAGTTTTAATTACCATTTGAATTTCTAAAATATGGCATTAGAGTAAAACAAATTTCAGGAATACAAAAAAAAAGTAGTAACTGGCTACCATGGATTTAGTGCCTTCCAAAGGATGCAATTTTTGAAACATAAATTTTCCTTTATTGTAACATCTCTAAGTTAAATGGGAAGTATCTCTGTTATCATGCCTAATTTACAAAGGAAGAAAAGCAACAGGTCTAAAAAATATTCCCCCCAAGTCAGTATCATTATTGACTTAAGACTCCTGCCATTATACAGTACTTTTAGATATGTCAAAACAGACTGTGAAACCCAGTAAGCAAATGTCCAGACTGGAATCTGGGTCCAGGACAATTTTTCCTCTGAGTTCTCCCACCTCTGCTGTTGTATAAAGACCAGTACATAGAATCTCCCTGAAGACTTAGAAACATTGAAAACCTCCTTTCTATATTGTTTTAAACACAGACACACTTAGGAATGCTCTGACGACCTCCACCTTCTTCCCCACCCCACACCCCCCAAGCCCCCTATCACAGAATAATACGGTAGTCTTGGCCAACTAAAGCAACAGGATGCTTTTGACACTGAAGGGAGTTGTTTTTCTATCTGCTTTGAACTAATATTTCCCTAGAGTTTAAAGAGAGATAGAAATGATAAATAATATATACACACATATTTATATATATGTACGTGTGTGCATATATATCATGTAGAAGAGCAGAACACAGTATTATTTTCAAGTGGTCCATGAAAATGGTCTTGTCAGTCAGATAAGGCAGACATTTCAGCAGGAGCACAATGCGGACTTGGGATTTGTTCCAATTTTCCTTCACGGTGGGCAGACAGAGGGTTAAAAAGGATGCAATTTGCTTTCCCACTACAGTGATGTAGGAAATCTGTGGATGCTGAGACCCATATATTTTTCTTCTGATGGGCATTCAATGGTCCTACTTCTTCCTGAGCTGTACTAGGCTAACACACAGTGTTTTATGCACACGATTCCATAGCAATTCTGCCTAGGGTATGAATCTGTTAGGTAACAATGACTCTCAGATTCACAACAAAAGCATCAGCTTCAAAGACTCCTCAGCAGCCGTTTCCTCCAGAAGAAAATCATTTGCAATTTTTTTTGTATACGGACACTTTAATAACATGCTGCTGAAATTTTGAAAGAATTTCAATTTATGCAAAATGAAGAAAGGGAAGAAAAAAATAATACAGATAATGATGCTAATATAGACTCACACTCCAAAAGGCCTGTGGTGGCATTGTATTTATTGCAATGTAGACACCTTATCAGTTATCCCTGTAAAGGAGTTTAAAAATGGGCTTGGGAGGTTTGAACTAAACTCTGTTAACAGTTAATCAGCAACACTTTAGAATATACTAGCAAATTTTTCTAGAGAGAAAGAAAGAAAGAAATTTAAAGTGGAGATTTTCTTTAATGACAGCAGTTTTAGTGACCCTATGAAAAGAGATATTTATTTTTAGAGAAATGTACTGTCTGACCTTTCATGTTTCAAGACACCTTAGCATAGTGTGGACCTGCCTGTTATCTTTTGCTTCTGTGTCTTCCCTATAGGCAAATCCCTCCTGTCGAGAGCCAGACTAAGGGGAATTCTGGAAGGAAGAGGGAGGCAGGAATAAACTGGAACTAAAGATCTTAATAGCCATGAAATGATTAAAATGCAGCCATGCCCAACAAGACCATACTGCTGTTATCAAAGACATTGACAACTTCTTTGAATTCAATTCAATGGTGTATGGGCAAAACAGGAACTTTTAAGTTTGGGTGTCTCCAGGAAATGTAGTCAGATTTCTCAACGCACACTGGCAGCGTTCCCACATTATCCCGAGCTAACAGTGATCCCACACCTCACTTGGCTTCTGCCAAATCAAGTGGACAGCAGCGTCCAGCAAAGCAGCACGCTGCCCTGGTGTATAGGATGACTGGTTAGTTTATCGATTTGTGATGAATCAAAACTTGGCAAATCAAAAAACACTGCAGAGTGCACACATTTTAAACCACTGTTGTTACTGATCAAATGCACTGTTTCACAAGCTAGATTGTTTCTTGAATCTTGTTTTCAAAGAAACTAGTAGAGGAAATGTTCTCCCGTTTTACCTTTGTCATTACACTTAAGAAACACCTGACCTAATTGTCCTGTGTGCATTTGGTTTTCTGTGTGTTTTTTCTGTTTCATTTTATTTTTTATTTTTTTCTTTGCAGGCTAGAGGAGAGGGAAGTCAGGAGAGGAACATCCATGTGAAATAAAAATAATACTTCACTGTTATGTTTACTTTAAAAGAAAAAAAGAAGGGGGTGAGGGGGTGCCTGGGTGGCCCAGTTGGTTGAGAATCCAACTTCAGCTCAGGTCATGATCTCACGGTTTGTGAGTTCAGGCCCCACGTCGGACTCTGTGTGACAGCTTGGAGCCCAGAGCCTGTTTCAGACTCTGTGTCTCCCTCTCTCTCTGCCCCGCCCCAGCTCGTGCTCTGTCTCTGTCTCTCAAAAATGAATAGATACAAAACAATTTTTAAAGAAAAAAGAAAGGAAAGGAAAAAGTATAGATGAGTCAGGAGGGGAGGGAAATGAAGTAGAGGGGTGGGTCATTCTCTTACTATATTTGGTTTTCTCTTTGCTAAATTACTAAAGGAATAACCAGCATCACCAGGCTCAACATAGAACTAGTAATTGCATCTGAATATAAGAATACTTACATTTTAGGGGACCCAGGTAGCTAGGTTGGTTAAGCATCCAAGATCAGGTCATGATCTTGAGGTTGATGAGTTTGCTGACAGTACAGAGTCTGCTTAGGATTGTCTCTCTCTCTCTCTTTCTCTCTCCCTCCCCTCCCCTCCCCACCTCTCAAAAATAAACTTTTTTTCTTTAAGTTTGAGTTAGATAACATACAGTTTGGTCTTGGCTTCAGGAGAAGAACCCAGTGATTCATCTCTTACATATGACACTCAGTGCTCTTCCAGAAAAGGGCCCTCCTTAATGTCTATCACCAAAAAGAATACTTACATTTTAAATGATTTACACTTGAGCCCCACCTCTGTGTTAGCTGAAATTCCTTTCACAAGTCCATATGTAGACCTACCTCGCTAAACCAGTAATAATCTTAGCAACTTATTCAGCTGTTAAAGTATCAGTGAAATGCTTGACAGGGCCTCCTGGGGCCATAAAGAAGCAGGGATGGAGGACAACGTCACAAAGGATGATAGGTGATGCCCTTGGAAGAGACAGGCTGCAGTGTGCTGTCACCAGCACAAAATCCAAAAGGTATAAGCATATATCACTTAGTATCATAATTTGGTATTAATAAAAACATTTAAAAGCCTGCCCATGAAAAAGTTCACTTGCGATCTTAAATGGCAGGAGCCTTATGTCATGAATAGTCTTTGGCACAACGCTTATTGGCAGAGTCTGCCATATATGAAGCCAGAGAATACAGAAACAGTCGGTGGCCCTCCGATTATGTCCATTATCACCAGTGACCTTGGGGGTGGTCCTTTTGACCCTCACGTTTCCAGCACCCATGATTTCTAACTGTCAATATAAGCCTCAAAAGCCATTCTTAGAATATGCCTATTTATGTGAGAACTCTTCAAAGAGGAGACAAGTTATTCAAAGGATTAAGCTAAGTGTTCTCAGCTTCCATTATCCTATCAGGCATGAAATAAAATGACTCCTTTAATGTTTACATTATTAATATTTATCTGGTTTAAAACAAATAAATATAATTCCCATAGGTCAATAGTTCAAATGCTACCAGTCTCCCAAATACTCAATGAGGAAGTGGTTAAGAATGCCTGGAAAAGGAGCAACCGGGTGACTCAGTCGGTTAAGCACTGGACTGCGGCTCAGGTCATGATCTCCCAGTTCCTGGTTTTGAGCCCCACATCGGGCTCTAGGCTGATAGCTCAGAGCCTGGAGCCTGCTTCAGATTCTGTGCCCCTCTCTCTCTCTGTGCCACCCCCCAGCTCGCATTGTTTCTCTCTCTCGAAAGTAAATAAACAATAAAAAAAAGAATGCCTGCTTTTATACAATTCTAGAACTCAATAAGGAAAGATAATAGGTTAATAAACACTCAGTGTATTTTATGTATAATTAATAACTGAATCTGCAATGTTTTTGAGATATATATTCTATAAAGTATTCTAACAAATAAAAATTTATCTATGGAACTCCTATTCTGTCTTCTTTTATCCTTAGTGTTCAGAAAAGAATCCCAGAATCTAAACTAAAAACATGCTTTTTTAATCAAAGCTATTTAGGCTATTGGCAAAAATCTATGTAAAAAGGTCAAAAAAAGCTTCTGTCTTCATAATCAGAAGAGACATAAAGTGAGATAAATTTCCCTATTTGTTCATTATTTATATCATCCCAATTTCAAAACACATCTGCTCTTTGTTTCCTTTTTGGTTTCTTCTTTGCTATTTCCAGTCTGTCGAAAGCTGAGAAATAAGAAAACCCATCTTATTTGTAAATATGTATAAAGAGGCCCAAAGTGAAATCCTGAGGGTCTAGTTAGAGGCAGGGCCACCAAGTCCCCAGCCCACAGATTTTTCTGGGAAATATGTCATAAGCAACTGCTACAACTCAGAGGCCTTTTCCAGCATTTATTGACACTTCAAGTGGTTAATATTGTCAGAGAGGTTACTTCACAGTGAGTAAGCAGCTGTGTGTGTGTTTCTTTTTAACATGTATATTTCATCATTTTAAATAAGCATTTGGCATAAGTGCTTCTTAAGCCATGCAGCATTCTTAAAGAAAAAGAAAAGGTCAGTGCTAACCCAACATGATTAAAAAGAAATATTCCATAATGAGAGGTTATATTGCTACTTTACAAAGTATTAGAAAACTGCATTTGAGATATTAAAACAGTTCAGGCATCACCCAAGTGAAAAAGTGTGGAAAAACACAGGGAAGTGCTTCTAAAAAATAAGGTAGGGTCTTGGCAATGTGAACTCTGAAGAGAAATAAAGTGAGCAAATAATGTTTACCTCCTCAAAACTCACTTATGTAGGTGGAGAAGAACAATTTAATAGAAAATAAATAATCCATCTGAAGGGGAAACACAGAAGAGGGAAAAACAATTGGAGATGCTACTAGTCAGTAACAAAATCAAAAATAATAAACTTACCATCTTTAACAAAAAGTGTCAGATGAAGCAATATATCTTAGGGAGTCAATGCGAGGAAGTGATGCAACAATACATCTAATAAGGTCACTCTTTCTTCCCTCTCCAGCAATAATCTTGGAAAATGTTTATCTTATCCTCCCTCAAGATTGATTAAATACCGATTTATTGGTTCAAAGGATGGTCCTAGGAACCAAGATATGTAGTGTATCTTCAAATCACAATAGTTAAAACTGCCACTCTCCTAAATTAAAATAATTTGCATGTATTTTTTGAAATTTTCCCCCAAGTGTTTTGAAAGCAAAAGTGACAGGTTAAATAGAGGAAAAAAATAAAAGGACACATAGACCAGTGAGCTTGATCACCGACTAAGTATATTTACTAAATGCTCATCATGCATCCTGTCTGAAGACAAAATCCATTAAATATTATTTCAAAAACTCTGACCTTTTTATGAGTCTTTGGCTATGCAAAGGCCCAAATTTTAGGACCAGAAGAAGTTCCCAAAAGGCATGTTACCTATAAATGTCCCCATAAGGAAAGCCACTTAGTCTTTCCAAATATTAGGGCGATTAGCAATTACTTAAGCTAAGCAATCTAAATAAATCACAGCTCATGGTGGAATCTGGAAAAAGTGACTTTTGTTCTTTTGCCTCATAGAACCATCACTACAAAGCTTCAATCCACTTAATATTAGGAAGAGAAACCACCAGTGTGTATCCAGATGATGCAGACCCCTGTGTTTAATAATTTGTTAGATACCTAAAAATGTAAAATGTATTTCCCATTCTCAAGAAGACTCTAGTGTATAGGTGAGAGAGAGAAAAAAATAATGAGTTGAGGAGAAAATAGCAATGCTACTTAAATAATTCAATATAATAAGAAAATTGCCATTATAATTAAAAAATATATTTTGTTAAAAGCTTCTACTTGGACTTTCAGAATTCAGCTCACATGCTTCTTCCAGGAAGCCCTCCTTCAGTTCCTCTCTCCCTCTCTTCTCTTGCTTTAACAGAAGTTGAATTAGAGACATTTAATCTTTTGTCTCATCACCCCCTCTGCCATCATTTAACAAACTATACTTATCATGTGGGTCTTTTAAATTTCTTTTCCACATTGTTTGTTCCATGAAATCAGAGATTTTGTCATTTTCACAGATAAATTTCTTTTTTTTTTTCTTAAATTTTTTTTTAATGTTTTTATTTATTTCTAGAGAGAGAGAGAGACAGCGTGAGCAGGGGAGGGTCAGAGAGAGAGGGAGTCACAGACTGAAACAGGCTCCAGGCTCTGAGCTGGCAGTCAGCACAGAGCCCGACACGGGGCTCGAACCCACGAACCACGAGATCATGACCTAAGCGAAAGTCGGACGCTTAACCGACTAAGCCACCAGGCGTACCTTCACAGATAAATTTCTGACAAAAATAAAACCTTATGGCTGACAATGAAGAGGTAACCAATAACTATTCCCCAAATTAATAAATGACACATAGTATCTGCTTAATAAGTGTTCATTAATTTTGTCGAATTCCCAAATGCAAAGATAATAAGTGTTATGGTTTCAGAAAAATAGAACTAGTTAAAAGGATTGTTGGGGAAGAAATCATCTGAACTTTGTAACCATATCACTTTAATCTTTTTTTTTGTTTACCTTGAATATGTGCTATTCAACAGACTTTATTCCAAATGACATTTGGACCTCTCCAAACTCAAATCCATATGCAGAACGTCTGAATTAGTTTCACCATTTTAATAGTACTTTGACTTCTGAACTCAAAAATCATACATTAATAGGTTCCAACTCTATTATGAGATAATTCATCATTGCATTTAGTTCACTAACTTAAAATCTCATATGCATATAGTTTATAAAATACACATAAGGATTATTTTTCAGGGAATTAATAATGAAAGCAAAAAATTCTAATTTATTTTCTAAAACAGAGGACCCAAAATGGCCTATTTAGAGGTACTACCTACAGTCACATCAACTACTTAAACTTACTAAGTGAAGTGAAATACTTGAGTCATGCAGAGATCAGATAATACAATAAGAATTATTTACCCATTCACAACTAGTCACCACATGCAAACTGAGCATTTACTATGTGCCACATACCACATTAAGCATTTTGAACCCCAGATAAATTTAAAAAACAGATACAATCCAACCTACATGAAGTTCACCATCTATCCAGTAGCTAGAAATAGATACTAATCACACAATTACAAAAATAATTACAAAAAAAATACAGACTACTGTAAATTACACAAAGGAGATACACTAAAAGAATAGATTAAGTGTCACAGAAGGTTTTCCTGAGACACTAATAGCACAGCCTAAACCACAGAATAAAGAGTAGCATGTTGAAGCAGAGGGAGAGAAGTTGGAGAAGTACAAGGAAATTCCAGGAAAAGGGAGCAGTACATACAAATGAGTTTAGTTAAAAGGAGGAGCTGAGCATCTGAGGGACTGAAAGACCATTAGTGTGGGAGTTCAGAAAACAAATAAAGTGTCCTGTAGATGGAGCTGGAGAGGTAAGGGTGAGCAAGCCCCATGGCAGTCTTAGATTTGGCAATTAAGATTTTTCTATTTCTTCTAAGTGCAATGGCTTCTACTAAACTTTTCTAAGAGTGTTAACAAGATGCATTTTGAGTCAATCACTGGCTGCAGAGTGGGGAACAGATTGCAGTGAGGGTAGTGTGTCTATGGGAATACCATTTAGGAGGCTTTTGAAGTGGCTCAGCCAGAGATTGTGGCAGCTTGAAGCACAGTGTCTGTGCCATGGAAAGATGAGAAAGACATTTAGGTAGAAATGTCAATAGTACGCAATAACAGATTGAATTTACTTATGGTGACTGAGTGAGAACAAAGACTTATGGATAAGTGCTAGCTTTGTCTTACTCCTGTGCCTTAAAGATAAAGGTTATATTTTGGAGGGAAATATCATAACAGTTTTCCAACCCACCACTCCCAACGTGGACTACCTGCACGAACTTTTCTTCTCACATCACACCCACAATCTCTGGTGAGGAATAGACAGGTTTTACATCTCTCTCTCTTTCTCTCTCTCTCTCTCTCTCTCTCTCTCTCTCTCTCTCACACACACACACACACACACACACACACACACCATTGTTGGACAACCCATATCTAACAGATTCTATTTAATATAAACCAAAAGACATTGTATGCAGTCAATGTCATCGAGATAAAATATAATAATCAAGGATTCTTGGCAGATGAACACGAGATCTATCTGACAAGGAGAAGCCATTGTTCCCCTTTCCTTCTCTCCTACTGGGGACGCTACCCTGTGAAAACCTGGGGCCAGAGTCGCAGCAGCATCTTGCAACCGTGCAATGATGTGACAGAGGAGGAAAAGCCAACACACTGAGGAATGAAAGAAATCCTGGCTATTGAGGTCATTGTTGAGCCATCCCTGAAGCCATAGACCTCGAGGTCACTTATTATATGATATAATTGTCATTACTTTTTATAGCAATTGTTAACTTCTACTAGACAAGGCACACTTCTGAGGCTAAAGTACAAGCAACAAGAGATTCAAATAACCTAAATGGAAAGAAAAAAACCATACTGGAAGCAGCTCATGTTACATGCTAAAATTCTAGATAAGAAATATCTGAAATCCTAGATAAGAAATACTGTCTGTACTCCATTAAAATATTTCATTCTATTAGCGTACTTTTATGAAAATGTGATTATAAAATAAGAATTCTATAAATAACCAACTCTTTAGAGAGTTTCTAGAATTTCTTTGCTAATACTATAAAGAAATAATTGATCTTAAAGAAATAGTTTTCTGAAACTTCTCAGATTTACTTAAGAACAGATGAGCAGCATTCTTTTGTTTAGCGACTCTTACTTTGTGCATATATCTACCTTACTTATTTATGCATTTATTCTTTCATTAAACTGTAAGTCCTTTGAAAGGATAAGAGCTTTATTCTTTATTTTTCTATCCAATGCTATCAGAAATCCCATCAGAAACTATTGATTGAACTTAAAAACAGAGAAAGCATTAGGTAGGATCCAAGGCATCTAGATCCTGAATTCAGTTGTCCATGAAGTAGATTTGTGTCATGGGCAAACCACTGCATTCCTCTGGAGCCAAATTTTCTCATTTAGAATGTAAGGGAACCGATTAGCAGCAGAATTACCTTTCACAAGAACCCCCACTATATAATACACAGAATTCCATCTGAGAAGAGATGAGGGTGCAGAGCTCTGTGTGTTTGCCTTTACCCTCATTCCTACTATTCCATCACCTTGTTATCCGTCCCATTTATTTCCCCTAAACCACACCCATGGGAGAAAATCACTGCATGTGACCCTCTTGAATGCACCTTCCAGCCTTTAACAATGAATGAATACCGAAACAAGGAGGGTGAGCATCTTCAATTAGATTCATTGCCAGATTGAAGTCCCTCCGAACTGCAGGATGAAATAATAACTTCATATAGTATATGAAAACTTAGTGGTTGCTAGACCATACTCTGCTCTGCCTTTATACTCCAGTTGAGTAAAAATATCATTTACTTCACAGGCTTTGAGATAAGAAACCCAGACCTCTCTGCATTGAAGATATCCTAATCCATGTATAAAGTTAGAATAACAGAGTTTCTGAAATACCAGAGACCTGAGCCTCAAGAAAAATGGACTTAAACATCAAAATTCTGGTCCAAGTCAGATACTCAATTTAGATTTAGTCCTATTCAAGTAGATCTGGTCTGCAAAGCCAAATACCATACCTTTCAAGGGGAAGGTATATATAATAAAAGAATATAATTTTATTTTTTTCATAACTGCAGACATGTGAAGTTATTTTTATTGCTAATTCTCAAGGTTTAGTCTAATTATTATTGTTAATTATGATTCTGCTCAAAAAGAGGGACACTTGAATGTCAAAGGCCCTAGTGATTTCCATACAGAACATTGCCTCTGCAACACAAAATCCCAAGCAATTGTAATTACTCTGGTTAATCCTCACATCAGCAAAGTTACTTAGTAGTCACTGTTCCATTTTCTGGGAAACATTCACCACAGTAACCTAAACCTTTCAGACAGAGCCAGAATTCACCAGAGACCTAAACTGTTAAGCATTCTAGCTATCACATACACAAAAGAAAATGAAAACAAACGAGAAGATAAATGTTACAAATACCTTTTTTAAAAAAGGTACTCTATTATAAGGTACATGCTACATTATACTCCCAAAGATGAATATTTCTTTCAAAGATGATTTGTTTTTATTTTGTTCTGTTAAAATGCCATCAGCAAAGAGGCAAGCAGAATAACTCTAACACCATTATTTGGCTACCTGGATTTTGCACCCTCTATGGAGCAACTTACACAATCTTTACTGTGGTTTTAAGGCTTAGTTGCCCATTCATTAGGTTGACAAACTTGTCAAAAGCCTCCAGGACTATGTCAGTTATGTCAGAAACACTTATGGAAATCACAGCACATGCCAGGACTCCACTGAGTCCTGTCAACCATTGCCAAAATGACAAGAAACCCTTCTGGGGACAAAGGGCTGTAGAGAGATATGAGCCCTCCCACTCAGATTCTGTTGACTTGCCAACCCACTTACGGTGAAACTCTCAGCAATTCTCTCTCTGCTACTGGAACACCTTAGTCTTTCTAGATGTGTTATATGATGCATTTCAAGAATCCCTAAATTTTTCTAACATTTTGTCACTCAGGATTAAAGTTGATCAACCATAGTTTTTGATGCAGGAGCTGAGTACTTCCACCCATTTTTTTTGACACAAGACAGTTAAAAACAAATGCATGTTTATGAAAACTGGAAAACCAAAAATGAAAATCAAATACAAATAAATAAGGCTGACAAAATGTTCACATATAAAAATTAAATTATTTTAACCCCTATAAAGAAAACAGAATTCAAGTAGCTAAGAAAACAGAAAGGTACATTAAGTATTTTCTCTTATCAAAAAGTTTATAACTTAAGGATTGGCAAAAACCATATAACTGGCAACAAAATAACCTAAAATATTTCCAATTAGACTCCTGTAAGTGGCTCCTATTAAGTGTCTCTGACATAACTGACTGACATTGTCCTGGAGTTAGAAATATTTCATATGGTTTAAAATTAGAATACTTACATGAATACAACACATGAAAGAAACAGAGCAACAAAGCGACTCAGTAATGAAAGGCTGAGAACGGAACTACATGCAGGAAAATATGTTCTATGCATTCCCCACATTGGCAATAGGAGGTCTGAAGCCACAGTTCCCAGGAGCCCCAGGCAGCTTGTATTCCAGTTAAGTTTGCCAATGGGAGGGGCTTACATGAGATTAGAAGTGAAGAAGCAAGGAACACAGTAAAAGCATTAGTAACAGTGTGGGCTCCTTGGGTCCTACTTAAAACAAGGGCTATAGCCATGTCTGTGGAGAGTGTAGATTCATAAGGCTCTGGATTACACCACTTCTATCCCTTTTGCTTTTCTTGTCCATCCTTCACTTTGGTTCCCAACACTCCATATTAAACCCCAATAGAGTGGTTTCTGTTTCACTGATTTAATATGGCTGATAAGATCCTAAAAATTGTCTCATCCATTTACCATCAAATTTAAAAAGGAGAGAAATAAAGTCCTGCCATTCTACTAGCCCTAGGGTGGATAATCATAAAATTTTCTCATACTCATTGTATCAAATGATTATAGTAAAATTCCCTAAGCACTCTATTAAGTCTCTCAGGAGTCAGTGTTAGGAGGCTAACCATTTCCAAATAGCTTTATTCATGTGGGTGGAATAACCTACTTTACACAAGACATATAGAATATGTGGTCGCCTTTAATATCATGTCTACCATAGCAAATTTAAATATACAAACAATTCCCTTTGGTCACCTAAAAAAAGGCCAACTGGGCATAGGATACTCAGATGTTAGGCTTAAGACAAGCTAAAAATCAATTTGCAGCAATGCAATATATTTGAAGACATCTGGGAAATAACATGACTGCAGGAACTTGCTCAAGTGTTGCTATCGAAGATGACTGGATCAGTTTATCCCTAAAGCTAAAAGACAGAGCTGAAAATAAATGGAAGCTCACAATGTCAGCAGAAAAGCAAACTTCACATGAAATTCATGTTGGAAAATAATTAGCTTTACTGGTCACACTTGTCCATTTAGGAGGTTCATATATGTTGGTTTGGTTTTGGGTTATTTTTAGGGCTTTTATTTGTTGTTTCAAAAGAGAAGTAAGAAAATGCAAAGGTGCACATTATACAGCAAAAATAAGAAAAATTAAGCATAATCAAGAATTATACAGAGGACAATGAAGAGTAAGAAAATAATAGGGAGGCAGAACAAAAGATGTATGGTGATATAATTTACTAAATAGATGTATCAAATTTCACATAAAACTTTCTAGCAGCCGAGAAGAAGACACAAACAGGGCTACCTGGGTGGCTCAGCCAGTTAGGTCTTGATTTGTTAGGACTCTTGATTTTGGCTCAGGTCATGATCTCACAGTTCATGAGATGGAGTCCCATGTGAGGCTTCACACTCACAACATGGAGTCTGCTTGGGATTTTCTCTCTCCTTCTCTTTCTGCCTCTCTCTCTCTCTCAGAATAATAATTCTCAAATAAACTTTTAAAAAGGGAAGAAAGGTAAATAAGAAAACATGATTCGTTACAGGTTTTAGATTCTCCATAAAATAGAAAAATATAATAGTTGCTGCAACTATTCTTAACTCTGAGACAAGAATTAATAATACTAGTAATAGTATCACTTATCAAGCATTTATTAATGTCAATGATTAGAACTGTCCTAAACGTATTACATAAATTAATAGATTTGATCTTAACAAAAATCCTAAATAAGTAGTACTATCACTATCTCCATTTGTACAGGAGGGGAAATTGAATCAAAGTAAAATCAAATGCCAGTCCAAAGGTTTCCAGCTAGGAAATGCAGGAATTGGAATTCAGTTCCCTGCAGTCTGGCTCCACAGTCCATCCTTTTAGCCACTATATTTATTTAAATGCCCAAATAATGAAAAAATATTGTTATATTAAACTTGGATTGGGTCATTTCCTTATGTCACAAGACCCGTAGCATCAGGCTAAAACACATACCCAAAAAAATCACTTCTCAAAAGTAAAATGATGTGGCCTCATGTCCAGCTCTTTTTTTCTTTTGCCTTAATCTAGAGTTAGGCTGTTATTCAAAGGTTGTAAACTCCAATGACTGCAGGGACTACAGTGGTAGCCCATGAATCAATCAGTAAGGTGAGTCAGGAGAAAGCAAAAAGGAAGGAAAAAGGACAGTGACCAAAGAAAGAACTACCTCTTGGCTCCACAAATTTGTTGCCAGGCAGGGATATGTGCCCAGTGTGGCCAGATTTTTTTTTTTTATTGTTTCCAAGAAAATCCAGATTTTATGCAAACATTATATTCCTTGTTAAAACGTGTGTGTGTGTATGTGTGTATGAGCGTGTGTTTGTGTGTGTGTTTATACACAGACATACTGAGCAGAAAACATATGTCTACAAGCTGGATTTGACTAAGAGGTCTGCAGTTTGTCGCCCCTACTTTATCATTGCTCAAGCAGTGGATCTCAAATTTTATCCACATCATCGTCCAAGGGGAGTGGTGGTCATCAATAACATCCTAATTTTGGAACCAGCACCTTCTAGGGAGAGGACATTAGCACTCCCCTCCTCCTCAACTTCCCTACAGTCTGTTGAGAATCACTAATTCACAGAAATGAATGACTGATTTTCTTTCATGCAATTCTCTACAAGCATTTGTTTTTCTCTGCTAAGCTTTGGAACAATATTGAGGTTGGGAATTTGGAATTATACGTTGTGTTAAGAACCTTGAATACCTAGAATGCAGCTATTGTAGGCTGCCAGGTAAATGCAGAGCTGATGTGAGTTAAGCCTCTCTTCATACTCTTTTGTGAGTTAGAGTTGTCTAACCAACCTCAGAGGAAAACCAAGGTTTTCTTCAGAATGTAAGTCTATTCAAATAGCATTGAGGGAGAAAGGGGGCAGTGATGGATATGAATATGAGTTTCTGAGGTTTTATATTATAAATCTGAAAAGATATCAGTCTGAAATTCCCTCCATATTTATCTTACTTTTCTGAGCTATCTACTTTCCTAAAACAACCATGTAGCAGTTAGGCTTAGAGAAAACTATAATAAAATTTAAAACAATAACAAGAGTAGGACAGTGTATAAAATTTTTACTATATTCATAATATACCAACAAAATGCTGAAGGGACTGGAGAGTGGCTAAGAGCCATGACATGATTAAAATACAATGTGGTTAAGTACCTACGTATTCATCCAAAGGATACAAAAATGCTGATTCAAAGGGGCACATGCACCCCAATGTTTATAGCAGGGCTATCAACAATTGGCAAATTATGGAAAGAGCTCAAATGCACATCAGTGGATGAATGGATAAAAAAAGATGTGGTATCTGGGGCACCTGGGTGACTCAGTCAGTTAAGCATCTGACTTCGGCTCAGGTCATGATCTCTGGGTTTGTGGGTTTGAGCCCCACATTGGGTTCTGTGTTGATAGCTCAGAGCCTGGAGCCTGCTTTGGATTCTGTGTCTCCCTCTCTGTCCCTCCGCCGCTCACTCTCTCTCTCTCTCAAAAAATAAACATTAAAAAAGATTTTTTTTATAAAAGATGATACATATATACACACACACACACATGTACATACACACACACAATGGAATACTACTCAGCAATAAAAAAAAATGAAATCTTGCCATTTGCAACAACATGGATGGAACTTAAGTATATGACATTAAGCAAAGTAAGTCAGAGAGAGGCAATACCAGATGATTTCAATACCAGATGATTTCACTCATATGTGGGATTTAAGAAACACAACGGATGAACACAGGGAAAGGGAAGAAAAAAATAAGATAAAAACAGAGAAGGAAGCAAACCAAAAGGGACTCTTCACTGCAGAGTACAAATGGAGGCTTCCTGGAAGAGTGGCTGATGGAGGGAAGGGCTACATGGGAGATAGGCATTAAGCAGGGTGCTTGCTGGGATGAGCCCTGGGTGTTGTATGTTAGTGATGAATCACTGAGTTCTACTCCCGAAACCAAGAGTACACTGCATGTTAACTAAACTGATTTTTTAAATAAACTTTTTTAAAAATACAAGGTGGTCAAAATATGCCTCTGCTCTATTCTTGGTGTTATCAGTCAGCACCATCATTTCCAATCACAAGAAAGTTTTGCTAAATTTCTTCATGTGGAGCTCATGAGAACATACAAAAATATGCATAATCATCGGTACCATGGCTCTCATGCCACACTGTTTTGTGCTAAGTGCCTAACATGGCATGGATGGAGGAAAACAATCTGGTGAACATCAGAGGGCCATGCAAAATGGTGTATACAAGCAGAACACTGGAATATTCAATAACAGAAATCCTGACCAAGCAGTAAATTACAGAAATTAAAATTACTTCTAGACTCAGGTTGTGTTACAAAGGACAACTATAACCATCCTCTGATCATGTGCAACACTCTACAGCAAAACTACCCCAGCTGTTTTAATACGAGATGTTCCCTATAAGAAATAAAGACCTCAACACATGTTGGAGCAAAATGGAAAGAGCGTCTGTTCTCTCAGAGTTCTGCCTTCTTTCATTTGGCTCTTCTCATGGAGAAAAACAAGTGTCCATCATAGCATTATTTATAATTCTAGAAACCTAAAAAAGTAATGCATAAACAATAAGGCAAGGATTAAATACATTATATTACAGCAAACATCATGCAGCTTTAAATATTATGCTTCCAAAATGTTTCCAAAGATGAGAAAGAAATGCTTATGTCACAACAGTAGGTGAAAATGACAGATGATAAAACTGATTACACGAGAAGATCCCACATATACCAACCCAGACATGTAAGAAATGATGAGTAGTGATTGCTTCTAGGTGTTGGAGTGAAAGGTGTGCTTTTCATATATATTTTTTTTCTGCTTAATCCAAATGTTCTACAGTAAACACACATTCATTTCTATCATCAGAAACCCCAAATTCAAATGTCTTAAAGAATAATTGGCTCTAGGTGTTATGCTGAGTGAAATAAGTCTGGCAGAGAAGGACAGATACTGTACATTTGTACATATAGGTGGATTAGGAGGAAGCTAACAGAGGACCATGCGGGAGAAGAAGGGGAAAATAGTTGGGGGGAGGGAGGGAGGCAAATCATGAGAGGCTCTTGAATGCTGAGAACAAACTGAGGGCTGATGGGGGTGCGAGAGATGGGAAGGGGGGTGATGGGCATGGGGGAGGGCACTTGTGGGGTGAGCACTGGGTGTTATATGTAAACCAACTTGACAATAAACTACTTAAGAAAAAAAAAAAAGAACAATTGGTTCTAAAAATATAGGTAATTAATGGACTGAGGTTCTTCCAGACAAGAAATTCTGCCTCCAAAAGTTTGAAAGGGAAAGTACAATCTTATAGGGTAACAATCATCAAAGTCCATTGTCTCTGTCTATATTGGTCTGTTTTAGCCACATTCAAAGCATTGTCTATAAAGGCCCAGACTAGTAACACTAAGTGACCGCAAGCACCATAAAAAATAGCCTTCATTTCTCACTGGCTGTGTTTCTTCCATTTACTATCAGATAAAGATAACATCTACTCAATTTGTCAAAGCAATTTTGTGATGAAAAACTGATGAAGTTTAAGTCATTAGCATTTCTGCAGAAATATTATAAATGTAACTCACATATTTCTGTACGCTCCACCAAAATCAAGGTTATGCTTGAAGTATAAAAAAGATATGAGAGGAGTCACAAGAGAATTGAATTTCTTTTGAATCAATGTTATAGAAATGAATTGTGTCATTTTTAACTCTTCTCTTCCTATAATATTAAAAAAGAAAAATCTTATACTGCAAAAAATATTAGGTTCGCAATCTGCAATTATTAGCCATTGATTTTGTGCAAGCACTGTCTACTTCAGAATGCTGCTATGGAGCTAAGATATATTTAAATATTGGGACTAAAGTTGGATAAGCCTACATTTCTCTGATTAAATAATACATCAATTTCATCCACGTTTTCTACTCTCAGCAGCTAAGAAGTGCTGTTCACTAAAACTAGGATGATATAAAAAATCACCTTTTTAAATCATCTATAAGAAAAACAAAAGAATTTAGGGTTAACATTAGCTTTATCATTAAGTCCATCTGATAACAAGTTATGGAATAACAGGTGCATATGCTTAGCCTATTGAGGTTGGCACTGTTAGCTCATTTCACAGAGTAAGTAAATGTGGCTCATAAAGTTTAAATAACTTGGTCAGAATCAGACAGGTATCAAGAGTTGCAAACCACCAACGGTGTCCACCCTGGATTAATATCCAAAGGACTTCAGAAAGGGAAGAACCAAATGTTCATTTAATCTGATTTTTCAATTGGGACTTCAAAACTCTCCCCATCTCTTACCTCTACTTGCCTGTGTGTGTTGTCTTTATTCTCTCAAATCATAAATTGTTTTCTTATGCATAATCTCCACATTTCAAGTGTTTACCATATAATCTCTTATTTCAAAAAATTGTGTAAAGCTGCTGATTAATCCTTAATAAGAAAAATCCCCCCATCAATCAAATGTAGCCAGTGGATAGATCCTTGTAAGAAAATAGAAAGTCCTAGGGCACCTGGGTAGCTCAGTCAGTTAAGTGTCTGACTTCAGCTCAGGTCATGATCTCAGGGTTCGTGAGTTCAAGCCCCGCATCGGGCTCTCTGCTGTCAGCACAGAGCCTGCTTCAGATCCTCAGTCCCCCTCTTTCTCTGCCCCTCCCCCACTTACACCATTCTCTCAAAAATAAAAACACTAAAAAAAAAGAAAGAAAGAAAATGGAAGTGCCATTGAAATCCATATTGTTTGAGTACAGAAAGAAATAGCTCCTGGAGGAGGAAAGTCTTCTAGGTATCAAAATAATTGGTATCCATTTAAGTGTGATACATAATTATAGGTAGATGTAATGGAGTAAGATTTATGACTTAAACTATATTTTTTAAGGTTACCACTACTCCCTTTATCACTTAATAGCATAGGCTTTCTACCATTATATGGATATAGAAATAATATAGAAAAAAACAAAAGGGCAAATTTTTGGATTTTGAGATTATGAGTAGATTTTGGCATATAGCCATGATAACAGTCGTGGCACCATGGTTTTTGCCTGGCAGAATTACATGACTGAATAAGAAAATATTGTTCCTATGAATTCCAATGACTTGGCTTAAAATATCAGGAGAAAAATTCCAGAACAATGAGAACATAAAATAATGCCATAACACAAACCATAGAAGAATCATGATGATTTTCCCTTGAAGGGAAAAAAGAAAAAAAAAAAAAAAAAAAGATCAACACTTGGTTGCTATGAGAGGAGAAGTAACAGAGTAAATTTCACAAGGGTTTAGATGCTAAGAAGTCCCCAGTGAGTCTTTGGGTGCAGGTAAGTCCTTGGGAGAGAACAGGATGACAGAAGTTGCAGTGGAGTACTTGATACCTGGAC
Source organism: Proteles cristata cristata (assembly GCA_017311185.1). Classification (NCBI taxonomy): domain Eukaryota; kingdom Metazoa; phylum Chordata; class Mammalia; order Carnivora; family Hyaenidae; genus Proteles; species Proteles cristata. The sequence goes on from JAESUZ010000553.1 coordinate 1,113,091, forward strand.
AGAAGGACTGGTGCTTGGCCTTCCCAGATTACACTGAGAGATGCAAGCCTTTTAGGGAAGTCAGAGATCTAATATGAATCCCCAGTGGCTGATGTATTATTTCAGAAGAATGTTTCTGAAAGCAGCAGCCACAGAGAATACCCTCCACCTCCACAGGTGCAGGGAAATAGTAGAGTCTCTCTCTCTCTCTCTCTCTCTCTCTCTCTCTCTCTTTCTCTCCTGTCTCAGCACAAGCAAGGGAGGGGCAGAGAGACAGGGAGCCACAGTATCTGAAGCAGGCTCCAGGCTCCATGGTGTCATTACAAAGCTGTCATCACAGGCCCAATCATGACCTGAGCCAACGTAGGATGCTTAACTGACTGAACCACCAAGGCGCCCCTATAGCTGAGTCTCTTAAGGTAAACAGAAGAGGCTAGTAAACTACTTCTCAGTCTCAGAGAAGGGAAGAAGGATATTCAATGCAGCTGACCACTGCATGCCAAGGCGGAAGCACTGAGCTTCACAGCAGATGCAGCTGGGTTACAAAGGTTATGCTCACAAGTATGAGGAAAAACTTACACCTCAGTGGAGGCCAGTAAACACCAAAGGCCATTGTGGACAAGAGGCTCACCTCACACTCCACCCCCAGTAGAAAAAACTAAGTGAATTCTCCCAACTATAGTTGTTACCAAGGAAAAATAAAGGGGTAGTAATGGGGGTAAATTCTGAACTCAGAGGATATTTACCCTAAACATCAGTGAGTTTAAAATTGGATATGATGACCCCAAGACTTTAAAAGATACTTCACCAAATAAGATATATGGAGAGAAAGAAGCCTATGAAAAGATGGTCCACATCATTTGTCGATAGGGAAATGCAAATCAAAGTAACAACGAGATGCCACTGACTATCTGTTAGGATGGCCAAAATCCAGAACACTGACAACACTAAATCCTGGCCAGGACATGGAACTCTCTCATTTATTGCTAGTAGGCATGCAAAACAGTACAGCCACTTTGGAAAGCAGTTTGGCAGATTCTTAAAGAACTAAACATACTCTTACCGTAAGATCTAGCAATCACGCACCCTTGTATTTTCCCAAAGAAACTGGAAACTTATGCTCATACAAAAACCTACACAATAATGTTTATAGCAGTTATATTCATAAATGCCAAAACGTGGAAGCAACCAAATTGGTGAATGAAACAATATTCCAGTCAGTGGAATATTATTCAGAACTAAAAGAAGTGAGCTATCAATTCATGAAAAGACACAGAGAAACTTTAAGTGTATGTTGTTAAATGAAGGAAGTCAATCTGTGAAATCTATATACTCTATGATCTCAACTATATGACATTCTGGAAAAGCAAAGTTATGGAGACAGTGAAAAAAACAGTGGTTGTCAAGGATTAAGGAGAAGGGATTGATTAATACATGCAGCACAGAAGATTTTTAAGCGAAACTACTCTGTACGATGCTATAATGGTGGATACATGCCATTATCCATTTGTCCAAACCTACAGAATTACACCACCAAGAGTGAATTCTAATGTAAACTATGGACTTTGAGTGATAATGATGTATCAATACAGATTTATCAATTATAACTGTCTACTTCCATGTTGGATGATGTTGACAACAGGGAAGTTATTCACGTGTAGAAAAGGGGCATATGGAAAATCTCTATACCTTCTGCTCAGTTTGCTATGAATCAAAACTGCTCTAAAAAATAAAATATATTAAAAATATATTTTAAATACTGGATATGACTGGATTACCATAAAATAGCTAGAAAAAAAGGTGTATGGGTGGCTCAGTTGTTTAAGCATCCAACTTTGGCTCAGGTCATGATCTCACAATTTGTGGGTTCGAGTCCCACATTGGGCTCTGTGCTGACAGCTCGAAGCCTGGAGCCCCCTTCAGATTCTGTGTCTCCTTCTCTCTCTGCCCCTCCCTAGCTCATGTTCTGTTTCTCTCTCTCTCTCTCTCTCTTTCAAAAATAAATATTTTAAAAAATGGCGAGAACAAAGGTGTTACAACCAAACAGAAATAAAAGCTCATCAGTTGAGTTGGATTTTAAAGAAATAAGCACATTACATTTTTGTATAACCTAGATTTGTGACCGGATGAATGTAATAACTAATATAATTTATGCATATGGATGCATTCATATATCTTATATGAATATATGTATTTATGTGTATATATAAAAATAAAATATGGGGTATTTGATTTAGAGGATTCAAGTAATATAATTTTAATTATGAAAATACTTAAATGGATTAAATTACTTCTTTTTCAACTAAGCACTGCGTATCCATGAAATTTTTTTGGTTTGTGTCATAATGGGCTGAATAATCTCTTTACATTTCTTGAACAAAGACTGAGATTCATCCTGTTACTGAGGTAATGAGGTAGTAAACGTATGACTATATACAATGTACAGCACGGCAACGATCAAATGAAAGAAGAAAAGTATTTTGGCAAGCTGGTGATACCAGGCATTTGTTCTGACTGGATTTTTCACTGCACTTGTCAGTAGTGTTGGTACTCTATAAAAACTTTCCAACTGATTCTCTCCTTTACTATTTTACTCAGAGTTTACTTACTTTTGCCCCATTCTTTGACTGCCCCCCTCCCCAGGCTAGTTCTTATCCTTCCTTTCCTGTCATCACCTACAAAGGGCTCTGTCAGAGAGAGCAGTAAGTGATGACTATAGACCATCCCACAATGTGTAGATTGTACCCTTCCTCCTTTCCAATGAAACTGAGTTCACAGTTCATATAGATTTCACATGTTTTTCTATTGACCAATTAATAACATAATAATGAAACACATTTACATAACACATGATGCACTTGCAAAATTCTATTCTTATTTAACTAGAAATATAAGGCATTTTCATTTTGCAGAATATTATTTATGCAAACCTAGATATTAACATCATGATAGAAACACACAAAAGTAAAAAGGCAATAATAAAATAGATCAATTCCTAACTACTTTAAAAATTAAAAGAATATGTCAAATGGAATATCAGAGGGAAATATCTTGCTAATTTTATAATATAAGACTAATGTGACTGATTCCACTATAGCCTGAAACACAGTTAGACATTTTATGATAAATTGTTTAAAATAATTGACCCATACACACTACCCATATTTATATTATGAATTATTACAACAAAAATATGTACCATGTAAGGAAAGTAAGATGAGACTTGATTTCTTTAAAAAGTGATTAGTATACCAAAAGGTCAAGACTTGTCTTAAGTCAGAAAAAGAAACAAGCCTATTTGTTTTAATGGTAGCATCTCAACAGTATATTTTTTTTTCTATGTTCAAGTTGCCATAGGCAGTCAATAAAAAAGAAACAAGATATCCAGAAAGAAAAGTGACAATCATTAAAATTAGAGTTTGAACTTTTTCATATATATCCTTAATGCTCTCCTTTAATTACCTCTTAGAGTCACAAAGAGAAGGCTCAAAATTGGAGAGAAAACATCCTAGCTTTATCCTTCTGCCCAGTGACAAAAAACATTCCAGAGAAACTTCTCATCTAACCAATCAGTGCCATTTACCTAAACAGTAGCCTTATCGGCAGGTAAACAGGTATGTGATTATTCAAAACATACCATACTGCTTGCTTAATTAAAGTTACACTTAGAATTTTGGTTGATTTTTTCCTATTACTGTGCCAACAGAAGCAGACTTTAAATGGGATATTTTGTTTTCACAAGTTAATTCCTTACAAACAGTTCTAGCATATTACTTTATTTCTCATTAAAGCTGAAACTTCACTACAATGAAACTGAGGCACCAGAAGTTTTTTAGTAACAGGGAAGTAAAGAAGGAATTGTATCATTAAAGAATAGAATACTCCCACTTTTCTTAAGAGACCAATGTGGTTTCTCATTATTCTAAATTTCTATGACTCTATTATTTTCAGTAAGCAGAAAGTTAATATTTAAGAACAATGTATTTTTTTTATTTTGCAAACATTTTATATGCTAGGAATGTTTTAAATAATTTATAGATATGAATTACTCCAATCTTCATAATAACACAAAAAGATAGATACTATTAAGGTCCCATTAAAGGATGAAAATCTTGGGGCGCCTGGGTGGCTCAGTCAGTTAAATGTCTGACTTCGGCTCAAGTCATGATCTCACAGTTTGTGGGTTTTAGCCCCGCGTTGGGCTCTGTGCTGACAGCTCGAAGCCGGGAGCTTGCTTCAGATTCTGTGTCTCCCTCTCTCTCTGCTCCTCCCCTGCTCACACTGTTTCTCTCTTTCTCAAAAATAATAAACATTAAAAAAAATTAAAAGATGAAAATCTAGGACACCTAGGTGGCTCAGTCAAGTGTCTGACTCTAGATTCCAGTTCGGGTCATGATCTCACATTTAGTGGGATCAAGTCCCGCTGTCAACACAGAGCCTGCTTAAGATTCTCTCTCTGCCCCTCCCCTGCTCACTCTCGCTCTCTCTCTCTCTCTCATCCTCAAAATAAATAAATAAAAACTTTAAAAATTTTTAGAAGATGAAAATCTGAGGTACAGACTGGTTATTTGTGGTCACCAAGGACACACAGCTAATAAGTGGCATAGCTAGTGTTCATCTTGCAGTCTGAATCTGGAATCTATGCCATCAAACACTATATCATTTAGTTGTGGAAATGTGGATGTCTTAATTCTCTGACTAAGCAGCCAAACTATTCAATCAAATCCTATACTTTAAATTACCTTCATGGCTTTCCACCAGTTAGCAACATAAAATAGTAAAAGGATATATAAAATGTTCCTAGGCACCATGTGATCTGTTTTCTTATAAAAAAAAAAGTGGAGGAAGGAGAATTCCTACATTAAAAAACACTATATCCTTGTCCCATTATATGACAGCCTTATATGCACAGGATGGCGTTTTTCTTTCTAAATGATAACTTTGCAAGTTTGGGTCTCCATACTCTTCCAACATATGTCTCAGAATCAAGTATCTCAGAGTAAGATTTTGTATCTTTGTACCACTAAACACATTTGATACAGAGATTTCAGAAGCACTTACATCCTGCTTCTCTCTTAGGGAGTGCAGCTTACATCCATCATGCTGACTTCTTTTACTGACAACAATGTCAATAAGAAGAGTAGCCAGGAAAGTCACTCATGGAACTCTCTTTGCATTAACCAGACTCAAAATTTTCAATTCCTTGAGAGTCTTCAATCATTACCTTTTTCTGCTCTGAAGAACCACCTTGATGTGTTTTTTCTGTTCTCCAAGTCAAATATCAGCTGCAGGCAAATGCAGACCATGGAGAGGCTGCTCTGTTTGCTTTTGATGACAGGAGCACTGTATTTGGAGTCAGAAACTCTGGTCTTGATTCTGTCACACACTGCTGTGGGGACTTGAGCCAATCACTCGCCATCTCTGACTTGGGTCATCCTCATCTCTAAGTAGAGCACAGGACTGAGGTAATTAAATACACTTCTGTATAGTATGCAACAATTTAAAGTTAATTGTTGATATCTAATATCAGTTTTGCTATGAACTAGAAGAAAAATGATTAATAGCCCAAATTTATAAGCATCTGAAACTTAGTAATTAATTGCCTAATAGGGAAGCGATAGTGCTTTATATACAAGATAAGTTCTGTTTATGATATGCAACTGGTTACAAATGGCTTTCAATTATCACTATCTTCTCCAAATAAATTTCAGCAAAATTCCAAAAGATTTGGACAACTGTTTCGTAGAATGTGATTAAAAAAAAAAAAAAAAGGACCTTCCTTACATTTTGAGATGACTGCATCCAAGAAATACTGTAGTGGAAATGTCATGATTACCAACCCAATTTCTTTAGCTCAGAGATTTAGGGACCAACTAAATGAAATACTTTCTGCAAATCCATACTATATTTGGTATATTTAAGAGTCACATTCATAAGACCAAATTCTGCTCTTCCACAATGCAAGGGAAGAATGTGGCCTTCATAAACTTTCCATAAATCTGAGGAAGGAGAAATAAATTACATTTTTAGGCAATCCAGACATGTTACTTACATGAACAGGCCAAGAAATTCCATTTGAATGAACTTAGCTGAAAAAAACAGACTAACAGAAATGAAAATCCTTTGATGTGTCTCTTGGAAGGTCCATTTATAGCACTTGCATATGAAAAAGCCCAGTGTCAAATCATTTCTGAAGACAAGGGTGATTTTGGTCACATGCAAAAATGAAGGAGCAAGCAAAACTCTTTGTGATAATCCCCTACCTCCATTTGCTGGAGATTTTGGCCACTTTTTAGAAGATACTTTCTCACCCCTAAAGAGCATCCTGTTCCCTGGACCATCAGTTAGGATTTATTTCTGATAAATTGATTTCTAAAAGGAAACAGTCACCTAGTATGTTGCCCCTAAAAAATATTTACATTTAAGTAATGAAGACAATGCCCATCCCAGAGCAAGATAATCTAATCAGCGGAACAGCATCTAGAACATAATGTTGAGCAAAATCACACATGGTCACCTTCGTTCTCTTAAGATCTGATCTGGGTCTTAAGATCTTGAGATCCTTTTGAGAAGGAGCTATCTACTCCCAATGGCAGGTGTCTTAGACACATCCAGAAAATAGAACATAAGATACTGTTCTTTTTACCAAACTGAAAGTAGGTAAATCAGAGTCATATTTAAATATTACTTCTTTTTTTCATTTTTTATGTTTTATTTATTTCTGAGAGAGAGAGAGACAGCATGAGCAGGGGAGGGTCAGAGAGAGAGGGAGACAGAATCTGAAACAGGCTCCAGGCTCTGAGCTAGCTGTCAGCACAGAGCCCGATGCGGGGCTCAAACCCACGAACTGTGAGATCATGACCTGAGCCAAAGTGGGCCGTTTAACCAACTAAGCAACCCAGGTGCCCCTATTACGTCTTTTCCTATAATAAATCATTGCCAAAAGCAAATATTCAGTTCCTTACCAAAATATATGCTCATGGATCTAAATAATAGAGACATTGGTTTTTATTTCTTTTAAGTATATCTTGGCTTGGCATTCTGGCGAGAAAATGACTGGATAATAATCAATAACTAAATTTTAATTAGGATATGTGTAGGTAACTCCTACTGGAATGCTCTGTGTAAAATTCCCTTAATTTTTCTAGAATCTCATTCAATAAAAGTAACATTTTTTAGGCTAAAAAATGTTGATTTTTTTCTCATCCTGTATGTTGCAATTACATATTTGGGAATTAAAATTCTTCCCAAATGTCATTGAGACATTATATTAAGAAGTCTTGCTATAAGAAAAGCCTCTTTTCCGCAGGGTTAGGGAGCAGAGGAGAAGTTGAAATGAACCCATTATCCCATACCATAATCTAAAATCTATCACTTTCTATTGAAGTTTATGCTATTTTATCCTTTATTCCTTTTGCTTTCATTTGCTTTATTTTTGTTGCTGTACTTTAATACTACATTGATCCTTGAACAATGCAGGGGTTAGGGGTGCTGATGCAGTCAGAAATCTAATGCAACATTTGACTTTCTCCAAACTAATAGCCTGCTGTTGACCAGAAGCCATTACCGATAACCTCACAGTCAATTAAAACATACAGGTATTATATATTATATTCCTTTTTTTATTTTTTAAATGTGTATTTGTTTTTGAGAAAGAGAAAGACAGACAGAGCATGAGTGGGGGAGGGGCAGAGAGAGAGAAGGAGACACAGAATCTGAAGGAGGCTCCAGGCTCAGATGTCAGCACAGAGCCCGATGCAGGGCTCAAACTCAGACTCTTGAGATCATGACCTGAGCCGAAGTTAGATGCTTAAGCAACTATGCCACCCAGGCGCCCCTATATTGTATTATCTTAATAAAGCAAGCTAGAGAAAAGAAAATGTGGTTAAGAAAGTCATAAGAAAGAAAATACATTTATAGTATTCTACTGTAGTTATCAAAAAAAAAAAATCCACATACAAGTAGACCATGCAGTTCAAGCCTATTGTGCTCAAGGGCCAACTGTATTTAATTTACTTTATCATTAATATATGATTAGATAAATGTAGTGATGAAATAAATAGATATATTTTATGTTCACAAATACACAGTTTTAAAAATACAAGTCTAATTTAATCTGCAAATTGTTTTCAAAAACAGTGTATTTCTGAGGAAGAAAGCATGGCAATTTGTAGATAGTTATCACACCAAAAGGGACATCAATTGCAAATGCCATGTTAAGCAAATGAAATACAGTAAATTAAATGAAAGTACTTTCTGTAACACTATATGCTTCTATCTGTTAATTTTGAAGGAGGCACCTTAGTGAGGCTCATTTTAGTATAAAGTCATACTGCAGATGTACTACATTTATTTATTTTTCTTTATGAAAAAAATACATAAAACTTCATGGCTTGCCCCAGTTCTACGTTAGGAATAGCATGAAAAGCTTTTCTTTGTCTAATTGCCCCAACCCCTTAGATGTCTCCTCACATTTCCTCTCCCTTATACTACCCAGTGTTTCAAAACCACGGTCAGGGAAGGACGTATCCTTACTTCTGTCCTTCTTTATGCCTTTGACCTATCTCCTCCGACATCCTGTAAGACATTCTCTCAATTACGCCCTTCTTCGCCATCTTCAGTGGCTCCTTCCCCTCAACCTTTCTATATAAACAAGATGATGAAAATCGTTTCTATCTTAAGAAAAAACTGAAACTTCTCTCATCTCTTTGTCCCCCGGTTATCGACCTGTGCGTCCCCTCCTCATCACTGATTTCCTCAGTACCTCCTCCCTTCAGGCGGCTACAGACTAGTTCCCCTCAATTCACTCCTCATCCTTTGTCCTCAGTCTGCTACCCACCGCCCTGCTAACACTGCATAGAACGGGCTTCTAAAGGCCAAATTCAAGGCTCCTTTCATCCTCAAATAACCTGACCTCTCACAGTCTGGGGCACTGCCTAGCAAGCCATTCTTTTTCTCTTTTCTTTTTTTCAAAACACTCTTTCCTGTTTTCTTCCCATTCTCCTTGTAGATTTCTGAGCACTTCTTATAAGTCCCCTGCTAGGCCCCTCTTCATGTCCACCCCCACAAATGCTGTTGTTTACCTCAGAAAAAGAGGTGCTTGCTCCCCTTTTCTTCCCAGAGATTCTCTCCCTGATTCTGCCCATTCCGTTCCTGTGGCATTCACTTATCCCTCTTCCCATATGCACCTCAGAAAATTTGTTGCTTCCCAAAATTCCTTCCCTGGACCTCTTTGTTTCCTCATCTACAAAACAGCATTAATAAGAACGACAACTCATAAAGTTGTTAGAGGATTAAGCTAGGTGCTGCAAATAAAACACTTAGTGTGATGTATGCCACAATATCCATAATCATTGGCTATTTTTTTAACCTCGAGCTAAAAATCTAACAGTCATCCTTGGCTGTTCGCTATTGTGGGAATAAGAAAAGTGGTCAATGAATGGGACAGAAAAGAAATCAAGTCCTGAGATAATGCTTTTTAATAACCCTTGAAACCCATCCATTCTTCTCCAGTGCTGCTTTGACTGCTTTATATCAGCAACTCTTCTTCCATACTATTTGTCCATTGTATCATTTTCTAACATACAAATATAATCCATTTTCTCCCTTACTTAATACTGTTCAGTAGAGCCCTACCACCCATATTTAAAAAAAAAAAACTAATCTGTAAATGGCAGAGAAGAACTAATTTTGTACTTCCAGTTTCATCTGACCCACACGTTTTATGCTTCATACAAAAAAAAAAAAAAAAAACAAACAACAACAACAAAAAAAACTACATCCCTGGAAACATCAACAATGCATCACTTCTCAGGGCCTTTCTAGACACTCTTGTGAATCTCTCTCTTCTCAAGAGGACTAGGAGTGGCCTGAACTTTATGCCAGGCAAATAACTACTGGCAGACAGTTGGTGTTTAAAGACTCAAAAAAGGACCTCAGAGCCCACAGAGGCAACACTGAGTCCAACACAAAATCCAGAGTAAGTTGGTGAGGCTATTGTATCCTGACAATGATAAAATTCACAAGTGGTGATGGATTCTGGGGTAACTGACAAGAATGTCCATGGATGTTGATAGCTTATCTTTTTTAAGTTAGCTGGCATCTGACATGTGGAGGAATTAGGTGGTCTTATAAAAATAGCAGCATAGCAGTCAGTGATACATTCTTAACTTGCAGCTAAGGAAATACTGCTAACCTTTTATACATCTTCTTATCCTTCCCTTTTGTGTGAATACTTCCTTAAATTTTCCCCATTCTTCTAGACAGACTTCATTCTCTCGTAGGTGCTTTATGGTCTACAAAGTTCTTTTAGTTCTTATCAATTTGTACATATGGTTGTTCATTAGTTTCATATTTATCTTCTCAATTTGACTATGAATTTCAACTAGACACTCCATAATGTTCATAATAGACATTCCATGGTCTTTGATGAAGAGATAAATGAAGAAGTACATAAACAAATAGAGTGTTGAGAACATGAACATCTCTTCTGTGGTTAAAAAAAATTGAGATGTAAGTGCCTGCCTAGTTTGGGGACTGAATATCTGACATAAGCTACCTCCATGGTTTGTCACACCAGCTGTGTCTTTTTTTTTAATTTTTTTTTTTTTTTTTTTTTAAATTTCTGAGAGAGAGAGACAGCTTGAGCAGGGGATGGTCAGAAAGAGAGGGAGACACAGAATCTGAAGCAGGCTCCAGGCTCTGAGCTAGCTGTCAGCAGAGAGCCCGATGCGGGGCTCGAACCCACGAACCGTGAGATCATGACCTGAGCTGAAGTCAGATGCTTAACAGATTGACCCACCCAGCTGCCCCCACACCAGCTATGTCTTAAGAGTGCCAGCATGTCTTACTTCTCAGGATAACGTAACAAGGACTTCTGAGATGAACCATTCCCTTTTTTAAAAGTTATAAAGCTTTCTGATTTCACCATCATAAATAAAAATGTAAAGAAAATGCATATGGAATTTGAAGCAAATGTCTAAAGTTTAACTAACTGTTGTGTGAGTTGTTGTTGTTATTGCTGTATATAATTTCTTTTCCCCCTCTCACAAATTTATGAACCTCCAAAGAATAGTTAGTTCTTGGTTGCAAAACTGCAGTCACTTCTCAGCCTTTCATACATGCTTTGAGTATTCATTTACTGATCCTGATGATATCGTGTGAAACAACTGTGCTAAATTAGACTCGATTCTTCCACGGAACTTCAGTAGGGAATTGTAATGCATCTGCATAATACAATGTTGGGATTGAATTGGGCCATCCTGCAATATCTTTTTTAAAATTATAAGCAACAGGAACAAACTGTTAGGGAAATGTCCTCTCAATTCCCTCAACTATGCATTTAGCAGATTTCTACTATGTGACTTTATGTTCATTAACATTCATGCCATTGTCTGTAACCTCATTTGTTTCAGTGTTTGCTTTGGATTTTCCATGCTGAAGTATTTGCCTTTATTCATTTTTCTTCCTGATTCTACTGGAACTTTGACCATTCCTTCTGGTTTTAGCAGAATATTCTAGGAGGATAATTACTAAAAACTTATTTATCAACACATAAAGAGACATAAGGCCACTTTTCACTGATTAGGAAAATTTTGTGAAAAATACAACTATTGAACTCAGAGCCCCTCCCCCAAATCTCCCAGTTTTATTTCAAAAGTAAATAACTGTCAATACCTGCATTTCCTGTTGGAATTATTTCCTAATGAAAATTCTTCTTTCTCAGTCTGACTATAATCTGAGTGATTAATCAGTAGGACATGGACTATTGGGGCTTTTTTTTTTTCCCTGTTAAAGATGATAGGTTTGCACAGAAATATCTACAGTGCCTTATTTGGTTCCCCTTGTGATTAAACTGCACAAATTTCTGAGAGCTCACACTTCTTGAATGTGAAGATATGAGGTAAAAGTGTTGCTGTCTTTCCTTGAGCATATTTGGCTGGCCCATGTGTGTATGTTATTTATGCATTTGGTTTCACCATTAAAATGTTCTATATAAATGAATAGATACCACAGAGTATCAAGACCTCCTAAAATGTTTTTATTCCATTTTGATGTTTTGGTTTGTTCATCTTTGTATCTATACAGATTGCCTAACACATAAGAGATGCACAATCATTCTGGTTGAAAGGACAAAGACAGGATGTAAAGAAGAAGGAAGAAAAGAAGGAGGGAGGGAGAGAGAGGAAGGAGGGAGGGAGGGAAGGAAGGAGGAAGGGAGAGAGAAAGAGAGAGGAAGAAAGGGAGGGAGGGAGAAGGAAGGGCTTAAATGAGGGGAGGGAAGGGAGGAAAGAAGAAATCTCTGGTTTTCCTTCTACTTATTTCCTTCTTTCTCTCTCTCTCTCTCTCTCTCTCTCTCTCTCTCTCTCTCTCTCTCTCTCTCTCCCCTCTCTTTCTTAGAATGCTCCACCGATACCTCCACATAAGTAATGTCCCAGATTTCTTCTAGAATTTCCTAGATGAAGATAAAGATGCATCAGGAAATTTATCATGGCCATTGCTGCTAGGACCTTATGGCTTATAGTGCTTCTTGTTACTAGTTAAGAATTTATGCTGTGTTAAATAACACTTGCTAAAGTCTGCCTAATGACAGAAGGGAAACCTTTTCCTCTACATCAGGTTTCTCAATAGTGGCCCTATTGACATTTTGAAACAGATAATTCTTTGCTGGCTAGGGGGTTGGGGGAACCTGTCTTGTGCATTGTCAAATGTTTAGCAACATCCCTGGACTCTACCTTCTAGATACCAGTAGTAACTCCCTCAATCAATAAGGACAATCAGAAATGTCTCCTGACATTGCCAGCTGCCACGCAGGGGTTGGGTGAAATTGCCTCCAGTTTAAAACCGATGCCCTGTATATATACTTACCTTATACAACAACCATAATATGGCACAGGTTTTCCAGTGGGGTAGGAAATCACTCTTTAAATTTCTCCTCCAGGGTCAAGCACAGATCTCTTTGAGCCTGCTGAGGAATCACCCTCAAGCCTGGCTCTGTAGTAAAGCCCATTTCTACCCCTCCCCAACTCCCTGGATTCTTCCACATACATAGTTGTGGATGTGGTTGATCCTCTTTCCTCAGTCATCTGTCTCCCATGCAGTAACCTCGAATCAACCAATCACATACAGCTTGAATTTAATTTTGAAAATGTCAATAAACAGGTAAAATGTATCAACCTACTCTGTATTACTTGCCTGGTAATAGAATTATATTCTAGACCCTATTACTGATGATTCTCCTCACTGGGTTCATAGTATGACTACTTAATAAAGGATCATGATAAAATTTTCATGAGGTAGAATAGGAGCATGTGTTGAGGCTCTAAATTTGGATTCTGGATTAGAATCCTAGTTTTGCAACTTACTAGATATTTGTAACTCTGGGAAAATAACTGTTCTTTGCCTCAGTAATATCTGTAAAATTGGCATAATAATAGTAATTCTTGCATGAAACTGTTATGAAGTTTAAATAAGAATCTATCTAGGAAATCATTTAGAAGAAAGTTTAATGTATGTTAGCTCTTTCTCTTAAACCTATGATAATAGCATATCTTACAGCAGTACCTACTACACACAAGCAGGTACAACACAACGTGCACACACACAAGACAACAAAAAAAATCAACATATTTTATTGTAGTCATTAAGCTTGTTATTAAATAATGTGTCATATTACATATCACTTGTCTTACACTGGTGAATGCTTACACTGGCATTTTTTATTTGCTTTAATATCTATGTCAATTAATAAGTGCTTAAGCAGCATGCTACTCTTCCCAAATCTGTTCTTCAAATCTGTTTTTAAAAAGAAATTATTTAACATTTTTGTTATGCTTAGCACTGACCTGAGGGTATACTATCGATGGTCATTTCAGTGGTCTGAATTCTCCTGCTCCATAGCATCTTACCCATGACACATTCCTCCTCATATTCATTCAAAGTTTCATATGTATATATATATATATATATATGCAAAAAACATATATAAGTAATAAGAGAAAGAATAAATCAATGGTTCTTAATGGTTTATAGATTATAAAAGGCAAAACAAAGAGGAAGAGAGAATAAGGTAGCAGCAAGGGTTTCGTGATGACTCTAGTTTCCATCCCATAATGTGTATGAAACAGGAAATTCAGAAGGAAGTTTTTTTGGAGGAAAGATGGCAAATCCAATTTAGACATGTGTAGAGAGAAAGGGGGAGGTGAGTAGGAGCCTGGTGCTATTCTGACCTTGGCTCACAGTAAACACCATTAGCATTCTCTACATGATTTCAAAAGACTTTGAAGAAAATCTACAAAGGAGTCCAAACTTAACTAAAATTTTTAGAAGTCCAGAGAAAATACTTGGATTTTTTCTTACAGTACAAATAGGTTCCCTTTAATATTTCTGGATTCCCTAAGGAAAGGTCATTTAAATTAAAAGGACTAAAGGTTTTGCTCAGGCAAAACCAGAATAGGTTACCATCACCCCTTTAACTAGTAACTAGTTTCCTTTCTAAATACCACCACCATTTGTTGTTAAAAATCAATAAAACAAATGGTATTTGTGGTTTTCAAAGGCAGGTGAGATATTAGTGGTTCCATTTAATAGATGTGGAAAACAAATCTCAGCTACTTTAAATGATGTATCACAGGAGAGAGCGCTGTAAATGGTAAAGCAGGAAGTAAAAACGGGGGTTTTAAAATTCTACTTCAATGTTCACCCATGTTACTTCCTATCATTTATTTTAGTATTGAATAAATATTTTCGTAAAATACAAAGAAGCTAACCTCTATGCCCATTACACCAAAAGCACAAGGGCTTCTTGCCCATCAAAATCACAAAATGTTACTTAGGCAAGACTACTGGATAATATTACAAGTCATCTAACCTAAGCTGAAAAGAGAAGAAAAGAAAAGGGAGCACACAGCTGTGCCTCCTCTCATGAGCAAGAGCTGTTTTGAGTTTTTATCGTAGACTATTCCTGCAAGATAGGTAGGAAAATAAAAGCAACATTATTCTCATTTCACTGAAAAGAAAACAAAAATCAGAAAATGATAAAGGGACTCACCTAGGATCGCACAGCCCGTTAAGTTACAAATAGAACTCAATTGCTTTTGGCTATCCTTTCTAATAGGTTATGCTACCACCTATTACATAAATGTGAACAATTACATTGGAGAATGGCTCAAAACCAAATGAAATCTCCTTTAATTTGCTACTCCAACTATAAAAAGGACCCATGTTGGGGCTTCACTATAATGGGCTCACTGTGGTGCAGAATTTAATACACCACGTTCATCTTTAGAATTAACTTCGGCAGCTTGTCCATTAGAATTCTTGAAGAAGCTGCTCATAACACAGATTTGACTCACCATGGAGGTTAGGCCAAGAAAACTGTCACAGAGAGAAGTAACAGCTCTTTAAAGAAGCTGGTGATCAACATTTTACTTCTGCCACTGTTCTAAACCTGCATATAGAATTTAAACATTTTGTCATTGCCTCACTAATGATGCTATGTAATACCTAACAATGTTACATGTCATTTACAGAGGTAGTTACATCTATAAAATGGGATAGTAATAGTATTCTATCTCACAGTCTTATTATAAGGATTAAATGAGCTAGTATTTTAAAGCACTTAAAATGCAAGTGTTTGTTGAATTTAAAAAATAAAACAGTTTATTTTCATCCATACCTAACTATAAAATTTGCCTCTTTTCAGACAGACTGTTTTTTACCAACTGAAAAGTAAAAGAAAACACTGAGATAGAAAAGTATTTTTAACAAAGGTCACTTAAGGATCTGATTGTCTGAAAAAGAAAAGCTTTCCTGGGCTGAAGGGATTTTTTTTTTCTGACACAAAGAGGGAAGAAACTATTTTCTTTACAAACTTCCAGAAATGTAAAGGGACATAATGAGTAATTAACTAGAATTCCTAATTAAGTGTCTACAGAGCAGGCTATGTTTCTTGCTTTACTTTATCATCCAGCAGCATTTCCAAGAAACGACACCCTCTTACACAAGGGTCTAAAATGCAAATTAATTGTAATTCTGATGGCCTTGAATCTGAGCAGAAAATGACACAAAAGTGTGAAGTTTCCTTGAATGTCCCTGAGGGTTTAAAGGTGTAGAAGTATTGAATGTATATAAATAGTACAAGGAGGTTACTGCATCCCATTTTCCTAAATTAGAAATTGACAGGACAAACCCAAGAAGTAGCCCATGGCACTAGTTGATATTCAAGGTATATGGTGAGCTAAGGAGGCGTGACTTAGAACTGAAACATTACTAGACCTACTGAATGCATTCAGAGAAGGGGATACAAGTAAAAAGCAGACCTTATGCTTGAAAACTTTGAGATCTCAGTGCTTTAGTCCATTTGGGCTGCTATTACAAAATACCACAGACTGGGTTGCTTATAAAACAACAGAAATTTTATTTCTCACAGTACTGGAGGCTGGAGTCTGAGATCAGTTGCCAACACAGTCAGGAGAGCACTTTTTTCCCAATCAAAGATTTCTCACTATGTCTTCCCATGGAAGAAGGAACCAGGATTCTCTGGGATCCTGATATAGGGACACTAATCCAGTTTATGAAAGGGTCTACTTTCCTGAGCTCAAAACCTCCCAGAGCACCTATCTCCTAACAGGTCATCCCTGGGGTTTGGGATTTCAGCATATGCATTTTGAGGGGACACAAACACTTAGTCTAAAGTATGTCTCAGTCTAAAGTAAGTATTTATTTAAACTATAGTACTAAGCTTCATTTGAGTTCTAAATGGCTAAACCATGCTACATAAAAATTGTCCTAAATATAAAGGGCTATTACCTTAACAACTGTGCTACTTTGTGAACAGGAAAAAGACTAGTATAAGGAAAGGAACATAACTAATACTAAACTATCCAAACCAAAAAGCAACAGAACTCTTTCAATTTATAGTTTTGTTTCATTTCTACCCGATAGTTACATTCACCATATTAGGGATCTGAAAAAACAACTTGAAGGTTCCATATAGAACCTTTCATAATTTGGTTTGCATCAAGATATTATGTCTGTGAACCTCACAGAATTAGCATTAAAACCAATTATTAGGATACTATTGAACAGGCAGCCCAAACCAATGCCAATGTTGGTTTAAGGAACACTGTAAAATACCATCCCACAGAAGAGCCTAAGATATTGCATGACAGTCATTAAATGCTGTAGAAAATAGTTGAGGTATTGAAATGATACTAACTTGGACCCAAACAATAACTCTCATTTAACTGCTTATAAGTTGGGAAACATCTTTGAACATATTTAGCCACAGCTTCCTCACCTGTGAAATGAACATAATTATATCAACCCATAGCCTTAAGGAATAGGATGTTATGTGAAGCATTTATAAGGTAAACATTCAACAAATGAAAGCTATTTTTATTGACCTAAAAAGGGAAAAATCCAGTTTCCATTAATCATGTTAGTCTCATCACAATGTGTATGAAATGATGAAAGCATTTCACAGGTTCTGTTGAAATTAAATAAAAGTGTTCCTCCTCTTTAATTAAAGAGAGATGACATAAAGCCCTAGCTTAGGGATTCCTACCTCCAGATAGCTGTGTTTAATACCTGTAAATACTTCTGGTTGATTTTCTCTGTCACCATCTCTACTGAACATTACACACAGATGACTTCACTAAGGTATAAAAGCCATTTTGAGTTCCTTACCATTTTTATAACAAGGCTTTTCCCTTCTTATTTGAGTGCAGTTAGCTATAAGTTCAAGAAGGAATGATTTGCCATTGACCTTTTATCACATGAGCTGTCTAGTTAAAGTCAGGTTATCCAGCTTTCTGAAAAGATCAGAAGGCTGGGATGATAGTGTTGAATCAGGGTCTTCTCTTTGACTGAAGTAATATTTTCAGTATCTATATTGAAAGTACATCCCATGAGTAAATTAACAGACATATCCAATGGCTAAGTGTCTCAAAGTACAGTTGACACGATGAAAGAACACTTGTTTCATTTTGCTGTTTTGCTGTTTTTGAGGTAAAGTGAGTAACTATACTGATTTTTTCTATTGGAAATTGAAATAGGGATGTAATTTTTATGAATGATGTTGACTTAATTATGGTGTTATCCCTTGCAGTTCAACATATAGAGCCCACTGAAATAGCTTCTAAAACACAACCACACAATTTCTTCAAGACGAATGTGGAGGCTGCAATAAACTTTAAGTTGCATATAATTTATCTGACCTAACTCTTTATCGTCATAATCAAATTCTCCATGAACTTGATCTCCAAATTTCCATCTACGGCATCTTATGTATCAAGTGGACAGAGAGCTAAATAAGGGGCAATGAATTAAAAGTATTAGCCTCTGTACCTCTGTACTTCTTTCTAATTAAGAAAGATGTTAATTGAAATTAGAGTGACACAGACCCTATGCAGAAATCCCCTGAAGTATTATAATTGGTTTGTGGAGCTGTCGCTTCAGGGTCATTCACTGGAGTGATTCCTGGTTGGGTTGGGAGTGATTAAAAATCCTCACCCAAAAAACAACCTCAAGCTTATGAAAAAGAAGTGCCAGTGTAAAGGCAAATATATCCACATCCAAATTAGATTTCTCTTTAAACATTTAAGGAGAAAGTATTTGAGGTCAGATGCTTTTACTAATCCGTTTGCTTCAGTGATTCTTTCCCCATGCAATTTCCTTTAACTCAGTTGGATCAGACCTAGACCTTTTAATGGCTTCACCTCACCTACAGAATAAAGCAGAGTATTTCAAGAATTTGGCACCAGGCTCCAGCTACTCTCTTATTCCTCTCTTAGACCCACAATACATTTCAACCAAACCCTCTTCCCCCATATGCACACACCACTCTGCTTTCCCACAAAATAGGTACATTCACATTGTTAACCTTCACTGGAAAATTCTTCTGCCTTCTTCTTTACTGTGGAATAACAAATGTTTACCAAATCACACCAAACTTACCCTGCAAGATCCAGCCCAAACCCCATGCCCTCCAATAAATCTTCTATTGTTCCTCTTGGCTAAAAATAAGATCACCTCTTTTGACCTCTTCTCTCTCTTTATCTGTATATCCCACTGATTCCTCCCTCTCTACTTAGTAGATGATAAACTCCTTGAAGACGTCAATTATGTCTTATTAATCCCTGCAGCCCAATGTTTATCCTATATCAGGCACCAACTGAACGTTCATGAAATAAATTTGGATTCAAAATAAATTCAAAATTAACAAGTATAAATATGTATTTAGTTATTTTATTTAAGATGCTTTGGGGCATGGTTTGTATAATAAATAGTCGCTTTGCATTAAAAGCGACTATAAACAAAACTAACACTAGAAACGAAAGTTAATGTTTACATACTTCCACCTTATAATACAAAGCATTGGGTATATCTTTTAAAATAAATAATAAATATATGACATAACATAATAAAATTAAATGCCAAATTTAACATACATTTGTCTTGGTTTAATAATACCAAAATATCTGATAAAGTAAATACCAAAATATCTGATAAAGTAATTCTTTCGTCTTAAGTCTAATTTAAGGCAGTGAATATCAGCTTCCTCCAAGCAAGGCTGAATGTTAGGAATTCGAGTAATGAAAATATATGATGCAGTCCTTACCCTCAAGGATTTCATAAATAAAAACATTCAAACAACTAATATAAAAAATAGAATGTACACATTCCAAGAAGGTGTAAAACAGAGATACTGGGGTCTAAAGTTAGGTGAAAAAATATGCTGCCTTCGTCTGCTTGGGCTGCTGTAACAAAAGAATAGAGATGGGATGGCTTATAAACAACTAACATTTATTCTTGCAGTCATGGAGGCTAGAAAGCCTAAGATTATGGCACATGAAGATTCTATGTCTGGTGAGCCACATTTTCTGGTTCATAGATGTCTGTGTTTTCACTGAGTCCTCACACAGCAGAAGGGGCAGCTATCTCACTGGTATCTCCTTTATAATGACACTAATCCTATTCATGAAGGCCCTCATGACCTAATCACCTCTCAAAGTCCCCAACTCCAAATACATCACCTACGTCATTAGGTTTCAACATATGAATTTGTGGGGGACACAAACATTCAATCTATTGCAGATACTTTTTTTGGAGAATCTGTGTAACTTACAATCGTTTTGAGGAATTAAAAAAAAAATGGATCTAGGTACAGATTGGGGTAGAGAACCCAAGCAAAAAAGAACATAAGCAAAGACACAAAGACATTTTCCAGAATTATTCCAGTTTGCCAGAAACTTAAGATACAAATAGCTAATAACTATAATAATGCCTCACATCTTTTCAGCAATTCTTATATGTTGGGTATTATTTTATAAGCACTTTAGGTGTTTTAAATTCATTTAATTTTTCCAAGAACTACAATGAATGTAGGACTATATTTCCACTTAATAGATGGGGGAAATGAGGCATAGTGGATAGAAATGAGAATTACAACTTAGAAGACAGGTTGAAATCAATTTAGCACACTGGGTAAAAGAGGCATCCCCATATTCTGTTCAGAGAGCATTGGAATATACTAGCCAGAAGAAGATGGAAGATGGAGAGTACACTCGAGAGAAAGGAGACAGCCTTGGAAAAGGCATGGGAGGCATGTGTATGGTGCAAAGGAATGGGGTGAGAGAGAACCACCAAAAGTTGGTTAAAAAGGCTGGCAAACAGAACATGAAAAATTTGTATGCTACGCTGAGGACCTTTCTTTTAGAAGGAGCTAATAGGAGTTTGGAGCAGTGTAATGAAGGGCAGATTTACATTTCAGATAGGTCACTCTTACAGTTATGTGGAAAGTGAATGAGCATTGGCATAAAGACCTATAGACAGGAAGCCATTGGCCTAAATGTTGCAGCAAAAGGTGATGAGACACAGACCTAAAATAGCGATTGTACGTGAGGAGAGTAGGGGAAATGTGGAGGATTATATCATCCAAAAGTGGCTGCCACAATTCCCAACCCACAGCCCCAAATTCCAATGTGATTTGGAGACTCCTCCCATCAGGAAGTAGAGTCAATATTCCCCTCCCTTTGGTTACAGCAGAAGGGACACTAATGTGCTTTCTGAGTTTAGGTCATAAAACGTGATGCAGATTCCACCTGGTCCCCTTTGAGTAGGTGCTCTTGGATCCCAGGTGTCTTCCTGTAAGTAAGGCAAAACTAGCTCCACATAGAGAAACCACATGAGAAGGCCACACAAAAATACCAGCTGACCACCCATTTGAGGTCACAGCCATGATGCACCATCAACCTCCAGACATGGGAGTGAAGCTGCCTTGTGATGATTCTAAATCCCAGCCTTCAAGTCTTCCAGCTGAGGCCCAGATACCATGAAGGTGGAGATTAGCTGTCCCTACTATTATCACTAAGCTCACTGAGTTTGAGGGTGGTTTGCTACTAGACCAGGAGAAAGCTGATAAATATTAGAAGATAAAATAAAAAAAGAGTTGATAGTTCCTAAAACTTATAGCTTGACTGGCTGAAGCCTCTATTGTTGATAGAGGATCAGGGCCAGGAAAGCAAGGGACTTGAAATGAATGTCTTCAAGTCCTTGTCAAGTTGAATTCCTAATAAAATGGCCCAAAGAAAAAATGAGAAATTTGGTCTCCCTTTAAAAGAGAAGGAGCCATTTTCAAAAATATTCATATATTTGCCAATAAATCCCATTCTAACCTAAGCAAATACCTGGCACGTTCCAAAGTAGCACTGTGGAAATTATCATTTCAAGCAGGTAACACAATTTTGTCCCTAGAGAACTACAAACACTTGAAAATATTTGGAATTTAATTTGGGGCAGTTTAGAGGAAGATTATCTTGTGCTTTGTTTTCCTCATTTTTCATGACTCCTATTTATTATGTAGAAATATGCCATGTTTCCAAGTAATCTGTCCAAACTTACTGCAGCCAGACTTTTATGATATATGACTCAGAAGCAATATGGCTGGGTACCTGGTAGATTTTAAAAATTTCTTCCTTGGGATAAAAATTTTAAACAAATGGGCCCAACTGCTAAAACTGCTAAAGAAAGAAATGCCTTTTTAAAAATAAGTGATTTCATAAATCTTTATTTTTTCTCAATATGTTTGATTTTTTTTTATTGTTGAGGGGGCCAGTTCTTCTACATGATTTCTTGTCTTTCATCAAAAGGTACCATCTAATTGTTTTTCCTTAAAAGTTAAGAAAACCAGAGGAGGAGTGCCTGGGTGGCTCAGTCAGTTAAGCATCCGACTTCAGCTCAGGTCATGATCTCACGGTTTGTGGGTTCAAGCCCCGCGTCGGGCTCTGTGCTTACAGCCCAGAGCCTGGAGCCTACTTCAGATTCTGCATCTCCCTCTCTCTGACCCTCCCTGCTTTTGCTGTCTCTCTCTCGATCTCCAGAAATAAATAAAACATTAATTTTTTTTTCTTAAAAAAAAGGAAGTTAAGAAAACCAAAGGAATGTTTTCTCCTTGGTGCCAAACTATCTTCATGTAATAGCCATATACGAGAAGCATTTTACTGAATAAGCACCCAGAATTTTCCCTGCACAATTAATCTAATTCAAACCAAATGTAAAAAAAAAATTAAAAACTTAAAAAAAAACATGGAGGGCAGCTTATCATACAGAGCCATGGTACCATCATTTATCTCAGACTCTGTTTGAGTCTATGTGTCTTCTCCTCATGTCCCCAAGTAGGGTTTATGTGCCTGATTATGAAAGCTGCATTTAGTAATCAGTAATTACCGATAATTATTGAGGAACAAAATGGATACATACTTAGTAAGAGCATATTAAACTTGCTCACTCTAGTAAGCCTCCTGAGATATGTTACTGAACAAGAAGGAATTACATAAAAAAAAATTTCTTTCTCAAGCATGTTAGATGTAGAGCATCAACCTCATCACAGTCTCTCTGCCTCACTCTCCCAGAATTCCTCCTTGCCTAAAACTATTTCTTAACAAATTAATCGACATAATTTAGAGATTAAGTTAATGAGAAACAGTCAGAGACATGTACTCATAAAGATAATTTAACTGGTATGTCCATATAAAAACAGGAAGGTCATTATATATACCACATGTAAAATAAAACTGCTTTAATTACACACATTTTTATGTAGGAACCCCAATGTATACATTGTGTGTGTGTGTGTGTATGTGTGTCAGGAGCCATCTTCTTTTATTATATGACAAAAGTATTGGATATTATAGTTTCTATTTGCCTGCTTATTCAAAACCTTGTTCAGCACTCTTTTTTAAAGTAATTGATGACCAATATTGTATAATGTAACAGGAAATGCTTCTTTGTTGCTAAGCTAAATGGACAATTTAGGGCATACATATTCATAAGGCTTTGGAGTGTTTCCAATAAATGCTGTATCATGTAGGAGGAAGAATGGGCTTGCATTAAGCATATTTTGGTAATTGGTAATGCAACCTCCCAGCTCCCCTGGGTGTGCAACTCTTGAGTGATCATCTTCCAAGCCATGATGATTTCACAAGCTCTAATGCTCTGGTTTTACGTAATTAAATTTTAAAGTAAATTTAATGAAATGCTCAAAGATCTCAGAATATAGGTGTTATTACTGCAAACAGGGTAGCAAAATAAACTTTTTCATGTTTCTTCTTTCTTCTTATAGCCAAACTAAATGTGTACTTAAAGCAAATATATATACACTCAGTTCCACAGAAAGTGACCTCTTTGGGAAATAAAAGAAAACAAGAAAAGAAAGGAAGAAAGAAATGGCAAAGAAAAATAAAATACATCAGCTTTTTCAAATACAGTTGAAAGCACAGTTTACTGTGGGGAAGCAAAGTTGAAACCACAACTTACTTTGGGGACTTTTAAGTACAAGTAGATCTAATCTGATATTCCTTCTTTCCTTCTGGAAGAGAAAAGAATTGGAAGTCTAATTTAAATTCTTATAAATAGCTAGAAGTTGAAGTGGTTTAACCAAACTGTCCTGCCAGTTCAATCAAATTACTATTAAATAATAATGTTTTTTAAAGAATTTCATATAAAAAAACTGAGTTAAAACTGCATTTTTATTGCATTCATTCATTCAATACTGTGCTAAGCAAAGGATTACAAAAAATGATTACGACTCTCATCATTATAATAGAATAGTAGTCTTTCAAGGAATGTAAATGAGTAAACTTTTATTCCTGTCCTTGAAGAGAATTCTTTGATAAGCTTACACACAGCCAAAATGGCCAGTGGTAGTCCTCCAGTGTATATATGTATAAACTCTCTGTACTATCTTTAATGTAAATATAAAATTTTTCAAAAATTTTCAAAGTTTATTTAAAGAATAAATAACAAAGGCATTTATACTCTTTTCACCATATCAGAATCTATCAAATTATCAATACATAAAGATGATCTGCTCTAATGAGAGTGATGGACGATATTTACCACCTCTTCTCATTTATCAGAGACGTTTCCCTCCATAAGGTATGCAATCTTGAGACAGCAGGACTATACAACGTGGATTATTTTTTATGACATATATGTTGGAAGGAAGCTTTGCACAAGTAGTTGGGCAAAGCATAGGTCTGGGAGTCAAAAGAGGCATCTCTGGGATTTTCACTGCACATTACAGGCTATGTGAATTTTCAAGTAGGTTATTTTATTTGGTTCAGTTCTCTAATTCATAAGTATGGAATATAATATGCTTCTATGGAAGGAATACTGGGAAGATTAAAGAAAATGTATGATACTGTCAACTATATAATAGATGCTGGCTATTATTGTAGAGAGACAAGGGGAAAAAGGTTGTTGCAATACTGCAACGTTGGCAACAGTATTTTTAATCTACTAATTCAATGCTGATGGTGCAGGAGTAGATAGTCAAGAGTCAACTAACTAGACACTTCACTTTGGAGTGACAATATGTGAACCACTAATGAGCTTTGCAAATGATTACTTACTCATCTAGCATCCTCCCCAATATGTCCCTATTTGTCCACAGAATATCATGAGAACAATTATATGTTACATTTTGAAGTACAGATATCTGTCTAATGTCCAAAAAAAAAAAAAAAGGGAAATGGAGTTTTTTATTTTGTACAAACAGTAGCTTCCAGTAATCAATGTCAGACTTTTTAGTTCCCCACAAACTATTTCTACTGATCTGTACTAATATCTTCCTTAAGATAGATGTCAAAAATTGGACAGCCTATGTAAAGGGAACAAAACTTATTTCAATTATTTCTATCATCAATAATAATATTGTGAATATCATCCAAAACAGAAGGATAAAACTCAGTCTGCACTTAAGTTAACCTATAGATGAACCTTCAATGAATTTGAAGACAGAATACGGTAGAGAGGCTGGAGTACCAGAATGATGATGTGGCCATGTTGAAATTCATCTCACACACTCACTTTTTCTTTTTCTTTTTCTTTTTTTAAATATAATTTACTATCAAGTTAGCTAACATACAGTGTATATAGTGTGCTCTTGGTTTTGGAAGTTGATTCCCATGATTCATCCCTTACATACAACACCCAGTGCTTATCCCAACAAGGGTCCTCCTCAATGCCCATCATTAATTTTCCCCTCTCCCCAACCCTCCCCATCAATCCTCAATTTGTTCTCTGTATTTAAGAGTCTCTTATAGTTTGCCTCCCTCTCTGTTTGAAACACACACACTTTGTCTAAGTCCCCTGTATGGAAACATTTTGATCTTTCCCTCTGTAGGCACTTAGTTGACTTTGAGGGCATCATTTCTTCAAGTATCAGCTCCAGGGTTTCATTATCAAGGATGGATCACTTGCAGAACCAGGTTCCACTCCACCCAGATGCCTTGTCAACTGTGAACAACTTGCAGATAGAATCTGTATCATTTGCTTCTAAAACTCAGAACCTAGCATGGGCACACAGGCAAGAGACTCATCCTGGCCAATCTATGCTTAAACACTGTGAGGCACTGTCCAAACTTTAAGCACTGATTCTTGGTAATTAGAGAATTATATCCTATCTTACCAATAGTTCCCTTTGTGGTTTATTCTTCCTCTCATAATATTTTCAGTCTCTATTCCTTTTATTCTTCCAAGCATTATAGATAATCTTG
Source organism: Proteles cristata cristata (assembly GCA_017311185.1). Taxonomy (NCBI): domain Eukaryota; kingdom Metazoa; phylum Chordata; class Mammalia; order Carnivora; family Hyaenidae; genus Proteles; species Proteles cristata. The sequence continues at coordinate 1,139,130 of JAESUZ010000553.1, forward strand.
ACCCAACACAAGAATATGTAAGATATCTCCCCCACTAAATAAAATAGGTATCCATTTACATACTGCACATTGATGATGACAAAGTAAATTTAACTAAAGTAATTCCTTCTCTCCCAAGATTGCTCCATCAACTTATGGTTAATTTCACCAATTTCTACTTATCTCTACATGGACGTGCAATGAAATATCTGGAGGGAAAATGTCCAGGCATGTGCAGCTGGGGAACTCCTTCACATTCCTCAGGAGGCCATGCTTTCTTCACTGAGACTCTTCCAGCCTCGCAAAGAAAATAAAAGAGAGTGGAGGGAACCAGAACCACGGCAGGCTTTTAAAGAATCTAGTGGGTCATGGTTGTGCTGGCTTTCTTGGAATGACATATTCTTAGTCTGAAAGGGATATGAGCTGTGGGTAATTTGCAAATGAATTCGTCTGCAAATGAATGAATGCATCAAGCACAATGAAAACACTGTGTCTGACATTATACCATATTGCTCATTGTGTAAAAGGGGCTGTGTGAACAGTTATTATGCTTGTGTTACTTCCTTAATACCCCTTTTTAATGAAAAGAAGAAACCTACATCAGAAGCAGCACTTAAAATTCAGTTTGGAGAGGCTTCTGGCCTTTACTAAGTAGCTTTTCCCCCTAATCTCTTTTCTTTTTTTCTTCTTTGCTATGTAATAGCGTGTTTGAACTAAAAGAAAAGCGAAGTTCTCACACCCATGTCTGGGGTAAAATGATTACTTTTAAGAGAGTAAATGTGTAACTTCTCTATTTTGTAAAATGTGATTTTACAAAAGATATTTTCTAAGCATGATCGAGTAATACTATTTTTAATACTGACATATATTATCCAAGATATACATTTTTCACTCCAACAAATTACTCCCCTTCTCAGAACTATCTTGTTTATCAGCAATTTCACTTCACTTGTAATTTTGTTAATTAACTGTGTTCTTTTCTTATCCATATCTAATTTGACAAATGTATATCAAAACTAGCCCAAATGAAGCCAACTAAAATAAGAGTGAATTTTAATCTATTTTGCACAGTTGGGCCCAGGTGAACTATATCAATAAAATGGGAGGAAAGCACTATTAGATACCATCATGTCTCTCATTTTCAGAATGCTGAATGTTTGTTTGCCACAGAACCATGGATCTTACCCCAACATGGGCCTGGACTTCAAGTCCTGAACTTATATCCTGGACCCCGAAGACATATTTGTTATGACATCTGTGTGTTTCTGTAATTAGAGATCCAAAGCATCTTCAACAAGTACTTTCCCTTTTAAAATGTGTCTTCAGAAGAATAAATCATACATTAAAAATTAAATAAAGTATACAACCATGTGGTGCTGTTGCTTTGAAGAAATTCTTCCAGGAATCTGGGAAATGGACTTGACCAATTTATCACACCGTCCAAATTAATAAGTCCATGGAAAAACTGAATTTCTAGCAAATCCTAAATATTTCAAGGGGGTTGGTGACTTCTAATCAAGGTTCCAGCACCCCCCCCCTGTATTGTTCTTTCATTCCTTGATGCTACTGGGAAAGTGGTTATGCAGTATCCTAACCAACATAAAACTGTCTATAGTTATCACACTTTCCTACAGCTGTGACCAGACAGCATTCATGAAAATATGTCTTATGACAATGCCATCAGCATCAATTTATCCAAGAGGCATTTTACATTTCTGTGTCATGGTACAGAATGAACAAAGAAAACGCTATTTAAAAAAATTCCATCCAACAGAAATCCAAGTCCTCTGTGTTTCTTTTCCTATTGACAAGTATATTTTCAATGATTCAAATAAATTATTTGCACTCCATGTGCCCCAGTTTTGGTATAGGACATTTCTCTAAAATTTTCCCATTTTTCTGAAATTTAAGTGACTTACACAAACATTAATAACAAAAACAGAAAATGCAGGTAAATACAAATCGTTTCTGCATTAATCTCAGTTAAGATTTTCTTTTCCTTCAAATTCAGTTCAAAGTAGACCCCATTTATAAATTTCACCAGCTCCATATGAGTGTATAATTCTAACTACACAGAGAGAAAACATCCTAACAAAAATGTGATTTATCTTTGCTAAATTACCACTGGTACATGGCGTTACTTTGTCCAAATTAAGCAATTATGACATAATGGCTGAAGAATGCTACGATAAAAAAGTCATCCATTCCTGCTATTTTGTAAATATAGTAACACTTTTAAATGTACCCAATATACAATGTTGTAAATCTGTCAAGAAAAATAATTGACAAAATTATGAATTTATTTTAGAAGAATGTAATATACCCAGTAAGAATTAGGAGCTTACAGAGGTAAGCACATGATTAGTTTGCTAGTTTAGCTCAATTGAAGAAAACAATACTGTAAATATTTTTATGATAAGCAACTTATTAAAAATAGTGTGCTTTGTACTACATTAATAAAGCCTCTCTTAAGATGACCAAATTTTCACTATTTAATTGGTGAAAGGAATTATATAAATTTTACTTGAGAAATCAGGGCTTGTGTTAAAATAATACTTTTTTAGAGTAGAAAATATATGATGAGCTTAAAACAGACGAGATTGAGAAAACAAAAAATTCTCAATATAAATGTGATACTGGTTTCTTACTTTTTTCTGTCCATGAATCTGATAAAAATGGTATGAAAAGATTAAATTCTCCTGCACACTTAGAAATTATTTTAAAGGTGAGTTAAAGGCTGATGTTTAAAGTAAAATGCGTGTCTCTTCCTTTAATGCCTAAACATTGTTTTGCTGACTGTGAAATGAAATGAGATGTTTAGAAGAAAACTCTTTTTTGGTTCATAAACATCAAAAAGTTAAATTTGCTATGGATTTTAGAAATTAAAAGATATTGTCCTTGTGTTTATAGCTGATGTTCTGTTGAATCAATCATCTGGGAACGTGGCCACCACATCACCATTTGGTCAACTTTCATGAGGATATCAGACGATCCAAAGGAGTTGTTGCCATACTGCACACTGCAGACATGGGAATAGACACACCCTGCACTGAGAGAATCTGGTGTCTCCTCCCTGCTTGGGATTTTAAAGCAATATGGATGTGGGGACTGTCAAGCACCCAGGACAAGATCAAGGAATCCATCTCTACCATCTCTGGCTCTTAGCCAGAGAACAAACCTGGTGTTGGGAGTACATGGGCATCCATTCAGTTTTTAGCTCCTGACTAAAAAATTTCATAGTCATTTGAACTCATTTTATGTTAAGTCATATTATGTAGTGATTTATCCTCTTAACGACTTGATACATTTTTTAAAAGTTACCACATCCTAATTTTTCATTCCCTTTTTTGAGTTTTTCTGAACTCTCCTATCCTATTTTTAAAAAATCATTCTTATTTAAAGTTTTCTATTTTACTTTTTTCATGTTTATTTATTTATTTTGAGGGGGGAGGAACAGAGAAAGAAAGAATCCCCATAGGCTCCTTGTGGTCAGCACAGAGCTCAACATGGGGTTCAATCTCATGAATGGCAAGATCATGACCCGAGCTTAAATCAAGGGTAGGATGCTTAACTGACGAAACCACTCAGGTACCCCAAAAGTTTTCTATTTTAAGGTAAAGATATTACCTATTGATGTCTAATCCTTACTCCAAATATTATTTTATTTTCTCTTTTATTCTAAGAATGGCATGCTTAGAAAGCAGAGAAAAGTGGGGTTCAGTTGTAAGAAGAGTCTCTGACAGAGCTTCTCAGTGTACCAAAGAGGAAGAGCCAGGTTTCTTTTCCCTGAAGTCTGTGCAGATTCTTACTTCTGTATATATAAGAAAAAATGAATTTGGGGGGAAAACAAAATTTGTTTTAAAAGCATGCAAAATGCAAGCTTAAACCATATTACCAGATGTAATGTATATAGAATTACTTATTCAAGTTGTCCTAAAAGGTTCTGGACACTTCTTCTCAGTTTCTGGATGTGTCTTCTCATCGTCTGGTGTCAGTCTCCAAACCAGCACCAGTCCCTAGATCTGATTACAGCACATGAGCTTGGACTCTTTCTCTCCAGCTGGCCTTTCCTTAGGAAAGTCTTCCCTCTACTGAAGGCTAGGTCTGATTTCCCTATTTTCTGTTCTGGTTCTCGGCATTTCTCGGTCTCACAGAATACCTGAGTAATGTATTACAGGACTAGTCTTTTAATTTGTGTCTGCCTTGCCTGTGTTAATACCATTTACACAGAAGTTAAACACAGATGGATTTACTTTGAAGCTAATGTATATCAGGTTGTGATCCATTTGCTCACCAAAGCCCCTGTGAGTTGTACAGCGTGTGGGGACCGGAGGGGGTTCTGGGTGAGGAGAGGAACAAGACTGCAATCAGTAAGCACTACTGTATAAACACTTTTGGTAAATTCTCCACAGGAATCTTAGACAAAAGGGACCTGAGGCTTTGAGAATATGGTGTGGGAGCGCCTAGGTGGCTTGGTTGGTTAAGCATCTGACTTGTGCTCAGGTCATGATCTCATGGTTTGTGAGTTTGAGTCCCCCGTCAGGCTCAGAGCCTGCAGCCTACTTTGGATTCTGTGTCTCCCTCTCTCACTGCCTCTCCTCTGCTCATGCTCTTTCTCACTCTCTCAAAAGTAAATAAACGTTAAAAAAAAAAAAAGAATATAGTGTGATCTTTTTTTTCTTCTGAAATAAATAATGACTTTGGCATCTAATTTTATGTTTGCAATTTTACATTATTTGTCTTAAAATGAGTCATCAAGGGGCGCCTGGGTGGCTTAGTCGGTTAAGCGTCCGACTTTCGCTTAGGTCATGATCTCGCGGTTCTTGGTTTCAAGCCCCGCGTCGGGCTCTGTGCTGACTGCCAGCTCAGAGCCTGGAGCCTGTTTCAGTCTGTGACTCCCTCTCTCTCTGACCCTCCCCTGCTCATGTTGTCTCTCTCTCTCTCCTAAAAATAAAGAAAACATTTTTAAAAAATGAGTCATCAAATTATGTGAAGGTCAAGCCGCACAAACTGGATCTGCCCCGTGGTGAGCGCTTATCCCCAACAACTAGCACAGTGCCCTAGAGTAGGAGTAGAGTCAAGTCCATAAAAACCCACTGGCTGAATGGGAAATGAATAAATGATTGATTAACTGATTTAGAGCTCCTCAGCAACATTCCTGCATAAAGACCCACAGAGCCCTAATTAGACTCCTAGAAACTCTTTTACCTAGCCTACTTTCAATAAAGGTATTACTAGTAGAATTCACCTTTAATCCATATGAGGTTCAGGAGGATTTTTAAAGCAGAGTTTTTCAAACTAGGGATTGTGACCTCTTAATAGCTCATAAAACTCAATCTGGTGGATTCTTGAATTAGAATGTATTTATTTTTACAGTGGAACAGACTAGAAAAAAAGGAACAGAATGTAATGAAATAAATAAAGTGGGAGGAAAAATGATGAGCACATAAGGAGAAATAAGGGTGAGTATTGTCTTCTAAAACTTCTGTGTCAGTGTCTTCAACCAATGATTATTTTTTCTTGGTTCCAGGCTTGGGCTATTGTGTGTCTTCACACTGATCTCTCACCCCTTACCCAGTTTGTATTCCCATGGGTTCCAGATTGAGCTTTCCAAAATACAAATTTGATCATGTTACAGTCTTGTGTAAAATCTTCAAACTGACTAAGAAGATTGTTTGTAGAGGGCCCAATTTTCCAGCAGCAAGGGTAATACAGTAAGACAAACTTGTCTGTTCCAATCTATCTGGTACCCCAGTGATAAAATAGAGGAAGATGCAACAAATGCTTCATCCATCACCATGCAGAGTGATGGAAACATACAAAGCATAGGCTCAGTAGACTCTGTCACCCAGAGTAAGTTCTCTCATGACCTAAGTTGCCCTTAAATAAATCTGCTTAATACAGTCAGGAACTATGGGAGTGAAAAGGTAGGAACATCAGATTTCCAACAGGATATTTCAAGTATCAGCAGTTTAATGTTTTCTCTCAGTTTTATTATAGCCCTTATGGAATCTGACAGGAATAAAGAAAAACTAGCAGAGGGACGGTGAATTTCATTGTGTGCCAATGATCTGGCTCTTCCTGAACAGTAAACTATAGATGTTTAAATAAAACTTCATCTATTTTTACTTTTAATTTTGCTCCTTTGTGAAAGAAAAAGAAAAAATGACCGGGGCGCCTGGGTGGCTTAGTCGGTTAAGCATCCGACTTTCGCTTAGTTCATGATCTCGCGGTTTGTGGGTTCGAGCCCTGCGTCGGGCTCTGTGTTGACTGCCAGCTCAGAGCCTGGAGCCTGTTTCAGTCTGTGACTCCCTCTCTCTCTGACCCTCCCCTGCTCACGCTGTCTCTCTCTCTCCTAGAAATAAATAAAAAAATAAATAAAACATTTAAAAAAAAAAAAGAAAAGAAAAAATGACCTATTCATTCAAGAACAATTTGATGAATGTCAACTCTATTCTTGTTGCAGCATTAGGTATTAGAAGTTATATAAAATGAATGTCACAACCCCTGCCTGCAGAAACCTGACTTTCAGTCATCAGGATGATGTCAGTGATTCATGACTTCAGCCCACCTCACAAGAAGACCAACTAGCAACAATTCATAGACAAGACACCATGGTGAAAATTCTAGAACCCTGGAGGTGAGGCTAAAGCACCCACCTTGAACCACAGATATCAAGAAGATCACATTAGAATGGTAAAAACAATGACTATACTCTGATCACATCACCTACCCCCAAAACCAACATGGTGCTGCTCTGAGAGAGCCCATTTTAGCCTACAATTTCTCCAGCGGGAAAGAGATTCCACGGTGGACATCTGGTTCCCCAGGTGTTGCAGCACACTTCCTGAGAGACTCACCCACGTCTCACTTTTCAGGGATCACTGGAAGAAATCTGTGGGGCTTGACCCTGGGGATCAGATGGAGATGGAGAAACCAGAGGGCTTAGAGCAATCAACACTCAGATCTTAGCAGATCTCATTCTTTCCTGTAGCAGTGCCCAAACCGAGACTCCAGCTAAAGGCTCTGCCCATCAACAGAGTCAAGTCAGTGATCTCTTCTGACCAGGGAGTTCAGCTGGCAGTTTTGTCTGACATGAGCCCCCAGACAATGAGGTATATCAGCAGTAGAGCTTGTTCTACAGTCTCTCCCAGGGAAAGAAATAAATTTGAAGGTCCTCTCAACCTGAGCAAAGCATGCAGCCCTTCCTGACCAAGAACCCTAGACAGAGAATACACCAAACTGTGGACACAACCAGCAACCATGCTTGTTGGTGATCAGAGAAGCTTTGGAGCCAAGGCGATACAAAGCCCAGCATATACCACTCTCCCTGCAGTAGAGCCCAGTGAATATCCTTCTCAATTGCTGTACATAGCTTAGAACCATCCCAGATAGGGAACAAAGCTAGTTACCACACCAAATCACATAGCATAGCCTCTAACTCCACCCAACAAGGGAGCTTGACAATGACCCCAGATGACCATAGAGCACAGTTCATAGCTCCAGAGAGCCCAACCAGCAACCCTGCCAGACAGAGGACTACAGCCAGCAATCTGATCATGAAGCATACCCAGGGGTCCTGCCCAACTTGAGGGCACAGTCTGTGGGCCTGCATGAGCTCAAAACACAGTAATCCCTGACTATTCCAGTAACCAGGAATGGTTGTACAGACCAGCTTGGAGTCCTAGCATTAGAAGATTAGTGGATAGATCATCCAGACAGAACCAATAAGGGAAGAGGAGATTTGAAACCACATTATAGACCAAATGGACCAAACAGACATACAGAACATTTCACCCAAGAGAAGGAGAATACACATTATTCGCTCGTGTGCACAGAATGTTCACTAGAATAGATCATGTTAGGACACAAAACATATCTCAACAAATTCTGACCTAGTGGTATTAAACTAGAAATCAACAAAAGGAGAAAAGTTTTAAAATTGACAGCAATACTACAATATCATCCTGCAATTCCACTTTGGGGAATGTATCTGAAGGAAATAAAATCACTATCTCAAAGAGATAGCTGCACTCCCATGTTTAATGCGGCATTGTTTACAACAGCCAAGACATGAAAACAGTCTAACCTAACAGACATACAGAACATGTCTGCTCTTGGGTGAAATGTTCTGTATGTCTGTCAAGTGTCCACTGACAAATGAAAAGATAAAAACAACAGAATAAGGGTGCCTGGGTGGCTCAGTCGGTTAAGCATCGGACTTTTGATCTGGGCACAGGTCATGTCTGACCATTCCTGAGATCCAGCTCCACATCAGACTCTTAGCTAACAGTGTGGAGCCTGCTTGGAATTCATATTCTCTCTCTCTCTCTCTCCCTCCCTCCCTCCCTCTCTCCCTCTCTCCCTCCCTCCCTCCCAATAAAAAAATAAACACTTTTTTAAATAACGGAATATTAACTTCTGGGGAAGATGGTGGAGTAGGAGAACTCTAGGCTCACCTCACCCCTTGGATACAATTAGATTACATCCACATCAGTATATAACAACCTAGAAAACCACCCAAAGACTGGCAGAACAGACTCTCCACAGCCAAATGTAGAGAAGAGGCCACATCAAGGGGGTAGGAAGGGCAGAAATGCAGTCAGGAACCAAACAGGGATGCTATGGGTACAGAGAAGGGAGAGGATCAGACCCCAGGCCAGGTACGCCACACATGAGAGACTTGCACTGGGAAGACAAATGCAAGTTCTTATAATCAGCAGAACTTAATCTCTAGAACTTTACATATCAGCTGGCTGCTCTAGGGGAGCCCAGAAGGCAAGAGGAAACTGAGTCCTCACCCTTAAAGAGACAGTATAACAGTTCCTCTGAGCTACAGCATAGAATCAGAACTGTAAAAAATGCTTGGGGTATACTGGGAAAATCTGTTTACTCATCTCAGAGCAAGTGCTGGAAGGGCAGGAGTTTCCTCAAGCAGCTACAGATCCCAACACCAAGAAAACGACTGTGGACCTTGGTGGCCCCGGAGCTCTGTCCCTGTGCCTACTTATCCCTCCAGCTCTACAAAAGGAGTTTTCTAAAGCAGCTCCAGGTCCCCTCCCATAGCAGACCAAGGCAAACCTTGTTAACATGCCACGCCCTGCCCCTGCATTCTCCTGCTGACCTGCCCTCTGCAGGAGCTCATCTAAACTGTGCCACAAGTGTTTCAATAAGAGAATGACAGAAACACACCCACTGCATATGTCAATCAGTACATTGCTGGGGATCTTTGAATATAAATGGAAGTATACTGGTAAGAGAAGAATTCAAACACTTTAGTGCATTCAAAAGGGTAGGTACTAAAAGAAAGACCATTAATTAATATACAAAGATGTACAAAGAGGTTGTCCCTAGTTCTGCCAGAGAGAGCTTGATGTGATGCTTCCTAGACTACTTGACCTAAGTTTATCAAAAAGGTCCCTGCTTTTCAAGGCTGATAGGAAAAAATAAAGGATACTCTCTTTCCTTTACAAAGTCATTTCTCTGAAGTTACACTACCATCCACTGCAATGACAGAGAATAGGAAGGAGGCTGTCTCTCCTGCAATTACATATTCTGTAGCTATGTTCTCTTCCTTTTGCCTCTGGATTATAGAAATCATATGAACAGTTATAACTGGAAGGAGGGTGCTCAACAAATCAGATAGGCTGCTTTCATAAACTAGTTCTCATAATTTGTATCATAAATAATTATTTATTTTTATCATAGTCCAAGGAAAAAAGGCATTAAGATAATATCTTTCTCATCTCCTAAAAGCATACTGGGAACAAAAATACCTGCTTTTGAGTTTTTTTTTATGTCTCTTGTTTGAAAATGAGAAATGTTTTAACAAGGAGGACATCTGAAATATTATATTGATTTTCTTGAAGTTATCCTCTATAAAGTGTCCCAACTTCCAAAGCACAGAATACTTGCTCTATTAACCAATTATTCAAAGTCCAACTTGTCTCTTCTAGAATATTTTACACCTATTAAAAAAGATTCATGTTACAGATAAAAATAAAGTTACTTCCTCAGATTTCACTTCAGTGCAAAGGCCCAAATATCTCTTCCAATTCCAAGTTTGTTAAACTTTATCAAATGTAGAGTATTGGTTTCCTTAGCTTTGTATGATAACTAAAATGAAAATTTTATCAACTAATTGTTTTGAGGAATGTACAATCTGTTGGGTTTAGGTTTTAAAGTACCCTCTGCCCAGAATGGTTTTTTCCCTTTATCAAATTTAGAAACAAATATCTTAAAATATAGTATCTTTACCACATTAATTAAACTGAATTTAGTAGCCCCTTGTGTAAAACTAAGTCCAGTTATGAGGAAAGAAAACATTTTGTAGAAAAAAATATTAAAATTCACAGAAGTGCATTCTATACTATCTCAGCTCAAGGGAGCTTTGAGGATATCTAGACACTTAACCTGATGAAAAACTATTAGAAAAAAAGATGAACAGGGGCCCCTGGGTGGCTTGGTCCATTAAGCATCTGACTTTGGCTCAAGTCATGATCTTGTAGTTTATGAGTTCAAGCCCTGCTTCAGGCTCTGTGCTGTCTGCTTGGAGCCTGGAGCCTGCTTCCGATTCTGTGTGTCTCTCTCTGGCCCTTCCCTGCTCATTCTCTGTCTCTCTGTCTCTCTCTCAAAAATAAATAAACATTAAAAATTTTTAAAAAAGAAAAAAGATGAATATATCTGATGATGTTCAGAAACTGCAGTTTCTCTAAATATTTAGATTGTTAAATGGAAGAAACAAAAAGAACTAAAAAGAAAAGTTGGGTTTCCATTCATTATAGGAAGATGTAACTACCATCAGAAATATCAAACCTTAAAATTAATTAAGTAGTTAATTTCTTTTCATTTGAAGGGCTCAAATACTTGAAAACCAACTTAACAATGGTTGGCTGACTCTGTAGGAGAGTCTCCTTGCACAGACTATGGGGTGTCATTTATATTTTTATCTATGTGACTAACAGTCCACTGGCCCAGCTCTATAAAATTGTTTAGAAATTTATGTTTTCAGTGAAGAGGAAAGAAGGTAATGTAGGTCACAGAAATGCAAATGATGGAGTTAAAAGAGAAAGTAACTGTTGAAGAGTAAGAGATAAGCATGGTATAAAAAAAAAAGAGATTAGACTGATGGAATTCCAAGATTTCAAAATTGATTAATCACATAAACAGTGGCCTTGTTACAAAGAAGGGATTTAAAATAGGGAATAAGTTTTTGGAAGAAATCAAAAATAAACAATGCTATTGGATGATGGCATGAAGTCCCCAGGGAAATATAAGTTTTATTATCCTGATAAGACTACAAATTTATTAAAAATCCTGACCCTCTTATGCCTTTTATTCTATCCCCCATTAGCACTAAAAGGAAGAGTTTTCACAGGGTAGAATTCAAAACACACTTACTCAACTGACCTGATCATGTTTTACATCAGGCATTGGTTTAATTCAACGTACACCTAGCCAGATTCTCAGGGTGTAAATTGTACCATTGGCATGAGAAAGGGACTGGAAACCTACATTAGCTTTTGCCAGCCACTAGGATACCATTCAGAAAATTATAACTTCCATGGCTGAAATGAGTTAACATCCTGCCAAATAGAAAGAAATGGGTTCTCTCCATGTTGCCAACAGATTAACTTAAGTGCTTGTGGCAAAGACCACTGAGCCCATTCAGTCAGGATTATATTTGACCAAAGTTCAATTTCATCAAAGGATACGGTAAACAAGAACACAAGCAAGATTCCTTGTTGGAGACAAGGACCTAATTGCAGATATGCAGAGAAATAAAACTTCAATTATAAAAGAGTAAGAAAAAAAACTGTTACAGAATATAAAGTTTGAGCTAAGTATGTAATAACAGATTCTTCAAATTTTGACCATGGAATTATCTTCATTGTAGATATTTAGCAAATATGTAAAATATAACATTAATTACTGAAGTAAGTTTGAATTCTAATATGTACGATGGTATCCAAGAAGTGTTAATTGAATGGACATGATACATTTATTCATCCCACAAATCTGTATTACAAATCATGAAGCTTTGTGAAGCTAAATAAGAAAGATTTAAAAGAAACAATCCCAAAATTCATAACTGCATATATTTATAAATTTTAGTGAAAGGACTAAATGGGTTAGAAAGAGTTAGTTCGGGGAGCCCAATTAATTTATATCAGGTTTCTCTTCTATATTGAAAAGGTACAAAAATAGATTACCATTATATTTTAGCACATAGCACATTACCAGACATAGTATTTTGGAAATTTGGACTGAAATTTGAGAAGTAGAAATTAACCAGATAAAGTCCAGAGCTGGGAATGAGGACAGTTGAAGAAACTTCAAAAGCAAAGAAAAATGTTAAAGATTTCAAGATGGGAAGACAGTGGTGCATTTGAAGAACCTTCAGAACACCACCCTAGTAAGAAGAAAGAGACCAAGGGTTTGAAAAGCAGTAAGAGATGAAGAAGATCACTCATGGCTTTGTAACTCATGTTAAAGATGTTTATTGTTATCTTAAGAATAATGGAGAAATGTTTGAATGCTTTTAAGAAGTAAAGAAGCATTATCAGATCTGCTTTTGTAAAGAAACCTCACTCTAGTTGCAGGGCAGAAAATATGTGTATTAAAAAGTAACTAACTAGATGCAGTTAGGAAGCTATTGCATGCAGAGAGGATAGTAGCTCAGACTGTGGTGGTGGCAATGGGAGAAAGAGGAATAAATTTGAGAACTACTAAGTAAAATTGATGTATAATATTTGGTAGACACTATTTTTGACAGCTGTGAACAACACAGAAAGATAGAGCTTAGATTCTAGTTTGGGAAAATGTAATACATACATCAAATAACATCGCAGTAGATATTTTTATGTATGAAAAAAGAAAAATAGCAAATGTATAGAATACAATGGGCAGAGAGCCACTCCTTTAGATAAGGTGCTGAGGGGAAAGCTTCTACGAGGAAGTAATGTTTGAAATGAGAAGTGAATAGAAACTTTCCAGAGATAGCCCTGGAAAGATTTAGAAGCAGAATATTTCAAGCAAAAGGAAAAGCAAGTGCAGAAGTCTTCTGACAGAAGTTTTCCTGGTTTATTCAAAGACTAGTAGGCCAGTGCATCTAGAACACAACAGAGAAGAAGGTAGAATGAGATGTGGCCTGGGGAGCCTGGGTGGCTTAGTCGGTTAAGTGTCCAACTTTCGCTTAGGTCATGATCTCGCGGTTTGTGGGTTCGAGCCCCGTGTCGGGCTCTGTGCTGACTGCCAGCTCAGAGCCTGGAGCCTCTTTCAATTTGTGACTCCCTCTCTCTCTGACCGCCCCCTGCTCACGCTGTCTCTCTCTCTCTCCTAGAAATAAATAAAACATTAAAAAAAAGGGGGGGGAGGGGCGCCTGGGTAGTTAGTCTGGTTACGACTGACTTTCGCTTAGGTCATGATCTCGCGGTTCGTGGGTTCGAGCCCCGCGCCGGGCTCTGTGCTGACTGCCAGCTCAGAGCCTGGAGCCTATTTCAGAGTTCAGGCCTCTCTCTGACCTCCCTGCTCACGCTGTCTCTCTCTCCTAGAAATAAATAAAAATTTAAAAAAAAAAAAAAAAAAAAAAAGAATGAGATGTGGCCAGAGGTATAGCGTTCACTGCAATAGGAAAACACAGGAGGAGGGCTGAGACCGGGACAGAGGCAATGAATGCAGAGTTAGGCATACTGAGTTTAAGGCCCCTTGGAAACATCTAAAAAGAGATTTTTAAATAGGTACAATATATGCAAAACTGGAGCTAAGAGAAGTCTAAGAACAAAACATTAATTCCAGAGTTTTTATGATAGAGATGGTAAACTTAACTAGATATGAATAAGATACCCTGAGGAGAATACACAAAATACAGAAGGTAGTAAGTGATTCATTCTTAAGGAATTTCAATATTAAATGGCCGAATAGAGGGGAGGAAAACCTGTGAAGGAAAGGTGTAGCCTGAAAGGTAAAAGAAAGATCCACATAGCCGAAGTCAATGGAAGTGAGTATTTCAGGGAGACTGGACAGGGTGTCAGTTGCTACTCAGAAGCAAAGTACATCAAAATAGATCTAGAGATGAGGATTCATTCATGGGCTCAGAGAAAACCAATTTGCTGAAATAAAGAAGGGGCCAGACTAGGGTGGAATGAGGAGTGAATGGAAAGTGATGGAATGTTGCCACTTAGCTATATAAGACTTCTGAGAAGCTTGGATCTGAGTATAAAACAGTATGGAAAAGGTGGTTCCATACAAATTTTAGGATTGTTTGTTTTAGCTTTGAGAAAAACACCGGTGCAGTTTTGATTGGGATTGCACTGAGCATGTAGATTGCTTTCAGTAGTATTGACATTTTAACAATATTTATTCTTCTAATCCATGAGCATAGAATGTTTTTCCATTTCTTTATGTCTTTTCCAATTTCCTTCATAAGCTTTCTACAGCTTTCAGCATACACATCTTTTACATCTTTGGTTAGGTTTATTCCTAAGTATTCCTTGGTGCAATTGTAAATGGGATCGATTTCTTGATTTCACTTTCTGTTGCTTCATTTTTGGTGTGTAGAAATGCAGTCAATTTCTGTACATCGATTTTGTATCCTGCAAATTTGCTGAATTCATTTATCAGTTCTAGCAGCTTTTGGTGGAGTCTTTCAGGTTTTCCACGCAGAATATCATGATGTGTGCAAACACTGAAAGTTTGACTTCTTTGTCCATATGTATGCCTTTTATTTCATTTTGTTGTTTTATTACTGATGCCAGGACTTCCAACACTATGGTAAACAACAGTGGTGAGAGTGGTCTGCCCTGTCGTGTTCCTGATCTCAGGTAAAATCTCTATGTTTTTCCCCATTGAGGATATTAGCTGTGGATTTTTCATATTTGGCTCTTATGATGTTTAGGTATGTTCCTTCTATCCTGAGTTTCTTGAGGGTTTTTTAAGAAAGAATGCTGGATGGTGTCGAATGCTTTTTCTTCACCTATTCACAGAATCATATGGTTCTTATCCTTTCTTTTATTAATGTGATGTATCACATTGATTGATTTGCAAGTATTGAAATAGCCCTGAAGCCCAGGAATGAACCCCACTTGATCATGGTGAATGCTTCTTTTTATAAGCTGTTGAGTTCGATTTGCTAGTATCTTGTTGAGAATTTCTGCATCCATTTTCATCAGGGATACTGGCCTGTAATTCTTTTTTGTGGGGTCTTTGTCTGGCTTGGGAATCAAGGTAATCTTGGCTTCATAGAAAGTCCAGAAGCTTTCCTTCCATTTCTATTTCTCGGAACAGCTTGGGAAGCACAGGTTAAACTCTGCTTTAAATGTCTGGTAGAACTCCCCTGGGAAGCCATCTGGCCCAGGACTCTTACTTGTTGGGAGATTTTTGAAAACTTATTGAATTTTTTCATTTATGGGTCTGTTCAAATTTTCTATTTTTTCTCGTTTGGGCTTTGGTAGTGTGTGGGGTCTAGGAATTTGTCCATTTCTGCCAAGTTGTCCAGTTAGTTGGCATATAAGTTTTCATAGTATTCTCTGATAACTGTTTGTATTTCTGACGGGTTAGTTTGATAAGTCCAATTTAATTCGTGATTTTATCTATTTGGGTCCTTTCTCTTTTCTTTCTGAGAAGTCTGGCTACAGGTATATCAATTTTTTCCTCAAAAAATCAGTTGTTAGTTTCATTGACCTATTCTATTTTTTTTTATTCTATATTGTTTATTTCTGTTCTAATCTTTATTATTTCCCTTCTTCTATTGGCCTTGGGGTTTCTTTGCTGTTCTGCTTCTAGTTCCTTTAGGTGTGCTATTAAATTTTGTATTTGGGATTTTTTCTTATTTTTGAGATGGGTCTGGATTGCACTGTATTTTCCTTTTAGGACTGCCTTTGCTGCATCCCAAAGGGTTTGAAGTGTCATGTTTTCATTTCATTTGTTTCCATATATTTTTTAATTTCTTCTTTAATTGCCTAGTTGACTCATTCATTCTTTAGTAAGATGTTCTTTAACCCCCATGCATTTGGAGGTTTTCCAAACTTTTTCCTGTGGTTGATTTCAAATTTCATAGCATTATGATCTTAAAATGTGGATGGTATGATCTCAATTCTTTTATATTTATTGAGGGGTGTTTTGTGATCCAGTATGTGATCTAAATGGAGAATATCTCATGTGCACTCGAGAAGAAGGTATATTCTGCTGCTTTAGGATGAAAAGTTCTAAATATATTTGTCAGGTCCATCTGGTCCAGTGTATCATTCAGGGTCATT
The DNA here is from genome assembly GCA_017311185.1 of Proteles cristata cristata. Taxonomy (NCBI): domain Eukaryota; kingdom Metazoa; phylum Chordata; class Mammalia; order Carnivora; family Hyaenidae; genus Proteles; species Proteles cristata. The sequence goes on from JAESUZ010000553.1 coordinate 1,155,365, forward strand.
GTTTCTTTATTGATTTTCTGCCTAGATGATCTGTCCATTGCTGTAAGTGAAGTAGTAAAGGCCCCCAAAATTACCACATTCTAGACCCCGAATAGTCAAATTAATGTTGAACCACAGCAGGAGGCATCACAATCCCAGACTTTAGACTCTACTACAAAGCTGTAATCATCAAGACAGTACGGTATTGACACAAAAACAGACACACAGACTAATGGAGTAGAATACAGAACCTGGAACTGGACTCACAAATGTATGGCCAACTAATCTTTGACAAAGCAGGAAAGAGTATCCAATGGAAAAAAGACAGTCTCTTTAGCAAGTGGTGTGGGGAGAACTGGATAGCAACATGCAGAAGAATGAAACTAGACCACTTTCTTACCGCATACACAAAAATAAACTCAAAATGGATGAAAGACCTGAATATGAGACAGGAAACCATCAAAACCCTAGAGGAGAAAACAGGCAACCATGTCTCTGACCTCAGCCACAGCAATGTCTTACTTGACACATCTCCGAAGGCAAGGAAACTGTTCATTGGGACCTCATCAAAATAAAAAGCTTCTGTACTGCAAAGGAAATAATCAACAAAACTAAAAGGCAACCAAAGGAATGGGAAAAGATATTTACAAATGACATATTGGATAAAGGGTTAGTATCCAAAAGCTATAAAGAACTTATGAAACTCAACACCCGAAAAACAAATAATCCAGTGAAGAAATGGCAAAAGACATGAATAGACAGTTTTTCAAAGAAGACATCCAGATGGCCAACAGATACATGAAAAGATGCTCAATGTCACTCATCATCAGGGAAATACAAATCAAAACCACACTGAGATACTATCTCACACTGGTCAGAGGGGCTAAAATTAACAACTTGGGAATTAACAGATGTTGGCGAGGATGTGGAGAAAAAGGAACCCTCTTGCAGTGTTGGTGGGAGTGCAAACTGGTGCAGCCACTCTAGAAAACAGTGTGGAGGTTCCTCAAAAAATTAAAAATAGAACTACCCTACAACCCAGAAATAGCACAACTAAGGAATTTATCCAAAGGATACAGAAGTGCTAATTTTAGGAGTAGATATATCCCAATGTTTATAGCAGCACTTTCAACAATAGGCAAATCATGGAAACAGCTTAAATGTCCATCAGCTGATGAATGGATAAAGAATATGTGGTTTATATACACAATGGAATACTACTTGGCAATGAGAAAGAATAAAATTATACCATTTGCACCAATGTGGATGGAACTGCAGGGTAGTATGCTAAGTGAAATAAGTCAGTCAGAGAAACACAGATATCATGTTTTCACTCATATGTGGAACTTGAGAAACTTAACAGAAGACCATGGGAGAAGAGAAGAGGGAAAAACAGTTACAAACAGAGAGGGAGGGAAGTAAACCAAAAGAGACTCTTAAATACAGAGAACAAACTGAGGGTTGATGGGAGGTGAGAGAGAGGGGAAAACGGATGATGGGCATTGGGGAGGGCACTTGTTGGGATGAGCACTGAGTGTTGTATGTAAGCAATGAATCATGGAAATCTTCCCCCAAAACCAAAAGCACACTGTACACACTGTATGTTAGCCAACTTGACAATAAATTATATTAAAAAAAATAATTTTAAGAAATTGGAAAAGGTGGAGGCTAGGTGAGAAATTGATTGAGACAGATGTTTTGGTTTGATTTGGTTTAGTGTTTTATCTTTGAAGAGAAAGATATTTAAACATGTTTAGACACTGACATCAGAATATATAGCTAGAGAAATTAAGGCAAGGTCTTATTAATATCAAGTGTAGATCTATTTTCCAACTTTTCTCATTAATTGTTTTAGCAACTGCTCATATTAAGTATATACAAAATCTAGGGGGAAAATGTTTTGTATATCACAAATTCCTATGGTTTTCATCATTTTAAAATGTAATTATCTTCATATTTTTTTAAATCCTCTAACAAAAATAGGTGTGAATTGTTTGCATTTAGGATGTACTATAAGTTCATACATATAGTCCTGCTTCCTAGATTTGATAGATTTGGCTTTTCTTTACTAATTAATTTCATCATAACATTTTACATTGTGTATATATTTTATATGATGATATTTTATTTAAATTTGTTTTCATTTCACTTTTTCTTTCCATTTAAACAACTGTAAGTTATAGAGGAAAAAATGCAGGGAAAACAATTCTAAATATTTTTCTGCCAGCAGTTTTTACCAATGAAATTTAACTAAAAAAGAAATCAATCCATTAAAAAAGTCAGTACACTGTCATAATGATTTTATGGTTAATATGACTAAAAATGAATGAACAGGACAATCAGTGAGAAAGAAAATCTCATCCAGTTGGCTCTCTACATTAAATGCTGTAGTCTGAGAAAAGAGATAATATTCAAATACTTAATATATGATGTTCAAATACCTTAGCCATCATTAAAAAAAAGAATGTACTACATGTATGTTTTTCATACACAGTAAGTATATGACAGTATTGGCATTAGTATTTTTTTTAATTTTCTTACTAAAACACAGTGCAAAATGAGATGGAAAATATGTATGATGCAAATTATTTTAAAATTTGACTGACAAGATAAGGAGTTTGAATTTCAGACTGTATCACAGTAAGAAAAAAAAAAACCTTGAAATGTTTAACCAGCAAATGAAGGTGCATGATAAGGTGTGAGGTTGGTTAGCATCATTAAATATTAATTCACTGTTCAATCATTCATTTAAGAAATATTTATTGAGTGTCTCCTACATATCAGACAAGGTTTAAAATGGTGATTCATTAAAAAAAAAAAAAAAAAGGTGAATCATGGGCCAACGCCTGAAATACTGCTATAGCAAATCATTAAAGTCAAGTCAATTCTCCAAATTCTGATTTCTCTATCCAAAAAGGAACTTTGTATTTCTAGTAAACATTCTGTGAGATCATGGGACTTAGAAGAGGTGGAGTCACCATGGATTAAACATTGTACACTCAAAAATAAGGGAATTAGTAAAGCACTGAAGATTCAAGAAGCAAATCTGTGACACAAGGAAAGATTATGTTTGTCAAAGAAACTTGTTTCAGATTCTCAGTAATTAGCAATATATACTCATAACCTTACACATGGCTATTGCTTTACTTATGATAGCCAGATCTGAACAATGTGAAACTTTGTTCATGTATTTCCCCACTGACTGGCCAAAGCCAAGTGCTAAGAGGTGCAACTGGATAACTGAACAGAGACATAATAGTAATTGCCAAGGGCCATAGCTCATGGCCCTCACATTCTAACAACTAAAATAATCAAGTTATGATAAAATTGATAGAAAGGGATAAACCTCAGATGCACTGAACCAAAAAGTTATTGAGCAACTTTGCATACTGAGACTACTGTGTGGGTAGTGTTTGGCCTCAATGCCAGAGCTAACCCCAGAAGGTTTAGTGTCTGGTGCCAGTAAGTATAAGAAGAATTTACCTTTATCAGGCCTAAAAATTTTCCTGAAATGTAACTAAAATACATTTAAATTTGAAATAATACAGTTAGACTTAGATATAAAATCTAAATAATTTTTAAACCATGTGGAAATACACAATCAGGGAGAAAATTAACCAGGACCCTGCAATAACCTATACATAAAATATACTTCAGTTCTGGAGGGACATAATCTTCCAAGTCTGAACCTAGGCATATACACAAAGAGCAATATAGAGAGATGATTTATCTTTATATGCCACAGTGAAAATTTTCATGGCTTCAAAGTATTTTATGAATATTTCTGAAGGATTGAACTGCTTGTCATAGTGTTGACATGAAGTCATTCAAATATTCTTCTGTAGTAATGAATACTGGCAAAAGTTAAACACAAAACAATGAACTGACAGCACTGATATTCCTCCATACACTTTCTGTTAATCATTATTCACCAGGTATATATATATATTTTTTATAACTCAACAGTCAAAAAAAAAAGCAAGCACACCCACAGACACTGATGATTAATGACAAGTTCAGATATATATAAGGCTAGAGAACAAATGATTAACCACTTCATCATTGCCCCACTAATTTCAAGAACCATGTCAAGGTGCAGGATTCTCTGAAAACAAATAGACTTACATATCATCAATTTGATCAATTGGTTTCAGACAAGTTGTGGTCCTAATTATTGATTTTTTAAAAGGTATTAGCTCTAACAAGTGACCTCAGAGGGCTCAGTTACTGTGAGCTACAGCCTAATTCCCAGAGTGACTAGAATCAGGGAAATGTCTAAACTTTAGATAATCTCCAGAGAGAAGAGTTAATCCTAAAAAATCTATACAAAGTGCCTGAACTCAGACAATGATTCTTGTTTAAAATATAAGTAATGAAGACAAGACAGCTAATCATGTATAAGCAAAAAAGAAAATGGAACTTATGTTAAATGTAGTGAGGCCTAAGGGGGAAAGAAAACACATTTTATGTTTACGGCATTCTAAGAGTTTGATTGTACTCTATGAGAAGTTTATCATTCTTTCCATATCCAATATGTATCTGCCTTTGAAATAATCCCATATAGGGGCGCCTGGGTGGCTTAGTCGGTTAAGCGTCCGACTTTCGCTTAGGTCATGATCTCGCGGTTCGTGGGTTCCCCGCGTCGGGCTCTGTGCTGACTGCCAGCTCAGAGCCTGGAGCCTGTTTCAGTCTGTGACTTCCTCTCTCTCTGACCCTCCCCTTCTCACGCTGTCTCTCTCTCTCTCCTAGAAATAAATAAAACATTTAAAAAAAAATGAAATAATCCCATGTTTGTGATACCTTCACACATGATGCTTTATTGTTATATGCTGTATATTTCGTTTTCATCTTATTACCCATTCTTTGTTTTCTGCACTGAGAACACAAATTTAAAAGATAATTGCTACAGGCATAAAATCTACCCATTTTCATAATAGTTATTCAAACTTTACCAAAAACTTACAGGTAATCATAGTCTTTGACTAAGATCCTAATCTAGACTTTAAAAACACTCTAATTTTTATTTATTTTTAAATTACATTCAAGTTAGCTGGCATATAGTGCAATAATAATTACAAGAGTAAATTCCAGTGATTCATCCCCTGTGTATCACATCTAATGTTCATCCCAACAAGTGTCTTTCTTAATGCCCCTTGCCTATTTAGCCCATCCCTCCACCCACAACCCCTTCAGCAACTCTCAGTTTGTTCCCTGTATTTAAGAGTCTCTTATATTTTGTCCCCCTCCTTGTTTTTGTATTATTTTTGCTTCTCTTCCCTTATGTTCATCTGTTTCATATCTTAAATTCCTCATATGAATAAAGATGTATTATATTTGTCTCTCTGACTAATTTTGCTTAGTATTATACCCTCTAGCAGCATCCATGTAGTTGCAGATGGCAACATTTCATTCTTTCTGATTGCCGAGTAATACTCTATTTCATATATAATACTCTATTATATGTATATGTGTATATGTATATGTGTATATGTGTGTGTATATATATATGTATATATATACATATATATATACACATCACATCTTCTTTATCCATTAATCCATCAATGGACATTAGGGCTCTTTCAATACTTTGACTTTTGTCCATAGTGCTGCTATAAACATTCGGGTGCCTGTGCCCTATCGAAACAGCATAAAAAAACCCTAAATTTTTTTGTTTGTTTGTTTTTACAAATAGTTTATTGTCAAGTTGGTTTCCATATAACACCCAGTGCTCATCCCCACAAGTGCCCTCCTCCATGCCCATCTCACCCCCTCCCCACCACACCCATGAGTCCTCGGTTTGTTCTCAGCATTCAAGAGTCTCTCATGGTTTGACTCTCTCCCTCTCCCCCACTACTTCCCCCTTTCTGCTACCTCATGGTCATCTGTTAAGTTCCTCCAAATCCTCCTGTACGTACAAACATATGATATTTGTCCTTCTCTCCCTGACTTATTTTGCTCAGCATAACACACTGAAGGTCCATCCATGTTGCTACACATGGCCAGATTTCATTCTTTCTCACTGCCATGGAGTATTCCATCGTATAGATAAACTACATCTTCTTGATCCATTGTTCTGTTGATGGACACTTAGGCTCTTTCCAGGTTTTAGCTATTGTGGAGAGTGCTGCTATGAACATCGGGGTACATGTGCTCCTATGCATCAGCATTCCTATATCCCTTGGGTAAATTCCTAGCAGTGCTATTGCTGGGTCATAGGGGAGTTCTATTGTTAATTATTTTTTTTAATGTTTTATTTATTTCTAGGAGAGAGAGAAACAGCATGAGCAGGGGAGGGTCAGAGAGGAAGTCACAGACTCTGAAACAGGCTCCAGGCTCCGAGCTGGCAGTCAGCACAGAGCCCGACACGGGGCTCGAACCCACGAACTGAGAGATCATGACCTAAGCGGAAGTCGGACCCTTAACCGACTAAGCAACCCAGGTGTACCCTATTGTTAATTTTTTGAGGAACCTCCACACTGTTTTCCAGAGGGGCTGCACCAGTTTACATTCCCACCAACAGTGTAGGAGGGTGCCCGTTTCTCCACATCCTCGTCAGCATCTAGAGTTCTCTGATTTGCTCATTTTAGCCACTCTGACTGACGTGAGGTGGTATCTCAGTGTGGTTTTGATTTGTATTTCCCTGATGAGGAGGGATGCTGAGCATCGTTTCATGTGTCTGTTGGCCATCTGGATGTCCTCTTGGAGAAGTGTCTGTTCATATCTTCTGCCCATTTCTTCACTGGGTTGTTTGTTTTTCGGGTGTGGAGTTTGGTGAGTTCCTTATAGATTCTGGATATTAACCCTTTATCTGATACGTCATTTGCAACTATCTTTTCCCATTCCGTTGGTTGCCTATTAGTTTTGTGGACTGTTTCCTTTGCCGTGCAGAAGCTTTTAATCTTGATGAGGTCCCAATGGTTTATTTTTGCTCTTGATTCCCTTGCTTTTCGGGATGTATCCAGTAAGAAGTTGCTGCGGTGGAGGTCAAGGAGGTTGTTTCCTGCTTTCTCCTCTAGGGTTTTGATGGTTTGCTGTCTCACGTTCAGGTCCTTTATCCATTTTGAGTTTATTTTTGTGCATGGTGTGAGAAAATGATCTAGTTTCAATCTTCTGCATGTTGCTTTCCAGTTTTCCCAACACCATCTGTTAAAGAGGCTGTCTTTTTTCCATTGGATACTCTTTCCTGCTTTGTCAAAGATGAGTTGGCTGTATACCTTTGGGTCCAGCTCTGAGTTCTCAATTCTATTCCATTAGTCTATGTGTCTGTTTTTGTGCCAATACCATACTGTCTTGATGATGACAGCTTTGTAGTAGAGGCTAAAGTCTGGGATGGTGATGCTTCACGTTTTGGTTTTATTCTTCAGGATTACTTTGGCTATTCGGGGTCTTTTGTGGTTCCATACAAATTTTAGGATAGTTTGTTCTAGTTTTGAGAAGTATGCTGGTGCAATTTTGATTGGAATTGCATTGAATGTGTAGATTGCTTTGGGTAGTAATGACATTTTAACTATATTTATTCTTCCTATCCATGAGCATGGAATATTTTTCCATTTCTTTGTGCCTTCTTCAATTTCCTTCATAAGTTTTCCATAGTTTTCATCATATAGATCTCTTGTATCCTTGGTTAGGTTTATTCCTAGGTATTTTATGGTTTTTTGTGCAATTGCAAATGGGATCAGCTTCTTGATTTCACTTTCTGTTGCTTCATTATTGGTGTATAAAAATGCAACCAATTTCAAAACACCCTAAATTCTTAAGTGATTAGTTACTTAGAGCAAGTTCTTTTTGGTAAGGATATGCCTAGATATTTATAAAAATCTTGCCCCAAATATATAATATTTACAAATTTTTTTAACTTTCTTCAAGGCTCTTTCTGTCCAAAAAGTCAGATTTTATATATCTTTCAGTTGTTTTTTTTGTTTTTTTGTTTTTTGTTTTTTTTCTGAGAGGGAGAGCATGAGGAGGGGAGCGTCAGAGAGAGAGAGAGACAGAATCAGAAACAGGCTCCAGCCTCTGAAATAGCTGTCAGAACAGAGCCCAACGCGGGGTTTGAACCCACGAACCATGAGATTATGACCTGAGCTGAAGTCGGACGCTTAACTGACTGAGCCACCCAGGCACCCCTCTTTTAGTTGTTTTTAAAGTTTAAAGCCCTTCGGGGCGCCAGGGTGGCTTAGTCAGTTAAGCTTCCAACTTCTGCTCAGGTCATGATCTCACAGTCCGTGGGTTCAAGCTCCACAACGGGCTCTGTGCTGACATCTCAGAGCCTGGAACTTGCCTCTGATTCTGTTTCCCTCTCTCTCTGTCCCTCCCCCACTCACTCTCTGTCTCTGTCTCTCAAAATAAAATAAAGACATTAAAAAATAAAATAAAATAAATTAAAATAAAGTTTAAAGTCTTCATCTTACAAATAGTTCCTCCTAATAGGCTGCCACCTTCCAAGATTGGATGATTTTATAGAACTTAACTCAAAACACTTTTGAAATTCTTATAATTAACAATGATTGCTTCAGATAGCAGACAGAGTTAAGAGGTATAAGAAATAATTTATGTTTTTATCTCTGTATGTACTGTCCTCTGGGAGCTCCGGCAGATGAAAGGTGTTATGGAAATATAATTTATTAATAATAATTTGTTTCATAACTGCTTACAAACAAAAAGGAAAAGGAATGGATCCGTGAAAAGCCGTAAAATTCCCTGAGAAGGTGATTCACTGATGGTGTCAAATATTCACAACAAGAATGAAAGGATAGCTCTTATTCTTGTCCTGACCAAAGATTGGTAACTCAGAGCCAGGGTTGAGAGGTCCTTCAGAGTAGACTGTATAATATTTTGTAGTTTACTAAACAAAATTTCTGCCCCACTCAACTAACAATCACAGATTACTCCAAGCCCTTTTCTCCTAAATACTTTACTGCCTCCCGATCCTTACTAATCCAATTCCTTAAAAAACAAAAAACAAAAAACAAAAACAGACAAACTGATACAGGGATGACTTAAAAATAGTAATCTGAACTTCAGTAACACATTTATTTGAATTAGTTATGCAGGAACGAGGAAATGTTTTAACTGTATCAGAGATAAGTCAGACCTCTGTTGATGTACAAAATCCAGACTGAGGAAGATGTGAGGAAGTTCTCATCAGTCTGTAGATGAATGGCAAAAACATCTTGTTTAGATGAAAGAAGAAAAAGTTAAGAATTTGCAAAATTTAACTATAGAAATCACTTTAATTTCTGGGAGGCAGAGGGGCATTGCTGATTAATTTTTTCATAAGACATGAAAAAATTAGAGACATGGTACCCAACCCTGACTGCACCTCAGATTTCCTAGGGAGATTTAAAAAAACGCTAATGCCTAAAGCCAATTCCCAAAGACTTAAAGTATGTCTGTGGAGGTGAGGGGTACCCTGACACCTGTAGCTTGAAAGAGTTCTCTAGATGTTTCCAACATATAGCTAGGGTTGACAACTAATGTAGAAAACATTTACATTGTCAAAACCATCTGAGCTTTTGGTTGGGGGGTGGATTAAGGAGGACATTTTAGGCCAGTTTTTCTCAAACCAAGGCATCTATCAGCATCAAGATCTTCTGAAAAGCTGTTTTGAAATATGCAAGATAGGACTACTTTTCCCAAGCTTTTGATCCAAACCTGTAACATAACATTCCAAAAGTTAGTTGGGCCCTCTCTGAGCCCTCTTCATGACTAGGCCCTGACAATGGCACTTGCTGGGCCTGTATAGCCCAGTTTTAGCAAGCATCCCTTTAAGCCATTTTTTTTTAATAGTTTATTGTCAGGTTGGTTTCCATATAACACCCAGTGCTCATCCCAACAAGTTCTCTCCTCCATGCCCATCACCCACCTTCCTCTCTCCTCCATCCCTATCAGCCCTCAGTTTGTTTTCGGTATTCAAGAGTCTCTCATGTTTTAAAGAGTCCCTCACACTTCCATCTGGTCATTCTCGATGGCTATCAAATTCCTCATCATCTACCATCTCACACCTGCTATCTCATCATCCAGGCCTGCCTTCAGCAAGTGTTAGATCTTAGCAAGAATTCCCCCTACCTTTGACATGTCCTTTTGATAATTTTCAGTCCACCGAACCCCACACCCATCACTCCTTAGCTAAATAACCACACTTGTTTTTGTATTTGGAGTCGAGCTTCATCTCTCTCTCCCCAAATGCAATGGTTTTAACACCCATGGAGATAGCTGAATAGATGTCAAGAATTTAATAACCATCAGAATGATTTTTTTCTTTAACATGTGACCTTATGAGACAATGAAATTGGTAGACTTCCACCTCCTATGCCCAAATTCAGAACCACTCCAGTAAGCCACCCAGATGTAACCACTCTAAAATGTGGTACCTCTCAAGTATTATGAACTTCAACTACATCAGCATCCCAAAGAAAGAGTGTAGTAGAAAACAGTATGTATAAAGAAAGGACATTGTGGTTTTTTCCCCCAAAAAAGATAAGATGAATAAATGCAACCAAGTAGTAAATATTATAGAAATAAAATATCTTTGAGATAACAGAAATGCAGAACTGTTAAAACATATAAAGGGTTTGATTGAAGGCTTTGGTAGTAACACAGTATGTATTTAATAAGATAGAGAAAAAAGAGTCATCAAGATAAGAAAAAAAATACAAGCCATCACTTTCAGAAGAATATGATTTCAGAAGGGAAAGGCATATCAAAATTCAGTTCCAAATCTGGAATGGGGTATGTGGAGAGGAGTTATGAATCAGGATCTGCAGATACTAACATCTTTAATGAAAGTGGATTACCTTACTTTAAACTTATTAAATGACTGACCTTGAAATTTAAGACGTATCCAAGCTTCAGCTAGTAAATATATTCACCTCTGTAGCAGACATTAGCTAATATTCGGCTTTCCATGTGATGCACACTTGAAATACTTGGAAATCACTTTGTAATGTTTTTCTCATAAAATTCTATAACATTAAAACACATCACATATATTATATATACATGTGTATGTATATATATATAATTTTCAGGAATAAAATAGAGAAGATAACTTTCTATCCTTACAAAATCATTGTGCATGAAAGCTGAAGACCTCCTCAGATAACCTTGCAAAACCTCTTCCATTTCTAAACTCATCTTTCTTTAGTTCGTCAGCAAGTTTATGGAGCATCTATATTTAGATTTATTTTATAGATGGTAAAATAGAGGAAGTAATGGTAAATGGACTTCCCAAGGTGTTAGAGAGGATGTCTATCTGAGTTAAAATTATAATTTATGGTCCTTTAATTGCCCAACTAATTACCCAGCCTGCTGTTAAAAGCACTAAGTTATACTTTATGAATAGAAAGTTTGATGCACATTTCCTCTGATATCAAGAGAATTACATCAAATAGAAGGCCTGCTCTACTTTGTATGGATATTTAGAATTAAATTTGCATCAATTACATTGTGGTTTTTGAGAAATATGCTGTCCACAATATGTAAGATAACTTGTACAGGACTAAAGGACATCATCATGGAATCTTTGATCTTTGACCTTTCCGGACTTTCAAATTCTCTTTAGGATGCATTAAACATACAGAATACACCTGGGCCAAGGTAAACCAAAAGCTTCAAACACCAAAACACATGGCTATTACATGTGTTAACACCAATTTGAAGTTTTAAAAGCACACTTAAAACATGAATTCAAGAAATCTGAACTAGGTGCTTCCTCCATGCCAGGCACCTAAATGGAATATGCAAGAAGGTAACTATGAGATGAAAGTGACTCAGTCTCACTTGTGTTCAGCAAGAATTACTCTCCTTGCCAGTTTGTGAATTTTAGAGAGATTATGAGCTGAACTGTGTCCCTCTGAAAATCATATGTCAAAGTCCTAACCCCTTGGAGGAACACAGAATTTGCCATCCCAAATGTACTTCTTTGGTGTATTGATTATTTGGTGCTATTTTTAAGAAACGGACACAAAAGAAGCTCTGAAATCCACGTAGGAGTTATCCTTTTGTATAAGAACTTACATTTATTAGGGAAATTTCCATAAGACTGTCTTCCTCTCTGGGGGCACCCGGGTGGCTAGTTGGTTAAGCGTCCGACTTTCGCTCGGGTCATGATCTCGCGGTTCGTGGGTTCGAGCCCCGCGTCGGGCTCTGTGCTGACTGCCAGCTCAGAGCCTGGAGCCCGTTTCAGTCTGTGACTCCCTCTCTCTCTGACCCTCCCCTGCTCACGCTGTCTCTCTCTCTCTCTCTCCTAGAAATAAATAAAACATTTAAAGAAAAAAAAAAAGATTGTCTTCCTCTCTGTACCAAGACGTAAAGGAAGATTAAATCTCTAGAAATTCTTATCAATAAAGAAAGCATCATAATAACCACCCACTTTTGTTACTTGTTGTGTTTTCCTGGTTAATTCCCATCCCTGACCCTACACCCATACCCAACATGTCTTGTCTTTAGCTGAAAATGGCATTTAAGGTGACGCTTTGGGCCATTTCAGGGGTTGTTATTCAGTTTTCTTGGGTATCATCCATGTATATGAAAAGCATACATGCTATTAAACTTCTGTTTGTTTGTTTTTTCCTGCTAATCTGTTTTATGACTGGGGTCAGGGGTTCTCAGACAAGAACCTAAAAGGTAAAGGGAAAATGTTTTCTTCCCTATATCAGAAAGTGTACCTCGAAATGTGACTGTATTTGAAGACAGAATCTTTAAAGAGGTAATTAAGGTAAAATGAGGTCATATGGATGGGCCTTAATCCAATGACTGCTGTCCTTATTAGAAGAGGAGATTAGAACATAGAAAACACAGAAGATATACCATGTGAAGGCCTAGGGAAAAGAATGAGCATCTGCAAGCCAAGGAGAGTGGCCTCATTAGACATCAACCCTGCCAAAACCTTGACCTCGGATTTCTAAGCTCCAGAACTGTGAGAAAATAAATTTCTTTTGTTTAAGCCACCCAGTTTGTGGTGAGCCCTAAACTAATTCAGGGAGCAACTCAGTGAAGACACAAAAAAGGTGAAACTGTCCAGATACCTTTGTAATTATTCTAAAACTGAAAGGGTAAATTTGAATTCAGAAAATGGCTTTCTTTTCATCATTTTCTTTAGTTAAAATTTTCTAAATGAAATAATGATTATACTAGAAAGATGTAGCATAGTGTCTAAATATACAAAAGAAGAGCAAAAGACTTTATCATTATTATTTTCTTGCTTTTGATGTAGTTTGTTCATAGGATTAAATTTTTCAATATAATGAACCTTATGTAAATGTTTTAAATAAAAATTTTAAACTAGGAGAAGAAAATGAATGGACACAAAAAGTCCTGGGACATGGGACTATAAAGAGCTTCAAAGACACATTTAAAAAGGTAATTTCTGAAGAAGCCTCTAAAGTATCATGCCCCAAACTGTGTGTACAGTTGTAGCTGTGGCAGTATTAGGCTATCATTATTCTCATTTTGCTGCTTCCAAACTACCCCACATCTAGGCTACCTAGTATTGCAAAGAATAACTATCCCAGCAGTTGACATGGCTAACAATTTTGTCTCTCACCTTGATTTTGGCTTGGCTTTTATCAATGATTTTCTGAACTAAGAGTTTAAAATCTGGGTTTATGAGGGGCAGGATTGGGAAGTTGAGCCCAAAATGACTCTTCTCTTTGAAGAGCCAAGACCTCAAAATTTGTATCTCCTTTCACTATTCACATTCCTCCCAAATCAACTAACTAAGAAGAAAATGGTATGCCGTGTGGCGGGGGGCGGATATCTCCCACACAGCTGGTTATATATTGATAAATAAATCCAATTTTTCTCATATGCCGGAATGTGACCACTGGGGATCTTCCCAGTAAAACATTAACCAACTCTGTCCTTATTGAAACAAGGCAATGAATAACAAGGGAGGACTTTAGCTGTAATCTGAAGCCATAAAACAAAGTGTATGAGGCATGATAATTCAACAGGAAGGAGATTACTGACCCTTCCTAGACTGGCAGCTCTTTAAATTAAGATGGCTCCTAAGAGAAAAGGTGAGGTTTTTACAGGTCAGGCAGCAGGCTGTCTCGTTAAAATTAAAGTTGAATATCAGTCCACTGAGTTTATAAGGAAAACGAAGCAAATATAAATAAGGAAGAATAGAATTCTCAGAGTAGTGCAGTGGAGTATTATAAAATCAGACAGACTTATGTATGAACCTGAGCTCTATCAATTGTCAGACTATGGAAAGTTAACTTTTGAGCCTTTTCTCTCTCTTACAAAATGGGATAATAATATCCAACTCCCAGAGGGATTGTGAAGACAAAATAGCATACCATATGTAAATCATTTAGTATAATGCCTGGCACACAGAAGATACAGTAAATATTACAGTTTTATTGTTTTCCTTTCTGCCTTTATCATGAATCTACAGCAAGGTCTCCTATCAACTAATACTAATTGAAGAATATGAAAGCTAGACTTACTTTTAAGTTTGTCAAGGTGTTCTCCAAGCTCTGCCTTAGGAGGCCAGAGTGACCTGGCAAAGACTTCTAATACACTTTCTTCTTCTAACTTCACCTTTATCACTGTTTCTCTTTCCTATTTGCTATTTCTAGAGTAGGAGATCTGGGCCATTCTTGTGGCGGGGTGAGAAAGTATGAACGAAAAAAGAAATATTGATGTTAACACTTGAAACATTGATTAATAATTTCCTGTGAAATATGCCTAATGGTCAACTCAATGCCAAAATGAAATACAAACTGAGTGAAAAATACTTGCAATTTATATGGTTTCCTTCCACTTCAAATAGAAGCAGTGAAGCCAGGGTCCATCTTGTCAGTTGAGATGGAAAAATGAACACTGTAGATCATATCACACCCCTCCCCCCAGGCACATCTGGATCAGCCAAGGAACAGGCCCAGGCTCAAGGGACAGGAATGCTTATCATTCAAAAGGACCTGTAGAACTAGTTAATCAGCACAAAAGAAATCTCTGACATACAGAACAAAGATATTTCTCAGATTCCTTGTCTCTTGAGATAGAATAGATCCCCAGGGAACCTAACAAAATGGCACCAGAAGCTATCAGCTAACACCTGCTAGCATGACCTCATGGGCCCCCAATCAATGGCATTCACCTTCTAAGGTGCCCCAAATTTTGCCTTTAAAAACCCTCACTTGCAAGCAACTGGGGAGTTCAGGACTTTTGAGCATTAACTTCCCATTCTCCTGGAAGGTGCCACAATAATAAATAAATAGCCTCTATTTCTTCATTGCAGAAGCTTGATATCAGTTTTTACTGGCTGGCTATACATTGGGTAAATGAACTCTCATTTGATTTGATTATTGCACCCATCCAGAAAACATCTAAGGGAGATTTTTATATGTTAGTTTCCAGGCCCCACTACTGAGCCCAATGGACTTTTGGTCCTCAGAAGTTATTGCAAATGAAATTTTTTAAATGTTTATTTATTTTTGAGATCGAAAGAAAGAGACAGAGCATGAGCAAGGGATGCAGATAGAGAGAGGGAGACAGAGAATCCAAAGCAGGCTCCAAGCTGTGAATTGTCAGCACAGACTCCAATGCATGGCTCAAACCCATGAACCATGAGAACATGACCTGAGCCAAAGTCAGACACTTAACTGACTGAGGCCCAAGAGCCCCTCAGATGGAATTTAAATGAAGATCCACAGGAATAAAGTTAATTTAAAGCATAGATGTACTCATGAATTTCAGGAGAACTGTATCTTGATTTAGACAAAGCATTCAACATAAGCTCAAAGAACAAATAATGACATGTTGAAAAATGCCATTTCCAAAATGAAAAATGGCTTGGGAGAGAATAAATACTAGTAAGAATCTGAAATTCCACCTACTTTTAGATTTCGTAAGAGATAAATTAAATCTTACCACTAGATTAGTAACAAAGAAGAAAAGCCTGAGAGACAGAAAAGTACAAATAAGGGCTGCCTGTAGCAGAAAGCAAAACACGTGGAAATGAAAATGCTGCAAAGAGGTGAGTTAGGTAGAAGAAAATCCACTGGGTGATTTGGAACTGGGGCTGGCAACAAAGGCATGGGAGATTTTTTGAAACTTGTAGAAGCATGGTCACTATTCCAAGAGAAGAAACTATTACTGAAAATGAGAAGGGGACATTCATCTCAGGAAGTGGCTATGGCAGTTCCAGGGGTACCAGCATGAAGATATTCCATCATCTCTTGACAATAGGGAGACAGAATCATGACACCTCACACACATATACACCACCCATAGAAACAGCAAGATAGTGCCCAATGATGTCATGGCCATTGTTGTACATGGAGTTGACTTTTAATGGCTACATAATTTGCAGGGCCTAGTACAAAATGAAAATCCATGGTCCTTGTTGCAAACAGGGAAGTCAATCTTTCCTTTCTAAAGGCCTGCAGCCCCGCCTCACAGCAGGCAGGTGTACTCTAACGTATTGTAATGCCCATCCTGTGTTATGCCTGGTGCTTGGATAGGTAATGGGAAACATTCTTGGTTTGGGCTTCTATAGCAAACTACCACAGACTAAGTGGCTTAAACAACATTTATTTCTCACAGTACTGGATGCTAGAAATCTGAGATCAGGGAGTCAGCATGGTCAAGTTCCTGATGAGTGCTCTCTTTCTGGTTTACAGAGGGCTGTCTTCTTGCTACATCCTCACATGGTAGAAAAAGAACTAGGTAGCTCTCTCGTGTCTTTTTATAGGGAAACTAATCCCTGACGGCTCTATCTTCATGACTTAATTTGATCTCAAAGCCCTACCTTTAAATACCATCACATTAAGGTTTCAACATAAGAATGTTGACACAGGAATTTTTAGAAATTGCAATTAACATTCACTCCATTGCAGGCCCCTTGCCAAGTTGCATGCAGACTCCACCATGGCACTGCCAGCCTGGAAAGGAGATGGTCACAGTTTTATCTCACCCTGAGACACCATGGGGTATTTGACTAACCCCTACCTTCCCTGTGCCAATGCCCAAGCCCTCCCAAATAAATGGAGTGGTGGAAGGTACAAATCTCCCACCAGTGTGACAAAGTGGGGATGGGCCAACCAGAACCCAGAGCACCAACTGGCTGAGACCAGGAGTCTGAGAACCAATATTAGAGAGGTAGACAGGAAGAGGTAGGGAGACCACACCTGAGTCAAGGCTCCAAGGTTCAGAGTTCCCAGCACATACTTTAGCATTGCATTGGTCTCTCTTACAAAATACAAATTCAGAAATAAAATGATTAAGAATTTAAAGACTGCAACCATAGAGCATTAAATCTTAAGAAAGGAATGCTACTGAGCATGGGACTCTGAGCAACTACACTAGTCACAAGCCACGGAACACACTCTGTTACTTTTCCTTGGTGTAAGGGCTAGATGTTTAATCATAATCCATTTTGTTTCCAACTCCTCCCAAGCTGGAGTTAGTGTTTCAATCTCCACTCCTCCTTGCCTTCAACCATTGCCATTCCTTAATAATGCTGCTTCTCTACCTTTTGCCTTGATCCCTTTCAATGGTTTAAGGAAAATCTGAAACATCTCAAGTTTTAAAAAGAGAGAACTCTTTGATCCTATGTCAAAGAACATGGAACTTTTTCTTTTCAAAATGAGTTATTTTTACCATTGTTATCATCATAAAATCATATACTTACATAGTAAAATACATTTCAAGAAACACAGAAAGATAGAAATAAAAATCCCTCAAATTCTGCATCCTCTAAATTGCTTCAAAGAGTGAATCACTAGTAGGATTAATTCTTTTTAGTTCTGCTGGTGGTTATTACTGGAGTTTTAAATAAAACACTTACACCTTAAGTTCTTGCTTTCTCAACAAAACCAAGACTCATAACTCCCTGTAAACATTCTTCCAGTCCTATTGTGCTATCGTTCTGTCTTATGTATCAACTCATCCTCTTTGCTTTTTGCTGTCTCCTAAGTACTACTGGACAATTTTTCTGAATATTGGGTACTGTGTATAATTTTCTGGGTTTCTACCTGCTCAAAATATGAATTTTTGGATAATATTTAATGAAAGGCTTGAATTATCATTGAGAATTACAAACTGACTGTCATCTTGGTATAATTTTCAAGTCACTACATCAAAGTATCCAGAGTTGCTAAGATTATTGCTCTTTCCTATTATAAATGAATTATCTTCGTGTCTCCAAAAGCTTTTAAGAATTTTTTTCTCTTAGATTTTTAAATTGAAACAAGATATTTCTATACTTTCTCTTCTTTTTTCATTAATTTCTCTTAGTATTCAGTTCACCTTCAAGATCTCCTGAGACCTGAACTTTCTGCAACTTCAGGAAATTTCTCTTATTAACTTTTGTAATTATTTCCTCTTCTTACAGAACTTCTATTAAGACTTGTTCTGTACTTTTATAGTTCTCATCTCAAAAATTTATCCTACATTCTGGGAGGTTTTGTCAACTTTATCTTTCAGATACCAATTTTCCTCTCAGCCATGTTCATTCTATTATTCATCCTCTTCACTAAATTTTGCACTTTAACATTCATATCGTTTAATTACCCAAAGTGTTTCCCATCTATGTTTCCCTATTCTTTTTGGCAAGTGGCATTTTCTAAAATTTCTTTGAGATTTACAATTACCATTTTTTTAACTTTGAAATCATTTGTTATCGTTTTCATCTTTGTGTCTCTTTTCATGCATCTGTTTTCCTTATAAGCCTGGTGTTCCTGATGCTTGTGCATTATGAATGAAACTCTGATTAAGTTAAGTAGTTGACAGGAATTGCCTCTGTATTTACAGAAGTTCCTCCCTCTTCCCCCACTCCAGCTTCCTTAAAACAAGGCTTGGCTACATGTTCCATGGAAGTGAGTAGTGTGTGTCCAAAAGCAGGTTTGGTGGGGAAATGAGGGCCATGAATAAGCAATCAGAGGGAGAATTTACACAACTGTGGGTACAATAGTTCAAAATTCAACAATAACTCAATTTCTGTATACTGGCTGTGTGTGTGTGTGTGTGTGTGTGTGTGCGCGCGCATGTGTAAGAATGTAGAGATGTATGTTCATGTGTGTCAACTGGTGAAGTTCCAGAGTTATCCTGAAGCTCCACCATGCTTTGCTCTCAGGCCTCCACATTAGGGGTTCGTGCCAAGCAGACATGCACATCTTTAGAGAAGCCAGCAAAGTTATGAATGGTGGATTCCTTGAACATGAAGAAGAAACAGCTGTTTCCAAAGCAGTTGCTAACTGGTTTTCCTGATAATTGTACTTAGCCAGGCCTTCTTGTACAAGCCACTCTCTTTATTGCACAGCTCAGTTCTTAGAGCCTCTCTAATCTCTTCTAGGAAAAATAATACTTGTGCTTGATCCCATTTGCTATCATCTTCTCACTACTAATTTTTCCATCATTCCAATTCCATTCAGGTTTTTATCTTCATGGAATTCTTCAAAATGAGATATTGTTTTCCAATGTAGTATTGAGTTTTATTCTTTCAAACATATAATTTCTATTATTACAATGAGATCTTTGGCAGGAGGAAGATGGATGGACATGCTCAAGTCATAGTCTTGAGCCTCCAACTGCTTGGTTAATTTTACTGTTATCTGGCATAACACTTGGCCTTGAATTAGTACCCATTTAACATTTGAGTATTCTAATTGTTATAAAATCCCTATCAAAATTATCTCCATTTTAGTAGGGGATGGGATCCAGTTATGGCTGTGACTGAAATAGTAGATTGATCATGTTGAAAAAAAAATTTTAAGTAAGAATAGGCAGGCTCAAAGAACAATTAAAATGTCTCATTTTAGAAACAGGCAAAGATGAAATGTGATCAATGAAAGACAGTGACACAAGTTAAACTGATCTGGAAGAGAAAATAAGCTGTATTTTTTCTAAAGGTAAAAATATTACAATAAAGTAGCTACTGGAAGAGATAGGAGACACTTGATTAACTCTAGATATAGAGAGAGCTAAACAGAGAGGATGGATTAAGAATAAATTATGGGGTGGTTGTAGTTAGAACTTTGTATATGTGAGGTTACATTAATATCTGATTACTGTTCAAAATGCCAGACACTGGTATAAAGCAGCTACAATTTGACATAGCCTTATTAATTAACAGCTTAAATTTTCAAGGTGCCTCATTACTATAATTACAACAGATCAGAAAAAAAAATCTCCTCACTTCTTCCTATGAATCAGCATTAGTAAAAAGAGATTTGAAACCTCTGTTCTTATTCAGTGACTTGAGCTATTTTGATCTCATATTTCTTAAATATGTTTCCTAAAAAGAAAGAACCAATATATTTATACTTTAGGCATGGAGTTTCTATTAATTTTGAACATGGTCCACAAAATACAATTTAGTACCATAGTGTCTAATAAAAGGATGAATATAATCTATGTAAAAGAACATAAATTAATAGCTAACAGGTTAAAAATCAGCAAAATTCTTAAAAGCCTATCTGTCAAATGTTGTACCATTCATGGAGGTGTTATAAATCAATGAAATGACTAATATCAAGCTGTTAACTTAAGAAACCTAATACCTTTTATTACACCATCATGAAAATTGGGTCACTCAAGTATATGTGAATAGAGAAGATTAGGGTTTGGTTTTTTTAAATTTAGAACTCTTCAGAGTTTAGTTTTTCATGTTGTTCTGGGGTTTTTGTTTTGTTTTGTTTTGTTTTAGTCAAAAAACAGCATCCTAGTTCTAAAAGAGTTTTTTTTTTAATTTTTTTTAATGTTTTATTTATTTCTAGGAGAGAGAGACAGCGTGAGCAGGGGAGGGTCAGAGAGAGAGGGAGTCACAGACTGAAACAGGCTCCAGGCTCTGAGCTGGCAGTCAGCACAGGGCCCGACGTGGGGCTCGAACCCACGGACCGCGAGATCATCACCCAAGCGAAAGTCGGACGCTTAACCGACTAAGCCACCCAGGCGCCCCTAAAAGAGTTTTTTAAATAGGGAGTATTCCTTAACAATGAGTGGAAAGTCTGGACAGCATGGAATTTCCAACAAGAGATAATATTGTTGGTAGAGAATGAACCAAATAGTATTTCTAAGTACCTTATAGCCAAGGTCTTGATCTCACTGTTTTGTTTAAATTGCTAAAGCCATACTTTCATCTGTCTTTGGTCATGTTCCCAGAAATTATGATGTATTTAAGCAAATAAATAATTTGTATCTGTTGTTTCAGAGGATAGAGGAAGTGACAAAATTACTGTTTTCTCTGGGTCAACATGTGCTCTGTGAAAATAGGATAAACAGAAGATGACCTGAACAAAACCGGAGACTGGCCAATGGAAGAAGAAAAAAAAGTCTTCTCTTTGATATATCTGAATACATATTAAACAAAAACAAAAACAAAAAAATTACCAAAAACGTTCACTCTGCTTTGCCAATATCATGTTTCATGAGAATGAAAGAAAATCTTCAATGATGAAAATGATGGGCTTTCCCACACTAAAACATGGAAGTCTCTAAGAAATTTAAGACGATTGGAAAACTCATTCTAATCTACACTGAAAAATTCCTTCCATCACTGTGTTGGTATCTGAGAAAGACCAATTAGATAAAATTTGTCATGTTCAGAAGATGGGTATAGAGTAATTTTAGACTTGCATTGATCTAAACTCCATCATGATAGTATAATTTAAATACGTGTGTATTTTCAGATCATCCCATGCCATGTATATAGTTAAAATAGTAACAGTTGAGGCACATGAGTGGCTCAGTCAGGTAAGCATTCAACTCTTGATTTCAGCTCAGGTTATGATCCTAGAGTCATGGGATCAAGCCCTGCGTGGAGCCCCAAGTTGTTCTTAGAGCCTGCTTAAGATTCTCTCTCTCCCTCTCCCTTTGCTCCTCCCCTGCTCTCTCTCAACACAAAAACAAAAACAAAACCTAGTTATAGTTGTTTTCTGGTAGCTGTTTATTTCCTTCAATATAGTAAAACAGAAATTGTTTTTAAAGATATGTTGAATTATTTTAAAAGTTTCTGATCAGTAATCAAAATTATTTTCTTCGTCCAATATAATAGCTACTATAATTTGTTTCAGATGAATTTTCATGTGCTATATGGGAGAGGGGAAAATTCAATTAACAGGAGATAGTCCAAGTTATCCACATATACCATCAAGAACATTAAGAGTGAGTTTAGATGTTGGTGCAGCCCCTCTGGAAAACAGTGTGGAGGTTCCTCAGGAAAATAACAATAGAACTCCCCTACGACCCAGCAATAGCACTGCTAGGAATTTACTCAAGGGATACAGAAATGCTGATGCATAGGAGCACATGGACCCCAATGTTCATAGCAGCACTCTCAACAATAGCTAAAACATGGAAACAGCCTAAGTGTCCATCAACGGACAAAGTGATCAAGAAGATGTGGTTTATCTATATCATGGACTACTACATGGCAATGAGAAAGAATGAAATCTGGCCATGTGTAGCAAAATGAATGGAACTTGAGGGTGTCATGCTGAGCGAAATAAGTCAGGCAGAGAAGGACAAATACCATGTTTGCACATATAGGAGGATTAGGAGGAACTTAACTGAGGACCATGAGGGAGAAGAAGGGGGGAAATGGTGGGGGAAAGGGAGAGAGACAAACCATGAGAGACTCTTGAATGCTGAGAAACAAACTGAGGACTGATGGATGTGGGGGTGAGGGGGGAGATGAGCATGAAGGAGGGCACTTTTGGGGATGAGCACTGGGTGTTATATGGAAACCAATTTGACAATAAACTATTTGTAAAAATAAATAAATAAAATAAAAAAGAGTAAGTTTAGATGTATATGTAGAATCTTAAAACAATAAACTCATAGATACAGAAAACAGATTGGTGGTTGCCAAAAGTAGAGAGGTAGGGGGTGACTGAAATGGGTCAAGATAGTCAAAAGGTACAAACTTCTAGTTTTAAAATAAATAAGTCCTGAGGATGTTATACAGCATGGTGACTACAGTTAATAGTAGGGTATTCAATTTTTGAAAGCTGCTAAGAGAAGAGATCTTAAAATTCTTATCACAAGAAAACAAATTTGTAACTACATATGGTGATGGATATTAACTAGACTTATTGTGGTGATCATTTTGCAATATATACAAATATCAAATCACTATGTTGTACACCTAAACCTAATGTAATGTCATATGTCAATTACATCTCAATTTTAAAAAAGAGCTTGATCATATCTCAGAATTTAATCTGCTTATTTTACATACAAGAAAATTGAGGACCAGAGAGATTAGGGATGCAGTTCAAGGCGGGGTGCCTGGGTGGCTCAGTCGGTTAACTGTCTGACTCTTGGTATCAGCTCAGGTCATGATCTCACGCCTTCGTAGGTTCCAGCCCTGCATCGTACTCTGCGCTGGCAGCATGGAGCTTGCTTAGGATTCTCTCTCTCTCTCTCTCTCTCTCTCTCTCTCTCTCTGATCCTCTCCCACTCACGCTGTCTGTCTCTCTCAAAATAAATAGGCAAAAACCTAAAAAAGAAGAAATGCAATCTAAGGGGCGCCTGCGTGGCTCAGTCAGTTAAGCATCTGACACTGATTTCAGCTCAGGTCATGATCTCCCAGTTTGTGGGTATGAGACCCTTGTCAGATTCTCTGCCCGAGGCTCTGTGCCCACAGCATGAACCCTGCTTGGGATTTTCTGTCTCCCTCTCTATCTGTGCCTTTCCCCCGTTCATGTTCTTCTCTCTCTCTCTCTCTCTCTCTCATAAAAAAGAATTTTAAAGGAAGAATTGCAATTTAATGTCACGCAGCTATTTTATTTACTTCTATAGCTGACATTAAAACTCAGGACTCTGACTTTTGGTTGGTTAACCTTTCCACAGTATCATACTGCATCCTTTTAATTAGCAAAGATTTAAAAATATATATTAAAGGAGATGGGAAAAGAAATTCAAAGTAACTAAGAGCTTCTAAGAGGTAGATTAGCTTTGAAAAAAAAAGATTTTTTCCACTATATTTCTTATGAAATCATGTTTTAGATTTTAAGTTGGGTTTTATGTTTCTATGTATAAAGGATCATGATCAGTTTGCTAGATATATCCCATATACAATGATTAAGTCCTGAAAGTCAGATTCCTTTGTTTTTGTTCATAGAATAGCTGTTCACATTCTATTTTTTTGTGGTGTAACCCACTTTCCAAAGGATGTTACTGCCATAAATAGATCAATGAACCCATCGTAATAAATCATTACCAGGTTTTCGAAAAATAAATCCCAAAAAGACTATAGATAGAATGTCATTCTTAAAGAACTAGACATAAGAGCAGCAGGAAAAAGACAAGCCCTTTTTGGGGACATTAAAGTGTCATGCCACTGGCAGAGCTACTAGTTGATAGGTGACAACACATCTTTAAGATAAAGTAAGATTTTGATGGAAACTTGAAATATTATCAGAGTCCAAATAAGTCATTCAGTTACAGTCACAGGGAGCTTACCAGGATTCTGGGCAAAGGAAGTTCTTTGGATAGACAATAGGGATCTGAAAGACAGTTCACAGAAAGGGAGCTCAGAGTGAAAAGGAGTAAGGATTACAATACAGCATGTGACACCCAGGACACCTGCTTTCCTCTCTAGACCGCCTTTTAAATTTCATATTTGAGGATCCTTGTTTCAGTTATCTATTCTCTGCGATGGGATTTTGGAGAACAGGACTTTAATAAGTAAATAAATAATGTGGTGACTCCAGTAAAGACAAAGTTCAGCATGGAGAAGAGGAAGCCACAGATTCACTGGAGGAAACGCTAAGAGGGTCAGAGACCCTTTCCAGATCAGAAAGTCTATTAGTGCTACTTCTGAAGCTAAAGGAAGATTTTTATGAAATCTAGCAGAATTTAAACCATGAAAAAAGAATAATGGCAATAAAGGTTTTTGCTAGTTTGCTCTTACTGAAAAACCCGTAGAAACATCTAGCAGAATTTAAACCACAAAACGGGAGAATAATGGCAATAAAGGTGTAATTAGTTTGCCCTTACTGAAAAATCAGTAAGTAAAGACACAACAGAAATATAAAAATGGATTGAATTCGGTTAAGTCTATATAAGAAAGAATATGGCAAATATGAAGGTATCAATGAGAATTCAGTTTTGAAATAAGAATTTTTTTCCTCATGTACTTATGATCTGATAAAAGAAGTATAGTTTGTAACCACCTACCCACTTTTCTTTGTTTTAATTTTAGCCATTGATTTATAATAGAAATAAACATTAAGAAAGAATCTCAAAGGGGCGCCTGGGTGGCTTAGTCGGTTAAGCGTCCGACTTTTGCTTAGGTCATGATCTCGCGGTTCGTGGGTTCGAGCCCCGCGTCGGGCTCTGTGCTGACTGCCAGCTCAGAGCCTGGAGCCTCTTTCAGTCTGTGACTCCCTTTCTCTCTGACCCTCCCCTGCTCACACTGTCTCTCTCTCTCTCCTAGAAATAAATAAAACATTAAAAAAAATTAAAAAAAAAAAAGAATCTCAAAAAGTATCTGTTCTTCAGGTTTAATTCAAGCAGAGAACTGTGACTTTAAAACCCCACACACGTCTTTAATATGTAAGTCGATAGAACTAAAATCAAAATTGCTTTAAATAACTGTCTGAACTGTCTGAAATGCTTAGCCAAAGATGTAAATTAAGTCAATTTAATATCACCATTCTTTGAAATATCTTATGAGTCATATAACCATAATTTTCAAACTAATAATCACTGGAAAATAAAGGATCTTAAAAGATGATCATTTTTGGGGCTCCTGGATGGCTTAGTCAGTTAAGCGTCTGACTTTCACTTAGGTCATGATCTCGTGGTTCGTGGGTTCAAGCCCCGCATCGGGCTCTGTGCTGACTGCCAGTTCAGAGCCTGGAGCCTGTTTCAGTCTGTGACTCCCTCTCTCTCTGACCCTCCCCTGCTCATGCTCGCTCTCTCTCTCTCTCTCTCTCCTAGAAATAAAAAAAAAAAAGATGATCATTTTTCCCCTAAAAATAATTTTAATAATACTAAAGAAATAGAAAGTACAGGCTTCCAACATATACACACAGTAACTTATGTTACATAAGAACATATATAAAATAGTGCTCAATAATATAAAAATAAAATAAACACAAGAAATAACTTCTAGAAACAATAAAAGTAAATGTAAAACAGCCAAAGTGTATATTAAATCAACAGTATGAGAACCAAGAATTAGGAGAAGAAAAGTGAATGGAAAAAAAACGACGAGGAAGATACCAGGCAAGGAGAAGAGAGAAAACAGAGATGCAAACTGAAAATAGTGTGCTTCAAGAGTGAGCAGTTCTAATCAAAGACAGATTCAGAAACATTCCAGATCAGAACAAAATTTTAAAACCTGAAATTCTGCCTAGGCATTTTCAAAAACATGTTAACAACAAGAAATATCACAATAAAAACTCAACTTTTGAGAATAAATAGTAATCCAAGAAGCATCCTAAAAGAAAAATGTTAGCTTCAACCTTCTCCTCTGTAAAAACAAATTCCTGAATGTAACTATATGTTTAAAAACTTTCATTTTTCAAAGAGTATTTTACTGAATAATATTACTAGCTAAACTACCCTTTATCAAAAGATAACTGAAATTTATTCTAAAATCTGAAAGATTCAGAATATTTTATCACTCTATTATTTCTTTAGAAATCATATTTTTAGTTTAACTATGTCCCATGAAATATTTGAGTCACACTTATATAAAATAAAATTTATTGTTTATCTGAAATTCAAATTTGACTGAGTGTTCTATATTTAATCTGGCAACCCATATTATGCATAAGCGAACTGGACTAGAAAAAAAGAAAACAAATTGGTTATACTAAAGAATTTTCAAAATAGTTATTAATTTATTCTGCTACGTAGAAACTACCATGATGAGGGCAAAACGGTGGTACCAAGTAGTAATCTCCTCTTAAATAATTCCAAGACATCTAGATCCTTTGAATGATTCTATTCTCCCTGGAACTTCTGAACATTTAGGGTTTTCCCAACATACTCAGAAACTTATTACAACACATGAGAGAGCCTTACTCTAAATCATAGTTCAGCTATTTGGAGCTGACTCCAAATGTTCAGAATTTCTTTCACCACCTGTGGGACTTTTGAACTATATCACTGCTTCATTTCAAACAAAATTCCTGACAGAATCTACTTCTTTATCTAGCACATAACTTACTTTATTCAAGCAGTCCAAAGGAGAGGCCATATCCTCTTCTTTTCCAATTGAATATTCCTAAAGTCTTTTCTTAATTGAAGTCAGTTAACATACAGTGTACTCTTGGTTTCAGGAGTAGAACCCAGTGATCCATCTCTTACTTACAACACCCACTGCTTATCCCAAAAAGTGCCCTCTTTAATGCCCATCACCCAGTTAACCCATTCCCCCCACCCACCTCCCTTCCAGCAGCCCTCAGTTTGTTCCCTGTATTTAAAAGTCTCTTATGGTTGTCCTCTCTCTCTCCTTTTATCTAATTTTGCCTTCCCTTCCCCTATGTGCTTCTGTTGTGTTTCTCAAATTCTACACGAGTGAAATCATATGATATCTATATTTCTCTGACTTACTTATCTCTTACATATCACTTATAGATAATTCACTTAATGGGTTGGTGGACATTTGAGCTTTTTCCATAATACAGCTATTGTTGACAGCGCTGCTAATAAACATTTGGAATGCATGTGTTCCTTTGAATCAGCATTTTTGTATCCTTTGGATAAATATCTAGCAGTGCAATTGCCGGGTCAGAGGATAGTTCTATTTTTAATTTTTTGAGGAACCTCCATACTGTTTTCCACAGTGATTCCACAAGTTTGCATCCTACCAACAGTGCAAGAGGGTTCCCTTTTCTCTGCATCCTCCCCACTGAGTTATTCATTGTAGCCATTCTGACAGATGTGAGGTGGTATCTCATTGTGGTTCTGATGATGAATGATGAGCATCTTTTCATGTGTCTGTTAGCCTTCTGGATGTCTTCTTTGGAAAACAGTCTATTCAGGTCTGCCCATGTCTTCACTGAGTTGTTTCTGGGTGTTGAGTTTGCTAAGTTCTTTATAGATTTTGGGTATTAACCCTTTATCTAATATGTCATCTGCAAAAATATCTTCTCCCATTCTGTAGGTTGCCTTTTAATGCCAAGTTTACAACGGAACTGAGTCTGCATCACCAGGTTATAACCCCTTTCTCAAGAGACTGAAGTTTTTGGCATCCTTCTGTTTCCTCATAACTCCTCTCCCCAAAACTGAACTCATTTTTTTCCTAGCAGGCACTGCAGCACATTATCCCCATTGAGTGGAACAAGTGCCAAACTATATAAATAAATAAATAAATAAATAAATAAATAAATAAATAAATAAATAAATAAATAAATAAGAACTCCAACAAAAACCACTACAAGCTCACTTATATAGTCCATATCAAAACAAAACAGCACCAAGTATCAGGGAAGCTATGATCATGCATTAAATTAAGAAATTAAACCAAAACCAAATTCCAGGAATTTCACTTAATTAATGTAAAATGAGTTTTAGCATTCATGCTTTACTATAACATAGGGGAAATATAGCTCCAATATTGCTTTTTAATTGTGTCTTTTGTTCTAAGATTATATTAAAAATATACTTTGCAGCTTTTTAAATTTACAAGTATAATTTAACAAGATTCAAAAGCATCAAGAAAATCAAAAGCTTTAATACTGTACACTGCTAACTGATTAGAAAATCATAATCCAGAAACTCTCTAAAATTTTGAAGTTTAATTCATTCAACTCAGCCTGATCACCTGCTCTGTATATAGGACTATGTTATGATCTTCGGAGGTATCAAATACATGACACTGCAATACAATCTTCCCTTGAATTATAATTATCAAAAGAAGAATGTATTACGGAATGAATAAAAAATGTCAAAATGTAAAATATCTTCAGTGACAGTGCAACATTTTCTAAAATTTAAACTCTAGCTCTGAATATTTCCTATATATGAGCTTTAAAAAAAAAAGATGTTAAGAAACATTAATTAAGGGTAGAATTAAGAATTCAGCAATGTAGTTGCATCCTGCCATGCTTTTCTGAACTGAGTTCTTCCTAATCCTACATCTGCTTTTCTTCTTGCTTCTTTTGCATAACCAAGTTTGCTCAAGCCATAATTACTAAAGACTTCGCTGCATAGCTGTTGTATCTGTGTGTGCCATTTTCCACAACATCTCTCACTTTTTAATAGCTGATGAGTTTGTCTTCAAATGTCTACATTTTCAATTGTTTTGTCAGGTTCAATTAACTACTGCTGGTAACAATATGGGATCTCATAACCTAGTTATTTCTCCATCTCCTTAGTGACTGCCAAATGGAATAAATACACATAATCAGAAAATAAAGACTAGAGAAGCTTTTGAGCAAAGGATAAATAAAGGGGTAATCTACTACCAAATAGGGTAAGGAAAGCATCAGCATGCAGAGAATGCAATAATTCCTTATTAAAACTTCCTTTAACCTTTTATATGGCTCCAATGCCCTCCTCGTGCCCATAAAGACCTCCAACATTTTCATGTGTAGGAAGGTACTTTGAGTCTTTCTTTAAATTGGGTGATTCTTTTGTTTCTATCATAGTATCTTCTATCCTGTACTAAGCACTGAGAAAGAGGTCTACATAAAATGTTTAAATTGAAAAGCCTTCCAGAGAAAAAAGACTATTGTGAACTAAGTAATTTAATTCTTTGATTCTTGGAAAAGTTTTAATTTTAAGGACAAATGAAAATGTGCATATTGTGTTTCATGGTGTGACAAAAGACATTTGTCTATGCCCTTCAAAAATATATGTTTCATAATGCAAAAATGAAAAGGTTTCTTTTTAATGGATCACTTTTATTGCACTATCTTACTGTGCTCAAACCACACATTGGTTAGTCCTTGTGTAAGTAAGTATTACTCATAGCCAGAAACTCACTTGCCAAGGTTAATATTCTAAATCAATTAAACTGTAAGTAAAACTCAGGCTAAACCTTTCTGTGAAGCAGGAACATATAATAATGCAATAAAAACTTCATACCTAGCTATAAAATTGCTAAGTTTTCATGTGCTCTAGTTGTGTAATTAATGTAAATAATCAAACGTAACTGAGGCCCAAGCTCCCTCCTCTCACTCAACAGTAGGATTTTTAACTAACTTATAGTGTAACTGTTTCAGTTCCTCATTTCCAAATGCTGCTGGAGTTTGACGTAGCCAGTTTTCACAGTGAGAAAATTTCTAAGCTCCAATGACCATATTTCAAAGTAATAAAGACCATGGGGGAAAGGAAGGAAAAAAAATAATTTCAAACAGAAAGGGATACAAACCGTAAGAGACTCTAAATACAAAGAACAAACTGAGGGTTGATGGGGATGAGAGGCAGGGGAGAAAAAAACATGGGTGATGGGCATGAAGGAGGGCACTTGTTGGGATGAGCACTGGGTGTTAAATGTAAGCAATGAATCATGAGAATCTACTCCTGAAGCCAAGAGCACACTGTATACACTATATGTTGGCTAACTTGACGATAAATTATATTAAAAAACAAACAAATGAACATCCTTCTTTGATAGTAGCAACTTCTTTTCTTAAATTTCCTATCATTCATATAAAGAATCATTTAATTTACTGATACACTGATGACATACCAATTTAAAGAAATCCACAACTTTAGTAAAAAACAAACAAAAACAAATGGGTTGCAAATTTAAAAAATTCTTTTGAGGAGGGGACAAGGGCATCATAGATAGCGTCTAAGTTCTGGTGTTCAAGATGACAGAAAACATTATTTGATGACGATTTTTATAAACATCAATAAACGCAAATTTTTCTACACAGGTTTCATATGTATTAGAGTAAAACCCAAGTGGTTTTCAAAGAGGCAAATTCAGGAGCCTGAATCAATGAAACAATTCAGTGTTGCAAAAATTTGAGTTTTCAGTTTTTTGAAAGGATGGAGCATTGCAAAGTTCACAAAGGAGCAAATGGTATTTGAAGCCCTCGACCTCTTTGAAAAGTCTCCCCAGGAGCAGGGCAGATAGGCGCCTGCCAATACCAGTTAGAGATACCACCCTACTGTGATGTTAATAAGATGAAGAATGCCAGTACAAAAAACCACAGTAATTATAGAGGGAGGTAAATACTTTTTTTTTTATTTCATGGACTGTCTCTCCATGTAGCCTGTGCTTTAAGCCAAGAGCTTTTGTTATACTAAATGTACATGTTAATTAAACACTTTTTAAGAATTTTGTCCTTCACTAATAGGTCATGATAGGGACAAACCACTGTCAATCATATAAGATATTTTAAAATGCCTGACCTTAAACCTCCTAATTTTTTCACTCTGTCTTTCAAAAAATTGTTTTGCCACCAGTCTTTCAAATAACTGTCATAAATGCCAAAGCCAATCGGCTATAAGAAACATTGTGCAGATTAAAGGGATAACAGACTAACTTGATCATTTTATGTGCACCTGAAAGTAAAATAAGAAATACGGAAATAGAATATAGTCATGGAATTCCTATAGAAATTATTTGGCTCTTACATTGATTCTCTTCTGCAGGAAATTTATGTCAGAAAAGAGACAGAGACAACCCTGGCAATCAGCCAAATGTGAAATTCTGTATTTAGTCCTTCTAAATTATCACAATAATCACATGATTAGTTAGCTTAATATGGTTTCCTGAATATAAAACTGAAAAGGAAAAAACTGAATTCTGATTTGCCAAATCCAAGAATGTCTGAAATTCTAAAATGAAGTTCTTGTGCAGAATCTTGGCACGAGTGTATTCCCTAAATGTATCAAGTGAGAAGTATGGGGATTGTCAGGAAGTAGGGATTTTTTTGCAAAAGGAACAAGCATATATTTAGATCCCTAGTTGCTTTAACTAATTGGTGTGGAGTGAAGTAGATTAGTGGCCCTAATGCAGACAGTTCAAAGCCTGACAACATGAGAGCACATAGGTTATGAACTGATGCTATATAATAGCAGCTGTGTCCTAGATGCACATTCTGGAAAGATGTTAGGTATAAAACAAGCATGTGTCCCTGACCTTAAGAAGAATCACTTCCAGGACACTGTTTTGGTCCTCTGTATATACGATTACTTAATAATGCCTTCTTCACAGAGTTTAAATATAGGATTTTTTTTTCTTTTGATAATAGAGAAAAGTTGAGCCAAAGAGATGTAATCTGCTACAGATAATAAGTGAAAACAAGTGCTAAATATGCCACAGACTCTCTCACACAATTCAGGAATGTGCTTCAGGAATGTGATTTACAATTGCTTCACAGGGTCAAGCTCACAGGAGAAAAAGGGGTGGAGTTTACACTCTGGGAGAAGAGCTCAAAGGGAACACCATTCTTAAGCCAAGTTTCTTATTTCCCTCTCATTCCAAGGAAAACACAACTAGAATATGCAGACATAAAGAATATCCTTAAAATTAAAAAAGAATTAGAATTGGAAAAGAAAGCAGTGGTCATCTAATCCAATCCCTCCCCATGAGCTGAAAATGACCCTAAAACATCCAGGACTTTATAGCACTCCTCACTTCTGGTGATGAAGAGCTCTCTGCCATTGACAGGCCCATATCATTTTTGGACTTTAACTATGAGAAAGTACAACCCTTTTCAAAACAAACATCTGGATTCCCTGTGGCTTTTCTCCATTGGTATATTCCCTGGACTTCATCCAAATTGCTGATGAAAGTTTTGGACAGGGCAGGGTCAGCAGCCTCCCTCCAGATAGGCAATGATCACTTGGTCAACATTCATTGTTTAATCACCTGAGGCTCACCTAATGGTACTGTCCTCTGTATGAGAGCAGCTCCCTGAAATTTCCGAGCTTCAAGGTAACAATCCTATCAAACCCAAAAGAGGGATTTGGCAAGACCATTCTGAGCAATTTCACTTTGGCTGTGAGTTATTAGCACTTTCTCTTTTAAGTACCAGTAGACCATCTTTCTAGAATTTGGCTGGGGATATAGGAAGGATGCCAAAATTGATTTCATACACTTCTCAGTGTAGTCAGGGATAACCATGGGCCTACTTGAAAGAATGAGAGAAAGAGAGAGAGAGAGACAGAGAGAGAGAGAGACAGAGAGAGGGAGAAAGAAAGAGAGAAAACAAACAAGCTCAAATTTCAGCATTCTTATAAAGTTTTAATTATGGTCCAGCTTCAACATTTGAGAGGAAAAACTAATTTGACGCTCAGTATTTCTACATGGGACAAAATCTCTTAGGTTTTTAAGATGTCTTAAAACAATAACAACAACAAAAAATAAAACTCCTTCACAGGGCTGAATGACCAAGGTTTTAAGATAATGGTTTAGAGATATCTACACAGAATATACATATCAACTGCTTTTGTTCTTCAAGCTCTTCCCTTAGCCTCAGCATGTCTAGTCCCACTGCTGTCCAAACTTTACTGACTTCTCTTTGTTGGTCTCTCACTATCTTCTCTTCTTCCAACTATTCACTATTATTGGGGGTTTACACATTTTCTCTACATTCATTCCTTCAAAGATGTCTTCCTATAGCTTTGAAAGCACCAAAAAGCCAGTAACTCCCAAAATCTGTATTTCCAACCCTGACAATCCCCTCAGAAAGCTAGACTCAAAAGTCTAAAATCCCATGCTACTAAAATAAAATAAAATAAAATAAAATAAAATAAAATAAAATAAAATAAAATAAAATAAAATAAAATAAAATAAAATAAAATAAAATAAAATAAAAATCCCATGCTATCTAATCCCTCCTATTAGGCCATGCTGGTCATCACGCTGGTTTCTTTATGGAAGGCTCTTTCCTTCTTCTTTGCTAATATAATTTAACTCACTTTTCATAGGCAGCATAAATATGTCCATTCACACATTCACATTTTTAAATTGGCTAATTCTTATCTCACTGCACTGCACTGTATCTACTATATGGATGCTTTTCTGATCCCCAAACCATAAACTTCTTGAGGGCAAGAGCTGAACCATATTCATCTTCATATTTCTAGGACTTATAGTAATGAATAAATTGTACTAGGGGCTAAATAAAATATTAGTTGAATGAAACAGAATATGAAATGAGTTTCTTGTGAAGCAGTCAAGGAGCTGGTGCTTACAACTCAATCACTGAAAAGAAAGTGCTTTTTCATAAGAGTATTTGGTGTGCATGCCTACAAAGCATGCATGGTTTATTCCCTCAATGGCCTGTGCTTAATGCTCCCTAGGTCCCCTGAGGCATGGTAATCTGTGAGAGCACTACTCCAAAGTTAAAATTCTAGCAAGCGCATACAGATAATGGCATTTAAAGTTAGACTTCCACTTTTCTTTTAGGGTA
The DNA here is from genome assembly GCA_017311185.1 of Proteles cristata cristata. Classification (NCBI taxonomy): domain Eukaryota; kingdom Metazoa; phylum Chordata; class Mammalia; order Carnivora; family Hyaenidae; genus Proteles; species Proteles cristata. The sequence goes on from JAESUZ010000553.1 coordinate 1,189,630, forward strand.
ATCCACTACCACATTCTCAGAGTAAAACAGAATATTTGTCAAAGTTCATGTGATTTCTTGTGATAATCCACAAGCTATGAAATGCAGCCACCTCTACATAAACAAATTGTTGCACAGCATCTCAAAGTAAAACTGAGAACTAGAATCTTTAATGCAAGTTAATATTGCATTAAAATGTTATGCCCTGCAATAGTTTTCTAAATTTCCAAGACTAAAGACTTCCAGTATTTGTTTAGTGGATGGATATCACTGGATGGTAGTGACAGTGTTACAGGGAGAAACATGATAGCTCACAGAAGATTCCATGTCCTGACAGAGCCACAGTGAAACGTATGATGAGCAGTTGCAGGACAAGTTTTTAAGGGCAGACACTAAAATGATAAATGGAGCAGACTTTCCATGAAAAAGAACAGAAAGAGATTTGTGGCAAGATGAAGACTATGAAAATAAAGGAACCCACAGGGTATCCTAGGAGAGAATAGTGTATGCAATATGGGGTACATCATATACAATAATAGGAAACACACTGAGGTTAAAAAAAAAAGATGAAGGCAATTAGGAAGCAAGAACAGTGGTGCTGCACCTATGTGCTGGGCGTAGGCACGACACACAGGCTTCATTTTTTAAATGAAAATATTTATTTTGAGCATAGCCACTTCCCCTCTAATAAATTTTGTTATGGACTGAATGTTTGTGTTTCCTCAAAATTCATATGTTGAAGTTCCAGACCCCACTGTGATGGCATTTGGAGGTGGGGTCTTTGGGAGGTGTTTATACTTAAGGAGGTTATAAGGGTAGACCCTCATGATGGGATTTATGCCCTTCTAAGAAGATGAAGAGATTAGAACTCTCTCTTTCTCCCCAACCATGGGGACACAGAAAGAAGGTAACCATCTGCAAGGCAAAAAAAAGGGCTCTTACCAAGAACTCAATCATGCTGACACCTGACCTTGGATATCCCAGCCTCTAGGACTGTCATTTAAGCCACCTAATCTATATTTTGTTACAGCAGTCTGAACAGACTAAAACAAATCTCATGTTTCCTCATGGTTGAAAAGAATGCTGTCATAGAAGAGAGAAACCAACCAGTGTTTCTCCATATCACCCACTTCCAACAAACAGATGCCTGACACTGATACCTGGGTCATATTACTACTCTTCTTTCCTTTAAATCATGCATATTTGAGTAGTATGGAAAGTAAATATGTATACAGGGCAGACGATGGACGTTATATATGAGTAAAATATATTCATTAGGAAAAAAAGTTTACCATGGTGAATCAACAGTACTAGATAGGACAGCAAAACGAATATGTATCTACATATATGATACGAGAAAGTATTTCATTTTTCTCCATTCCTTTTGTCACTTAAGTACATAAGAGATATTCTTTGTAGTCCATAAGTATCATCTACCATATTTGGGAAACATGATAATGGGAATAACACAAAAGCAGTTTCATTTCCTAAAGTATAGATAAATATCTTTAACAATGTATAACACCCCAGGTAAAAATGAACAATATAGTAAAAACAAACTTGAATATTCCATTATATGGCCTTGTATTTTCAATAATTATGCCTTCTACAAACCTCCTCAGGCTCAGGTATAATTAAAACAGTACTTCTTGACAACAGCAATATTTTCCATCAAAGACACAAAGTAACATCAGTAACATCCATGAGAATAAACATAGCAATTATATTTAAAAGTGCCACATTACACTTCATAGAAGTATAATTTCACATAGTTCATAGAAGGATAACTCTAAAGATATATATACACACATATATACATATATATATATATCTCAGTGTATATAATACCTAAGTGACTAAACATAAAACTTTTCAGCTTAAGAATTCTCTAAGTGATAAGAATGAGTGCTACTGTCAATTGTGTATTCCACATGATATTAGCAACTCTTTGAAATATGGTGGCACTGGATTTTTCAGCTTTATTTTACCAGCTTTTAGTGGTCCTAATGGAAGGAAATCCATCCCAGGTCACTCTCAGTTAGGTTAGGGCCCCCTGGGCACCCAGTTCATCGGCTGGCACTGGATGGTTGATCTACTCCACTGTGTTCTCTTCCACCCCACACCTTTACCAATTCTAAAGAAGTGAATTATAAATATCTCAGCCCAAAGTGAGCATGTTGCTTGCTTCCAATCAAGGCGTTTCACTGCTTTTTGAAACACAGACTGATCCTGGTTCTCCCTTCCCCTCCATAACTTTCCTAACCTGCTTGTCATTGGTGAAAGCACCACTACCCTCCTCTCCTCACATCTTTCCAGCACAGGTTGACACCATTTCACAAATCCCTTATGGATTTGCAACGAACATTAAAGAATTATATTACCAAGGCTGCAAGCATGGCGAGGAAGTACAGACGCTAAATCTCCAGCCCATTGCCATTTCCTTTTATAACAACTTGTGGTTGTGCAAATTAGTATAACTCCTGCATGCCTTGAAAGGAGCAGATATGAGTTTAGTGGGAGTTGTGGCTCATTGACTTTAGTGAGAGTGTATGACTCAAATCCTCTGAGTTTTATAAGGTGATGAGTTAGGTTAGGTTAAAGCAAACCTTGGAGCATAATTTGATTGGTTTTTCCTCCATCAGTGATGGATGCTTGATAATCACTTTCTGCCTATTATATCAATAAATCAACTGCAATTCAATTTTAATCTGTAAATAAAGTTAAATCAGGGCTATGAGGATATTACACGCTTGCATTAGCTACTTAGAGGTGTCATTACTGTCTGTGGTTATTGAGCCAAATGTAGTCATTTAAGTTTTTAAGTTCTAGTCTTAAAGAAGCTGAGACAAATTTGCTTAATGTTCTTACAAGAAACACCATACACTCTGAGAAATTTGTACCTGCCTGAAATTACAAACATAAATTGTATAATATCAGAACAAATAAGGATTTCTAGCTTCAAGTACCAAGCCATATTATCTTCAGAATTGACACTGATAGGTATGCAGGGAACAAAACTCAGAATACAGTTAAATGCTCCTCATGGAGAGGGGAAAAATGGGCCAATATTCCCATCTCAGCCTAATAAATTAAAATTAGCAAAAAAAAAAAAAATCCAGTCTGTTAAACTTCCATGCTATACTGTGCCCACAGCTGGACCTCATCACACAGACTAATACACTAGAACCTAGCACATTATGAGTGCTTGATAAATACCACAGAACACCATTAACCACTCCATACATGTGGCAAGGCACTGTGAACTCTCAATCTTTGACATCATGGGACATGTCTATATAAACGTAAGTAGAGCAAGCTGGATGAAAGCAAGTGTCAGAAGATGAAAAGGCTAGCCAAACATCTATGAGGATGTTGAGAGAGAGAACAGCCTGAAAACAATAGAGACCCCTGCATTTAGTTCTGTCTATGTCGATGAGTTGAACAGCCTTAACTCTCAACTAGGAAAATACCAAAACATAATTTTACACCAGTCGTGTTTGACTCACTATACTTTTGTGTCAAATTACTAAGAGATAAACATTCTAGAATGGTAAGTGTTTTGCAGTTAAGCTGGGTTATAGAAAGTCTTTTGCCCACATTCTGAATAGGACCATGTATATTATATCATGTGAATAAAAGATATTTTAAAATATTACCAATAATATCTGTTAAAGGGATGAATACAGCATAAAAGTGATAAACCTATAGCCAGATTTATCAAAAAGAAAAATGACCAAATAAATAAAATCACAAATGAGAGATGACAAAAAACAACCAACACCACAGAGATACAAACAATTAGAATATTATGTAAAGCTATATGCCAAAATATTCGATAACCTAGAAGAAATAAATGAATTCCTAGAAACATACAAATTACCCAAACTGAAACAGGAAGAGAAAACTTGAACAGACCAATAACCAGCCAAAAAACAAAAACAAAAAAAAAAACACCTAAATCAGTAATCAAACAACTAACAACAAAGAAAAGTCTAGGACCAGAGGGCTTCACAGGTGAATTCTACCAAACTTTCAAAGAAGAGTTAATACCTATTCTTCTCAAACTATTCCAAAAAATAAGAGAAAGAAAAAAATGTACAAATTCATTCTATGTGGCCAGCATTACCCTGATACCAAAACCTGATAGAAACACAACCAAAGAGAACTACAGGCCAATATTTCGGGTGAACATAAATACAAAAACTCTTTTTTTTTTTTTAATATTTTTATTTATTTCTAGGAGAGAGAGAGACAGCGTGAGCAGGGGAGGGTCAGAGAGAGAGGGAGTCACAGACTGAAACAGGCTCCAGGCTCTGAGCTGGCAGTCAGCACAGGGCCCGACGTGGGGCTCGAACCCACAAACCGCGAGATCATGACCTAAGTGAAAGTTGGACGCTTAACCGACTAAGCCACCCAGGCGCCCCTAAAAACTCTCAACAAAATACTAGCAAACCAAATCCTGAAACACAGTTAAAAAAAAAAAAAAAATTCCTAGGTTGCAAGGATGGTTCAATATTTGCATATGAATCAACACTACACATCACATTAATGAAAGAAATGATAAGGACCATATAATCATTTCAATAGATGGAGGAAAAGCATTTGTCAAAGTACAACATCATTCATGATAAAAATAAAATAAAATAAAAACCTCAACAAAGTAGGCTTAGAAGAAACATACCTCAACCTAAAAAAGGCCATATATGAAAACCTCCAGCTAATATCTTCCTTAAAACTGAGGGCTTTTCCTCTACAGTCAGGAACAAGGCAAGGGATGTCCACCCTCATCACTTTTATTCACCCCTATACTGGAAGTCCTAGCAATCAGACAACAAATAAAAGGCATCCAAATTGGCAAGGAAAGAAGTCAAACTTTCACTATTTGCAGATGGTATGATACTATACATAGAGAAAATCATAAAGACTCCACTCTAAATAAACTGCTAAAACTGATACACAAATTTAGCGAAGTGGCAGGATACAAAATCAACACACAAAAATCTTCCATTTCTATGCCCTAACAATGAAGCATTAGAAAGAAAAATGAATCAGTCCCATTTATAACTGCACCAAAAACAGTAAGGTTCCTAGAAATAAACCTAACCAAAGAGGTGAGAGACCTGTACTTTGAAAACTATGAAACCCTGATGAAAAAAATTGAAGATGACACAAAGAAATGGAAAGACATTCCATGATCATGGACTGGAGGAACAAATATTGTTTAAATGTCTATACTACCCCCAAGCAATCTACATATTTAATGCAATCCTATCAAAAAAGCAACAGCATTTTCCACTAAGCTAGAACAAACAATCCTAAAATTTGTATGGAGTCACAAAAGACTCCAAATAGCCAAAGTAATCTCGAAAAAAAAAAAAAGTAAAGCTAGAAGCATCACAATTCCAGGCTTCAAGTTATATTACAAAGCTGTAGTAATCAAAATATTATGGTACTGGCATAAAAATAGACACACAGATCAATAGAACAAAATAGAAAACCCAGAAATGAACCCACAATTACTGATCAATTAATCTTCAACAAAGCAGGAAAGAGTACCCAATGGGGAAAAACAAAAACCTGTCCCTTCAGCAAATAGTGTTGGAAAAACTGAACAGCGAAACACAAAAGAATGAGGGGCACCTGGATGGCTGTCAGTTAAGTGTTCAACTCTTGATTTCAGGTCAGGTCATGATCTTATGGTTCATGAGATTGAGTCCAGCATCAGGCTCCATGCTGACAGCAAAGAGCCTGCTTGGGATTCTCTGTCTCCTCTCTCTCTCTGCCTCTACCCCCACTTGTACACACATGTGCACGTACACTCTCTCTCTCTCAAAATAAATAAGCTTTAAAAATATGCAAAAGAATGAAACTGGACCACTTTGTTACACCATAGAGAAAAATAAATTCAAAATGGATTAAAGACCTAAATCTGGGACCTGAAACCACAAAAATTTTAGAAGAAAACATAGGCAAAAACTTCTCTGACATCAGTCTAGCAACTTCTTTCTAGATATGCCTCTTGAGGCAAGGGAAACAAAAGCAAAAATAAACTATTGGGACTTCATCAAAATAAAAAGCTTCTGCACAACAAAGGAAACAATCAATAAAACTAAAAGGCAACCCATGGAATGGGAGAAGACATTTGCAAATGACATATCCAATAAAGTTAGAATCCAAAAATCTATGAAGAACTTATAAAGCTCAACACCCAAAAACTGAATAATCCAATTAAAAACGGGCAGAAGATATTTTTCCAGAAAAGATATACAGATGGCCAACAGACATGAAAAGATGCTCATCACTCATCATCAGGGAAATAGAAATCAAAATGACAATAAGAGATCACGTAACACCTATCAGAATGGCTAAAATCAACAACACAAGAAACAACAGGTTTGGGCAAGGATGTGCACTGTTGGTGGGAGTGCAAACTGGTACAGCCACTCTGAGGATAGAGTTTCCTCAAAAAGTTAAAAATAGAACTACCCTACAATCCAGAACTTGCACTACTAGGTATTTACCCAAAAAATACAAAAATACTGATTCAAAGTGATACATGCACCCTGATGTTTATGGCAGCATTATCTACAATAGCCAAATTATGGAAACAGCTCATGTCCATCGACTGATGAGTGGATAAAGAGGCCATGGTGGGGGTGTGTGTGTGTGTGTGTGTGTGTGTGTGTGTGTGTACATATTACTCAGCCATAAAAAAGAATGAAATTTTGCCACTTGCAACAACATGGATGGAGCTAGAGTATTATGCTAAATGAAATAAGTCAATCAGAGAAAGACAAATATCATATGATTTCACTCATCTGTGGAATTTAAGAAACAAAACAAATGAGCAAAGGGAAAAAAGAGAGAGAGGCAAACCAAGAAACAGACCTTTAAGTAAAGAGAATAAACTGATGGTTACTAGAGGGGAGGTCAGTGGGGGGATGGTTAAATAGGTGATAGGGATCAAGGAGCACACTTGTTATGATGAGCGCCAGGTGATATATAGAAGTCTTGAATCACTATAGTGTAAACCTGAAACTAATACAACACTGTATGTTAACTAACCAGAATTTAAATAAAAACAGGGGCACCTGGGTGGCTCAGTGGGTTAAGTGTCCAACTTCAGCTCAGGTGACAATCTCATAGTTCGTGCATTGGAGACCACATCAGACTCTGTGTAGACAGCTCAGACCCTGGAGCCTATTTCAGATTCTATGTCTCCCTCTCTCTCTGCCCTCCCTCCCTCGCACCCTGTCTCCCTTTCTCTCTCAAAAATAAACATACATTTAAAAAATAATAAATTAATAAATAAAAACAGGCAGGAAAAGCTAAACATAGCACATTTACGTTCCAAATTAAACTTGAACAAGACTTCGTATAGATTTCAGCATATTAGCCAGAATTCGTGTTAAAAAGAAAAACAGATCTGGATAGATAGTAAACTCTCATGATAAATGTAATTTTCCTATATCCTGTTTTAACTTTTATGTTGTCAAAACGATTTCTCTTTGAACTAATTATTTAATGTAAATTATGAAACCTTAAACCTTTTGTTGTTGTTATTTTATGAGAAAGAGTTCAGGAAAACAGAGCTCACCATCAGGATCCTGGGCACCAATGCCAACATAATGAACATCCAATTACAATGTTAAAGCAATGATTCATGTGCACAAGATAGAGAGCTAAAGGAAACTGAGTAGACTCAAAAGGGATTCACGTGGTCTGCATCTGCCTCTCCGGGTTACATATTAATATGGGCTCATGAGTAAATCGTAAGTGCATCTGTTGTAGACAAGTGTTTTTTACCACAGGGCATGAAAAAATAGTGGAAATAAAATTTAAAAATTATGTATATATAAAATCATATAAATATGGTATATGTATATACATATAGAGAAAGATATAAGTGGAGGCTACGTATGGGGACATATACATATATGTTGGGAGACACATGGGGAGATATTGAAAAAGGGATACATAAACATCCCAGATACAATAATTAAACAAATTACAAGGTTCAAGTGGCCCACTCCACAGCATTCAACATAGGGTATCAAATATAGTTATACCCAGCTTATTCTACAGGGATTCCTAGAGGTGATGCCGCTATTTCATGTTCAGACTCAGTTACAAGTACGGATCCCTTTCAAAACTTAATCAAAATAGCCAAAGCCTTGAAACAGCATTTTAAAGATCAAATTAAACATAGGATCATAAGAAGAGTCTAAAGCTCGCCTCCCAAATTACCAACATCACATTAGGTTACGATTTGTCACTGTTTTTGTATCAGGTATATTCAGTTTCACAAACTGGGATACACTGTTAAAACCCAGAGCTTTACTAAGTCACAGGACATATCAAACTCCCTAGTTTCCGATTCATCGGTGGGAAGAAGGTGAAACCCACTGAGAGAAGAACCACTCCCCAATTCCACTTGCCCCACCAACATTCAACAAATGTGTCAACAAATGCTCACTATGTGATTTCTGTGCATCAGACTCGGTGCTCAGCACTGTCAACACCTCCTTCACTCACTCACCGTCTTAGACAGCTATCAAGTCCATCCCTTATACCCCCAGCTGTCCACAGCGATTCCAAACCTTAGGGAAATGTACCATTCTTCAAAATAAGATGGGGCCACTTTTCACATGCAGTATTTTTCAGTTAGCTAGTGTGTTAACTTTGCCAGAAAACCCCACAGCTTTAACTAATTTTGGAAAACTGGTATTTAACAAATTCATTCCTATTTTGCTTATCTGGCGTTCCTTACACTCATGAGCAACCACAGCTTATATTCAAAATCTTCCATTCTCCTTCCTGGGAAAAGTGCCACAGAAAAAGAATCAATATACAATCTCCTTTCAGAGAAAAGAATATGATAATGCCCTCTGTTTCATGACACTAGCCACCAATCTTTGTCAAGTGTGGAACATTAACAAAAGTGGAAATGTCATATTCCATCTACATGATAGAACAAACTGAGAAAAGGTTCTAATTTCTCTTTACCGTTAGACAAGTGGTCTCTATCCTGATATAAGAAAGTTAATAAGTAAAGGATATTGAAATCCTTCCATTAGAGACTTCTCTGTTGCCTAACTGTTTCAAGATCACCGGAAATGATGATTGCTTGCTTACAGCTAAGCTGGTCTATATCACACTCTTAATTTTTTTTCTTCTAATAATGATGGAATTCTAATAATAATTCATAGACTGAGTAATAGCACAGAACCTTAACTGTTACCAGAACTGTGGAATTTACATATTGGAAGGGGCTGTAAAGGTCATCTTGTCCTCATAATAATCTTGACAGGTATGTGATTCAGCTTGTCTATGGTAGGAAAATACTTCCCAGACAACTCGATTCTATCACTGGACGGCTTTAATCACTAGAAGAAGTTATTTTCTTGAACCAAAATGTTAACATTAGTTACCCCTAGGGAGGTGGGATGGAGCAGAGCTGTGAAGAGTGCTTTCACTTCTATTGAATTTTTCAGAAGGAGAATATGTAAGTTTGCAACTCAAAATAAGTGGTTCAAAATCTGACTTAATGTACTTTCCACTCATTTGTCTTTGTTTTACCTAATAAAAGCTCCAGGAAACACAGATGAAACACCACTTGGTTGCATGAAGACAGACATCAGATTCCCCTCAGTCTGCTTCTTTATAGAGAACAGTCTCAGTTCCTCTATAAGGCATTTTGCTGAGTTCTGTTGGGAGACAATTCTCTGTGGTTCTCTCACATTTCTGCACATCGTGCAAGCAGAGGCACTTGCTATAGCTGTTCCAGACAATTTTTTCCATAATGTGTGTATAATGAAGAGCCTCAGAAGATAGAAGCAATGCCTCCTTCTGAAACAAAAGGCAGGCATCCTTACTACCCATTAGAAAAAATTAGGGTTCCCTAACCTTAGTGTTCCTCTCCTGCAAACCAACACACTGCAGGTGTTACCTGGCCCTTTGCACAACCCCGTGGAAACTGGGGCCTGGGGAAGGTGTCAAAAAATCTAATATTCTGGGTACTACTATTGCTTCTAATAATAAAGTCCTTTATCTCTACCCCAGGAGCCTCCCACCTTCTGCCAGCATCCATAATACTGTCAGGCTAATAAATAAGCTTGTAAGGACGGTAAAATCTCAGACCTTTCCCAGTTTCAGACAGGTGCTATTCACAGTTGAGTTGAAAACATGTTCTTGTTCTCTAGGAGATTATAATCTAAAAATGTCAAACTTGTAAATTTTTGAATAAGATGCAACTGAGAAGCTTAAAACTATATTTGAGCACTTTAAAAATAAACAACGTACAAAATAAACAGAGAAAAAAGAAGGAGCATAGTTATAGTGGCCAGAAAGTCTATTCAGCAAAAAAGTAAAACAGAATCATCAGATATCAAGATTGCATTTATATTTTAATTATTAAGACAAATTTGAAGGGCTTTAGAAAGGGCAATGATATTTTATCCCCATAACCTATAATTCAAAAGCTCCTAAACACCTTGCCCTTTCAGTTTGTCTAAAAGAATATTCACAAATCATATCATGAACAGCTCTCTCTCACCTGCTCTCCCGTTCCACATCCCAGGTACTACATACTGAACCCCTCTGGTCTTCTGAGGTCTGCTAATGTAGCTCCTTCCAGAAGCCTTTCCTTAAGGTCACTGTGGTGATGTGGAGATGTGTCAATAGCTGATTACAGTGACTTTGATAATTTAAATTTCAATCACACCTTGCTACTGCTGAGTCATATCCCTTCTTCAGCCAGCACTCGGGGAGCTCAAATTTCTTAAACAAATTGAGCACTTAATATACAGCTATAAATTAATCACATTGAAATGGTGCTCATTATTTCATTAACTCCAAACCAATCCAAACTGTCACTTCTTTAGAGCTCAACTGCTAAAATTCTTCTGTATTTAAACTATTCATTAAAAATATGCTATGAATTACATATGCAGATAAAGATTAAGTTTCTAACTTTCCAGAAAATCGGATATACTATGAAGAATGTGTGCGTGTGTGTGTGCGTGTCCACACGTGTGTGTGATCAATTTTCTTTTCCTGCGGCACATACAGCAGGCACCTATAACTTGTAGCCATGTGAGTAAAGTGAGATCAGAAGACATTCTCATCTCACTGGCCCCATGGCAGACTGATGAGCAAAAAAGTTCTTTGCTCTCCTTTTTTCCCCCCTTTCCCTTGAACATCTGGACTGGCAGGCTGGTAGATAATCTTGTTCAGAGTTAATGTGTGGTAACAGGATTGAGAGGAACTGATTTAAGAGGCTTTCAACTGGGTTGGGACACATCGACGCCATATTTAAAGATGTTCTTTCTGTTCACCTCTGTGAAGATAAGTATCTGAACATCAGCTGAAAAACAAAAAGGAGAGAGGTACTCAGAAATGGGTGATGAATTGTCAATCTTGGGAAGAAGCTTTCACCAGAGAGGTTTGTTTGTTTTGTAAAGAGGCACAGTGTAAAGGAGAAATGGAGAAAATAATTAAAATGCTCTTCCTTCCCTGGCCTGTGTTCACTGGAAACCAAATTCTTAACAGGAGAAGGGGAAGCTCAGCTATTTTAACTCCTGAAAAAGGGTTCTCTTGAGCAACAAGGATGATAGAATTCATCCTCCTATGCCTAATAAAATGGGCTAAAGGCCTGGTGGGGCAATTCATTTGGCAATTCATCAGTTACTATCCTGTGAAAAAGCATCTATAATCATAAAATGCTATCTCAATCTTTTAACAGCAGTTAACCTGATAGTCGCTCTTATCTCAAGAGCTGGAATATGAATCTTGAGAATAAGGGACTGTCTAATGTATCTTTGTTTTCTTTCCCTTCAAAACCTAGCTCCATGTCTTGCCATTAAGACAATCTCAACCAGCATATATCCATGTGATTTTTCTTCTGATATCTAGAGTTTGTACAGTGGATTAATGGTGAAATTGAAGTATTTAAGCAGGAAAACTTAAAGGTGAGGATATATCCTCCCTTAAAAGCCTAAAAGCCACTCATCTGGTTTGTCCAAGCTCAATTTTGGATCCTGAGGAAACAGACAAAGCAAGAAGATGGAATGAGAATTGTGGAAGTGAAAGTAGAAAGCCACAAATAGAAACACCCTCTAGTTTCCCTGAGGTTTGGATTCCCCATTATTTTGACAATATGTTGCTTCACTCTGCTGGATTGGAATGAAATGCGGTTTTTTATCAGTAAACACATTAACAGTAATCTTAATTAACTCATCTCTGCAATAATCTGAACTACTTCATAGGCAGGGTATGTATGAACTTCTTGAATTCTGTTGAGTAAATTTATATTACCATTATGCAGCTCTCTTGCTACCAGTTTTTGCTCTTAACTTTGGTAATTTTCTTTCAAAGAGATGCCAGTCCCCATTTTTGGAGGTGCAATTTAACAATGCTAACAAGCCACAAAGTGCAATACACTAATGTGCTGCCAATAACATAAGATTGTTTATATCATCATCACTTTCCACACAAGATATAAACTGATTGCACCATAAGCTTCATGAAAGCAGGCACTGTGTGTGCCTTGTTCCGCCTTAAGAACGAAACACCCAGAATTGTACTTGACTCACATAAGACACAATAAATACATACATGAATAAATATATTAATGAAAGAGTTAAACCGATATGATTGCATTTGTGATTTTAAAAACCCTGAATTAGTCTATTGTACTGGGTAGACTTTTGCTACATCTAAATCGTCTTGGGAGCATTTCTGTATAAGGCATTTCCTTCCTGGAATTCCTCCAAAACTTGAGCTCTCTGAATCTGACAACTTCAAATATCTTTAATGATTTCTTTAAAGAGCAATAAAACGGCAGGCTACTAAAAAGGAGATAACTGTACCATCCCTGCTCGTGAATGGACTTAGCAAGCATTTAAGGAGCCTTAACATCAATCTTCCACAGCTAGATTTATAACGCATCCATTTTATGAATCGCTTTGACTTGGATCCTAAAGCCCCCAGGCACAATTTTGTAGGGAGCTCCTATGACACACATACATTAAACTGAGAAGCAGGAAATATGGTTCTCCTAGAGGCTGGTATTCACCTACTTTGATTATTCTGCATAGTAAGTCAGGTTAGGTTGGCAGGTCATTATGTGATGGGATATTGCCAACTACGGGAGAAAAAGAAGGCAAAGGGACCTTATATTGAATAAACCCAAACATGTCCAACACCATGGGAAATACGTTATCAAGCTAAAGGCAAAAATTAGAGTTGGTGTTTTCAGCATCCATTCTACCGTAAGCACTGAATATTCATTTGTATTTAATGAATCCATACTTTATGAAGAAAATAACATGATAAAATGAGGTAAGAGACTTTTCATTTTGCCTTTGAGATTGCAGATTGATTTAAGGTTCTCAGGTCTCCCTGAATAGGTAACGATTTCTAAAAGACACAGATGAACTGGCCAACTGTGACCTTAAAAGAGTTAACCTGTCACAATTCATCTCTTAATAGTACACAAATCAAATGTCTTTACCACATCTGTACAACTTTTAAAACACTGTTTTGATATATACTCCTTGATATACATATTTGGCAAACTCATCACCACTCCTTCCAAGTATGTTTTACAATTAAATGCAATTGTAAATGAAAATCAAAGGGTCACAGAGGTTTGTACTTGGTAAATACCATGTAATAATCTTGCCAATCATCACTTCCACTTTATCTGCCTCTTTATAGTGTGCCTGACAATTTCTGCTTTAATTTCCCCATATATTGGGAGCTTAATAGCCAGGAAGATAGTCTACTCCATTACTAAGTAGCAGGAAAGATAGAAAAGAAGTTCTGATAAAAATAGTTTCACCTTCTCCTGCATTATGTAGCTTACAAAATGTTTTTATATCTATCATCCCATTCTATACTTATGACACTCATGCAAGTAGGAATGATTAACTCCATTTTCCAGATAACAAAATTGAAGCTCAAAAACACAAAAATATAAAATAAGAGAATGGCCTAGCTTTCAAATTTCAAGCAATATAATAAAACAGTTTGCAGATATGATAAATGTACACCTTTGGTACCTTCCTTCATTCCCTATAAAATGCACCCCTAGCTTGAGGCAATTATTGCTTATTTTAATCTTAATGAGGCTCCAAAATTGGCACATCCTTCTACCTGCAGAAGTCAGGGAGTATAACTGCTACCAGTGGAATGAACATGGTACATGGGACCAGAAGAGCTGTTTCTACGGAGACCAATATAGATTTGGCATATGTACCTAAAATCCACAAAGAACATATGAATGACTTATCATGTCTTCACAAGTGAAGATGCTACATGCAAAACAGTAAGCTGAATGACGGAAAATGCCCTCTTGGGAGGCTCTTCCCAATAATTTTTAAAGCGACAGGAAATAAACGGTTATCTCAGGTGCAATCACCATCTTAAAGTAAACTTCGAGGAGTGGATTCCATATTTTATAGTATTTTCTGTCATCATAGGTATTCTTGAATGTGTCATTACTGTACTACCATTCAGGCAGGAGCTACGTATAGGGAGCCCAGTCACAAGCTTACTGATTTTCCATCTTAGGATACAAAAGAAGTCACTTCTTCAATTAGAGTACAATGACACTAATGAATGCACTCTGGTTGTTCCCTTTCTTACAAGACTTTCTTATCTGGCAGCTCCAGTGATGTGATGAGAAGATGATTTGCAAGTCTGATTTGGAAGTTTTTGATCACAAGAGACTGGGGAGTACAAAGTTTCTGCTTACCGTCTTAGGGACATTACAGAAAATTAGCTCTGGTAATGTATTGAAATTATTCAAATAGAAATAGACTCTTAACTTTGTGATCCTTCCTTCTTAACATGCACAAGGACCGTGATGTAAATGAAAACTCTTATAGTTATTCTCTGGAGACTTCTGTTTAGTAACTGAATCGCTTCAAATTTTGCATTATTCAGCTCTCTGGTCAGTGGATAGGAATAAAAATCAAGATATTTTCAGAGTTTCAAATATTCCATTCCCCCTCTTGATGAATTTGAATCAAGAGTTCTAAACAAGTTTTAATAATCAATTGCAAGGTTTTTACACAGAAAAATAAGCTAAGTGATTTACTTTACCATTTGGCGAACACACATAGAAGCATCCATCATATTACTTTTCTACATTATCTTGATTTTAAAACACTGAACATCTTGGAAGTAAAATAAACACATCATTAAAATAGGTGTTATTTCTGGTCCACATATATTAAGAGATAAAAAAATCTTACTCAGCTGCTGTATTAAGCAAGCTACAACAACTCAAGTATTATTCATGAAACTAGACGTAATGATAAAAGCAATCTACTGATAATATCATGGGTAAGTAAATGTGGAAACAGGCAGGAAAATATTTCTTTGCTTTATGGTGCAAAACAAGAATATATGCAGCCTATTGGTCCCTGAAAGACAGATGCATATGATGTAGACTGTTCCACTATAGAGCACATTCTATTAGACAGTGGTGAGGCTGAACCTCATCAGTTTTTGGAGGGGCCACCTAAGCTCCCTTTCCATCTGGGTGATTGAGAGCACTGCCAGGTGGAGATTGGCCAGGTGCACTGAAGGAGAATAAGATGTCAGAAAGGCAAAAGGTAATTTGTTTTCTCCTCTGGGGTAACCTGGATATGTTCTTTTTCCCCAAACTGTTAAGTTTCAAGGAAATATGTCTATGCAAGTCTTGAATTATTAACAGTTTAACATCCATGTGCCACCTAATGTGGATGCATTTGGAGGTGGATGAAGATCAGTTTTCTGTTTCTAATTTTTAATTGAGTCTAATGACCAGAAATGACCCAGAAGGCCTTCATCCTTAGGAGGAAAAGCATTAAGCAGATCTGGGGAATGAGATACTTCTACTTGCATGAATATTTTTTATTTCAGACTCTGTCCCTGAATCTGCCAACATGACAATGTTCTTCAATAATAAAAAAGACGTGTTCTGGACTTTTGCAAAGATGACACCTGCTTGACTGACAGCCTATTCCTTCACGTCAGTTCCTTGGCTCTAGTTACACAGCAATCTGTCAGCCATTTAGATGACAAGAATTCTTTAAGCCATTAAAGAGTTAACATATTTTTTCAATTTCTCTATAATTCTTGGGGTGGCAAAATTGCTTTCCAAAATAAAAAGCACAATTTAAAGGTTAATTGTGTGATTAATGTGTCTTCTATGACACTTGCCTCTTTATTTACACAGACAGAATCTCCCACTGTATCTTGTTTCAAATCTCCTTATTCACCTGATTGGTCCAAGAGATAATTATTCATGGGTTCTCAACCCAAAAGTCAAAATATTATCCTACTTTTCTGTTATTGTGCTTTTTCAAAGGATCTTTTTTTATTATTGACATACAAAGAACTTGATGATTGAAACTGAATCAGCCATTTTCCATTCCCCTCCAGGTGGGGAGAGATGGAAATTATTCCTCATCATTAAGTAAAAAACCTTTTACTTTTGGTTGGCATGACAATGCCATAAGGGCTCTCCTTGGCTCTTTCTGAGGCAGCTAGAAAGTGAAAACCTTTCAGCTCAAGACAAGAGAGTGGATTTTTATACTCTCATTAACATTAAAGAAGGCCATGTGGCCAAATTCACATACATAAGAGTATGATTCTTTTGGAATCAAATTAATAACCAGTATTGGGTTGTTTTTCCAGAGCAAAAATAAAAACATAAAATAGCATCACAAACTTAAGTTGTATGTTTGGGAAGAATTATGGGCATTGAGGACAATATAGTATCTATTTATTCCATCTGAAGAGTTTCCTAAGATCAGTGGTAACTCTATCGAAAAATTCAAAATTGATTATATCATAATCAATAGAATCCTTAAATAAAAGTGGTCTTCCTTCACCTTCCTACATCTCCAAAGATTCTGAAACTTTCTGAAGAGTGGGACAACACATTTATCTGGTATGATCAAGGAGAATTTTCACTTTGTAGATTGTATTTTGTAAGAAAATATCCTTTATATCACTTGTATAGGATGGCAGGCCAACTCTGAGTAATGGAATGGAAAATGGTGGACTGGGGATGAGAAAAAAGTGGAAGGAGCAGATAATGGGAGGAAAGTAATGTGAGCAGGAGGGTACTGGGCATATTTCCAAAAGAACCAACAGAATGTGGTCACTCATGATAATGATGTCTTCTATTTTTCTAAAGCATCTACAAAGTGGGGCACCTGGGTGGCTCAGTCAGCTAATATCCGTCTTTGGCTCACATAATGATCTCATGAACCATGAGCTTAAACCCCACATGGGCTCCCTGCTGTCAGTGTACAGCCTACTTAGGATCTTCTGTCTCCTTCTTTCTCTACCCTCTTCCCTCTCTCTCACTCAAAAACAAACATTTATAAATAAATGAATAAACAAATAAACATCTACAAAGCTTCCTCTACCAATACAATAAATCTGGTGAGAACACACATTTTTATTTGCCTAAGAATTTGATTTCCTTCATTTATTCCTTAAAGAACAAAAGTTATATATACATCAACAGTAAGAAATGAGAAAGGAAAACCTACCAGGCAATTAAGAAACAGAAAGCACTCAGAAACATCTTTTGTGGGGGGAACCTGAGTATCTCAGTCAGTTAAGCGTCAGACTCTTGATTTCAGCTCAGGTCAAGATCTCATGGTTCATGAGGTCGAGCCCCGTGTCAGATTCTATGCTAACAGTGCAGAGCCTGCTTGGAATTCACTCTCTCCCTTTCTCTCTGCCCTCCCCTACTCATGCTAGCTCACTCGCTCTCTCTCTCTCAAAATAAACAAATAAACATTTAAAAAAGAAATCTCTGTTGCAGATTGGTAGAAATGTATTGATAGAATGTAGAGATTGTTACAGATCTCTACTGTTACAGACTGGTAGAATGTATTTGGATAATACATTCAAAAATGCTTTGTAAGAACAGAACCTAAGAAACTTCTTAAATTCAATGAACTAACATAACTTGCATCCTTCAGCTCTTAGAGATCATTGTTTCCTGCCATGTGACCCTGTATCCGTCTGTTGGAGCTGCTATAACAAAATACCAGACTGGGTGGTTTATAAACAACAGAAGTTGTTATAACTTACAGTTCTGAAGGCTAGAAAGTACAAGACCAGGGTGCCAATAGTTTCAGTGTTTGCTGAGAGCCAGTTTCCAGGTTCATAAATGGCCACAATCTGTTTCCTATACCCTCACCTGGTAAAAGACGCAAGGGTACCTCTCTGGGGTCTCTTTTATAAGGGCACTAAGCCTATCTAATCACCTCTTAAAGGCTCCATTTCTGAACACCATCATCCCCAGGGGGGTTAGGATTTCAACATATGAAGTTGAGGAAGACACATTCAGTCTATAGCAGACCTTCTCCATAGGTGGTTCTTATCATAGCAGCTAGTTTCTTCAAGGTCATCAGAAGAGTGTCTCCAGTGCATGCCAACAAGACACAATTATATGTATGTGGATGGATAGATGGATGGATGGATGGACAGATAAACCTAATTAAGGGAAGAACATCCCCTCACTTTTGCCATATTCTATTGGTTAGAAGCAAGTCCTACAAGTTTTGCCCACAATCCAGGGGAGAGGATTATACAGGGCATTTCCAAGGTCTATCTGCCACACCTGTGAAGAGAATTTTCCACATACTCATACCACAGAGAGGATTCCTACACGTACAAGGAAGCTTTTCTTGGCAAATAACCTCCCATTTAAAATCAAATCACGGGGCACGTGGGTGGCTGACTCAGTTATGCCACCAGCTTCAGCTCAGGTCATGATCTCATAGTTCATGGGTCCGAGCCTGTGTTGGGCTCTCAGCACACAGAGCCCTCTTCACATCCTCTGTTCCCCTCTCTCTCTGTCCCTTCTCTACCCATGTTCTCTCTCCTAGTTCAAAAATAAACATTAAAATTAAAAAAAAATAATAAAGGTCAACTCAGTCCCACAAAAATACTTATTTCTGGTTCCGACCACTTCTCAAAACAAAATGAGAAATGTTCCAGTGTGCAATGGAATGTAGCTGTTCACCAAGGCATAACATTACTAAACAATGGTGTGAACCTAGGTGATAACGATGTTTCCAAATCATTGCTGTTTGATAATATTCTGAGATATACTCAAAATGGCTCCCCAAAGTTTCTTTTCTCTGATAGGAATGGTTTATTATGTGAACAGAGCTGTAAATATGCAATTAAACAATCTTATGAGGAAGTTAATGTCTCTATCCAGAGCCAGAATGTTAAAGGCTAGAACCCAGTAGTGTGCTTGAACAGTTATTAAGGAATGTCCATGCCTCTGTTCAATTGCTAATGTACACTTCCTTAATATGTGTTGCTCTAAATGGATCTCTTGTCCAATTCATTGAAACTATCCGATGATGGACTGTTCAAAAGTAAAATAGGTTGAATCAGAAATTTTCTAAATAACGCATATTTTCCACAAACATTTTATTTAATCCAAAAACAAATGTATACTTTTTGCTATTATTTTGATGTGAAGCCAAGACAATTTTTAGTGTGTATAAGACTACTGATTGAATTTCCCTGTTGTCTTTCATCAACAAATTCATTCATAATTTACCATCTATGATTTCTCATTTAGTTTTCTTTAAAGCAAAACAAAAAAAATCACTAACAAAGTGGGGTGCCTCAGTGCCTCAGTTGGTTAAGCTTGGGATGGACCTCCATATAGGGCCTTCAGCATGGAGCCTGCTTGAGATTCTCTCTCTCCCTCTCTTTCAGCCCCTCACCCGCCCACTGATGCTCTCTTCCTCTCTCAATAAATAAACTTAAAAAAAAAAAAAAACACTAACAAAGTATAGATTTTGAAGTAAATCTTCTGGATTTCACTACTTATTTTACATATGTTTTATTCATATCTATTTGGATGTAATTTTTAGCAACTCACATCTACTGTGTCTTTCAAACACATTTGCCATGATTTTCTAAGAAATCCTCTTTTACATTTTATATTCATATTTTATTAATACAATGTAATTAATTTTCAAAACCACTACAACTAGTTCATATGACATTACCAGGTTTAGGACCAAGCCCAACCAGTTTTTTATAAGGATCCTATGTGAGCAAGTGGACTAGAGAATAGTCTACTAGCCATAGTGTGCAGAGTGCTTTGGGCAGCAGTCACCAGGCTTTAAGAAGGAATTAAGTGTCATTAAACCAGGAATTAATGTCATTTAACCACTTAATCAATTAAGTATCACTTAAAAGATTGTTTAAAAGAGCTTCTATTGATTGTCAAAGATATAATCAATATGCATATTTTTTGAACCCCTACTATGTGCTGAATTATGAAGGGAGATGCTAACTACCACAGAGAAGAAAAAAAATGTGACTGTTGCCCTTGAAGATTTCAATACAATTACTGTGTGGGGTACTCCCGCACTTATGTAATGTTTATATCATACAAAGCACTGCTATCTTCTTAAACTCTAAAAAGCTTTTGCTGCTAGCCTGGATTCTGAAAGGTGCTAAAAGATGGTGAGAAACTCACCAAGGTCCTAAGGTTACTGCTTGATGATTTATGACTCATCTGTCTTTAGTTTAAAGTGCCCCGTCAAACTCATTTTTTAACACCAACAAACATGAGGTTGAACTGTAAAATAGTTTCCACTTAATCTGGTTTATTTTATGTAGCTATGCTCAAGGATGCATACCTAGAAAAACTATAGGGGTGTATTCAACTCTCCTCTCTTGCACAACATATATAATCAGCCACTAAGTCATGCCACTTAAAACTGTCCATTTCTCTCCCCAACTTTACCATGTCACTGCTTTAGTATATTCCTCCTATCTCCTGAAAAATTCTCTTATCCTTCTTCCTGATCCCAATCTTCCACCTATAGTTCATACCCATACTGCTTCTAAAGTCTACAAATCTGTTTCTATGATTCTCACTCTTAAAGCCCAGTCTGGATTTCCAAAGAACAGTGCCTAAACTCCTTCAAATAGAGCCAAACAAGACCCATATAATCTAGATTTACCATATTTACCAGCATCATCTATGATTGTTTCCCACTCACAGTCTAAGTCCAACATCATAAATCCATCTCCATTCCTTCACCAAGTACACACACATGGTGTAACCCTGCATCACTGCAAGTCTGGTCTTGTTTCTAAAACACTCTTTTTCCTTAAAATGTTGGCAAACTTTCATCCTCCAAGATTAACTCTTTAGGTCCTTAGCCAAATCTTAAATGCAGTTTGTCCATAATACTTTTTAGGCCGTTCTCTTGTATTGCACAAATGTTGTTGGATGACTTACTAAAATTCGGTTATGTACACTGGGCTGGGTTCTATAGCTGTTATTGCTCCTCATATGCCATAAACTCCTTGACAGTAGGCACCATATCTTATTCATTTTTACATCAATCCCAACTATGTAATGCAGTGTGCACATCACATACCAGGCACTGTATTTAAGTTTATTGAATGAATGAATGAATGAATGAATGAAAATTAATGTTATAAATATAGCAATAAAGTAGTTTTGGAGATTTTTATTAGAAAGCTCCACATGCACTGTCCTCAAAGTTTTAGGAAATAAATGTGAGCAACATTATAAGTTGAACAGACTTCTCACTACCTTGGGCTTCCTGTTGTGACACAATTTTTCTATTCTTGCAGAGGTAAAATAATATGCCTCTTAGTTTAAAACTCTAAACAGATAAATATGTCTTCATGCTATTCCCACAAAGTATTAAAGAGTAGAAATCATAGTAACCAGTCCACCACTTGGTATTACATACATATGGTAAATAATAGGGTTAACATAAATTTTCAATGAACTGGCTATTTCTTTTTTAGCCAGCAGCACTTAGAGTCACATTTATCCTTCCTACATCTCCTATTTTAGTAGGGCTAAAATGTAGATTAGTTCCATTTCCTTACACAAATATAAAACTTCTCATATCAATTTCAAACCGGGAGCACACCTAATTTCTTCATTTTTATGCCATGTACTACTTTTACGATATTTAATATATTGATGGCATAATTGACATGTGATCATAACTTGTCTGTTCATTTTCCTTCTTAGTCAATTGAGGTTTACATCAAAGCTTTTAAAGGTAATTGAAGATCATAACTTTGTTTACTGTATTTCTTAGAAATCTCATTTACCTTTGACTATTATTTGGCAAAACTTTAATGATAGGTGTTAATGTAATTGTATGTGTTAATATCTTACCTTGAGTGTAGCCAGCAGTTTTAAGACAATCCTTGATCTTTCAAAAGAGTAGAGATGAGAAGGGGTAAATAGCCAATATTCATAAATTAAGCTATTATATAAATGAATTTTCTGTGATTTTTAAATATTTTGGCAGAAAACTGCAGTTCAAACCTAGCTATAAACACTAAGATGTTTTACTGATTAGGAAACATAGTTCCCAAGACTGGAGCTGCTAAAAATGTGCAGTTCTTTAGGAAGCACTGCTAAAATAAAAACTGGCTATGTGTTTGGTTATTCAGTTAAATCCGTAAATATGTTGGGACATTTTGATCATAAGAATTTGTTATGGCTATTAATTTCCCAGCACTATTTTCAACACTGGAATCAGTGTCAAATGGACACTTTGAAAAGCATTATTATAAAAATCTAGAATTTTTCTGGGGGCAATGTTAGTAATTTGAGGGTTCAACTAGTGTGTCATAATAGGTATTTCAAAAAAAGGGACATTGTGATCTTTCTAAAAACAAATTTTATCCTCATAAATAGTCTAGCTATCTAAAATTGAATGTATAAAATCATCCTTGTTGAAAATCAAGAACTGATGAATTAGTAGTAACAATTGAAAGGAACAGTTGAAAAATAAGTCATGGATTATCCAAGTAGAAACATGCATACATGGTAGAGGAGCATGGAAGAGAGCACTGAGAGATGTTGACAGTTCCAACAATAGACTGTTTAGTTGCATCCAACATCTATTCCCATATGTCCGTTGGTAGACACGCCCATATCTACAGCATAGTTTTTTTTTCTTTAATTGAAGTATAGTTGATATACAATTTTATAGTGGTTTCAGGTGTACAACCTAGTGATTCAAAAAGTTTATACATTATACTATACTTATTGCAAGTGTAGGTACCATCTGTCACCATACAATGTTATTACAATACCATTGGTTATATTCTCTATTGTATCTTTTATTCCTGTGACTTATTCATTCCATAACTAGAAGCCTATTATCTGTCTCTCAGGTTTACTGACATTACTCATCCTTTACCCTTCTCCCCTCTGGCATCCATCAGTTTGTTTTCTGTATTTATGGGTATAATTCTGCTTTTTTGTTTATTCATTTGTTTGTTTTTTCAGATTCCACATGTGACATCATATGTATGTGTCTTTCTCTACTTTATGTAATTTTAGCATAATACTTTCTATGTCCATCCATGCTGCCTCAAATGGCAACATGTCATTTTTTTTAACAGCTGAATAGTATCCCACTGTGTGTTTATAACATATCTTCTTTCTTTATTAATCAATCAATGGTCACTGGGGTCGTTTCCATACATTGTAAATGATTATGGTAAGTTCATAATTGTAAATTTGTATTAAAATTACTGTAACTATTGTAAATAATGCCGTAATAAATATAAGGATACATATATCTTTTAAAATGTGTGTTCTCATTTTCTTAGTATATCTAGTAGTGGAATTACTGGTTCATATATTTCTATTTTTAATTTTTTTTATATTTTTATCTATTTCTAGGAAAGAGAGAGAGAGACAGCGTGAGCAGGGGAGGGTCAGAGAGAGAGGGAGACACAGACTCAGAAATAGACTCCAAGCTCTGAGCTGGCAGTCAGCACACAGCCCGACGCAGGGCTTGAACCCACGAACCGCGAGATCATGACCTAATCGAAAGTCGGACGCTTAACCGACTAAGCCACCCAGGAGCCCCAACTATTTTTTATTTTTGAGTGATCTCCATACTTTTTTACCAGTGTAGCTGCATCAATTTATATTCCTACCAACATTGCATGAGGGTTCTTTTTTCTACATATCCTCTCCAATGCTTGTTATTTCTTGTCTTCTTGATTCTAGCCACATTGACAGGTATAAGGTGACATCTTATTATGGTTTTGATTTGAATTTTCCTGATAATTAGTGGTGTTGAGCATGTTTTCATGTGTCTGTTGGCTATGTATGTCTTCTTTGGAAAAATGTCAATGTAGGTCCTCTGCCCATTTTTAATCAGTTTATTTGTTTTTGTTTTAGGTTTTTTTTTTATGTTGAGTTATATACCTTCTTTATGTATTTTGGATATTAACTCTTTACCAGATAAAGCATCAGAAAATGTTCAATTCAGTAGGTTGCCTTTTCATCTTGTTGATGGTTTCCCTTGCTATGCATAAGTTTTTTGTTTTTATGTAGTTCCCTAGTATATTTCTGCTTTGTTTCCCTTGTTGTAAGAAACACATTTAGAAAAGAGGGAGGCGCAAGATGGCAGAGAAGTAGGGAGCTCCGTGCATTGCACTCGCCCCCATATATCACACGGAAAAGATCTGAAGCCATAGGAAATCTTACAGAACCCAAGAGATTGGGAGAAAAAGGACACAGAATATACTGAGAAAGCCTTTTAACAGCTACCTCAAGAAGAAAGCCAAAGTACACATGGTGGAGAGTTCCAAATATCAGTATGAGTAGGAAAATAAAATAACCAAGGTCTCAACAAGAAAGACCTACAGATACCATTAAAAAAACACTCTCTGAAAGGATAGGCCCTGGACAGTCAAAGAGTCTTCTTGGAAACAGCAGTTCTCACAGGTGCAGAGAGCATAACAAGTCTTTAAAACTAATAAGAGCCAGAGCGCTAACTAAAATGATGAAATTAAAGAGCTCTCCTCCAAAGAAATTCCAAGAAGAATTGACATCTAATGAATTGCTCAAAATAGATATAAGCAGCATAACTGAACAAGATTTTAGAATAATAATCATAAAATTAATAGCTGGGCTTGAAAAAAGCATAGGGTACATCAAAGAAACTATGGTTACAGACAACATGGAGAATAAAAATAGGCATGAGGAATTTAAAAATGCGATAAATGAGATACAAAATAAATTAGAGGCATCCAATGCATGGATTGAAGAGGCAGAAAGGAGAATAAGTCATTTAGAAGACACCATTATAGAAAAAGAGGAAACTGACCAAAAAAAATACAAACTGATCCAGGAGCATGAAAAAAGAGTTCGAGGGCTCAGCAATACAGTCAAACACAACAATATCCGTATCATACGAATCCCAGAAGAGGAAGAGACAGGGAAAGGTGCTGAAGAAGTCCTGGAACAAATTAAAACAGAGAACTTCCCCAACCTGGGGAAGGAAGTCAATGTTGAAATACAAGAAGCTCAGAGGACTCCCCTCAGACATAACTTGAATCGATCCTCTGCACGGCATAGCATGGTAAAAATGGCAAAATACAAGGACAAAGAGAGAATTTTGAAAGCAGCTAGGGAGAAAAGGGCCCTAACATACAAAGGGAAACCTATCAGAGTGGTGACAGACCTATCTGTTGAAACGTGGCAGGCCAGAAAGGAATGGCAGGAGATCTTCAATGTGATGAACAGAAAAAATATGCAGCCAAGAATCCTCTATCCAGCAAGCCTGTCATTCAAAATAGAAGGAGAGATAAAAACCTTTCCAAATAAACAGAAATTGAAAGAATTTGTCTCCACTAAGCCAGCCCTACAAGAAATCCTGAGGAGGATGCTCTGAAGGAAAGGTTGCAAGGAACAAAGATACCAGAGACACCACCACAAACATGAACCCTACAAAGGACACAAAGACTCTAAACCCACATATTTCCATAATAACACTGAATGTAAATGGGCTGAATGCTCCAATCAAAAGACACAGGGTAGCAGAATGGATGAAAAAACAAAATCCATCTATATGCTGTCTACAAGAAACTCATTTTAGACTGGAAGATACCTTTGGATTAAAAGTAGGGGATGGAGAAATATATATCATGCTACTGGAAATCAAAAGAAAGCCGGAGTAGCTATAGTTATATCAGACAAACTGGACTTTAAATTAAAGACAATAACAAGAGATAAAGAAGGGCATTACATAATAATTACAGGGTCCATCCATCATGAAGAACAATCATAAATGTCTATGCACAGAATATGGAAGCACCTAAATATTTATAACAATCACAATCAGAAACAAGCTTATAGATAAGAATGTGCTAATAGCAGGGGACTTTAATACTCCGCTTACAGCAATGGATAGGTCAACCAGACAGAAAATCACTAAAGAAATAATGGACTTGAAAGACACATTGGACCAGATGGATCTGACAAATATATTTAGAACTCTACATCCTGAGGCCAGGGAATTTACTTTCTTCTCAAGTACGCAGGGCACATTCTCCAAGATAGATCACACACTGGGACATAAAGCAGCCCTCAATAAGTATAAAAGAATTGAGATAATACCATGCACACTGTCAGATCATAATGCTTTGAAACTTGAAATCAATCACAAGAAGTCTGGAAAACCTCCAAAAACATGGAGGTTAAAGAACACCCTTCTAAAGAATGACTGGGCCAATCAGGCAATTAGAGAGGAAATTAAAAAATATATGGAAACAAATGAAAATGAAAACACAACAATCCAAACTCTATGGGATGCGGCAAAGGAAGTCCTAAGAGGAAAGTATATTGCACTCCAGGCCTATTTCATGAAATTAGAAAAAGCGCAAGTCCAAAATCTAACAGTTCACCTAAAGGAACTAGAGGCAAAGCAACAAGAATGCCCTAAACCCAGTAGAAGAAGAGAAATTGTAAAAATCAGAGCAGAAACAAACAACATAGAGACCAAAGAAACAATTGGACAGATCAATGAAACAAAGAGTTGTTTTTTTTGAAAAAATAAACAAAATTGACAAACCTCTAGCCAGGTTTCTCAAAAAGAAAAGAGAGAGCACCCAAATAGACAAAATCATGAATGAAAATGGACTTATTACAACCAACCCCTCAGAAATACAAGCAATTATCAGGGAAAACTACGATAAATTGTATGCCAACAAATTGGACAATTTAGAAGGAATAGACAAATTTCTAAACACACACTCACTACCAAAATTCACATGGGAAGATATAGGATATCTGAACAGACCCATAACTAGTGAAAAAATCGAATCAGTTATCAAAAATCTCCCAACAAATAAGAGCCCTGGACCTGATGACTTTTGTGGGGAATACTACCAAATGTTTAAAACAGAATTAATACCAATTCTTCTCAAGCCATTCCAAAAAATAGAAAGCGAAGGAAAACTCCCGGACTCATTTTATGAAGCCAGCATCACACTGATTCCCAAGCCAGACAGAGATCCAGCAAAAAAAGAGAACTACAGGCCAATATCCTTAATGAATGCAGATGCAAAAATCCTCAACATGATACTTGCAAATTGAATCCAACAGCACATAAAAAGAATCATCCACCAAGGTCAAGTGGGATTCATTCCTGGGTTACAGGGCTGGTTCAACATTCACAAATCAATCAATATGATGCATCACATCAACAAAAGAAAAGATAAAAACTATATGATCCTGTCGATAAATGCAGAAAAAGCATTTGACAAAATAGAGCATCGCTTCTTAATAGAGACTCTAGAGAATGTCGGGATAGAAAGAACCTACTTAAACAACATAAAAGCCATCTATGAGACGCCTTCAGCTAACATCATCCACAATGGGGAAACACTGAGAGCTTTCCCCCTGAGATCAGGAACACGACAGGGATGTCCACTCTCACCATTGTTGTTTAACATAGTGCTGGAAGTCCTAGCATCAGCCATCAGACACCAAAAGGAAATCAATGGCATCAGAATTGGCAAAGAGGAAGTCAAACTTTCACTCTTTGCAGACGACATGATACTCTACATAGAAAACCCGACAGACTCCACCAGAAGCCTACCAGAACTGATTCAAGAATTCAGCAAAGTTGCAGGGTACAAAATCAACGTGCAAAAATCGGTTGCATTTTTATACACCAACAATGAAGCAACAGAAAGAGAAATCAAGAAGCTGATCCCATTCGCAGTTGCACCAAAAAACCATAAAATACCTAGGAATAAACCTAACCAAGGATACAAGAGATCTGTATGATGAAAATTATAGAAAACTTATGAAGGAAATTGAAGACGACACAAAGAAATGGAAAAACATTCCATGCTCATGGATAGGAAGAATAAATATAGTTAAAATGTCATTACTACCCACAGCACTCTACACATTCAATGCAATTCCAGTCAAAATTGCACCAGCATACTTCTCAGAACTAGAACAAACTATCCTAAAATGTGTGTGGAACCACAAAAGACCCCGAATAGCCAAAGTAATACTGAAAAAAAAAAACAAAACAGGAGGCATCACCATCCCAGACTTTAGCCTCTACTACAAAGCTGTCATCATCAAGACAGTATGGTATTGGCACAAAAACAGACACCTAGATCAATGGAATAGAATTAGGATCTCAGAGCTGGACTTAAAGGTATACTAGCCAACTAATCTTTGACAAAGCAGGAAAGAATATCCAATGGAAAAAAGACAGCCTCTAACAGATGGTGTTGGGAGAACTGGACAGCAACATGCAGAAGAATGAAATAGATCACTTTCTCACACCATACACACAAAAAAGATTCCTCAAAATGGACAAAGGACCTGAGCGTGAGACAGCAAACCATCAAAACCCTAGAGGAGAAAGCAGGAAACCTCCTTGGCCTCCACCGCAGCAACTTCTTACTGGACACATCCCCAAAAGCAAAGGAATCAAGAGCAAAAATAAACCATTGGGACCTCATCAAGATTAAAAGCTTCTGCACGGCAAAGGAAACAATCCACAAAACTAATAGGCAACCAATGGAATGGGAAAAGATAGTTGCAAATGACATATCAGATAAAGGGTTAATATCCAAAATCTATAAGGAACTCACCAAACTCCACACCCGAAAAACAAACAACCCAGTGAAGAAACGAGCAGAAGACAAGAACAGACACTTCTCCAAAGAGGACATCCAGAAGGCGAACAGACACATGAAACGATGCTCAGCATCCCTCCTCATTAGGGAAATACAAATCAAAACGACACTGAGATACCACCTCACGCCAGTCAGAGTGGCTAAAATGAGCAAATCAGAGAACTCTAGATGCTGGTGAGGATGTGGAGAAACGGGCACCCTCCTACACTGTTGGTGGGAATGTAAACTGCGGCAGCCCCTCTGGAAAACAGTGTGGAGGTTCCTCAGGAAACTAACAATAGAACTCCCCTATGACCCAGCAATAGCACTGCTATGAATTTACCCAAGGAATATAGGAATGCTGATGCATAGGAGCACATGTATCCCAATGTTCATAGCAGCACTCTCAACAATAGCCAAAACATGGAAAGAGTCGTGTCCATCAACGGACGAATGGATCAAGAAGATGGGATTTATCTATACAATGCAATACTCCATGGCAATGAGAAAGAATGAAATCTGGCCACGTGTAGCAACATGGATGGACCTTGAGGGTAATGCTGAGCGAAATAAGTCAGGCAGAGAAAGACAAATATCATATGTTTGCAAGTATAGGATGATTAGGAGGAACTTAATGGAGGACCATGGGGGAGAAGAAGAGGGGAAATGGTGGGGTAAAGGGAGAGAGGCAAACCATGAGAGACTCTTGAATGCTGAGAAGAAACTGAGGACTCATGGGTGTGGGGGGGGGAGAGGGAGGAGATGGGCATGGAGGAGGGCATTTGTGGGGATGAGCCCTGGGTGTCATATGGAAATCAATTTGATAATAAACTATTTGTAAAGAAACAAAAACAAAAGAAATATATTTAGAAAAATGTTATGGCTGATATAAAAAAAAAATTACTGCCTATGTTCTCTTCTAGTCTCTTCTATGAGTTTTATGGTTTTGCATCTTACATTTAGATCTTTAATCTATTTTGACTTTATTTTTGTTTATGGTGGAAGAAAATGGTCCCATTTCATTATTTTGCATGTAGTTGTTCAGTTTTCCCAGCACCATATATTGAAGGAACTTTTTCCCCATTGTATCTCCATCTTGGCTCTTTGTCAAAGATTAATTTACCATATTAGATAGGTTCATTTCTGGACTCTCTATCCTGTTCCATGGATTATATGTGTCTATTTTTGTGTCAGTACCATACTGTCTTGATTATCACAGCTTTGTAGTATATTTTGAAATATGGAATTATGACACCTCCATCTTTTTTCTTCTTTCCCAACATCACTTTGACTATTAAGTATCTTATGGTTCCATACATATTTTAGTATTATTTGTTCTAGTTCTGTGGAAAATGCTATTGGTATTTTGATAGGGATTGCACTGAATCTGTAAAGTGCTTTGTGTGGTAGAATGAACATTTTAACAATATTAATTCTTTCGATTCATGAGCATGGACTATTTCTCCATTTGTTTGCATTTTATTCAATTTCTTTCATCAGTGGTTTACAGAGTATGGTCTTTCACCACCTTGGTTAAGTTTATTCTTTAGTATCTTATCCTTTTTGGTGCAACTATAAATGGAATTGTTTTCTTAATTTATTCTTCTGCTACTTCATTATTGGTGTATAGAAATGCAATTGATTTCGGTATTAATTTTGTATTCTGCACTTTACTGAATTCATTCATTACTTCTAACAGATTTTTGGAATCTTCTTAGTATCATGTCATCTGCAAATAGTGACAGTTTTACTTCTTCCTTACCAGTATGGATGCTTTTATTTCTTTTTCTTGTCTGACTGTTGTGGCTAGGACTTCCAGTACTATGTTGAATAAAAGCAGCAAAGGTGGATATGCTTGTCGTTTTCCTGATCTTAGAGGGAAAAAACCCTCAGTTTTCACCATTAGGTATGCTGTTAGCTGTGTTTTTCATAAACAGTCTTTATTATGTTAAGGTATATTCCCTCTATACCCACTTTGTTAAGAATTTTTATAATGAACAGATGTTGAATTTGTCAAATGCTTTATCTGCATCTATTGAGATGCTCATGTGATTTTTATCCTTCATTTTGTTAATGTGGTGTATCATGTTGATTGATTTGTGAATACTGAGCCAAATGAAGAAATCAAAGGAGAAAACAAAAAATATATGGAGACAAATGAAAATGAAAACAGTCTGTAGCATAGTTTTTTAAATGACTAAATGAAGGGCAGCACAAATAACAGAGAAAGCTGCTGCAGACACTTGAGCAGAAAATCACATAAAAAATACAACTGTTTTCAAATACTTACATCCTTTGCATTGCCCAAACACAAAATTCTTACACATTAAACTAGAGACAATTTTCCAGAGAGGATGTGTAAGTGATTATCTAAATTTGACCACATCTGAGATTTCTCTTCAAAACCTTTGTTTTATCAGAGACATCGATTCATGACCCCTCAATCTCCACTCCTGCCTTCTGTATATAGAGGAATAAAGAAGAAGGAAAGAAGTAGAAATTACTGAAGGTGATGGGGCGCCTGGGTGGCTTAGTCGGTTAAACGTCCGACTTTCGCTTAGGTCATGATCTCACGGTTCGTGGGTTCGAGCCCCGCGTCAGGCTCTGTGCTGACTGCCAGCTCAGAGCCTGGAGTCTGTTTCAATCTGTGACTCCCTCTCTCTCTGACCGTCCCCTGCTCACGCTGTCTCTCTCTCTCTCTCTCCTAGAAATAAATAAAACACTAAAAAAAAAAAAAAAAAAAGAAATTACTGAAGGTGAGATGCTGCTCTATATAACAAAGACATCAGAAAAGAGAATGGAGGTAAATAAAATCTCACTAATCCTTGTCATCCAAGTTCATTGGCAGGCTTTAGGTATAAAGTTTGGATAATAAAACTATTTTATCATGTTCATATTTATTTAGTAACTTGATCTAAGTTGCAAATATGTTTCCTGGGTGAAGTTTGGAAATAAATGCATGAATAATATGTTACTTTCTATTTAATAGCACTGTTTAAAGCACTGCTGACTACCATGTATCTGTCAACTGCATTGCTTATTTGTTTTGGTTATTGAGTACTCCAAGCATTAGTCAGCACTTTTTTGGTTACAACTAACCATAAGCCAATTTGAATTAACTGTAGTAAAGAGGAATTACTGGAAGGATAGTAAGATAGCCTTCTGAATCCAAAGAAGAGCTGGCCAATAGGAAAACAGCCCTCATAGACACTCCAAATAACAAGAGCTCATCTGCCACTAGGCACAGTTCCCTATGATCCTGGGAAGAATCCTTCCAACTGATGTGAACTGGAAAATCACCCAGGGTGTACCCACTATACTCCTCTTCACATCTTACTCCCACTATTTCCTGATGACATTTTCCTTTGTTACTTCAAATTTTGGAAGGACAGAAACTAAAAACATACACAAATTTAGAAGATAAATCCTTCTTCCTCCTTTCCAACCACCTCCTCCTCTCCCACTCTATATTGTATAAAAGCAAATATTAAAAATATTTGCCTGACAACTACTGAGGAACTCAAAATCAACTTAGTAAGATAAATATGCTAGTTATGTCCTATAAATTCACTCTTCTTTCCCAATTTCAGTCCCTCTAAATATTTTCTCTTCTATGTGCTTTAGTTGACTTTCTTCAAATAATATATATTTATATATTAACATATATAATATCTATAACAATATAATAACAACATATGTAATACATATGTTTGCATTGAGCACTTTTCTGTTATTCTCTAATTAAAAAATAATTTCAGAGGAGCTATTCTCCCTAACTTCTGCTTCATGTAGCAGCCTTGAAATATATTCAGGTGTCCAAAGAAAATCTTTTATTTCTTTGTAGTTTCTTTCTTATAATATACAGTAGTTCCTATCCATGATTTTGCTTTCCACAGTTTGTTACCTATGGTCAACCACTGTCTGGAAGCTGATGATCATAGCCTACATCACAATGCTACATCATTTACCTCATTTCATCTTATCAAGTAGACATTTTATCATCTCACAGCATCACAAGAAGAGTGAGTATAATACAATAGATATTTTGAGAGAGTGAGAAAAAATTACATTCATATAACTCTTATTATACTATACTGTCATAACTGTTCCATTTTATAATTATTGTTATTAATCTCTGTACCTAATTTAAAACTTTATCATATGTACATATGTATGTATGTATAGAGAAAAATACAGTATATGTAGAGTTTGGTACTATCCATGGTTTTAGGCATCCACTGGGGGGTTTAAAATATATACCCTGTGAATAAAAAGAGACTACTATATTTGATCATCCCTGCAAGCTGCTAGATAGATAACCTGGGTCTGGGGGCAAACTTTAACTTGCCGTTTATGGTACCACAAAGCAATCCCTTTAGGATAAATGCTGAGGCTTTTAAGTTTCTGTCACCCTCTCGCTTTCCCTTGTTCCTATTCAACATGACAGCAAGGCATTTGGGCAGGGGGGCAGGGATTGCAGTTAACTTGATCTTCACTGGTCCATGCTGGAGAATGTCTAGTCAGGTCCACTTAAAGAATAGTGGTCAGCAAGGTGCCTGGTCCCGCATGGACAGAGAACTCCACTTTGAGTATACTCAAAGCCATCGCTATTCCATGACCATGGCTGCCTGCACTTTGTAAGTTGCCCACATTCTGGAACCTTAAATCCTATGCCAGGTTTTGTTGGGTCCCTGGACCTTTACTGTTTCAGGATCATCTGTCTCACTGTTTCCCTGCCAGAACACTAACCTACTGCCTTCCTGTGATGTTAAAGAACTATAGGGGGCTCTTCCATGTTGAGAAAGAATGCCATTATCCTCTTCAGCCCCAATAGTTTTGGCTTCCCTCATATTTTTAGAAGTAATTTAAGCACCCCTGATAAGTGAAGGAAAGTGGGGATCTGTGAACCTGAGCTCCCCTTATTTCTGAAGGTTTTTTAGTCCCCAAAATTCTCAAAATTGGATAAGGTAAAGGTGGGCTTTTTCTTCCTCTTTGTATCATTAGTTATTTTTCCTTGACAGAAGAAACTCTGTGATATGAACACAATACTTATCGGAAACATGTTTTGGATTAATAGATTATTTTACAAGGGCTTGTTACAGTCATCATCTTTCAAAGCATGCCCTAAGTTCCAGGCACCTTAAACCTTGACTTTTTCTCATTGCTTCCCAGCTTGGAACATACCCGTCTCATTTCCCCACCTGAGTGACTCTTCCTTATCCTCTGAGACACATCTGAAGAGGATCTCACACACACACCAGATAACTTTTTTCTTTATCCATGCTGGAATAGTAGCTTCAGTCAAAACATACTGAACTTTGTTCTCACAGTGCTGGGGCAGTAGAAATAAAAGACAAGCCACAAATCCAAACTGCATATGTAATTTTACATTTTCTAATTTTATATCTTCTAACATCCATATTTTTAAAAATAAAAAAACAATAGGTGAAAATTTTAATAATATAGTTTATTTTACCCAATATATCAAAATATTACCATTTCTATAGGTGATCATATGAAAATTGTTAGAAACGGGAGGGGGGATTTCCAAATCTTCAAAATCCAATATGTAATTACATTTACAGCACATCACAATTCAGCACATCTCAATTACATTCAGCTCGCCAGGGTTTCAAGTCCTCAATAGCTACACAAGACTAGTGGCTACCATTTTGGACAACTCATCTCTCGGCGGTAGAGTCTGTGTCAACTTGACCAGCACCAACAGGCAATCAGAACATGTTTACAGAATGAAGTGTTAAGAAAAGTTCCTTTGAACAAAAAGTTATAAATCTGGGTGAATATGAAACACTTCTAGGAGTTCTAGTTCCAGGAAAGAATCCTGACTCGGTGTTAATTAAGTCCTTCATGAAAAAAAAAAAGTGAGAGAAATCCAAAAGAAAAATAACCAAGAACAAAATGAGGCTAATATAGTATCTTTGCCACTCAAGAAACCCTGATGAAAAACATCCAGAACACCAAGAGGGTCGGTCTGCTCAAAAGAGATAGGAAGCTGTATTGTTTTTCTACATCTTACTGTTCTGACTTGGAAGAGGAAGGAAATTTACTGATGTGGCTGGCAAAAACATGTAGCAAATTAGAAATCTTGCTGGAATTAGCAGAAGACAGTTCTCCAGAAAGGTGTTAGCTCATGTGTGGGGTAAGCTCCTAACTACAGATCTGCTGCCAGAGGGAATAGACTGGAGCTCACACAAGAGCCTTTTAACACATGGGATTTTTCATGAGATGCATTAAGGCTTCTCAAATTTAAAGTTGTTTGAGGCTACCTTCTGCCCAAGTTACATGAATGAAACTCTTTGAACCTCTGGACTCAGGAGCGAAAGGCCTTCTAACTAAAACAGATATGTTTAAAGTTTAATTAAGTATGAATGGAACAGGAGACAGATCTGATATTAGGGGAGGAGGCTCATTTGTGTCTTGGATTTTATTGTTCTTATTCTAAATTGTTAATTTAGAATAACATTCTAAATAAAATATAACATTTCCATAGTAATATTTTTAAAACACTTATGCTTCCCATTAAAGTCCTAGTTTTGTATATGAAAAGCAAAAATTAGCAGCATGGAGTGGTTTCATCTGGAGAATGTTCAGTCTTTCATTTGAAATTCTTGACATATATAGGAAAAGAGCCAACTACTGGTGAATACCCTACCACTGGCAGTTACAATTCTTTATCCAAGTTTAAAGGAAGTCGTAACAAATTCAATCCATTTCATTTCTGGATAACATCACAGAATTTTCTCTAGTAAATGCCTGCTAATTTTAGTAAAAGTGTTTGATTTGCTTTGTTCGCCAAATGCCAACATTTATTCAATTCCATGGAGGGGGTAAAACAGGCCATTGTTTGGGTATTATATATTCATAGACAGTTTGATTAAAGTACCTTTATTTTCAAAATGTAACAAGGCCCTTATCTGTTTATGTATCCAACTTTTAGTTGTTGGGGAAAAAATGGGAACTGGAATAGCATAGTAATTGAAGTCTATAAACAATCTAAAATTTCACTCTAGCAAAATGTTTGCCATCATTACTAAGCAGCAGCAAAAAGGACTGATTTAAATTCTGCCATGGATTTCTTATGGACTCCATTACCCTTGTTATCATTGTCCCCATTAGCACAGATAATTGAGAAGTATGTGTATCTCACCACTAAATGATGAAACCTCATTCTTTACCTCCCACCCAGCACAAATTGCTACTCATCCTTAGTAAATAGCTATTTACAAAAATGATTTACATGCTTATACACAAAGCTGCATGCTCTATATTATGGTGACATTCTTTTAAAAATGTTTTTTAAAACTAGTGATATGGAAACTGGAAATCATAAGAGTCCTCCAGAATTAGAAGGTTAATTGTTTAAGAGAGATTCTACCTTCGAAAAATGTCAAAGATTTTTATTCCATAAGGCACAGTGGCATCTGGGATGCAAGTGAATAAGAAATGTGGGGCAAAGAAACAACAGTTGTATTTAGAGTCCAAGGCAGAAAAAGGTAAGAGAAGAAAGTAGTTAATTAGGAAAGGCTTATGTTGTTCTTTTAGCATGTTGTTCATAATTCTGTCCTAAAAAAATGGCCATCTTAGCAGGTCTTGTCACTCTACACTAGACTTTGGATATGAGCTAGTAACGACATTTTGTTGGAAGGTCAGGGAGAATTCCCAAAGAGCAATGCTAAAAGGCAACCTCTAGGGAGGAGAGGTGCCAGGTCAGAGTATGGCAGGTCATTGATGGCTGACAACAAGACTCAGTTATAAGTGTGTTTTAGAAAATCAGTAACAGATGGGGAATTGATCACTTAACTTCAGTCCTGGCTGGAATGAATAAATCCAGGATATTACGACAAAACACAGGGCTGAAGCAGAGGAAATAACTGAAGGAACGTTTCCAAGAGACCTACAAACTATGAAGAAATGGTTTATTTTTTTTTCTGGTTTAAATAAATAGATCCTGGCTATCACGAAAACTGCTCAAATCTCCTTCAGTATTTTGGCTATCCACATTCTCCCTCAGATAATCATCTTTGATCTATACAATTGCGATGTCTGCCTTTGCCTGAAAAGTTAGGTTGGCATGGTGAAAAGGCTAGTCTTTGGGGTCAAATGAGCTAGTATCATCCCAGGCTTGCTCCTTTACTTTCTCCTTTGAGACTCAGGGTGGCTGTCAGTACTGTCCTATGTAATGTGGGGATACTTATATCAATCTCACAGAACTGCTGGTGGGTTTAATGAGATCATGATGCTTACTACAGTAAAGGATCCAGAAACTTTTTCTTCCCTACCTTTTCTGGCTTATCTCTTTGGTGTTCCTATCCTTGTTCTAAGTTGGGATTTTCTACAGTTCAACATCTTTCTAGACTTGCTTTCCCATGTTTAAAACAACCCCCCAAGTTGTACTCATTCCAGTCCATAAGGCTTTCTTCCGTTAACTGGATTAGAGCCTTAAAAAACACAAACATTGACAAAAACTGAGGACTGATGGATGTAGCGGGGAGGGGGGTGGGCATGGAGGAGGACACTTGTGAGGATGAGCACTGGGTGCTTTATGGAAACTAATTTGACAATAAACTATTTGTAAACACACACACACACACACACACACACACACACACACACACACACCTCCTCCTCCTCCTTCTCCTTCTCCTCCTCCTCCTCCTCCTCCTCCTCCTCCTCCTCCTCCTCCAGCACAGTTAGCCAGCCTCTGGGAACTACAACCCTATCTTTGAATCAAGTGGGATGGTGGCGCTTTGTTTCTACTCCTCCCAGCCCAATTAGGCCTGTTAAACAAGTGAACCTGGGGAGGAAGTGCTAAAGGC
Source organism: Proteles cristata cristata (assembly GCA_017311185.1). Taxonomy (NCBI): domain Eukaryota; kingdom Metazoa; phylum Chordata; class Mammalia; order Carnivora; family Hyaenidae; genus Proteles; species Proteles cristata. The sequence continues at coordinate 1,227,447 of JAESUZ010000553.1, forward strand.
ATCAGAGTCTGGGTAAAGGCCAAGACTTTTTACTTTCCCTCCCTCCATCTGCTTCCAGTTGTTGCCAGGAAACACCTAGGGGAAGGAGTTTCTGCAGGTTATAATCACGAAAATGCAGCTTCCCTATAATGGGATTTTTGTCAGAGGGGGAGAGATAATTTACTGTGTTAGCCCTTTTTAAGAAAGATCTCTGTTATAGGAGTTCTTGTCCAGAACTACAGATTTCTTAGTAGACTGTCCAGTGAATTAACTCAATGGGTTTTTAGAAACTGCCTGTGTAGGCTTTAAGAGTCACAATTTCCCATTCAGTTGTTGTGCTAGTTTTAACCTGTCAGGTTATAAATATCCAAGTGAGCTCTTCTCTATTTTTAAATGAAAATTTTTTTTCAATCAGTTGCCCTAAAAATATAGTCAAGATACAAATCCAGCAAATCTAGTAAATTCTTCCAGTTGCAGTGTTTCAGAAAAGTCATTTTCTTTATAGCTTATGTATTCATCATGAATCTGAAATAATCGTAAATCCACATAAATGCTATAACCAGTGGAGGATAATCAATTAGATTCATTGACTTATTCATCTGGTACTATATGAAGCACCTTTGTAATAAATTCTACTTGCCTTCAGAATGAAAGCTAAGGGCAAATGGCAAAGGTATAGATGAAAGTCACTAGCACACAAATCCTAACCCTTGGCTCCATGTGTGCTTCTGAGTGCTTGGACCTGCAACATTAGCCATCATCTGGGGACTTGTTAGAAATACAAGTTCTGAAGATCAAGCCCAGGCCAACTGAATTAAAAAAACAAAGCAAAACAAAACAAAAACATGAGTTAGGGTCAAGTCATCTGTTATAATAAAGCCTTCAGGTCAATCTTTTATAATAAAGCCTTCAGGTGATTCTGATTTTCAGGATTTTAAGAATTTCAGACTAGAATTTCAGAACCACTGTATTAAGACTCTTTACCTTATAAAAAGCATTTGGTTCTTTTTCTTTGTTTTTTTTTTTTTAACTTATTTATTGCGTGAGAGAGAGCATGTGCATGCATACACACACAAGTAGGGGAGGGGCAGAGAGAGAGAGAGAGGGAGACAGGGGATCCCCAACAGGTTCCATACTGTTAGCACAGAGCCTGACCTGGGGCTTGAACTCACTAACCATGAGATTATGACCTGAGTGGAAATCATGCGTTGGATGCTTAACTGGCTGAGCTACCCAGGCTCCCTTGCAGACTTATCAGAAGTGAACTGCTTCACAGTTTCTCTGGGTTTCAGGCAGAAACAACACCTTCCTCATGAAGCTGTCTCCCAGGGGCAGGCCTGCCGCATTCCTAAACCCTGACCACCTCTTCCAAAGAAGATAGATACCTTGTACCTGGTAGACTCTGTAGGGCCCCCTCCTTCCCACATTCTCTCACCACTCCTATACCAATCCCATCTTGGCAATTATTGTAACTCCTAATAATTCTCTGTGAGGGTACAAACTAGATCTTGTTCCCCACCAGTTCTCTAGTGTCTAATGTAATGCTTAGCATGTTATAAGTGATCAGTATATAGTAATGAATAAACAATGCCTTATAAAAGCAAGCAGATGTAGACATGAGATTTACAATTCAGGTACAGTATAAGTTATATAAGCTGTTTTCAGAAACTCTAGGATAGGAGGAAATAATTTAAGAATTTTAATCTGTTATTTCCCTCTATCAATTAGCTGTTTTGTTATATTTTTGTAAGTATGGTCAGTATTCAAAGATACATTCATCTGAGTATCATATTTGACCCTGGAGAAGTCAGTTGTCCTTGTGAAATTTCAAAAATAATTTGAACCAGGACACGGTTTGAGTTTATCAACATGAAAAGATAATGAAAGGGGTGGGTATATGATATAGGACAGATGCTGTGCTTAGATCCCAAAACACAGACTTCAGTCCTGATTCTGATACTAATAATATATCTTGTTACTTTGGGAAAGTCAATTTATCTCAGTTACTCCAACTGGAAGACGAGATATAAAGATATCTTCCCAATCCATAACAATAATCAAAGCGGTAAGTATGAAATAGTACAACACAAAATGAGGCATCATTATTTGTTACCATTTGGAAAATGGTCTAGTTGGGCTAACCAAAGCTTAATTAGATTAATCAGTGGAAGAGGACAGTCAAGGAGACCAACACATTTCTCTATGGTGAAAGACTGTGTCTAGTAAAATGCACCATTGAACTATTTATGTGGAAGATCCAGAAGCCACAGCCTCCTCTTCATTACTAATGTAACTGGTCTTCCACAAAAGTACATTTTTTTCCCAAACTTACAGGCACCACTATTGCCTAAACTGTTCTAATAGTCTTTGATTAGTAACCATAATCCCCTGCTGAGTTTTTAATGAGAATTCCAAACCAAACTAAATAAATGAATTTTCATTATACTCTAAATTTTGAAAATATCAAATAGAAGAGGTAAAATTACCAATCTAAAAGTTACATAGAAACTAGAAAATAATCTGGAATGAAGCCAGAGCTGAATTATATTTTAGATCAAGAAACGACTGGAATCTCTTCTTTGTCTCAATTATCTAAATTCTAACCTTGTTTCAAATTCAGTTAAGCCCCATTTCTTCCACAAAGCTTCCCCCAACTCTGCCACCCCATAATGAAACTTTCCTTTTACCATGTTCTTTAATGCTTTCTGGCTCAGACTGCTAATGCTCTCCAAATATTGATATTTGGCCCACATTTCCAAACCTTCCTCAGAGTTAGAGTCAATGAACTCTAAGAAGAAGTGATATACGGAATGTTACACATCCTCCATTTCTCTCCTCCTCTAATAAGCCTTGGAAGCCCACAGATGGAATATTCTGAAAATACAGAAGCAGACTGGATCCTGAAAAAGTGCACAGACGAGATGGCCTAGAAAACTGCCCCAACATTACTGACGTGTGTGTGTGTGTGTGTGCACGCGCGTGTATGAGAGAGAGACAGAGACAGAGAAATACACTTTATCATGTAAACCCACTAAATGTAGGGAGATTTTTATTATCATAGCATAACCTCTGCTACCCTCAGTAACAGTAGGTATAATAGGTACTACACAAACTTGCAGTTAAGGATATGTTATTCTATAGTGTACTCAATTTCCAAAAAATTTTTTAATGTTTACTCATCTTTGAGAGGGAGAAAGAGAGTGCACACATGCATGTATGAGCAGGGGAGAACTGAGGGGCAGAGAGAGAGGGAGAGAGAGAATACCAAGCAGGTTCCATACTGTAAGCACAGAGCCTGACAGAGCACTCAAACTCACAAACCGTGAGATCATGACCTGAGCCGAAATCAAGTCTGACACTTAACCGAGTCACCCAGGTCCCCCTCATTTCAAAACTTTAACAGAAATGGATAGCTTGATGCTTGTCCTCAAGGATCTAGAGGCTAATAAAGGAGACTGATTTACAAATTAATGGATTGATCATGCAATGTTATATGTGACCATGGATGTTACATATAGTAATGAAAAAGTACTATGAGAAAGCATTTAGCTCTCTCTGTGAGAGATTCAAGAAAAGCTTATTCAAACAAGTAATACTAAATAAATGTTTATTCAATTAAATGATTAAACGTGACGCTCACTTGCTTTGTGCCAAACACAGAGACAGTTGTTAAATTTTGAAGGACAGAATTTACCATAAGGAGAAAAAAAAGAAACAAAGCAACAGAAACAGTATGTACAAAAGCCAGGAGATAAGAAACAAGTGGGTTTATTTAGAATCAATACACTATCTAGTACTGCCAGAGTGTAAAATACAATCTTGATAGGAAATAAATACGGAGAGGCAACCAGTTCAAGAAGGGTTGCATGCACCACAATAAGGAATTTTGACAATGGAAAAAACCAAGAAACATGTGAAGTCTATGTTTTAAGAAGATGACAGTCTTATCATTTTTGTTTGAAAAGTGATCATGAAACAAGAGACCCAACCACAAGGCTACCCCCAGGAGGTTAAAGGACCAAGAGTTGAGATTAGAATACTGTCAGACATCCAACATCTGGCTCTCCAAAACTCTGATTTCTGCCTATTTTTAGGCTCCAAAATGATGTCACTGAACACAGAATAGGGAAGAGAGGTTCACAGTTGTACAAGCCAGCTTTAGCGCATAACTGAGATTGAGATAGCACCACTGTTTTACCTACAAGTGTCTGGCACACATTAAGTGCCTAATAAATAAACATTCATTGAATAAATGAAGAAACAAATGCTTACAAAAATAGCAAAATAAAGGGCAAAGTAGATCACAGAAATATATTTATAAGTAAAATCAGAAATATATGATGACCAGAGACACAAAAATGATTACTGGAATAATAACAGGAAAGATACTTCACGTCACTAAACCTCAGTCTCCTTATCTGTAAACTAGGTATAATAATAGTTTTCTTTAGCATAGTGCATCAAGTAATTTTCCCTGGTAGAGGGAACTAGCATGTGCAAAGAATATTATAAACAAAATAGCTTAACTTTCTAAGGTAACCCTGCATAGTTGGGTGTCATTTATGAAGAATGACTGGAGAAAGATGAAATGAACAGAAGCTAGGGTTCAGATCTTTAAGGGATTTTATGCCACATAACAGCACTTGTGGAATAAAGACTTTAGATAGTTGAGTACCCTAAATCGCTGGGTAACATACTCAAATGTCCATGTTTGGATCATTCCCGGTAAAGGGAGAGATGCAGTAGGGAAGCCTGGTCAAGTAACAAACCTATCTCAGTAGCTCCTTCAAGGTGTAAAAGGTTTAGCTAAGCAATTTGTAGAAGGTTTTGAAAAAAGGATAGAGACACCCAGAAAGTAGAATCAACAGGACTTGATGATCTGTTAGACATTAAGCGTAAGAAGAGAGAGAAATGAAGACCACTCTGCAAGCTTCTCTTTCCAAGATGAAGCAGATGTGCATGGCACTCAACAGGAACAGTGGATAACAATGTCCAGAATTGATCTTTGTATTTGTTGAAATGATGTTCTCCTAGATAGATGAGTGGCAACTCCAGAAAGTCTTGATTTCTTAGAAGGGGTTAAAGTTGAAGTTCCTTTCAATAACAAGTGTCTCCTTCAAAAACTCCTATATTGGTGAGCTTCTCCAACTATTCTATAAAAATCTGAGAACGGATTATCAAGGAGTACATAAATGCACCTCAGCCATCCCCAAATCCCAAGGTGCTAAAAAAGAAAAAAATCAGAAGTATATCTTTCCTACCACTAAAGAAAATAATGCTATCTAAATACTCAGAGTCAAGTTACAAAGATGAATTTGGGTGATATGTCCTAAAATGTCTTTTCATTCTTCTATTCTTCAATTCTAATCTTACCTTTAGAGAAGACTAACGGACCCTTCCCATATATGCCTTCTCCACATAAAACTAGAAACAGTTTTAGAGATAATAGTTTCCTGGGTAGCAGTTCAAAACCAGAAAGTGGGGCAGTAGAGATCCAAGAGGAGAATTTTTTTTTTTTGAGTATGCTTATTATAGCCCACCAGGGATGTTATTGGAATGGTAGCAAAAAAGTCTTTAGAGAGCAGAGAAATGTTCATTGCTTATTTTACAAATCTCCCCCAAAGTTCCTGAGGCTAATTCTATTCTCACCCAGAGTTCAAAGTCTGACCACCAGACAGTGTGGTTTGAAGTAGAAAAGTAGGATGGAACAATTTCTATACTTTGAAGTCCAGAGAAAGGAGGATCATTTCAGGGGCTTGAAGCACACACACCAAACACTCTTTCCATCACCACTTCTATCAAAGAGCGACATTGAATGGAACTTTAAAAACCTTAGAGGAAAATTAGCTTGCTGCTTTCATATCTAGATTCGCTTCCTCTCAAATTATAATTCTTCTCCAATACGTAAGACCTGTTTTCATTGCCTAAAACGTATTTAAGTTATAAAAATGAATAAATGCAAAACACTGTTATTCCTCATATCTGGAGAGGCTGAAATATTTTGTATAGTTTTATTTCCAATGGAAACATAAATATGTATATTTTAAGCCCAAGGGATATGGAGAGGTACGAGTTACAGGTTATGTTACGGACGACCGCAATAACGGCATGAGCCTGCAGTTACCCTTTCCCCCAGCATGCAGTGTGCTTGCATGCCTCGCGCCCACTATATCGTGCCAGGTTATTATCAGAGCTTCATGTTGCTCCTCTTACACTCACCACTCATCTTTTCAAATGCAGCCAGAATTATTCAAATTGCACATCTTTATAAATAATGGTTAAAAATGGACTATCAAGCAATAAATGGCTTTCTAGAAACTGTGCAACCATGGTAGGGTTTCAGAAGAATAACCTACAATGTATTTGATACACAGGCCTGGTGGTTTTCATGTAAATTGTCTGACAGCAGGAATTAACTTGTAGTTCCTGAGATCCATGATATCATGAAGCCAAGTGCCTTGCACACAGCTGACACTCAATCTGCCATTTAAAGAGATTTAATATCACCACTCAAAACATAACTATGTGTTTGTAGTCATTGGGCACACCCAAGTAGTCCTTGCCAATTGTTTGAAACAACAACAAAAAAAGGAAAATGAGGAAAGATAGTTCTGGTGTTAGTATTTACAGCTCCCAGAACCACAAAATAAAGATTGGCATTAACTGAGTTGACAGATAGATAGGAGAGCATTGACACTAAAAAAAAACTGTGAGATCAAGGGGACATTAGCACACAATTTTAAAAGGAGAATGCAACTTTTACGCAGCTTACGAGTGAATGAGTTCTAAGACTCTTGTGATGCGTGTCTCCAAAAACCCCACTGATTTCAGCATGATTGACATTTATGAGAATGACCTTAAGGTAGGTGTGAGGCTGGTGGGGTTTTTTGTTGCTGTTGATGTTGTTGCTAGCTGTTTCCATAACTTAAAGGAAAGTAGTTTGAGGTGTCAGTTGCTGCACTGCTAATCTTCTCCAGGCCAGCAGGAATGGAGCACTAAGCCTGAATTCCTACCTGTATTTGACAGATGTCTAAAATAGTCGGCTGCCCTCAGAATGCTGGGGCTTTCGGGTGTAACTTACTCATTTGCTGCGTCCTCCACATTCCTCCCCAGATCTGCCACTTTGCTCATCAGGACTAGTGCCAGAATGTTAGCATCAGATCTGCTTAATGTCACCCTCCTGTAATTGGACCACAGTAAACATATTGGGCAGTCTACAAGAAACACTGGAGATGAACAATTTAGACTTACTATCTGTCAGTGAGAGCAGGGACCATCTGGACAGGCAGTTAATGATCAGCATTAGAGCAGCATGCACTGCTAGGCTTAAGTGTAATCTCTGGGCCTCAGTTTAACAAATGTACGGGAACTGAGAGGGGATTTGAGCAATGTAGCAAAAGATCCCCTGAGGTCCTGAAAGAATGAGAGGAGATTGAGTCTCACCTGGCAGTAACTGAAACGTTCACACACCGTCACTCCCAAGCAACAACCACGGATGAGTTTTTAGGGCAAACATTGAAAAGGATTAAGGTAACTGCTCTGAAAATTTAAATACTTCTCTTTTCCCCACCAAATAGAGAGAGAGCGTACGCATGCGAAAGAGTGCTTCTGCCTGAGTTATTCAGATACCAGAAATCTGCTCTTGACCATAAAGAATCCATAAATTCTTGCAGGGTTACTGTGAAGTAGATTGGCAAAAAGAACACTTTGGATCAGCTCTATAAACAAGAGTGCAGGAAGGGTAGAAGCTTTTACTGAGACACAAAGGAAAAGCTGAGATTCAATCCAGATATTCCTTCAGGTCAAAGTGAAGTGACCTAAATCATGAAAATCCATTTCTAAAAAGTGTATTTAATGCTTCTAAAAGTTAATGCTACAATGGTATTTACTGGTAAGATCTTTTATTTATCATGATGCAATTGAATTTCAAAAGCATTATCTATTTAGCTTTTTCAGACTGAGGAATTTAAGAAGTACGGAAAGTAAACCTATGTATATTTTGAAAATCAGTTCATCATGTTACGGGTGGTGACAACCCAGTGTGGTTTTAGTATTTTGTGGCTTTATTTGTTTGCTTTCTAACAGTTTAGTTATCAGCATCTCTAAACTAAAATAATGGCAAAAATACAACTTCATATACACAATCAAAAACCTTGATTGCAAAATCAGGCAGGTATCCTTCAGCCTGAGATTAGACCTTAAGTTCTTGCATATGTATATAACAAGTGCAGGCTCTGAACCATTCCAGGAATGCTTGCTCAAACTGAATAGCCACATGTCATCTACATATAACAATGATGGAAAACACATTGCTTGCCTGCTGCCACTGTCCCCACGGCATTTCCATGGCAAATTTTATTAACTGACTACAGCACTTTTTGCCAATGAGCTCAGACAGAGCTTTGCAATCCTTCTTAACACCGCCACTTCTAATCATTTTCTTGGGAGGGGAGTTGAAACTATTTGACATCCTAGTAGAATTTTTCCCAGAGATATTTTAGGTTCCAGAGAAAGTATTTTACATGAGAGGGAAGAAAGGAAGGAATGATTTAGTACCTGTTATATACTTTGTATATGTTGACAAAGATTCTTTGCTTGACCAAGTTTAATGTGGCTTCTAAACCTTCTCCTAGGAACTTCTATGTGCTTCCTTGTAAAGCCCAGTATTAGCAAGAACTCTTCAAAGTCAGGTTAGCCAGATCCTCCACCCTCGTTACCTGACCAGGTTCTTCATCATCCACCTTCCTCTAGGTGCTGTCTGATCACCCTGGGCTGTCTTCAGCAAGAATCTTGTTAGGTTGGTTTAGCCTAAGTAGCCGCCTAACCCCTGATGTTTCTTCTTAGTAATTGTCCATCCACTGACCCCCATCCTGCTCCTTGGCTAGAAATCCCCACTTGCCCATGCTGTGTTCCAAACTGAGCCCAATCTTTTCTCCCCCACTGCAAAATTCCACTGGCAATACCTATTGCCACAGTCCCCCAACTTGGATTACCATGCCTTAGTCATAGTTTTTTAAACAATGTTCTTTAACTCTCACAGCAATTTTTTTATTCTCATTTTACCAACAGGTCAAAGGCTGGGAATCAGTAGTAACTCAAAGTCATGTCCTCCATCCTCCTTACCTACATATGCATACACCCAAGCCCCCCTCCACCATTAAGTCATGTGATTGCAATATTAAATTAGTTTTATTATTATATAAGGAGTGGAAGAGATGCTTTAAAACATGATTTTAAAAAGCATTCCATGTCCCTTAGCAGTTATCTCAGATGTCACAAAGCTGACAAGATAAGGGAAGGCACTTATTCAACAAAACTGAAAAAACACCACCATGTGCACTTGGCCCATGCACCAAGCACAGAGCTAAAGACAACGAGGAAAAAAGAAAATAGTCAACCAATGTATCTGCCTCCTAAGTCTTCCAACCCTTCCAATCATAGGTCCCATGTTGTTTTGGGGGGTTGTTTTTGTTTTTTATCAGAAGCACCACTCTATAAGCACTGCCCACTCCTGAGCCCAGTGATGCACAGACCCCACCTGAAATCACTCCAGAATGAGAAACCCTAGTTTTAGAACTGGACTAACAGCTGAAAACACTTCTTCAAGATACCAAGGAAACAGTTTCCCCTTCATTTCTTACAGGAATCGATATCCTTTTCTTTTAAATTTCCTACAATTGTGTCACCTAAAAGGAGTGATTGATTCTTCACAGCATTGGTGCCTTTTACAACAGGCCCGTGCAAATCTTTACCGTGTGTTATTTTTACAGGTAAGGAGTGGAATCTTAAAAAATAAGGCAGATGAGATGCTGGCTCAGTGTCAAAACCCAGATTTGCCCATCTCCAAAAACCACACAAGTTTACTTACACAGTGGTCACAACCAGACATCTATGAACTTAGAAGGAGACACTGTCAATTCAAAGATTCTTTGGACTGTTGTCTGCTGACTGTGCTCCTACCCAGCTCAAGCAAAAGTCATGATTTCAATGTTCCTTTCCCAATGAACCTTAAGGCACAACCTTAGTATCATAACCATTTTCTGACTCCTCAATTACTAAAAAAATCACACTTTGTAGCATTTCATAAGTTAATAAGAATATCTACCTACTTATCTCTTAAAAGTGAGGAATAGTATCCATTTCTTACTGATCAAGAAAGAATGAGCACCTAGGTGGCTCAGTTGGTTTCACATCTGACTCTTGATTTCGGCTCAGGTCATTATCTCATGAGTTTGTGAATTTGAGCCCCACATAGGCTGTCACCACAGCGCATGCTTGGGATTCTCTCTCTACCTCTCTCTCTGCTCCTCCTTCACTTGTATGGATGCTCTTTTGTTCTCTCAAAAACAAAATTTGTTTTTTTAAAACAAATAATTAAATATTCTAACCAAGATCACAGATAAGGAAAATCTGACTGGAATCTAAACATGTGATGACAATGTCAAACTGTCTTCTATTAAATTATATTTTAAGGTACAATTTGATGTGCACAAGGAGAGAGAAAGAAAAGGTAAGAGTTGCAAGGGCACGATCAGAAATAAGTTGTTTATGTGGTGGCATCTGAACTGTCTAAAAGGAAAGACAGAATTTTAACATGTGGAAATAATGCCAAGTAAAAATGAGGATAAACAAAAATGCTTAACAGCACAATGTATTTAAGAACAAACTGACAAGTTCAATGCTTCTACAGCATATTGTATATGAAAATGTTGGGTGGAAAATTTGTAAAATAAAGTAGTCTGAGGCCAGATTATGAGGAGCACATAATCCATGCCAAGAAATTTGGATATTTTTATTTGGGTAAAGGATCTTGAAAGGACAGTATAATGAACAGATTTGTGTTTGGGGAAGATGTTTTATTTGAGGCAGTGCAAAGAATATGTTGGAGATAGCAACATAGAAAGAATGAGGTGTCTGTGGTGTTAATTGGATAAGAAATTAAAAGCTCTGAAATGAACCAGAGTCCCTGCTCAAAAGGAGATGCTAGAAAGGAAGGATAGTGAAGAGGAGGAGATCATGAATGAGTTTAGGTTCTTAGTTTGGGCATCAGAATGAATGGCACTGTAATTAGCTGAGGTGGGAATTTCAAGCAATCATGAGGAGAAAGTCAGTTCGCTTTGGACTTACTGAATTAGGGGACTTCTTCTCAGCTGGTTATTGAAAATATGAAAATAGAACCCATGGATCAAATGCAAAGAGATACATTCTAGTGCTTTCACCTAGAGGTGTTATGCACAGGCAACAAGGAATAATATACTTGGTTCTAAAAATGATACACAGAGGAGGGCTTTGGAAAATGCTGTTGAAAACTTTGTTTGAATGCAAAGGGCTCTTTGTTGTCCTAAAGAGTTCATATTGTTATTATCAGGAGACATTGAACACAGACAATATTTAGCTGGGATGGTTGGGAGCCAAGCCTACACTAGAGCTAGAAGAAGGTGGTCTGTGGAGTGTGCTGTGAGTATGCATATTAAAGCTGCTGGCCTCGTGCACAGCCTGCGGGCTCCCTTTTGGTTTTAATAACATAACTCAGCTGTGTGGCATGTTTTCATTCTTGGAAAGAGGTTTATTTCCAAAATTAGATTTTTCATCTAAAAGGCTTTTGAGTCCTACCAGATAATCAGGAAGCCATGCCTCAAAACAAAATCTGACATAACCCACTTTGTTTTCACTTTCAACGCATGGTTTTTCAGAGTCTGCCATATTTTCAAACAGTCAGGACAAAAAATAATTTTCAAATTTCAGGGTAGGGACCATAAATGGTATGACATTTTCTCTCTCATAGCACCTAGCTCAAAACTGCTTATGAATAAATTAAAGAGAGAAGACAAAGTTTATAATGTCAAATTTGTGCCTTGTTATTGATTATGATGAGAGATGAAGAACCTGCGATACCTCTGGGCTTTAACAGTGAAACTATGCAGTTACGGACTGGCTCTAACACAGGTTTTGTTGATACTGCAAAACTTCCAATTGCTGGAACTTTTTTTTTCATCTATTTGAGGCAAATGCTAAGTGAAAAGTGACAGGATGCTACGCCTTCTAAGATAAGTCTGTGTCTGCTGGAGAAGAGTCTGCTATTACGGCTAAGCCAGCACTTCACCAGCTGAGGTTGGCACGAATGAGGAAAAGCTGTGCCCCACCTGGAGTGAAGAGTGTGTTTCTCTTTTGAATCTCAGAGGGAAAAAAAATACTGCACTGACGTTCCCGCAAATTAGATTATAAGTGCACATTTTCAGGAGCACCGATCAGGATTCCTCTCAATCTTTGGGACATGATGTGCTCATAATTGCTGTTGGCATCTCCCGGTGTCTTGGGCTCTCTCCTCTGTCCTGTCTTCCCTTCACATTCTTAAATTCTTCCCATGTTTCAGAATCTAACTCAAACCCATCCCATGTTTCAGAACCTACCTCAACCCCATCCCATTTGGAAAGGTTTGTATCAATCTCTCTATCCAGCCTACTCTCCTTTTGCTCCTTTACTTTTTCATCATTCACCACATATGAGACCACATGTAGTTGGGCTTTATGAACTAGGCTTTCCAAAGCATTTATGCTTTGCCTCCCCAGGAAGCTTTGAAATTGCTTGAGGGAAATAATAGCATCTCATCTCAGTGTGTACAATACCAACAGCCCAGTGAGTACTAACGGCTCAACTTCTTAATCTCTTTCCTGAGAATACATAAATTTATAAAGAACCATCTGTAAAGTTTTTTAATGGAACACCAATATAAAGATTATTTTCCTCTTGGGCAATAAATCATATAACCAACCACTTTCCAAGACAAATATTTTCTATAATCAGGTAGGAAAAGGGAACAAATCAACCCACAATGGGCAGCAGGCAGAAAGACCACGTACAAAAACAAAGCATTTATTGGAATCTACATTTTAAACTTTGCAACCTTCAATATTTTAGGAAAGGTATTCCTTCTGGGCTTAATAAAAACTGAATAACAGGTACAATAAAACCACAGGAATTGCAGGCTGATTCTTCAAAGCTCACTGGCTATGCATGGCAACAGGGTGTGGGGTCTGTGCGAGTGACTGAGCATTTTTCCAGGTTTATTATTAAAAGTGCTAGAAAATGCTAGGAGTACTGTGTCTTTAAAAGTCCTTTGCAGCTTGGTTCTGGCCAACTCTAAAAAATAACTTAATTATAAAATGGAGTTTAATTCCTCCCTTTAGCAACTAGAGTTCACAAGCCACTTGAGTGAAGAGAAAAAGTAGAGAAGCTACTTTTTTTTTTTTTCTGTCCTCTCTTCCAATTAATTTGTAGCAAGAGATTTTTGTTTCCCTTGTGGTGTTTTGGCCCCTGGCCCCACTGCAGGCCATGCAGGTGAAATGGCCCTGGGGAAAAAAGAGACACTTGCTGTGCCTAATTGGAAGGAAGCCCACATACCCACTCCTCCAAGCTTTGCTAACACTAGCTAGTGGAGGCCAGCCTCCCCCTACCTCACAGTGTTCCTTAATTTTGTAGAAAGCAAGAAGAAAATCCAAGATCATCAGCACAGACACAGAGCAATTATATCAACTGGAAATCTCATCAAAAGTCAGTCACATTCCTAAGAACTCACAATTATCCCAAAAGGGAAAAAATAAATAAATAAATAAATAAAATGACAAATAATGTAAAACAGACATATTTTACTAAAACAAATGTTCTACTAGTTGAGAACGAGTAGCTGATTATTTGTCCTGTGAGTGCTCACGGTGAAATTCTGCTTGCATTACTTTGATAATCCAGGAAGATAACCAGAATAGTCTCTGATAGCCACTGTAACACATTACCATAAACGCACGGGCTTAACACAACACAAGTGTGTACTCTCACAGTTCTGGAGGTCAGTAATCTGAAATAAAAAACTCTAGGCACTGGCAGGGCTGCATTTCTTCTGGAGGCTTTAGACAAGATTTGGTTTCCTTATCTTCTCCAGCTCGGAGAGGCTGCTTGGATTCCTTGGCTCACAGTCCCTTCTGGCATCCTCAAAACACATCTCCCAACCCCGGTGCCCATCACCACAGCTTTCTCTCTCTCTGACTCTAACTCTATCACCTCCCTCTTATGAGGACCCTGGTGATCATACTGGACTCACCTCGACAGTCCAATGTATTCTCCCCATCTCTAGAGCCTTACGTTAATCACATCTGCAAAATCTCTGCTGCCGTGTAAAATAACCTATCTGCAGCATCCAGGGAGTGTGACACGGCCGCTTTTGATGGGTAATTTTTCTGGCTACCACAAGAACCAATTTCAATCTGTGATCAAGCGTAAGTACAGAGAATTCATATAGCATACAAGTAATCAAGATTTGGCTATATTTAGCAATCTAGGTCTTCAAGAAAATAAATTAAATGACACTTTAAGTTGCAAGGTAACATGCAGCCAGACTGCAGATTTCTAACATATACTTTTTCTCATATGTTAGTTAGGTACAGAGTAAGAGATCATGATATATGAGGGGAAATGTTCATCTAAGCTGATGGTCTGTATGTGGAAAAAATATCTTCAGTATGACCTATAGCAGAAGAGAAGGGAAGAAAGAGGCAGGGGAGGAGAGGGGAGAAAGGAAGCAAAACTTTTTTTTAAAAACTTTGATGAAATGTTCCAAACTATAAAATGAAACCTATTCTTTTTCAGAGAATTGAATTCTTGTATCTTTATGTCCTGTGTATTTCTTTTTCTAAACACACTGTTGTAGCAGAGATTTAAGCCCAGGAAATACTAAGCAAATTCCAGCAGATTAGCAAAGGTGATTTAGATATCAACGTGCTATGAGAGATTACCTCCACTGATCACAGCAGCTAAGAAAACTGAGTATTAATCAGCTAATGTTTGCAGCTCTTGGGGGGAAAGCGGTCATAGATAGAAACTAAGAATTATAAAGAGAACAAAAGGAGCATTAGTCAGATAGGTAGGAATAAGTAAACATCATAAATTAGGTTAATAGCAGAATTCTACATCTTCCATTTCCTCTACCTGGGGGAAAAAAAAACCTTAAACTGAAGCTTAATACACTCTGTATATATTCACATACACTCATTTAACACCTGCTCCATTCAATATTAACTAAAATCAGTTTCTACAGTCTTTAAATAAAGTCAGGAAACTTGCTTAAAATTCTTGGCCTAATCCTTCTGAACTTGTTCCATTCATTTGGAAGTCAGTGTGTAATAATGGAAATAAAATGGTAATAGGTAGATTCCAAAACGCCAGGGTGCCTAGCTCTTCTGCAAACTGCTTCCATGATCTCAAACAACTTTCTTGTCTAAGTGTGTCTCAATAGCTTTATCTGTTAAGGAAAAATATTTACGTTAGTAAAAAACATATCAGTTAAATCAGAAATTGAGTATGTATCCTTTTCACTGTATAGGAAATATAATTTCTCCACTAATGTCAGTTATACCACCTATACCACTATAAAAGTTGGAACATGATTTTGAAAATGGAATTCACTTTTAGAAAATATTTGTTGTTTGTTGGTCATGTAGGAAAATACAAGAGATACTAATATAAAACTACTAGGTCTCATAAATATGTCATCTAATAACAGAGGTTGGCAAACTACAGCCACGAGGTCAAATCAGTGGCTATTTTTTACAAACTTTATCATTTTATCAGTGGCTCTATTTATAAAAAAAAATAGGTCAAACCACCTATTTTTTTTTGATAAATAAAGCTTTATTGGAACACAGCTACACCGATTCATTTACAGATGATCTATGCCTCATTTCTGGCTAAAGTGACAGAGTTGAATCGTTGTGATAGAGATCATATGGCCTGCAAACTCTATAACATTTACTACCAGTCCGTATATAGAAAAAGTGTCCTGACCCCTGTCTAATAAAATGACACAGGACAATTGATAAATTCTATCATACATTAAATTTTAAAAAATTTAACACACAGTTTTAATGATTCATTTTATCACTCTATATATTTCTTCACATTATATAATAAGTAATGACTCCTTGGCAAATAGTTTGTAATATATTTCTTTTAATTGGTTTTTTTTTCCCCTAGGATAGTAGCTAATTTGCTGCAACTTCTACTGTTATTAAGATAGGCAACGTTATGTTACAGTAAGAAACAATTACCCAAATTTTAATGCCTTATAACAACCAAGGCTTATTTCTCATGTCCACCGAGTCAACTGTGGGCTCCATGCACCCACTCTCTGGGAACCAAGCTGACAAAGAGCCTTCCATCCAGACAAGCATCCATTATTGTGACAGAGGGAAAGAGAATATAATAAATGGCACGTGCCTTTTAAAGCTTCACACAGATATGATACATCTGTTCCAATCACATTTTATTCTTCAAAGGAAATCACACGGTCATGTTTCATTTCCAGGGGAGTGGGGCAGTACAATTCTACCAGAGGACCAGAAGAAGAAGAGCTAGAATGTCTGAGACAGACTCTTATGACAGTCATTGTAACTGCCAAAAACAATCTGAAAGAGAAAGAGCGTTAAACGTCTCTTGCCTGTGGAGACTCTGTCAAACATGGCACCACCATAAAAAGCATGACACTGTCATCCCACTGTAACTTACCAAAGTCTAATTCTCTGGCTCTAACTCCACAGAGTAATGGTAAATGTGCTATTTTTGCAAATCCTATGACGAAGATCTCTTTAGCAGTGTGGAGTATTTCTTCAACTACAATGTTAGTTTTAGTTTTCTGAACTCTTGGGCATTTCTGAACTCCGTTTATTTGATATTCAAAATAATCTCTTGGTCCTTTCCAGCATTTAAAAATAGCAGTTGAAGTTTAGCTGTGAGTTCTCTTAATGTCTATAGAAATTTACCTGCCATACTAAGTAAAATGTATTTTTTTTAAGTATCGCTTCTCACTATTAAAAAGAGCATTTAAATTATGGTCTATTTTAGTTCTAAAATTACTTTCCTGCATTTTTTTAAAGAAAGCAAACAATCAAGATAGAACTCAAAAATAATGTGCAACATTCTCTTCTTTTAAAAACCTTAAGAATTTCCCTTTAATATGTTGCATTTTTCATATTAGCTACTTAACAATTTCACTTTATTAGAACAGTCAGACATAATGAAGGAATTTGTGCCAAGACACTCTTTTGAAAGTTATATCTTTAAGTTATATTGACTAATAAAATTCCTAATTCCTAATTCATCAAGAAAAAAAGCACACACCAAAATTATCAACCATTTTTAATTGAAAAAAGGAGCTTTTTTGTTCCAAGTTAGCCATATATGAGATTCAAGGAATCTATAGTAAATCCTTTATATTTACTGAACACTCTTAAACTCTTATTATAATACAATTAACATTTAGCATGTAGGCTTGAAACTATTTTATACCATCAGTACATAGTATTTTCTTCAATAATAGTTTTAAAAAACTTGTATCTATAAACTATATACTGCTTTCTTGGTCAAATAATAGTTGGTTTTATTTAATGCGAGATTATTTTCAGTCTGCATGTCTTCACTATTGATCAAATAGACTGTGGATGGGCTTCTCTAGCTGGAGGGACCATATGCATAAGAAAGTACTTGCAGTGAAGATGACATATGTCATACCATGTGCCAAATACCATCCTAGATCTGGAAGTGACAATTTTCTTATATATACTGGCACTTGGAGCTCTCTAGCTTTGGATTTATTTCTTCTCCATAAGAGCTCAAATGACACTATGTGTGTTTCTGAAAAGCTTGGTAGGAGGTTTTCTTGCAATTAGCTATTTTACATTTTATATTCTTTATCTGATATCCTTTAATTAGTATGCTTTATGAACTATTTTTGTTGTACCTCTCAAATGTCAGACATGAGCTTGAATCATCTACTCTACAGTCTTCAGGTTTCTAAGGAACATGTAACATACCCTAGTGCACATAAAACAGACATGAATTTTGCTCCTTTATCTATGAATCTTAGTTTCTCTGGAAAGTGGGGGCAATTCTGCTGTTGCCATGTACCTCACCATTCTAGTCAGTTCACAAAAAAAAAAAAAAAAAAAAAAAAATCAACATTCTAAATGGCCAACGGCCATTTTACTATGTATCTATTTCTCAAAATATTTTTTTAAAAAGCAACTAGTTATAAAGCTTACAGTGATTTATATTAAGATGGAATGGCTTCTGACATTTTGAGGATTTCTGCAAAGTCTTAGTTGGCTGATTTTCACTTCTGAGTTTCATAGGGACGATTTTCAGCTTATGCTGATGTCTTTCCAACTGTCTTCTATCATCTAGTATATCAACCCTAGTACGAGATCTCTAGCAATTAGTAGCCAAAATTTAGCAAATAATGTGGTTGTCCTTGTCTCTGCCTTGTTCACATTTACCATCTTTCAGTATGTTTAAGGTTTTAATACTTTAATACTTAACAAATTTGTACTTTTATTCTTTTATTACTCTTTCCCACTTAACTTACTGTCTCATCACTGTTACCAGAAATAGTAGTAACACATACCTTCCAAGCATTCTCACATCCTTTTCATTACTTTGCATGGTTTACAGGTTTTGTGTCAAATACCTTTTCAAACCACTAAGTCAACATATTCCACTTGTTAGAAACCAAAATTTTTTTGTAACTTGATTGTTTTGTCTACTTCTTATTCACTTTTTCTTAATTTTAGGTATATTTAAAATTTCTGTGTCCATTCCTTAAATTAGCATATAAGCATTAATTTGTGTTTCTAGCAATAAATTTTTACATTTCAGGGTGATATGATTATTTTTGCCCACATCTGAATACCAAACTTCTGGCAAATGGAAAACAGTAGGAAATTGACAAACTGACCATTTGAAGAATTGGTAGTTCCATTATATAATCACTTGTTGGACCAGTTTGGGGCACTTCCCTCAACCATAGGTATTTGTAGTGAAGAGTAAAATGGAAGATGTAAACATTCTACACACACAAACATATACACATATGGGTAATGATTTATATTTCATTATCTAGGCAATTCAAGTATTCACCCCCAGTTTCAAGTATGAACTCTCTCTAGTACATACTACAAAAGTAAATTTCAATCATTTTTCTATTAGTTGTCCCTCTGAAAGTGGCTCCCACAAACATGTGCACTCCGCCACCATGCCCTGGATCAGGAATCACCTCACTGTTGATCACCACTGGAAATTCCTAGACCTAAAACTTGCTAGATCACCCTGGAAATTTCTTTTTTGAGATAATAGAAAATTTGTGTGGGACAGGCAACACTACCCTCCACAAACCCTGTCCAACTTCAGTATAGGATGTAGAAATGTAATGTTGGGGCCAAAACAGTGACTAGTCCTAGAGCAGGGAGTAAAAAATAAAGCAAGTAAACATTTTAGAGTGAGTACTTTTTGGGCATCACTCGGTCCCAACCTGGCTCCTTAACTTGTAGCCACAATTAAATCACCAAACCCTACCCCACCTCGTACCCAGGTATTTCTTTTGCCCACCTTCAACCTCCAATATCCATTCTGCTAGTCTGAATGTCAGTCCAAAGCCTTGGAACTCAGTCCTTGCATCATATTTAAATCACCTGGGGAGCATTTCTAAAATGCCTATGCCCATGCCTTATCCAGATATTCTCATTTAATTGTCCACAGGGCCTACGAGTGGGTTTTTTAGTTTAAAACTACAGGTGATTACCTAAAGTACAGCTAGGCCTAAGAATATTATCTAAAGAGAGCTTTACAAACATTTCCACATCTCTTTACATATGATGTATTTGTGAAACACACTGAGTAAACCTGAAAGGCTGCTGGAGGTTGGAGATGGTTCACTGGTTTTAGAGGGCAGGGAGCACTGAGAAGCTCTCAGCTGGATGGGCTGAAGAGATCCCATCCAGCTATCTAGCCAACAAAGAAAGAAGGGCTCATGATATCCATTCACATAAGTCATTTTTTGCATCTGCATTTATTTGCAGGAAAACAGTGGCCATGATCTATGGCAGTAACCAGGGCAGCTTCCAAAGGTTGATCAAGGATGGGTACTGGCAGGGCACCTGGGTGGCTCAGTTGGTTAAATGTCCGACTTAGACTCAGGGGGTGAGCTCACAGATCGTTAGTTCAAGCCTCACGTGGAACTTGTGCTGGCAGCTTGGAGCCTGGAGCCTGCTTTGAATTTTGTGTCTCCCAATTTTTCTGCCCCTCCCCCGCTCACACTCTGTCTCTCAGTCTCTCAAAAATAAACATAAAAACTTTAAAAAATAAATAGAAAATAAAATAAAAAAGGATGGCTATTGGCACTCCAGTGCTATACTCCAGCAATGTCCAGCTCAGTAGATGGCATTGGCTCTCTTAGTATATTTCATCTGGAGACTACCCACAGGTATGAATTAGACACACAGACTTTTCAAATTGTCCATGGACTTACTATTAAAGTAAGGACCATCTAAATTACTTATTATCAAAGGCAAGAACCATATAAGTACTTATTGCCCACCCTAAACATAGAGTCACAGTACATTTCTTTTTTTTAAATATATAATTTATTGTCAAGTTAGCTAACATATAGTGTATACAGTGTGCTCTCAGCTTTGGGAGTAGATTCCCATGATTTATCGCTTAATAAAACACCTAGTGCTCATCCCAACAAGTACCCTCCTCAATGCTCATCACCCATTTTCCCCACCACCCCACCCCCATCAATCCTCAGTTTGTTCTCTGTACTTAAGAGTCACTTATATTTTGCCTCCTTCTCTGATTGTAACTATTTTTTCTCTTTCTTCCCCCATTGTCTTTTTTAAAATGTTCTTAGCTTTTTTTTAATATAATTTATTGTCAAATTGGCTAACAAACAGTGTGTAAAGTGTGCTCTTGGCTTTTGGGGTAGATTCCTGTGGTTCATCGCTTATATACAACACCCAGTGCTCATCCCAACAAGTGCCCTCTTCAATGCCCATCACCCATTTTCCTCTCTCCTCCACCCTCCCATCAACCCTCAGTTTGTTCTCTGTATTTAAGAGTCTCTTATGGTTTGCTTCCCTCACTCTGTTTGTAACTATTTTTTCCCTTCCCTTCCCCCATGGTCTTCTGTTAAGTTTCTCAAGACCCACATATGAGTGAAAACATATGATATCTGTGTTTTTCTGATTGACTTATTTCACTCAGCATAATCCCCCATTGGCTTCTGTTAAGTTTCTCAGCTTCCACATATGAGTAGAAAACATGATATTTGTCTTTCTCTGGCTGATTTATTTCATTTAGCATAATACTCTCCAGTTCCATCAACATTATTGCATGTGGCAAGATTTCATCTTTGACACTGCCAGGTAGTATTCCATTGTGTATATATACCACATGCTCTTTATCCATTCATCAGTCAATGGACATTTGGGCTCTTTCCATAATTTGGTTATTGTTGATAACACTGCTAAAAACATTGAGGTACATGTGCTCCTATGAATCAGCACTTCTGTATCCTTCAGATAAATTCCTAGCAGTACTATTGCAGGGTTGTAAGATAATTCTTTTTTTTTTTTTAATTTTTGTCTAATTTATTTCTAAGAGAGAGAGAGACAGTGTGAGCAGGGGAGGGTCAGAGAGAGAGGGAGTCACAGACTGAAACAGGCTCCAGGCTCTGAGCTGGCAGTCAGCACAGAGCCCGATGCGGGGCCCGAACCCATGAACCGCGAGATCATGACCCAAGCAAAAGTCGGACGCTTAGCCGTCTAAGCCACTCAGGCACCCCAAGATAATTCTATTATTAATTTTTTGAGGAACCTCCACACTGTTTTCCGGAGTAGCTGTACCAGTTTGCATTTCCACCAACAATGCAAGAGGGTTCCCCTTTCTCCACATCCTCGCCAACATCTGTTGTTTCCTGAGTTGTTAATTTAGCCACTCTGACCAGCCCACAGTACCTTTCTAATACACACTAGTTGGCTGGTTAAAATCTATATATCCTGATCAGGTATCATCAGCAAAAGTCCAAAATCAAACTGCTCAAGCAGCGAAATTTGAATAATAGGCAAAGACTAGATGTTCACAAACAACAAATGATTAATTTGAGGAGAGTCTTTCTTGCTTGGATAGGCAGGCAGAGCTCAGTCACTGCTCTCCCTCAAATGAGAACTAGAATAAAGGAATGGAATGCCCAATATTGGAAGCCCAGACATCATCATGTCACCCCAGGGGAGGTTAAATTGAAAGCTCTGTTTAGGAAGAATCTGTAGCAGATTGTCTGGATTTAAGTAAATTGGCTTCATGGAGGGTGGCAATGGTACATGCTCACACATGAGCATGACAGCACAATAGGCTGTATAGTTTAAGGCAAGAAATAAAGTAATGACGGGAGCAGACCCAATCCTGTCCTTTTCTCTTAGCCAACATGGGAGAGCCACTTTGTGTTCATATGCCATGTTAGTCTCTGTGTATGGTTTAGATAAAAACACAAGCTAACTGTGTGAAGCAACTAAACTCAGGACTAATAATACTATACCTGACTTTATTTTGTTTGGGGTTTTTTCATTTCATTTTGTTTTGTTTTGATTTTGTTTGGTCTGACCCATATTTTTACCTATGAGAATCAGAAAACTCAAAAGATTTCCTATCACTCTGGAAACTTAATGTTTTTTTTTCTAATAGTGATGGCACCAGCCTATAGGTACCAGCAAGAAGCAAAAGATTGGAGATGTATAGGGTAGCCCTTCTTACAAGGGAAATTTGACAATGGAAAGCATACTCATCTTTCCTCCTGTGATAAATTCAGACTATGGTGTCCAAATAGCATTCCCCATACATGCCATCCTAACTCCTGAGTAGTGGAATATTCCGAGCTGATGAAATCTCAAATAAAGAATGTAACTTACTTGGAGTAGGCAACATCACCTATCATTTTCCTGATTTCAAATGTTATATAGTTTATTGAAAGTGGAGGAGCCATGAGGCGCCTGGGTGGCTTAGTCGGTTAAGCGTCCGACTTTCGCTTGGGTCATGATCTCGCGGTTCGTGGGTTCGAGCCCTGAGTCGGGCTCTGTCCTGACTGCCAGCTCAGAGCCTGGAGCCTGTTTCGGAGTCTGTGTCTCCCTCTCTTTCTGACCCTCCCCTGTTCATGCTGTCTCTCTCTATCCTAGAAATAAAAAAAAAAAAAAAAAATTAAAAAAAAAAAAAGTGGAGGAGCCATGAGTCTTGTTCAATCAGGATATTGATCCAGGAATTGATCCTTTCTGTTTGTTAATGTTGGCCCTTGTCCTGTTTTCTCTAATGAAACTAATGTGGCTCAAGTTTAAAGTATTGGTGAACAATATGATAAAAGTAGAAAAACTCTGCTCATTCTGCCACAAAAATATGAAAGCTGCATAGGAGACATAAGTTGATAGGTCTACAGGATATGACAAGCATCAAATATGAGACTGTCTCCAGACATAAAATTAGGTAAGGGTGGTGGTGATGTATGCAGTCTAGCTTAGTCTACTTTTCTTGAGCTCATCAGAGTGCAAACAAAACAGTGTAATGTAAACCAGCATCCTTTCCCAACCAGAAGCAGCTCAGATTACAGGAAGAAGCAAACTTGACCTGCATCTATACAGGCATGAGAGCCCAACTTGGGAAGATGAAAGCAATCCTATGAAGCAAGAGCTGCCATAATTAACTCAAACTGTCATTGACATCACTTAAAAATGCAATATTATACAACCTACCTTTTATGTTTGCTCAATTGTTACAATTATTTGATGAGCTTTTGCAGAAAATACTTTCCTATTATTACATAAAGAAATGAGCCCAAGGCAGAGTTGGGATAAAGTACAGCTCAATTCTAAGTGCAATTATCAGAAATGTGTGATTGTGATTCCAGTTTCATCAGGAGGAACAGCAGCCCATCTTATGGGAAGTTGGAACAGTGACCTTAAACATTAAATCTCCAATTGCTCTAGGAGGTTCACAATGAACATACCTGAAGGACCCCACCGAAAACCCTATCATCCTAGTATCACCCATCCTAGAAGGGTGTACAGAACAATTTCCTCTGAGCTCTAAGTGTAAAGTAAATTAGAGAAAACACAGGGGAAGTGGCATATCAGAAATTATCTACTACAAGAACAGTGGAAATTTACAGTTAGAGGAACCAATAAATCACAAAGAGTTCACACCACAGGCTGTTTTTACTTTAACCAGGTAGCTCAACCTCTTTTAATTGTCCTGATGAGAATCTTACTATTGACACTCCTAGAGTGCACTGAAATGAAATGGAAACGGGTAAATTTGCCTTTCAGACCCCTGGTAGTTAATGGCAAGGAAGTTTAATTTTAGAGGAGCTGTTATACAACCAACAATGCATTAGAGACACAGAACAAAAACAAAACAAAACAAAACAAAAAAAAACCCAACCTGTTTATACAGTTACAGAAATGTTCACTGAAAAACTGTCTATAATAATTCAAGATTGGAAACACACTAACTGTCCCTCAACTAGCTAAATGCATTGTATGAATATTCAACAGAACATGATATAGGAGTTAAAATACATAAAAATCGAGCCCTGTGTTTCAAAAATCTTAATATTGAGCCAAAACAAAAGGAGTTACAGAATAGCACTTCATAAAATGCCACTTAGGTAAAATGCTATCTTTTATTTATAGACATATGCATTTAATAACATTAACAAGCACGCATGGGGATGATAATAAATTTAAGACTGAGCTATCCTGGAGGAGGCCAGGAGGTAAAATGGGAAGAAAGAAAAAAGGGTACACAAGTGACTTTAAATGTCTCTCCAGTGTTTTTTTTCCTTCAAAATAACTGAGGTAGTTTTGGGGAAAATGTCAAGAAGCAGGTAGGCACTTTCTACTATTTTCTGTACTGAACTGCATGCTTGAAATATGCTGCATTAAGGTGGCTCTGTGGCGCAATGGATAGTGCACTGGACTTCTAGTGATGAAATATGCTGCATTACAGATGTAAAGGGAAGAAAATAGACAACAATACAATAATAGTAGGAAAGCTTTAAATCCAATGTAAGTCAATGGATAAATCACCCAGACAAAAAATCAACAGGGAAACGTTATCCTTGAATGACACATTAGACTGAATGCACTTAACAGATATTTACAGAACATCCCACACAGAAGTAACAAAATATACATTTTTCTCAAGTGCACATGGAACATATTTCAAGATCATGTTATTAGGTCACAGAACAAGTCTTCATAAATGTTAATGGATTGAAGTTACATTAAGCATTTTTGCAAACTACAACGGCATAAAACTAAAAATTAATTACACAATAACAAATTAACAAATATGTAAAGATGAACAAATATGTGAAGATTAAACAACATGCTACTGAGCAATAATGGGTCAAAGAAAATATCAGAACAAAAATTTAAAAATACCTTGAGACAAATGAAAATGCGAATGTAACACAGCAAAACTTATGAGATGCAGCAAAAGTAGTTCTAAGAGGGAAGTTCATTGCAATACAAACCTTTCTCAAGAAACAAAAAAATTCTCAAATATACAAACTAATTTTATACCTCAAACAAAGAGAAAAGAACAAAGCCCAAATTTAGCAAAAGAAAGAAAATAACAAAAATTAAAGCAGAAATAAATGAGTAGAGACTAAAAAGATAGAGGAAAAGATCAATGAAACTAAGGGTTGGTTCTTTGAAAAGATAAACTAAGCTGACAAACCCTTTTTTTTTTTTTTTTTTTACAAATAGTTTATTGTCAAATTAGTTTCCACATAACACCCAGTGCTCATCCCCACAAGTGCCCTCCTCCGTGCCCACCCCTCCTCTCCCCACATCCACCAGTCCTCAGTTTTTGTCAGCATTCAAGAGTCTCTCATGGTTTGCCTCTCCCCCTTTCCCCCACCATTTCCGCCCTTCTTCTCCCCCTTGGTCCTCTGTTAAGTTCCTCCTAATCCTTCTATACGTGCACACATATGATATTTGTCCTTCTCTGCCTGACTTATTTCGCTCAGCATAACACCCTCAAGGTCCATCCATGTGCTACACATGGCCAGATTTCATTGTTTCTCATTGCCATGTAGTATTCCATGGTATAGATAAACCACATCTTCTTGATCCATTCATCTGTTGATGGACACTTAGGCTCTTTCCATGTTTTAGCTATTGTGGAGAGTGCTGCTATGAACATTGGGGTACATGTGCTCCTATGCATCAGCATTTCTGTATCCCTTGGGTAAATTCCTAGCAGTGCTATTGCTGGGTCCTAGGGGAGTTCTATTGTTAGTTTCCTGAGGAACCTCCACACTGTTTTCCAGAGGGGCTGTACCAGTTTACATTCCCACCAACAGTGTAGGAGGGTGCCCGTTTCTCCACATCCTCGCCAGCATCTAGAGTTCTCTGATTTGCTCATTTTAGCCACTCTGACTGGCGTGAGGTGGTATCTCAGTGTGGTTTTGATTTGTATTTCCCTGATGAGGAGCGATGCTGAGCATCGTTTCATGTGTCTGTTGGCCATCTGGATGTCCTCTTTGGAGAAGTGTCTGTTCATATCTTCTGCCCATTTCTTCACTGGGTTGTTTGTTTTTCGGGCGTGTAGTTTGGTGAGTTCCTTGTAAATTCTGGATATCAACCCTTTATCTGATATGTCATTTGCAACTATCTTTTCCCATTCCGTTGGTTGCCTATTAATTTTCTGGGTTGTTTCCTTGGCTGTGCAGAATAAGCTGACAAACCCTTAACTAAACTCTCCAAGAAAAAAAAAAAAAAGAGGAAAATTCAAATAACTAAAATCAGAAATGAAGAGATGCTATAACTGATATCACAGAAATACAAAGAATCATAAGAGACTACTACGAAAATTATATCCCAACAAATTGGACAACCTAGAAAAATGGTTAAATTCCAGGGAACATACATCCTACCAAGAATAAATTATGGTGAAACAAAAAATCTGAACACAGTGATTACTAATAAAGAAATTGAATCAGTAATCAAAAACTTTCCAACAAAAAAAGCCCAGGACTATAGGGATTCACCAGTGATTTCTAGCAAACAGTATAAAAAGAATTAATACCAGGGCACCTGGGTGGCTTAGTCGGTTAAGCGTCCGACTTTCGCTTGGGTCATGATCTCGCGGTTCGTGGGTTCGAGCCCCGCATCGGGCTCTGTGCTGACTGCCAGCTCAGAGCCTGGAGCCTGTTTCAGTCTGTGACTCCCTCTCTCTCTGACCCTCCCCTGCTCACGCTGTCTCTCTCTCTCCCAGAAATAAATAAAAACATTAAAAAAAATTTTTTAAAGAATTAATACCAATCCTTCTTAAACTCTTCCAAGAAACAAAAGAAGAAGGGAGCACCTGGGTAGCTCAGTCAGTTAAGCATCCAACTCTTGATCTCAGCTCAGGTAATAATTTCATGGTTCATGAGTTCAAATCCCACTTCAGGCTCTGTGCTGATGATATATATATGTGTGTATATATATACATCATCATATACATATATATGTGTGTATATATATATACACACACACATATATATACACATATATATCCATGCATGTATATATACATATATACCTATATATCATATATATACATATACATACATATCCATGCATATATATACATACATGTATATATGTATATGTACATATATATCATATATATATATATATCCCTGATCAACAGAGATACAAAAATTCACAACAAAATATTAACAAACAGAATTCAACAACTCATTAAAAGGATCATACTCCATGATCAAGTAGAATTTATTGTAACGATGGCTTACAGGTGGCTCAACACCTGTAAATTAGTCAATGTGATACACCACATTAACAAAATGAAGAAAAAATGATATGATCATCTCAACTCATATGTGGATCTTGGGAAACTTAACAGAAGACCATGAGGGAACGGAAAGGGAAAAAATAGTTACAAACAGACAGGGAGGGATACAAATCATAAGAGACTCTTAAACACAGAGAACAAACTGAGGGTGGATGTGGGGGAAGGAGGGGAAAATGGGTGATGAGCACTGAGAAGGGCACTTGTTGGGATGAGCACTGGGTGTTGTATGCAAGCAATGAACCACAGGAATCTACCCCAAAAGCCAAGAGTACACTTTACACACTGTATGTTAGTCAATTTGATAATAAATTATATTTAAAAAGAAAAGAGAAAAAGCATTTGGCAATATTCAACATCCATTTATAATAAAAACTGTCAATAAAGCAGGTATAGACGGCACAGACCTCAACAAAATAAAGGCTATATATGACAGGCCCACAGCTAACATTAAACTCAACAGTGAAAAGCTGAATGCATTTCCTCTAAGATCATCAACAAGACAAGAATGCCCTCTCTTGCCACTGTAACATAATGTTGGAAGTCCTACCAATAAGGCAAGAAAAAAAAATTTAAAGCATCCAAATTGGAAAGGAAGAAGCAAAACTGTCACTATTTGCAAATGACATATATGAAAAGCCCTAAAGACCCCATCAAAAACCTGTTCAAAGTAGTAAACAAATTCAGTAAAGTTGCAGGATTCAAAATCAATACACAAAAATCTGTTGTGTTCCATATACCAATAATGAACTATCAGAGGAATTAAGAAAACAATCTCATTTACAACTGCATCAAAAAATACCTAGGAATAAATCTAACCAACGAGGTGAAAGACCCGTATATTAAAAACTATAAGATATTAATTACAGAAACTGAAGACACTATGAGCAAATGAAAAGATATTCAATGTTCATGGATTGAAAGAATTAATATTGGTAAAATGGCCATACAGCCCAAAGCAATAAACAAACTCAGTGCAATCCCTATCAAAATTCCAATGACATTTTTCACAGAAATAGAACAAGCAATCCTGGGGCACCTGGGTGGCTCAGTCAGTTAAGCATCCGACTTTGGCTCAGGTCATGATCTCACAGTTCGTGGGTTCAAGCCCCATGCCGGCCTCTGTGCTGACAGCTAGCTCAGAGTCTGGACCCTACTTCAGATTCTGCATCTCTCTCTCTCTCGCTCGCTCGCTCTCTCTCCCTCTCTCTCTCTCAGAAATAAATAAAACATTAAAATTTTTTTTAATAAAGAAGAACAAGCAATCCTTGAATTTGTATAGAGCCATAAAAGATTCTGAATAGTCACAGCAATCGAGAAAGAACAAAACTGGAGGCATCACACTCCCTGATTTCAAACTATATTACAAAGCTCTAGTAATTAAAACAGTATAGTACTGGCATATAAGTAAGCACATAGATCAATGGAACAGAATAGAAATACAAGAAATAAACCTATGCATATATGGTCAATTAATTTACAACAAAGGAGTCAAGAATATACAATGTGGAAAGGACAGTCTCTTCAATATATGGGGCTGCAAAAAATTAGATAGCCACACACAAAAGAATGAAACTAAATCACTATCTTACACTGTACACAAAAATTCACTCAAGATGGATTAAAGACTTGAGCATAAAATCTGAAATGATAAAACTCCTAGAAGAAAACATAGGTAGTAAGCTCTTTGATATAGGTCTTGGCAATGAATTTTTTAATCTAACACCAAAAACAAAAGCAACAAAAGCAAAAATGAATAAGTGGGACTACATCAAATTAAAAGGCTTTTGCACAACAGAGGAAACCATCAACAAAATGAAAAGGCAACCTACTGAATGGTAGAAAATATTTGTAAATCATGTATCTGATAAGGACTTAATATCCAAAATATATAAAGAACTCATACAATTCTACACCAAAAAAAAAAAAACAACCCCAAACAATGTAAGTGAAACATAAGTAGAAGATCTGAATAGACATTTTTCCAAAAAAGAAATACAGATGGCCAAAAAGTATACGAAAAGATGCTCTATATCATTAATCATAAGGTAAATGCAAATCAAAACCACAGTGAGATATTAGCTCATACCTGTTAGAAAGGCTATTATCAGAAAAACTAGAAATAACAAGTGTTAGCAAGAATACAGAGAAAAGAGAACCCTTGAGCACTGTTGCTGAGAATATAAATTGGTGTAGTCACTACAGAAAACAGTACTGAATCTCCTTAATATGTTGCAGTATTATTTATATAGCCAAGATATGGAAACAACCAAAGTGCCCAATAAAGGATAAATTTATATATACACATTCATACACACACAATGGAGTATTGCTCAATCATAAAAAAGAATGAGGTCTTGCCATTTGTGACAACACTGATAGACTTCAAGGGCATTAAGCAAGGTGAAATAAATAAGAGAAAGACAAACACTATAAGATCTCTCTTTTAGAGAGAATCATTAAATACAATAATTAAATCAATAAACCAAGCACACAGATCCATAGAACGGGTTTTGATGGTTGCCAGAGGTAGGGGCGGGGGTGAGGAGAAGGGGTAAGGAGTGGGAGAAATGAATAAACTATTCTTTTTGTTTAAATAAGTTGATTTGTTTTTTAAAAATTCACAATCTATTTCAAAAAATAGCAGAGGAAACAGCATTTCCAAACCTGTTTCATGAACCCAGTACTGTCCTGATTTGAAAACCAGACTGAAAAAGTATTTAAAAAAGGAAACTACAAATCAATGTCTCTCATGAATTTAGATACCAAAATAAAAACAAATGAATTAGCACTTGAATCTACCAGTATATAAGAAGAATTATATGCTATTACCAAGTTGGAGTTATTCCAGGGATGCAAGGCTGGTTCAACATTTGAAATCAATCAATGCAATCCATCACGTCAACAAACTAAAGGTAAAAAGTCATATGATATCACTGATTGATTCAGGAAATATATTTGACGAAATTCAACACACACACAGCATATTTTAAAAAAAACAGAAAATGGTGTGTATGGGGAAGAAAAGACTTCAGAGGAAGGTAGCAACATATTTTTTAATTGGGTCAAGAAACAGAACAAAGTTACCGGTGATAGTCCATGGATACTGCTTCTAGGTTTAGCAATTAGGCCTGATAAAGAAGATGTCACTTTCAGAAGAGTATAATGAAAGAACTGCACTGTCATAATAAGAAGTTACACTATTCTTTTTAGCATTATACTATAAAATGCATTGCAAAATAAGATAACATGGACCCACAAAAAAATATGTCATACATGGAACCTTTTTTTATAAAGAAATCAAATCAGGAAAACATGTAAGAGTTAGATGTTGCACAGATAGACTGATCAGAGAGGAAATTCAGATTAGACAGAAACATATCAGCATTACTACAATATAAATGTGTGAAATTAGTGAATACAGAGAAAAATATACAGGCCACCAAGATCTTTAGGAAAACAAAGACATGGAGAGAAAGCAAACAAGTGTGGACATTTTGCATTTTTGCAACCAAAAAATGAGCCAGCGCACAAAAGTAGGACAGAACCATAGGAGTCTAACCAAATCAGGTTCCAGCTTCCCCAAAGGCTATACTCTGCCCACATCCCTCCTGCTTGCCTTAGCTGGGCTTCTCATGGCATTTATCTAAGAACTACCCAAAAGGCAGTAACTCGTTATTCAATGCACACAAGTACTTGTAGTTGGGGCCATCTTAGAAGTTTAGTAGGGATACGTGGCAAAAGAAAAGGTCATAGGGAGCAAAGAGAAGGGTCTTGGCTGTGGGTGCAGGTCACCGGTTCTGTGGTCAGCACTGATGCTGTAAGGTCTTCACCCTGATGAGCAGCTGCACCCTGTAATCCAGAACAGGATGAGGGCTTAACATCCACCTTTCCACAAGAACTCACACTAGTGCACACAGCTAGTCACACACACACATGGCTAGGAGGGGGTGGTCTGTAGAGAAATGTGGAAACCATTCTAATCCCTAAGGAAGGGCCCCATGCCAGTACAATCACCTTCTTTACCTACTTGGTCCCCATTGTTCTTTTCCCAAGCAGCAGAGCACAGAATGTGAGACAAAGAAGCACAGATGTTCATCTCAGCTCTGCCACTAAATATGTGACCTTGAGGCCAAGAAAGGCTGAGTGGCTTAACAATTAGTAGGGGGATGGGTGGTCTCTTGCTAGCATTTCTCTGGGTGCGTGGGTGTGGATGTGCATATAGGTGGGTGTGTACCTTTTTCTGGCACACATTGATGAAAAACTAATTGTCTCCTTTTTTAGTCAATTGAACTAACTAAACAAGAACAGGTTTTAATGTTTTTGTTTGTTTGCTTGTGTACTGAACTGGCAAAAAAATCTTTGGGTATATTTTGCATTTTTTGCTCTGGTGAACAAATTCCAGGATGCTGCAAAAAATAAGAGACTTTCTAGAGCATAGATTTTTTTTATTGAATATACTTGGAAAATTTAAAAAACCTTCCTGATAATGGCCAAAATATTTTAATTGCATTCATAAAATGCTATCACATGACAAGACCCAAGTGATAGGAATTTAATGAAACAAGATGCTTGTTCTATTGTTTTAACAAAGATACATCACTGAGAATTTTTTTGAAAATAGGATATTTCAATCAGGCATCCAGGTAACAAACAGCTATTCTGTTTTAGCATTTATAAGGGAGCTTTTAAGATATTCTGATGCCAGGGCACTCCCCTGAACAATTAAAGCAGTCTCTCTAGGCATGGGGACTGGGCATAGGCAAATTTTAAAAGCTCCCCAGGTGATTCTAATATGCAGTCAGGGTTGAGAACAACTGATTTAGACATTGCTGTCCCAATTAATATTTAAACAGTCACAGCCCATTGACTTCACTAATCCGTTTGTATTACCACCAGCATATAAAAGATTATTTTTTAAATACCATATGAAAAGGAAGATCAATGGGCTCTTGAAGTACAAGTTACTCTGTAATCCCTCTGATGCACTGTCCATTCGGGTAGTCCTCTTGTGATTTAATTCATCGCCTGTATTTTTGTCGAACTGAAAGTGTTAATCCTTTCTCACAGACACTAGTGCAAACCTGGATATTGAATAATCCACTGAGTTGAGTGTTTAAGATCTTTGCTTCATTAAGTCACCAGATATTCCTGGCAGCAGAAGAGTGGCAAGATGTCAACCTGAGCTTTGCTGAGCCAAAAGAATTAGCTTTTACCGTATTTCTAAAGATGAATGTGCTCTCAGAGCATGTCCATTAGTTCCAATACTCTAATGAATATGTGGCTTGACAGACACAATAATTGGCATAGTTCAGAGTGTAAGAGAATCACTTTGATAAATCAGAATAAGGTCAAGTGAAAGAAGAAACAAGGATTTCGTTTTCACATATTTCTAACCACAGCAACAAGAAAGAATAAATAGCAAAAAACAAGATTAGGTAGACTGATAATCCATCAGTGTGGAACCCCCTCATCTCATTAACACTAATCAATAGAAAGGAGGCTTTGCTGTAAAACAGTGGCACTCGAGTTCCATAGGACTCACTAAGTATCCTAGCAATGTGTTTTTTTCTTTAGAAGTCTCTGAATCTTATCTACTGGAACTAATCTCTGGAATTTCTGGCCTTATCTTCTGATTACTACCCAAGGAGATAGGTCACTTAGAATAGTCTAGGATTGTATTTCCCCATGAGTTTACCATCAACATGTTCCTCTTCAAACATCAGCCCTGACCTTAAATGTGGCAGGGCTTTCTCAGTTGGCTCTGGAAATATTTATAGCACTCAGGTATAATTCTTCTGATTAAAATATGTTTTGCTTCTACTCTTCAGTGAAACAATAAAAAGAAATTGCAGAGCAAGCTCTTTTATTCCTCCTAGAAGGACCTGCTGTGAACTACAAAAGAGAAATACAAAAGTAAATTGCTTCAAATGAACATGAGACCTGCTCCTCGGTCATGCTGGGTCATACTAAAAGAGACTTCCCTCTGTCCATACAATAACGAAGGGGAGTCTAATTCTTAACCACGCTTGACATGTGTCTGAGACAAGACGTTAGTCATGCTTGGCTTCATCTTCTCAGGAATCTCGTGTTTAATTTAACTCAAGGACTTTGGATTGTGCAGGAGGAGCTGATTCTAAACTTGAGTTAGACAAAAGAATCTAAATAGGAATCTGAAACCATTTCTATCTCTTCTGGATTCCAACCTTACTGTTAGGAAGAAAAACAAATCAAGCTAGGAGAATGTGATCTCTTTCTCTGATAAAATCACAGATTTAAAGGTTTAAAAGTGTGGAACTGAAAGGTGCCTGGGTGGCTCAGTTTGGTTAAGTGTTCAACTTTGGCTCAGGTCATGATCTCATGATGTGCGAGTTCGAGCCCTGCAGCAGGCTGTCTGCTATCAGCACAGAGCCTGCTTCAGATGGTCTGTCCCCTTCTCTGCCCCTCCCGACCCCCCTCTAAGTAAATAAATAAACATTAAAAAAAAAAAGGTGGAACCAACTGTGATAAGCTATTTGGAATTTTCGAAAGGCATTTTGATTTTTGATAACTATCACAAGTCCTATTATTAATAAATTCAAAACATTTGACTTAAAAATATATGCAGAGAGAAAACTGATATGCATGGTAGTGACAGACAAGGATGGTAGGGGAAACCACTGGGTTATGATTCTGGGCCAAGATAAAACGATCCAGGTTATATTTGATCTTCTTTAACTACTGACATTTTTATTTTTCATGTTATTTATTAACACAAATCTTTTATGTGACCACTAGGTTCTCAGCATTACAAAACACACAGAAGAATTACATGACCACCTCTACTTCAAGGAGCTTGACTTCTGTTTGGGAAGCTCAAAACCCAATTAAGCAAATTATGAACCATCAGCAAGCAAAGCATATGAGGCCATGTTTGTTGGAATTATGAACAATGGAGTCCAAAACATTCTCTTCTATATTTCATCAGTCTCCTACTTCATGAAGATCAATGACAGCTTGACTTTGCCCTTATCTGAGGACAACTCCTTATACCTTTGGGAAAATTCTCTCTGTAAATTGTTCTTCATTTTATGTCATATGAACCCAATCCAAACCAATTCAATATTCTCTGGGGATTTCATAGATTTTTGACTGCATTCACAGCGAGAAATGTATTTTATATGATGACGACATACCCACTATGATCATATAACTGATAGGGAATTTTAATGAAACTGTTGTAAGTTTTACAATGTGTGATGCCCTATGATACTTTCTATTCTATTCAATTCTATTATATATCCTTTTTTAAAAAGGAAATTGCCAATCATGACCTACTGAATTGATTTTACAATCAATCTACTCATGGGTCATCCTCCTACAGCTTGAATATATCACTTGAGTCTAGATCTTTATTTTGAATGGATCTAGTGAAATGTATCATGGATTTAAGGATCACACATTCCCTAAATAAATTACAGCTGGCTTTCCAACAGGGCTTTAAAAACATGAGTTGGCTTCATAAGTGCCTGTAAGCGTGGGTGATAGATAGTTGCTTGAATCAGTCCTAAATCCATTTATACCCTCTACTTTCAGCTTTAGTGTATCATAAATTTGTGTTCCCAGCCTTTCCACCCTTTGGGTACTACCTCCAACTTCTAATATTAAAACTGAAGCTTTACGGGGTGCCTGGGTGGCTTAATCAGTTAAGCATCCGACTTTCGCTTAGGTCATGATCTCGCGGTTCATGGGTTCGAGCCCCACGTCAGGCTCTGTGCTGACTGCCAGCTCAGAGCCTGGAGCCTGTTTCAGATTCTGTGTCTCCCTCTCTCTCTGACCCTCCCCTGCTCACGCTGTCTCTCTCTCTCTCTCCTAGAAATAAATAAAACATAAAAAAAAAACTGAAGCTTTATTAGTCAAAATATATTTCAATATCTGACTTCCACCACAGCTCCAGTGTTTTTTTAGGGTCATTTTTTAAAAATAAGTACCATTGGGCATGAACAATCTCTGCTGGCTTCCTTGTCAGGTGCCACAAACTCAAGGACAGACCTTTCAATATACTTCTCCACAACAGGAAGATCATTAAAACATTTGGCCTGTGGATCCTAAAATGCAGCTATCTATGTTTGAAACTAAAAGGAGAGATAGAAAGGAAAGAGAAGATAATCTGTTTTGATGCTGAAGACTGAATACAATATTCAAATTAAATGCATAAATTCCATAATGAAAAAGATATCAAATTGCTTTCAGTTCAAGAGCAATAGAAATTCATTGTTTTAAAAAGTAGAAGCACATTAGAGATATTCCATGTTATAGGAAAGATACATTCATCACTATTTACATAAGGGACACAACCCACTAAATTTGCGGTAGAACTAGATTTGTTATAATTTGTCAACGGGCTTACAGCCTAGGTGAAAAATGTAGACAATTATTCATTGAATAAATATTTATTGAGCACTCACCACATAGCCAACGCTATCCTAGGCTCTAAGGAAAGAGATGAACAAACCAAGTATGGTACAGACCTGTATTTTATTGGATGAAAGTGGCCAAACCCCAACAATAGATAAGGCCAATGAGCATACAATAACGGTTAAGTGTATGTGAAGAATTAAAAGAAGTGATATGATGCTACTTTGTGAGTACTTCAGGTAAACTGAGAGAGCCTGTCTGCAAACGACACGATGCTGCGTGGCTGTAAGTGACAGTCCTGGAATGACTGAGTAAAGAACACTACCCACCAAGGAAGAAACCTGGAGGACAATTTGAAAGCAACCCTAGTGACCCAGGATATGGTAGGCAAGAGGGGGAGCAGCATGACATGAGGCTAAGGAGGAGGCGGGAACAAAATCATGCTGGATTTTTACTTTAAATATTATGGAAAGTCTTTGCTGTGTTTTGGGCAAATTGAATTCATGTTTTCAAAAGACCATTCTGATTGCCAGGGGGATAGTGAACTGCAGGAAAACAGGTGGAAGAAGGGAAACCAATAAGGAAGCTACTTTGGTAGCCAGGAGAGAGATGGCATTAGTTTAGACTAGAGTGACAGGGTGAAAGCTTTATTACTTGGTGATAATGAATGATAGAGCTGGTCTGAGGGTGAAGGTAAAATGATGCCACATAAAAAGTGATGGCTGCAGCATGTCCTCATGTAAATGTATTAGGAATAAAGCAGAAAACAAGTATGGGTACAGGACATATCCACTCTCACTCCTGTGTATATTTTTAAGATATGAATAATTGAAATTCAGGCATTGTCTTCACACTGAAAGTCTCAGAAACCACCAATGTTCTCAGGATCCTTGTTAAAACTGGGCATCATATATGCTATGACTCAGGATAAGACTCTTTCATGAAAGAAACTTAGTTCCTTTAGGAACTCTCTCACCACAACAGAATAAGAAATTAAAATGCCATAAAGTAGGAAAACTAAAAGAAAAATTATAGGTGGTGGGGAAAAAAGGAAAGAGATAGCAAGAAATCAAAAAATGTATCCAAATGCTCTGGTCAAACCTCTCCTCAACCAAGTAGCAAATCAATCTATGGCTCCTACAACTCAGGATGTTACTGTGAAAGGCCCCCAGAGATGATCCGGCCCTCAAAAATATTTGAGGAATTGAAATGAATTTTACAAAGAAAGAATCTTTGCCTTTATCCTCACTAAGAGCTCTATTGCAGATTCCAATTCCATGCTAATCACAAAATTTGAAGCATTCAAATAATAATCTAATTTCAAAAGTGGCTTAGAATAGGTATCTGCTCTCCATTTCTCTGTATGGATTTATGCTCTGGTAATTTCTGTTTGTGAACTTCCTTTGTTAGTCAATATGTGAAGATATATCTCCCTATTAGGAAGTAAAATACATTCAGAGTTAAATTTTCACAGTTGGAGGGTTTTGCACCTTAGGTTACTTTAGAAACCATTACTTAGATTATGTTTAAGTTTCATTACTGAGTTAAATAAATCATCCCAATTCCCTCCTCTTCTAGACTCATAATTTTATAGTCTAAAACTGTTCTTCCTTAAGGCATATACTTCATTTTGCCCTTACTTTGGCTGGCTGCCTTTTACCTTCATAGTAACAGGAATTAATTTTAATCAGACTTTCTCCTCTACAGGTTTCTATAACATCAACAGTGTAGTAATATAGAGTTTTATTCCAAAAAGAATTGTAGTTGTTTCCTTAGGCCATGATGTACATAATTTCCTTAAAATAAGCTTTTATAAAAGGCAAAATATTCTTTTTTTTTTTCTTTTCAGAACTCGCTTGATCGAATTGTATAAATACTTTCAGGTCTAACACCATTGACATACCTATGTATTTCTTGCCAGCTTCAGCCTGATTCATTGCTCTTGGCTTGTTCCTAGGAATAATACCAAAACTGTTGAAAAAGGCTTCTTGTAATACCAAGAACCAACCTCTGGTTCTT
This sequence comes from Proteles cristata cristata, assembly GCA_017311185.1. Taxonomy (NCBI): domain Eukaryota; kingdom Metazoa; phylum Chordata; class Mammalia; order Carnivora; family Hyaenidae; genus Proteles; species Proteles cristata. The sequence goes on from JAESUZ010000553.1 coordinate 1,265,568, forward strand.
CTCAGTTATGCTGTGATTATCTCAATCACTATCTCAGGGATTAAACATGTTAGTTTCAGCTCTCTAGCTATGTAATTATTCTTATAAAAAAAATTCCTTACCTGTTCTTTATGATTGGGTCTTCTAAAGGTAAAATTAAATAGGACAAGGATAATCTTACATGTATCATTTAAAATAAAGGGGATTTGAGACCCAAATTATCCAATTGAGTGCTTAATTGTTCACTTTCAACTAAGGTGACAAAACAGGAGGGAGAAGGGAAAAGTCCTATAAATAAAATACAATTTTTTTTAAAGCCTGAAAGAGTAATTTCAAAAGTAAATCCAAAATTTTTCATTGTCTCTATATCTTGCCAAGAGCATAACCCCAAAGAAAAATTTTGGAAAAAAAGGTTTCCTAGCTAACCCATGGCTATTCTCTCCCATTTCATGGTCAGTAGGACCTTATCATCTTTGCATAGCTGACTAGTGGCAGGCAAAACATGACTAAAATATATACATAAAAATTAATGGATAAAATTTAATCTTCTTGTGTGCTAAAGTTTCCAAAGTTATAATGCATAATGGAGATTTCGCCTTTTTTTTTTTTTTTTTTTTAATGAAACAAGGCCCTTTCACTTCTGCCCTCTAGGGAAGGTTAATTCATACCAGGGAAAAGTAACCTATCCAATTCCTTCCTTTCTTTTACAGATGGTAGAGGAAGGGAGATTGGTAAGAGTCAGCAGATGATCCATTGTCAAGCACAGAGTATGGATGAGTTCTCCATATACATGCCTAAGCTTGGCAACCCAGAATGTTCCCCTTAATAAAATGGAAGAGATTTGGGGGAAGGAGGTGGGGGAAGTGTTTCCAGGGCCAAAAGAAAAAGAGAGAAATTGGGTGACACAAATATCTTGAATACCAGAGACTACAGAAAAGTTACTCAAAGATTTAAGAGAATATATGAATTGTCTATCAATTACAAGTTGTTTGTGTTGCAATGCCTTCTCCATCTCCTCAAACCATTAATAAAGGGCACAATATATGTGAACTTGTTAAGAAGGGTTGAGGAATCAAGGATAGGTAATTTTGGCACATTTGGAATGCCAAGGCATACAACAGGGCACTGGGAATGGTGAAATTACTCATAAAACAGGCAGCTGCAGTTGAAGCCAGAGATGAGTAGAGAAACAAGCCATCCCTCAGAATCCCCAGAGATCTAAGAAGGATGCTATAGTCTAGTGACACGTGAGCCGGATGAGTTGGGGTTAATCAAGCCAATTTCACTTGAATCTACATTTGAGAAAGGGAGGGGAGAGGAGGGGAGGGAAAGGAAGGGGGGGGAGGGAAGGGCAAGGGAAGGGAAGAGAAGGGAAGGGAAGGGAAGGGAAGGAAGGGAAGGAAGGGAAGGGAAGGGAAGGGAAGGGGGAAGGTGGGGAAGGGGAGGGAAGGGCAGGGAAGGGCGGGGGAGGGGAGGGAGGGGAGGGAAGGGGGGAAGGGGAGGGAGGGAGGGAAGGGGCGGGGAGGGGAGGGAAGGGCAGGGCAGGGCAGGGAAGGGAAGGGCAGGGTGGGGAAGGGGAGGGGAGAGGAGGGAAGGGGCTGGGAGGGGAGGGAAGGGGAGGGGAAGGTGAGGGGAGGGAAAGGGAGGAGGGAAAGAGGAATGAAGGAAAGAAAGAAGGAAGGAATGAAAGGAGGGAGGGAAGAAGGAAGGGAAACAAGGAAAGAGGGGCAAGGGTACCTACCTGAAATTTGGATTTTGAATTTCCCTCTAGGATTTTTTTTTTTTTTTTTTGACTGAGCCAGCCAGGCATTCCAAACCTGGCTCTTTTTTTTTTTTTTTTTTTTAATAGTTTATTGTCAAGTTGGTTTTCATATAACACCGAGTGCTCATCCCCACAAGTGCCCTCCTCCATGCCCATCCCCCCTTATCCTCCCCCCACCCCCATCTGTCCTGTTTGTTCTCAGCATTTAAGAGTCTCTCATGGTTGACAGCTCAGGGCAAGATGGCGGAGAAGTAAGGAGCTCCGTACTTGCACTCGCGCCCATACATCACACAGAAAAGATCTGAAGCCATTGGAAACCATACAGAACCTGAGAGACTGGGAGAAAAAGGACGCAGAATCCACTGAGAAAGCCTTCTAACCGGGCTCAGGCTACGCGGACCCGGCAGGCAAGCCCCTGCGCATGCGCGCCAGCCCGACCCAGAGAAGGAAGAAGCGATTCTGACTCCACCCCCAGAGCTCAGCAGGGAGCCTGGAATAGCCCGAGCGGGTTGTCTGGGAAGCTGTGTCTAAGGCAACTTCAGCGGGGCGCGCGGACTGGGATTTGGAGATTGGAACTGGCCTGGGTTGAAGAGTGCAACCAACTTCGGCTGCATCCCCGGAACGGGGAGTTGACACGCCAAAAAAAAAAAAAGCGAGCTGCAGCGCGGGGTTCAAGAAGGGACTGGAGCACCCTCACTCTCCTCCCCACAATCGCCAAGGCAGAACCCCCGCCTGAGGCATCGGATCACCCCACGCCCATCCCTGCCTGAGAGGTGCCCTCCTCCCTTTTTTTTTTTTTTTTTCTCTTTCTTTTTTCCTTTTTTTTTTCCCTTTTTTTTTTTTTTTCCTTTTTTTCCTTCTTCTTTCTTTTTTTTCCCTTTCTTTTCTCTTTTTTTCTTCTTCTTTCTCTTTTCTCGCTTTTTTCCCCAAAACACTGACCTGATTAACTCTGGTCGCCAGCTTGCTTAAACAATCACAACAAGTCCATTCTGTAAATGTAAATTCTACACCTACCAACTTTTTCAGTTATTTCTCTCAGGAGTAATTAGACTATATAGTTTCTCTGGATAATTCAGGCATCCTTCTCTCACCTATCCAACCATATTCTACCCTTTACCTCTTTGAAAAAAGCTTCTTATCCCTTCTGCCTGTTCATTCTATTTCCAAATCTGCCTCGTCTCTCCCTGCCTTCTCTCTTTTTCTCTAGGCTCTCCAACCAGCACTGAATACACACGGCTATTTAACTGTAGCTGGGATTCCAGGTATATGCTTTAAACCGTTCTTTGTCCATCGGTTTTCTTCTTTTTTCCTTTTCTTTTCCCCTTTTTGACCCTTTTATGTATTTTATGCTCCCTATTATTCGCCCTCCCTCCTCCGTCTTTTCTATTAACTTTTTCGTTTTCCCTCTCACTTTGCATGTTAGTTGAATCAGCCTGTGCGTTTGTGTGCTCCTGCTCCCTGTGTGTTTGTCTGTCTGTTTTCTTTTCCAGGGCTACCTCAAGAAACAAGCTAGAGTACACAAGGTGAAGAGTCCCAAATATCACTATGAATAGGAAAAAAAATAACTAAGGTCCCAACAAGAGTGACCGAGGGATACCATTCAAAAACAATCTCTGAAAGGATAGGCCCTGGAAAGTCAAAGAGTCTTCCTGGATATAGCAGTGCTCATAGAAACAGAGAGCATAACAGGTCTTTAAAACCAACAAGAGCCGGAAAGCTAACTAAAATGACGAAACGAAAGAGCTCTCCTCCAAAGAAACTCCAAGAAGAAATGACAGCTAATGAACTGATCAAAACAGATATCAGCAGCATAAGTGAACAAGATTTTAGAATAATAATGGTAAAATTAATAGCAGGGCTTGAAAAAAACATAGGGGACATCAAAGAAACTATGGCTACAGACAGAATGGAAAATAAAAATAGGCATGAAGAATTAAAAATGCGATAAATGAGATCCATAATAAATTAGAGGCCTCCAATGCACGGATTGAAGAGGCAGAAAGGAGAATAAGTGATTTAGAAGACACCATTATAGAAAAACAAGAAGCTGACAAAAAAAGAGACAAACTGATCCAGGAACAGGAAAGAAGAATTCGAGAGCTCAGCGACACAGTCAAACGCAACAATATCCGTATCATAGGAATCCCAGAAGAGGAAGAGAGAGGGAAAGGTGCTGAAGGAGTCCTGGAACAAATTATAGCAGAGAACTTCCCCGACCTGGGGAAGGAAGTCAATGTGGAAATACAAGAGGCTCAGAGGACTCCTCTCAGACGTAACTTGAATCGATCTTCTGCACGACATATCATCGTAAAAATGGCAAAATACAAGGACAAAGAGAGAATTTTGAAAGCAGCTAGGAAGAAAAGGGCCCTCACATACAAAGGGAAACCTATCAGATTGGTGACAGACCTATCTACTGAAACGTGGCAGGCCAGAAAGGAATGGCAAGAGATCTTCAGTGTGATGAACAGTAAAAATATGCAGCCAAGAATCCTCTATCCAGCAAGCCTGTCATTCAAAATAGAAGGAGAGATAAAAACCTTTCCAAACAAACAAAATTGAAAGAATTTGTCACCACGAAGCCAGCCCTACAAGAAATCCTGAGGGGGATGCTCTGAAGGAAAGGTTGCAAGGAACAAAGATTCCAGAGACACCACCAAACATAAACCCTACAAAAGATACAAAGACTCTAAACCCACATATTTCAATAATAACACTGAATGTAAATGGGCTGAATGCTCCAATCAAAAGACATAGGGTAGCCGAATGGATTAAAAAACAAAATCCATCTATATGCTGTCTACAAGAAACTCATTTTAGACGGGAAGATACCTTCAGATTAAAAGTAAGGGGATGGAGAAATATATATCATGCTACAGGAAATCAAAAGAAAGCCGGAGTAGCGATACTTATATCAGACAAACTGGACTTTAAATTAAAGACAATCACAAGAGATGAAGAAGGGCACTACATAATAATTACAGGGTCCATCCATCAGGAAGAACTAACAATCATAAATGTCTACGCACCGAATATGGGAGCACCTAAATATCTAAAACAATTAATCACAAACAGAAACAAGCTTCTAGATAAGAATGTGCTAATAGCAGGGGACTTTAATACTCCGCTTACAGCAATGGATAGGTCAACCAGACAGAAAATCACTAAAGAAATAATGGACTTGAAAGACACATTGGACCAGATGGACCTGACGGATCTATTTAGAACTTTACATCCTGAGGCCAGGGAATTTACTTTCTTCTCAAGTGCGCATGGCACATTCTCCAAGATAGATCACATACTGGGACATAAAGCAGCCCTCAAGAAATATAAAAGAATAGAGATCATACCATGCACACTGTCAGATCACAATGCTTTGAAACTTGAAATCAATTACAGGAAGAAGTCTGGAAAACTTCCAAAAACATGGAGGTTAAAGAACACCCTTCTAAAGAATGAATGGGCCAATCAGGCAATTAGAGATGAAATTAAAAAATATATGGAAACAAATGAAAATGAAAACACAACAATTCAAAATCTATGGGATGCGGCAAAGGCAGTCCTAAGAGGAAAGTACATTGCTCTCCAGGCCTATTTCAAGAGATTAGAAAAAGCGCAAGTCCAAAATCTAACAGTTCACCTAAAGGAACTAGAGGCAGAGCAACAAGAACGCCCTAAACCCAATAGAGAAATAGTAAATATTAGAGCAGAAATAAACAACATAGAGACCAAAGAAACAATTGAACAGATCAATGAAACCAAGAGTTGGTTTTTTGAAAAGGTAAACAAAATTGACAAACCTCTAGCCAGACTTATGAAAAAGAAAAGAGAGAGCACCCAAATAGACAAAATTATGAATGAAAATGGACTTATTACAACCAACCCCTCAGAAATACAAGCAATTATCAGGGAATACTATGAAAAATTGTATGCCAACAAATTGGACAACTTAGAAGAAATGGACAAATTCCTAAACACACACTCACTACCAAAATTCACATGGGAAGAAATAGAAAACCTGAACAGACCCATAACGAGTGAAGAAATTGAATCAGTGATCAAAAATCTCCCAACAAATAAGAGCCCTGGACCTGATGGCTTCCCTGGGGAATTCTACCAGACATTTAAAACAGAATTAATCCCAATTCTTCTCAAGCTATTCCAAAAAATAGAAAGCGAAGGAAAACTCCCGGACTCATTTTATGAAGCCAGCATCACACTGATTCCCAAGCCAGACAGAGATCCAGCAAAAAAAGAGAACTACAGGCCAATATCCTTGATGAATACGGATGCAAAAATTCTCAACAAGATCCTTGCAAATCGAATCCAGCAGCATATAAAAAGAATCATCCACCAAGATCAAGTGGGATTCATTCCTGGGTTACAGGGCTGGTTCAACATTCGCAAATCAATCAATGTGATACATCATATCAATAAAAGAAAAGATAAAAACCATATGATCCTGTCAATAGATGCAGAAAAAGCATTTGACAAAATACAGCATCCCTTCTTAATAAAGACTCTCGAGAAAGTTGGGATACAAGGAACCTACTTAAACATCATCAAAGCCATCTATGAGAAGTCTTCAGCTAACATCATCCTCAACGGGGAAAAACTCAGAGCTTTCCCCCTGAGATCAGGAACACGACAGGGATGCCCACTCTCACCACTGCTATTTAACATAGTGCTGGAAGTCCTAGCATCAGCCATCAGACACCAAAAGGAAATCAATGGCATCAGAATTGGCAAAGAGGAAGTCAAACTTTCACTCTTCGCAGATGACACGATACTCTACATAGAAAACCCGACAGACTCCACCAGAAGCCTACCAGAACTGATCCAAGAATTCAGCCAAGTTGCAGGGTACAAAATCAACGTACAGAAATCGGTTGCATTTTTATACACCAACAATGAAGCAACAGAAAGAGAAATCAAGAAACTGATCCCATTCACAACTGCACAAAAAACCATAAAATACCTCGGAATAAACCTAACCAAGGATACAAGAGATCTGTATGATGAAAACTATAGAAAACTTAAGAAGGAAATGGAAGAAGACACAAAGAAATGGAAAAACATTCCATGCTCATGGATAGGAAGAATAAATATAGTTAAGATGTCATTACTACCTAAGGCACTCTACAAATTCAATGCAATTCCAATCAAAATTGCACCAGCATACTTCTCAAAACTAGAACAAACTATCCAAAAATTTGTATGGAACCACAAAAGACCCTGAATAGCCAGAGGAATCCTGAAAAATAAAACCAAAACGGGAGGGATCACCATCCCAGACTTTAGCCTCTACTGCAAAGCTGTCATCATCAAGACAGTATGGTATTGGCACAAAAACAGACACAGAGACCAATGGAACAGAATTGAGAACTCAGAAGTGGACCCAAAAGTATACAGCCAACTAATCTTTGACAAAGCAGGAAAGAATATCCAATGGAAAAAAGACAGCCTTTTTAACAGATGGTGTTGGGAGAACTGGACAGCAACATGCAGAAGAATGAAACTAGATCATTTTCTCACACCATGCACCAAAATCAACTCAAAATGGATACAGGACCTGAACGTGAGACAGGAAACTATCAACACCCTAGAGGAGAAAGCAGGAAACAACCTCCTTGACCTCCACCGCAGCAACTTCTTACTTGACACATCCCCAAAAGCAAGGGAATCAAGAGCAAAAATAAACTGTTGGGACCTCATCAAGATTAAAAGCTTCTGCACAGCCAAGGAAACAACCCAGAAAATTAATAGGCAACCAACGGAATGGGAAAAGATAGTTGCAAATGACATATCAGATAAAGGGTTGATATCCAGAATCCACAAGGAACTCACCAAACTACACGCCCGAAAAACAAACAACCCAGTGAAGAAATGGGCAGAAGATATGAACAGACACTTCTCCAAAGAGGACATCCAGATGGCCAACAGACACATGAAACGATGCTCAGCATCGCCTCCTCATCAGGGAAATACAAATCAAAACCACACTGAGATACCACCTCACGCCAGTCAGAGTGGCTAAAATGAGCCAATCAGAGAACTCTAGATGCTGGCGAGGATGTGGAGAAACGGGCACCCTCCTACACTGTTGGTGGGAATGTAAACTGGTACAGCCCCTCTGGAAAACAGTGTGGAGGTTCCTCAGGAAACTAACAATAGAACTCCCCTATGACCCAGCAATAGCACTGCTAGGAATTTACCCAAGGGATACAGAAATGCTGATGCATAGGAGCACATGTACCCCAATGTTCATAGCAGCACTCTCCACAATAGCTAAAACCTGGAAAGAGCCTAAGTGTCCATCAACAGATGAATGGATCAAGAAGATGTGGTTTATCTATACCATGGAATACTACATGGCAATGAGAAACAATGAAATCTGGCCATGTGTAGCAACATGGATGGACCTTGAGGGTGTTATGCTGAGCGAAATAAGTCAGGCAGAGAAGGACAAATATCATATGTGTGCACGTATAGGAGGATTAGGAGGAACTTAACAGAGGACCAAGGGGGAGAAGGAGGGCGGAAATGGTGGGGAAAGGGAGAGAGGCAAACCATGAGAGACTCTTGAATGCTGACAAAAACTGAGGACTGGTGGATGTGGGGGGAGGAGGGGTGGGCATGGAGGAGGGCACTTGTGGGGATGAGCACTGGGTGTTATGTGGAAACTAATTTGACAATAAACTTTTAAAAAAAAAAAAAAAGAGTCTCTCATGGTTTGCCTCCCTCCTTCTCTCTCACTATTTTCCCTCTTCTTCTCCCCTCTAGGATCTTTAGATGAAATTCGTCCCCTTATAAAATATGACCTCTGTGGCACAACTATCTCAATAATCTCTCATACAGAATCAACAGAGTTTCAATGGCCTGGCCTTTTATAGTTGGTCCCATTAAATAAGAATTATTTAGGTAGATATTATAATTATTATTTTTAATTCTTTTCCACATACTATTAGTCCATTTCTATTTCTTCCCACAAATTTACTGGTTTCATAAACAATAATTCTGTTTCTCCTCTTTAGTTTTTCTCACTTTTCAGTAAACACTGCTCTGGGCTTTAAAAGTATGTTAAATACAAAAGTAACTCCATTCAGCCTGTTGTTGCAGTAATAGTGTTGAAATGACAAAAAATAAAATTCACAAATCCTCTTGCAAAATTATTTTAATTTTCTAAGTCTAGATAATCTCTATGGGTGTGTTTCATATATATATATATACATACACGAAACATACCATATTTTTCATTTGTTCTCTATTAGCTTTTGGGGTTAAGACGAGATCAATAACTTGACATAATCTAGTATGCATGGTATGTAGGTTTGGTTTTCTTATAGCAGAGAAGTTGGCAAACTGCAACCCTTTGGACCAAAAAATAATAATAGTTTTATTGGACTACAGCCAACTCATTTATTCATTTGCCCTACAACAGCAGAGTGGAGTAGCCGCAGTAGAGATGGTATGGCACATACAGACTGAAATATTTGCTATCTGACCCTTTACAAAAGAAGTTTGCCGACATCTACTATAGCCCTTTTAAATTAACTAAATAAGGAGGCCACTGGACTGAGATGGCTCTAACGCCTCAAGGGCTTATGCAAGCAAACCAAAATCTAACCCTATAAAAAATACCTCAGGGTACAAAATCAAAACGCTAAGGACAATCAATCACAAACAGCCAACTAGGCTTTAAGCTATAGCCAATCAATAATTTCCTTTCTTTGCCTCCACACTTTCTCTAAGGCAGTCCTTCCCCTGGGTCCTGATGGTGGAGTCCTCCGTACCATTTCTGGTTTGATAGTGCCCAATTCAAATGAATAAATAATCAAATTCAATAACTTTAATATGCCTCAGTTTATCTTTTAATAACACATTATTGCTAGTAGTTATGGTCATGGTTTGTGTAAGGTGGTCAAATGCATTTAATAAATTATCCTAATTATATAAAGATTTATGAAGATTAGAGTAACCCAGAATTTTTCCCTCTGCCCCTCCAGATTAACCCTCCATTCTTTACCCAGCTGTGAGCCCCAGGATATTATCTCTATGGATGCAACACTAACAGGGATCTTTGCCCCACTGTTTCCTGTTGGATCTGGGAGTCGTCAGAGAGAGATCAAAGGAAGGGAGGCCGCCTCCCCCAGGTGCCTTCCTGCCTGGCAGCTGTTGAATTGGCTACACACCCCTCCATGCTCCTGTCTCCAGTCATCTCTAAAACTATAGAAAATCTTTCTGCCTTATGGTAACTACTCCCTCCTCTGGCTCCCTCAGACCTACCACAAGATGCGGAAGTTCTTACACTTCTTACACGGGGGAGTTCTGTCTTTCCTTACTGATGTCCCCACCCTCAAATGTAGATAAGAGCTTTGTGAAAGTATCATTGGCTACCTGATTAGAGTGCTCTTTTTCCTGCAAGGACTCTGACAGACTCATAAAGTAACCTCCCAAGGCTGTGCCCAAGTAGCTGTGGATTTAAATGTTATATATTTCAATGACTAGCTGTATGACTTCTGAGCAAGTTGTTTAACCTCTCTAAGCCTCTGAAAACTGAGAATAATACAACCGCAAACAGGTACTAAGAGAATTTAATGGCATGTTGATAAACTGCTTAGCACAGTATCTGGCACTCTGAGGAAGCCCTCAGTAAATGGCAGCTGTTATTGTTTTTAGTTTTAAGCATCTATCATACTCATATATCGAGAAACATGTGTGTCAAGAATTAAGAATGCATAGGAATGTTAGCATTACCTTAATAAGTTTATAGCCAATTCTACCAACACCATTTTATCTAAATTTTTTGTTTCAAATTAGTACACTGTGTTACATTAGATCAGTGATTCTCAATGTGGGGAAATTTTGCCTCCCCTACCCTTGGCAAGTTGAAAGACATTCTTTATTGTACCCCTTAAAGGGGAAGGAAGGTGTGCTACAGGGATCTAGTAGGTAGAATCAGGGAAGCCTCTAAACACAACACAGCACAGTGCACAGGATAGTCCCCCAACATAGAGTATTTTCCAGTCTAAGTGAATAATAATCTCAAGACTAAGAAACCCTGAATTGGAAGATGTTTTTGGACTAACTGTTGGGGGGACTCAGGAGAGTGAGAAGTGTAGCCAATTTCATAGTCCTCACACTTTCCAGTTTAGATATTCATGAGAGAAAAAAAAAGAATAGATATTTATGCCACGTAGACGGTGAAAAAGTGTTTTCCTAACATTTCAATAGTAACAGAAAAAGATTTTTCATAAATAGATCTCTAAAAAATTTGTTTTTAAATTTTAAGTAAATAGGAGTCTTTTAAGAGTTTCATCATCCATTAAGTATGAAAGTGAATGAGCGGCATTAACAGCCATTTTAATAATGTAAAAATGGAGGAGAGCAAGTAAGCATGTTGTTCCTCATCACAAAAATTAATCACAGTACAAGTGGCCTCAATAACTCATTTTATCTTCTTCCCCCTCTCCCACATCACTCCCAAGGGCCTCTCCCCTAAATCCTATACCACAGTGCTGCACTTCTAACAGAAGTACACCACTTCCCACTTGGCTGCACAGTACAGATGAACAGGCCCTTTAGCAGTCATTCAAAACGGCAGCATTTCTGGTTTCAGGGTTTGTTTTAGTTTTTGTTTTTTGGTTTCTAGTTTGGGTTTGTTTTTGTTTTGGGGGGATTTTTTGCAAAGCAGGCGGATATTCCTCTTCCTTCTTTTGTGTTAACATCTATTGGCGTTACTACCAGAACAGTGTCTGAGACAGTCCCTAGTCATTCAATTCTTTCAGCTTTTATTCAAAATCGTCCTTCCTCACACGCCCACCCAGGCTCCTTACACACGCACTTCACAGGGCTCAGAACCCACAGGAAGGAGTCCACGGGGGTCTAGACTGGAAAACAAATCAGCTGCAAACAAGACTCCATTCTAAATTCAAAAATCCTGCTTCCTTCTGAAGATTAAGTCTTTGTTGTTGGGTCAAGCTTGACTGCTTCTCTCCTTCTTTCCTCAGAAGACATTCTCTCCCAGGAAATTTTCTCTGCCTTCATGCAATGAGTGGGCAGTACCCTGCAGAGTTTCAGACATTCCCAGACATATCTGCACCTAAAGTGATCAGCTCAAGCAAGACCCTAGCTATAACAGCATTTATAGTACTTTCACCTGGCTGTATTCAAACCATGAGCTTCAGCTCTTCCTGACTTGGAAAAATTGGTTAATATACCAACTCTTTGCTTACTGAATTCTTTATTAAGTCTAATTTTTTTCAAATAATCGATATCCAGATATTCTATAAAAGTTAATACTAGACTAGAAATCTCCCAAGTAAATATATTCAATGGAAACTACAGAACATACTCAGAGAAACAACTATTCAGATGATTTTGCAGGTAAGTGCCCTTATGGAAGCTGATACTTACTATGCAACTTTAGGGAAAAATACAATAAAACCCTATTATGAGACACCTTCCTATATCACTAATCCAATTATACTGCATGACAAAATTGTATTTCTGTGTTAAAATGAAATATACTTTATTTCTTCTCCTAAGATATAGAGTATATCGAGTTATTTTCCTTGGTAAAAGTGACTTAATGGTGCTGAATCACACTTGACTACCTTAAAATTAATTCCTGACATACTGCATTATTTTTAAATATGTGAAATAAGAGCAAAAACCTACTTTTTGTGTTGAAAAACTTCTATTTTCTTTTACTGTGTTAATGTGCAGAGCAAGAATGGTTCGTGTATTACAATTACATCTTTTTCTCTCTAGATTTAGCAGAGGATATGCTAAATTTTAGAAGCTCAAACAGAAAGACCTTTGAATAGGTTTGGAACTGCACAGACGAAATGTGGAAGTGAATATACAAAGCGGTAATACTCAGGGTTGTTCTTGGGCTTTGTCTCCCAGGAATCACTTCCAATGGCACCAGAAAGATTTGTATGAAGCTGTACATTGCGCACAACAGCAGGGTCACTGTCTATGATCGTGGAATCTTGGAGATAGTGTGCTGCCAAGGTTCAAAGAATGCAGAAAGAGAACTGTACAATGGCTTATGTTCTAAGAAAGAATGCTCTGCTATACATAGGTGTAGATTGAAGAGAAAAGTGGCATTTTAGCAATTTTATGAAAATGGAAAGTATTTAGAAAAACTGAGCCCGTGTTCTTATCAGGGTCAGCTAATGTGACTCCAAAAACCATTCTGCTCAGTTAAACATGCATGAAGAAGTTATATTTTGTGTAAATGTACTTCACAGCATGATTAGAGTTCTTTCAAGGAGATACCTTATTGAATCGGTTTTTCAACTTCACATGTTCACATTCTTGAAAGACTAATGGATCCTTCATTAAAGAGATCACAGCTTTTCAGGTGTCATGCTTGAAGACACACAATGAATTGGTCATTAAGAAAATTCAGCCACGCAGAAAGGACAGAAGAACAACTGGCCGACTCCTCTAATGACTCAAACAATGTTGGCAGAGCTGCTGTCATGTACAGGCTGGTTTACAGTTGCAGAACAAGCATTAATTTTTCAGACATAACAACTAGGTGAGAGAATCAACCACCTCAAGAGGAAGTGTCCACCTTCTGAAAACACAGTTTGTCTACTGGTGATTTTCATCAAAACAGATCTATTCACAGTGAATGTTACTACTGTCCCACCTATTTATTTCGGCCTAAAGTGTTATGCACCTTGGACATAAGTCAAAGTAATCATACTTAGGTAACTAATTGCTTTCTCATTAGATCATATCCATTCAGGAGACCATGCCTTTTAGATTACAATATTGTCAAATAAAAATACATTTTGCCCTTTCTGAATTGCCTCATGTGGATTTCCTTAATTTAGGCTGAATCTTCCTAGCAATGAAAAAACACTTGACTTGCCAATTGTGTCCAGTTAATCAAGCCTTACCCTAAAACTCTAAGGAATGAGCAGATCTGTATTCCTTCGTCTGAATTTATCCAAATATTTGAACTCAAGATTTTTCTGTGACTGGTTGAAAGGTAGACAAGAATTAGAGAGGAAACCCAGTCTCCAGCAGCAATTTTACAACCCTCTCTGACCCTGTGCCACTGTCATAGGGAAAAAGATTCTGGTAGAGGCTGTTCTTTCAAGGATAAGCTATTTGCTAAGCATAGGTAAAAGCACTCTGGTAACTTTTCAATTAATTTTGAGATTTTTTTTTTCACCTTGTGGTGCTTCAAGGCCAAACGAGCCTTCAAGGAGGTCACAGTAACGTAAGAGCAAAAGAAATGCTATAATAGGTCAAATTAATGAGCCAGTTAGTCTGATACGCTTTCTCAGAGAATCGCAACAAGGTACATTTTGTGCATGTTGTCAATTTCAAAATATCGGAGGCTATCATTGGGAGCATTTCTTAGATCAGGTATCAATTTCAAGCAAATGTTCATGGTTCCCTTTATTAATCTGTAATGCATCTTCACTCATAAATTCATTTAAATCCATCTGATGATATTTTAACCATGTACTACTTTTTGTGTAACTAGCTCTATAAATTTGTTACCTTTACTTTGGCCTAAAGTACCTGCTTCACATTTCCAAGGGTTTCCAGACTGAAGTTTTCTGGGAGGTGGTAAACTAGTAACTGTGCTTTGGTAACTCTAAATGTGGTCTCTATACTGAGTTGATTAAATATTTAAATCCTCCCAACCAGGTGGTTACCAATTGTCCATCTACAACTCCTAGTATTTCCTGCCAGCTTTTTATTACCCATGGTCAGTAAGTTCCTTCCTACCGTCTACTTAAGTATTTTCTGTTGGTTAGTCTGTTTTCTTCTGTTATTAGAAAGCACAAATGGTCAGAATTGTCCTCACAAAAAGTAAATAAATAAATAAGCATTGTTTCTCGGGGCTTAGTAACAAGTGTTTGACCGCCAAAGAAGCAGGGTATGCAGCCAGCATGGATGCATGAACATCTGGGCTGTAGAGATGTATTTTTAATTGACAACAAACTATCAATTATCCAAAAACTCATTGAAAAAGCAAGGCTAAGGAAAAAATATCTGTATTGTATTCTTTTATCCACAAGAGTAAAACAAGTTTGGTACAAGATCTGTGCTATGTTTCCCATAAAAGAAAATACCATGAAACAAAATGGTGTGGAAGGAAGAAAATGTTTGATATAAAAGGGAAGGGAGGGGGCATCCATGTCTTGACTTGCGGTAAGGTCCACATTACGGTCTCTCAGCCCTGGCTAAACTGTCATGTGTTTGCCTCACTCCTATAATTTTTGGCTGGTCTAGGAGAGAATGGCTCAAACTTAGAGCTGGTAGAGACCAGAGAGATTTTCTTTCTTACTTTATAGATAAAGAAACTGGAGAGCTTTCTTGCAGCCACACAGCTGTTTACAGCAAAGCTAGGTATCAGATCTAGAGTGGCTTCCACGTCACCACGGATAGCAGGGCTGCCCCTGCTCCATGGGATCTGTTCTTTCTTGGGACCACTCAAGGTCACTACCAGGATAGTATCTTCTTCCAATAAGACTTTGTTTTCTTCTAAACTCATACAACACATGCAGTTATTTAGTGAGTAATTAAAACAAAAAAGGCAAACCAAATACATCCAAATCCTACCTTCATTTCTCAACCCACCAAGTAATCCAATAAATTATTTATTTAGGGATTACTTGGGTTAAATAGCATTCCCTGCATACTGTATGAGATGGCTTTGATTTCAAGCTTGTTTTAAATAAATAGTTCTATCAAAATAGAATGGCCTTAACTTTCAGCCCTGGGAATAAACAAATCGTCTCAATCAATGACGCTGAGACAACCATTTAACATTTTTCAAGAGGCTAAGAAAAGAAATATTTTCATGCCTACAACATTAAGTCAGAAATAGCCTTTGGCACATCTTTAGCTTGGTCTTTTCAAAGGTTGTGGGAAAATATGGGGGAAAAATATAAGCAAAATTAGCTAGCCACCATGACAACAGCAAATACTCAGAAGCAGAGTTGAAACTCTGTAAATCTCACAGGGAAGCAGAAGAGGGTCCCTAGGACAGTTCATCAGGGAAGAGGCATCGAGCACAAAAAGAATTATTGCTAAATGGACAGATATTGGAACAGATATTTATTGTAATGGATTTCCTGTGGAGTAAAATTTTATCAAAAGGGCACTGTTACTGAGGAGAGACCATTTGCTTAAAATTATAAGTGTTTTTTGCTGTATTGAACTCAATGTGGAAATGCATGTCCTACATTTTCATTTCTGTGGGCTGTCATTTGTTTTAATGGACACAAGAAGCTGCATGTTTAAGAGTAAAGAAAAAATATATGGAGAAGTTTTTTTCATTCTGTTCACCAAAGTGGCTGTGTCAGGACTCAGGAGTAGACACAGCTCTCCCAGCTTTTTCTATCATAGCACAATGGTTTTTCATAGTTATATTGTAAGTCTTAAATACTTAACATTCTTTCATTCACTCAAAAAATACTGACATGCAATTACTATATACTGGTCTTCTATAGCTTTAGGAATACAAGGCTGAACTGAAAAGAGAGCGTACATTACATCCTAGTTGGAGAGAGCAAGGAAAGAGAAATAAGTAAACCAATATATACACAAGATTATGTCTAGACAGGAGGACCAATACGTGCAAAGGCCTTGAGTCAGGAAAGAGTTTGGCATGTGTCAAGAACAAGAGGAGGCAAGTCTACCTGGGGCACAGTCAGCCAAAAGGAGCACACTTTGTGATGATGTTTGCAATAGAGTTCAGACCATTACAGGAGAGCAGTGGGTATTTTTCATGCTTGTCCCCAACCCTCTATTTCTCCTACATCTGTCGGAATAAGCTAAAAATATAATCTCTCCTGTGGATTGTTGCAGCAGGGGTAGATTTTGTACTGATAATATATACTGAAAATAAAACTGAGAGGTCATGATGATGGCTTGGATGTAGGAAAAGAAAAGGGGATAGTTATAACTCCTAGGTTTTTGGTCCAAGACAGTGAGTGAATGGTTGTGCCATCTACTGAGATGGGCAAGACATGAAGAGCAGATTTGAGGGAAAACCTCCTGATGAACAAATTTGGAACGTCTATTAGACGCTATCCAAATGATAACAACATAGAATCCATGGTTCAAGGTAAAGGGTCAGGGCTGATACTTAAGTGTCACCAGCCTACAAATGACACAAAGCAATGGGCCAAAATGCAGTCATCTAGAGAAGAGACAGAACCCACAGAAATGGGCTACTTCAACATAGAAATGGAGAATGGAGGAGTCAACAAGGAGCCTGAAAGATGTCACGAGGAGAGAATAGGAATAAGTTTACTGTGTGTCACAAAAAAACAATTCTTATCTATTTCCAAAAATAGAATAGTATTCAAAAAATACTGCTGAAAGGTTCCGTAATAAAAGAAGGGCACCTGTGTGGTTCAGTCAGTTAAGCATAGGTCATGATCTCAAGGTTCATGAGTTCAAGGCCCACATTGGGCTCTGCACTGATAGTGTGGAGCCTGCTTGAGATTCTCTCTCCCTCTCTCTCTGCCTCTCTTACTCTCTTTCTCTCAGAATAAATACATTTTTAAAATTAAAAAAAAGAATAAAAGGAGAAGTGTATGTTGGATTTGACAACAGGTAGGTCATTGGTGATATTTAAGATTAGTTTCCCTGGAGTGACAGAACTGACCACAGTTTTGAGGGGAATGAATTATGAATGAGAAGTGTGGAAGAAAAAGCAGTGAGTCTAGGAAATGTTTCTTCAATGAGGAAGCTAAGTTTTGTTCTACAAGAGGCAGACAAAACTGTACATTTACTAGAAGCAAATAGAGAAGGAAGTGATAAATTTTCAACCATTAAATTGACCAAAAAAGACTCAGAGCAAGTAATTATAAACAAATTTATTTTTACCTCCTTCTTTTAAAATGTATTCAGGAATTACTTTTTTCTCCTTTCCTGGATAAAAATTTAGGTAATCCGATGACTTTTCTAATAATTCTTGGTAATTCCCAACTCCTACCTTAAGTCATTAAACATTAATAATGTCAGCTTTGTAGTTAAAATGTCCAAAGCTATGGAAGAGTCAAAGCCTCCAATTTCATTCAAAGGAAAGGTATATATGAATTATGGTTTTGTAGAAAATTTATTGAGAGAGGTCTAATCTTAAATCCAATAATGCTCATAGAAATAACACCTTGTAAATTCCTTGGGTGACAAAGGACTATTGGGGAATTAAGTTCATTCTCTCTTACTCACCGCCCCTCCTACGGCTGGCTATTCTTTCTCATCCTTTCTGGGGTTGAAAGAAGGAAGGAGGCAGAAAGGAAGGCGGATGAGGAACACAGGAAAGGGCCTATGTAACAGTGCTGTTGTCGGCTGCCTCTGCACTGTTTGGCTCAATGAAAGCTTAAAGTTGTCTCCTCCGTAGGACTTTCTTATGGGTTCCTTGGTGACCTCACACCTCCATCTTCCTTAACCAGATGAATGTGCTCTATTCTTGCAATTCCTTCATCTTGCCTCACTCAGACCATCTGCAGCTTTTTCACTGTTGAAACTTTTTCAGTCCTCTAAAGATGATCCTATTGGGTCAAATCAGCAGTGATTCCAGAGCAGCCTCTTCTCCCTTATGACCCTAACAAACCCATAAGAAACTCTCCTGCATTCTTTGCCCAAATACACCCTGAGATTATACTTAGAATTTAGGCAGTATCCATTTTTCTTCACTTTGGTTTTCTAAACCATTCCATCTCTGCCTGTTAAGGTTTTTTGCTTGTTTGTTTCCAGTCTGGAGTCACACGTTTGGTTCATGAAGACATCATCATACTTTCCAAGTGGACTCTTTGAATGTCCTCTCACATCTGAGATGAGGGGCAGTGGAAGAAGGAAAAAGACATCTCACAGGGCTGCTTTTCAGAGAAAACTTCTCCAAATCCTGCTTTTTAATCTGGCCTTTCTATACTCAACTGCAAGCGTAGTATTCAAGGGCCACGTAGCCACTTTTCTTTTTTTTTTTTTTAAATGTTTTATTTATTTTTAGGAGAGAGAGAAGAGCGTGAGCAGGGCAGGGTCAGAGAGAGAGGGAGTCACAGACTGAAACAGGCTCCAGGCTCTAAGCTGGCAGTCAGCACAGAGCCCGACACGGGGCTCGAACCCACGAACCTCGTGATCATGACCTAAGCGAAAGTTGGACGCTTAACCGACTAAGCCACCCAGGAGCCCCACGTAGCCACTTTTCTAAAACTCCTTTGGAAATTCTGTATATGATTTAGTACCTACTCTGGAATACAGCATCTATTTCATTACAGTACTCAACTGAAACTGCAAATTTGAATCTTATTGCAGATTTTTTTTTTTAACACAGAATAATCTAAAGTAGGCTCACAAGTCAGTGTGAATGATAAGGGAGAAATGACCCAAAATGATACAACAAAGAAAAAGAATAACTACAGAAGGGAAATCTTACAGTAGGAAAGTGGGAATATGATCGAGAGAGCTGGAGGAGGAATGTGATTATGTGTATCACAAGTATACCAGTATTCAATGTTTCTAATGAAAATTTTACAAAATTTAAAAATATAATTTGATCTCATCTTTATAACTGAAGCAAATATTGATCCTGTGTCTGTTTAAATTAGTTATCAGTAATACTTTATTGGATGTCTACAACACTAGAATAACAAAAGTTTCCAAATGTTTTTTTTTAATTTTTTTAACATTTATTTATTTTTGAGAGAAAGAGAGCATGAGCCATAGAGGAGCAGAGAGAAAAGGAGACACAGGCTCCAGGCTCTGAGCTATCAGCACGGAGCCCAATGTGGGCTTTGAGCTCAGATCAGCTGAGCTAAAGTCAGAAGCTTAACTGACTGAGCCACCCAGCCACTCCAAGTTTCCAAATATTTTAAAGATATTATACGTAGTTCAGGTTTTAAAACCATTTTACAATGCTTCCTTTTATTGATAAATATTGAAAAGTTTCACAAACTCTACCAAGTTATAACAGAAAAACAAAATTATACAGATCTATAATCTTTTATCTGAAATCCCCAAATCCAAAAAGCTCTGAAAAGGGTCTTTCATAAATTTTGAAGACAGATTATAGTCTCTTTATCTCACTGTGAACGTTTATATTTTGCTGGGAATATGAATCTGTCTGATCATGGGGTTTTGCCCCAGACCTTGCTGTAAGTATTATATAGCATATAGTATGTGTACAATATTACCTTTCCCAAATTGAGGGGCAGGTGTAAATTTGAATTCTTAAGCACTTTTGGCCCAAAAGCTTTTGGATGGCAGATTGTAAACCTTTAGTGTAAACTAGAATGTAGTATCTTTCTGAATTTAAGACTACTTAAGCATTTAATGAACTCCAAACTTACGGAATTCAGTATAAAGCAGAAACTCTTCCTTGGAGAAATACTAGAAAGACCTTTTTGTAACCTTGTCTTACCTATATCACCAATAACATGCAAAGACTCCAAGGAGCAAATTAAAGCAAGCTATAGTGCACTGTCTCCAAAGAAAGCTTGGCTTTTCTGCTAGCATCCTTATTTCATCTGGTTTACAACATTAAGCATGTTAATAACCAGAGCACTCTTGGAAGTCATTTGACCAAGCCAGCCCTCAGATCCTTGGAGTTCAAGCAAAACTTCACAGTAAATCTACTATAGTAATTTGGAATACGTACTACAAACACAAAGGGAATGTACATTTAATCCATCTCTAAAAATCGTATCTTAAAATCATCAGAAAGGAAGATAAAGTTTATGGGGCATAATCCTATCCTCATGGAATTTTAGCTGACCAGCAAAATACCTTTTGATACTACATTATCTGTTTTAATCTTTAAAAAGTTCTACCCTTGACCAAAATGGTTTTCAAGAGCAATGGTGCTGAAACTTGTTGTGCGGTCAACCATTGTATTTGGAGCCAAATCCTGCATCACTCACTGGGTTATCACCTAAAGAGAATAACACATTCTACTGCCTGAGAGTCATGACCACGCAAATGTCTCATATCTCATGTGCTAAAACTGACTCACAATTAAAGAGAGTAAACACAGACATGTGTAAATATTAGACAATACTTTTCAACTAAAGATGTGGAAACAAAAAACTTTTAAACCTTTTAAGGACAAGTAATGTATTATAGGAGCTGAAGAATGTACACATTACAATTCAACACTGTTTTATTCATTCCTTTAGAAGCCTGACTGTGGTAGAAACAGGATTTTTTTAAATAATGTTCGACAATTAAAATGTGGTCATTTTGCTTAGAAATTAATTTTAAAAACTCAATTTTATTAGAACTCATGTCAAGACACCAAATGTATAGGTGATCAGCCTACCCTCTAAAATGTAAGTACAGAGAATAAAATATAAGCCTAATAGAAGGCTATGACACCAGTGCTAATTATATTCTCCCAAAAAACAAGGTCATTGACAGCACTCCCCAGGAGAATGTTCTCTTGATTCTTGTATCTCTTCTATGTCCAAAAATAATATTTTCTATTAAGGTGATTAATATTCATTTAGGCTTTGTTTATCAACATCCTTTTCTGCAGGAATTACTAGCAATTATCATTATGGAGGAGAAGTGAAGATGAAGGAACTAAATGGCCCATAAAACTCTCCTACTTACATATCCTAATCAACCTACCTAAACTCTGACGGCTGCTCTATCCTGAGATGCTGGGGTGAGGACAGGGGGTTGTTTCCCTCAAAATAATTTCTGGTTTTTCCTCGGTTGTATTGTTCTTTAGTCTACATTTTATTTTTTTATAGATTCCACACCTTCCTGAGAGTAAGATTTCATCCTATTTTTTGAATTTCTGGTAGTCAGAATTAATAAAAGCAAATATCCAAACGGGCTGAGGAAGTAATTTCCTAAACATCCTCACCAAACATGGTTGAAAACAGCACAAATTCAGGCAGAGAAGGACAAATATCATATGTTTGCATGTATAGGAGGATTAGGAGGAACTTAACTGAGGACCATGGGGGAGAAGAAGGAGGGAAATGGTGGGGGAAAGGGAGAGAAGCAAACCATGAGAGACTATTGAATACTGAGAACAAACTGAGAACTGATGGATGTGGCGGGGGAGGGGGAGATGGGCATGGAGGAGCGCACTTGTGGGGATGAGCACTGGGTGTTATATGGAAACCAACGTGACAATAAACTATTTGTAAGAAATAAATAAATATTTTAAACAAGTGTTAAAAAAACACAAATTAAGAGTTCAACTGGCACTGAGTTTTAGACTTTCAAACTCTATTACAAAAAAAAAACAAAACAAAACATGAAATGACCAAAATTACTGGGGTAACATGAAGACCTGCAGAAGCTATTGTTCCAAGATTTATTTTTTTCTGGGAGATAAAATTTGCTTTTCCAGCTTCCTTCCCAAAGTCTTGACAAAATAATGACATGATTCAAGAGCATAAAGCTTGCAACTCAATTGAACCAATTTCTGTTTTGTAGACCTGATGTTAGATGGGACTGCTCTACATATTATAAAGGCTAGTGTCTCTGAGGTTAGAGCTATTGGTACAGTTTTATTTCCAAATTTTTAATGGGGGAAATGCTTGTTTCAGCAAATTTCACTAATTTTGATTTTTAGTATACTGATCTTCTCTAATAACTAAAAATATTATTTAAAATTTAAAGACAGAACCCACCAAAATAATAAAAACATCTATTCAATGGTGATGCCCCTTTCTGGTTAACATGACTGAAAAGAAAGCTGGCATTGTCAAGAGGTCTTAAGAAGGCATAAATGTTATTATCGGTTTCCAGGTGAGAATGGTAAGCAACCTTCCACATACTCTTTCTCCTTTTTCTTTTCTTTTTTTAATGTTTATTCAGTTTTTGAGTGAGCGAGAGAGAGACAGACAGACAGAGTGGGGAAAAGGGAGAGAGAGAGAGAGAGGGAGACACAGAATCTGAAGCAGGCTCCAGGCTCTGAGCTATAAGCACAGAGCCCCACTCGGGGCTCAAACTGAGGAACTGCGAGATCATGACCTGAGCCAAAGTCAGACGCTTAGCCAAAAGAGCCACCCAGGTGCCCCTTTCTCCTTTTTCTGATTATAATGCTTTTAGATTCCATTTAGGAGTGTGTCTAATTCATTTTTCCAGCTTAGCAAGACCAGCCCCAAGTCATTTTCTATTTCCTCTCTTGCTGTGAGCAGAGGCACATCTCTGTAGAAGCTTGTTGGTCGCAGTGATTACCTCCTTGGCCTGAGCATATGCAGGTCCTGTTTTGTACAGCTAGGAGGAAGTCTGCTCTGCCAGAAACGGGCCCTAATAGAGTGGTAATAAACCAACAGGGGCGGTAACTTGGTAACAAAAGAGAATACCTCTGAAGCTTCAAACTTTCTAAAAAACAAATGCAGCATGTATAAGACAGTCCTAATAAAAAGTTAAGACTTTCCGCTGACATTTTAAAAAATAAGATCCCAGGGGCGCCTGGGTGGCTTAGTCGGTTAAGCGTTCGACTTTCACTTAGGTCATGATCTCGCGGTTCGTGGGTTCGAGCCCCGCATCGGGCTCTGTGCTGACTGCCAGCTCAGAGCCTGGAGCCTGTTTCAGTCTGTGACTCCCTCTCTCTCTGACCCTCCCCTGCTCACGTCTCTCTCTCTCCTAGAAATAATTTAAAAACATTAAAAAAAAAATAGGAGCCCAGATAGGGGTGAGGGAGAGGGGAAGGGGGGTGATGGGCATGGGGGGAGAGCACTTGTTGGGATGAGCACTGGATGTTATATGGAAACCAACTTGACAATAAACTATTTAAGAAGAAAAAAAAAATAGGAGCCCAGTCTAGCGCCCTTTGTCTACTGTTTAAACATCTTCATTGTTGAAATTAAAGGAAATTAGAGAATAAAGGTCTGTTCTATTAAGAAAGTAATTTAGATTACAATCCATTTCTTGATCTCATTATTCATTATACTTCCATTATACTTTCCAACTGGCATATTGGTCAATTTAATGCTAAACTTTTGCTCAAAAAATCATATGCACGTTTTTTTTTAATTCATACTAAATTAGCATTATCTTATTTTGTCTTCTATTTCTCCAAGACACTTTTGAAAATAGCCTTTTTGTTATGTACCCAGGCCAGTAAAACCTACCTACTGTCCAGGGTCATTCTAACCCCTTCCCAAAAACACCACTCTTGTATCCACAACACTGTTGTGGTTTCCAGTTTACTTTTTTTTCAGTTTTTGAAATCTTCAGTAAATTGACACCAAGAGAAAAATACAAATACATCAAGTGATTATTAAACACACTTAAAATGATGTGATTTTTGTCTTTTTATTAGTTTTTTTTTTTTGGTACTCAACTCAAAAGAAGTCAAGAGGGGGCTGTATCTCATTTCTTATAAATTGGTTAAAGATATGACTGCATCATTCCATCACAGACAATAAGAGCAATAAATAGTGATGTCAAAAAATATCACCATTTGATCATTTTAAATTTCACATATCTAAGTAAAGCAAACTATTAACTTAATGTACAGAGAGATCTCACCATCTTGCATGTAATAATTCAGTACTGCCCTGAAACAGAGTTCAGCACTACTTATACTTCCTGAAGAAACACACAGGTGGTTCAAAGAGGTAGCTTATCACCTAAAGCTTCTCTCTCTTTTTTTTTTTAAATTTTTTTTATTTATTTCTAGGAGAGAGAGAGAGACAGCGTGAGCAGGGGAGGGTCAGAGAGAGAGGGAGACACAGAATCTGAAACGGGCTCCAGGCTCTGAGCTGGCAGTCAGCACAGAGCCCGACGCGGGGCTCGAACCCACGAACCGCGAGATCATGACCTGAACGAAAGTCGGGCGCTTAACCGACTAAGCCACCCAGGCGCCCCCTAAAGCTTCTCTTTTAATACCCTCCTATTAATCCCCCCAATTGAAAAACACCAACCCACAAAAACATAAAGGTTATTTGTGTGTTTTGTGAACACCACTTCAGGAAATAACCCCAAACTTCTCGTTCCAATTGCATTTCCATTATTACAATGCTGATGGGCTTAGAGCTATTCACAGAGCTCCCAATTCTCCTTCTAGCCTGTGGGAGGGTTGTACCTCCTGCCCTCCTGGCTGATGTCTGTCATGGGACTTACTTTGGCTAATGTAAGATGAGCACAAAGGATAAGTATCACTTCTCAGGAGAAGTTTTAAATTTGTTTTTAATGTTTATTTTTGGGAGACAAAGCGTGAGCAGGGGAGGGGCAGAGAGGGAGACACAATCCGAAGCAGGCTCCACACTCTGAGCTGTCAGCACAGAGCCCAAAGCAGGGCTCAAACTCCAGAACCACAATATCATGACCTGAGCCCAAGTCAGACGCTTAACCAACTGACCACCCAGGTGCCCCTCTCAGGAGAAGTTTCCAGTCTTCATTCTCTTTTATGTCTAGATGGAGCCTCTGTTAGTTTGTCGCCTCAGTTACCGCACTGAACAGCGCCCCCCTGCTGTCAATCCCCAATGAACATGTAGCCTGAAGGAGAAACAAACTTCTGTGATATTAATCCACTGAGAGTTTAGATTTTTTTTTTTTTACTGCCACTTAACTTAGTGTATCCTAACACACCATCTAGTAAAGAAACATGAGTGTCCTACAGGAGACAGCCAAGTTAGCCATCAGCACTGCATGTTTATTCAAAATAACATAAATCAACTACCCTACAAATCTCTAAAAAGCCATTATTCTTTCGATGCAAAATATAAGCCATGAGTATTTTAAAAGATGCATTGCTTTTCATTAAAAATAGCTATTTTTTATTATAGTGAGGTTTTGAGTGGTCATAAAGATTTGAAGTCATAATTAACAGTAATAACATTTACACAGCACCCTAAAACAGTTTAAATTCATGTTTTATGTTAAATCCATTGGAATTGAGGGAGGTCTGATTAGAAGTTTCTCAGTTTTAGTGTGCATGTTGTATAGGGAATAACATGGCAATCCCTGTGTCAACACGACTGCAATGCACTTTGAAAAATGGCAGAGTAAGTGAAAATATTAGACTTAAATGTTTAAAAGAAAATTAAAGACTATATCAAAGTGAGAAAATGGTTTCATTTTAGATGCTCAAATGCATTATCTGTAAGAAAAAAAATAACTGCATATTTGACTACTTGTCAGAATCCTAGAGAAATCATTTGGAAGTTAAAGAACACTAGCTCAAGGTCTCAGTATACACTCAAAGAGATGACAGCACTGCAAATCCCTGCTGAATGGTGTGGCTACATCTGGCCTCTCAGGAAAGGGAAATCATAAAGAAAGTCACCAAATGCTATCACCTATGAACCATTAGTGATGACAGTGTCATGAAGTAACTGAGCATTCCATGAAGCTGGACAAATGACACTTCTCAGATGGTTTGGGGCATGTAATTAATGAAGAAATGTGTGAACTTGAGGAAATATTAGGATACAGAGTCATCGATATTATTTAAAAATTCAGTAGAGGAAAGGGTCATATATTTTTTTGGCAAACAGTAGTCCTATATAAGTGTATATGTATGTGTGAGAGAGAGAGAGAGAGAAAGAAAGTATGCAAGGACACGTTCTTCTACATAACAACAGACCATTATTGGACAAGTATTTATTGAGGACTTATTGTGTTAAAGTTTCTAGGCTTGGCAGCATAGACAATACAAAAATATTTGAAAAGCACCCCATGGTCTCAAAAACTTTACAGCCTGGGCCATGTCAAACATTCTAAGTCTTAGAAGCATAATAAATATCTGTGAAAGCACTTTGCAACCAAGCTTATGCTCTCATTATTGTAGATTTAATAAATACTTAGTTGAATCAATAAATACCGGCTGAGAATGAATTCCATATATAAATATATTTTTCATACATAAACTTCAATTCTGAAAGCTTGCCATTCTTCATTTGGGATACTGACAAAGCCCCCTGCAATAAAGGGTCTCTCTAATTCATAACATGATTAATTTGTTACAGAAATATTATGAAAATTTTATAATAATCATGATAGTGCAATTTAAAGTATTAACTGAGGTGCCTGGCAGGCTCAGGCAGTGGAATATGCGACTCTTGATCTCGGGATTATGAGTTTGAGCCCCATGCTAGGTGTAGAGATCACTTAAAAATCAAATCTTAAGGGACACCCGGGTGGCTTAGTCGGTTGAGCGTCCGACTTTCGCTTAGGTCATGGTCTCGCGGTTCGTGGGTTCGAGCCCCGTCGGGCTCTGTGCTGACTGCCAGCTCAGAGCCTGGAGCCTGTTTCAGTCTGTGACTCCCCTCTCTCTGACCCTCCCTGCTCACGCTGTCTCTCTCTCTCTCCTGGAAATAAATAAAAATATTTAAAAAAAAAAAATCAAATCTTAAAAAAAATAATAAAACAAAATAAGTTATTAACCAATGCCTGATATAATAGAAAAGTGAATAGTTGAGTTAAAATTTCCAAGAGGAAAAAAGGAGTTAAGGGAATCATAGTTCTAAGCAAAAACATAAAAATAAAACATCTTACAAGGTTTCGAGTCAGCTCACTTTACTATTAACTTGAAACAGTGACAACAAATATTTGATAGTTTAGTCTCTAACTCATATAGTCTTTCTATATCTAAAAGTACAATTAGGAAGTCAACATTTATGAAGTCTCAACCATGTAACAGATGGCACGTATATATATGTATACATGTATATTTATTTATTCATTATCCCATTTATTCCTTACCCCAGCCTTATGAAAATTGAAACACACTAAGAAGATGTTTTAGGTTGCAGATAATTAACACACAAACCTAATCAAACTGGCATAAAGTTTTATTATCTCATGTATCAAGAAGGCTTCATTGGTTAATTCTGTTTTTCATCAATGTCCTCAAAAACCTAGATTTTGTTCAAATTTTCTTTAAACCATACCTAGTATATCAACTTTGTCTTCATGGTTTCAGAGGACATTCCTGTTATCTGCTGTTTCAATAAGGCACAAAAACGTCCAACAGAGGGGCGCCTGGGTGGCTCAGTTGGATAAGTGTCTAACTTTGGCTTAGGTCATGATCTCACCCTTGTAGGTATGAGCCCCGCATCGGGCTCTGTGCTGGCAGCTCAGAGCCTGGAGCCTGCTTCAGCTTCTGTGTCTCCCTCTCTCTCTGCTCCTCCCCCACTCACACTCTGTCTCTCTTTCTCTCTCAAAAATAAATATAAAAAAAATTTTTGTTTAACTTCCAAAAGAAAAGGCAGAAAGGTAACTCTATGTTCTTTTGCCAGCAAGAAAATCTCTCTGAAAAGCCTTGCAGTTCACTGCTCCTCCCTCTCCCCCATATCTCATTGGCTGCTGGATTATATGCCCCTCCCCATACCTTTCAATGGCAAAGTGGTGGGTTCAGATGGCTATGAATTAGCAGGTGTCCAGGGCCTCCTCTCTGAGCACACGGCCACAGAGCAAACAGTGAACATAACTCATTTGAAATTATAAATCAGCCAACTAGCCACAAGTTGGACATGGAAAGTAGGAAACTAGGAAACGAGGAATGTCTGCAATAGAATATTCTTTTTCATCCACAGTTAACCCTATTACTCACAGATTCCTTATTTGCAATTTCCCTACCCACTAAAATTTATTTGTAACCCCTAAATCAATACTTATACACTTCTGTGGCTGTTCACAGAATCTGTGGAGCAGTGAAAATTTTGAGTAACCCAACATGACTCCATCCCCAGCTGAGGTCAAACAAGGTGATGTTCTACCTTCTCATTTTAGCTCTCACACTGTAAACAGGTATTCTTTTCATAGTCTATTTAGTGCCATGATTTTTGCAGTTTGTGCTATGTTGGTTATTTCACTACACTAAACGGCCTCCAAGAATAGTGCTGAAATGCTGTCTAGTGTCTAGTGCAAGAAGGCTGTGATGTGTCACATAGAGAAAATATGTGTGTTATTTAAACAAGCTTTCTTTAAGCATGAGCTGTAATGCTGCTGGCCACGAGTTCAATGTTAATCAATAAATAATATGTATTAAGGAAGATGTCTTTTCTTTTCTTTTTTTCTTTTAACTTAAGAGAGAGAGAGAGAGAGAGAATGCAAATGGGAGAGAGTGACAGAGGGGGAGAGAGAAGGAGAGAGAGAATCTTAAGCAAGCTCCACGCTCAGCATGGAGCCTGACACAGGGTTCAGTCCCATGACCCTGAGATTATGACTTGAGCAAAACTCAAAAGTCAGACACTCAACCACCTGAGCCACCCAAGCAGCCTTTTAAGTAAGTTGTCTTTAAGCAAAAATACACATAAAATTAGATTATATATTGATATACCGATGAAAATATATGACCAGAGGTTCACAGGAACCTAACCCTGTATTTCCTCTGTGAACAATGGTTCAGTATACACTAATTCAGTGTATGAATAGAACTTCCAGAATAGAACTGACCAGGTAATGAAACTAAGATATAGCTAGGCCAGGTCCCACAGTCAGCCATAAATAGCAGGCCAGACCTTGAATCCAAATCATATCAACACTGTTAAGGACTATGGAATTTATCAATGACAAGACATTGAAAGGTTGTAAGTAGGAAGAACCATGAATAGAAGTGTATTTCTAGAGCATCATTCTAGATACAATCTAGAGAATAAACCTGAAGAAGACTGAATTCAGGGAGATCAGATCAGTGGGCTATTGCAATAATCCAGGCAAGAAGTGATGATGAGGGATGAGTGAGGTAGGAAGCCAAGGATAAGGGTTCTCAGTCAACAGAAAACAGAACCCCACATGATGTATAGACTGGCTCACCAAGAGAGGATGTAAGAGTAATAGAGTGAAAAAAGAACAATGAAGTTTATGAGGGAAAATGGTGAAGAACAGAAATAAAAAGAGAAGGATCCAACTTCAAAATATTGCTGGGTACAAGCTAAGCTTGGACCAATTTCAGATTCTCATCTGAAAATCTTAGCAAAAACCTAGTTCACAGCCTCTATTAATATTAGGGCATTAAATTTTAATAAGTGGAAAATGGAATTCATAAGGCTTCTCAGTTTCATCCAATAGGGAGTTGACCAGTCATTTGTGATTTTACACATCTCCTGGTAGAAACAGAGTTACAAATACAGACTTGAGCATTGGGATACATCATGTAAATGTGTGACTCTCCCTGGAGGACTTTCTATCCCCAAAGTAATGATTGAATTACAATTGAGTTATAAATATGATAGTCCCATCTGTGATCAACATCAAATTTTCCTGATGTAGTGTTTAAAGTAAAATTTATCCCAAACCCCCAGAAGCCTTCAAAACTATCACAAATTTGAATGCAGGTAAGTAAAATAAGAATCATCCTTCTTAATTTTTACTATCATGTCACATATCAGTTGGAACATTATGGAATTTGAAATTTTATCCAGTCTCCATGGCATTATAGGAAAGAAGAGAAGGGAGAAAAAGAGAAATGGCTATGCTAGAAAATGGTGAACTTCAGAATGTTAGAACATGGTAAGTTCTTTTGCATATCACATATTGATGTCCAGTGCATTGGCATTCCTAGTTCTTTTTTTTTGTTAAGTTTCTTTATTTATTTTTGAGAAAGAGAACAAGCAGGAGAAGCAGAGAGAGAAAGAGAGAGAATCACAACGAGGGTCTGCACTGTCAGCCCAGAGCCTGACACAGGCCTCGAACTCACGAACCATGAGATCATGACCTGAGCTGAAACCAAGAGTCAGACACTTAACCGACTAAGCCACCCAAATGCCCTAGCATTCCTAGTTCTTATGAGATGTGACTAATCTTAATTATCTCATAATAAGAATACTGTACTGTGCTTACAATATCCAAATAATTAATGCTAATATATAGCCACAGGCAAACCTTTCCATGCTGTGCATTTGAACCAGGTGCTAGATGTTTTACATAAATTATAAGCACACACTTGTATAGCCCACTGTACTATGATCCATTAAAATAAGAGGTCTTCAAAACTCTTAATCTTTCAACGAGTTCATTAAAAACCTTCAGACCTACTTAGTTAAAAAGATGATCAATAAAATTAGAAATAAAGGAATTAGCTTAGAATATTTTCCAATGTTGAAATTTTTAGAGGTATACAGCAAACATTATTCAATTTGATTCCTCCACTGACTATTCTGCAAATGATTTGTGCCAAGTGCCCCATAACTAGAATATCTTTCATATTATATTTGTCAATGTAAACACTAGCTGCTATAACAGATAAGCCCCAACTTCTCTGTGGCTTAACACAATAAGTTTATTTTTCACAGCAGAATTAGTGAGGTTGGTGAATTAGTGTTCTTGGTCGGGCAGTCTTACAGAGGCCACTCACTCCTATCCTTCTCCCAACTTTCCTTAGGACCCTGCCTCTTCTAGGTACCAGGAGCTCTCTTTATTCAGCTGAGGGATACTGAGACTATGGCCATGATTCAACTGTTTCTTAGTCACACTGGTCTGGAATTCACTTCTCTTACATTTTGTTGATAACTACTCACACAGCAAAGGAGCTAAAGATAAAGGAGGGCAAAGGAACTAAAAAACCAAGTTGCTTGCTGGACAGCCACACTGCCTAGCATCATTCTACACTGGGCAGGGTCCACAA
Source organism: Proteles cristata cristata (assembly GCA_017311185.1). Taxonomy (NCBI): domain Eukaryota; kingdom Metazoa; phylum Chordata; class Mammalia; order Carnivora; family Hyaenidae; genus Proteles; species Proteles cristata. The sequence goes on from JAESUZ010000553.1 coordinate 1,296,839, forward strand.
ACTGTTCAATTAGGTGTTTCTGTCACATGTATCATTTGCATTTTTTTGTCAATATCTTTTGCCTTTAAAGATCTAAAATTGGTGGAGCACCTGGGTGGTGCTGATTACCTGATTCACCTGATTACCTGATAACCTGATTCAGTTAAGCATCCAACTCTTGATTTCAGTTCAGGTCATGATCTCACAGTCCATGAGTTTGAGTCCCGCATCTGCACTGTCAGTGCAGAGTGTACTTGGGATTCTCTCTCTCCCCCATCCCTATTCTCTCTCTCTTCCCCTACCCTATTCGTGCATGCATGCTCTCTCTCTTTTTCTCTCTCTCTCAAAATAAATAAATGTAAAAAAAATCTAAAATTGGTTTTAGTGGGAGTCAAATCATCATACACAATTCCATACGCAAAGAATCTTCTTTGTTATAGAACACAAATATTTGTTATGTCTCTTCTATAATACTCTTATATACTTCTATAATATAAAGTAGACTTAATTGCATCTAGATGTTTATACCAAATAGAGCTAATATAAAGAATAATTTAAAATTGGGAGGAGAAAAATTTCAGGATATACAAACAGTATTCACTCCATTCTTTACTTCCCTTGTAAGTTTTAGGTCTATGATGAAACCTGTTTCCACATTTTCTAAAACAAAAAAGCATAGAAATGTTGGGTACTGCTGGAAGGGTCTTTGATCCATCACAGCCCACATCTTTTAGACTGAGGTACAGAAGGATAATGGCCTTGTTTACTTACATTTTTTTTCAGATCTTAACCAAATTGCTAACTGAGATTCATATTGGCATACCCAGGCTCCACTGTTCAAAACATCACCTTTTACTCTAAGTACAACTTTAAGCAGTTGTGAAATCTAAATCTTAGCTTTTTTGTTCACCTTAAACACAAGGTTACATATGAACGACATATCAACGAGATAGGAAAAATTTAAATAAGTCTAATTTTTCCCCACTGCTACAGAAATTACTCGGGAATCAAGGAAAGTGGTTTTACTTTGATTTCAAATAAATGGAACAGTAATATAAGACTTGTGTGAACTAGGGGCGCCTAGGTGGCTTAGTCGGTTAAGCGTCCGACTTTCCGACTTTCGCTTAGGTCATGATCTCGCAGTTTGTGGGTTCGAGCCGTGCGTCAGGCTCTGTGCTGACTGTCAGCTCGGAGCCTGGAGTCTGTTTCAGTCTGTGACTCCCTCTCTCTCTGACCCTCCCCTGCTCACGCTGTCTCTCTCTCCTAGAAATAAATAAAACATTTAAAAAAAAAAAAAAAGACTTGTGTGAACTATAAATTTAAGAATTATCCTGAAATAATCCTAAAGATGTTTTAAGAAAAGAAAAAAAAGTCCCATTTATGATGAGACAAAGAATTCATAGGGGCATAAGAAAAAGGAAATAACATGACTTTGGGCTCAAAAGAAATGCTGAACTTCAGTGAAGGGATCAGAATAGAAGAAATTATACAAAAATATTGATGACCAGACTGCCATGATTAATAATGTTCTTACTCCTGAAAGCCAATTAACTCACACAATAATTCTTTTAAAAGCATGGTAATGATGCAGTGAAGTAAGAGGATGTTTCTTATGAGTACTTTAATAGACAGCTGGTAGAGGACATCGGGTAAGGATTAAAGAGCAACTCAATACTGATGGACAAACAACATAAAGTGAACAGAATATGAGACAAAACATTTTCATCCTTGCATGGAGGTTTATCTATAGTTCAAGTGGAACTCAGATTTACCAGAAAACAGGGGTCGGCCTTAAACTATAATTTTGCCACTTTCACGTTGTCCTGAAATTGTTTCAAGCCTTAATTACAAAATCTAGAAGAAGAAATTTCTGTAGAATAATGAAGTTCTTCCTCCCTATCTGCAATTGTTAATGGGACCACACCATACCTCCGTATAGTCCCCATCTAGCACATAGCATGCACTAAATGGGATACATTCAGGTTAGAAATTACATTTATCAGATATCAAGATAATATTTCTTTAACAGCACCATTTGGCATGCATTTGTTTTTAATTTAGAATGAGTTTAAATTAATTTTGTCTTAAAATTTTCATGCCACTTTCTGGGATGTTTGAAGCTACCCTGGAGGGCAATAAAACCAAAGCTGGGAATCACAGCTTCAGTCTTTAGAGAGAAAGAAGTAATTTCCATAATTCCAAAATCATTTCATTAGTGGGTATATATGGTCTGAATTTCCAAATCTAGGGAACTGACCATATGCTCCCTCTCCTCTGAAAAAAAAAAATAGTGGCAAATTGCCACCATCCAACATGGAAAGAATTGAAGGTATTAATAACAAGGAGTAATAAATATAAATATAAGGACACGTCATTATGCATATTACTTAACATAAATGTATGGTCTCTATGTTAATTACAAAGCTTTCTTCCTCCTAAAGTTATAGAGTAATGGATCCTATCTTAGTTACCAATAGGTCAGTCAAAAGGAAATGACTGAGAAAGAAAAATGCATTGCAAAATAGTTACTATGATCTATTGAAAAGAGTTGCTTCACAATATAGCCGCATTACCTGTGATTTTTATTTTGTGGATTGTTAACAGGACATCAGGTTCCAGTGGTGGCAATATTCACTGGGGACTGGATTCACTCCCTAGGTTCAAATTAACAGCACAACCTTACAGATTTCTAGAGAAAGATGTATAATGCTGTCAAAAGCACAGCATATTGTTAAATCATGTGTTAAAATAAGATCCAGCAGTCACAGTAAAAAAAAATTTTTACCTGTAACTGTGCAATGGAAATATTATTTCTAAAAAATACATATTGTTTTCCAAAACAAAATATGCTCTCTATTTAACATTTTTATATTAACCTATTTTAAAAGCATTCTTGCATGGAATTCATGGAATTCAAAGCAACTTCCACACCTGATCTGAAAGCATACGACATCCCTGGGAGTTCAGGAAGGTAAAATTATATTCTTTTTACTATTTTATAGAGAAAGAGGCAGTTAGCAGATAGATTATGTGGGTTATCCGAAGTCACAACGTAGAAAAGTGGCAGACACAAGAATCAAACTTCTAACGACCAATTCTGTCAAAGAAAGGGGCTGTCGAGTGTACATGTGGTCTGATGCACACTTTTACCTTTCTACAGGTCTAAAACATGCTTGGCCCATGCAAATAGAGCCCTAATTCATTCTTACATTTGCAAGGTAATAAGCCTAAAATGAATTAAAAGGCATATCATGCCATGGCCTTGGGAAAAAACATCCCCTCTCATTGCCATTACAGAGAGAGATGAAATCATATCAAAGTAAGCTAGACAGTTAAAAGGGAATAGGAAATAAAAAGGAAGTGGCCAAACGGTGCTGGTGGCAGCTGTCTGAAAGGGAACATCAGCAGGATCAAATAACAGAACTTTCTTAGTTGATTCTTGAAAGCACAAACTAAAAAAAAAAAAAAAGGAAGAAAGAAAGAAAAAAGGAAAAGAAAGAAATTTAAATTTAAAAAATCATACACGCACCATTATATTGAGTCTAAATACACATCCACACATACTCAGTTCAGTTTTAGAAGGTGTAATGGTGAGCCTCTCACAGGCATGCACACCAAATTAAGCACCAAAATTAAATGTCTTTGAAGTCAGTGTAGACAGTCACTTGCATGGCCTCGCTTGAGATGAACTGAGAACTCACAGCCCTTCATGCCTGGCATGGGGCCTGAAATCTCCAGGAAAGCCATTTCTGAGGATTTCCGGCTCAAATGCAAATATGTGACAAGGGAGGAATAACTTTAATCTAGATTTTCCCATTAATACAATAGTTTGTATCTGGGAAAGAATCAGGTATGGTAAAAAACACTGGAGGGAAAAAGGAAAAAGGTCCTAAGAAATTTATCGCACCTGGAAAAGGAAAGCCTACCACTGGGAAGCTCAGCAAATTGCTCTATTCGGTTGAAAGACTATCAATTGATGAAGCTTAAAGAACAGCCTGCTAGGTGGCAGAATGACAAATTCTAAAGATCTCAAAGGCTCCAATGCAGCATGTTAAATAGTTGGTCTAACTGTAGACAATTGGTTATGTTGTTTTAATCTTTCAGTTCCTCCTTCCCTTCCATGGACCCTGATGAGGCCATTATACATCTGGATCCTGCCTACCTTCCGGACTTCATGTTCTATCTTTCTCTTCTGGATTAATCCCCCTTCCCTATATATATACACCCCACATGACAGTCACACTAAGTTTTATAAATTCACCATAAATTCTTATCTCTGGAAATTCACACACAGTTCCTTCTGCCTAGAATTCATGTGCAAATGAACAAAAAACATGTTTGCAAAAAAACAAACAAAAAAAAAAACCCACGCATTTGGCAGTTTATAGTGATTGTTCAAGACTCAACTAACAAGACTCAACTGACATTCCTCCAGGAAGCCATTGTCCAGGCTATGTAATGTGTTTCTTTTACATGTTCCAAGCGTACCATATACAGACATATACAGACAGGTCCCAGTTAGAAATTTATCATACAGAGGACCTCGGAAAATTGGACAAAAACAACCATAGACCAGTTACACTCTACACTGCACCAATGGACTTACATAGCTCAAAATACACAAAAAGAACGGAAGAAGATTCCCAATAAAAAGCAACGCGACATCCCATAATTCAGGTAATCTAAGTAAAAGAGCTCAACCTTAAAAACATAATCAAAATGCTCACCAAAGACCCACATACAAGAGAGATCCTGTGAAAGTTCTTAGTCTGTTTCCAGAACTCAGTCTTGATCAGTTAAAATAATTAACTATGGGTAAAGGTAGGGGTGATTTTTAATCCACCACACAGAGGCCCTGGTGACAAGAGAAAGAAAATTACAGCACGTACCTTAAAGCTGAGCAAAACAGGGTTTTTCTACCCATTGTACAAAACTTTTCTTCCCTAGAAGAGTATATTTAGCCCACTAACTCCTCAAAAGAAAGGAGGGAGGGGATTATTTTGACCTTTGAATTAAAATTATCAGCTTGATGGGGCGCCTGGGTGGCTCAGCTGGTTAAACATCTGCCTTCAGCTCAGGTCATGACCCGTGGTTCGTGAGTTCAAGCCCCGCATCAGGCTCTATGCTGACAGCTCAGAGCCTGGAGCCTGATTTGGATTCTATGCTGACACCGCCCGCCCCACCCACCCCCCGCCCCCGTTCGTGCTCTGTTTCTCTCTCTCAAAAAAAATAAACATTTAAAAAAAATTTTTTAAACATTGGCTTGAAGCTGGACCTCTAACTTGAAAGTAAATAAACCAATGAAGGCAAGAGCAAATAGTAGTTCACTTTGAAAATAATTAGCTGGAACAGCTGGACTATCAAAGTGACCCCTTCTTCAAGAACAAATCTGAGAAACTATAAAATACTATAAATTGTTTAATTAGGCTTTGGGTTCTCTAAACAGTTAAGTGTGTGTTTTACTTTAATCTTATGCTTCCACGATGGTTGCCTTTTCTCTCTTATACTTGGTGGTATGTACCTAGGAAGAAGTATTTGGAAATTAGTGAATAATAATACATTACAGTGTATTCTGATTATAGAGAATGCCATAGAAAATGAAGGATACAATGACCTTTTAGTTCTGATTCTGAATTTGACCATACAGATATTTAATTTAACTGGAATTCTATTTAGCCTGTTTCAGTTGGCATAGAATATTCTACTTAGCATAGAACGGATAGATCATGACCTGTAACCAACCATTGAAATAAAACTGAGTCAGGTGAAGGCATAAGAATACTCATTACTGGTGGTTGCAACATTTCAAATGCACATGTAAATACGATGTCTATTATTGGGTCTTTTTTTTAAGTATCACTAGACTCTTCTACATTTCCTCTTCACAGAAAGTAAATGGAACTGCCAATATGTGTGAGATGTTAAAGCTTCTCAAAATTTTGTTATGAAGGCCACTGAGAAGAGTTAGCTATTGGATGACCTTCACCCATTGAAGACTCTGAATATCTCTGCTTTTCAAGTAGTTTTCTGTATCTACAGACAGCATCCGAGTTAGAATTAATAGCCTGAACATAGGCATGATTTAATCAAAATGTCCTTGGTGCCTAGTCCAGCATTTCAATTTAAGAATTGAAATCCAGTTTCTGCATTTTAAAAATCAAATCCATTTTCCACAGAGAATTTTTACAAAACAGCTTGGCACCTGCAATGCTGAAAATAGATCCAGCCCCATTTAAGAGAAAGTAACAGCAAATCGGGGATTTGTGTGACGGCAGTAAAATGCAGTTAAGTGTGGTCGTGCCAGGTTTCAGTCTAGAGACAGGGGGTTTTTATTGCACATTATAAACTCCTGAAACGGGAGGTTATTAGAAGATCAGTTCCCTAACTGTGTGGTTCTAGCAGGCTCTGCTCTGTTGCACTCTTTATTCTCCTGCTGGGAGCTCTGTCTTCGGAGGTGCAGAGCACATCCATCAGCCTTTTTCAGCTGTTAAGGCACTTCATTTATTCCGGTGTTCCCTACAACTTATTCCCTTGCCTCTGCCCCCATGGACCTGAGAGAGCTACAGTTCTCTTTGGCCTCTTAACAGGCATAATGGATCACCAGCTGAACCATCACCACATAGCCCTTCTTGCTAGGAAATTATTTCTCTTGCTTCAAATGTTCTTTCCTTTCCCTTGGCAAATCCCTTGGCTGCTGCTCTTGCTGTGTGGTGCCTATATGCAAAGAGAGAAAACCTGGTCAAAAATGCTGACTTTGCCTTTTGAAGTTGTCTCATTGGTCCTTTGATCTTTTCCAACAGAAAACGTGAAAATACTTGCTTAAGATAAATAAGTCTTATTATAATCAAGTCTCTATTATTTGTGACTCTCATAGAGTATTATTCAACTATTTGGAAAATTAGCTCTATCTGTCTTCTTAGAGCCCTCTCATATTCAAAGACACTTTCTTAAATACAATATTCTTTTTTAAGGGAAAAAAAACACTAGATTTTATGAACTAGACAAAATAAAAAGTAGCAAAATCCTTAAAAAGAGGCAATCTCAAACCCGAGATTATTAGCCATCTTGCTGTACTAATGCCCATATCTGTTCCACACTAATATCATTAATTGATGATGATCTTGCTGGTCTAATACCTCCTGAAAGAACTATGTGCTAGTAGAAATACCACTGGGTTGGGGGCTAGAGGACCTGAATTCTAGTCTCAGATCTGGGTGGACTAATAAAATGGCTTTGAGCAAGTCGCCTAAATTCTTGGGGCCTCAGCTTCCTCACCTGTACTAAAAACAGGCTGGAGTAGATCACTGTGATCCATTCTAAGGTTGGTACTCTAGGAGGAAATTTAAACTAGCTTCTCTTTTTAATTGTCTGCCTCTCCTTTATTTTCCTTATGGGCTTCATTTCCTATTGCTATACATGTTCTTTCCCTTCTCTTTTTCTCTTTTATTTCTTCCTTCTAAGCCATTGTCTTCCTTCTCTCTATCCACAGCCCGTCCTTATAAAAGCCCACTCCCTAGGAGCTGGTTTCAGAACAGCCCTGAGTAGAGAAGTCTCTTAATTCTCAGATGTGAGGCCCTGTTGGCTCCCTACAGGACCAAAGGGAAGGTCCCTTGATAATCAAACCTAACCTCACCCATAAGAGTGGTCCTTTAGAATTAAGAAAGGTCTTATGATAGAGGTAGGATTTAGGTGCAGGTTACAGTGATCAGTTCTCTCCCTCCACATCATCTGAGGATTGAAAATTAGGACAAATCATTATCTTCTCCATCTGTCTCTCCTCTTTGCCTCTTTCTACCTTTTTTTTTTTACTCTCTCTCAGTCTCTCTCTCTCCCATTCTCATTCCCTCCCTCATAAACACACACACACACACACACACACACACACACACAATTACACTAAAAAAAATCATGTAAAATGAGAACTTGAAAACTAGACTTTCTATGGTGCTTAATGATGATATGTATCTTTTACTTGTTTTTCAAAACAGAAATAGCCCTTTTGTTTTTTATGTTTATCAGTGTTTAATCATAAGATAATTAGAAAATGTCAAAATGGATAAAGGAAAACTAACATGATAACTAACATGATGATAACGTTATTTCAGATGCTACTAGTGAAACAAAATCACTGTTTACAATTTAGAACATAACCTTCTCAGTTTTTTCTATACATAAAAGTTTTTTCTTACAAACACTACATATGCTATTCTTATATAATGAATTTTTTTTAATGTTTTTATTCATTTCTAGGAGAGAGAGAGAGAGAGACAGCGTGAGCAGGGGAGGGTCAGAGAGAAAGGGAGTCACAGACTGAAAGAGGCTCCAGGCTCTGAGCTGACAGTCAGCACAGAGCCTGATGCGGGGCTCAAACCCACGAACCGCGAGATCATGCCCTAAGCAAAAGTCGGATTCTTAACCAACTAAGTCACCCAGGCGCCCCTGTAATGAATTTTTATACCCTGTTTTCTCCAACTAAAAATATATCATGAATCTCTTTTGATATCCATGGATAGATATGTGCCTTCTCATGACTAAGTACTATTCCACTTTATAAATGGATATGAATCATTTAGCATCCCCAGTTTAAGAATAATTAGTAGCTTTTGTCCTAGTTTTTTCTATTAAGAAAATGTTTTAAAATAAATATTTTTTTCTACTAAAAATTTCATCTCTATATAATTTACATTTCTTAAACTATTTCAAGATGAAAAATTCCTGGAAGTGAAATTTTTTTTATGTTTTTATTTATTTCTGAGAGAGAGAGAGAGAGAGAGAGAGAGACAGCGTGAGCAGGGGAGGGTCAGAGAGAGAGAGGGAGATAGAGTATCTGAAGCAAGTTCCAGGCTCTGAGCTAGCTGTCAGCACAGAGCTTGATGCGGGGCTCAAATCCACGAACCATGAGATCATGACCTGAGCCGAAGTCAGACGCCCAACCGACTGAACCACCCAAGTGCCTCTGAAATTTTTTGAACAAAGGGTATTTGTGTTTTAAAGAGTTTTAGTCTACAATGCCAAATAACTCTCCAAAGAAACTTTGGAGTAAGAAAGTATAAAATAAAAAATCATATACACACAAATTCTTGCCTACCTTGGATACTGTTGTTTTAATTTCTAATTTTGTTGAAATATGAATTCATTTGGTTACAAATGAGATTAATAACCTTCCATATGTTAATTGGCCATTTCATGTCTTCTTCCATGAATGTTTCTCTATACGTACTAAGAATATTAGCTCTTTTGTTTTATGTATTTTGCAGGTGCTTTTCCAGGTGGCTGTTTGTCATACTGTGATTGCCAGGGAGAAATGTTTACTTTTCACATACTCCAGTCTAGCAATAATTTTTTCTGTCTTCTTCACTTTGGTGAACATCTACCCTTTCCTCCCCTGTATTAAAATTCCGCTTTTATCACATGCTTCAGTATTACACTGATTTGGTTCTATTTTTGGCACTTCTAATCAAGTGTTAATCTGTATATCTCTACCTATACCACACTATTCCGATTATTACAGCATTCTATTATATTTTAATACTCAGAAAACATGTCCTTTCACTATTCCTTTTTTATGTATTTTTCATATATTTCTTCATCCAAGTTAACTTGAGAATCATTTGCACTTTCAAAAAAATATCCAGTGCTGTCTTTAAAAGAAAACGAATTCACTAAAGTGGAAATCAGATTGAATTATCTGAAAGAGTTGAGAGAAATTTTGACATAGTAGAAAGAGCCAAAACTTGCTCTTACGGTTTGACTCTCAACTAAAGCTATAAATTTGGCAAGTTTTTTAGCCTCTCTAAACCTGATCTTCATCTACAAAATGGAGCTTTTAAAACCTAGATGTAGTGACATCTGACATGCTCTTTGGACACCTATCACTGGAACCTAGTTCCTAAATTTGGAGCATTCTTTACCTAAAAATTCTTGTGAGAAGTACTGCCCCTCTACAGAAAGCTAATGATGCCAAATACTCACTCCTCCACCTCAGTCAAGAGACCTACAGTTTGCCAGTCTTAGGCACACACCCCGGTTTTTAATCAGCAGCTGGTAAAACAAGAAAAATGGTCCATGAGGAAGAATCTCTGGCTGTGAAGGCAAAATTAGCAGTTGCTGTAGTAGCAGCAGCAACAGTGTATCTGATGAAAACCCAGGTAAAAGCAGTGGTGTCCTCCCAGAACCTGGTTTCACAGGTGTCCCAGGGATTCGAGAAGGCTCTCTAAATCCTCTCCCGCTTAAGCCAGCCATAGTTGGTTTCTGTTGTTTGCAACTAAAAACCATGCCCAAGGTGCCTGGATGGCTCATTCAGTTAAGTATCCAACTCTTGATCTGGGCTCAGGTCTTGATCTCAGGGTCATGAGTTCAAGTCCCACGTTGAGCTTCACATTGGGTATGGAGCCTCCTTAAAATACATACATACATACATACATACATACATACATACATACATACCCTGGGCTGTCTAAGCAATGAAATGAGAGAAAGCATGCATCCTCAACATTCTCAGGACATTCCCTTTCTATTGACTTCCCTCTATACCCTGACCTCTCCACTAACATGCTGACCCACAATGGACTGCATCAATGAGCTCCCTTTCCCTCCCTTTTCTGAGTTCAGCCAACAGAAAGCCCCAGCATGAGGTGTGATAGCAGAAGGAGAGTTGGGGGTAAGTACTTAACTCCCCCAGCTCTTTCTCTAAAGGCCTACTATTCAGTATCCCTCCTGTGAGTTAGAACCCCTGACACTCAGTCCTCTCTCTAAGTTCCAACTGCCACTCAGGCCTAAGGGTAATGAAGACATTCTAATTCTATTCTTACTAGCCCTGAGATGACTCACTCACAAGCTCTTATGGTTCTTTTACATAAAACCCACACATTTTTTTAATTGTCCTATTATTATATCCTTCCCAAATTTGCTATTTTTAGTGTGTTTTCTGTTGCTTGGGCCCCAATATGCAAGCAAGAGCTCCTGGGACAGTACTTGGCTTTTAAGAGAGCTCCAGAAATATTCCATGAGTAAAAACATCAAATATATTCTTTTTTTTTTTCCTATCCTGTTCATGTGGTAATGCAAGGGGGCCAGAATGAGATGAGCTAATTTTATGGACATCTGCAGCCCTCTGGTGTTTTCAAAGATTAGTGGGGACCTTTGTTTCCTAAGACAGAGCAGAAAATCTAGAAGTATGCCCCTCAAATACAAATTTGCCTAATTCATCATTCTCAGTGGACACTCACACCAAAGTTTCTCAAACTTTTGTTTATGCTCATTTAGGCCTATCGCAGGTGTCAGAACACATACATACATACAATCCGGGCCACTCCTTTCCTACTCCTCAAGTGCAATGGTATTCACCCTACTGATCAAGAAGCTTCCCCTGCCCATTTCACTCACTGGTGTCAGGTCTGGTTTTCAATGAATCACAGCACTCTATCAAACTATGTGCAAATCTTTGCAGATTTTTTGGAGCAGCAAAAACCTCCTTTTAACCATTCTCTCCATATCCATATAATAAATGATATTAAATGCTACTTGACTGTCCAGTTTTTTGTATCAATATATGGGTATGAAGTGCAATAGCCATTGGAATAAAATTGGTAATGAATGCTAATTACTTCATTCTATGGGTTTTGGAATAATGTATTCCAAGGATTTCCTCATTACTTTGAGAAATTGAGAGATGGTTCTACAGTGATCTACAGAAATTCTGAAAAGTACTTAAAGCATCAGACATTAGCTAGAGCTCTGTATAATTGGATCTGTTCTGTACCCCTTGCATGTAAGTTTTCTTGATGCAGAGCCCTGAATGCATAAAGAAAGGAGAATGTAGAGGGAAAAGCAGCTTCAATCTGCTTTGCTGTCATTTGGATCTTTCGAGTTCTGAATTCTTTTGGCAGCTCTAATATAACAGAAGAGCTTTTCCTTCAGTGACTATAAAATCCCCATTTGGAATGTTTTTCTCACACATTTATGTGAACATTGCTAATGGCTACTTTTCTTAAAATTAATTCTCACCCTCAATAATGACTTACAGAAGTTTACTAAAGTGCTGATAGTAAATACCAGAGATTATAAAATAAATATCTTTGCCACAAAAGACAAGTGCTTCCTCTGTATACTCAAATGTTAAGGAATCGAACTCAAACAATTTCACTAGATTCTGAAATAAACATTGAAAAATGAAAAAAGCCATTCCTTATAATTAATTATATTCTGTATTATCATCAATAATTCTTGTATATCGTGGCAACAAAAGCAAAATGAAATCACTCTATAGGGGAGTGCCGGGTGGCTCAGTCAGTTAAGCATCCAACTTTGGCTCAGGTCGTGATCTCAAGGTTCGTGGGTTCAAGCCCTGCATTGGGCTCTGTGCCGAAAGCTAGCTCAGAGCCCGACACCTGCTTTGGATTCTGTATCTCCCTCTCTCTCTGCCCCTCCCCTGCTCACGCTGCCTCTCTCTCTCTCTTTCTCTCTCTCTCTCTCTCAGAAATAAATTTTAAAAACATTTAAAAATTAAAAAACAAAAAAAGAAATCACTCTACGGGGACAGAAAATTCCTGACTTAAGGAGGATGCTGGTTTGAGGGAATACAGAGAAAACAGAAAACTCTTTTTTTTCCATCACCTGAAGTAAAGCTGGATTCTGGTTTCAGCTCTGCCACTTCTGACCTTGAAAAGTCACCCAATTTTTTTTTTTATCTCTATCATCCAGAAGGTAAATTAGCCTACCTTATTTCAAAGAGCCATTCCAGCACCATTTTTTAAAATCATTTCCTACAGATATCCAGTAAATTTCACCAATGGGAATTAAATTGGATCAAATCTAACTCCTCCCACTCTTTAGCAATAGGATATTTTTTAGAACCTACTTTTATTTGAAAGTTAATTTCAATTCTTTTTTTAAAAAATTTTTAATGTTTTATTTACTTCTGATAGAGAGAGAGAGAGAGAGCATGAACAGGGGAGGGTCAGAGAGAGAGGGAGACACAGAATCTGAAACAGGAGAGAGACAGAGACAGAGACAAACAGACAGCCAGACAGACAGACAGCGTGAGCAGGGGAGGGTCAAAGAGAGAGGGAGATACGGAATCCGAAGCAAGCTCCAGGCTCTGAGCTAGCTGTCAGCACAGAGTCTGATATGGGGCTCGAACCCACAAACCATGAGATCATGACCTGAGTGAAGTCAGATGCTTAAGCGACTGCACCACCCAGGCGCCCCAAGTTTACTTCAATTCTTAAGATAATAATGACAACACTCTTTAAATTTGAAAGTTTTAGACAGAAATTAAAGTGGACATCAAATAATGCATGTTCTGCTTTTGTACCAAAAGTATCTGTTGTTTCACAGGTAAGAAGACACTTATTATGTGATGTGTTGTCTCCAGCACGGATGGCCCAGGGAGAAAAAAAAAATTATGTCCACATTTTCTTAAGTCTTATTCAGATCATGAGATGCCACACTCAGGGTCTTGCCAGCTCTCTTTGGTGCTGCAAAGTTCACACAGATCCTCACAGAAGGGCTGAGGCAGGCGGCACAATGCCAGGACCCTGGCCAGAGTCCCACCTCCTATTACTGGACTCTGGAATACTCCAGGCTGTGCATGAGAGAGTGTGGAGAATGTAATGTGTGCCCAGTCCACAGCCCAGGACATCAGCACAACTAGCCAGTTACTCAGGTCTTCAGGATCACCAGACGATGAATAGCTCGATGTGGAGCCATATTCTGTTCTATTCTAGTCCATTTATTTCTGATGAGCTCAGGAGCAAGTGGATTGAATACATGAAGGTCAGCCAGCACGGGGGCAGGGTGAGAGAGATGAGAGCACTGAACTTCCAGCTCTCAGCACTAGTTAATGGAAATAATAGAATCAGGGAAGATTGGTAACAGTTTGCAACGCGTGACCTCCCACTATAAACCAATGCATGCATGTTTCCATTTCTTTCCTTTTCAACAACTGCTATTGATAGAATATCCTGAATGAATCTATCAATCCGTTAATCTTTGAAAGAACCAAAACATGCTTTTTTTAGAACCAAAACATGCCCAGGAGAAGGTTAATTTGCGTGCACACGCTTTCTCTCACTCTCTCTCTTTTCTCTCCCTGAAAACAGAAAACAGCACTGTCAGGAGCAGCAGCAGAAAGGCAAGGAAAATCTGCTCCAGAATAAATTGGCTGTGCTGAAACATTTGTAATTAAGCATGATAACCAATTACAGAAATACCTGGGGTAGTTCAGTGATTCGCTCTCCCACATCAGAGGTCCCCTAATCAATTTGAAATAACCAGACGCTGCTATACAAAATAAGCAAGATCACAGCGTTTGCTAATGAGTCTCAAAAATGGATTTCACCACATGAAAATGTTCATTGTCAGGAGAAAGAGTGTTTTCAGAATCTTGCGGGTCATTTTCATTTGCATTTGATTGGAGAAAAGTCCTTTGTTCTTTTTTCCCTTCTCACACCCTTTACAGTACTACTTTTTTTTTTCCTGGTGATTTACTATTTTTTGTATAGTGTGTTGTACCAAGCCCTAAAAACACACCAAAATAAATCCTTTTGTGCTGAAGTGTATCAGTTTAAATTATTACTTAATTTCACTGTGTTGAATGGGTTTCCTTGAATTTGACTTTGCAGATGTATGACATGGGGTGAAATTGTTTGACAGAAGTTGCAGACGTGGAACTCTGAAAGCAACAGGGAAGCCCCACAGTGTACCATGTACAACAGCTCTTCAACGATTCTCAACTGCAGCCTCAGAGATTTGAACAGTAGTGGGCAAACGTTTCATGGGCCACCAACCAAAAACATGGATAGACCTTTAAACGGGTGAAATAGTATAGATACTTGAAAAAGGAGAGAACGTGACACTCTTGACTTGTTACAGGCAGCGTTACTTAAGACAGCTGCACCTTTGCCCTGGTCATTACCAGACCATGGGTTACCCATTCACAAATCTTTTGATAAGTTCATGGCTTAAATATTCTCTCCCAGATGATATCACAGGAGTCGTGTGTCTCTCTCCTCTCTCTCTCCTTTCTCTTCTGTCCACTATTACATTCTCCATTACCCCTACTTCTCTCCCTGCTGCTCCCTATTCTCACTTCATTCTTCTCTGGTAGCTGTTCTAGCTCTCTCTGTACACTTGCAAAGCCTGCATGCATGACTGAATGTGTTTCATCTCCTCACATCTCCCCCAGGACTATAAGAAGCAGAAGACATGTGACCCAGTGTGTGCACAGCTTGGTCATTTCACAGTGCTTCTAACCATGCCCTTTTTCTGTCACCTCTTTTACCAGGGAAAAAAAAAAAAAAGGTCATGCTCACAAATAGATGTTTTACTCTGAGAGATGCAGTTTGTGCTAGATAATTCATCCAAAAAATGTTTTTTAATTTTAGACATTTTTATCCCAAACTATTATCACAATTCTTGCTTATCTTTTTTAGCTTGAGAAAGTAATCAAATTTTCCCAGGCTAGGTAGGAAACTATTCTTCAGACCCATTACAAGAAAAATGATCTATTGTCATTCTCAGTAAATACTAGAGTCCCACATCTTTTTTTATTTATTTTATTCTTTTTGAGAGTGAGCACAAACGGGCGGGGGGTGGGAGGGACAGGGTAGAGGGAAAAGGATAGAGAGAATCTTTTAAGCAGGTACCACACCCAGCGCAGAGCCCAACACAGGGCTCAATCTCAAGACCATGAGGTCATGACTTGAGCTGAAATCAGGAGTTGGATGCTTAACCCACTGAGCCACCTCGGCGCCCCTAGAGTGCCATGTCTGTCTAAACATCTTTTGCAAAATTCTTGAGTTCAATCCTTGAAACGGCTTGGTTTCTACTTCTGTCTTTTCTTCCTTTGCTTTCTAAATAATTTCCCTTCTCCCTTACTACTGGCATAACACACACACACACACACACACACTTCAAAGGAAACTTATAGAATATTAATAATTAAATATAAAAATATATAGCTTTGCTTCACTATTATTTTTCAGCCCTTGCCACGTCTGCTTTCTTTGCATCTTTCAGGTGTCAGCTCCAATGTCTGTCTATTCCATAAGGGACCCTGCCTGACTACCTCTTATAAAGTTCATCCCCCTCCCCCCTGGCAGTGTCATTTCCCATCACATAGATCTATTTTATATTCTTAATAGTGCTTATCAGTAACTAAAATTATCCTATTTCTTTATTCATGTATATGTGCATTTACATATATCTGTATGTGTATATATGTTGTATGCATGTCTGTATACACGTGTATATATATGTGGCTACGTACATACATGTATGTATATACACATATTTGTCTGTGTTTGTATGTGTGTTGTGTCTATGTGTGTGTAGCATTTCCAGAAAGTAGTCCCCCAGTTTATTGTGAATTCCTCCAGAGACAGGAAGCTCAAGGCCAGCCACTCTTTATGCCTTTGAACCAGCTGTCCTACACCAGACTCCTGAAGCCATGAGAACTGGCTAATGCTTTTGTTTTCCATCTTGGAGTCTTCCTCTCCTGTTCCCTGACATTCCACCTTATAAACTTCTCTTTATTTGTAGTTTCCATCTATGACCTCCAAATGTCCTTTATACCTGACCCTGGATACTGCTCCTCTGCTACTGAGGTCAGCTCTCTTCCTCACTGCAATCTCTACAGACCTCTATTAGATGCCACAGGAAAAGCCTCAGCCCAGCAGATCCCAGTCACTATGCCCTACCTCATCACTAACTCCTGTGTTTTTTTTTAAAGAGCAGTTTTAGGTTTATAGAAAGTATAGAGAGTTCCTTTATGCCCCCATCACCCTCCAACTCCCACACACAGGTTCCCCTATTATAAATATCTTACATTAGGGGCGCCTGGGTGGCTTAGTCGGTTAAGCGTCCGACTTTCGCTCAGGTCATGATCTCACGGTTCGTGGGTTCGAGCCCTGCGTCGGGCTCTGTGCTGACTGCCAGCTCAGAGCCTGGAGCCTGTTTCAGTCTGTGACTCCCTCTCTCTCTGACCCTCCCCTGCTCACACTGTCTCTCTCTCTCCTAGAAATAAATAAAACGTTAAAAAAAATTTTTTTTTAAATAAATAAATAAATAAATATCTTACATTAGTGTGGTACATTTGTGACAATTCATGAACCTACACGGACACATCACTGTCATCCAAACTCCATAATTTACATTAGGGTTCACTCTTGGTGCTGAACAATCTGTGGGCTTTGACAAATATATAATTATATGTATCCATCACTATAAAATCATACAGAATAAACAAAATAATAATATGAAAACCACTGTTTCAAAAATCCCCTGTGTCCCACCTAGTCATCCCTCCCCATCTCCCATTCAACCTCTGCCAACCACTGATCTTTTCAGTGTTTCATGGTTTTGTCTTCTCCCAAATGTGATATAGTTGGAATCATACAGTATGTGGCCCTTTCAGATTGATTTTTTTCACTTAGAAAAATGCATTTAAGGTGCTTCTGTGTCTTTTCACGACTTGAAAACTCATTTCTTTTTATTACGAAATAATAAATAAAAACTGAATGTACAACAGTTTGTTTATCCATTCACCTTCAGAAGTACATCTTGGTTGCATCTGAGTTTTGGCAATTATGAATAGAGCTGTTATAAACATTTGAGTGGATGTTTTTGTGCGGACATAAGTTTTCAACTCATTTGGGTAAATATCAAAGAACATGGTATCTGGGTGGTATGATAAGAGTATATTTAGTTTCGCAAAAAACTGCCAGGCTGTCTTCCAAAGTGGTTAAACCATTTTGCATTCCCACCGGAACTGAGTAGGAGTTCTCGTTGTTCTACATCCTTGCCAGCATTTGGTGTTGTCAGTGTTTTGGAGTTTAGCCATTCTAATAAGTATGTAGTGGTATCTGTTGTTTTCATGCAGCCTTCTCCTTATTGGATTTTTCCCTCTCTTGGAAAGAAATTGGAAAACTCAGTGTTTTCCTGGGCAATTTGTGACTTAATTAAAAGCTGGCTATTACAAAGTTTTTCCCTAGAATTAACCAAAGTTGTTTTCCCTGTAACTTCCAGATAGCTAATGCTAGTCAAACGTTTGAGAACATGCAATACTAGCAAATCTCGTTTTTATTTTCATGATGATACTTCCACTGTTAAGAAAAAAAAACAGCATATTTCCTATGAATTTTCTCTTATCATAGAAAAATATTCATTTCAGGGGCGCCTGGGTGGCTCAGTAGGTTGAGCAGCAGACTTCAGCTCAGGTCATGATCTCACGGTTCATGGGTTCAAGCCCCACATTGGGGTCTGTGCTGACAGCTAGCTCAGAGCCTGAAGCCTGCTTCAGATTCTGTGTCTCCCTCTCTCTCTGACCCTCCCCCGCTCATGCTCGCTCGCTCTCTCTCTCTCAAAACTAAATAAACATTAAGAAATTTCAAAAAAAGAAAAGAAAAATATTCATTTCACAGCATAGACTTAAGACCCTTTGGGGTACCTGGGTGGCTCAGTCAGTTAGGCATTCGACTTCGGCTCAGGTCACAATCTCACTGCTCATGAGTTCAAACATTGCATGGGGCTCTGTGCTACAGCTCACAGCCTGGAACATGCTTCAGATTCTGTCACCATCTCTCTGCTTCTCCCCTGCTCATGCTCTGTCTCTCTCTCTCAAATATAAAAAATAAAATTAATAAATTAATAAAAAGAGAAGACTCTTTGACATTGTCTAACTACATTCCAATTCATCTTTATCTCTCTGAAAATGTGGAACATAGACTTGGCCACAAGACTTCAGATGTGGTCTAACCAATGTCAATGGGCCAACCTTCACCTCCTTCCTTCTACTCCATTGGCATGTGTGGCTCCTGTTCCACTAATGGCCCTTTCTGAGAAGCTTCCACATTTTCACATGCAGTTGCTCAGTAGGAAATTTTTTTTGTTTTTTGTTTTTAAGGTAAGCTTTTGCCTTTATCCCTATTAAATTTCATCCTGTTAAAGGAAGCTTGTCATAATGTTTTCAGATTCTGATTCTGTCGTCTAATATATTTGCCATCCATCTCAGCCTCAGGTCATTTGCAAATCTGATAAGCATACATTCTTGTATTCATACACATCAGTGATACATGAATTTAACAAGATGTGGCTAAAAGCAGAACTCAGCAGCCCAGTGTCAGAACCACCTTCAGGCTGACATCTCCCAGTTAATCAGCATCCATTGAGTAACTACACAAAGTGCCATGCCAGCCACTGCAAGGGATGCAAAGTCATCCAGTCTACTCCTTCCTAATGGGGATGTTTCCAAGCATTTTGAGTAAAGATACACTAGAAGAAGCATTTCTGAAAGAGAAGCCTGTGAAGTCCAGTAAGAACAGAAGTACCTGAAATGATAACTTAGAACATTATTATAATATAAAACAAGGAAAGGAAAAACCTGTACTACAATCTTTATTTAAGAAGAGAAATTCTTGTTCATGAATGAGATCACTATAACAATTCATCTTCATGTTCCTGTTAAAATTAAGCAACCATACTAAGTCTTTAGATAAGACGAGGATATACTTCAATGTTCAATGGACAATGTGTCTTCTCTCTGCCAAGTACAGGGCTAGAAAATGGATAAACTGAGGTACGATTATAACTTTCTTCTTTCCCTCTCAAGTCACTAATAAGCCAGACATATACACAACATACATACAATCAAATGTAACACGTGTGATATGTTATTCTACTAATATACCAGCAGTTAGGAAATACTTCCCAGAAAAAAAAAATGACATTGATATTCTGTTGAATCAACACTAGAAGGTTAAAATTTTGCTTAATGAAGTTAAGATTTTCACTAGGTAAGACATTGTGATTGAGCATAATTCAATAATCTATAACATCTATAACATCTATAGTGCTACCTAAAATTCCAGATAGTAAAAACCTCAAGCATACATGTTGATAAAGTTCCCGGATTAAATGTGAGGATTTCTTTCCCCCTAAATTGGCCAATGCTTAAAAAACTTAAAGAGACAGAAAAATTGTATGCTCACAACAAAATAAAACTATGAATTACTAACATTCTTAGGAGGCATTAAAGATGAAAATGATAAATGTTTGGCTAAAAATAGGAACTGAAATGGAAATGAATGAATACTTCCCTTTCCTGTGTTTTGTGTCTTTCTTGGAATCAACTCTTTAACGCCTTGCCCTAGGCTAATTTGTCTGGAGCAAAGTTCACTTAGGATATGCACAAAAGAACAAAGAGTGTGATGCCAAGCAGGAAGCTTCTGAATACATTCTCTATGTCCATAAAGTCTAAAGGCTCTGGAATGTCTATCAAGGCCAGTTGTAACTTTCACTTCCTGGGGAGTGCGTTCAGAGGAAATTAGAAGAAACACAAGGGAAGGTGAGCCTTATAGGCCAGCAGTAAAGCAGTAACTCAGACTTGAAAGCCAAGTGAAGCATGCCATTGAGTCAGCAAGGACTCAGAGACAAGCTTCTTATTACCCCCATGCCATTCATAGACATTTCACTGCTTATCTGCAACAATTTCCCTTCTCGTGTTGCCTTTATAAAACAGGCTGGCTGAAATTCTCCAAATATAAGCACATCAGCACTTGAACCAAAGAACCAGAGCCCTTTGGCCACTGTTGCCCAAACTCAGCTCAAGATGTTTGAACAAAACTAGAGGAAATCTGTTCTATTCTTTTTTTAAGCGCTTGACTCTCTTTAGTTTTGTGAAATTGTCATTCATCTCAGGCAGGCACTTTTAAGTTTAGTCTGATTTTTTTTTCACTTTAATGAACTAATTTGATAAGCATCATTAAGACCAAAAAATTAATATAATCCAATCAAATAATTCTATAGATAGCTATTAAATGTCAAAACATTACTAAATAGTTTCATGCAATGGGGGAAAAAAAACACAAGAAACATACACTAATCTCTTAGACTTTTATTGACTTTTTCCTGAAGTAATGTGCAATTATAGAATTTTTAAAGAAATATGTAATATTTATCCCCAAACATATTGTTTCCTCTACATATAACTAATCAATAATCATTTCCTTTTTAATCAGATTCTGTGTATTTTACAAAATTCACAGTCTATTTGAATAATATCCTAGTCCATCTTTCACCATTGAATCTAGGTAAAAAAAACACTTTTAAAAGCCTTGTAGACCCTAGGAATACAAAGGTAAAGGTCACAATTGCTTGCCTTGAAGAACTTAACTATTTTGTAGGAAAAACAGACATGTAGAGAGATAGTAACATCCAATATGACTTGTGAAAATAAAATACAAGTAATACTGAAATAATACAAAATAAGAAATAATTGCCCTCTAGATAATGATCAGGACAAAGTGGTAGTGGGATTTGTATAGATCTAGTTTCGAAAATTCAGAATCTTACCTTGCCCTGTCCTGGGCATGATGTATCACCTCTCCCCTGACAGTGACCCCAGGACAATCTAGTTCAAACATTCCCTGGGTGACAGCCCAACAAAAAGTGATGCCAGAGGATTCAAACTTGATTCTGGTTCAACTGACTGGATTCTTTTATTAGAATGCCATGGTCTTAGGTCATAAGAATAATGACCACTATGGTCTAATGACCTTAGACCATAATGATAATGACCCCCTTAAGTATCCCTACAAGGGCTCAGATGGCCTTGAGTTCGGCACATTTGGAGCCTCTATAAGTTTTATACTGATGTTCTATCCCTTTTACACCTGATGTTTCCAGTAAAAAAGTTTGAGAGTAAGTAGGAAATGACTGGAAAAAAGAAAAGTTACCTAAAGAAGATGACATATTGTGACAGTGTAGAGAGAGCATGCAACAACCCAGATACCTGGGATAGGGAGCATCTCAGACCCTGGAAGGTTCAGAGAAAGGAGGAGCTTCATAAATGGAACCTTCCTTAAGAAAGGGAAATGCAGTAAAACTCTTTCAAAAATTGCAAGCACCTTAAAGCTGACTGGCACAGTCTCCCATCCCCTTCTAGATGACTCTGACTCCAGTTTTATCACTATTCCCTTTACTGATAAGTCCAATAGGAAATAGCAGGATGGTCCCAGCTCCCAAACTCCCCGTGTAAAATATCTAGTATATGTCAATGTTTTCACCTCCCTGCTTCCCCAATAAGTCATTCCATAGGGGAAAAAATGCCTTCTGGCTAATGGTGTAGACAAATAGGAAAGATTGAACTGGCTGTCCTTAGTTATTCCTTTTGAAATCAAGGTCTAACTCAATTAGTCAAACTAAACTGGGAACCCTAAGGCTTAGTAGCCAGCCATAAGACCACACTGGAGGCTCTGTCATTCTGTTCTCTGTGAGGAAGATTTTTAAATCTCACTTGGAGGGAAGTAGCAACAAGTAGAAAGTACTTTCTTTCTTAAGATACCACATGCGCTCCCAGGACTGTATTGCTTGTGGGGAAGCCATTTACTTGCCTTCTTCCCAAAAATACCTTGACTTGCACCTTAGGAGTGAGTATAAAAGACACACAAATGTCAGGAAAACACAATCATTGGACTTATATAGCCAAAGGTGACTAAAGATCTTTCTAAAAGGACCAGGGTCTTGGTTAGTCAGGGGAGTTTCCCGGAAGAATAACCAAACTGTCATTTACACACCCCATGGGCAGTTATACATACAATGGGAGCCATCTAATCAGACAACTTTGCACAAAATCTGTCCTTGATTTAAGTGATCAAAGTCACCATCCCAACCCTGGAGCAGCCCCAACTCACTGGTAAAGTTTCTATGTACTCTTAATTTTGAAGAGAGAATTTTTAAAAACTTAATAGACCTTTTTGTTAGAGAAGCTTTAGGTTTACAACAAAATTGAACAAAAGAATAGGAATTCCCACATACCTACTTCTTTGACCACCACCTGTCCCATAAACAGTTTCCCTTAGTATTAGCATCCTGTATTAGTGTGGTACATTTGTTACAATCAGTGAAACTACACAGACAAATCATTATCACCCAAAGTCCAAAGTTTATATTAGGGTTCACACATTCTATGGATTTTGCCAAATACATAATGTCACGTATCCACCATTACAGTATCCACATACAGAATAGTGTCACTGCCCTAAAAATCCACGATGCTCCATCTATTAAATCCCAGCCTCTACCTCACCCCCATCACTGCTCTAGTCCCTGGAAACCACTGATCTCTGTTTCTGTGGTTATACCTTCCTCGGAATGTCAAATATTTAGAATCATACAATGTGTAACCTTTTCAGACTGACTTCTTTCACTTAGCAACATGCATTTAAGTGTCCTCCATGTCTTTTCAGGGCTTGATAAGTCATTTCTTTTTATCAGTGAATAACATTTCATTGCATGGATGTACCAGTTTGGTTATCCACTCACCTATGGAAGAATATCTTGGCTGCTTACAAGCTTTGGCCATTATGGATAAAACTGCATAAGAGAGATTTTTGAAAGTCAATTTCCATCTCTCCCTATCTAAGGATTCTAACTTTCTAGAAAAGCCAGCCTCTTAAAAAGACCTCTGGAGTTGTGCTTTTGTTCTGTTATTTTAAAATCATGGCAAAGAGAAAACAGGAACTTTTAACAGTGACCTTACTTTCACAGAATACAAAAATTTATTTAATTTTGAACTGATACTGAGGAACTTGAGTATCTTGAACTCAATTATTTCTATCTGAATTTTATTAGATTGCCTGAGCAACTCATATTTCCTGCCTACTGAGGAAATTTATAATGATGTCCCATGAATTGAAAAGAAAATCTGTCTCATATGCACATGTTTTTATATCACATATACATCTGCAATGGTTGTTTGCAAAGAGGAAAGATATTTTTCTCTAAAAGTGTACCTATTTATAAAAATAACTTGATAAAACATGTACTTGAATTCTCACACTCAAATTGCCACTTTTCCATAAATTAATTACATTAATGTCTCAGACTGGAATTCAAGCTAACTATTCTACATAATTAGAATTTCATTTATAACCTGTTAACAGCCTCAAGTCCTTGTTTGTTCAAGGAGGTTCAAGCTAAGGCCTCATTATCCATTATTGATAGCTGTCAATAAGATAACATTATTTTATCTTGTAAGTCTTCTATTGATTTTTTTAACCCAATGTCAGATCCACTGAAAATACACATTCTAAATTAAGCTGACAGATCATTTCCTGCCCAATAAACATGCAAACCAGATGAGAGAAGCCTGATTCCTGAGCACACGCAGGAATGTGGATGGTGTCTGCCTTTTTTCATCTAACTGAACAGGTACACAGCAGCTTCTTTGCTCATGGCTGTGTTACTCCTCTGAATACCTGAGCTATTTAAGCTTGCTTAGTGCTGTGCAAACCCTGGTAAGCAGGCACAGAGCTGTCCCATTGCATTAGTGGCTGTCACCCTCAGTCCCTCCATAATGAGTGATTTAGCTATACCTCCATTTGTCACCGCACATACTTCCCCTTAGCCTGGATCTAAATGTTTCCAATAAACTTTATTATACTGTGTTGCTTTTCACTTAAAATAATGTCTGCATCATTTCATTACTGAACCACATATAAATTATTTTTATCTCAAGTTCATTCGGTGGTATCACTTTAATGTTACTCCAACAATTTTGTGTCTTTTTCTCCACCTCTGGATGTCTAGCCAAAAAAAACTGTCCTACTTCCAAAGCTGACATCAAGGAACTTCCTGCCTAGAATCTGAATTACCACTACTAAATCTGATCCCCAAAGTGCTTTTAAAATGGCTAATTTTTACAGTCATGTATAATATTTGTATACAGTATCCATTTATGGGTCAATGACTTCTGAAATTTGCTTTGGTTTTTTTTACTTCTGTTAGCTTTTTAATGTCTGTTTTTATCTTTTCTCCTTTTTTTTACAGGAAAAAGGATCCTTTACTTGCAATATTACTGATGTAAGGATCCTTTTTCCTTGCAATTTCTCCTTGAGCAGTAAGTGAGCTCTTTCAAGGCTTGTCCTGCACCAGATGGGACCTCCTCTTCATCATTCTCTGCCCCTTTCAGGTATTAAGGGGGCGATAACAGATTGCAGAGAAGGTCAGGGCAAGTGTTTTGTTTTACTTTATAAAAGCCAAAAGATGCTACAGAATTAAAATACTAAAGAACTGTGAACAACAGATTGGCAAGTCAAAGCAGCATTTCAGGAAAATTGATCTCCACGACTTCTCCTCTCTACGTTTTATTTCTAGCTTAGTACTGGGCAAATGTCATAATCACTCCCCAACACTGATTACTTAAATTAGGATTTTACTTATTATTTTTGTATACAGGAATATTTCTTAGAAGAGATGACAATAATAAAGCTATGATATGAACAGAAAAAAGCTCACATCCAATCTAGCAATAAAATCTCCCACATGGAGGATATCACCTTGAAATTATAACTGTAAATTAGAATATTAATCATGGTAAAAAATTACTTAAATATGAAAATATGTCTATTTTGAAGTGTACTGCATAAAAGAACAAACCTGTTCCAAAAGCTGAGAAATATTATGTAAAAGAAAGAGGAATGTGAATAAGAGAGAAGTGACCTTAAAAACAATTTGGTACTTTTTAAGTTTATTTGTTTATTTTGAGAGAGACAGAGAGAGAACGTGTGTGTGTGTGTGTGTGTGTGTGTGTGTGTGTGTGTGTGTGTGTGTACACACAGGGAAGGGGCAGAGAGAGAAGGAGATAGAGAATCCCAAGCAGGTTCTGTGGAGCCCAGTGCTGGGCTGTTAGCGCAGGGCCTGATGCAGGGTTCAAGGCGGAGCTCAATGCAAGGCTCTAACACACTAACCATGGTAACATGACCTGGGCCGAAATCAAGAGTCAGATGCTCAACTAAGCCATCCAGGTGCCCCAACAATTGGCACCTTAAGAAATTAGAAGGCATATTTCCATAATGTGTTATAAAAACATGAGTAGGAAAAATAAGTTTTGCATTTAGTAATTGAAAATTCTGTAATACTTTGAGGGGACCACTGATTCTTTTTTTGATTCAAATACCAATCTGACAACTTCAATTACTAAAACTATTTATGGAGGAAGGAAGGAAGGAAGGAAGGAAGGAAGGAAGGAAGGAAGGAAGGAAGGAAGGAAGGAGAAAGAGAGAGAGGAGGAAGGAAAGGAGGAAGAAAGGAAGAAGAAAGAGAGAAAGGTAAGAAAGAAAGAGGGAAGGGAAGGTGGGGGAGGGAGAAAGAGAGAAGGAGAAAGAAAGAAAGAAAGAAAGAAAGAAAGAAAGAAAGAAAGAAAGAAAGAAAGAAAGAAAAAGAAATAAAGAAAGAAAGAAAGAAAGAAAGAAAGAAAGAAAGAAAGAAAGAAAGAAAGAAAGAAAAAAGAAGAAAGAAAGAAAGAAAGAAAGAAAGAAAGAAAGAAAGAAAGAAAGAAAGAAAGAAAGAAAGAAAGAAAGAAAGAGAAAGAAGGAGAGAAGAAGGAAGAAAGAGAGAAATACACTCCCATTGAAAAAACACTCAAATTATTAAAACACTGAACTAAAAACCCAAATATTTTAAAAATTATTTTTTCCACTTGTTGGGATGAGCACTGGGTGTTGTGTGTAAGCCAATCTGACAAATTATATTAAATACTTTTTAATTTTTAAATTTTTAAAAATTTTAAATAAAACGAATAAAAAATAATAATAAAGTAATTTTTCCAACTGACAGTCATTTCACAAAGTTGGTAACTAGGAAGACTTATTTTATGGTCAGTATTATATGTTAACAACAATAACAACAAAAGAAACCAAAAGCAAATAACTCTGAAATCAAGCATCAATGACAGGAAGTCAAACATTGTCCCCACAGGCACCGAAGAGTCACTTTCCTTTTACCTACATCCCAGTACGGGGCATGTTGCTGCTTTGTACACTCACAATGGCCTTCTTAGCCACATCTGAATTGCTTCTTTGATGAGCAGGCTAATGACCATTCTTGCTTCGGCCTGATGGAACAACAGAAGTTGACATGGTATGCATGGCATATGGCCATGCAGGCACAAACCTATCTCACTAAAAAGTCCAAAATTTCAGGTCCAGACAATTATCCATGTTCCCATCTTTTGAAAGTTATTTAAGGAAGTAAAAGTCCCACCTTGCCTTCTTCAATCCCACTCACCCTTCCAACTGCTTTAAATTTTTAATACTTTCAACAACTAGGGTCACATACTTCTCAAAATTTTCCTAAGATTATACAGAAATATACACAAACACGTACACAGACACACACACAAGAGCTGACATGCTGCACATTTTTTCACTTGACAATAGAGCACAAGTATTTTTTTTTTCATGTTAACATGTATAACTGGACTCCACTCTTTTCAATGGTTACATAAAATCCATTGTAAAGATAATGTAATTTATTTTGTCATTTTCTTACTAATGGACATTTATGTTTGTGATAGGCACAAATGTATGCTTTTGAACCCATACCTATAGGTGAGAGTCCTCAGAATGGTATTTCTGGGTTATAGAAAATGTGCATTTGAATTTGTAATAACTATTACCAAACTAATCTCCAAAACTTTTACAAATTCCCTTTAACACAATAATGTGAGAAAAGGTCATTTTCATACCACAGCTTTGCCTAGCATAGTACAGGACAAAATGTTTTCAATTTTCTTTATATTGTCCAAATCTAATAGCCAAAAAGGGTATCCTGTTTTAATTTTCATTCCTTTAATTAATACTTAAGTTGAACAACTTTTTATATGTTTATCAGTCCTTTCCAGCTCTTCATCTCTGAATTGCCTATTCACATTCATAGTTCATTTTTCTATTAAGAGGTTAATATTTTTTCTCCACTTATTGGAAGAACTCTTTAAGTATCTGTTACACACTCCTGTTATATAAGTTGCAAATATGTTCACATTAGCTGTTTGTATTTTAACTTTGGGTTTATTACCCTTTATGGAAATTAGAATTTTAACGAACTCAAATCTGCCCGTGGTGCTTTCTTTATGGGTCTTCCTTTCCAAATCTTACTGAAGAATACAACTCCAAACTTACATTTTCTTTGAATACTTTTATACGTTTTACATTTAGATTTCTGATCCATCAGCAGTTTATCTTTTGTGTCTAGTATGAGGAGGGAATCCAATTTTGTGTTTTGCTTTTGAATACTTAATTGTCCAAACATCACATAGATTTGAAAATACCATGCCTAACAAATACCAAGCTTCAATATGTGGGGATGTGGTATGTGTCCACAGTCCCATTGGGTTCCATTGATCTGCTTGTCTATTTAACTTTCAGGCTCATATTATTTTACTACAGTAACTCTTTGTCTCTTTCAATATTATTGTGTGTACCTCATTATTATTAATTCTCTTCGTATTTTTCCCTCTGGATTTTAATATCAATTTTTTGGATGCTGATTGGGGTTGAGTTATATTTTTATATTCATTTAGTAAAGACTGACATCTTCACATTATTAATTCTTCCCATCTAGGGAAAATTCTTCTGGACTTCATTTTATGTAGAACAAAAATGTTAAAAAATACTCTAATGGGTCCTGAAGGACAGGCACTGATGAGAGTAAATTTTAAATCAACTCTCCAACACAGTAGGATATAATTATAAAGAAACTATGAAGCTAATTCCATGACTCTTTCAAATCTGGACTTTGCTCTAAATAATGGGAAGCATCTGTCATTTTAGAGACTATTTTTCTTTTCTAACACTGCTTTAGCTGCTGTCCCCCCACCAGGAGTGAAGGTGTTGGACTAAATCTGGCATATATAAAGATTTTGTCACAGAGATAATCAAGAGAATTGAAGACATGTCATTTAAGATAGGCTCAGTTTAACTTAGGTTACAGCAGTGAATGGTTTCCTCCACTCTGCCTAGCCAATGGGATGACCTGGTGCAATGAGCTCAATAAATGAGCGATGGTGTGAAAAAATAGAGCAGTTTGTCACCCTTCCCTCTGACCTCTTTAACCCTGTTTCTGAAAGCATCAACCAGGGAGACAATTAGTACCAGTTACATTCTAGTCTTGTGACATGGACAGCTATTCACTAGGAAAGAGACCAATTCATTTCATTCAGGTCGCTGAACAATCACTGGATCATAAAGACTTTTAGTCACTGCCAAAGTGAACTACATTTGAACCACTGGACCCAGTCGTATGAGTCCATCTATCATTGCCAAGCCAACTGGTCACCCATTTAGACTTTGCATTAAATGCAATATCCTCCAAGATGATTTATAAGTTCTCCTCTAAATATAAGTCTACGTCTTGGATATGGAAAAAATTGCACAGAATGGATATATAGATTTTTTTTTTGTCTCCTGCCTTCTTATTCTAATATCTTTTATAATCCTTAACTTCTATTCTGTCTTAGTTTTTCTTGGACCTTTCATTGCTTACTTCACATAAATAAGACATAGGGAAAAAAAAGGATTCAGAGTTTAAAAGCCTACCATGACTGTCTTATAAAAGACAGAGGGTTATAATAACCAAAGATCCGAGTTACAGAAGTTTTTACAACTGGTCTTTTCTCTTCCTCAGGCCTAGATGAAAGTTCAGTGAAGTGGTTAATTGTCTATCCAGACTGGACAACAAAAAATGGTGGTTGTATAAAATAATAGAAGCTCGAAGGGTCGCAGACAATGTGTGGTGCTGAAAGATTATGTATTTGGGATACTGGCTGTACTTCTAAGTAAGATACGAAGTCTGAATAGGATAAATTTTCTGAACCATTCCTGAGGAATATCTACCAGTGTTTCATCTTGCTAGGCACTGGGTTTTACTGCCAGCTAACACAAATGAAGATAAACCAGTCCTCTAGGTAACAGTAAAGAACAAAATCTTCTGGGTATTTGGTCTGTGTATTTCTTGATAGCCAGAGTCAATCTTTAATCTTGGATGGAGAGCGAGTTTTGACGTGGGTGGAAAATATTTATCATCTATCTTCATCATTTCTTCTTCAGATTAATTATATTTTTAAAATCTGAATTAATTTCATTTCCTGGTGAAATTAAAAGATATTGTTCTATTTAGTACAAGTTCTTATGAAACCATAAGTAGTAGCAGTTGCTCGGTCTCCCCAGCTAAATGGATGCACCAAGAGAATTAAAACTGGCCAAGGCTATGGTAGAGAGGGGAGGTGGCCGTCAACCTCCACGCCAGGAGCACCTTGATGAAATTTTGTGTATAGAACTGAATTAGTGTCAGAAACCTCCAAGGAATGATTGGCATTTTCTCCATTATGGTCATAGTCTTAAAACAAATCACCCACTTAAAAATGTAGAACCATGTTTATTATTTCCTCAGCTTATCTCAAAGGAGCCCTCTGCGATTACAGATACAATGCAATTAATCTTTGAAGAGGAAAAAAAAATCTGCCAGTGACAAGAAAGTCCAAATCTGAGGAAGAATCAGAAAATCCAAACTCAGCCACGGTGTATTTTTATAAAATTAAATTTGAAGAAATAATCAAAAGTTACTCTATGCAGGAAGAATATTTTTAAAGAGCATACAAATAAATGATACCATGTATAAACCTGAGTTTTTCAATGTTTTAAAATACTGTTCCATACTGCTATGAAAGGAGCAAGCAGGTTAACTGAAAGAAAGCTTTTGGTTGTGTTTCAGGAGCACATTACATGCAGGTGAAAAATAGTCTTTCGTAACCATTGCTCAGTACGAGAAGTAGCATCTACTGAAAAGAACATAGAATTTACACTATAAATAAAATACACAGCTTCACATACAAAGCTATGAAAATAGGAAAATAATTTTACCTGCTAAATGGGAAGTCTATGCATGACATTTATTGTTTTTACTCTCGCTCCACAGAATATACTACTTGAGCCCATGTTCCCATCCCAGTAGAGAGAGATGAATCCTCCTCCTTGTGCTTCACATTTTTGTTTTCATCTTCCATCACGTAAAAATAAATGCATAAAATGGTACATTACATGATGGAAAAGGATGATTTGGAAATGCAGAACAAAAATGTATTAACAGGTTAAATTAACTTCCATTGACCACTTTCTATGCCCTTCATACTACAATAGGCACCTTACATAGATGACCTCAATTTAATTCTTTTAATAAAGGCTTTAAAAATTACAACTAAATCAAGAGGATGAAAAGAGTGCTCAAGCAAAGATTTCAGGTATGAAAATGGTACAAGTCACACATGCACATAGAAAACAAGGTCTGTTTTTCAGGCAAAACTAGGCTGGGGAGTGATTAGTTTGTTTATTGGTAACTGACTGCACTGTGAACAGAGCCAAAGCATGTGTTAGGTGTTAGTGTTGTGTTACCTCATTGATGAATTAACACAAGTAAGACAAGAAGGGTTGCACTGTCAGAACACATGTAAAGAATAGATTGAGAGGCTTCTTTTTTTTTTTTCTTTTTTTGACAAACTGTATTTCTCAACTAGATCATAGGTTCTTTTTTTTTTTTTTTAATGTTTTATTTATTTCTGAGACAAGGAGAGACAGACAGACAGACAGACAGCATGAGCAGGGTAGGGTCAGAGAGAGAAGGAGACACAGAATCTGAAACAGGCTCCAGGCTCTGATCTGTCAGCACAGAGCCCAATGCGGGGTTTGAACCCACAAACCGTGAGATCATGACCTGAGCCGAAGCCGGACACTTAACCGACTGAGCCACCCAGGTGCCCCAGATCATAGATTCTTTGAAGGCAGGACCATGTGTATAGCTCATTATTCCCAGGACAGTCATAAATTTACAAAATAAAGGTCAGTTTATTGAGTATTCATATTAGAAAGTAGGAGAGCCTAGTACATTTGTATAACAAATACTCAAGATGTTTTAAATGTAAGAAGATAATCAAAGGGTTTCTTAGATATCTCAGTTATAGGGCATGATTTATACCTGACTAAAAAGGGGTAATAACACTCTTCCCAGTGCTAAACAACATCTTAAAGACACAGTCATAAGAGAACAAGAAGAGATGAGGTACTTTCTGTTTTTCTAGCAATTATCATCAAAGGGAGATTTCTGTTTTAGGAAGAATTGATACTCCCCAGTGGACATCTAGATATTTGGTCCTATCTGTCCCATTTTAAGTGGTAATCATTCAGCATTCTTGTCTTCTTTGGCCTAGAGGGGAAATGTGAGTTCAAGCCAGTTTGTTGAGACTCGACACTGCTACAGACAAATGCTACCAGTGTTACATGGCTATGTT
Organism: Proteles cristata cristata; assembly: GCA_017311185.1. NCBI lineage: Eukaryota > Metazoa > Chordata > Mammalia > Carnivora > Hyaenidae > Proteles > Proteles cristata. The sequence continues at coordinate 1,328,937 of JAESUZ010000553.1, forward strand.
GCTCTTGGTCCTGTTAGTTAAATCCTTCCTGGCTCAGCAATGTTTGGTCACACTATACACAGCTATCGGGAGAGAATCAGGACAGAACCCAATAGCCAGGGGTCTTTCTAGGGAACTAACATTTACTAACATTATGATGCTCATAATGTGCCTTTGACTTTTCTAAGCTCTTTACACAGATTCACACAATCCTTGAATGAACTCTGTTAAATACTGTTATTTCTCTCCAGTTTAAGATGAAGAGCCTGAATGAAGCAAAAAGACACTAAGAAACTTGCTGACAGTCACACAGCTACGAGAGAGGGATGCTAGGATTTAGATTCAGGCTTCTACACTATATCAGTTTTCAGATTCCAGCCACCCCACCACTTCTGCTGAGGGCTTATGCTCCCCAGTTGCTTACTAGAATATCCCACGAACCCACTGCTCTCTTCATGCCTACTTCCCAGTACTGGGGCCCTAAGAACTGCATTTCTTCATTCCGCTGTATAATCTTAAATCCTTCCTTTTCATTTCACCCCCTACTTCATGTGCCCCCTTCACACCTACCATATTTTCCAAGCTGTTTGTACTATGGCCTGTGGAATCCTCCTGTTTGATCATCATACTTTGCCTCAATAGTATCTTCATAGTAGGGACAAAAAAGGAGGCACAGAGAAAGAAGGTAATGATCAGATGCCAAAAATGCAAGAAGATTTGGTCCAATTAGGTGAGCACAATATTCAGAAATTTCTTAATGGCCTTCACCAAGGGGAAGGCATAAAACCAACATATTTCAAGAGTGAATGGTAAAAGAATACTAATATTACACAAGAGAGTGAAAATAAACTTAGTAAGTAGGGATTTTTAACACAGAAACACCCTAAAAGCAATTCTGTGACTATTGAGAGACAGACCTTCATGCTCTTGTTTGTAAGGATATGTCCCTAGTATAATGAGTATTTCCACCAAAAGTCACTGAAAAATTCTGAAAATGCTTTCCAGAACCACTCATAAAGAGTGTAAAACATTTACTGTCCACTGCAGTCGGTGTTAATGACTACGAGAGGATGCTAAGTTCATTCTAATAACCTCCCTAGCTAGTGGTATGGGCTGGGCTGCCAGGGGAAGAGCCCTGTGGACAGATACTTGGGACTTCACTCTTCCCCTTCCCATTCCTGACTGATACACTTTGGAAAAAGAAACTCAGAAGTGCAGCATTGTTTATTTCTACGTTTCCCATCCGAAATGTTCATCTTTGCCTAGTTATTCTCAATTTCACAGTGAACATAGGTGGCTCCATAAAACATAAAGGCAGTAAGGGGAGAAGGTAGAGGTTGCTGCAGAGTTTGATGTCATTTCTTTACTAGGTAGGAAACTAGACTTACGACTGTCAGGTGCGTTTTTATTATTTTACTTGGAAGGAAGAGATTGTGAGTAAGGTTATCTGTAAATGATCAGTTCCAAAATAGGCTTCATATTTTCTCTTCTGGTTTACTCAAAATTAAGTAGAGTAACCATGTAATTATTTAATGTCCTATCCAGAACATTCTGACAGTAAAATAAGGCCCTATCAATAATTAAACCAGTACAACAGGCACACACTGGAGCTATCCAAGGCAAACTAGGATGGATGATTACCCTGAAGCTAAGCAATCTTCCTACAAAATGTTTTTCCACTGGGAAGGGAAGTTGGTAGTGCTTATCGCTGGTGCTCTATCCAACCAAAGTGGGCCACCTGGCCATTAGTTTGCTTGATTTCCACGCTTGCTATAGCCACAGCTTCTCCTTCACCCCTTCTGCAATCTCCATCCCTTCTCTCTTGTTATTACTAACCAGAAACATCTTGGCCCATATAGGTGCATGTTAGCTGGAGTTGCATGTGTTTATTATTTCCCCACCTAATTTATGCAACATTGCTGATCCTCCTTGAGCTTTCCTTTCATGTAATTAAATGCCATTTAACTGCGAAGTTTATTTTTTTTATTTATTTTTTATTTCTGAGTGAGAGAATGAGAGAGAGAGAGATAGAGAGAGAGAGAGGGAGACCATGAGCAGGGGAGGGTCAGAGAGAGAGGGAGATACAGAATCTGAAACAGGCTCCAGGCTCTGAGCTAGCTGTCAGCACAGAGCCCAATGGGGGGCTCAAACCCACAAACCATGAGATCATGACCTAAGCCAAAGTCGGACACTTAACTGACTGAGCCACCCAGGCACCCCGCGAAGTTTATTTTTGCAGTTGTAGTTACCATTAACTCAGCAAGCTTGTCATATCATCAAAAAGAGTGACCAAGTATTTCGTCAGCTATAACTAGACCAATGGATGGAGTTTCCAGTTCAGTAAGCTTAGAAGATGTCTATTCCCCAGGAAGGTGAGGAAGGTGAAAATAAAAGTTGAGCAGCTGTGTTATACAACCGAAATAAGCTGAGTCTGCTTTCAAAGTCTTTTCCTCAGTATCCAAAATATGGAGATAGTTTTAGCTCAGGAAATGAAGAAGTGCCCATCCTGCATGAAATTCTCACAGTATCTAGCTGCCAGAGTAATCTAATAAATGTAATTAATACCCATGGATTACTAGGGTACAGTTATTTGACCTATAGGCATTTTAATTTAAACAGGAGTTTTGTGGAAATGAAAATGCCTTCAAGGCCCAAAGGAATGAATCACCAAGTGAATAATTTCAGATATTTGACCCACACCAGTGTTCCTTGAATCATTACTACCCAGGGAGGGATAGAGTATTTGATTTGGTATGATCCAACTCAAATGCAAATACACCTAATGAACTGCATCACTGGAAATCCACTATTCCACATAAATGAATTTTCCAAATTACTGAAGCATACCTATTCATATGCCAAATGTCATCATTAACTCATTCATCAGCTTCTAAAAGAAACCATTCTTAGCTTTCTAAGGGAAAGTGACTGTAACTTTTCTTGAACTGCAGAGCCATCTTCCTGAGGAGGTGTCAGAGTATTTCTTCCATAATACCATCAATGTCTGCTTTTTTTTTTGCAGTGGTGGTTGTTATCTTTCAATTCAAGGTCAGCTGTCATTTGCGCTGTCATTAAACTTCCATCTAACATCATGTCACCCTTTGTTCTTTTAATTTATTGCTGCAAAACTGCTAAGTGATCAAAAACTAGATGTTGAGTATAATTAAGGATAGTTTGTTAAGAAACAGTCACTTGGAGGGCCGCCTGGGTGGCTTAGTCGGTTAAGCGTCCGACTTTCGCTTAGGTCATGATCTCGCTGTTCGTGGGTTCGAGCCCCGCGTCGGGCTCTGTGCTGACTGCCAGTTCAGAGCCTGGAGCCTGTTTCAGAGTCTGTGACCCCTCTCTCTCTGACCCTTCCCTGCTCATGCTGTCTCTCTCTTTCTCTCTCTCTCCTAGAAATAAATAAAATATTAAAAAAAAAAAAAGAAAAGAAAGAAAAAGTCACTTGGATACTGAAGAATACTTTACTTTCCTTGTTTTGGATTTGGAAATAAACTACCAGGAGTTCAAAACAGACCTTCCAAGTTGAATAAGATTCTCATCCCTCACTAGGTCTCCCTTCCAACCCTTTCTTCAAAAAGATGTGATTTTCCTCTCTTACTCATTAGCCATTTCCTATCTTTTTATCATTTTATGTCCCTCTTATTGGTCTACAAGACCCAAAAAGTAGATTTTTTCCCCTGCCTTTTTTACATTATGCTTAAGAACTTCACAAGAATAAGAAAGTCAAAAAAAAAAAAAACCCAAACAGGTTAAGAAGCCATTTCCAAACACTTGGTGTATTAAACACACACACACACACATACACACACACACACACACACACACACACACACACACGAGTCGTGTCTGCCTATGCTGAGCTTCACAACTGTTTGAGAGATGCACAGGCAATTGGTGCACACTGCTGCCAAGTGTCCCATTTTACTCTCGTGTTCCAAATTTTAAAATTCTTGTGCTTGAGGGCAAAGTCATGCTAAATTCCCCAATACTCTAATATTAGGCATTCCTGAGTTACCTTTGTTTGTGCATTATCCTGAAAATAGCATTATAGAAGGTCCAGAACCCTGATTAAAATAACATAATGACTGGCACCCCATACACAGGTCACACAGGACAGCCATTCCACCAACATGAACTTGACTGTACTGTCATCTCTTACAACACGTACAAACCAGAATGTCATCAGCAAAGCAAAGCACAGCACAGAAGTAATTACCTGACTAATTCAAACAGAAATAAATTTCTTTTGTTTTGGCTACGTTATTGGGGGAATCCAGGCAGAAGTGTCTCTGCTACCTGGATTATCTAAGCAATTACCTCAAGCCCAGACTTCACTCTGAATCCTGTCAAAGAATATCCACTCTTCAAATTTATAAACAATAGTATCTCTAAGCAAATTACAAAGGTAACATTTAAATCCAGCTGTTGATCCCTCCAAGGTAAAATTCACAGCATTTTATTCTACAGCTAGGTATGCAGAGAAAGGGAATGGCTCAGGAATGCTAAAATCCCAAGCACAATTTTGCTATAGAATTAATATCACAATTTGTCACTGATAATGAAAGCATATAAAACAGGTCCTGACAGCATGTTATTTCTGTTACAGATCATTCTTTATAAAATCCAAACGAGGTTTTCCTTTGCAACTGTGGAAATGATTTTTTTCTAAGTGTACAAAGCAAAATAATATTAATATTGTGGTTAGTAGCCATCTGCTTCATGAGAATTCTGTACAATCATTAGTCTCAACTGATGGCACCGTGGCAAGCTGCCACATCCCGAGAGGCCAGCCTCTAAAACCCATCAGCATCTTTACATCAGTCTCAACTCTGAGAGGGCGAACCACAAACCAGGAAATCTGTTCTATGGGAAGATCCAGACCACTAAGCTCTGCTTTCAGATACTGAACCCCAAAATATTATCCCACACGAGTATATACTCAGAGGCATGCACCAGAAGGGCAATCAAATGAAGACACAAGGCAGCAAGGAATAAACATGAGGCATTTGGGTCGAACACCAGGTCTAGCAGGGCAACCAGCAACCTGTGTTCCCCTCAACAACAGTGGTTTTCACTACAAAGTCAGAAAAGGTTCACGCTGTGAGGAGTTCAGCTTATCACAGAATCTCACTGAAGTCACTGTAACTTTTTAGTAAAACGCCGCTGAGGCAGCAACATGCAGGGGGATTCAAAGGAGGTGTGAACTAAGTCATATTTCTCACACCGTTTCCGCCATAAAAACTTGCACCAGAAAAATCTGAATTTAAATGTTTCACCCGATAGGCTATGTACTTTTCTGCCATTTTTAATAGCCTGTTCTAATGATTTTCCTTTAGAAATGCAAAAGGATGCTGTATTTTTAACGTTTAATCAATCTTCAAGAACTCTGTATGTTTGTAATCACAAGCCGTACGAAAGCTAGGGGAATAAGAAATGTGCCCAAAAATGTTCTAGTAAGACACACCATAACTACTTTGCTCTGGGATCATAATCGCATAATCATTTTTCTTTTGGGGTAGCTTAGATTCTCCGAGCAGGAGGAAAAGGGAGGAAGAGGTAGCCAGGACTCAAACTAGACGATCACAGTTAAATGCAGTCTTACAATACTGATGCAGATAATTCAAGTTCCCTCAATCATTCTGCCGTGCTTAGAATTTTATGGAAAAGTCCTAAGTACAGGAGCAGGCGAGCAACATGAAACAGCACATATGCATGAAACAAGTCACACTTCAAGAATCTACTAGTCTTCCTTGCAAAAATGTTATTTCAAGTAAGTGTTGATAAAACGTAGACGGAAGCTGCATACATGTGTAAATAAATGCACAAATAAAAATACAATCTTTAAGCTCACAATATAACTTGCATGCATGTATCCAAAACACTCACGGACACATTGTCACAGATAAAAATACCAACAAAGAGAAAACAAAAAATAGTAGAGGGACATTGTAACCTGGTACTATTTCTTGTTCTAACTTTATGTGTATCATTAGTTATTCAAAATGAAACCTTCTGAAGAAGGATCATCAATTTAATTTTGAACTGCTACATAGTCTTATCAGAACCCCCTCCCTTCCAGGAGCATCTCAAAGAGGCTAAGGAGACTGAGAAAGGCAGGCTTTGTGCTCCCTTCTCCTCCCACTTTAAGCAAGTCTTATATCCAAATGAACAAAAAGTGAAATAAAGTTTTGAAAATAAAGGGGCTGAGCTGTGAGGATCAGGCAGGAGACAAGAAGATTCTACTACCTAGTAGTGGGGGTGGCTGGAACATTAACAGACTAACTGGATATTATCACACCAGTAGACAGTGCTTGCATTCCAACAACCATGATCACATGGTGGTGGCTCAGAGCCAGCCACTCCAGGGTCAGGATAGCTCTGCCTTATTCTTCACTAAAAATCATCATACTTTGCAAAATAAACCAAAAGAAATCTTACCCTCCTCTTCTATTTTATACACTTCTTCGCATCTATATAAAGCCCCAGGCTTTCTGTCTCACCAGTTGCAACTCGGGTCATATTTATAGTTAAGAAGAGAAAGGGTCACTCCAGCCATTTCAAACAAATATGATAGTCTGAACTTCATTACACATGTTGAGTTCAAGTCACACCTAAGATGTGGGTTCAAATCCAACTGTTTGCTGTCTGTGTGACCTTGGATAAGTTACTGAATCTCTCTGAGGTTCATGTTCCTCATCTATAAAATGGGATGAATACTGACCTTATAAAGTTTTCATGAAGAATCTACTTAAAAAGCAGTGACTGAAGTTACTGGTACATAATAAGCACTTGATATGTGGGGTAATTATTTATGTTCAAAAATGAGAAAATCCAAGCTTTCTTAGAATTTTATGGTCTTGTCTTTAAATTAGAGACAACCAGACTATAAGCATAAGCTTTTCAAAATCAAGAGCTCAGAAAGTAGAAATTTTCACCCCATTCCAGATTCTGGTTCTAACAGTTGAAGATAAAATATTCTTGTTTCTAAATGCATTCTGCTGAAATCAAACTGCAGATTCTTGTTCAGGACTGAACCTCTCTGGGTTTGCCTGTTCTGCCAAAAACACAAAGACTAATAACATATGCACCTTCTACTAAAAAAGAACTGTAGTAAACATGCAAAGCAGTAATTAACATGAAGTAATTTATAATTAAGAAAGGTACAGCATAGGCTATTACCAATGGGCAGCGATATATTTGGTTGGTAAGAGTATGCACAGGAGCGTAAAAGTACAAGCCAGAAGTATAAAAGGCATGGTAATGACACCCTAACTCTCCATTTACTTGTGGGCATGATAAAGTAACTACTTCACAGAGTTCCTGATGGAATCAAAATAAGATGAACAAACGCTTTATTTTATTACTGAAGTACAGTTGACATACAATGTTATATTAGTTTCGGTATACAACACAGTGATTTGTTAATGCTCTACGTTACTCAGTATGCACCACAGTAAGTTTAGTCGCCATGTGACACCATATAGCATAGCATCATTGCAATATTATTGACCATATTCCCTCTCCTGTACTTTTCATCTCTGTGACTTACTTATTTTATAATTGGAAGTCTGTAACTTCTTAACCCTCTTTACCTATTTCACCCATTCCTCCAACTCACCTCCCTTCTGGCAACCACCAGTTTGCTCGCTGGATAGCCAATATATGGAAGCAACCCAAGTATTCACTGACAGATGAACGGATAAAGAAAATGTGTGTGTCTACACATACACACACACACACACACACACACACACACACAGGAATATTAGCCATAAAAAAGAATAAAATCTTGCCATTTGTGATGACATGGATGGATCTAGAAGATATTATGCTAAGTGACGTCAGAGAAAGACAAATACCATATGTTTTCACTTATATGTGGAATCTAAAACACAAATTAATGAACAAATAAAAGCTTTTAATGCATTTCCTGACACATAATACGTATTCAGTAAAAAATAGCTCTTAAATTGCTTTAAAGATTATTGTGTACTGTGGACATTTCCATTATAAAACATGGAGTTCCCTTTCAATTTTGCAATTAAAAATTTCTTATTTGTGTTACTTTCACTTCTGAAAATATTAACTAATTACTACCAACTTTGATAACCACTAAAAATTTCCATAATATCCTTTTAGTGTCTGTATCTGTGTTGCTAAAATATTGTGGCTTGTAATACTTCTCAAAACGCTCATGCTTTTAATTTTTTTTAATGTTTTTTTTTTATTTATTTCTAGGAGAGAGACAGAGACAGCATGAGCAGGGGAGGGTCAGAGAGAGAGAGAGAATCACAGACTCTGAAACAGGCTCCAGGATCTGAGCCGGCAGCCAGCACAGAGCCCGACGTGGGGCTCAAACCCACGAACCGCGAGATCATGACCCAAGCGAAAGTCGGACGCTCAACCGACTAAGCCACCCAGGCGCCCCAAAACGCTCATGCTTTTAATATGCTTAGTAATATCTCCTACATGGTAATGTTCATGGAGATACATGAGTATTCTTAAAAGACTTTACTGGTTATAGAAATAGTAATACAGCAGTTCATTCCTTATCTTAGGTTTTGCTTTCCATAGTTTCAGTTAACCACAGTCAACTGCAATCTGGAAGCAGATGATCCTCTTCCTCACATACTGTCAGAAAGTCAACAGTGTCCCAACACTACATCACAATGCCTACACCATTCACCTCACTCCAACTCATCACATAAACATTCTACCATTTCACATCATCACAAGAAGAAGGATAAATACAGGACAATGATATATGTTGAAAGAAAGACCACATTCACATAACTTTTATTACTGCATGCTGTTGTAATTGTTCTTTTCTATTATTAGTTACTATCGGCAATCTCTTACTGCACCTAATTTATAAATTAAACTTTATCATAGGTATGTATGAATAGGAAAAACAAAGTACATTTAGGGTTCAGTATTATCTGAAGTTTTAGGCATCCACTGAGGATCTTGGAACACATTCTCCACAAGTAAGAAGGGACTCCTACAATCATTTTCCATAAATTCTCAAATTTTACAAAGAAGTACTAGTTCATAACACAGTTTAAGAATTCATAAAAGGAATTTTGAAATATTTGATGTCTTGGAGTACCTGGGTGGCTGATTCCGTTAAGCCTCCGACTCTTGACTTCAGCTCAGATTATGATATCATGGTTGTGACATGGAGCCCCGCATCAGCTCTGCGCTGGGTATGGAGCCTGCCTGGGATTCTCTCTCTCCTTTCTCTTTCCTTCTCCAGCTTGTGCTCTCTCTCTTCTGTCACAAAGTAAATAAATACGCATTTTTTTAAATATTTTTTTAATATTTTTATTTATTTCTAGGAGAGAGAGAGAGAGAGACAGCGTGAGCAGGGGAGGGTCAGAGAGAGAGGGAGTCAGACTCAGAAACAGGCTCCAGGCTCTGAGCTGGCAGTCAGCACAGAGCCCGACGCGGGGCTCGAACTCACGAACCGCGAGATCATGACCCAAGCGAAAGTCGGACGCTTCACCGACTAAGCCACCCAGGCGCCCCAATACGCATTTTTTTAAAAACATTTAAAAATATTCCCTGTCTCATTAAGAAAAAATCTACTTTTCCTATGGTTGTTCTGCAAGGACATTATTCCATATTAGTAATGGGAAGTTTCAATAGAAAGGTCTGCTCTTTGTCCCCCTAGTGGCCACAAACAAAATAGCAACATGTAAAGAAAAGACTTGCAAACTACTGGAGTAGAAAACTACTTCATTGCCTTCATTTTACAGATAAATAAACTAAGGCCAAGAGAAAAGGGGTTGGTCAAGACTACACAGTTTCTCAGTTAATCAACAACATATAAGAGTTTTTTTAAGATTTTGAATACTATGGTGTCTGGAAAGGTGCCTCCAAAATGAATTTAACTAAGGTCCTTTAAAAGTTTCCTTATCAACTGACACTCGGCAGCTTTTTCTCCAGTTTTGATTTTCCTTGTAAGAGAGCTAATAAGTAAAGCTTCCCAGGGGGCAATGGGAAGACCTCAGCTGTGACCAAGAATTCTGCCTGCATCCTCTATAAAGAATTCCTTTTTGAGAAATAAAGACTGACACTGAGGAGCCAGAGGCACACAAAGATAGCTCTTCTCAGAAAAAGACTAGTAAGAGTCAACACATCTTTACAGATGGCCAAGGGCCCACAATGAATAAGAAATAGAGGTTAGGAAATAAGTTAAATAGTGTTTTTCTCAACTTTAAGGTAATTCCAGATAGAAAGAGAATAGAAGTAGGCATGGGTTGGGTACATACATGGCAAAGAATAAAACCAAATTTTCTTTGCTTCCTGCTGGCCCTAAAATTTAACAAAAGCACTAAAGGTTTTGTTTGGACATAAATGCAACAGAGAACTGAATCCATTATCCAGATATCTTCAGGCAAATAATAAAGAAGATAATAATGTAGCATCCAAAGCATGTTTATCTTAAAATAAAAAGTTTTGGACTATAGTAAGTTTTGATTTTCACATCATTGCATATAGATTACACAATAAATTCTGTGAATCCGTAAGTCTCTATCTAGTGATTAAGAGTACAGGATCAAACTTCAAAATGTGTGTTTGAATCTTAACCTGACTCATATTAGCTGTGTGACCTTGAACAAATTATTCTACTTGCCATTCCTCAATTTCCTCATCTGAAAATGAGAATAATAATACCTAGCACATAGGCTATTCAGATTGATTAAATGAAATAATACATGTAAAGAACAAGTAAATGGCCCATCATACATGCAGTAATGTTAATTATTCCTCTTACAAAAGTATTATCTGTACCCATTTTCTACATTGTAAGCTTGAAGAGAAAACAAAGATTATCATTAAATGAAAGAATATTCATATTAGAAAATGGCAGGCATATATAATCCATCTTTAAGTCTAGTGAAATGTGTGACTTTGGACAAAGCAAGTAATGTGTATGATCCTTGTTTCCTCATCTACAAAAATAAGAGAATTAGATCAAAATTCATGGAACTCAGGTTTAACAAAGACGTAAAAGATCATTCAATCCTAAATTTGATGCTTGAGCTCACTTATAACAAGGGTTTGTCTAGTCTGTGAATGAATGTCTTCATCTCTGTCCTGAAGCTGCCAGTACCTTTCATCTTGAACACCACTAATAGCTTGAAAATTCTTCCATATGTTAAGCTGAAATCTACCATCTGCATGTTATCAGATCTAAGATGCCAATGGTAAGTTGCACCATTATTTTATGTGTCATTAAGAAAGAAGAGACACTAGCCCCTCTGGAAAACAGTGTGGAGGTTCCTAAGGAAACTAACAATAGAACTCCCCTATGACCCAGCAATAGCACTGCTAGGAATTTACCCAAGGGATACAGAAATGTTGATGCATAGGAGCACATGTACCCCAATGTTCATAGCAGCACTCTCCACAATAGCTAAAACCTGGAAAGAGCCTAAGTGTCCATCAACAGATGAATGGATCAGAAGATGTGGTTTATCTATACCATGGAATACTACATGGCAATGAGAAACAATGAAATCTGGCCATGTGTAGCAACATGGATGGACCTTGAGGGTGTTATGCTGAGCGAAATAAGTCAGGCAGAGAAAGACAAATATCATATGTGTGCACGTATAGGAGGATTAGGAGGAGCTTAACAGAGGACCAAGGGGGAGAAGAAGGGCGGAAATGGTGGGGGAAAGGGGAGAGGCAAACCATGAGAGACTCTTGAATGCTGACAAAAACTGAGGACTGGTGGATGTGGGGGAGGAGGGGTGGGCATGGAGGAGGGCACTTGTGGGGATGAGCACTGGGTGTTATGTGGAAACTAATTTGACAATAAACTATTTGTAAAAAAAAATAATAATAAATAAAAATAAATAAATAAAATAAAATAAAAAAAAGAAAGAAGAGACACTGCCAATTATACCATGACATGATGCTTTCTTATCGCATCAATTGTAAGAAGAATAATCTCAGAGATGTTAACATATGAAAATATGGGTTATAATATTATAAAAAAAAATATTTTTATAAAATAATAAAAACTTATAATCAGTGAGGTTCAATACCTTCCAGTGGCTTCACCAGTTGGTATTAACTGAAGCTTCCATCATATTAAAAGCCAGTCTAATTTTCTTCTATAGGACAATTCATCAAGTACTTAAAGAGTGCTCATGACCTACTTGAACCTTCTCTTTTCCAGTCTCATTACCGTTAGTATATAAACATGGTATTTAAGTCTGTGTGCCATCTCCAGTTTCTGTCTACTAAATCCACTCTACTTTATCTGGATTTCTACTTATTTATACATGTAAGCACCAAACATTCTTTCAAGCACAAGGAGATAAAATGATGATAAAACAGACAAATGCTCTACCTTCAATAATTCAATGATATACAGTCTAGTAGATGAAAAGAATATGTAAACAATAAAGTTTAGCTCAAGTATGACAGGTATTTTACAAAGTACAGTGGAACAGAGGCAAAAAGAGAAAAGGGGTATTTAAGTGTGGTACTTAAAGAGGAAAAGAATGGTCTACATGAGGACTGTTCTATTCTAAAAAGAACATTTATTCCCATACAGAGGATAATCTTCTTCTTGTCTTTGTCCTTCTCTACTTTTTTTGACAAAATTTGTAAAAAGTTAACACTCTCAAAAATCTATAAATTCCCAAAATATTTTTAACATAGGTTATTATATTGTTTTTCCTACTCCAGCTTGCCACTATTCCCACCGAGTGATTCTAAAATTGAGAGAGGAATTAGCAAAAGAAAGAAATTTTTTAAATTTTTTAGTGTTTTATTTATTTCTGAGATAGAGAGAAAGACAGTGTGAGCAGGGGAGGTTCAGAGAGAGAGGGAGATACAGAACCTGAAACAGGCTCCAGGCTCTGACCTGGCTGTTAGCACAGAGCCCGACACGGGGCTCAAACCCACGAACCATGAGATCATGACCTGAGCCGAAGTCGGACGCTTAACTGACTGGGTCACCCAGGTGCCCCAGAAAATTATTTTACTCACTGGATGTAAGTGTAGGCTTTTCCATTTATCCTGGTCTATAGCAGTTATTTAAGAAAATATACTGATACTTACCCTCCTAATGGGTTGTTTCTTCTGAACCGACATACCCCTTCATTGACATAGCAAATCCACTAACCATGGGTTGTACAAATCTGATCAAATTTAGATTCTACCACAAAGCAGTGAGTAAAATGTAAAAAAATCTGGCAAAAAGTTGAAGTACACTCTTCTGACCCTGAAATTCCCAGAGTACTAAAATGCCTCGGATAGGTCAATAACATTGTGTGGCTGTGCATTTATCTCATTTGGAAATCTCCTGGCTGTTGTAATCTACCAATAGTGATGAGTCAAATATAATGATCAAGAGGAGAAATGTCTTAATGCATCCTGGGATCCAACCCATTTTAAATATGGTACTGGAAACTCTCTCGGGATTAGAAAACCTGGATACGCATGTGAAGTTTGTGTGAATTTATTTTACCTTGTATTGAGATGTCTATGGCTCAATTCCATTGAGGTTTCCTGTCTCCTTTATTTCAGTTCAATAATACCCTGAGTGGTTAAACCCTTTTCCTCCCTTAAACACTGGGGAGGGTGTGTATGTGTGTGTGTACACACACGTGCACATACACACACAGGGCAGAGTGGGAAAACAGGCATTCATTCCTCAGTGAAATCTGTTCACTTGTGCACACCACAATCAAGTAATAAGCATTATAAGGTGTGTACTTTTCTGGTAACAACATACTTAAGGTAAATTTTAGATGGAAGATTTGGATTGGTTCAAGCACACCCATGCCAAGGTTCTTAATTAGGCATATGGTTTTAAAAGTGAACTTTTTCTTCTAATCAAGAATAATTGTTGATGATCATGAAAATGTTTTTACCAGATAATCATTGCATACAGATGTATATTATTGAAAAGTCAGAGAACTTGTAATTATTTATTTATATGCATCCCTATTATAAGGATAAGATAGCCTCTTAATCATCTGAAGAGAGATTTAGTGGAAGTTGAAAAATCCCTCATCAAAATTAATATCCCTAGTAATGGTCTATGAAGGAGTTTTTTTTTTAATTGAAACTTTGCAAGCTGTAAAGGAGAGAAGTACAAGTAATTTTGACTGAAGCCTGTAAAATAATGAAGTAGCCTAAAAGCTGATGAGTACTTCAGCTGTACCAAATTACTAAACAAGAGAATATGTGAAATGGGACAATTTCACGGATGCCTTCCCAGTTCACAAAGACACTCCTAGCTGCTAGGGGACCCACCGTGTAGGTAACCCTGCTGCCTTCCACTCTCCACCCTTGCCCCAGCTCCAGCTGATGGGCCCAGAATACACCTGATCAATCATGAAACTGGAAATGGAGCACAAAAAGGGAGACACTCTCTTTCCAACAGGTAAGCTTTGGAGCTGTCAATTGTGCTGGTATGAAGTTCTGACAGAGGAAGCAACTGCGATAGGAAATGCCAGCAGAAGTGCAGTGAGAAAAAAGTAGTGCTGTAGGCAGAGTGCTAGTAGCTCCCAGTGTCTGCTTCTAGACCTTTCCAGAGGCTCTGTCCAAGTTCCACTCACATTTCTTAAGAAGATCTCACATGATGGTAGCAAAGACAACCCTTCCCATTTGTTTAAATATCTCTAAGTAGCTTACGTGATTTATCAGCCTGTTTTGGTGTGCCAGAGAATGAACTGGAAACACCAGGTAATCATTTAACCTTAGTAACTCTCCATTCTTTAATCTTGGAAATTGGGATAAGATAATTATGGATATTTACATCAATATCAATATTACTGAGGCACCTGCGTGGCTCAGTCGGTTGAGCATCTAATTCTAGATTTTAGCTCAGGTCATGATCCAAGAGTGGTGGAACTGAGTCCTGTGTTGGGCTCTGTGCTTGGGCATGGAGCCTGCTTGGGATTCTCTGTCTCTCCCTCTGCCCCTCTCCTCTGTTCGTGGGCTCGCGCTCTCTCTCTCTCTTTAAAATAAAAACTAAAAAAAAATATATCATTATAAATTGAAAATTAATACCTGTGATAATGTTATTAGAGATATTCAAAAATCACACAAAAACTCTTCTTAGTATAAAAAGTGCATCTTTTACATAATTAAAAGCTGCCACTTGAACTGTTCAGAAACAAATTGTTTATCCATTCCTAATAAAAAGTAGTAGTTTTAACCACTTTTGATATGTAGCTTAATGGGGTTTAAAAAATAGTATGTTACAAACAATTAGAGATTTCCTTCGTGAGATATTAACTTGTTCAGTGGGTGAACATCAACTTCACTATTATCCCAACTTTTACCATTAAAACCAGTTAATTTGCATATATTTCTGTAAAAGGTAGTCTTGAGTATAACTTATTTTTATTGGCATACTTATAAATACATATATATTACGTATAAATTATGTACGGTGTGTAGATTTTATATGTATACATATGCAGCTGCACACAGTTTTTCCAGGAATATTTCTGCCTCTTCTGCTTACCAGTTTTATTGCCTTGGACATGTTACTTAACCTATGCGATCTCTTCATCCATCTATTTCCTCGGTCCTAATGAGGAAAAATCATACCACTTCTCGAGAGAAGAATTAAATAGTCAATGAAAGTACTTTGTAATCAATGAAGGACTACACAAACATAAAGAGGTAGTATTTCCAATTAAACGTATAAGAAATTCATAATCTAAGGAATGAACTATGAAGCAGAAGCAGCTTTCTTTTTGCCTATCCTTTCTCCACAAGAGTTTAAATAGCTGCATGAAGAGAAAATGTTCAGTCTTTCTTTGTAAATTGGTGGCAATTCTATGGTTAGGGGAAGATCTTTTCAAGAAGTAAATTCAGAGTCTTTCCATCTTCCATGTGTGGAACATCTGTGCTAAAACCATTCCATGCACACTTCTTTGAAGCGCTGAGTGCCTAGAGGTACTACTTTGATTTTGACTTTATTTAAATGCCTGAACTTCTGTTGGTGAAACAAAAGATTGTCTAGTAAGAGCTCAGCTGGGAAGGAGACTGGCCTCCAACCAGTTTAATCACTCAGAGGCCAAAGTAGCCTGCATTTTGTTTTTTAGAGCACCATGCAATGGAAATCTCCCTGTGAACTTGCAGCTTACACAAACAGCTGGTTTGGGATGTTACTGACCCTGGGTGCAATCACTGTGGTAATTAGATTTAATTTTCCTAATCCAACAGTGCCTGGCTCCGTCATGTCTAGATCTCCTATGTAGAAAACCATAACTCTCATTTAATAATACTTTGGCATGCTTAAGATTTTTGCAGCTAATATTAAAAATTACTTTTTTTAACTGTAAATATAGCCATCCCAACTAAGTGTACCAAAGAGTTTAATTTAGAGGTTATCCCACTTCAGGAACTTTCCTGAAAGACCTTAAACCGTTAAGCAGACCTTGAGTATCATTACACACTCCTCTTATGCAAGTCTTTTGTAGCCTTGTATTAACTCATTTAGAAAGATGGAATCAGCCGTAAGTCATCAGCAAGCCTGAAGGTTTGGGTTTCGAGTGTTTCTGGAAGCCCAGGGAAGCAAGCCTTCATGCTACAACATCTTGGGGTTACTCACTCCGACAAAGTAACAGAGATCAAAGGACTATGTAAAAACCTGTCTTCCTGGAAGGGGAGAAGGAAAGACACGTCTGAATCTATGTCTGCTTGCGTCTGAAGAACGCCTGTTTATGTGGTGTAGAAAAGCCATCGGTATTGTTATATCAGGAGACCGGGTTTGCTTTATGTGCGTGCATGTTATGCATGCTATAACACGAAGCTGGCCAACTGATAGCGCGACGAGGTACTGTGTCCCTGGGAATTATAATTGCTCAGTCGGTTAAAAAAAAAAAAGAAAAGAAAAAGAGAACATCCGACCGTTGCTGATAATAGCAGAAGGTGCATTTTGACAGTCTAAAGGAGGAAACAGACACAGTCACACAAGTTCTGAGTATGTTTTAACCCCCAAAAATAAGAAAGGAAAGGAAAGGAAAGCCTGGGGCTGAGGGAGTGTTACCGGGAGCGAATTGCTCAGGACTTCAAACACAGGGAGTCATTCTGTCAAGGGGAGGGGGCGGGCGGGGGCAGGCACTGGGCCTCTCTAACAAAGTCCTCCTCTCTCTGCTCCCTCCCACTTCATTCACTTGCAAATCAGTGTGTGCCCACCAGAGCCAGCTCTCGGGAGCCCGTAACCTTCCCATCCCGAGAGCTGCAGTTTCAGCCGCGGCTGCAAGAACGGAAGAGCCCGCGACTGCAGAGGCAGCGGCGGCGAGAGCAGCCGGGGCGCGTCGCAGGGTCTCCCCGGGCGCAGGAGGGCGAGCAGAGGTGGGTTCGGTCTCTGTTGGTGGTGCCGGCGGTGGTGGTGGCTGTGCATGCCTTTTCTTTTTTTTTCTTTTTTTTTTAATTCTGTAGCGTTGATGGAAGCCAATCAGAGGGAGAGCCCTCTCTGCCCGATGGGTGCCGCACGGAGTTGGGAGGCAGGCTCAGCCCGCGAGCCCGGGTCGGGCAGGCGCGCGGGTCCGGCGGCGCGGGCGGCGCTGCTGCCGCTGCCCCGCACAGGCGCGGGCTTCCGGGGAGCCTGGGCGCCGCTCGTCCGCCTCCGGTAAGACCGATCCGCCCCGGGGCTGGGTGGGAGCGTAAGGAACGGGCCGCCCGGAAGAACTCGCTGCCTTTCTCTCCGCCGGCACAGGCTGCCAGGAGAGCTCCGGCATTTGCAAAGTTGGGCTGGTCCATTACCAAGGGCGCTGGTGCGTGCAGGACCCGTGGGGCCGTTGGGGGCCTGATTTATTTCCACCTGCCCACATCACAAGGGTCTGTGCGGGGACTGCTTTGGCCGAGTTACATTTCTTGCCTTTGGGGGTAAAGCAGAAAATCAGGTAGCTTGAAAACTCCTGAATGCTCCCAATAAGGAAAACTTAAACTAAATAGATGATATGGCTCAGACAGAGAAGGAGCCAAAGAAAACTGTTAGCTTGCACGTTCGGGGAAATGCCCGCCGGCTCACATCGGGAAAGAAATGCTTGGGTTGCAAGGAAAGTCAAACACTGGACTCCGAAAATGGAGCATACTGTCCAGGGAAAAGTCATGTGGAAGACGCAGCTTGCTGGTGCTCTTCCACGGCTGGCCAGGCACAAATCTGGGGGATGCCGCCTCCCCCGGACTGGTTGGACAGCAGACGAAGTATGCCGGGTTGTAGGTGTCCGATGCAGGAAAAGTGGAGCCCCCAGTGTGTTAATCCCCAAATGTAGTAAGAGGGGACGTCGCTGTGTTGTGTACTGCAGCAGCTGAGAGCTGGGATTACTTCTGTAGTTAGATATTCTTCTGCCAAGAGTTATCCGAGATCTTGAGATAGAGGCTGCTAGAGAGGTCAGCATGGTGCTGAGAAGTGTTTTCACTGCTGCAATAAAATCCATATTTTATGGGGAGTTATATGCAGGTTCTTGTTAGTGCAAAGGGCTGTTCACCTGAGTTAACTACTGAGAAAATTCAAGTACCAAGAAGTTTAATCATCTGGAATAGCCCCACATTTCCCTCTCCCCTCTTCGTTTTGTTTTTCTGGTAAAGCTATTTTAATTATAATATTCACACTATAGAAGTGTGTCAGCCCATGTCTCTGCCAATCTTCACTTTCACTTACTGAAGCACATAATGTGGGAAAGAAGAGGTTTTTCCTTCAAAAATATTGCTGGAGTGGCTGGTATGTACATGTATGGCAGCTCAGGAGGGGTGCACATGCAAAACATGGGCTTTCTGATTGTTTATTATCCAGGGGGATAATAAACTCTTCTCTGTGTCGGAAAAGGAACACAGAGATATGCCTATAAAATGTACAACTCTTCTAAGAATGAACAACAAATATGCCATTTGTACAAATGGTCGCCAAGGATTGCTTTTTTTTCTCTTCTTGCTGATACCTTTACCTGAAAAGAAAGCCTTTAGGATTCTACTTTAGGAGGGAAAAAAAAAATTCCTCCAGTTTAGCTTGAGCATCATCCTTTGTGTAATAGCACTTGCATGGCTCTGTGTTTGCTATTTTAGAGATCCGGAAAACAAGTTGTGTGAAGAAAGGGGGTATGATCAAGCAGATGTCTTCATCATGTCAAAAGGAAGAGGGCAAAGTTTATGCCAGAGGCCAGATTTTCAATGCAGAGCTCAGAAACTTAAAAGAAATCCAACAATTTATTGGAAAATACAATCTCATAGAATTGTATCTCACTCCCTTTTGTTCTTCAGTATGTTCTAATTAAAAAGGTATTGGGAGGAAATAAAAGGCAGACCTTTTTCTACCTCTACTTTGACGATTCATGGCATACTTTTGAAGCAGAGGAAGTAACAAATTTCTTCAGGAAAACATGAGAGGCAGCAGCTCAGTTCTGAAGGAAAATGGCAATGGTTGAGTTCTACTGTATTTGTCTAAAATTATCTTTTACTGCCATTATAAGTGACAGACTGGATCCTCTATAGGGACTTTTAGTCCCTTTCCTATCTGGCTTTTACATCAATTTATTGCAATTATATTTCTTAATGCTAACTTTGCAAAGATAATGTATAGAAACAAAATCATTTTCTACCAAGTTGCCTACTATCAGAAAACGTGTACCTTACCTCCTCCACCCACCACTTCCATCAGCTTTGCAAGTAAAAACTCACTTTCAGGCACTCTTCATTTTTTAAGAAAAAAGTCTATCTCACAAAATACTGCTCTGGGAAACTTAACACAGCTAAAATTTCTAGAAAGCGCCACTATAATTCCAGGGTATCAAAAGACACTTCCTTCTGGCAAATGGTCAATAAAGTAGAACAACAAATTCTTGAATATCTAATATATACGGTATATATATATGTGTGTATATACATACATATATACACATATATACATATATATAATATATAGGGATTTTAAGAAATAATAAAATGTGACAAATATTTTGAATAAAACCATGTATCCTCCTTAGGAAGTTCAACGTGTGGTCCCCCCTTCTGGCCCTTACTTGCTTTGCAGTCAAAATACCAATTTACCAAGGCTGCATCCTTTGAACTATCGAAACTTTTTTTAGTTGGAAGGGACCTCTAGTGGGTCACTCCATGCATTTCTCTCTGTAGTTCAGTTGCATCTGGATTTTGTTACCTAAGGTAATAAGTGCCCAACAGCTTTTTCTTCATAGTTGAGTTAATGTCTTCACAGTACTACCTTGACATTTATGCCAGGTCAAACTCATTATTATTGCTATCATGTGTGTTGTTCCTCTAATTTAAGCAACTCAAGAGTATTTGCACAATTACCTGAGTATGCAGACTTTTAGTAACTTTTCTATGATTCCAAATGAAAGCATTAGCCAATTAATAAAGAATTCACCACCATCAGCATAAGATTTTCCTTATATCTGACCTTGCCAAGACTGTACTTCCTTCATTCACATTTATCCAATAATAATAATGGCATTATAGTTATGACTCAAAATTTCCATGCAAAGAACCCCCACCACTAAAGAAATATTTGCTGAAAAAAATTTAATTAACCTTTTAAAGATCCACAAACATTCACAAGTATATTAAACTAAAGGTTTATAATATACAGAAATCCCTATTCAAATAAGCATATATTAAATGTCCAAATGCTGTCTGGATGCATGTGTCACCCTAATTTTGTGTGGTGATCTTATTTCTCTCTTTGATGTACACATTTTAGGTAACCTACTCCTTAAAAAACTCTGCCTGGGACTTAAAGTAAGTTCTCTAGGGGTGAATCAGCTTCTTCTGCTGACAGTCTGCAGGTTTCAACTTCCAATTTAAAAATCTGTTCTAAAGTTTGAAATGTGTTCCAAATGAGATAACATCCGGCAGAAGCCAGTTGCCTTGTGCTGCTTGCTTAGTCATGGCAAATCATTCTTTGGGGTTGATCAGAATTAGGGTCTCGCTTATAAAAATAACGAACAGTGACTCAGTCTGAATTGCATTTTTTAATAGTGTTTCAGCTAGCTAGTGTCTACTGAGCTTACCTTATTTGCTTCACAAAAAGGTGAAAATATAGATAATCAAACCTTCTCTGGTACAAATTTTTTTTTTCTGAATAATGATTCTAAATACAAAGACTCAAAAACATCATGCTAATAAGGAAATTGCTGAAAGAAATAAAGTAAAACTCTCAGAGAGAGAGAGAGAGAGAGAGAGAGAGAGCGCGTACCCAGTTGTGACACTGTCCCAGTAATATTAGAGAAGAAATATAGAAATGTAGCGCTTGGGTTGCTTTTTTTTCTTTACTTTCTTTTAATTCTCTTTTTGTTCTCCATTGGGATTTTTATCTTAGTTTGAAGACAGGTAAGGTTGGGACACTTCCCTGGATCTAACCAGTAATATTTTTGTTTAAGCTTTCCTCTTATGAAGATTAACTGGCCTACATTTTAAAAGTCCTGTTCCTAAGGAATGCTCCCTTTGTCAAGCAGTCATATGAGAAACTTTAGGTTATCCCTAATTAGTTGTAGAGCCAAGTGTATACAGTCTTTATAACACCATTACTCATAGAGTCGGAAGATAAGAGGGGGAAATTCATACAAATAACTTTTCAAAAAGATGATGCACCTTCATTTACTACGAAAGTAAAATGGACTAAAAGCTCTTTATGCCAAAATGATTGGGTCGGAGGGGGCCAGATACAACTAGTGTCTAGTTGTTTAAAACTATACTACCTAGGAAATTTTCAACTCATCCCACAAAGATAACTCACTGAAGAAAGAATGCTCTGAGCACACATGCATGAATGTAAACTAGACACATATGCAGAGGGCATATCCCCTCTGCATCCCCCATCCCCACAGATTAGAGTATTTTACCTTGTCTCATCTGTTTAATACCTTTATACTAACACTGTTGGGTGCTTATTTCCTCTATTAATCAGATCATCTTGCTGAGATTTATGAGAGGAAGAGTTTAATTAAAGCCAGAATGGTACTATTAAATTTGATGTGCAGTATAAATGGGCAGCATGGGTCCCAAGCTTCTCCTACCATATGCAGTGCTATCTTGTGGAAGTGAGTATCTTATGAAGATGAGAAATATAAAGCTAGCCACCACCAGGAATGATTTGTTTTCATATTTCATCACTTGAAATCACTGCACTTTTTCTTTCTATAATTTCCTAAGTTGGTAGATCTGCCCAAAAGATGTTTAGGAGACCCAATAAGTTATAGGAATGGAAAGCAACAAGAAAAAAATAAATTGAGGAAGTGTACAAGTAAATGGAAAGAGATGAGGAGGTGAAATTTTACATCAAAGGGAAACCTAAGAATAGAAATAGAATCAAAATTTCTTTTTCTACACAGTGTACATTTTCTACTTTATAACTACTACTACTGTTAAATACAATTTTATAAACGTAACATCATTAACATTTTTATAAACACTATACTTTTCTACCACATAATGCAACGTGGTAGAAATTATCCCTTAAAAAAAATCACTATCTAAAGGAAATGATACTGCATGGATCATAAAATAATCAGAGAAATATGGTGTCTAAAAAGTGGTCTGTAATCTCAGGAGAATTAGAGAAAGAGGTTTTCTTACTGCTTTGAAGAATATTGACTCTTTTGCGTCTATTATCTTTATTGTTCTGCAAGCTAAATAGATTTACTGTGTGATCTTTAACACATTCAAACTGAAGTTTGTGATAGTGATACACCTCAAATATAAGTCACTCATTTCAATTCTATGTGGGGGAAAGCATGATAAAAGATTCAACAAGCAAGACAGTCCACCCCACCTCTACACATACCTGTTAATATGTATATGTGTGTGTATATAGATAGATAGATGACAGGATGAAAAAAAAAAACACTGACCGTTAGGCTCAGATTTTTTATACATCAAAAATTAATGATTAAGTAAATGAAAATTAAATTTACTGAGCATTTCTACATGTTTCACGCTGCTCTAAGCATTTTATGTGTATTCCATATAGTAATAATTATATACCAAGTCAAAAGGAAAATGCTATACTTATATCCTTTTTATTTAGCCCTTTCTTGGTTTGAAGTTCTAGGGAATTTCTGCTTGAGCAAAGCACTTAATGAATGTGCTGTTTACTAACACTTGTGATATCTTAGAATTTAAAGTGTGACTCTCTGAGAAATACATAGCAGCAAAGGGCATGGGAATGATTTGATTATTTTGACCAAAGCAATGCAGATTTTAAGGCTGAGGAAAATGTAGGTTATTCGTTTTTGAAAAACTACTCACAAGCATGCATTACAGCTTATAATTGTAGTAAAAAGTATTGTGTGAGCCATTTGAGTGGAATGGTATTTTTTATAAGACAATAAATGATCTACCTTCAGAGATAGCCTCATATTAGAAGAGTATTTGAGGAAGACAGCTAAATATGACAACTATTCATTTCCTTGATAGGGGCATCCCACCTGCACAGGACCCCTTGAAGGCATAAGTCCTTTCTCAGTGCATTTGATATGCTCACTCTGTACATAGCATTTAGGACTGTGGGTAGAGTTGAGTAAGGTCATATTATTCCCCTCCTTGTCTAATGAGTAAAAACTTTTTTCTTATTTTTGACCACAATTTTGTTATCTCATTACCATCACAATTCAATATTTGTTCTGAATGATTTTTCTCCCCAGTAAAATTTTACACCAGGGGTGCCTGGATGGCTCAGTTGGCTAAGCATCCCACTTCAGCTCAGGTCATGATCTCGCAGTTTGTGGGTTCGAGCCCCACATTGGGCTCTGTGCTGACAGCTCAGAGCCTGGAGCCTGCTTCAGATTCTGTGTCTCCTTCTCTCTCTCTGACACTCCCCCTGCCCCGCCACTCACGCTGTCTCTCTCTCTCTCTCTCTCTCTCTCTCTCTCTCAAAAATAAATAAAACATTTTTTAAAAAATAAAAATAAAAAATAAAAATAAATTTTAATTTTACACCAAAAAAAACCCAAAAAAACAGTTGGCCAGGGGGGAGGAAGACATACTATTAGTCATGTAGTAATATTATATATGGTTTTGATAAGCCATTTTCATTAAACTCTATTCTTTCTATTGCCAATATTCAAAAAGTCATGTAGTTAATCCAGCTTTCATGAACAATGTGATAATTACAAGTAAAATCAGAGAATGTGAGACACAGACAGGAGCTTAGAAATGACTTTAGCCAATATCTATCATTTACATTTGAGATACCTGATGGCCAGGGAGGGTGGTGAGTTGTCTCTGCCTTTCTCTTCTGTAACTTATGGCTGTTGGGCAGTATTGCTTTTTATCATCTCCACTTAATTATGGCATTAAAAATTAAGAACTTTAGGTCTGTAATATTTTTATTTATAAATATTCTGTGAAGGAGCAGACATGGAAACTTATGGATAAAATGAGGATTTAGGCTTTAGAAATTTCACGTGTTTGTACCATTTTGTAAATTTGCCACTGTAAAGAAGAATTAAGACTTCCCTTCAAACTTTTGACCATTATTTGAGGGACGCATTATAAAATTTAGGTTTTTATTTTATTTGTAATGGCTTGATGGTTGTTTTGAGTGAGCTTTTACCTAAAGCTATCAAAGTGTCCATTTTTGAAAAAAATTGTTTATCGGTTAGTGATTGGATATAAAAAATTATGACAACCTACTGTGTTTTTCATAAATCTCAATTTATTTAAGTATTTGGTGACCTTCCCACTTCTTTGGAGTTGAGATGTCAATTCTTTCATGAAAGTGTATGAATAGATTATGGTTTTTTTTCCTTATCAAAATTAAAATATGACAAGCAACTCAATGTCAACCCTCCCCCTTTAAAAAAAAGAACTGTTAATGTTCCATGAAATACAAAAGTCTTAGGACGACTGGATTAGATAATGTATAACATCATGTTGAAAAATGATTGACCTAGTTCTCTTCCTTATTTGGATGAATAAAAAATAAAGGAGAATTAACCATGATATCTAAGAGCCAACCAGACAGCCAAAAAGACAAACTAAACAAAAGACACTCAATCAAAAGATATCATTGGATCCCTTAATTAAACCTTATAGAGATTAATACTAATGTTTGGAATACTAATAATTTGTTTTAGTCTTTGACTATGTTAACAAGTCCTCCAAAAGTATGCTTTGTCAAGCTCTTGGCCAGAATATGTCATCACCAATGAATTTGCCTATTTGATTACATAGTGGATTCTTCAGTGGAAAACAAAAAGCATTAGATTTGTGTCTAATTTGATAACTTAATGAAAACCCAGCTCAACTGAATCATCCATATTATAAAAGAGGTATCTTTTTTTTTTTTCCATAAAAGTTAACTTTACATAATTGTGGACAAACACAGATTTTCTAAGGTGCTACACTGTATTTTAAGGTTTGCATTTTTATTTCAAAAAGCAATTGCCTTCTAGCTTATAGTGTAGATTTCAGTCATGAAAATGAGCTTATCATATTTTTAGCTGCAAAGCTTAAACCTCTTTTGCAGGATTAAAAAAAGAGAGTTTCATTAATCTACTATCATCCATTTTATAAAATGTTTGAAACTGCTCAATTTCACATTCAGCTAAAATATTCTAAGCTCTCCTTAGCAACAGGTTCTAATTTAACATAAATCTAAACGGTGTGGTCAGACTAAGTAATCACCAACGTAAAATGATAAAAATCCACCAAGACTTGAAAATTAGTACTGAATCCTAATTTGAACCAAGTCAAGCTACTGTATCTCCCAACAATTATTCTCATATTAAACTACTTGTTTAAAAAGTATCTAGTTGGGATTTTGTCAGTGTTTCATAAGTTAATTCCATGTTGGAGGCCTTGTGGTAAATATCAGTGCCACAGTTTCACTCTCTGACTCCTACATAAGTTAATTCCATGTTGGAGGCCTTGTGGTAAATATCAGTGCCACAGTTTCACTCTCTGACTCCTATCTTGCTCCTATTTGGGGCAAGTCCTAACTAAGACAGCAGAATCAAGGGGTCACTTACTGATTAGTATCTTCAAGAGGACATGGTCTCAAACCTCCAGATCCAGAAAGTACTAACTCTGCAGTAAGTTTTGCATTCAGAGAAAGTATATTTACCTGCAGGTAAATTACATTTGAAATAAGTGCAGGCATGCCAAATACGGATCTCAGATTTAAAAATTTTGTCTCATGATACTTCCTTTTCTTCCTCAAGTTTGCTTTTAATTCTCAGATGCCACACTCCAAAATAGCTTTCCAAATAGTACCATGGTTTGTTTTTCTTAAGAACCTTCCCCATTGAATTAAAACATGTGTTTATTTTGGGTTCTAAAAAACACTGGAATTAAAGAAATGGCCACAATAGAAGGACACTGCAAGATGTCTGGTGATCAGGTGAATAACCACTTTCTCACCAAATAGAACACTACATAAGACAGTTACTTTATTGAAAATATGAAAGTAAAAGCTACATTAAGAGCAAAATGCTCTGAAGCTACTGAGTTTAACGTAATGAAAGATTTTTATATAGTGGACAGAGAGAGGAGAAATAATTGAGACCCTATGCTGGATTAATTGATCTCTGAAGAAGAAGAAGTTTGCTTTTCACCCTGAAAGTTCTGAACATTTATAGAGCATATGTTTGCTTCCCAATGTGTCACTAAATTAAAATGGATTTTTAAAAGGCTTTTCTTCTTTTTTTTAATCTATATGACAATCTTTTCATCATGTCTGGTTAGAGAAACTAATCATAGAAAACAAGAGCCAAACTTCGCCTTGCTTTGTAATTGAGAAATATACACTAATATCTATAATGTTATTAAGGCAGACTTTAAAGCATGGAGAGAAATTTACACTGAGTATTAAACTCAACAATCCAAAGGAGCAGCCATGAGGCTCCAACTGCTCAAAAGATGCCATGCTTGTCAAATACTTTCCAATTTAGTTTTTACGTGATTGGCAGCTACTCCTAAAAACAATGCCAAGACTTTCAGAAAACTCCCTACTTGATTCCCTGCATGGCAAAAGCACACCTGATTCACATATAAGATGCCTTATGGAATAAATAAATCCAGGTTGGGGGGAAAGGAGAAACAATGTTAAGAGATCACTTCTCCATCTCCAGATCACAGTTTCAAGATGAAAGCATCACTAGCAAATATAAGCACATAGTGAAGGCTCAACAAATGCTTACTAGGTAAAATCGTCATATGAGTTACAACAGATTCTCTTAAATAAATATTTTCCCAATTTACTTCCTTTTCAAGTTCATTCACACCAGTGAAAAAAATACAACTTTTCTATCCCATGCTAGTCATTTTTAATAATTTTGACTCCTTTAAAAGGAGCTGATTTCAGGGGCGCCTGGGTGGCTTAGTCGGTTGAGCGTCGGACTTTCGCTTAGGTCATGATCTCGCGGTTCACGGGTTCGAGCCCCGCGTCAGGCTCTGTGCTCACTGCCAGCTCAGAGCCTGGAGCCTGTTTCAGTCTGTGACTCCCTCTCTCTCTGACCCTCCCCTGCTCACGCTGTCTCTCTCTCTCTCTCCTAGAAATAAATAAAACATTTATAAAAATAAAAAAAATTTAAAAAAAAGGAGCTGATTTCAAAGGAAGCCCTATCCATGGTGTCCCAATAGCTAGAGGGACTAAGCATGTAAACAGAGCTGCCCAGCTTCAAAATCGGGCCACCAGACCTCTTCTTCCTTCAAGCGAACTTTTTTATTAAACTTGGTATGAAACAATGTTGCCTGGAGCCTGATTAACAATTTATGCCTTCCTAAGCAGATTAGCAAGAAGTCTGTCATTTTGATTTTTTAATTTTTAATTTATGCTTGGAAATAGGAAGTACCTCTGAGTTTACATTTTCAATATATTTTCTTTTTAAGAATCCAAACATAAACTAAACATTGTTCTTTCTAAAATTTTTTTCTTTTACAATTTTAGTTAGTATCCATGCATATTTCTCAACATTTTCTATGATAAATAAAGCAAATGCTTTTTTGCTAGGTGAGTGATTTTTTTTTTCACCTCTCATTCAAATAACCCTATATATTCTTTTAAAAATATCATGAAATACAAAAGTAAGAATGATGACTGGGAAAACTGAATAGGATATCAATAAAAGCTAACACCTAGAGAAGACTTAAAATACTCAAGGCACCGTTCTAAATGTCTTCTAGGAATGTAATGTTCACAACAATGCTCTGAAGTGAATTTTGTCAACCCTCCTGATTTTAAGACTAGAAAACAGAGCAATTAAGCAATTTGCCCAAGGTCGCACAGCTAGTAGAGTTGACCCTTAGATAACACAAAAGTTAGAGGCACCATCCTCCATATAGCTGAAAATCTGAGTATAATTTTCAAGTCCCCCAAAACTAACTACTAATAATCTACTGTTGACCTAATAACATAGTCAGTTAACACATATTGTGTATGTTGTAGTATTACGTACTATATTCTTACAGTAAAGTAAGCTAGAGAAAAGTTTATTAAGGAAAATACATTTACAGTGCTGTAAAGTATCAAAAATATCCACATAGAAGTGGACCCACACAATTCAAACCCATGTTGTTCATTGGTCAACTGTACCTGTCAGAGCTAAAGTTAAATTCAGTTTTGATGGCCCTTAATCTTGATTACTGAACTTGTATGTCCTTAATCCTTAATACGCATGTGCTCAAATAGATGATGGACAGATGTAGGTAGGTAGATAGATTCAAATATATGTATCTCAAATCCAAAAGTAATGTCAAAAGTGTAGGGATATACAATACATACAGTGTATGTAACATGTACACATTCTTCAGGATTCAGAAATACAACTAGAAAGAAAATAAGAAAACACATCTTTCCTTTTCATCCTTCAATGAATGTACCCATATATTTGCATGACAATTAAGGATCAATTAATGACAGCCCAAAGCAGCAGACAGCAGCCTCACCAAAGCTATTGTAGTTTTAGGCCTGGCTATTCACGTTAAGTCATTCTTGCAATCACGTGATGCTCATTCCAAAGGGCCCAGCAAGAGTATCTGGGAGGTTCAGATTCATCGTTCATTAATTTATTCCTTCTATAATACTTACTGAAGGGCTCCTGTGTCCGATTCAGGAAAGAAAGACAGTGGATGACAAGACAAACATGCACTACCAATTTGGGGGAAATAGATTTATTTCTTCATACTCTAAAGCACATAAATGCTATATGGACTAAAGATTTAGGAGTACAAAATAAAACTGTAACTTTACTAATCAACAATTAGGTAAATCTCTATTTACAATGTTGAGATAGTAATAGAACTCCTAAGCATTAAGCCAGAACTTAAAAACAAAGTAAAGGAAGACAGCATCATTAGAATGCATGGCCTACTATTGGTAGGCCAATAGTACCAGCCTTCTAGATAATGAATAGGACACTCAGAGTTGATTATGTTTTATCTTCTCTCCATAGTTGTATCCTACATGAATATAGAAATTAGCCTTTAATTTTAAGTTACGTTATGATTTGTAGGGTCTGCATTCTTTAGGTTTGGCTTTTGACCTTCCACTCCAGCTCAGAAACAATCACACATCCAAAACCATTCACTACCAAAAACTTATTAAATTATTCTTGATAGTACAACTCAGAACACATTCACAGTGTTTCTTTCAGCAACCCCTATAATTTTATCAAAAAGTTTGCTCTATAGCATAAAGCCTTATGTATACTGGCCAGTAGAAATACATTCAGCAAGAAATGACTTTACCCCCAAGAAAACTAACTGAAATTAAGGTTTAGGCAAGGGGGTTTCAAGTCAATCCAAGCATTCAATTAACACTTTCGTACAAGGCTTTCTGTCAGGTGCCATGGATAACACCGTGGTTTGATGTTAGGTTAGTTCCAATATTATTTAAAATTAAATATGACTGCTCAAAACTACCATTTTAGAAACTTATTTAATGAACAGATAGGTATTCTGTCAGGATTGAGTCTTTCAGTTGTGAAACGGATTAGGCTCTGTTTAGGACAGATTAGAACCTTTGCTAAATGGCTGACACCCGAACTCAGTACTTATATTGAGCTGGTGTGCACCAGAACAGCTATTCTGGTGGCTTACCTCTGCTATCCTCCTCATCTTTACCTGGCCAAATCTTATTGGATCTTTAGGAAAAAGATCAAGAGTCTGTTTCTCCAAGAAGCTTCCTGTGACCCTCAGTCACCAGTCCTGCTTTCGGCTTAGATTTCTCACTACATGATTGTATAATAGCCCTTACTTAACCTCAGTGCAGCTGTAAACACATCTGTCCAAAAGTCTCCACATGATTATCTAGGCTTCACCTATAAGCATCACATATAAACATCTGGAAAACAAAGTCTCTGGGACTTATCTTACCACTAAGACCAGCACTGTTTTTGACATATAGCAAGAACACATTATTCTGGACTGCCTTTATATGTTCTTACATTGTTCATTATGGATGCTTGTTTTCTTCACTTATAATCAGATTTCCTTTGGACACGATGCAAGAAAGTCAGTGTAAGCCTTCCAGACTGTCCAGGTCAAAGGGGTACACCCAACAGAAGGGTGATATCCCTAGGACAACCTTGGTGACTTTGGCCAAATATCTGAAATAGAGTTACAAACCCTGTAACTGGCAGGTCTCCTAATACAATACTTGAAGGTTTATATTATTATTATTACTTAGGATGTCTTCTTATCTAAAAGTTGACTTTTATTTGGTCACTCTACACCAAGAAAAACAGAATTGTTAACGGTTTTTATTTATGTGTTCACGTTGAAAACTGTGGCTGTATATTTTCTCTCTTTTGTGTAGACTACTAGGATAAACCTTGATTATCTTTTGGTTTATAATCCACCCACAGTAGTACATCACACTGAATCTACAAAACAGTCTATGGAACAATCTTGTGTAAATGTTCAGTGAGCAAAATAATTTTTCCCTTAAATTCTTACCCTGGAAATGTTTCTTGAGGTTCTATAGGAAGTTCAATACCAGATTCTACATACCTTGTTATAACCTTGAACATAGCTGTACAAAATAGATTGAATTTAATTCAACTGATTATGTAGTCCTGTTTCATTCCTTAAGTGGCAGTCAATGCATGGAATAGAATCTTCATGAATATTGCTTGGCAATGAAATATGCAGTTCAGCCCAGCTCTATCTGAGCATGCCAAATATTTTGTAAAGTTGTGAGATGAAGTGGGAGAGGTTTAGATGATGTTCTTTATACTTCCCCTTTTAATATGGTATCCATCAGCCTGAAGTCAAAGGTACATGGAGAATTTTAAATTTACTAATCAATACTATACAATAGTTTGTTTTATATAAGTAGATTTTCTAGACTAGAATAGGTATGGTGATAAAGCCTATACAATTTTTTAATGTTTATTTATTTATTTTTGAGAGAGTGTAAGCAGAGACAGGGGCAGAGAGAAAGACAGAATCCCAAGCAGACTCTGCACTATCAGCGCAGTCTGACTTGGGCCTCGAACTCATGAACCATGAGATCATGACCTGAGCCTAAATCAAGAGTTGGAACTTAACCAACTGAGCCACCCAGATGTCCCTCTTGTGAAATTTTTTTATTACACCTCACTACTGTGGAATATTGTAACTTCCAAGGAAAAGTAGTAGAAACTAAGGGTTTATCAAAACTAGAACAGTGACTCCCAAGATTCTTCTCTGCCTGTCTACCAGTCTCTTGATTAGTACTTTCTTATCAGTGACATCACTCATTAACACAAGTAATCTACACTGTGTAGGGGCAGTCTTCTCTCATACTTCACATCTTCAATTTCAAAATGGTAAGCAGAGAATTAAAGGACTTTCAGGAGTGATTAGCTAGTGGGGGTAGAGGGGAAGCCAGTAAGTAAGCCTATTAACAGAGGAAAGGCGATCAGAAAAGCAAGCTCTAGTAATTCATGTTCAGCGTCCTAAAGATCTGATTACTCTTTCTCACTAAGTGTTTTCAGCCTGTATGTTAGGATGCTTTGGGCTACAGGTAAGAGTAAATCCCATTTCAAACTGCAAGAAATAAATAAAATTATATTTTACATGAGAGACAATCCATAGGAAAGCAGGCTCAAGTGGCGTGGCCAAAAACTCGGGATCTTTCTGTCCCTCCATCCTTCCATCTTGGGCATCGAAATCACTCAACCAGGGATTTCTCTCAGACTTAAGTTTGCCAGTGAAGGGAAGGGGTGGGGGGCATGTACTTCCTTAATCTTGTCGAGCAGAACAGAGAGAAACCTCTCTCACAATCAAGAATTAAAAGCATTATCCTTCAGTGTGATGGTCCTATTAAGTCAGTTTGAGTCATACAACCTCTCTTACTACATTATTTTTTTTTAAATGTTTTATTTATTTCTAGGAGAGAGGAAGACAGCGTGAACAGGGGAGGGTCAGAGAGAGAGGGAGTCACAGACTGAAACAGGCTCCGAGCTGGCAGTCAGCACAGAGCCCGACGCGGGGCTCGAACTCACGAATCGCGAGATCATGACCTAAGCGAAAGTCAGACGCTTAACCGACTAAGCCACCCAGGCGCCCCTCTCTTACTACATTATTAATTGCTTGGAAATCCTATGTGCTAATTGGCTCTTTAGACGTAAGATCCATTCTTGAGATCAGCTTCCTTGATCCCTGTACTGTATTATATACATGAGGGCTTCAATGGGACTGTTTCATAAACAACAGCTTTAGAACAAGACCAAAATCCACCTATTCCATCAAGTGAGGGTTACCTGCAAAATGGCAATTAGAGTGATACTGAAACCATTTGAATGACCTCTATTCCTATCTTGTTTTAGTGAGCGAAGTGAGGTTTTGGTATATTTATTTTGGGAATAGACTGACTAGAAAGTCATCACTGTCCACAAAGAAAACATTTTTTTTCATCTAGCCATTGGAGGCTTAACTAGCTGGAAGGAAGATATAATTTCATTTTGTTCCCATAGTCTCATTTAGAAAATAATCTTAAGAGATTCAAAGGACACCATGCCATGTGAGCACTTTCCTTGCTCTCAGGGGGCTTGGCTTGGGCTTTAACTTTTCTAACATGTTCTGAAGTGTTTTCTTAAGCAACATTTTTGCCTTTAGCGCTGTCCTAACCACTGGAGCTTTAAGAAAACTTTTGAAAATCTTGTTTAAAAATAGAATCACAAAACATTTTCTCTTCTTTATTGCCAAAAATAACCTGAATCTTTCCTTAAGAGCCTTTTTTTAGGTTTTATCTGAAAGGCAAATAAGCTGAAATGCAGATGTTTATCTAAAGCCAACTTAAAACAGTAAGAAATAATTATAAAACATAAAATGAAAACCCAACAGAGTTCTGCCCCTGTTGTCTGGGTAATTTTAAGCAAAAGTGGCGTTCTGAGATTTTTTTTTTTTTTACAAATGCATTAATGTGGATGCGATGTATGCCACACAACAGGATGTTCCTAAAACATCCTGTAATAAAGTCTAAAATCTTACATATTTTTCCCTAATCTTACTTGTATTCCCTTAGAGCTGACCTTGCCACAGTGTGAGTTTGCCTCTCTGCAAATATTTAACTATAACAAAAATCTCTTTTATTTATTTTTGGCCTACTAATTTGGGGGCAGAATTAAGGAACCAAGACCATAAAAGCTTAATATTTAATTAGGCGATGAGTCATTGGTGAAATTACGAGGAGAGAGAGCATCTTAATCATTGAAGTCTTCAACATTCCTACTTTTGCACGACAAAGGCAGGCCCAGGTTGACTGTGTTGATACAACAGGCAGAGGACCCTGTTGGACATTTATGTTAGTGAAGTTTCCTCCAATATAGTGAAGATAATGGTAGTTTCAATTTCATAAGGGTGTTGTGAGGAGTTAGCACAAGATTACACAAGACACTGCTGCAAAGAACTTCAGCCGAGTGCAGAGCCTATGGGAAGCAGCCCCCAAATGTCAGGTGTTCCTTTTGCTGTTACTATTGTTCTCATTATTTCTTAAAATTTTCAATCAAGTTGAGGTTTGGGGGGTATCTTTAACATGCTGCTGGCTTTTTTTTTTTAAATTTCACTAATTGGAATGAAGCACACTTTTTATGCCACAAGTGTAACGTGCCACTGAGGGCAATACGCCCATAATTCTACTCGCTGAACTGTGTTTTGGCTGACACAGTGAATGTGCCAAATATGGCTTAAATTCAGAATTTCCTCACAGCCGCTTCAGCACCGTTCCCCAGAAACCGTGCAGCCTGAGCTGGGCTCCTCATCTGGGCTTGCGAAGGTGTGAACTGGCTGTGGCCAACCGGAAGTAAAAATGGTCGACGCGAATTCTCTGGAGCACTCTGTCGTCCCGGTCTGCGGATGGTCCTCTAACCTGTTTGCCAGCCTGCCCTCGTCCACGTGGTAGTGACCGGAGAAAAGCAAGGGCCTGAGCAACACACGGCGCGCGCACACACACACACACGCACACACACCAGCTCCACTACCAAAAACACCGCAAATAAGAGATTCCAGTCCAAGATGGCAGTAGTGAGTGAAGAAAAGCTACAAGCAAGGGCCTCAGCAACACACGGCGATCACGGGAGAACACACACACACACACAC
The DNA here is from genome assembly GCA_017311185.1 of Proteles cristata cristata. NCBI lineage: Eukaryota > Metazoa > Chordata > Mammalia > Carnivora > Hyaenidae > Proteles > Proteles cristata. Next base: position 1,363,449 of record JAESUZ010000553.1, read on the forward strand.
ACACACACACACACACACACCCGCAAGTACAACGGCGTAAGGAGGTTCCAGCTCAAGATGGCGGCCTACGAGGGTCCCTGGTCCGCCCCCTCCCACAAACACACCCAATCTACGGCTGCCTTCGGAACAGCTTCCTGTGGAAGACCCCCGACGCCGGCCGCTGGCCTCCCAGCGGAGCAGGCGCCGTGGAGCGGGCCTGCGAGGCCCCGCAACCCCTCCCGGGACCGCCATCCCCGGCGCGGGCACGGCCACCCCTCAGGAGGCAACTCCCAGCCAGGCGCCTCTCGCTGAGGAGCTGGACGTGCGAACTCCGCGCGGCTCCGAAGCCCCGCCTCCGGGAAAGGGGCCCCAGGCCACCCAGCGTGGAAGCCGGGGCTCTGGACCCGAGGCGCCCGAGCCTGAACCGACGTGAGCAGACCCCCCCCCCACCCTGGAAGGACTCGCGCGCACAGACTCACCGGCTCCGGCGTCCAGCGGGGAAGCTGCCGTGCGGGGGCGCGAGGTCTGCGGCGGTGCGGGAGAGGCCCCTCCGCGCGGCCCGCAGCTGCAGCCCAAGGGCCGGCATCGGCTCCGACGGACACGTGGGGCTGAGGAACCGTCCGCGGACGGCGGCTGGCGGGCGCCCTCTCCGAGCCCCCTCCGCGGCGCTCCCCGGAGGGCGCTACCTTCACGCCCTCCTCCCGCCCGGCTCCAGAGGCCCCAGCGGGCCCGCGAGGGGAGCGGTTACGGCCCGGGGGCTCTGGTGGCCAGAGGGTTGCGCTCCTGGGCCCCACACTGGGGAGGGTTCTCAGCAGGCGGCCCCGCCGGGCGCTGCACGGACCTCAGCGTGAAGCCCACCTCCAGTGTTGGGTGGAAAAAGTCCTACGTGCTTAGCCCGGGGCTTGGCCTGAGGGCAGCCTATGGCCGGGCACACATCCAGGCGCCTTGGACGCGAGGTCGGGGAGCGAAGGCGGGGCCGCCATCTTTGCGCGCGCTCTCCGCCCTCGGGCGCCGCGAGGCCGGGCGCAGCTTGTGCTCATCGCCCGCAGTGCCTGCACCTGGCGCTGGTGGCCGGCCGGCCTTAGGCTTGCGGTCTTAGGCCTGTGTGTGCTTGCGTGAGCCTTTTTCATGCAAGTTACTTTTATGTGTATAAATATGATTATATAACTACAAAATCTTTGCATAATTACCTTGTGTCCTAATTATAAAGTTAAATCTGTACAGAACAAAATTATTAGACTTCCAGAAAAAATATTAATTTCAAATTTTAATTCATATACATAATTTTTGCAGAGCATATGTGATCAGTATAAGACGTTCCAGCATCAAAAACTGCATTATGTTAAAATATGGGAAGTTAGGAGCGCCTGGGTGGCTCGGTCGGTTGAGGGTGCATTTGGGCTCAGGGCATGACCTCACAGTCCATGGCTTCAAGCCCCATGTCAGGCTCTGTGCTGACAGCTAGGAGCCTGGATCCTGCTTCAGATTCTATGTCTCCCCCTCTCTCTACCCCTCCTCCACTCGTGCCTTGTCTCTCTGTCTCTCAAAAATAAATAAACGTTAAAAAATTTTAATAAAATATGGGAAGTTCAATGGAAATGGGTACAAGAAGAGGAATGGCATAAAATTCCGACTATTAAAATGATCGTATTCACATATTTTTAAGTGAGACTATCAAAATGTTACTGTACTAAGATTCCATTGAAAAATTTTAAGTGATTTGATCGTTTGTTTTACTGTTAATACTTACAATTGGCCAGAAAGTACAGTACAAATTAAACTTAGAGCAATATATTTTAGTTATTAATGGAAGAAATACATAGATTCTTCAGTATTATTTTCATTGACATGAACCAAAATGTCTGAGGCACCCTGTGGTAGACCATGGAAGACTAGTGTGTACTTAAGCCACCACTCGTTGGTACCAGCTTAGCTGGCATGCTTTTGCTCTGAGTCTCTGCTTCATTCCTAAATTCATCAGTTGGGAGACGTCCATAGCCACCTTTAGGTTTCCCAGAAATACAGTCCAGGTAACTGCACCAAGCCCAGGCTAAGTCCTTTGCAGTCATTCCCCTAACAAGAGTACGGAAAACATCAGATCACAGGTCCCTCCTGGCAGGTTTATAATTTTAAGGTCTCCTGAAAATTTATTAATCAAAAATAAGAACAGACTGAAGAAAGACACCAGGAGAGCCAGATGAGTCGAGTTCTCTATTTCTCTAACTCTATAATGATATGGTTTCACTAATAGTACATTCAATTTACATTACTAAAATTCTAGTTTTCCACTTGTGAATTCAAATTTAAGTGATTTTACTTTTTTTTTTTTTTCCTAAAAATGAGAGGCTCCATACAGGCTATTAGTATTGGGGACTATATCAGATGCCACTCAGATCCCCTTTTCTTCAACTGTCCCTCATTCCAGCAACTGCCATGACAGCCAGTTCTTCACAGGTTCTGACCCACTTCTTGCAGGTGCAACCTGACAGTGCTTTGTGTCAGTCCTGGGCCACGCACACCTTCCCTTTCACCTTGGGGCACAGAGTGAGACACCACAGGAACCTGTCTTACGCTAAAACCATGTACAACCCAGAAGTGCTGGCAATTTGTCCGATGAGGTGAAACTTTCAAAAATGGGAGGTGGGAACCTATGGATAAATATTTCTCCCCATCTTCCCCAGGAGAGATGATCCTGAGATGCATTTCAGAGGGTTTCTAGGATGATTTCATGAAGCGGTAGCCAACTTGATAACACTTTCTTATACTGATTCTCTTTCTTTCTTGCTTTGCTTCCCCCAAAATTTCTGCTCTCTGGAAAGCACTTCCCAATAACGTATTTGCATATGAAAAATAAATGAGGGAGATGAGTTACAGCTCTAAAAATCAATGCTACCAGTTGATTGAAGTTGTTTTTCTAGCCCAACTAGGTACCCCTGCACACCTCCCTTTGTTCTTCCCAGCTCGCGTAGTCTTTCGATATTCATTTGTATCCACTCACTCATGTATTCATTCTTATTTTCAGCAAGTATTCATTGCTTTCTTACTGTCTGCTAACTACAGCAGATACAATGATGAACATAATTCCTGTTTCCTTCACTGAGAACTTTATGTCTCCGGAAAAATTCTCAAACAGAACTGATAGGGGGCACTTTGAATGCATCTTCTTTAAATCTAAAAGCACAGGATGCAAGCTACTTCACTGCACAATGGATGGTAGGAAAGGTCATTAGAAAGCAAACCGTGAACGCAAAGCACAGAACGAAGATTGCAATACACCACTGGGAAATCTCCCAAGCAGTACATGTCTCAGACATGAGGAGATGGGACAGTATACATTTTACTGCAAGAATGAGAGTAAAATTTGAAACCACATCTCCAGGCCACACACAAGAGAATAGCTGTTGGTGTCCCCACCTGTGTGGAGCTTAGGCAGAAAACAGAGAGGCTGCTTAGCCTTCCTCGGGTGAAGGGCTCTGGAGAGTGGGTGGTGGGTTGAGGGGTAACAGGAAACAGCAGGCTGTGGAGTAAAAGAAGCCCAGCCTGAGCAGTAAGCTGCTGCTTAAACAGGCTTATGCGGATTGTGATTGTATGTCTTTTTAACAGCCTCTAAAAGTCTCTTTTTAAAGCCTTTTCGGAAGTAGTTTCCTCTTTTCCTGTTGTACTCTCAGTTGGCAGATGCCTGGGAAAGGGGGCTCTGCTTTCCAAAAGGCTCTTAAAGAATGTTGGTTAAAAATTACTTTCAAAGCTATCTGCTGGAGAGCACCTTGCCTGCCCTAGCACCTTTCATTTTCCCCAGCCCTAACTGATGTGCCAGTTACTCCCTCAGAAACCTTCCTCGTTCTCTGACACTTGTGCTGACATGACATCCTGCCCCAGCAGACAGCTGCCAATTCTCATTGGAAAATGATTGCTAAACATTTCTGGGTTCTGGAACAGCACGAGGGGGTAGGGCCCATCTTCAAAGGACCATGGCTCACCAGAGGGTGCCTTGACCGGAAAGGTGCACAGAAGGAATCTGTACTTTAACGGAAAAAAAAAAAAAAAAAAAGTGCGTGGAAAAAAGCCAAATGCACTGGGCAGTGCTGATGATTTAAGAAAGAGGTCATGGGGGCATGTCAAACAACTAAACCATCCTTGTTTTTAACATTTTTCAGGATAAATTCCACAGGCCATTTTCATACATCCTAAGGGGAACAAAATATCATCCATATATTTTTAAAAGGCATTAATTAAGTTTAGCTCTGACACCCAAGAGTAATAGTCCCTGACCTGAGCCCTGACCTGCAACTAGGGAATTTCAGATGAGGCTAATGGCTGTTGCACAATCAGATCAGTGTCACGTATTGAATATAGGTCAAAGGATGACTACTCCCTGCAGAAAACAAAAATAACCTTTCTAAGACACCATTTCATATTAGCATAGGCCCATATGCTCAGGATCAGAAAGAAATTGTGTTGTATCTAAAAGGAATCACATTAGAAGAAAATCACATTTGAGGCTAAAGTGTTTGGCAAGGGAACTACATTTCTGTAAGGCTTTATTTACTGATTGCAGATAAATCTTGACCTGAAATTAATGAAAGATATGAGCATGTCCTAGTAAAGTTTTGGAACTCATATGAACTGCCAACTTTAAATGATTTTATACTATGACTTTCCTCTTGATAGTTTCAAAATGCCTAGCTTCAAAAACTGAAATTTTGATGTGAAAAGCATTACAGTTCATATTAACTAATTTATGAAATCTAATAGAAATGAATCAAGTCACACATATGAATTATTAGCTTTAATTGTTTTTTATCTAGCTGCTATAATTGAAATTATAGTCCCACTGCTGAGGAGATATCTTACCCAATTTGGGATAAATTGGCTAAAAGGAGAACTGTAAACTCCTTTCTACTATAATTCTCTCTTAATACTCTTGAATGATGTATATCATTAACTTTAATATGTTTTAACTATAATTACAAGAAAAATTCTTTAGTAAGCACCAATTAGTGATGCTTTCTTTATATACTACTTTATTTTTTTACTGAAAATAATGTATTTTTAAATCCTGTGAATATAATATCTCATAGAATTATATACTACAGTTATTGAATTGTAATTAACTGCTGTAGGTGTGAGCATTATTCAATCTATGCTTCAATATAATTCCTACATTGGATCCCTGAAATCATGTAAAACATTTTCTGTTAGTAAAAACATGCCTTTAAGAAGGTGGTGAAATGATAGGTTTGGGGGAACCATCAATACTTAGGTAATAGAAAATATAAAACTAAATAGCTTGGGGCCAATTCAGTTCTACCACGTAAAATGCCGATTGGAGCAAATCAATGCTTTGAAGACACAGTCTAATATAACTCTAATAAAGTTAGGTAAATTGAGAATTCTATATATGGCGTGCAGAAGATGCATTACTCATTCCAAAACAGTGATTTCAGTGTTTTCATGATTAAACTAAAGAGTGTTGCCGTATTCAGGGTGATGACCAAGTCAGCATCTTATCTGGATTCTCCCAGCCATGTGACCTTGACTAAATCAATCACTATCGTTTTCCGTCTATATCATACCTCTTTATATTATTGTAAGGATTAAATGAGGTATATTATAAAGCCAACACACAATTCTTAGCTCACAGTATTCAATAAATCTTGGCCATTTTGATTAGTATTATTTGATTATTATTATTATTATTGAATATTATTCTATACAAGTAAAAAATGTGATTTCTGAATCCTCCAAATCACTCACACACACACACACACACACACGTAAAGACACCAGCCAGCTCCTAAAATCAGACCATGGTCATCCAATTCGATAGTGGAGGGAAAAGCCCCACGAGAGAACCAGGAGACAGATGACCTAAACCAATTTTTCCTGATGATGACTACACTGTAAAACAGTTACCATTGTAAAACAAGAGGTGGGCTTTTAGTTTTTGAAAGCTCTGCCTTTCTACACCAGAGGTGTAGGGATTTTACATAGTTGCAAATTCTACCAGATAGTCTACTATATTATTTAAATCACTTATTCATGCAAACATTCAGTACATTTTTAGAAGTTACAATGTATCGGGGCGCCTGGGTGGCTTAGTCGGTTAAGCATCCGACTTTCGCTTAGGTCATGATCTCGCGGTTCGTGGGTTCGGGCCCCGCGTCAGGCTCTGTGCTGACTGCCAGCTCAGAGCCTGGAGCCTATTTCAGTCTGTGACTCCCTCTCTCTCTGACCCTCCCCTGCTCACGCTGTCTCTCTCTCCTAGAAATAAATAAAAAATATTTTTTAAAAAAAAGAAGTTACAATGTATCATCTGACTTTTCTTTTAACTTAAGGTGTTTTTTTTTTTTAAAAAAAATGAGACAGTTTCTGGGCTTAAGACAAGTTTCTAGTGCTGGGGTGCCTGGGTGGCTCAGTCAGTTGAGCCTCTGACTCTTTGGCTGTCGTCATTGATCTCATGGTTCATGAGTTCCATCCCTGCGTCTGGCTCTGCACTATCACTGCTTGGGATTCTCTCTCTCTCTCTCTCTCTCTCTCTCTCTGTCTCTCTCTCTCTCTCTTTCTCAAAGAAAAAAGGCAGTTTCTACTTCTTCATTTTGTTGATTTGGTTACACAAAACACTTCCAGTATATCTCTTGGGGAAAAATATATTGTTGCTCAAATACAGGGTTGACAACGAGTTTAGTTCCAATCCAGCCACTGCCAGTTTTTTGTATGGCCTGCAAGCTAAGAATGTTTTTCACACTTTAAAATGGTTTAAAACAAATCTATAGAATAGTGTTTCATGACAAATACATAAAATTCAAATTACAATGCCCATAAGTAAAATTTTATTGGAACAAATCATTTGCATATTATCTATGGCTACTTTCACACTACAATAGTAAGAGTTGAGTACTTACAGAAGAGAACATGTATGGCCCACAAAACCTAAAATCTTTACTATCTGGCCCTTTAGAGAAAAGTCTGCCAACTCCTACTCTAACATAGCAAGCAAATTTGTTCAGGCAACATCCAACTTAGGAACAGGTTTTAGACCAAAAATTCACTTGGAGATCTGTTGGCCATGAGAATTAAATAATAAGTGGCAATTTGATTACTGGGCTACACCACAAATGCTAATTAGCTTATAATTTATTTTTACTGTAGTACTAAGATACTGAGTTATGAAATTTGGAAATAGGTGGCTTTTTGCAGAGAAGAAGAGGATCTTTTCCTGACTGAAAGGCTGTAGCTAGACACATATGACAGTCACTGGGTGCTGTCACCCTCTTTGAGCAGAAGCACCTTATATTAGGTATTTTTATATTCCTCACAGATTTAGCAAAGAGCATTTTTAGTGTTTGTATATTTATTTTGAGAAAGAGAGAGGGTGCACATGCGGGGAAGGGGCAGAGAGAGAAAGGAAGAGAGAGAATCTCAAGCAGGCTCCATGCTGTCAGGGCAGAGTCCAACCCAGGGCTCCATCTCACTAAGTGAGAGATCATGACCTGAGCCGAAATCAAGAGTCAGAAACTTAACTGACTGAGCCACGCAGGCACCTAGCCAATAGCGTGTACGAGTGCACACTATATACTTGGTAAATGGGATGAGATTCATTAATTCTATGTTAATGTAGGTACTGAGTCAGTCTGGCCTCAATTTTCCCATAGAGTCCCTCTTTGTCTCATCCTTAGGCACAATTTTCATAAATTTGGATCTTTTTTTTAGAAAAACATGGTCATTTTAACTTTAAATCCTAGACCAAATTTTCATTGTTTTTATTTCACCACAATGAGAAATACATTTTATATTGCAACCTAATGCACATATTCATACACACATTTATAATTTAATGAAGGATTTCACCCAAAAAAAGAGAAGCTTTCTGCTTGCAAACTTGTCTGTTCTATTATATTCTACTCCACTTAATTATTTTTAAATTCTCATCAGACTTACTAAAATTGGTTTCATGACTGACTAATGGGTCAGAATCCACAGCTGGAAAAGCTGAGTCTACAGTATTTGAAAAGAAATAGCTGAATACTCACAAATGAATTGAATGAATCAGTTTTTGCAGGACTGTTAATTGAGTACCTTCATAAGAGCCTGGCCCAGACGCATGCCAGACACTGGGGATGTTATGATCAACAAGACCACCTGCCTCACCTCAAAGGGCTGAATGTTTTGGTTAGGAAAGTAACCGATAAAGAGTAAATGATTTGAAGGTTGAACACTGCTCAGTTCAGCCAGGATAGATACAGATTACAGTATCAAGTTCCCAGCAGCAAGTAAAGAAATCCACATCCCAGGCCCAGCTTTGCTTCTATTTAGCTAATATTTCAATTAACTGGATTTAGGACATGGTTTCCTGTTCTGCTATTTAGGTAGTTCTAATCACTCCCAAAAAATTTAAACCAGCTTTTGAGAGCAGAAAAACTTTAAGATATATTTAGTTTAAATATAGACATAATTTGAGTATAAGTATAGATGATACTGGAATAGGCATTTAGAAGTATGCTTGCATCAGTAGAGAAGACGTTTGTTTTTCCCATTTCCATTAAAGCTTTTGAGTTCATCTTCATAACCAAATTACTAAAAATAATAATATTATTATAATACGGCTGAAATTGCTGAGATTTTTTATTGTGGAAATACCAACTTGAAATACACCTGCAAAATCTTGTGTAACCATTATTATTTTAAGTTTAATTGTAATATATTATCCAATGATGCAATTAGGCGTTTTATAAGCAGAGAAATTTTTAAAAAACAACAACAAAAAAAAAGGTACACAATACCCGATTGTTGCATTTGAAATTACAGCTAAAAGAAAACTATGTCTGGAAGAGGTTTATCTCACATGTCTTAAAGATTTATAGTTAATTAAAGAAAAACATGGGTAGGCAATTCCAAATGCACTGCTGCTTCATCCATTTAACAAAGAACCTATTTTACTGATATAAATTGTAGATATGAGAGACACAGCAGTGTTTTTTGTTTGTTTGTTTTAAAGACAAACACCCACTACCATTTATTTGCTAGAAAATCCCTAAGTATGTGCTTCCCACTCTTCCCCATCTTACTTAACTCCAAGGAGGAAGCACAGGGCCCTTTGGATTAGCCCCATATTCAGTCTATCAGACCTCAATCATATCTGCGTCCCAGATGTGCCCAGAATCCTTCTCCTTTCCGCTCTCTCCCCTATCAGAACCCAAATCCAAACCACCATTTCCTTTTGTCCAAACTACCACAGAAACCACCAAACTTATATCCCTGCTTCATCTCTCGCTTCTGTGAAATCAGGCTCTCTGTAGAGAAAGATTCATCCATCAAATTTAAACCAGAAAATGTTACTCATGCTGCTTCAAAAACCCAGTGGTTCTCACCGCACTTATCTGCCCTCATTTTCTTTTCTTTTTGTTTTTCTGCCTGCCCTCATTTTCTATCACCCCTTTTCTTGCACTGTACTTCAATTACATTTAACTTCTTTTTGTTTCCCGAATGTGATGGTTAATCTTATGTGTCAACTTGTCTGGGCCACAGTGCCCAGGTAGTTAGCCAAATATTGCTCTGGATGTTCTATGAAAGTGATGTTTAGATGACCTTAACTTGTAAATTGGTGGACTTTGAGTAACGCAGATTACCTTCCACCAAGTGAGTGGACCTCATCCAATCAACCAATGGCCTTAAAAGAGCAAAAATTAATACACACCCTGCTCCCAGCAAGATATTCTGCCAGCAGATGGCCTTTGGACATGAACTGCAACTCTTTATGGAGTCTCCAGCCTGCAAGCCATAGCCTATCTGATTTCAGATCACTAGATCCCCACAGTTGCATGAACAAATTCCTTAAACTCAATCCAAAGATGATGATTTATAGATAGATAGATAGATAGATAGATAGATAGATAGATAGATAGATAGACAGATACATAGATAGACAGATACATAGGTAGGTAGATATCCTGTTGGCTCTTTTCTTCTGGAGAACCCTAACTAATTTGCCAAACACCTTTTCTCACTATACCAACTTCAACACCTAAAATACTAAAACATTTTTCTTACTAGAACACCATTGTTCTTGCTCTTCTGTCTCTGGAACTCCCTTCCCAGGCTCAACACATAACTGCCTCCCTCATATCATTCATATCTCGGCTTAAAGTAGCTCTCCAAGGTACTCCATTTTATCACCTCATTTCATTTCCTTGATGGAACTCAACCTGAAATAATTCTTACTCATTTGTTTGCTTGTGTACTGTCTATTTCTCACTGACTGATTCTAAGTTCCACACCTGTTATATCTTGTTCCCTGTTGGGTTCCCAGCACCTACAACAATGCCTGGGACACAGTAAGTATGCACTATTTATTGAGTAAATGAGTGAACAAATTAATAAAGAAAGCACTTTTCTTAGAGTTTAAATTTCTCTGTAGATATTATATATCAAGCATTGGGGTCTGTTTAGTTCAGGAGGTCATTCTGCATCTAAAGTCCACATAACAAAGTAGAAAGCTACTTAAATATGTCACAAAAAAGTTGTAATTCCTCTGTTAATATCCACACATAATTGCAATACTTAAGTCTTAAATGGGAAAACTCAAATATATGCCAAAATTGTCCTAAACCTATCTCTTTTTTTGGCATAATTTAGTCAAATAAATCTGATTAGATCAAGGCACCAACATTGTAAACTTCCACAATTAAAAGCAGTTCTTTATATTTTTTATGGTAAACCATCTCTATTGAAGAGCAAAAGGGTCTTGTCAGAATGTGCACCTACTACCAAAGGTTGAAACCACTAACTGGTTTCTTTTTTTTAATTAATGAAATAGTATTATTGCCTATATTGCCAAAATCAAAACAAATACTGATTCTTTTTTCTTAACATGAGAACTCAAGAAGCAGGACCAAATCCAACAGATACGTTAAATCATTTTAAAAGTGTTTAGAATATTTTAACTTTATACACATACTCCACTACACTCCTCAGATCTCTTATTTTATACAGTTAATGCAGTTGACTAATGTGGCCAAATTCTCTGTTCATTCATCCATTCATTCATTTCACGATAAAGCATTACTAAGCACCAGGTACAGAGCTAGGTGTCAAGTATACATCGGTGAATAAAACAGACATGGTCCCTGACCTTAAGAAATTTATACTGTGATAGAGGAAGGAACAAAGTGTAAGCAAATAAATAATTGAATAAGTACACACGTTACTTAAGAACTGTAATATGTGCTATGAAGGAGACAGAGTTGGGTGGGAAGATAGAACATAACTGGGGAACATACACTCTGATGGGAAAGTCATTAAAGTTGTCTTCGAAAGTCCCTTTGGTATTTCATTACCCAGCCTGAAGGATGAAGAGAAGATCGCCAAGAGAAAATAGGGTGGGCTGATGGAGATGGAGAGAGGATACCAGGAAGAAAGGATAGTTTGCGTAAGGACTCAAGGGAGGAACATGTTTGATCCAGTTTAAGAACGGAGGGGATCTTTTTCCATGGGACATCATCCTTAAAATCTTCAAGATTTTTTCTTTCCTTTAACCTTTGGCTAAGATCTTATGCTGCTTTGCCTATCCTGGACATAAGGGGTGCATGGTTTGGCGGGGGGACATCTAAATGAAAACCACATAGTTTATCATGCAAATTGAATCTCTTCAGCAAAATCCAATTTACTAGATGTCTTGGTTGTTCATTATGCAAGCACAGCCCGGCTGTGCTTTGACAGAGGCCTTTGTCAATGGCAACAATTCAGTTTGTCCCCAGCCACTCTTCTTCACTCACTAGTCAAACCCTCCAGCTCACTGCCAGAACCCTTTAGAAAGTAAACACTTCCAACTGGACGGATTGAATCAATAGTTCTCTTCCTTACATACCAATAGTGTTGATTGTGAAGAGCAAAGTCAGAAACCTATTATTGGCCTTGCACTCAGCCCACATACGTTTCAGAATGTCTGAAATCAACTGAAATTGATTCTGAAAGAATTACTGTATAACATCTCCAAGTCGTAGAATCTTAGAATTAAGTGAGAATAGTCCTCCAGTTTTTTAAAATATTTTTAAATGCTTATTTATTTTTGAGAAAGAGAGAGAGAGAGAAATAGAAACAGAGCATGAGCAAGGGAGGGGCACAGAGAGAGGGACACAGAATCTGAAGTAGGCTCCAGGCTCTGAGCTGTCAGCACAGAACCCAATGCATCGCTCAAACTCACAAGCTGAAGTCACTTAACTGACTGAGCCACCCAGGTGTCCTGGTCCTCCAGTTTTTTAGAAAATTCATTCCACTGATTAATACTGTACCTTTCTGAATATATTTTAAATGTATTTTATTGACCTTTATCAAACATTTTATTACACACACTTGAAAGAAAGCGGTCATCAAAGATTGATGAGTCATGGAAAGAACTGGAAGAAATCAGAAAACTCAATCTAGCATAGTAAAGAATTTGATGTCTGTATGCCATCTTGCACCCGATTTCTTTTAGTCCTCATTTGTTCATCTGTAAAACAGAATGAATGCAGTATCTCTTACGAAAAGTATGAGTTAACAAATTCAGGCATGCTAATCAACATGAATATTATCTGAGGTGTTTGGGGGAGGGTTGTTAAGGAAAAGCAGCATGATATCGTAAGAAAAGCTTAAGTTGTAGAGGATTAGACAACAAACAGTTAAACTTCCAACTTGGCCATTACTAGTTTGAGTCTTTGAGACAAGTATTTCCTCAAGTTCCTTTAACTTCATTATTATTCGTGTGTAAGAATAGGGACAAAAACTGCTAGATCTGTTGGGTGGATTATATGAGAAACGATATGCAAAACTATCAGCAATGCATGCTCTCAAAATGTAAACTCTCACTATATGTTACTGTACCTTTCTTTTACCTATTAACGTTTTTCAGTAAAACTTTGAAATACCTTTCTCGTTCTATTTTTAGGAATAGGAAAGACTCCCCAAATCAGATTTCCTGTAAAAGTCTTGACAAAAGAAATAATCTTTAAATGACCCAAATAACTTTTTTGGGGGGATAGAAATATCCACTACAACTGTCTTTTTGATAGAATATCCAAAACATTTAGAAGTGTTTTAATATTTGAAATACATAGCTTCTATTTATTTCATAATAAAATACATAGCTTCTAATGTATGATATACATTGATATACATACATAACAATGGTATACATTAACCAAACTCTGATACCAAGTGATTATTTTTTAAAACCAATTTTCCTTACTCTGATAATGGAATCCTGCCATCTTGTAAAAGTGTTTTGATATGGATATAAAAGTTAACCCTATTCATAAATAAGACAGAACAAATTAGATATAAGTATGCTAAGTCTCTTATTTTCTATTCGTCTCACATATCAAACTTTATTCATTTTTATTTTGTGTAGGATAATACTACGGAAAGTTTTTTGATTAAAAAATTTTTTTTTCCAGAAGAGTAAGTTAAGTTGAGTTTAACATGAAAGGGTTTTCTTCTGAGGACTCAGACATCAGTACAATAAGACTCATCTCTTGGGTGCCAAGTTCAATGCTAAGACTTTAGTACACTTTATCTCACTTAATCCTCTCAATATTTATAAGATATAAATATTTAGATTCATTGTATAGATGATAAAATTGAGATGCAAAGAAGTTAAGAAATTCACTTAAGGTGGAACAATTAGTTAGTGACCGTGTTATGACCTAACCCAAAGTCTACTTAATTCCACATAGCCTCTGTTCATTAATTGCATGTGGCAAAAATAAAATTAAGCAACTCTAAATTGACATCATCTTCTGTTTTTAGTATTTTGTGCATTTTATCTTAAGGCCGTGATCATTATATATTTGAAAGACTATATTGTCTTGCAAAGTTCTGATTTTTTTTAGATAAAATCCCTTTGTTCTTCTGCAACAGCTTCAACTCACTTTCATAAGCATATAAGCATACACACACACACACACACACACACACACACAGCTTTCTTTATACCAATGTATACAGTGTCTTTCACTATATAACTGAAAAAAAAATTCCCCATTTTCTCTCCCAGTTGACTTTTCTGCAAGCTCATTGATACCATCTTTATCTTTTGAGTAGCGGAGATTTGTTTAGAAGCCTTTTTGAAAATGAACCAGATTTTTAAGGACATAGTTTCATAGTAGAGGATAAAAACTGCTCTTAAGGCTTCCTTGATGTATTTTCATCTCCCTTTCTTTAACTGCTTTGCTCACATTGCTCTGACTTAGTATTTATTTCTCCTTGAAGAATTTGTTGTCACAAAAATTAATTACTTTGCTTCTAATAAAATCAGGATTTCAGAAAAACGGAAGCTTTGTAACATTATCCCTCCTTCTGGGAAACATACTTGTGCTCTCTAATGTGGAACTTAAGAGTTTTATAAATCCAGTACTTTGTTTAAATAGTTTAATGAGATTCTTATTTTATTCTTTTTTGTAATTATTTGTAGAATGTGCAGTTCTCGGTGATTTAATTCTTAAAAAACTAATTAGTGTGCTATGGAATGATTTGTCTTTCGTTAATTTCCATTAACATTACATTTTGGTTTTGGTGGTGTATGTTGCATTGGGTTCCCTGTGGGCATCACTGGTTGAAATGCATATTTAACTGTGTCCAATATAATGATTACTAATGAACAAATGACTCAAAAGAAATAAAGAGAGATATTTTGATGAGCCTTTCCTTTAGAAGGCTGAAATTTGAAATCCTATAAAGGAGTTAAAAATGCTTTTTCTGAAATAATTGTTTTAAAGTTATAATCTATTGTTAAGAAATACTTCAGTGCTGCGATTAGAGGGATCTACCTGTAATGGTAGTGGCAGTAGTAGTGATGAATAATAATGAAAGAACAAATACCAACACTTATTCATTGCTTCTGTGGGCCGGACATCACCACATTATCTCATTTAATCTTCTCAATGATCTGTTAGACATGTATGATTATTATCTTCATTTCACAAACAAGAGAACTTAAACTTTGAGAGGTTCAGTAAATTATCTAAATTCATATAGATAACTAGAGGTTGAATGAAAGTTTCCAGATACAAACTTTTATTAGTTTCACTGGTATTTTTTTTTTTAATTTTATTTAAATCCAAGTTAGTTAGCATATAGTGTAATAATGGTTTCAGGAGTAGAATTTAGTGATTCATCGCTTACATATAACACCCAGTGCTCATTCACTCATACTTTTAATCTTTATGAATATGAAAAGTAATCTCATGATATTTACAATTCAGTGTAGTCCTCTGTATTGTATAGCTTATAAATTTAAGGCAGTGGTTCTCAATGAGAGTGGAGATGGTGGGTTTTGCCCTCCAGGGAATGTTCAGCAATGTCTGGAGGCATCTGGTCTGTGACAACTGGAAGGTACTGATGGCATCCTGTAATAGCCAAAAGATTGATGGGGCGCCTGGGTGGCTCAGTTGGTTAAGCGTCCGATTTTGGCTCAGGCCATGATCTCACAGTTCGTGGGTTTGAGCCCAGCGTCAGGCTCTGTGCTGACAGCTAGCTCAGAGCCTGGAGCCTGTTTGAGATTCTGTGTATCCCTGTCTCTCTGACTCTCCCCCTGCTCACGCTGTCTCTCTCTCTCTCAGAAATAAATAAAACATTTTTAAAAAATTTAAAAAAAGAAACCAAAAGATTGAATGAATCTTTTGAATAGATTCATTCTATTCAAAATAGAAGCCAAAGATACTGCTAAACATCCTACCTTTCACAGGGACAGCCCCCACAACAAAGAATTACCTGCCCCAAAAGCCAACAGTGTGGAGGTTGTGAAACCCTGTTTTAAGGAGCTATCCAGTGAAGGGTTTTCTGGTAATCATGTCTTTATATGGCTTGATTTCTGTTCTTACTGCTCTGTTTTAATATGTAAATGATTCTGGACCTTGTATTTATAGGAGAGACTGATAAGACAAAAGCAGAAGGCTCACATTATCTCTTAGAGTCATGGAAAGTGGAAGTAATGTATCCTTTGAGCCTGATGATACTATTATTGCTATCGACACAACATGAGAGCCCATTCTAGACATATACTGTCCCAGCCATGTAATATATTCAGAGGCTCATGACAATATTGCATGGTAAGTATGATTTTCTCCATATTGTACATAAGAAACATGTACAGAGGTTAAATAACTTTCCAGGATTCACATCTCAGAAACTGACTGTGTTCACCCATATCCGAGATATATTAAGGAGAGAAATGCTGACTTCTGAGTTGTGCCCTAATCCTTTATTTTACTAAGATGAGATTTTCCATCAAATAAAGTTTAACACTTTTCAGCTTAGAGATAATTGAGTAGCCCACCGGATATGAGAGTTTGAGAAGAAATATTCTCATTTCACAAAAAAAAAAAATGTGTATATATATATATATATAGTCTGCTATCTCAAAAACAGCATCTAAAAATAGAGTATTGGAGCACTACTTGGCTCAGCCAGTTAAGCATAGGACTTTTGATTTTGGCTTAGGTCATGATCTTATAGTTCATGAGTTTTAAGCCCCATAGCTGGCTCCGCCCTTATAGTGTGAAGCCCGGTTAGGATTCTCTCTCTCCTCTCTCTCTGCCCTTCACCCACTCATGCTTGTGCGCTCTCTCTCTCTCTCTCTCTCTTTCTCTCTCAGTAAATAAAGAAACTATGGTCACCCACTCATGCTTGTGCTCTCTCTCTCTCTCTCAATAAATAAAGAAACTATGGGGCGCCTGGATGGCTCAGTCAGTTAAGCGTCCGACCCTGGCTCATGATCCCACGGTTCCTGGGTTCGAGCCCTGCATTGGGCTCTGTGCTGACAGCTAGCTCAGAGCCTGGATCCTGTTTCAGATTCTGTGTCTCCCCCTCTCTCTGACCCTCCCCTGCTCACTCTTGTCTCTCTCTCTCTCAGAAATAAATAAAAACAAAAAACATTAAAAAAATAAAATTAAAAACTAAAAAAAAGAAACTATAAAAAAATAAAAAGAGAGCATTTATTTAGAATGGAGTATAAGCAATCATCTCATCAAATCAGATATTTCCCATCCTGGAAAAAGAAACCAAGGCAACAGAGAGGTTGTGCGACTTGATTGTGTTAACACAGTAAATTAGGGAGAGTCTGTGACCAAAGCCCAGTTCTCCTATTTCTAGTCCCTTTTTGCTTTTTCTTGCATTATGACCACCTCCTTGACCTGCTTCCCATGCAGCGGGGCTGGTGGTAGAAAAGCTGCCAGTGCGTCCTCCTCTTGAACTAGTGAAATGCTTTTCCAAACTATGGACGCGGACTCATTATCTTCATTGTTTTCATAAATTGTTTAGGACGGCAAATATGTTGTTGGAAAATTAGTCTCTTTGAAGAAGAAAGACGGGAACGGTGAAATCCTACAATCCTCATTATTATGCATCAAATCACTCTGTAAAAGTAATTAAGGATTTTGCAGTATTTTATGCTTCTCAGAATCAAATGTGAAGAAATATTATCTCATGACTTTCCTAAGAAAATGGTGAGTCTGTTCGGACCACATAATCTCAAAGCCTGAGAAGCCCTCCTCCCTGGAAACCATGCCCCTTCTCCCAACAGAACGTGCTACCTGCAGACGCAGATCCCTTAAAGCAGGCCTCTCCAGACTTCAGAGTTCACAATCTGTTTCTGTAGGTGGTGTGCTAGCTCAGAGAAGAGTGGAGGTTTCTTCTTGCCCTTTCTATCCTCCGCCCCTTTCTTGAACTAAATTTAGCAAGAGATGAGGAAAAAGAAATATGAAGGGGGACACCCACCACCCATCAAATCACATTTCCCAAACCTCCCTCATGCTCTACATCACTCCGTGATGACTGTGGAAGATAATCTACTGGGGTTTGGGAAGAAGATATTCGAACTACTCTCTTAATTCTCTTTGTCACATATACTTCCAATTATATTTTTGTTTGTTCATATACAGTATATAAGTACAGAAGTATATGTACATATGTATGTATGTTTGGAAGTTACATGCTTTACAATTTTTTTGAAGCCACTGTTCTAATATGTTCTGGAACAGGAGCATTTTCTGACTCTTTCCCAAGGTTCAAGAATGTAGACCTCTCTCCTGTACTGATAAAGCATCAGAAGCCAATACCCTCCATCCTTCACCTTCTGCTAAATCTCCCAGACCAAGGCTTCCTCCAGAATTTACACATTTGTGGCCATCAACCCCAACTTTAGTTTTCTAAAAGAGCAAGTATAGATTCCTATCCCAGCCACAACATGCGGTGGTACTTCTCAGACACTCCCTGCCTATCAACTATCCTACCTCCATGATCCATCCACCTCCTAGTTAAGGGACTAAAGCTGAGCCACCCTCCATCTGAATAAGCAAAGTTTGAGAGCCCTGGAAAAGGTAAGAACCCTGTATTAGTTGACTATTGCTGCAGTAACAAATATTATTACCACATTCAGTGGCTTAAAAAAATACAAGTTTTATAAACTATTTGTAAAAAATAAAAAAAATAAAAAAAAAAAAACAAAGACACTCTAAAAAAAAAAAAAATACAAGTTTATTACATTACAATTTCATAGGTCAGGAGTCAGTAAGCCTGGATTTCTTTTGGAGACCCTAGGAGAGAATTTGTTTCTTGCCTGTTCCAACTCCTAGAGGTCATCTGCATTCCTTGGCTCAGAGCTCTTCCTCCAGCCTGAAAGCCCTCAGTGTAGCATCTTCACAACTCTCTTTCTCTTTGACTTGTGCCTTAATGGCACATCTCCTCTAACCCTCTTGCCCACCTCTTACAAGGACCCTTGTGATTACACTAGACCCACCCAGGTAATCTCTCTACTTCATGATCCTTAACTTAATCACATCTGTAAAGTTTCTTTGCCAGGTAAGGAACATATTCACAGGTTCTTAGGATTGGTGAAATCTTTGGGGGCCGTTATTCTGCCAACTCTGGCAGGATTCATAAGTTAAATCAGCTGAAGAAGGAAGCTGCATTCACCTTAATACCAAACTTGGAGGAATGGAAAAAAGTATAATCCCAGAGTTAAAGAAGACTCTCATCCCAATTTTGCCAATAACAAAGCTGTATGATCTTAAGCATATTATTTAATTTCCTTATAATTGCTTCTTTGCCTGTAACATGAAAAAAATCATACCTTGAATAGAACATAAAAATGCAAACATACCTAATGATAGCAGGTGTTCAGTTAAGGTTAGTTGACCCATTCTAATGCTACAACTCCAATCTCATATAATACTAACTAGCAAGTGTATAGCATTTCCAAATCATCTTTCTTAATGTATACAACAACCCATGAGTTCTACCCCATCTCCAAACTGGAATCCAATGAAGTTTCGGGGACTCTGTGAAAAAAGGAAGCAGCAGCAAAGCAGGAACTGCAAACCAACCATTTTGACTTCAAGTCTTGCTTTTTTTTTTTTTTTACTCTATATAGCATACCTCTTGTGTTCTACTTCTGGTCACCATACTGGTTAAAAATTAAATATTTGGCCAAAATAGATTGGTGTCTGGGAAGTGAGGCATATTGCCCACTGTCTTTGTGAAGTTTGCGGAAAAGCAAAACAGATGAGAAACTAGAGGCTCAGGAAAATATTTTCTCTCTGGAGCTGTTAGGCATTTGTAACAAGTTGTTAAGGCAGCTTGGCTCTTATGAGTGTATGGCTGGTGCCAATTAGGAAGCTTTTATAGGTCTCTCGTTCCCCTGATATTATTGGCTAAACCAGTAAGTGTGGTTAATTTTCAATGTAAAAAGCATGATAATAACTCTGAAAATACTTGTGAGAATTAAAGAAACTCCAGAGTTTCACCTAAGGATTTCTTAGTAAAAGAATCAACTATAAGAAAGAAATCTAATTGCCTGCCATCTTAGTAACTGCATAATTATTTTCTGGTACTTAATGTTACAGAAAATAAAGAGAAGTTTCTATTTGTTTTTGTTCCTACTTGGGATTTTAAGGTGCAATGAAACTATGGCCTGATGCTTTTTGCCCTTGGTGAAGATGCTGTGCTATCCATTCTCCTAGCTGCTGATTAACAGGCCCTTGACTTGGATCCTGTTATGACAATTAGGATTGAGTGGTGTCATCTGTTTCATAATTAAATTCTATCTTCCATATCCTTTGAACACTGTATTGGAGTTTAATTGGCTGATGCTATCTCTGCTGCCACTGTAGTTGGTCTCCACAACAAAGTCAAGATAACAAGGATCCTACTCATTGCAGAATATTCCAGTAGAAAAGAATTTGCTTTCTCTTTCACACGTAAATGACGTCCCAATTTAGAAGCAATAGTTAAGAAGCCTAGGGCCTCTGTATCCTTTCAAGCACTCATTCATTTAGGGTCTCCATTACAAATTTTTTTCCCATTACAAATTAAAAGGTCAACTCAGTATACAACAGGAGAAAGTCCTGTCTGCCATTTGATAACTTCTCCAAGAAGACCTAGAGAATGCATGATGGATATTGTCAAAACACATTGTGTGCACAGGCTTGTCTGTGTAGCCATCACAGACAGAGAAAATCTCCCCAAAGCCTGGCTCATATCCGCTCATTTGCCAAGGAAACATTCTTTGGGAGTATGTATTAAATTCTTTACATTAAACACCATTAAAATACACTTCCAAATTATTTTTTAAGAAAGATTACAGAAGCATTAGGCTTCCTCAACAGGCATGTCTCTTGTTTCATTTTCAAAAAGCAACAGAAGGTGTTTAAGACCATGAGGTAATGTACTTATGAAAAACAAGAGAAGAAACTTACAGGTAAAGCAAAAAGAAATAAATGTTCCATGAGAAATGGAAACTATGTTTAAAACAGAAAAAAAGACTTTAAAAACCATCTGCAGGGTAATCCTGATTCTGTTCCCAAGTAGCACAACAAATCCATTCAGCCAGGTCAAAATCAAGATCATGCTGATAGAATATTTGAGATGCATGCAAAAGTACCTTAACAACATAGTTAGCATACCATTCAGGTAAAAAAGCTATATGTTAATTAATAAAACTGTAGGGGATTTCATGAACTGTGAATGAAAAGGTTGCTGTGAATATTTGTACAAAATGCTTAAAGCCACATTAAGATAAACAAACTTCAAAATTTAAGATCTAAGCATCTAGAGAATATGCTGGAAGCATGCTATGCTCATTATACTCTATGTCTAATCACATGATTATATTTTAATTATGGTTTTCATTTGTTGAAAGTATATTCTAATGCAGTATGTTCCTTTTCTTCTGGGTAACATTCTCTATTGCCTTATCTTCATCTGTAGATGACTCAGCCTATAGTGATATAAGGGCCAAATGTTCAAAAAAATTTTTAACAGTTTACTCATGGTGCAATTAAAACTAAAATGTATGCATAAAATTGACATTTTAAGCAAATCTTTGTGTATCTATACAGTGGTTTTGAAACAAGGAGAGAGAGGGGCACCTAGGCAGTTCAGTCAGTTGAACATCCAACTTCAGCTCAGGTCACAGTCTCGCAGTTTGTGGGTTCAAGCCCCACATTGGGCTTTGTGCTGACAGTACAGAGTCGCTTTGGATTTTCTGTCTCCCTCTCACTGTCCCTCTGCCACTCATGAGCACATGCGCGCACTCTCTCTCTCTCAAAAATAAACATTAAAGTATTTTTTTTAAATAAGGAGAGAGAAAGTAGCCTCTCTCTCTGGAGTCTGTTGGATTGCATCTTGGGTTTTGGGAGCCTCTTTCCTTTTCAATATCCTCAGTACTTGGCTGTTCCTTTGGACCATAATTCCCATGAATAGTATTTAAAGTGATCCCCAGTTCCTCTCTCCTAGAAATAAATAAAACATTTAAAAAAAAAAGGGGGCGCCTGGGTGGCTTAGTCGGTTAAGCGTCCGACTTTCGCTTAGGTCATGATCTCGCGGTTCGTGGGTTCGAGCCCCGCATCGGGCTCTGCGCTGACTGTCAGCTCAGAGCCTGGAGCCTGTTTCAGCCTGTGACTCCCTCTCTCTCTGACCCTCCCCTGCTCAAGCTGTCTCCCTCTCTCCTAGAAATAAATAAAACATTTAAAAAATAAATAAAAAATAAAATAAAATGATCCCCAGTTCATTTCAAATATTGCATGTGTGCTTCCTTTGTAGATGAACTACTAACATAGAGAGACAAAGGGGCAGTATCATGTCCAGTTTTAGAACTCTGCCCTAAAAGGAAAAAATATTCATGCAGGAAGGAGTGGTAGTAAGCCTGCTATAATTATATATATTTTTTTAATCACCCTGATTTGTTTCTCTTGTTCTACAGGAATTCTTTTGTATCTTCCTATTCTTGACCTCTTTGTCAAATGACTTTTTCACACTTCACAACTTAGACATTACCATTTAACTTCTACTTCTGGTCTCACACTACTTTGTTTCCAACTCTTTAATTAGAAATGGTTAATTTGACTTCTTGTCTTAAGGCAAGGAGAAAATGAGTCTTAAACAGTATTAAGCTCCCATAAATATTTCACTTTATGCTAATTCCTGTGTTTCCAGCTGAGCTGTGTGAAGTTCTCAAAAAAGTGTTTCTGTTCCCCTCAATTAAATACATAACTGGAAAATAGTAAAATAATTATCAGTTTTATTACCTGGCACTTTTTTTTTTCCAAACCTTAACTCTGGCCATTTAAAATTTTCCTTCCACCATGAGTGTAACCCAAGCCCAGTATCTTGAGCACCGGGTCCCAGGGCTGAAAAACTGAAACCAGGGCTTCGGAGAAATCTTGGAGCTCCCTCAAGTGGACACATGTTTAATGCACCCTTATCCTCTAGAAAACATTTTTGGCCGCACCTTCTACCCAGGTCAGAAACATTTAACCATCCCAATGTAGAAGCAGAAGTTTCCTCTTTAAGCTCGAAATATTCCAAAAATAAAAAGTTTGAACCAATTTGCCAAGTAAATGAACCTGAGTGGCTGATGAAGAAATATCGAGTCAGGCATTTTGACTATTGATTTTGCTGATGGGAGTGTCAATTGGAATGAATAAATACACTATATTCTAATCATTTGGATAACAGGCCAGCTGTTGAGGAAATTATAAAAGTAACACTTATACAGCATTTATACTCTGTGACAGGCACTAAGAGCTTGACATATATTAGTGCTTTTAATTCCCACAGCATCCCTCTGAAATAGGTATAATCTCCAATGTACAGAAGAGGAAACAGAGTCACAAAGAGGTTAAAGAACCTTTCAAAGGTCACAGAGCCAGAACACAGAAAACACAGTATGCAAAGTAGGCAAAATCCACAGTCCACTATGCCATACTCTTAACATGAAATGAACAGACGAATATACACATACATGCACGCATAATGTTAATATACATACACACACACATACGTACATACATACCACATATTACACATCCACAATATATACACACATACATATACATGCTGCACACGTATATTGATATATACTTATACACAAACATATGGAGAGACTATATATTTTAAGGAGTGTATTTTATACCAGGAAAGTAATCTTTTAAAGTATAAAAGCTAAGAAAGGAAAAATGTGTTAAAAAATTACCAAACTTTGCTTGTCTTATTTGCTTGTTATTACTAATTATTCCTCATTACAGTTTCTGGTGGTCTCACCTCCTAGTGGCCTTCCTCTATTAAGACTTCGTAGAGTCTGCTTCTTCCTATGGCCATGGCACATGCTGCTTGCTCTGTAAGAAACTTCCACTGTTTTTTTCCATGAGGGGCTCATCATGATTCTAGTTTCTTCACAAAGAGACCCTCCTTGACCCTATAAGAAATAGCTGCCCCCCATAACTTAGTATACTTTTACCCAGTACATTTTATCCCTAAAGGTCTTATCAATGAACCAAAATATATTATTTACTTATAATCCATTTGTTTATAGTCTCTCTCCTCCAACAGAATGTAAACCCCACAAGGCGGGACTTTGTGTCTGGGGCATAAAAAGAACTCAAAAATAATTCTCAACAAATTACTGGATTATTTAATTTTCAGTTCTGACTTTTGAGTAGATGGAAAGTTATGGTGATAATCAATATCTCGAAAATTCTTTTTTGTAATGCTATTCCTTCTACGGTGTGTGCTTAGTAAGTATTTTGATAGAATATTAAGTTTTAAAGTTTAGAAATTTATAAAACTCTAGCCTAAAATAATTGTATTTAAGGGTATATTTTTATTCTTTATTAATATCTTACCTTGTCTGATGTCATAACAAAAACTTATGACACATTAGATTTTAAATATATGCAAAGATTATACTAAAATAATACCAGAAAAGGAAATATGTAACTTTGTACATTTCTATATACTCAGATAAAATTCAAAGGCTGTGTCTGTATTTTTTAATGGATTATGAGTCTTATCACATATATTGAATATCTATGTGTCTGTTAATTTGTCATCTCTTTAAATTTAGCAAAACTATTACAGGTTGAGAATGGGAATGAATCTACAGGATAAAGACACCAAAAAAAACTTACTAGGAGCTAAGCTGCTATTTGCCTAATGTCTGCCATTCGAAATTTTACCTAGAAGGAAAGGGAAAGTGAATGGAAAATCACATTCCAATCCACCACTGTGTTCCATGTCTACTTGGGGATCTCACTGTAAACCACCAAACACTGGCATTCCTTTGTTTCTACTTCTTTTACTGCTTCTGTGATAACACTCTTCACAAAACCAGCTAACTATTCAGTCAGAGTTTATAGATTTAAACATGTCTTCTTTTCCAAGCTCCAGGCCTACTTTCTTAATATAATGATGATTAACCCAAATTTTATACACACACATGCACATATCTGTAATACATACATATATGCATACATATACATAATGCATAGAGTCACATATGTATATAGATCTGTACACACACATATTCTCTTTATGTATATTTATAACTATTTATAGTTACAGTTACATATATTCTATAGTTTTGAAGTTACATACTCATTATTTTCTTGCTCTATTAGAAAGTTAGAAAAATTCCACTCTTTCAGCCAATACATTATATCAGAGACAACAATAACAAAAGAATAATTTTGCGATTTGAGTGGCTTCTTTGTGCCCATATATTTATAAGGAAATATTGTCCTGTGATTTCATTTCAAAGTCGACAGTTTTATTGCTATCTGCCATCATAGTACACTTAGAGTTTCCCTCTATTTGATTTCTACTATTCTCCCTTATTTTTTTGTCTCCAGTTTGCCGTAATGACAGTGAAAACTAACTGCTCATACAATTTCTCTGCAAGCAGCTACTAGACTAAGTGGGGAAAAAATACACATTTTATGCATGACTGATTGCATAAACCCTTCATTTTAGAGAAACAAGACTCAAATGAGTAATTTATTTATAGAAATGAAAATCAAACAAATAATTTCTTGTCTTCAAGGAACAAATGAAAGACAATCTCATTTCCAAATATATTTTCTTTTTTTAAAAATCTGAAATAAAATGCCAAGAACTGAAGATCCTGTAACACAAGCAAGAAGGTATAGTGAGCTTATAAAAATTTAAGAAAAAATACATAATTTAAATTTAATATAAATATATCTGTTTTACAATTTTTGTATTCCGTTGACGAGAAGAAACGATCTGTGGAACTTCTGGGACATTAGTTCACCTTATTTATATTAATTTATGCCTACTGTTTGTACTACGGGATAGATATTTGCAGTTTTATTTGCTTCTAATTGCTAAGATTTTTTTTTACCATTTGTGTTTTGAACAATAGAAAACATTTGCCAGGCTCTTGCATAAGAACCACATGTCTAAAAATATGTAACAATTTATTATGAAGTATAAACTTTATTAATGGTTCAAGCATAAATACCAAGTTTGTGCTTTGGCAAATGATTTTTCTTTTCTATTTTCAATTGGCCAAATGTAAGTAATTTTCTTTAATCACCAGAAAATTAATGGGAAAAATTGAGACATCACTGAATAATGATAGCACTCACACCAATTATCCTCACTGTACTATATAGTTTACTAATAACCACCTCAATCAAGGTGTCTTTCACTGAAATAAATCACTCAACTTTATTCAGTTATAGTTTGTAATGACCTATTGAAGTATAATATACTCCCCTAATTAAGAAATGATGTGAACACAATGTGAATGAGGCTGATGTGAAGCAGGGGGGAGAGGCCTATTTCCATCTGATATACTTAGTATTCAGGGGTACACAACCCTTCCAGGCTCAGCCGTGTGGTAAACTCATTGCCACATACTCTGTCCTACTGCAAACACCATTATATCCCCGCCCAATTTTTTCAGCTAGCCTGTTGCTTTTAATGTATACCTTTTGGGGATAAAGGGGAAGGCTCTGCTTGGAAAGAATCCCTTCCCCTGTCCCATCTCCTAATGTCATTTTGTCCTCTACACTTGAATGTGCTGGCTATTAACCTGTTTTGATAAGCAGAATTTTAAAATCTGGCCTCTTGTGCTGGGATTTCACGTCAATATTTGTGCCCAATATCTGAATGGAGAAGAAGGTCCCAATGCACCGTTCTCTCCCCTAACTGTCTTTCATCATAGTTAGGACCTTATTCAATGTGATTTCAGATGCATGGGGAGTACTGTGGAATTATGCTGATAAGATGATAAAGAGCAAAATTTATCTCATTTCGGAAGGAAATCCACTTAGATTTGTATGTTTAAGAATACATTGCCATTTAGCCATCTTATATTTTTAAACATGCAGAAAAATGACTGTTTGGCAAGGTAGCATGTTTAAGAATAAATGAACCCAGTTTGTTTATTTAAATCTTGTCTTATTCCAGAGACGATTTAAGACAGCTGAACAAGGTAGGTAAGTGTAAAGAATAACGTTTAATAAATGGTTAGCAATCAGAAACATGTTGGAAAAGAATGAATCAGGCACAGGGTTTAAGGTCTATGTAATCACAATGCAAAAAAAGACCCCTCAGTAGGCTCCTGAGAATGTTATATGATCTGAGCAAATCTGTGCCCCCGAGAAGGTGGTGTCAGCAAATGGCGATAGCCACATGATTTCCCACACTTGATCATCACCCCAGAATATAATGGCATTAACCTTGGATCATGCTCTTCACTCACTACTCATTTATTGTCCCAAGAGATCATACTTCAGACTCTTCACCTCAGGGTCAAGGGCAGGCTGGAGGCAGAGAGATCCCAGTCTCTTTCTTACATACGGATGTTTATGTCTTCCAAACAGTAATAAATTGAACCTCTTTTTTATATTTAATCTCCATCCCTGAACTCAGCATTTTTGATAAGTTGGCTCCTGGTCATCCTAACCCATATAATTAAAAATTGACTTTTCATTCCTGAGACAGAAGTAAAAGAATGTATTCGACCGTTTTTTCCTCAGTATTTCTTTGCATGTGAAATATGTTCCACAACTGCATTCTTCTCTTCCGTGCAATGTTCTTCCTGTCGCATTTTCTCTGGAAGACAAAGAAGAGGAAGCAGGAAGATTAAATGGGTTCTTAAGTCACAAGATACCAAATCCATTTCCGATCCTCGTATTGCTCACTGTGCAAACATGAGCGGCTTATGCAACTTCTTGGAAACCCCCGAGTCTTAGTTTCCTTATCAGGAAATGATCAGGAGATGATCATGTCTACCCCACAGGACTGTTGCAAGAGTTAAAAATTCCAAATTTTTTTCCATCTCCTCTCACAATGCCTGGTACAGAGAAGATGCTAATTCTTTCCTTTTCTTGAGGCCCTTCCCCTCCCTGAAAACTTGAAGGGGGGAAAAAAAGATAATCTGAAATTAGGACCACCTAAATCTTTACTCAAATACTCCTGTATTTGATTTTTTTAAATAAGTAATAAATTGATTTTTTTAATGGAGGCTTCATTACATAGGCATAATTGATTATGTCATTGGCCCTTGGAGATTTTTCAAATTATCTTAAACTTTAGAGGTTTTTCAGTCTGTATGTAGCTGTCAGGTAGGGTAGCTGGTTTTAAGGTAGTCAAGTTCTATTGTGCATTAATAAAAACAAATCACAAGGGAAAATTATCTTGCTATTGTAGAACACTGTGCTTTCAGGCTGAGAACTGAAATGAACTTCTTGCAAAGTACTATTTTGAAGAAAGACCATACAGAGGAGTGGCCTTCAATCCCTCTCTGTCCCATGCCCTCCGACTCCAACACAGTTTGGGTTGTAACCAATCTCAGAGCAAACTCCCTTGGTTAATTGTTCTTTTGAAAGTAGAAAGAAGTCTTTCAAAATTCTCCTTCTATTTCTCTTTTGTTTTTACCGTTGTGTATCAAAACAATTACTGTAATTGTTTATTGGCAATAAGTAAGAACGAAGTGAAAGAATGTCTTGGGGCTCCTGGGTGGCTCAGTCAGTTAAGCATCCTACTTCAGCTTAGGTCATTAATTCTAGGTCCATGGGTTCGAGCTCCTAGTCACTACCCATGTCGCCGCCCATGTCAGGCTCTGCTGACAGCTCAGAGCCTGGAGCCTGCTTCAGATTCTGGGTCTTCCTCTCTCTCTCTGCCCCTACCCTGCTAGCACTCTGTCTCTCTTTTTCTGTCTCAAAAATAAATAGGCATTAAAAAAAAAAAAAAAAAAAAAAAAAGAATTACAGGGGCGTCTGGGTGGCTTAGTCGGTTAGGCGTCTGCCTTTCGCTTAGTCATGATCTCGCGGCTCGTGGGTTCGAGCCCCGCGTCGGCTCTGTGCTGACTGCCAGCTCAGAGCCTGGAGCCTGTTTCAGAGTCTATGACCCCTCCTCTCTGACCCTCCCCTGCTCACACTGTCTCTCTCTCTCTCCTAGAAATAAATAAAAATATTTAAAAAAAAAATTACATATGTCTTTAAGAGAGTGAAACAGTAACTTCTGAAGTAATGATAGACATAAGATTTAAATTTTTGAAAATGCCCCCACAGTCCTCTGAAGGACCTCACTGAAGTTTTCTATCATCTTGTATTTCTCTTTTGGTTGAAGAGAATTGACTCAAGCATAAATAATCAAAACAGAGATTTTTTGTTTTATTCATTTATTTAATTACCATCCTAATATTGCATTGCTTACATGTAATATTTTAGCTGCACTAAAGGTACAATAAGCTATAGAAGGATCTAGGAAACTATCCAGTCCTTCATAATACTGTTTCGATGTAAAAAAAATCATTCTAATTGAGAGAAAAGTGACATAAAAATTTGAAACAGAGCCTTCTTCAAAGTTTGGAGCTACTTATGTTGATTCATGTTTCTATGGGAATAAAGTAGAATTCAGCATCGGTATCTAAAGCATCTTTACCTTCATTAGCATAACAAAATCCCTCAGAACATCACAGTCCACTAGAAATATAATAAAAGCCACATAGTAATTTTACATTTTCTAGTAGCCATATTTAAAAAGTAAAAAGAAACAGTAAGATGAATTTTAATAATGTATTTTATTTAAACTAATATATCCAAAGTATTGTCATTTCAACATGCAATCAATATTTTTTAAATTACAAGTGATGTATTTTTCTCTTTTATTTCCCTGCCAAGTCTTCAAAATCTGTTATGTATTTTATCCACATATCAATTCAGACTCACAACATCTCAGGTGCTCAATAGATAATTGTAACTAGTGGCTACTGTATGGGACAGCACAGCTTTAGAAATGTTTGTCTCTTCTCTGTGCTATGAGTATATCAGTTTTTCCCTAATCTTTTTCTTTTTTTAATAGAAGAAACTTTCTCATCTTTATTTTTTTAACGTTTTATTTTTTATTTTTGAGAGAGAGAGAGAGCGTGAGCAAGGGAGAGTCTGAGAGAGAGGGAGATACAGAATCCCAAACAGGCTCCAGGCTCTGAGCTGGCTGTCAGCACAGAGATCAACGTGGGACCTGAATCCACGAACCATGACTTCATGACCTGAGCTGAAGTCAGACGCTCAACCGACTGAGCCACCCAGGTGCCCCTTCCCTAATCTTGTTCTTAATTGCATTGTAACATATTCAAAAGTTAAAGGTTAGTCTGGGGCTCCTGGGTGGTTTAGTGGGTTGAGCATTTGACTCTTGATTTGGGTTCCGATCACATTCCCAGGGGCGTGGGATTGAGCCCCATATTGGGTTCCATGCTGAGTGTGGAGCTCACTTGGGATTTTCTCTCTCTCTCTCTCTCTCTCTCTCTGCCCCTCCCCTGTCAAGTTCTCTCTGTCAAAAAAAAGGGGGGGGGACTTTGAATTTTTATTCATAAATTTATTTTTCTATCTACATTTAGGAAGAAATTCGACACACTTAAATAGCCAAATGCCCAAAGGCAATTTTGACTGACGGTTAGAAGATCCCTGCTGGTTCTGGCCTTGATACGATAGTGGGGCATGATATTCCCAGTTAGGTCATTGATTTCAACACACCATGGATGTGCGGTTCTAGAACCCATAACTGCTCCTCTGCAGGGCATCGCAATGATGGCTACCTAACGAAATCTGCTAAATGTGGAAGTTTGGGTGAAACAAATAGAATGTTATAGCTTGAAAGATCCCTAGAGGATATCATCTCCAGCCCTCTTATTTTATAGTTGAAGAAACTGAGGCCTAGAAAAGTAAAGAACCTTGCCAATGGCCACAGAACTTATTAGAAACACAAAAGAAAGAGAAACTAGATTTCTTGACTCCCACGTTTAGATTTATTTTTTTGAATAATGAGAATTGGTTTAGTTGTTGCTCCCATACATTAGGTGATTACCAAATCCATATTTCTTTTTTTTTAATTCATTTTTGAGAGACAGTGAGTGGGACAGGGGCAGGGAGAGAGGGAGACACAGAATCCGAAGCAGGCTCCTGGCTCTGAGCTGTCAGCACAGAGCCCAACACACGGCTCAAACTCACTAATGACGAGATCATGACCTGAGCTAAAGTCAGACGCTTAACTGACTGAGCCACCCAGGCGCCCTCCAAATCCATATTTCTAATCTCTGTTTCAGAAGATAATTTCTCCGTTTGTTTTCAGAATTTTTGTATAAAATATAGCTTATCGGAAATCATTGATATAAAGATGTGCAATGGTATAAAAGAGCATTCCTTAGAAGGATATGGAAACAAATATTTATAAATGCATAAACCCACCTTTAGAAGCAAGGTGAACTTAGGGTCTGCTCTGATTATAACAAAATGTGTGACTTATAGGTGCTGCTTCTCTTATCCATGTGGGCAGTTTAAGGTAGCACCTGGGATGAAAAGTGAAAAATCTGACAAGGCAAATGCACAGTATTCATTTTAAAACTCACTTGCATAAAAGATACATATTAGAAGAGTCACAGAGGAATCTATAGCTCTTTGGTATTGGGATGAAACATGCATTTCTGTTTCACTGGAAATTCACTTTATCAAGGGACAATCTGCCCTCTCTCTAGTCCAGGGAAAAAAAGCACATGATTTTCACACAAGACCATTCTTCAAGTGGTCTTTTAGATAAATGAATAGAATTTCACTGTCTTTCTCTTTTTATTCACATCAATTCATTACTTGTGGGTTTTTTTCTGCAAAAGGGGAACTGAATTGGAGCAGAGCAGGTCTCAAAGTATGGGCTGATGAACACTCAGTCCTCTGGGGTAAAAAAGGGGTCCGCAGATGTAGAAGTCTGGGAAATTGTGCCCTTGGTATTTCTGTCCTGAGCTCCACCACATACTTCAGCATCATAAAGGCTAAGAGAAGTTCTGTTAAAAAGAAAGAAAGAAAAAAAAAACCTCTTCCTCTTTGTTTAATTCTTCATACTTCAGCATCATAAAGGCTAAGAGAAGTTCTGTTAAAAAGAAAGAAAAAAAAACTCTTCTTCTTTGTTTAATTCAGATTTACTCAAGTGATTTGATCACAGAGATTTTTTTTTTCCTCTGTAGCATCAATAAACATCCCAAGGAACTAGATTCCTGTGGAACACACTTGTAGGAAACCTTCTGTAGAAAATGCTAGCTTTGTGTATTCTTCCTTCCATCTGGGCAACGAGGGAGAAGCAAAAACAGTGTGCCAGACCTCAAACATTGGCTCGTGGAGGGCAAGAAAGGAATATTTTCACCAACATCAACGCCTGAGGTACCTTGACCTTCACTTAGAGACAAAGTGTGGTAGGTCACAGCCAGATTATTTAGGTCACTCTTAGAGCAGAAAATACGATGCTGAATAAATGAGACCTCCACCTTATATCCCATGAAGCCCCGGCAGGAATTCCTGCCTCCTTCTCTCCCTCATAAAAACCTCCATCTTCTCAGACAGCCCACCAACTGCCAAGAAGAAAACACAGCAATTTTTGTTTACTAATAGGAGACGGTTTCTCCCACAATTATAAGACATAATGCTAGGTTTCGTTCTGATCATTCTCCATGCTCATCTGGCAACATACAGGGAAAAGTAGAGAGCGTGTGACTGTAGTGTCGCTCTAACCTGTGTTTAACAGAGTCGAACAGTATGAAATGGTTTTCCTTTCCTCCAGTTGTTACATTCTCACATGCTCTGTTGAATCTCTTTTCCCCACCCTATTTAGCTTGGGCAAATTCCATAACTTTCTGGTTGCTTTGCTGTCTTATAGGTCAGGTTAGTTCTGTCCAGTTGAAAGTTCCAATGTCAGATCTGAGCTCAACCTCTCTAGCTGCCTTGGTCTCATTTAAGCTGCGGTGCCAGGAGCACGGAGGAGAGACAACCTATTTCCCTCCTCCTCATCGCCAGCAATCTTCTGGTTCTCGATCCTCACCATCAGGTGCAGAGAAAAAATAGACCGACAAAGCAAGTGTCTCTTGTCTTACTGGCCACGGTGTCCCTTGACCATCAACACTGACTGTGTGGCGGACATTTCAGATAAAGCTCTCCCACGAGAAAGAAACAAGTGTGAATGTTTCAGGCATCCAACAAGGGTCCCTCAACTGCAGTGTCCTAGGGTGAGAGATCCACTCTGGCTCAACCTTTTCCAACCTTTGTGTTTAGATTTCCTCGTGGTCTCTTGCTCTTCAGATCCCCTTATCCAGAAAGCATTCCTCTTGAATAGAATACAGGCATAAAGACCTGTGGTCAGGCTTTCTTTTTAAGTGTGCCATTAACTCATGGGACAATCAGGCTTTTAAGGAGTTTGTAATTAGTTGAGGTAATGCCAGCTGCTGTAACAGATAAATCTGAAATTTTTAGTGGTTTTACCCAGAAGACATTTATTCTTTTTTGAAATAAAGCCCAAAGAGAGTGTCCTTGGACTGATGATGATGTCTTCTGATATTCTGGCTCCTTCTATCTTACAGCTCTACCCTGCTCTAAAGCCCTGGAATTCTTAACATTCAGCCTCAGAGGAAAGAGGGCACAGAAGATTGCACAAGAGATTTTCATAGGCTAGGGCTGCAAGTAGCATATAATGCTTTCTTCACAATCCACTGAAAGATCCCAGTCATATGCTCACATGTGGAGACTAGAAACTACAAAATAGCCATGTGCCTAGCAGGAAAAAGGAACTGTGTTTTGGTGATATCACAGTCTCTGCTAAAGGGCTATTCACTCTCCTTTTACTTCTTTTACCACCGTTCCATGGCAAGACTAAATGTCATTTATGAGAATTCCTGGAATCCTCTTACCCCTTATTGTAGGGCACCAACATATTTCTCCCTAGATAATGAGACAGAATCCCACAACACAGAGATATCTTATCTACCTGTTGGCCCGGTGGCATGAGGAGCCCAATAACCAGGTGGTAGTCCCAACATTCAATTAAATGGACCTATTGTGATGTCCCTTAGTGGAGGCACTTTTTTTCATCATGAGGTATTTAAACCAGCAAAACCCAAGTCTGTGAGATTGAGAAATAAAATATTTATAAGTGGGATTTAGATATAATAATGAGAGCTGCCATTCTACTCCAGTAATTCTGTTTATGGAGAAACTGCACCATATGCTATTCCCTAGATTAAGAGCATAACAGAGGACAGTAATGCAGTCTCACAATGATGTCTCCCAATTGCATCTGTAACTGACTTTTCAGTTGCCCAACCCACTCTTCTTTAAGGCCAGCTACTTCAGGACAATGGGGTAAATGATAATATCAGATAACCCCATGAGCATTCAGCCACTGCTTGACTTTTTTCTCCTATAAAAGAAGTTTCTTATTTAGAGCAATGTTGAGTGGCTTACTATGATGACAGCAAATGTGGCAACGTAAGTCTATGGATGGTAGTAGTGATAGAATCATGGCATTCAGGGGAAGCAAATCTATACCCAGTGTAAGTGTTTACTCTGGAAGGGAAGAAATCTGATAGAATTGACCTGCAACCAAGTTGTTTCCAAATCCTCCTTACAGAATGGTAAGAATTTTTTTGGATTTCATACCATGCTCATGCTCCAACCTAGAACTCTGCTATATAACTTTAAAACAAACCAATATTTTATCCACTCTCTCTTCAACATAATCAAAGTATAAAATATATTCCAACTTCCCCTTGACTTCCATTAAACTCCCATCATGACCAGTGTACCACAGTGGCATCTGGGCCCCGGGATTAACTTCATCTCAGAGCCAGTGTCCACATGCCCACCACAACTCAATTGCTGAGTATATAGCTGGAACAGACAAACTTAAGAACTGAATCTCTACATCAGCTCCCTGATTCCTAGAATAGGAATATTGTAATAGAAGGAGTCAGGTAGAAGTCAAAGGAGATCCCTCTCTCTAACAAAGTAAACAAAAAGCAATACCATACCAGTGGAATTTCAGAGATAGGCCACCACCAACAGTGTGAAGAATTTGGGATCTCTCTCTCTCTTTCCTTGCACACAGTAACTCTGGTAAATAGCCACAAACCATTGGGGAAGGCTAGGTTCTATATAAGGTCTGATCTTGAAGATTTCAAACCTTTTCTTCATTCATAGTTACTAGATCTGGGAATTGCTTCAAATCTTAGAATTTTGTTAAAGACTCAGTCTCTATGGGGTGAGTCTGCTTGCCAAGGAAGACCTTAGTAGACTATTTTAGTCCTAGTATCTCTGTGATCCATTAGCCACCACCAAAGATTTCTGCAGGTTCCCCCCCCCCACTTTGATCATCACTCTGGCCAAAGTGTCTGTTATGATGCCATGCCCACTTTGTCTCTCGAAGTCATATATTGCACATTGCGTCTGCCATCCTGGCAGCATATAATCACTGTGGCAACTAAGAACTCCATTTTAATAGGGGCATCACCATATTCATCACCAACCTACAGAGAACAACCCCATGGCCCTTTGCAAGAATGTTGGTATATTTTCTCAATATATTAAGGAAAGAAGTATTCTCTGGGACACATAGAGGTGGCTGGGAGGCTAACTAGTTAAGGTGGGTGAATAGTAACAAAATATAAATCCACTTCAACGTATTATATCCCTAAATCTTATTTTCAATTTTTTAATGTTTTTATTTACTTCTGAGAGAGAGAAGGAGAGAGAGTGAGCAGGCAAGGGTCAGAGAGAGAGGGAGACACAGAATCTGAAGCAGGATCCAGGCTCTAAGCTAGCTGTCAGCACAGAGCCTGATGCGGGGCTCAAACCCACGAACCACAAGATCATGACCTGAGCCAAAGTCGGACACTTAACCAACTGAGCCACCCAGTCGCCCCATATATCCCTAAATCTTTGAGTTCCTTCTATTACATTATACCAATGAATCTCTAGCCTCTGAACTTCTTTCAACACTGGCAACTGCTAAAGCCAGTCTTGAGTCAACCAACCAATCACACAGAACCAAGAATACCTGTTAAGTGCACACATGCCCCATCTAAATTTGTGTTCCTCCTTACTTGCTATAACACCCTTAGAATCCATTCAAGCACATTTTCCTCAAAATCTTTTTTTCTTTTTTTATTATAAATTTGCTTTTTATTTTTTTATTTATTTTTACAAATAGTTTATTGTCAAATTAGTTTCCACATAACACCCAGTGCTCATCCCCACAAGTGTCCTCCTCCATGCCCATCCCCCTTCCCCCACATCCATCAGTCCTCACTTTTTGTCAGCATTCAAGAGTCTCTCATGGTTTGCCTCTCTCCCTTTCCCCCACCATTTCCCCCTTCTTCTCCCCCTTGTTCCTCCGTCAAGTTCCTCCTAATCCTCCTATACGTGCAAACATATGATATTTGTCCTTCTCTGCCTGACTTATTTCGCTCAGCATAACACCCTCAAGGTCCATCCATGTTGCTACACATGGCCAGATTTCATTCTTTCTCATTGCCATGGAGTATTCCATCGTATAGATGAACCACATCTTCTTGATCCATTCATCCGTTGATGGACACTTAGGCTCTTTCCATGTTTTAGCTATTGTGGAGACTGCTGCGATGAACATTGGGGTACATGTGCTCCTATGCATCAGCATTTCTGTATCCCTTGGGTAAATTCCTAGCAGTGCTATTGCTGGATCATAGGGGAGTTCTATTGTTAGTTTCCTTAGGAACCTCCACACTGTTTTCCAGAGGGGCTGTACCAGTTTACATTCCCACCAACAGTGTAGGAGGGTGCCCATTTCTCCACATCCTCGCCAGCATCTCGAGTTCTCTGATTTGCTCATTTTAGCCACTCTGACTGCCGTGAGGTGGTATCTCAGTGTGGTTTTGATTTGTATTTCCCTGATGAGGAGGGATGCTGAGCATCGTTTCATGTGTCTGTTGGCCATCTGGATGTCCTCTTTGGAGAAGTGTCTGTTCATGTCTTCTGCCCATTTCTTCACTGGGTTGTTTATTTTTCGGGTGTGTAGTTTGATGACTTCCTTATAGATTCTGGATATTAACGCTTTATCTGATATGTCATTTGCAACTATCTTTTCCCATTACATTGGTTGCCTATTAGTTTTGTGGGTTGTTTCCTTTGCCGTGCAACATTTTCCTCAAAATCTTGAAGTTCTTTTCTGTGAGACTTCTTCTCTTGGATCTGATTTTGTAATTGGCCCCATGGAGGTCCAGTGAGGTCCACTACCAGATACAGGTCTAGAGGCAGTAATGCCTGGTAAGGTGAGGACATAAGGAGAACTGTCATCCCCTTGCAGGGTAACTATCTGGATTTGGGGTTACTAGGCTGTCTTCCAGCAAGATTATATCCATCTCAACAGAGAGGAGATACTGCTTTTTCTACCCAGGAAGGCACAGGTATCACTGGGGTTTGGGAATATTCAGGTCATCTGAATCTTCAGTGTCTCAGAAGATTTTAGTGAAAATAGCTCTTTCAGTTTCTTTGTAGCTCCCTCCTCCCTAGGATCCAAACCTGAGTCCCTAAGGGGACAAATCCAAATGGCAGCATCATGCCATGCTCAGAACTGTCCTTCCCATGTGATGAGCTGAGGCTTCATTACAGGTGCAAGCTTGTCTGCTTGACACTTCCCTCCCTGAGGACAATTTCTCTCCCATGAGGCATCATGGTACCTCATGCTCATGGACTCTGGGCAGGGTGACCCCAAGAGTCTGCCAGGCACATCTAGACCAGTTGGAATCCCAGAGGCAACCACAGCTCATGCTCAAACCTGGAACTCTGCTGTATATCTTTAAAACAAACCAGTATCTTATCCACTCTCTGTTCAACATAATCAAAGGCATCCCATGAAAATGTGCAAAAGAAATGTTTGCTTCAGATTGCATTTACAGGGTTGGCATCAAGCCTATAAATATCGCTTTTCAAGGAAAAGCTCACAATGTGAATTTGATACAGTCTTAAAGTTCATTTCTTTTTATGACACTTTCAGAATGATTTTGTGCAGACTTGTTTTTATGGTCATATCAAACTCTTAAGTGCCCGATTACCTGCCAGAGAAGTTAAATGTGTTATAGTGACTTAATTTTGATGACATTTATATTTTTTTTTAATTTTAGTTATCATGGAGAGTTTGCTTATTTTACCTAATTGAATTAAGCCAGATTTGTGTATAGTAAGAAGAAGATTCTCCTTAACCCAGTTAAAACTCAGTTACCAAGATAGCATAGGCAACAAGGATGTAGGTTCAAGTCCCATCAGGTACTGAATTCATAAATGACACAAAGGCCAGCCTCACCAGGTGGTGAAGATAAAAGGGGATTAGAGTGAGGATTTCAAGGAGAGATTACTGGCAGATTCTGTTGTTACCAAGTCCCCACCCTCTTTTGTAAGAGGGGCTGTCACCTTCCCACCCTAAACCTAACCAAGAGAGGCTTCGGTATTAAAAGAGACATCCACAGGAGCACCTGGGTGGCTTAGTCGGTTAAGCGTCCGACTTTCGCTTAGGTCATGATCTCGCGGTTCGTGGGTTCGAGCCCCGCGTCGGGCTCTGTGCTGACTGCCAGCTCAGAGCCTGAGCCTATTTCAGTCTGTGACTCCCTCTCTCTCTGACCCTCCCCTGCTCACGCTGTCTCTCTCTCTCTAGAAATAAATTTAAAAAATTAAAAAAAAGAGAGAGACATCCACAGGACCACCCAGATTGTTGTGAGAGGTGCCCAAAGGGCGACACAAAGGGAGCCAGTTCCTGACTCATGCTGGAGGCAGGGAGAGCAGGCTGCCAAATGGGGTCTGAGCGGGGGGCTACCTCACTATTTAGGCAATAGACCTGGAGCATCCCAAGGAGTTTGTAAGGATACATATGTGAGTGTTTCCTGGGAACACTTGTGGGTCAAAGGGGAAAGAACCAGTGAGGGCGGGTGGTAGTCATCAAGCTCTATACAATAGAGCTGCCTGGAGAAGCAAGGTGACCTCAGCAGGAAGAATATAAAAGTGTCCAGATGCTGTGAATAGTTCTTAGGCCACCCTGAATAGACCATATATGCCTGGAACAAGGGAGCTATAAAAGAGGAACCAGAAGTAAGAAACCTCTTAGAAGCCCATCAAAGTACACCAAGATAGGAAAGTTCATTTTAATAATATACCTGAGCCACATGGAAACACCAGCTTGAAAAATTTGACAGGCCCATAAAGCGTAAAGTACTGTCCCATTACCTTACCCTTCCTCCAGCTAACAACTTTGATGGTAACAGGAGGCAGACACTGAAGCTAATGAATTGGGGGCTCAGGGCTGAGAGACTGTGGACAGAAAAGCCTTTCCCTTTCTCTACCACATACTTCCAACAGGAAGCAAGCCCCAGCTGAAAAGGGAAGTTTTTCAAACAAATTTGAAAAACAATATGACAAGACAAATTTGTTTTGGTCATCACAAATGTATAACACAGTCTAATTACTGAATTGAGACAATAAATAGCCCATCTATGAAACAAGAAAGGCCAAATATGTCATGGACCCCAGGAACAATTATATATTACTTACACCGCATAAAATGTAATCAAGTAGTGGAAATGAATTTTAGACATTTTGACAGGTGTGAGTTGATATTCATTGTAGTTTTGACTTGTATTTCCCGATACCCAGTGATGTTGAGCATCTTTTCATGTATCTGTTGGCCATCTGTATGTCTTCTTTGCAAAAACATCTATTCATGTCTTCTGTCCATGTTTTAACTGGATTATTTGATTTTTGGGTGTTCAGTTTTATAAGTTCTTTATATATATTTGGATACTAACCCTTTATCAGATATGTCATTTGCAAATATCCTCTCCCATTCCATAGGTTGACTTTTAGTTTTGTTGACAACAGCCAATTTATGGAATGAGCCCAAATGTCCATTGACTGATGAATGGATAAAGATGTGCATGCTCATGCGCGTACACACACACACATACACACACACACACATACACACACTCTGGAATATTACTCAGCCATAAAAAAGAATGAAATCTTGCCATTTGCAACAACATGGATAGAGCTAGAGAATTTTGTGCTAAGTGGTCAGAGAATGACAAATACCATATAATTTCACTCACATGTGGAATTTAAGAAACAAAACAGATGAACATGGGGCAGGGGAGGAGAGGCAAACCAAGAAACAGACTCTTAACAATAGAGAAAAAATGAAGGTTACTGGATGGGAGGCAGGCAGGAGGTTGGGCTAAATGGGTGATGGGCATTAAGTAGGGCACTTGTGATGAGTACTGGGTGTTGTATGTAAGTGATGAATCACTAAATTCTACACCTGAAACTAACATTACACTGTATCATAACTAACTGGAATTTAAATAAAAACTTGAAAAAGAGAAAAAAAAGAGTTGGAAATTATTTAATCTATCAGAGTGACAGAGGCTAAGAACTAATACAAACCATGATTTTATTTATATCATGAAATTATTTATTTATGCAACATTATTGTTATTTATATATTGTATTTATTATTATCTTAAATTTTTACTTACAAGAAATGTTATTTAGCCTCAGCTAAGACACATTGTCTACATAGGCAGTCACCCAAAGCATGTTTTTATCCTTCTCCCCACTTTATCTGCAAAATTACCCACAAGCTTTCCGAAGACTTGTAGAATGAAATTCAACCTCTACTGGGCATATACCATAATCTCTAAAGCAACCCTCCTGATTCCAAGGCTGTCTTAACATTTTCTTAAAGGATATCAACATAGGGATGGGGGAAGGGTCAACATAAAGTGGCATATGCTTTACCATTTAATATGTTTTACTTAATTTTTTTCACTAAGAAATAAAAATTTGTCCTCTCCATCTCCTTTTCCCCACCTCATTGCGCCCTGTTTCTCAGCCAAATCATCCAACATTTTTAATTAAAATGGCAAGGACAATCCATACGAGAAAACCTACCCTGCCTGTGTTTCATTTTGAAATGAGATGGAGGGCTCAGAGAGAGAAAGCTCTGCCTACCATCAGCACAAGAGCCTTAGGAAGCAGAGTTTATGGAAATCGGAAGTGTCTGGTTTTTCTGCAGTGGGCCCCAGGCTGGCCATTCTCATGTCCCACAATGTGCTGGAGGCCAGGCAAAGCCACAGTGTGAAGGTAACACCAGCACATTTACAAAAAGATTTGAGGGGGAAAAAAAATGATTTGAGTAATAAGATAATTTAGATATATTATTGAATAGAATACAAAATATTCTGAAATGTTTAAAAAAATTGAAGGTTTTAATAAATTTCCCCCATTGGGTCCTTCTTATGTATCTCCGAGGGATCTTTATTTGCTACATTTCTGTGGAACAGTTTGAGGGGCATCTAGCTACCATATCTTGAAAGGTCATGATGGAAAAGAAAAGCATCTGAAAAGCTTTCAGTCCCTCAGACCTTCACCAAAATATGACCTAGTAATAGCTACTGTGTATCTACTCCCTCTGTGCACCCTGTCATTCAGCCTCCACATTAATACCCCAGGACCTGAATATGATCATCCTCAGTTTAAAAGTGAAAAGGTTAAAGCTTTAAAAGGTTACCTAACAGGTCCAAAGACATATGAGTAAATAAAAATTTCAACTTATACCTGGCTGATTCCAAAGCCCGTCCTCTTAGCTGGAATGCTCTGGCTACTTCTATCTGGTGACATATTGGTTTGCTATTCCCACACCAACTGGAGAGGATTGCCTCAGCCAGCCAGGGATGCGGTGGCAGGTGGCTTGGTGTCTCACAGGGCAATTGCAGTAACAGTCTTTCATCAAACAGATAAAGTGCCAAAGTCGTTTCTCTTTAGTTATAAGCAGTGGGAAATGTCGTGCGTGCAGACAGCAATCTGTTGAGCTACGAAAAGTGGCGATTCATTCTATTTTTTAGAAAGTTTTCACAAAAACAAATATTCTTCAGTTGGTGGGAGCATTTCAAGACAGAAAATTTCAAAGCCTTGCTTATAGAATTTATGACAAGTTTCATGATGCCTCTTATCTTGTTCTAAGGAGTTTTTCGGATTTATAGAGTGTGGCTTACTTTAATTGTATTAGAAAATTTAGAGATCCTATAAAACTGACCTGTAGCCTAAACAGATAGAACCACGGAAGACAGATACAACCAGAGAAAGAGCTGTGAAAGATTATTTTGCTAAAATCTTATTCTAGAGATTTTTCCATATGGTTCGATATACTTTAGTGTTTTAAAAAGCTAAAAGGCTGTCTACATAAACAAAGGTGCCAAGCCAACATAAGGAAATTGTTTTAAAGGTTTGAATTAAATATGCATGTTATATATTTCTTCTCTTAAGCAATTATACTATTCACTCTGGGCTGAGAGGCTTTCTTCCTAATGATATTAAAACGAGGAAAAAGATTCATTGGCATGAATATGATATTTAACTGTTCAAATTAAAAGCAGACCTCAAAGCAGTCTTTCAAAGAAAGTGTTTGAAATAACTTTTCTGTGAACTAAGCTGGTAATGATTTGCGGGGGGGGGCAGAACCACCTCTCTGTCCTTTTTCCACTCCTATCCAACTACTCTGGGCCAAGGTATTCCCTGCTAATCATACATATTTTATTTTCATCCAACTTACCCAGCACCTTAATTTAAAAAAGAATCCCATAGTAAAGTACTTACTCAACACGATGAAAGTTCCCTTGCTTGTGCAATTTCTATTTCATGACAGCCTTCACTTTATACAATTCTTTTCATCTCCTTACTTTAAGGACTTGTTTTAGACTATAATTATTCTTGAGACTCTGGGTTAACACAACCATTAAATCTCGGATAGGTGGATGATAAATTGGAGGCTAACAAGTTGTACTGATCTTTTTCTGAGAATTCTTCTTGTTTGAACTCAACTACCATAAAGAAACATGAAGGAATATCTACGTTCTGTAAAGCAACACACACACACACACACACGCATACATGCACACAATTATACTACCTCCTAAAATTTAGATATTATGAAAGGCTATGGATTGTCTCTTGAAATAATTAATTTCTATTGGCCTTTTGGTGGTGATTTTGGAAAGAAATTTCTAGATCAGACATATCATAGTTTACAAATTTCACATTTAGTGTCTTTAACCATTTTAAAAAGACCTTCATCTTCCCCTCTCTCTCTCCAATGGAAAAGCATGAATTGGTGTTCCTTTAAAATAAAGATAACATGGGGGCGCCTGGGTGGCTCAGTTAGGTAAGTGCCTGACTCTTGATTTGGGCTCAGGGAATGATCTCATGGTCGGTGAGATTGAGCCCTATATAGGGCTCTGTGTTGACAGAGCCTGCTTGGGATTCTCTCTCTCCTTGCCCTCTGCCCCTCCCCCTGTTGATGCTCACATGCACATACGTGTGCTCTCTCTGTCTCTCTCTCTCTCAAAATAAATGTATTTTTTAAATTTTTTATGTTTTCAAATTTATTTTTGAGAGAGAGAGAGTGCAAGTGACGAAGGGGGAAGGGGGTGTGCAGAAAGAGAAGGAGACACAGAATCTGAAGCAGGCTCCATCCAGGCTCTGAGGTTTCAGTGTCAACAAAGAACCAAATGCAGGGCTCAAACTCTCAAACCACAAAGTTGTGACCTGAGCGGAAGTTGGACGCTTAACGGACTGAGCCACCCAGCTGCCCCCTCTCAAAATAAGTATTAAAAAAAAAAAAAAAAAAAAAAAAGATAACATGGAATGTAAAGGGCTTTTCTAGTCTATAAATAAAAATCCTTAAGTAAGATTATTTTCATCTTCATTTTCAAAAATGACACTTCAGAACTTTATCAAAAATTCCAGAGCAAGCAAAATAAAGATGTACCCAATTCTCTCTTTTCCCATATAGCTGAAACTGCATTTTATAGATATTTCAGTCCATACCCATCAAAAAAAAATTCTGGGACAAAAATCCTGTTTTGGGGGCCTTTAATGCTAATCCTTTGCATCTTAATTAATGGTTGTCCATGACCTGGTATACCAAGTATTGCACTTCTGGCATTATTTGTAGTTCACTGAGATTCAATTAATTGAAATTTTTTGCTGTTGCTAAAGAAAATGTGAAACAGAGTATTTATAACCATGGATATCTGATTTTTATTTACAGTCATATGAAATAAATTCTGTATCAGTGACAGAGTTGCACCATCTTCTAAGGTCAGGATGTCAGAAACACTTGACCCTCAAAGATGCTTTACAGTGTTTAAATCTGTATCTATACATATATATTAGGTACATATAATATTTTCTTCATAAGGAAAAATACTCATTTTACAAATAAATTATGTGTTTTGGAAAAAATAATAATCAGTCACATTAAAGTCCATTAATCAATTGCTAATCAAATAATTCCTGATCCTTCAAATGGAACTATAGCTGAGTTTGACAATAGTTTATAGGACTAAATTATATTTTGGCTTAGTTTTAATATCCTGGGAAACTCATTTCATAATTGGTAGGTGTGCAAACATGCTGGCACTTCAGGTTCTTATTTTATTAGGAAAAATTCATTAGGAAATTCTATTTCCTCTTCCAGGTGAAATTACAGAGCAAGTCAGTGGCATGCTTAAGTATCAAACGTAACACCCTCAAGGTCCATCCATGTTGCTACACATGGCCAGATTTCATTGTTTCTCATTGCCATGTAGTATTCCATCGTATAGATAAACCACATCTTCTTGATCCATTCATCTGTTGATGGGCACTTAGGCTCTTTCCATGTTTTAGCTATTGTGGAGAGTGCTGCTATGAACATTGGGGTACATGTGCTCCTATGCCTCAGCATTTCTGTATCCCTTGGATAAATTCCTAGCGGTGCTATTGCTGGGTCCTAGGGGAGTTCTATTGTTAGTTTCCTGAGGAAACATCCACACTTTTCCAGAGGGGCTGTACCAGTTTACATTCCCACCAACAGTGTAGGAGGGTGCCTGTTTCTCCACATCCTCGCCAGCATCTAGAGTTCTCTGATTGGCTCATTTTAGCCACTCTGACTGGCATGAGGTGGTATCTCAGTGTGGTTTTGATTTGTATTTCCCTAATGAGGAGGGATGCTGAGCATCGTTTCATGTGTCTGTTGGCCATCTGGATGTCCTCTTTGGAGAAGTGTCTGTTCATATCTTCTGCCCTGTGTAGCAACATGGATGGACCTTGAGGGTGTTATGCTGAGCGAAATAAGTCAGGCAGAGAAGGACAAATATCATATGTTTGCACGTATAGGAGGATTAGGAGGAACTTGACGGAGGAACAAGGGGAGAAGAAGGGGGGAAATGGTGGGGGAAAGGGA
Organism: Proteles cristata cristata; assembly: GCA_017311185.1. NCBI lineage: Eukaryota > Metazoa > Chordata > Mammalia > Carnivora > Hyaenidae > Proteles > Proteles cristata. The sequence goes on from JAESUZ010000553.1 coordinate 1,408,329, forward strand.
GAGAGGCAAACCATGAGAGACTCTTGAATGCTGACAAAAACTGAGGACTGATGGATGTGGGGGGGAGGAGGGATGGGCATGGAGGAGGACACTTGTGGGGATGAGCACTGAGTGTTATGTGGAAACGAATTTGACAATAAACTATTTGTAAAAAAAAAAAAAAAGTATCAAACATACCTTTTTCTAGATATAAAGTTTTCTTCTTTAAAAGAGGGGTGTCTGGGTGGCTCAGTCTGTTAAGCGTCCAACATCGGTTCAGGTCATGATCTCGTTGCTCATGGGTTTGAGCTCTGCACTGGGCTCTGTGCTGACAGCTCAGAGCCTGGAGCCTGCTTCAGATTCTGTGTGTGTGTGTGTGTGTGTGTGTGTGTGTTTCTCTCTCTCTGCCCACTCCCTGTTCTCTTTCTTTTTCTCAAAAATAAACATTAAAAAAAATTAAAAGAGGGGTAGGTGGCTCAGTCAGTTGAACATTGGACTTCAGTTCAGGTCATGATCTCACGGTTCATGGGTTCGAGCCCTGCAAAGGGCTCTGTGCTGACAGCTCAGAGCCTGGAACCTGCTTTGGATTCTGTGTCTTCGTCTCTCTCTGCCCCTTCTGCATTCATGCTCTGTCTCTCGCTCAAAAATAAAGAAATACTTTTAACATTTTTTAAAGAAAAATAATGTATAGAAGGAAATGCTTTTTGTTTTGTTTTTTAAGTAGGGTGCCTTTTCTGATATTTTGACTTCATGTTTTTTACTAATATTAAATGGCCCAAAGACTGCAGATAGTTGCATGTACTATTCTTGCACTACATAAGATCATCTCTTTGTAAGCAATGAATGGGTTTACCAAAAAGGTTACTACTCATATTCGTTGCCTATTTACATGGCAACTTGATGAATGTTCTACATACTGTATCATATTGAATTTTTATAACAAATCCATTGAGGCTTAATTCAACTGCCTTCATGGGCCTGGCCAGGCCCATCAGTAACCTCAAGTAGGACACCCAAGGGAGACCTGCTCCTAAGTCACTGTCATTTCCCAGACCAGCACAGGTTGTTGGTTCCTACAGGATTTGAGAAATTTGGTGATGTTTCAGCAATATGAGAGTAAATTATAATAGGACTGTGTGGGTTATGCTATGTAAGAGAATAGTCTTAATTATGGCAGTGATCATTAATGGGATATGTGCATTTTCTTTCTCCACAAGATTTCTAAATTATTTTGGGTACTTTTTCTTCTGATTTTTCATAAAGCTACTGAGATAGGGTATATATCCCAGAAAGGTTGATTTCATTTTGCTTCTCTAGTAATTTATCAAATGTCTACCACTATCAATCTTTACTAACATAACCCATCATGGTTTACATTCATAGATGGGAAAAATTGAGGTTCTAAAACACTAAAGTCAAAAAGTTGGTGGCATATTAAAATTAGACCTAAAAACTCAACATCATCAGATTTTTTTATCTACACATTATGCTTTTTCTATTAAAAAGCATTTGTCTGTAGCTTTAAACAATTAAAAGGCCATATTAGATACCAGCTGAACATTCTGATATTCTACCATGGAATAAATAAATAGATGAATGAAAATGCAAAGTGCTGGATTTGATGTCTGCAGAACATCAAATAGCAACGCACAATTATTTTGAACAACAACTTCCAGTGGGAATTAGCTTTCCACTGGCCGTCATTGTGTTCTGGTGCCCCATTGTTTATAATTACACATGTACACTGTAACAGCACAGTCGTTAAATTAGAAATTGAACTTCTTTGACAACTGCAGTAAAACTTGACAAAAGATGAATGTGATTTTTTTTTGTTTCCCTTCTTCTTCTTTCACTTATTTAAACATGTATTAATTAACTTGTTCTGGCAAGTGTTTAGTAAACATTGAACAAGGGCATTTCTTTAGTGGTATAATTAAAATTCCCTTTTAAAATGTTTTGCATGATATTTTATGCACAATTTGACTCAAGTAAACAGAGGTTCTAATTAAAGTTTTTAAATGAAGGCAATCAAAATTGATAAAACATCCAGTAACCCATTGAAGCACATTGTCTTCCTGTCTATGCAAGTTTAATTTGATGGTCAGTTAACATTAGCCTGGATTAGTTAAGATGCCACTACCTGCACAGACCTCCTTCGACTTTAGTGTATCTTAGGGAATAAATCTTTCAATGTTGCAGGACCCCTGTACATTGTTATACAGTATTTATTCAATTAAATGTCTTCTAAGTTATTATACCAGGATATTATGAGAAGCATCTAATTTAGGTTATGAATCCTCTGCAAATAAAGTGTTACATAAAACACATTGAATGAATGAAGCTATCCAAACATCAAGTGGGGGTTCAGTTATTTTTTCCCGATATAACTTGGTATAAAGTGTTACACTGCTATAAATAGTGCTACCCTTTTGGCTGAAAATAGCATGTAGTTTTCAGCGCTAATCAGCAAATGTCCAAAGCACATAAAAACATCTAGATCATTATCCATTTTGCTTGCTCGCTTGCTCACTCCCTCTCTCTTGCCCCCCACTCCCTGTGTGTGTGTGTGTGTGTGTGTGTGTGTGTGTGTGTGTGTGTGTAGTGGGAATGGTGGGAAAAAAATGGAAAAAGAATTCATTTTGCCTGGAATGCATTGATTGACCTGAAGTGAAAGATATTTAAGGGACGCTTCAAACTCCCCATCTGTAAATTATTCATACATTTTCCTTTTAGTAATGCTGTAAACAACTCCAAAAAGCAAAGCTATAAATACAAGAATTGTTGGTAATTACTACGTGACTTACTGGCTCTCAAGATCACAGATGTCTCTAATGATCTTTTTTAATTAGCAAGTATTAAAACAGATGCCTTGGGATCATTCTTCAGGTTTCCAGGTTTTATACCTTAGCTGTCCAGACGTGGGAGCAGGAAGTCATTCCTTCTGGCTCTGCACTGTAGAACTGGAGCCTGCTCTATGGCTTTTGTAAAAGAAAAAGCGAAATAAAATGTAACCCTGACTCCAGGGGTTGTCTGACTAACGCTGGGGTTTACTTTGCAAGCCCACTGGTCTTCTCTCTCATGATAAGCTACCTTTCCAATATACCTTTTATTATTTTAATAATAAATGTGACAGCTTAGTCTTCTTTTAACTGTTTTTTGTCTCAAAGTTTATTTATTTTGAGAAAGAGTGCAGGCAGAGAAGGGCAGGGAGAGAGGGAGAGAGAGAATCCCAAGCAGGCTCCGTGCTGTGGGGGTGGGGGCCCCAACGAGGGACTCCATCTCATGAAATGTAAGGGCATGACCTTAAGGGATACTAAGAGTCTGATGCTGAGGGGCACCTGGGTGGCTCAGCTTGTTAAGCATCCAACTCTTGATTTTGGCTCAGGTCGTGATCTCATAGTTTGTGAGTCCAAGACTTTCATTGGGCTGTGCTGACAGTATAGAGCCTTGGGGTCCTTTCTGTCTCTCTCAAAAATAAATAAATAAATAAATAAGTAAACATTTTTTTAAAAAGTCTGCCACTTAACTGACTGAGCCACCCAGCTGCCCCACACTTCTTCATTTTATTTCTTAATTTCTTTGGGATTTGGGAGAGAAACCAGGTGTTATTTATCAAGTCCCTCCACTGAGACCCCAAAGTTTACTATTCCCATTTGAAGATGAGAAAACTGAAGCACATCAGGTCAAGTCACTTGACAGCTCCTCAAGACTAAGGAGTATTGATGCTGGGATACAAATAGGTGAACTGTTTTGATTGTGCTCCAACCACAATGCTACGCTCTCCCTGGTCATAGCACACCAGCCCCAATTTCATACATAAGCTCACAGAGATGAAGAAGCTTGTCTGAGATCAAATGGGAAGAGAAAGACAGAAACAAAGTGGAACCTAAAACCAAGCTCTCCTAAATACCACCATTAACAACTTTTGATAGTCACTGTACTCAGATTTATTCCACATATCCATGCCTTCTCAAGCCATCAAGAGAACTTGGACCTTTCCTTAATGATTCCAGGTCATCATTATGAATAGTCATTGCTGGATTTGCAACACCATAGTACTGCTAAGAATTCATATGTTCAACCTCACGCCCATGTCGTCCTGTCATTAATTCAGTCACTGAGTCATTCTTATACTCAGCCGCCTGTGCGTTCATCCATACATGCACTTATTTTACAAATGCTTATCTGCTGTCACTCTGCACAGGCACTGCTCTTGGCATAGGAACACAGAGCGTCACTCCTTCCCCAGGCCAGCCCCTGCCTCCAAACTTGGTCTTTAGGTCTTCTGCTGGCCATTTGTAGCCACTCTCCCTGCCCCTCTCTGCCACCGCCTCCTACTAATATTGATACTCCAGGGCTCCGTTATGCCAATCCCTTTAATTTGCTGGGGATTTAGAAACCTAGTGATAAACTTGTCTGAAATAAGAGTAAATAAAACCTAGATATTGTTTCCATGAGCAAAATAAAAATGAAATAGTGAATGTTACAGTTAAGAAGGGGCCTCTAGATTAGCTGGGCTTTCTCCAGCTTCTGCCAACTACTGGTTATGCACCCTTGGGCAAAGAATCCAGTCCCTCAAAACCTGTGTCTCTCATCTCTAAAGCAAAGGATAAGGATGATAGTCTCCATCTCAAAGGATTTAGTTGAAGACTTACATGTTTATAGAGCATTTATCCCATTACCTGACACAGAGCAAACCTTTGCTGTTCTTATTTAGCTTATACACTCAGTGATGACTGTTTTTACCTCTAGGAACCTGTATTGCTGTTACAATTTTAAGGAGGTCATGAAGGCTCCATTTTAAGGTCACAGCCATACTGAGCACTTATCATGGGCCGTGACTCCTCACTGTGTGTTCAGAGCACGGACTCGGGTGCCAAGTCTAGGATCTGGCTTTATTGCACACTCATGGCATCACCTTGGACAAATTACTCAACCTCTCCAAGCTTCAGTTTCTCATCAGCAGAAATTATAAGAAGATTATCCACCTCACAGAACAGGCATGAGAATTAAATCAAAACAGGTCTGTGGTGTACTTAGCATAGTACCTTCACATAGTAAGGTCAGGGATGGAACACAGCAGATTTAAATATTATTATTTATTAGACTTCATCTAATTGATGAAAGGCTTAGACATCATAACAGGAAAAATTAAATACATCTCCACTCCTCATGACACTCTGTACCAGCATGAGCCTTTAAAATCCTCTGTGATGTGCCAAGTTTCATAATGACTTAATGATAAACCCAACCATGTGACGACTCCTTTTACAATTCAATAAATTTAAATCTGTTTTGAACTTCTCACACCCACTAAGAAACCCTTGCCTTTTGCCGCCCCCTCCGCCCCCCCGCCCCGGCCCCAACTCCCAGCTAATACTCTCAGGCTGACCTTTCATTGAGCTATTGAAAAAGAAGAACAAACTCCTCAAAATCATTCACACTAATGTACAAGTGGGCTTTGACATCTTGCAGTCTTATTCAAGCTTCATTGTCTTAAATGGCTATGCATCCAAAAGAATGAATGTAGCTGCCAAAGAGCCTAACTTATGAGCAGGGGGTAATACGAAACCAAGTCTTTCATACATTTCTGCAACCTGGACATACAGTTTGCTACAGAAACTGTTTAAAATTCATGCTATGAATATCTAATTAAAGGTGTAAAATGCTTTCTCTTCTCCTTTGTTGCTTAAGTAAATCTTTTGGGAAAACACAACATCCACAAGCACAGCCACCCTCCGGAGCCAGGCAACATGCATAAAGGAATGAAGAAAGCAACTGAATGTCATCATTAAGGATTAGTGGAGAAGCACCTATAATGCTTGGGGAGGGAGCTCCTTCCACCCCAGAAATTTAAAAAATGTCACCAGAACTTCTGATATTTCAAGTTAATCCAGAAATGAGCATACACTGATCTTTAAAGATTGGTGGCTGATTTCCATTTCATTGTAAACAAGAATTGCATGCAATTAAAAACAAGAAATACACAAGAGGCAAAACTTTGCTCCTGATGGCCTGTGTGTGCCCTCTGCTAGAACTTTTTTTTTTTTTTTTCACAGTTTAGGTCATTGTGGCCATCTTACTGTTAAGACCTCACATGAATTCATTCGTTTTATCCTCACAGGCATCCTGTGGGGTAGGTACTGTTAAAATTGTCCCATTTCAGAGATAAAGAAATTGAGACACGCATTGATCCCCAGCCAGTGCTGAGTAGGGCTGAGCTTCTGATCCAGATGTGTGGTGGTCTGTTCGTAATCATACTCTGATACTTTCTCTCATACTAAAATAGGTTGGAATTCTTCCCCCATGTGCAAAAAGAACTTTGTCTTTATCCTCTGATTCACGCTTTTGGAGGTTTCTTGTCCCAAATGAGTATTTCACATCAACAAATATTCCTTGAGCCTCAATGACACATGAAACACCATTTTATGTGCTGTAACACATTTGATTTTATCTTCATTAATGCAATGTGTGGAATATGATTTTAGAATGAGGGTAATACTGTTAAAATAGCTTCATCTGGAAATCCATCAGTTTGCAAACAGATTGGCATATTATCCACAAATATAAACATTTACCAAAAAAATCAGGCATCATTTGATGGCTGTTGCCATAATGATTCATTGGCACAAGAGAAATGCTACGTGATGAAAGATGCCAAAGCTGTTTGACACATTTCAATGGAGTTCATTACACACATGAAACAGAACCAATTTTACTCAACAGTGACTTTGACATTTACAGAAAAATGAAATGGAAGTTTAGAAATGAAGACTTCATATGAAATCACCACCAAAAATTTTAAATTGGTTCTATCCTTATGCCACCACTTCTCGAGGATCAGCCATGTACTGCAGACTTTTTATTCATGGCAGGTGGCAACTTATTCAAAACAAAGTTTCTTGGGAGATAGGATAATTGATCTGGAAGAAATTGAACTGGTTGTAAAGCTCATCTCAGAATAAAGAAGATATATATTTTTAAAGATTTGTTTGTAGAAAGGCATGTGTACCTTTGGCTTCACTCTGTTTAGTTTATTTTGATATCACAGTTCTGTTTACTAAATTTGCCAGGTTTTAATGGAGTAAATACCATCTTCAGCTCCATTGTACCCAAAGGCTTTCTAGGAGTAGAGCAATTTCAGGCTCAGAGTTGGAATACAATAGAGTCAGGAGAAATGTTAAATAGTTGTAAATAACCAGTTGTTTTCTACTTCATTAATGGTCTAATGTGAGAAAATGTACCAGAACTTAATAAGGGATTTACAATGCATATGCTAAAGCATTGCCAATGGGTTATGCCAATGGGTTAGAATGACTTACGTATAGATAATATTTTCAGAAATGTTTTTTGTAAGCAGCATCATGCAAACTACCATGTTACAGCATTTATATGCAACAACATTTAGTCGAAGAAACAATTTCCTATAAGATTTTAAATATTCTCTTACTATAGTAAATGGTTAAAGTATATTAATAATGTTTTATCAAATGCTTACTGTGCTTTTAATGCCCAAGTTAAGTCTCTGCATACCAGAGAATGAATGTGCTTGGTTTAATTTGTAAGCCTAGATAGCATTATAGTAATATTGCACTGATTAGAATTAATCAAGAATAAAAGAACAAATGTATGCTAAGTCTGAATTCTAAAACTTTAATTATATTGCTTTTAAATCTGCTTAATACTTACTTGTTTGTAAACAGTATAATAAAATCAGTATCTCAAAACCAGATAACACAGTTGAGACATTCAGACTGTTATCAAACATAAGTCATCAGAGAAGCAATTCAATCAATAGAGAAGTTTTCTAATTAGCATACTAATGATTTGCAAATAAAAGGTGATTCCAAAGGACTCTAGCGAACTTGAAGACATAGCAGTTTGTCTTCTCATTCTATATATCCCTATGAAATATTTTTACATTATTAATTTCCAATAATCTAGGGGAAAAGGTTTTGCAAATCAAAGGAAAACTTTAACCGAGCTTCTGCATTAATTATCACATATTCGAAACTGGGAGCTCATGAATTAATGAGTTCTAGGCTCCTCCTAAATGGCATTCATTAAATAAAAGCTGGACTTGGCTATGTACTCTTGTGAAGATTGGATGTATATGCATATTGGCTGCCAAATTAAGTTACAAACTATGCATTTATTAATGCTACGTGGGCCTTGTCCCACTATACATAAACATCTTTTTTTTTTAATTTTTTTATCTTTGAGAGAGCACAGGGGAGAGGGACAGAGGGAGAGAGAGATGGAGGGAGAGAGAGAAAGTGAGAGAGAGAGAGAGAGAGAGAGAGAGAGTATTAAGCAGGCTCCATGCTCAGCACAGAGCCAGACATGAGGCTCCATCACACAACCCTGGGATCATGACCTGAGCTGAAATCAAGAGTCAGATGCTCTGTCTGAGCCACCCAGGCACCCCTATCCATAAACATCTTAATTACCTTCTATACATCACTAAGAAAGGGCTTCGGCAATGATCTAAACTATTTTTCTGTATGAACCACTTTTGCATATCACACTTCAGAGCATACGGATTGCCCAAAAGAAACAGAAAATCTCCCCCCAAAAGCCCAGATCCCAGCAAAAAGAAAATGAAAAGTAGAGACATGGTCTATGAAGTAATCTTTTAAGTCCATTGCTAAACTGTCATTATGCTGCATTTAAGCAGCTCAAGTCTTGTTTTTATAGGGTTTTTGATATTTCTAACTGATTTGCTTGTGGTGCCATGAGGGGATGGGGGCAAAAAGGTACAATATCTACTTTGTTTTGCATTCTTTCCCTTCCCGCTCTCTAATCTTCTGATTCTTTTCTGATTGAATACCATGCCTGCCTGCTATTTTAAAATTCAGTGTCTATGCATGCCTTACTTTGTCCTTTTGGTTTACTTCTTGACGTCTACAAAATGAGCTAGCATAGCTGATTACTACTTGCCATGTAGTACTCCTGTGTTCTTACTGCTTACAAGTCAGCAGCTTTCCTGTATTTCTCAAAGTTGTGCTACACTGGGCTTTTTCCCGCCTTGACCCATTCTGTATCCTAAGAATCCCATTGTTTGGATCCAAAGGTATGCTTGGAATATGTTTTTATTTCATCTTTTTTTAGATTAAGTAAAATCTAAAATATATACACATCACTCATTTAAACGTCATCAAATTCTTATCCCATATAACATTAGAATAATAATAGCACATTAATTACACAAAGACATATTTGTCTGGTATCATTTTTACAAGGGCAAAATTACTACGTTGAAGCTGGTTCTGATTTTGTTCCACCTGAATAAAGATGATTTTCAAAACCTTAACATAACAAAATGGAAAGGAAGTGCACCTGGATGGCTCGGTCGATTGGGCATCAGACTTCGGCTCAGGACATGATCTCACAGTTCGTGAGATCTCTCTCTTCCTCTCTTTTTCCGCACCTCTCCCTCTCACTCACTCTCTCTCAAAAATGAACATTAAAACATTTTTTACTGGAAAAGGAAAAAAACCCCACAGATTCTATGAATGAGTCCACCCTCCAGTGAACTTTCCTTTTTGCCCACATTCTTCATGCAGTCAGTGGGCTTAAAGCTTCTGCCTTCTCTGTTTTTATACTATTATTACTGTGAAATCCTGAATTGAAGTCTACACAGAGGAAAATGATTAGCAAATGGTGTACTTTTGATTTTTAAAGTGCTTCTATTTTTTTAATTTTAAAATAATTTGACTAAAAAGAAGGATCTGACTTGCTCAGAAGTACTTCTAGAAAATTAAAAAATATTCAAGCTTAAGAGGGAACTATGCTATCTTTTTCAGACTTTTGCAGTATGCTATAGATGGATTCTTAATATGCAATGCATCATAGTAACAATAACAATAGTAAGAACAATAATACATAATAATATATAATAATAATAATAATAATAGCAGTTGATACTTATTAAGACCTTACTAAGCCGGGCACTGTTCTAAGTGTTTTGCATGTAATGACTTAATCCTTACAACACACTATGAGGTACTTATTCTAATTATCCCCATTTACAGAAGAAGAAACTAAGATAAGGTGAGATTAAGCATTTTCCCAAATTCACAGCAATTAATGGACAGACTCTGGATTTAAACCCAGGCAATCTGGCTCCAGCATTGATAATCTTAACCACTATGTAATCTTGCCTATTACAAAGTATTAAATGAGAATTGCTAAGTTATATATTCAACAGTTCCGAGTTGGTTGGAGACTTTTAAACTATGAATTTCGCACAGAAGTCTATCCCTCTAAAAAGCTAACACTAAATATGAGCAGATCATAGTAATTTTAGTAATTTTGCATATTGAGTTTTTAACAAGGGCACACCCTGCCAAGTTGATACAAAAAGAGCTGGGTTATAGCAAAGCTAGATGTTGTAGCATACTTGCAAACCCTGCTTAAATTTGCATCACTTTAAAAGCTCATTACCAACTAAGCAAAAAAAAATTAAGAAAGAAAAAAAAGAAATACTTGACGTTTTGGTATCTGTGATATTAAAAAGAACTAATATTTAATATTCAAGTGGCAACAGCTTGTAGAGTTTCCACACAAGGCCCACAGGGATCGATTTTTCTTTAAAATGGCCTTTAGGAGTCTGCCTTTTAAACAGCTGACACCTCCATTCTGGGTCCCCCTCTTTGCTGCCAGCACCATGGGGCTCACACTGAGTGCAGCAACAGACATGTATTTCTTCACTGCAGGATTTGTCTATGCAAATAATGGAGACTATGAGAAATTAAGAAAAATGTAATTTCTACTGAATCAACCTCAGTGTAATCTCTCCTGCTAAAAATGAATAGATGTCTTTAGAAGGCTTTTCTCCATATGCTCCCTCAATCCCCATTATATACTATCTTCGAGAAGAGCAGAATCGTCATTACCTAACTGATTATCAGTTATTCCACACCTGTACCAAGGCCACATAATGACAAGTATACGATTGTCTGGCATTTTTCCAGCATGACTAATTGTTACAGTATTAATTCACTCACCTGTGGAATTTTCAACTTCCCCAGCCTGCTGTCAAGAAGATGCATAGTAATGGAATAAAGGCTTAAAAATGCTGAACACTGTAAAATATCTCACTTATATTCCAATAGAAAGGTTTCCACCAAACCATGTGTTCAGTGGCTATAATTACTCATTGCTGGGGTAAAAAAAAAAAAAAATCAAAACACTGGTCATCCATAAATTTACCTGTTAAAATAACAGGAGACATAGAGAAAATTCTGGTCATGTTACCTAAACATGTTTCTTTATCTGTATTTCTTTAGTGAATGTACCAGTTTAATTACTGGTATGTTCTACATTACAAAGTGCTGCATTTTTCGGTTATAATTATTTAAGAAAACATTTTTCCCATCTCAAATAGTACAATGAAGGAGTAATTTGGTGGACTTTTTTCAAGAAATATGGAAAAGTTTAGGATGGAGATATAGGCATGTATTACTTTAATTACATGGAATATAAACCACTTTGTAACATCTTTGCCAGGCAATCTGGCCCAATGATTTTTTTAATGTGAGGTTATGTTCTTGAAAGTTAATATTTGTCCTGGAAAATTATTACTCACAGGTATAATAGCTGACTTTTTGGAGATCCTGTAGTCACCAGCTCTCACTGTGATGTTGAGATATATCAGATACACCTGTGAAAATTACATAGACATTCTTTGACCAATTTATATATTTATACTTGATTGCTTATGATATATGTAAAACTTAGAGATGAAAATCCAGGATTTCCTAGAGAAATTTAAATAGAATTTCTCATTTAATTTCTATATTCTATTATATACAAATTCTATAGGTTGTTCATTAACCCATCCTGTAATGTTATTAGATTGTATGAGCAAAAAGCAGCTGGTCAAGTTTGAGGAATCCTTTACTAAATGTAGGCTGGCATCATTGCTGCAAAATTTCACTTCGGAAACTGCAATATGCTAGTATGCATTTTGAAGAGAAGATGACATGTGGTCTTTTCCAACCTTACTTGACCCAGGCCAGTCTATCACAACCCATGGCTGAAGCCAAGAGTCTGGAGAGCAGGCTAGACCCTGACCTATGCAGACACATCACAGGTACTCAATACATTCTAGTGAAATTCCAACAGTATCCACTTCCAATCGAGTTGAAACTGTCTGTGATATTCTTTGCCTCAGACTGGTTCATGAGGATATATATGCAAATGGAATCAGAAACACAAACTCGTTTCTCCTAACCAGATCTCAGCCCACATACTAGAGAGGAAAAGAGAGTAGTGAAATAATCCACTCTGGCATGTTGACCTACAGCAACACTATTACTTAAAATAGGATTTTTAAGCGATAGAAAAGGAAAAAGGGAAACAGCGGCTTCCTACTCGGCACATGCCTTCCATTTAGCATATCTGAAAGAACATTTTCCTCATTTCAAAATTGATAGCCAACTTATTTTGGTTGTTTTGCTATTGAAATTTCCGCCCTCTCTCTCCAGAGCTTATTTGCTCTAACACTGAATTTTAAGCATCTCTAAAATTGTTTGATATGTTATTATTCTTTCCAGACATCCTCTGAAAGCCAAGCAAAGAACATTAAGGAAGAAAGAAGGGATGACACTGGACAGAGTGCAGTGAAAAAAGACACTTGAAGGAGCAGGGCACCCATTGCCCAGAGACTGGACTGTGTCTTCAGAATGAGAACTTACCGGTACTTCTTGCTACTCTTTTGGGTTGGTCAGCCCTACCCAACTTTCTCAACTCCGTTATCTAAGAGGACTAGTGGTTACCCAGCAAAGAAAAGGTCCCTGGAGCTCTCTGGAAACAGCAAAAATGAGCTGAACCGTTCGAAAAGAAGCTGGATGTGGAATCAGTTCTTTCTCCTGGAGGAATACACGGGATCCGATTATCAGTATGTGGGCAAGGTAGGATTCCATTGGGTGCTTTGACATTCTGGTTTTAAAGCCTGAAGAAGTTACTTCTAATAAATAGACAGGGAGGATGTGAACTATTCCCCCAATACAGTAAGAATTGTTGCTTATCTGGTAAGACTTTTTTTTTTCCACTTGAGTAGTTTCGGGAAGAAGACTGTAGCAAGAAGCTGAGAAATGTTAGCAATGCAACAAAGACAGAAATGCTTCCGTTGAAAATGAAACGCCCACAACCATCCACATAGGATTATCATAAATCCTTTAATTTTTACTTTAGCTTGAAAAATGTGGTCCAGCTATTCTATAAAGTAGGATGTATTAAAAATAGGAATAGAGCGATTAAGCTGTAAGGGGAGGAAGGTTCCTTTTTCTGATTCTGAAAGCAAACATTCTGAGCATTAGTCCTTTGGTCAGGTTCAAATTAACTACTTCTTAACACTGCTCCCGACAGTGCCATCCATTCTCTGACCAGATGGAGCCCTTTGTCCGCAAAATCCACCTTACTGCCTTAGATTTGGTTGCTGTTACTGTCACCGCTGCGGCCAATTTTGTCTTGTCTCAACTAACTGGCAAGAGCCAGGCATTTCAAAAGACAGTGCTTTTATTGTGACAAGGTTCACAAAAGAGAAACATGGTCATGCAAAGGTGCTATTTCCAAATATCATCTGACCATTTTATTGACTCTAGAAAGTAGAATGAGGAGGGCATCACTTATTATAGCCCTTGGAGATTACTGGAGCTGAGTCAGGGAAACAGCTCAGTTATACTGTCATCGTGAGTTTCACTGAAATGTTATCATCAGCTACATTCTTGTTGCAGAATATCTGCATGCTGCAGAGATGGGGGACAAATAGAGACACATATTTGTATTTTGTAGCTTCTGTGTCTCATAATGTGGTACTGATAAGAAAAATAATTGTCAAAAAAAATTGTCACATATCCTTTATAGAAACAGAGAATGAACATAACAGAAATGATAAGATGTCTTTGTTTATGATTAGAGCTATGGTTTTGAAACAACCATATTAGGACAGTGTGCAAACAGCATAAATTTTGCAGAGTCCAAGGGCCCCACATTCACATTTCAATCCGTTATCAAATATCCCCTAAATAACAATCTGCAAATATTCTCTTTAAGTATTTACCCTTATAAATGAAGGAAAGCCATCCATGGCTTGGGCTGAGGTAACCAGGCATTGTTCCAATGAATGAATTATTAATGTGGAATAAAGTAGGAGAGGAAGTATTCAGTGGTGGGGTGAACATCAACACAGATCCCCAAGGGTTTAGCCTTGTATTTGATGTGAAACTCACATGCTGTGTGACTGCTGAAAAAAGACAGTCCGCTTATTTGTACTTCACTCCATTTCCTTGTGAAATTTGACTATCACTACATTAACAGAGTAATGGTTGTAAAAAAAATAATAATCTCAAACCTTTAAAACACTTTCTACAATACGTATATTATTATCATAGAAGTTTAAAATTTCTTAAATGCTTTGTCTAAATGACTGATTCTCCCCTTTTTCCTTTCTGCTTATTTCTTCTAAAATTGTGAGGCCATTTTATATCAAAAATACCACGTGTTCTTAAAGAAAGGCAGGGATAATTTAGGATCCTGGAAACAGAAATGGATAAAACTGCATAGGAATCAATTTAACATGAGAATTCTAAGAGGTAATATTGCCATGGGGAGAAGTTTCGAGCTGTGGACTCTGGCAGATCTGAGGCTGCGTGGCTGCATGGCCCAAGGCAGGTTGTGAAGCTTCCTAGGCTTTAGTTTCTTCATCTGGAAAATGCAGGCAGCAAAACCTGCCTTATGAAGTTACATGAGACAGGAACTAGTGACTGTCACATAGTAGGTGCATAAAGACAGTATTATTATTGGTGAGCAAAATCAGCTGTACACACTCTATTAAATCTACCTGTAATGCACAAGTATTGATTTTTATATCATTGCAGAAGTAAAATGGGTAATTAAGGGATCTCTCGGTGGGTGGAAAAGGTAGAAGATGGTGGCAAAATCCTTTCCCAATCATAGCTTCAACCTAACTAGTTGGATGTGGATATTTTATTGGCAGCTAGACATATTTCCCTACCTTACCATCATCACTACCCCACTCCCACCTCCTTGAAGTTATAACACATAAGAAGATATCTACTGGAAAACAGAAAAAAAAAGCAACAGCAATAATTGAAGTTGTCAGGGTTCCCAGCATTGCTACATCAGATGTGTTTAAGACTGTTAATCGAGGGGCGCCTGGGTGTCTTAGTCGGTTGGGCGTCCGACTTTCGCTCAGGTCATGATCTCGCGGTTGGTGGGTTCCAGCCCCGCGTCGGGCTCTGTGCTGACTGCCAGCTCAGAGCCTGGAGCCTGTTTCAGTCTGTGACTCCCTCTCTCTCTGACCCTCCCCTGCTCACGCTGTCTCTCTCTCTCTCCTAGAAATAAATAAAAATATTTTTAAAAAAAAAAGGACTGTTAATCGGGCATTTCTCCATATCTGTCTGTGGGTTGTGCTTTATCAACAGACAAAAAGATTTGAGTATAATATGTTTTTACCATAATTAAAAATAGGCCAAAATAATTTTCTAAGGAAAAAAAAGTTTGTTTCTCCTATGGCAACAAGTTGGTCCACTTTTTCTTTCTTTTTTTAGAGAGAGACAGGGTGGGGAGGGGCAGAGGGAGAGGAGAGAATCTCAAGTGGGCTCCACACGTGGAGCCCGACGCGGGTCTCGATCCCAAAACCCTGGGATCATGACCTGAGCTGGAATCAAGAGTCAGACACCCACCTGACGAGCCACCCAGGTGTCCCTGTTCCACTTTTAGATAGATATGGAACAAAACACATACCTGATGTGATGATCTGGATCCACAAGGTCAAGAAACTTTTGGAGGAAAAAAAAAAGATTAGACTATAGCAGAAGTCCCAAAACATTCTTGGTTCGCGGTGCCTTTAGTATTGTGTTTGTTTTCACAGTGCCCTTAGAACACAAGAAACAGAGCCAAACAACTTAACAGGTATTTGTGTTCTAACAAATGCATAGTTATTTGAAAAAATATACAGCGATCAGCAGAAAAAATAATATTTAAAAAAATTTTTTTAATGTTTATTTATTTTTGAGAGACAGAGGGAGACACAGAATCAATCCAAAGCAGGCTCCAGACTCTGAGCTGTCAGAGCAGGCAGGGCTCCAACCCAGAACCGTGAGATCATGACCTGAGCTCAAGTCTGATGCTTAACCGACTGAGCCACCCAAGTGCCCCCCAAAAGTAGTATTTTAATTTTATTCTTAAATAACCACAGTTACTTACAGCATGTGGGCATCCCCTGGGCACTGTGCAACTTCTAAAATCAGACATTGCCCCTCAGTTCCTTTTCCACGTTGATTTTGCATTGTCTGCACTTATTATCACAAGTTGGGTGAGAAAATGTAAACATTTGACGTCATCAAAAAGAATGGAGCACCACCTACTGTTGAAACTGTTAACTACTCTGAACTAGTAATTCACAAGGAGCCTCAAAGAACCCGAGTGTTGCTAATATTTCCCTTGAAATTTTAAAATACTTCCTAGCACCACAGTGGGTTCCCAGCTGCACCCCAGGAAGCTTCAGCATGCACCCTGGACAGTATGGGACTGTAGTTAGGCTGGCACTTAAAGGTGTACCAAGACCAACAGAATCTTAACTCTTGCTATTAGCCTAATGAAATAACAATCACTTAGAGTCCATCCTCAGAGCCTGGAATGGAAAAGATTGATCTGTACTTGTAAGGGACAGAAGCATTAATGAAGGAAAAGTAATGCAGCTGAGCAAGTAGCACTTAAAGTGGAAGAAAAGAGTTTTTACTCTACAAGCATGTTTATATTTGTATTCATGTTCGTTGGTTTCCATTACTTTGTGGTAAGTCTGTAGGGAAGACAGTGATGACGGTGAGTGAGGAAAATGTGAGAATGGGCAGGAGCAGAGGGCTGCGGGCTGTGGAAGAGGGACAGAGGGAGGGTCACAGGAGCACCCAGAAGCAGCAGAAGACAGAATCCCGAGGCTTGGGTAACTATGAGGTGAATAGATAAAATCATACTCAAAACCTGGACCTCACCTCTAAGCTGTCTGAATGCTCCCCAGTATTTCACGGGGACCTGTGGCCGGTAAGATTAATGCATAAGCATGGACACAGCAGGGCTAGAGCGGGATGCGCTTACTGGGAATAAAAATGGGGAAGGCCACTTATAGTTGAAACACTGACAGTGCGGATTCTGATTTATGAGAAAAGTCTCAACACCTCTACTCCCCTAAAAATGGTCGTGGAAGGTGCGGACAACAGGGAGGAAAGAAGTTGTCTGGATTGGGTAAGAGTTTGTGATCTTAAGATACAGATATACGTACGGATACAGATATAGAATACGATTTGTTTTCTAAAACACGTGACCATCTGGGGGCAACTTGTAGTGGATTTAGCATAAACAGCATCCAGGTCACCTGGGAGCTTGTTAGAAATGCAGACTCTTGAGGGTGTTATGCTGAGCGAAATAAGTCAGGCAGAGAAGGACAAATATCATGTTTGCACATATAGGAGGATTAGGAGGAACTTAACAGAGGAACAAGGGGGAGAAGAAGGGCGGAAATGGTGGGGGAAAGGGAGAGAGCAAACCATGAGAGACTCTTGAATGCTGACAAAAACTGAGGACTGGTGGATGTGGGGGAGGAGGGGTGGGCATGGAGGAGGGCACTTGTGGGGATGAGCACTGGGTGTTATGTGGAAACCAATTTGACAATAAACTATTTGTAAAAAAAAAAAAAAAAAGAAAAAAAAAGAAAGAAAGCTTACAACTCCATAATAAAAAGACAAGTAACCCCCCCCCCAAAAAAAAAGAAAGAAAGAAATGCAGACTCTTGGGGCCCCACCTGAGATCTATTGAATCGTAATCTACATTTCAACAAGATCCCCCAGTGAACTGTATGCATACGAACATTTGAAAAGTACTGCTTTTAAAAATGCCTCGGCCAGGGTCTCACCTCCCCAGAAATTCTGAGTTAATTTTTGATTGTTTGTGATTCTAATATGTGGCAGAATTTGAGAACCACTGCTTCAGTTCTCCGCATTATTTCTGGCAATGATTATAACAAAACGTGGCAAGTTCAGTGATGAAATGGGCACTCCAGAAAGTACTATGGAGATATGAAGGAGAGGGCGTGGGACTCAGTAGAGCTTTCAGAAGGAGGTGATAATGTTGGAAGCACTCTTAAAGGAACAGCAGGTGTGAGCTCACACCACAAAGGGAGAATTAGCACGGCCCAATTAATTAGAAGCCAAAAGAGAAAAAGGCAGAAGTTCAGACAGAGATTTCAAGACTGGACAGTCAGGAGACTGAAAATGTCACCAATGCTGGCACAAAAAATGGAAAAAGATACATATTTTCATGTCAAGATGGAACAGGAAGAGTATTTGATTTTATACGAAATCCATCTAGGTTATCTTTGGCTTATGTAAACTTAATAGAAAACTAATGGGGAGGGGCACTTGGGTGGCTCAGTCGGTTAAGCGTCTAACTTCGGCTCAGGTCATGATCTCACGGTTGGTGGCTTCGAGCCTCATGTTGGGCTCTGTGCTGACAGCCAGCTCGGAGCCTGGAACCTACTTCAGATTCTGTATCTCCCTCTCTCTCTGACCATCCTCTGCTCTTGCTGTCTCTCTCTCTCTCTCTCTCTCTCTCTCAGAAATTAAAAAAAAAAGAAAAGAAAACTAAGGGGGAAGCATAATAATTCCACATTTTCAGAAAACTCTATGCCCCCCCTGCCAGCTTTATATAACATAGCAGTTCCTTGGTGATGATTCATATATAGTTTTAAGATTAGGTTCAATAAGAAAAGAACATAGGTAGAGATAGATTAGATTTTGAAGATGTGGCCATTCCTTAAGACAAAGATGAATATATTTCAAGCTCAGACCTTTGTGGTTTTAGGCAAAAGATGTGCACTTGATCATTAAACAGTCCATAACAATGTTTAATCCCCTATCTCCTCCATTTTATTCTTCACAATGTTCTCTATCATCTCCTCCCACACAGTGTATACATAAAATGAATCTCCATTAGAAGCATTCCGAGACACTTCTATTTTTAGTAGCATACCAGATCTGTTTTTATGAAATTTGACAAGCTGTGTATTTTCATAGATATTTTCTGATGTTATCTTTTTGAAAGTTGAGGATGGTTTTCTCTTGTGGAGTTCCCTCCCCCCAAATAGATATGCTGTGCTTTTTTAAACCCCATGAAAATTTGGGTTCTATTTGAGGCTCTAATGTACAGGTACTTTCTAGCATGCCTTTCTCCTGAGTCCTTAAAATTAATGTCTATCCAATTCAACAAAGCCACTAGTCTTAGGATAATTAGACAGTAATGTTTTAACGGCCCATAAAAATAAAAGTGTCAGCCATATACACCTTTAAAATTAGGAATGAGCAATTATTTATTCCTATAATTACATGATCGAAATTCAGTAAACATGAAGCAGTATTACATTCATTCTGAAAGACCATTTAAAAGATGCTATCATTAAAATATTGCTTTCTTATATTCCAATTTTTTTTCTGAAAAGACCATAAATTGAAGAGCAGAAACCTCCTAGCACTAATTTGACAGGGGATTCAGAGAAGCCATTTAACCACTGCCGCTTCAAACAGCAGCAGCAGATTAAAGCATCCTTACAGCTAACATTTACTGAATGGTACTTTGGACACTCTGCTCAGTGCTTCAGGTGTATTAACTCAGTCGATACTCACAGCAACCCTAACGCCTGGATACGATTTAGATCCCTGTGTTACAGATGAGTAAACCACAGCCAAAAGCACTCAAGTATTTTTGCTTGCTAGACCTGGCAGTCAGCATCTGTCTGACCTCGTAACTGCTCAGTTCTATTCCTTCCCCTGTACATCCACTACTTCACAGAGCCATTGCACGGCACAAATGAAGAGAAAAATTCCCAGAACATGCTTTGGCATTTAGTGATTGCATCTGGCTCAATACCACAAATATCTGCTGAGAACCTGCTGTGTGAAACCCAAGGGTAGAGAGAAAAAAAATTTAAGACTAGTTTTAAAGAGGTACACAAATATGTTTGCGTTATTATTATGCACAACACTTTTACTTTTCCTTGATGTTAATTTTCAGAATACATCAATGATATTCAAAATAGTTACATGTGAGCATTTTAAAATTAGATATCCAATTAGCAGTCTTTTTGGTCATTGTGATGAAAATGTGTCTTTTCTTTTTATTTCCCTTGATAACCTTCTCTAAACTTCTATTCTGGTTCAATGACCTGCAATAATCTTTTCTCCCTGAGTCAGGACAAGTGCCTTGGGCACATCTTTCTTCTTCATCATTTAAATTTAATGCTCAGCCATTTAACATTTTTATATTTCAATTGGCTAGCGTATTTAGGAGACGGTGCACTCGCTGGTTGAATGCACTTTTTAAAAATGTTTCAAAAAGTAACTTCCCAACTGCCAATATTGGCAGCAATCCTCATTTTATTTCCACTGTCGCTAACTGATTTCCCTTTTTTAATGGCAAAAGCTTCTATTTGCTATTTGATGCTAAGAAGATGTCCTGTGTAACAACAGTGCTCTTTTGGAGTCTTAAACTCTCTGCATAGTCGCTCTCGTGTGGAGAGCATCACAATTAGCATGTCTGACCTTGGTCATAAACCCAAAGGCAACTGTTCGATTGCCTTTTACATAAGCAGAGTAAAATACAGAAAGGCAAAGATGGACCCAATCCCAAATCCTCCAGCGTCCATGTCATTATGTCTGTGGAATCCTATGTCCTCCTGCTTTCAATTCAATTTGTTGAACAAAATGGAGGGATCAAGGTGAATAAAAGAGAGTTAAGGATTCAGATCCTTTTGTTCCCATTGATCTATTTTACCTCCATACTCCACCAGTCGAACAGATCTAGAGGTTGTTGGAAGGTCATAGAAACTCTACATGTTCATTATAACAAATCCCCTCTGATCTATACAATAGACATGGCTATTTGTTTACTCATTACCTTACTTGTTTGTACTATTATTAAATAATATAAATACTTGATTTGCCCCAGAATTCTTTGTTTTTTTGTCACATTATGGGTCCACCATAGCAGATGGAAATATGAATATACAAAATGCCAACATCGCAGTTTACATTTCTTTTAAATCAAAATCCTTAATTATCATTTTGAACTGAACTTTATTCCAAAAATCAGATAAATATCCTTAACTTATTGGTAATCAGCAGTGAAAAGATACTTAAACCACTGATTTTTTTCATCTCCATCGATTCAAATGACAGAACTGGCACATTCATTCAAATATGAGAAGCCAAGGATATATATATATACAGTAACCAGAATTATAAGTTTAACTTTTGAAAGGCCTTACCTCTCTTGTCAAAAATAAAAGAAGCCTTCCTTATGTTCTACCCTCTTTTATAAAAGATAAACAGGTTTTTGATAGGGGTCCTGCTTTTGATAACCTTCATCAAATTTAGAGTTTATGTTTAGATGTTAATGTATCATTGAAATCTCAAGAAGGCATCTCTTTGTGTATAGATGTAGGCCGCTACTAGCAAATTCCACTTTCCTATAAGCTTTTATGTTGTCAATAATTAAAATAACAATGTAATATAATCCTCATAAGCATGCTAAAATATATCAATATTCTTTGCAAACCTAGCTTTCCATCTGGAATTGAAGAGGAGGTTGAAAAGAAAGCAGAGAATTCTCCATAAGACAAAGAGGGTTTTCTTTCTTATTGCTGTTATTGGTAAATAAGTAGAAAGAAGAGATACTCTCAAAGATCAATGTGAGGAATCAAACTTGAAATTATGTGATGGGAAATAAAAAAAAAAAGCAGCATGCCAAAATAGTTCACCAGGAAAATAGTTAAAAGTTTCTTCCAGTTTTCCATTCACAAGGAATACATACACACACGGAAAAAGAGGCATTTTAAAAGATTAAAATGTATACATGTGTGAAATATATGAATAAATATTTTAGGGAAATTGGCATGTTTTAGAAGACCTATGGGTAGTAACGGGGGCCTAACAAAAAGTTTCAAATCTCACTCTGCGTGTGTGATTGAATGCTGACTAGAGGGAACAGAGGTTGGAGTTGAGAAGGCAATGGAAGAAATTATCTCTGCTCTGACATTTTTGAATAGATTTGGGGAGAAAATGCTTTTCATTCATTCAACAGTTACGCATTCGAGAGTGTAAAGTTAATAGCAAAGGAGGCCGCCCGCATCTGAGCCCCAGCTCCACGGTGACCACCTGGGTAATACTGGGCAAGTCATTTAACCTCCCTGTCCCGCATTTCTTCAACTGTTACATGAGGGAATAAGAAAGTGATTGAGGTGAGGATTAAATAAATTAATACACAGAAAGGGCTTAGAACGGGGTCTGGCGCAGCACACTCACAAAGGGAAGATCATGTAAGAAGGAAAGGCACCCTGCAAGCCAGTGTGCCTTCAAACAAGAGGAACAGCGAAGAGAAGGAGGAGCCCCAGGTGCCCATGGGATCATTCCACTAATGTGCCGTCTCCTTCTGTGAAGTCAAGTGTTAGGGGCCAGGAGGTGGTGCCAAGCAGCCAAGGCAGCTGCAGCTGTGACTCATCCCCAGCAGTTCAGAGAACCACGCAGATGAAAATATGAAGTCTTCATTATTATCCCACCCAAACTAAAACTAAAATCTCCACTACAAGTCCTGTTATTTGATGATCCTGGTAACGTCTGTAGACCCTCCTATGAAGGAGATTTATTATTTCATTTGAAAACATCATCCCTTTACACCACAATTTGGAGTTAATATTATTTAAATTGCTGTGAAATGTTAAGACTGACCAAGTCTCATTATTTTTTCAGTACAAACTTTAATGCATCCAGCAATGCAAAAAAAAATGATGGTTGCACTGAGGGTATACTGATGTTTTAAGTTGGTAATCATTATTAAGTGGTTAGGTTGGAATTAATATCATAATCTCCTTATATTATTGAGCCAAAGTTTTACTGAGGGAAACATCACTCTTGATTTAATTTCTTACCCTGAATGCTTCACCTTTTTAAGAGCAAAATAATTAATTCTTTGTTTAAAGTTCAACTTTGACCTTCAGTATATTGAGTAGTGTTTTATATTGAGTCCCAAGGCCTCCCCTTTCAATTAGTACTGTAGATATTTAATTTAAATCTTCACATACTTATAGCTTTGTAAAATCTGCAAGACCCGAGACGACATGTTTTATTCATCTTTGTATCCTTAAAAGTGCCTGGCACAGATTTGCACCACAGAAACAGACAAATGTTACTTGAATTAAGCTGCAATGACTGAAGAGATAAAAACCTGCCATGTAATTTAAAGGTGGTTCCCAGTTTATAGGTGTGCATGGTTTGATATGGATATCACTGATAGTGCTTTGTATCATTGGGTTGACAACAGCAAATCTAAAGTCTTTAAAGTTCAAGGATATATTAGGTAGTAAACATATAAACCAAATTTATTATGTCTTTCCATGGAAGCTACCTCTGGAAATTTCACATCAAAATGACACAAATATTTTATGATATAATAGGAAAAAGCTCAAGGTATCTTAGTGCAAACCAGAGAAACTGAAGACAACACAGTTGTATGTGCATAAACAAGAAAGATAAAAAGGGAATATATAGCAAATAATATCATATCATAAAAGTTGGTTCTTTTAAGACTTTTACAAATGAAAACCAGATTTCATTTAGGGTCTCAGCAGAAGAAAGTTTGAAACAGAATGGGAAAAAGCAAGAGTTGACCAATAGAAAGCACATTTTTCTTAAAATTCCTAAGAAGCTACATTGTGCAGACAATTCAAGTGCCTGGTAAAAATGAAGTCATTTAACACCTGAAAATGTTGATTGCAACAATTCACACCAAAAAAAAATCAACTATGGAGAAAAATGTGAAAATACAAGGAGAGAAAAATACTATATAATGACTAATTCTTTTTTTAACCAACTATACATTCTCCCAATGAACATATTTTGAGTTCTTGGAGGAAAAACAATCATTTCTGGAAAATAGTCTCATCTTAACTTTCTACTATTTATATGAGTATAATTCAGAAGAGAAACAGGAAAGAGAAGATGCAAAAAAAAAAAAAGCCTGCTTTTACATATAGTTATGCAAAATTTTAGCATACTTTATTATTTCCACAAATTATGAAGCATAAGATTCTGGCTTATTTCCTTACTTAATCTATAGGCCAAGGCCTCTCCCCACTTAGGGTAAATACCATCTGGAAAGCAAACTTCCCCTGTAGAAATCAAGTAAAGCAGAATGGACTAAAAAAATTACCTTCCTAGGGGTGCCTGGGTGGCTCAGTCAGTTCAGCATCTGACTTCGGCTCAGGTCATGATCTCGCAGTTTGTGAGTTCAAGCCCCATGTCAGTTCAGTGCTGACAGCTCAGAGCCTGGAGCCTGTTTTGGATTCTGATTCTCCCTCTTTCTCTGCCCCTCCCCCGCTCTCTCTCTCTCCCACTCTCTCTCAAAAATTAATAAACTTAAAAAATTACCTTCCTATCCTAGTATATCTTTTTTTCTCTACTTTTACTGAAATAATTGACATGCATCACTAAGTTTGAGGTATAAGGCATGATGGTTTGAATTACATATACTGTGAAATGATTAGGGTCAGAATCCATCTTCTCATGTAGATACGATAAAAAGAAAAGAAAAAAAATCTCTTTGTAATGAAATGATTTGTATCTTGAGTGTTCTGTCCAGCTTGCCAACTATGTGTATTGTGTGAAAAGAATACAAAGGGAGGAGCTATTTAACTTGAGCAAAAGCTATGATTTTGGTGATTACCTATCCACCCGCCTTTTAAAGGAAAACAGTTTTAAAGCCAAATCAAGAAAATTAAGTGACTTGGTCAAATTTGAGTGGCAGCATTATATTCCATTTTATCTCCCTTTCAACAGTCCACATGTCACTTTCTTGAGTTTTAAAATAACAGTGCAGCAGTTGGAACCTTAGTATAATGGCAAACAATCAAGTAATTTCTAAAGAAAGGGAAGGTGCAAGATGGGGAGAGACAGAATAGAAAACACAACACGAAAGAAATCATTCCTTGGCAAGCAGAAAATTTGTAATGGGATAAAGAGCAATGATAATGTTTTCTTATAGTTTTAGCAGGTGCTATGGTTTATGAAGTGCTTTTGCATACAACCATCCTTTGAATGACCACATAAGCACATTTCCAGTTAGGCAGGATTAAATCCTTTTGGGTGTGACAAAACAGTCCCAGAGGGGTTAAGAGACCAGTGTCACTACCAGCAGAGTGCCAAAGCTGGGCCTAGAGTCCAGCCTTTCTGATGTGATTGAGTCTAAGACTCTTATACATTATTAAGATACTGAGGTAGCAAGAAAGTATTTCAGACATGTAGGCAAATGAAACAATCACACAAATGCCTAAGAGTTGGAGCTCTATGAGTATGGCACTGACTGAGAACAGTTTCCCCAGTGTGACCATTCAGACTGTACACATTTCTCTTTCTTGATTGCTTCATTGTTCCCTTAAAGGAAGAAAATGAAAAGAAAAAGAGAGAGAAGGAAGGAAGGAAGGAAGGAAGGGAAGAAGGAAAGAAGGAAAGAAAAAGAAAATGTTCAAATCATAACTTATAAGCTGGCCCCCAAGCAAGAAAAATAATAAATGAATGAGCTCATAATTTCTTCTCCTAAAATCACTCACCTGAATTGTATGAATAGGTATGGAATTCAGTTTAGTCCTTCATTTATTGAGTACATACAGGATTGTTGAGAGTTAAGAACTGGAACAAAAACATAGTTCCTCTCTCAAGCAAACTACTTGTTTTATAAGATGTAACAGTAACTTTTTAGATCCTAAGAGTGAATATAAGAATATTATATCCAATATATTTTTTACCTTTGAAGAAAAACACATTTGGGGGAAGTCCATTAGCTAGTGAGAAACATAATTTTAAAAATTTCTGCCATTTGAGTCATCATGTCTCAAATGCCTGCATTTATGTATTAATATTTTCTTCCAAAGGGTATATGTGTCAGAGTGAGAGGGAAAATAAGAGAAGGGCACTGGGTGTGTGCGTGCGTGTGTGTGTGTGTGTGTGTGTGTGTGTGTCCTTAGATTTGGCAATTACTGAAGAGATTACACCATAAGGCAAATAGGTAAGATTGTAACTGATGAGTTGCAGTGCCTTACTAAATCAATTTTTGACTGAGTATCTGGCTCTCAGCTTGATTTACCACTGGCTTTTTGAAAATGAAAATGTTAGACTAAGCAGGCGCTGAGACTAATGTCCCAGTCTGCCAAAGACCTTGGACTTCCAGAGCCAAGCCAAAGGCAGTAAACAATGCCTTTTTGGGTAAATAACTTCATGCAGTGAATAAACCAAAAGACATTTGTTTAATTGATAAATCCCAAATGAACAATAACATATATTACAGTTTGTTTCATTTGTGCCAATAGAATTTACAAATAACTTAGCCTGGGGTCTAATATAATAAATACAATGAATCCAGAAACGTTTGTAATCAGCATGGGGAGTGCCGTTTGGCAGTATGCTCTGGTGTGAATTAGCACAGACACTGGAGTCAGGCAGATCTTGGTATTCTTCCTGGCCATGCCCTTAACTTTCAGTGAGTTCCTTAACCTCCCTGACCTCAGTTTCTCTGAAAAATAACTTGAGAAAATAAAGGTTAGCTCCTGGAGTTGTTACGAGAAGTAAGCAATTGTTGTAACCACACAAAGCATTCTTGCAGTACCTGACACTTAGTAAGTGCTCACCAAAGGTGAGTGTTCACTCTTCACTGCAATTCTTGAAGGATCACATTCAGGTTCAATTCATCTTGAATTCTAAAGATAAGGAACTATCGCCTAGTTTCTTATGGCTTCAGAAACAAATTACACACACTTAGTGGCTTAAAACAGTACAAACTTCTTTTTTTATTTTTTTAACATTTATTTATTTTTGAGACAGAGAGAGACAGAGCCTGAGCTGGGGACGGGCAGAGAGAGAGGGAGACACAGAATTCAAAACAGGCTCCCGGCTCTGAGCTAGCTGTCAGCACAGAGACCAATGCGGGACTCAAACCCACGGACCGCAAGACCATGACCTGAGCCAAAGTCGGACGCTCAACCGACTGAGCCACCCAGGCGCCCCTACAAACGTCTCATCTTACAATTCTGAAGGTCAGAAGTCTGAAATGGGTTTTATTGGGCTAAAATCAAGGTGTCTGCTAGGTGTCCTTCTGGGGACTCTAGGAGAGGGTCAGTTTCCTTGCCTTTTTGAGCTTGTAGAGGAGAGGCTGCCTGTGTCCCTTGGGTCATAGTCTCCTCCTCTATCTTCAAAGTCAGCAGCCTATTATTTTCAAATCTCTCTCTATTCTGTCTCTCTCTGTCTCTGTCTCTCTGCCTCTCTCTCTCTCTCTCTCTCTCTCTCTCTCACACACACACACACACACACACACACACCCCATACACACTGACCTGTGCCCCACCTTTCCATCTCTGACTCCAGTTCTCCCCCACTTCTTTCCCTTACAAGGACCCTGGTGATTACATTAGACCCACCTGGATAATTCTAAGGTAATCTCCCTGCCTAAAAATCTCTATCTTCATCACATCGGTAAAGTCCTTTTTGCCAGGTAAGGTAGCATAGTCACTAGCTCCAGGAATTAGGACACACACATCTCTGGGAGAGCTATTATTCTGTCTACCACAACTATTATAGCACTCAAGTTTTGTTCATTTTATAGTTGCTCTGGTACCTTTGGCATTAAATTCAAGGTATTGAGTGTAAAAGATAAATGTCAAGGGAATTAATACATTTCTCCTGAGTTTAGATTTAAAATTCTTTTGCTTTTAGCACTTTGTCAGAAATTCTCTTCCACATAACACAAGGTCTGTTTCAATGGTTATTAAATCTAAGATAAAAGATTGAATTGAGTGGGGTCATGTGGCATCTCTGCAAATGCAGAATCTTTATGGGATTATTTGAATGCATTTTAAGCATTACAACGTACACAACGAGAAAAAACGGAAAGATAGAAAGATGATAGATGACAGATGGACAGACAAATAGGTAGGTAGATGGAATTCAATCAGTGGTTCTCAGTGGAGGCAATTTGTCCCCCAGTGGACACTTGACAGCATCTGGAGACCTCTTTGGTTGTCTTAACTTGAAAAGTCCAATACTATCTAGTGGGGAGGAGCCGGCAATGCTGCTAACCATCCTGTGATACATAGGCTGGGTCCCACGGCAAAGACTTACTCAATACAAAATGTCAATAGTGCAGAGGTTAAAAATCCTGAATTAGATCTTTGTAACTCGAGACTTAAAATATCGTTTGGTACAGAGTAGTCCTTTAATGGATGTTCATAAATCTGAATGTAAACATCGGGAGATAATATTTTTGTTGTGGTTAACAGAATACACTGTGGTATCAAGTCACTTGGACTCAAATTCTGCTCCTTGTTTGTATAATGCTAATAACTCTTATCTTGCCTCAGTTTCATCATCAGTTAAGAGGAAATATGAAGAGTGTCATGATATATATATATAATCTATGTAATGACTTCAGATCTATGTAGTGACTTCAGCACATTTCCTGGCCCATAGAATAGGCTTAATAAATGGCTGCTATTATTATTTTCCCAAATCCCAGCCAGACCAGTTGACAAATGATGGATTATATAAGAGGTTGCTTTAAAGAGAAAATATTTCCACTGTTACAAAAGTCAGTCAAATTATTTATATTGTATACAATATAATTTTTCAGGTCATTTTAAAAGGCAGCATAGTATACTTGAAAAAGAACATGGGATATGGAGGCAGCTTGATCCTAGGTTTTGTCAGACAAAAAGAGATTTTCTAGATTCGTTTAGAGTTTATTTAATGTATCAAGAGAGGGGCCTAACCAACTAGAACAAAACTCATGAATTCCATTTATAAATATAATCACCAAAAATTATTGGCACCAGGCTCTGGACTGCCGGTCATGCTTCCACTCCCATTGTCTTCTTGATTTAATAGTGGGCTCTTCCTCCCACCAGAAGTCATTTGGTGGGCATATTCCTGAAGCCAAGGGAGTAATTTCACCGTCCTGGCTATTAAACAAACAAACACACAGCCCTATGTGTATCTGAAGTCCTTTCTTTTTTCTTTTTTTTAAAAAATTTTTTAAATGTTTACTTATTTTTGAGAGACAGAGACAAAGCACGTGCAGGGGAGGGGCAGAGAGAGAGGGAGATGCAGAATCCAAAGGAGGCTCCAGGCTCCAAGCTGTCAGCACAGAGCCCAACTGGGGGCACAAACCCATGAACCACAAGATCATGACTTGAGCTGAAGTTGGCTCTCAACCAACTGAGCCACCCAGGTGCACCTGAAGTCCTTTCTATTGTCTTGATATTGTGTATCTGAAGTTCCTGGGAAGCGGTGGCAAGTTTGTGAGTTAAAGGGAAAAGCAGAGTGGTTTTTGTCCACTTGCGTTTGGGGCAATCATGTGGTGAAGGAGAAGCCCCTTTTAGCTCTCAGGAGACTTCCTGGGCTTCTCCGAGGCAAGAACGGAAAGGATGATCCCATAGATGGTACCTATCAAAGAAAAAGCAACCCGATAAGCTAGGACCACAGGAGCCAAGTGCAGCAGAAGAGTGGCAATCAGACACAGGGGGTTTCTGACTGCAGTGAGGCAGGCAGGATTGAGCTCCTCAGCTTTGATCTGGGAGAACTGAGATCATGTTTCTACCTGCCAAAAGGCACAGATGCCAGGGCGCCTGGGTGGCTTAGTCGGTTAAGCGTCGTATTTCGCTTAGGTCATGATCTCGCGGTTCGTGGGTTCGAGCCCCGCGTCGGGCTCTGTGCTGACTGCCAGCTCAGAGCCTGGAGCCTGTTTCAGTCTGTGACTCCCTCTCTCTCTGACCCTTTCCTGCTCACGCTGTCTCTCTCTCTCTCTCCTAGAAATAAATAAAACATTAAAAAAAAAATTTTTTTTAAAGGCACAGATGGCACTGAAGAAAGTAATGGAGGAGATATTGTCTGGAACCCACTGGGCCTCACAAGGACTGCCCTTGGCTCCAAAAGCCCCCAAATACCCCCTCAGACACAGGCTATGTGAGTCTCTCTTCTTTATACACCCAGATAGTATCCTGGACTGAATCAGGGGCAAAGGGAGAAAGCAGAACCCAGAAAGACTGAGATTTATCTAAAAGAGTTATCTAAAGAGACTCTTTTATTGAATCAGGTAGTCGTTATTGGATTGCACTAAATTATTGACTCGATGTTCAGCCTAATATTGAGTTCCTAATACTCAATGGGATTAGAGCTTAAGGGATAAACTATAAAAAAAAAAAAATAAGGAAGCTGCATCTTCCCTTGCACATCTGAGTGCAGTGTGCGAAAATATGTGATCCAGCAACTCAAGGGAAGGAGTGTTTCTATTTTAGCTGACTTTATTGCTTTTATTACCCCAGGCACATTCTCAAAGCCTCCTCTGATTTTCTCCCACACTGAGCCTTGAAACCATGCCACGTGCTCATGCTGAATGCTAAGTCATTTGTCTCCCATCAGTAATGCTACCTTCTCCAAGAAGTTTTCATAAACCATCAAAGAGCTAACATGTTCCCTGACTCCACCTTGTCCAATTTACAAGTGCCTTCTATGCTATTCTCCAGCTTTTTACTTCCCTTATTATTCCTAACTAATACTTAATGGGAGTCCTCAAGTGTCTAATCTCTACTTTTATTCTGTATTGTTTACATGAGTCAGTACTTCCAAGCCTAAACTGCAAGTTTGCATAAGGCAAGTGTGATGTTTTTTTTTTTATGCCCACCTCATACAGCCCTTCAGGTCCATATGTGTTTTTAAATGTCCTTGGTTCATAAAGTTAAATTATTTTTATTATGGAGCAATGTTTCTGTGAAATGGAGCCTTTTCCATTCATTATCCATTAGTTTCTGCAATCGGAGGACATTTGAGATACAGTGGAATGAATCTTGAAGCCTCTTCACCCTTAATAGGTGACTTCTGTCCCAGAACTCAATGTACTTATAATGGGCAATGTACTCAATGCATTTATAATTTGTCAACTCTTTTCAACAAACCCAGTACAAGTTGGCTTTATTATTATATTAAGATTTAATTGGTTATTAAAGAAATATTTTTAGATATGAAGGAACAACTTGAATTCTTCTCTCATATTGCTCAGGTTACATCATGTGCCTAGTGTTGGTAGTAATTGCTAAGTGACCTGACAGCTTCAGGAATGGATGATCTTGGTGTATAGAGTTATACTAAAATAAAGCAAGACAGGAGATGGAGAACACTAAGATTTATTGATTTTCTTTCATGTGTCAGAAACCTTCAATGATTATTGATATTTTGTCCAATTTTATCTTTACAACCTTAAAATCATCAATTTTTAAGGTCCTATAATGTGCCAGTATGTTGACTGCTGCGAATACAGAAATTACCTAGACAGTTTTGGTGCCTTCTTTCATGAAACTTGCCATCTAGCTGTTTGCTGATTGAAACGTTAAAATAGCTGTGAAACAAGTCATCAAAAACATAGAGTTCTCTAATGGCTAAATGGGGAATAAATTGAGCATGTATAGCAGAGGAATATCAGACTAGCAGCTTAGGGAAGGATTTTCTGAGGAGATGAAGATTATGCAGACCTGATGATTATGCAGACCTGATATAGGAGTGGAATCAACCAGGTGAAGTTGTTCAAAAGGACTTTATGCCAAGGGGGCCATATGCAGGGAGGCCTAGATATGCAAGAGACTAACACATCTTTTAGAAACTACAATAAGCACAGTGTGCTGAAACAAGGAGTGTCAGGGAGAGAATGGTAGCTGAGGAGACCAGTGAGTGGGCAGAGACCCTGGTGGACTTTGGAGGTCATGTTAAGGAATGAGGATGGGCACTTTTATCCCAAGAGTAAGGAGAAAACACTGGAGAATTTAATTAAATTTTTTTTTAATGTTTTATTTATTTCTAGGAGAGAGAGAGAGAGATAGAGAGACAGCGTGAGCAGGGGAGGGTCAGAGAGAGAGGGAGTCACAGACTGAAACAGGCTCCAGGCTCTGAGCTGGCAGTCAGCACAGAGCCCGACGCGGGGCTCGAACCCACGAACCGCGAGATCATGACCTAAGCGAAAGTCGGACGCTTAACCGACTAAGCCACCCAGGCGCCCCAAGGAGAATTTAATTAAAAGAGAATGGCATCCTCAGAATTAGTGTTGTTATTGTGTAAGTTGGGCTAGTCACGGAAAGGAAAGTAGACTGAGAGGAAGTAAGACTGAGTATGTGTTAGGAGAGCCTCGTTGCAACAGACTGGGAAGAAATGGCAGCGACCTGGACCACAGTGGTGGAAATGAAGACAAATAGACGAGTCGAGGTTTAAGTCAGAGGTAGAACT
Source organism: Proteles cristata cristata (assembly GCA_017311185.1). Classification (NCBI taxonomy): domain Eukaryota; kingdom Metazoa; phylum Chordata; class Mammalia; order Carnivora; family Hyaenidae; genus Proteles; species Proteles cristata. The sequence goes on from JAESUZ010000553.1 coordinate 1,440,692, forward strand.
GACAGGAGTTTGGTGGCTAATGAATGCGGATGATGGAGCCAGAGGGGAGGGTCTAGGATGACTCTCTGGTGGCCTTTGTAGAGATGGGACAGGCAAAGGAGGAGGAGATTTGGAGACAGGGTGATGAAGTCAGTTGGGAAGTACTGAGTGTAGGTTGTCCAAGAGACTTGCCTGGAAATCAATTGCATCTTTGACTCTGTATCTCAAGAAAATGGTCTGCCCTGGTCTATGGATGCTCTGGTATAGATTTGGGCACCAAAGCCACAGTAACAGTTGAATACAGAAAAATAGATGATCTCATCTGGAGAGAGGATATGTGAAATGGAAAGACAAGGACTTCAAGACATAGACCTGAAGGTTACCAACATTTAAGGGGCAAGTAGAGGAGGAATGCCTGGCAAAGTCAATTATTCTGACTTGTATCTTATAGATAACAGAATGAAACTAAGATAATTTAATTAATTTAGTTAATTAACAGGAAAGTCAGAATTCAGACCCAAATCTTTCCACCTTCTGAATACTTCATGTTTATGATGTGAGAATAATTTGCTGAACCATTTCTCCAAGGTAGGCCTCTGGCAAGGCATTTTACATATGTTATTTCATTAATTTTTAGAGCAATGTCCCTATAAACTAAGTATCATTATGATTCCTATCATAGAGGTGAGGAAACTGAGACCTGGAGAGGTTAACCAAGTTCCCCCAAGTTACACGACTAGTACACGGCATGCATTTCCACCCGTTTCTTTTACTTTTTTTTAATTAAGATTTTTCATTTTTTAGGTAATCTACACCCAACATGGGCTTGAACTCACAACCCTGAGATCCAGAGTTCCATACTCCACTGGCAGAGGCAGCCAGGCACCCCTACCCCCGTGTGTTTCCCTTGCCCAAGTCCATGCTGTTAACTATTATAATTGTACTAGTTAACACAGTGGAAATCAACGTTCAGCACTCAATGTAATTACCTGGAGGACTTCTTAAAACAGAAATTGCCAGGGGCACTTGGGTGGCTCAGTTGATTGGGTGTCTGCCTTTGACTTAGGTCATCATCTCACAGTTTGTGAGTTCAAGCCCTGCATCAGGCTCAGAGCCTGCCTAGGATTCTCATTCTCTCTATCTCTCTCTCTCTCTCTCTATCTCTCTCCCAAAATAAGTAAATAAAGTTCAAAAGATATTTTTATTTACCAAACCCTATAATCTCTAAAACAATCTGCTTCTAATCCCTTCCATGCACTTCAAGCAAGGTTGAATTTCTTCCTGGTATAAACTCTACCCAACAACCTCTTCACAGCCTTCAAAATATTAAGAATATTCATTAGCATTACATATAATGCATTATGTGGCGAGATGTATGCATATATACTTACATATATATTGAATTCAGTTCAGCCTCAATTTGTCCTAACTTGATCATAGACTTATTTTCCTAATTTAAAATAATACTTAATCTATCTAGCAAAAAGGTGTTCTCTCTCTCTCTCTGCTGTAAGTCCAATTTCTCCACCCTAGTCCCATTCAGACACCTTTTCACAACTATTCTCTGATTGCCCTGTAACATCTCCGATCGTCAACCTTTACATTTCTCAGATGGCCACACTACATTTGCACCACACTCTAGAAGCATATTAGCCACAATCTAATTTTTTATTTCAGCTAAAAATCACATGGTTCTTTTTCTAGACCCTTTTTAGGCTGTTGTAGATACTTCCCTATATGTGCCATGTAGGTAAGATTTTATGTAGACTTTGTTTTCTATTTCAATGATACATATGCTTAGAAGACTCAGTTCGGTTACTGACTCAGTGACACAGAGGTAACAGGAGGAACTGGGCAGCATTAGCTAATCTCATAAACCACTGAAAATCTGCACAATTAGTGCTACACTTTTGAATTGGAGTCAAGGGGCGCCTGGGTGGCTCAGTTGGTTAAGCATCTGACTTCCGCTCAGCTATGATCTCACAGTTTGCAAGTTCGAGCCCCGCTTTGGGCTCTGCTGTCAGCACAGAGCCTGCTTTGGCTCCTCTGCCCCTCCCCTCTCTACCCCTCCCTGCTCATTCTTTCTCTCTAAATAAATATAAACTTAAAAAAAAATGAATTGGGGTTGAAATCAAGTTCAGAGCTGGCACATGCAACAGGGAAAAAGAGGCTGGCACTGCTCCGGTGTCACCCTCTGTGGGACTGTGTCTGCGACCCCAGATCCCTGTATTTATCTGTCAAGGTGTTGCACTTTAAAATAATAATAAATCAACAGAAAAACAAAGCCCTCGAGCTCCTTCTGGAACAAAATGCTATAGGTACAGTAGTAAAATGTCCTGCCAGTCCCAGATGAGATGTGACTTTCTGAAGAAAGTGGATAATTTTTACTTGATGGTGAATCGTTAAAAGTGAGCCAGATGATTAAAGTTAATGGAACAGTCACATTAAACTGAAATTAGTAAAAACATGCCTCGGGCAGCCTGCAACCTTTTATTTGTTGTTGTTTAACTTCTGCCTTTTACAGTGGCCATGATGAATGACATCACAAAAGAAAAAATCCAATTAAAATCTAAGTGCTCAATAAACCCCTAATGTCTGGTTGCCACCACCACTTTCACTAGCACTGATGTCTGGCGTTTCCTCTTTTCCCCACGGAGAGAGAAAACTGGCCCCAGGGGAGTTGCGCAGAAGGAGAGGGAAGTGGGGAAAGAGCACACAAAGGCTTCTGGAGGTTTCTGCTCCCTGTGCTGTATCAGACACAGGCATTGCACTTCGAGAGGGATGAGGTTAAATTGTTTTATTATAGACAACTCCTGAGTAAAGAGATGCATTTTCCCACTAGTTTTCAAATATTGATAAATCAGAATGGGGATCTGCAGAGCAATCCTGTTCATACTCGTGGTTGGCATCTCTGCTGCCCTTTTATATCGTCTCGGGTGTTTGTTCTATAAGTCATCGGAATGGTGCCTCCTGACAGCTAAAAATAAGTTTCTGATTACTTTCACCTGAATAAATCTTGTGACCAGATGTGGTCTTCACCTACTAAGTGTGCAACAATTACATATCGAGAGTGATGAAAGAACCGGAACCAGCCGGGAGGCGTCTACAATCTAGTGGGATGCAGAATACAATGTATCACATGGGAAGACAGCAACTGCCACCCGGTAGAAGAATACTAGCTTTTGATGACAGATTTTACCTTAGAGACACTGTGGGTTTATAAAACTGGGTTTGCAAAGTCCTCACAACAAAGTTCTCAAAGTCAAAATAAGAGCCAAAACATGCTTATTATGAATGGGGAGCTAACAGGAAGGATACCTTAAAGCGTGCTCTTACTGCGTGTTTGCATAGGAATTAATACAGTATTTGTACATAGTCTCTAATTAGATCTTCATGATAGCCTTGTCCTGTGGTTGTTATCCTCATTTTATTGATAAGGATCTCGGCTCAGCGAGGTTAATTGACCCTGCAATGATCTTACACTTGGTGAGTGAGAGAGAATGAGCACAACTCCTATTTGGGATTCTGGTGCTGTGCCCCCGTGCACTGTGCCGGGTCCGCTAACCATGGCTGCCCAGAAGCCAGATCCAATGGGCGGTGATGTTGGTTTCATTACTCATGAGTTAATGAAATAGCTTTTAAAGAGCTCTCTTCAGTCATTAGAATTTGACGATGGAGAGTTAAACTTTCCCCAGTGGCTCTTTCTGTGTAATCACGGTTTCAACGTTTCCTTAGCATCTCACATTACAACAAATCATGGAGTCCTCTTTTGTTTTACATTTCTTATTGCGTTTGTCTCACTTCTAAGCAATTTCCTCCCCGTTCCCATTTATCTTCCATTATTTCTGCCAAATTGCTTTCAAGGCTACTAATTGTATGAATAATACTCTCTTCCTCAAACTCTGCCATGAACTAGCATTAGCTGTGTGGCTTTTGACACAGTTTCCCTCTCTCTAAAAACATTAAATAACCTCTTCTTGTGCTCAAGGTCTAATCTTCTGGCTAAAGCTTTCACACGAGGTATATGACTTTGGAAACACTACATAAACTGGCGTGTTAATTTTCTTGATTCTACTGTGATGGATTCAGTTAGTTCAGGCTTCCCAAAGTGTGTCTCTTGGAAAACTGTTCTCGGGAATGCCAACACTCACAAAGGATTCTTTACGCAAGAATGTTCAGGAAAGGTAGGTTTTTTTTTAAAGTGACTGTTTATTTTGAGAGAGAGATAGAGAACCAGCAGAGGAGGGGCAGAGAGAGAGGGAGACAGAATTCCAAGCAGGCTCTGTGCTGTCCTTGCAGATCCTGAGGCAGGGCTGAAAAACCCATGAACCGTGAGATCACAACCTGAGCCAAAATCAAAAGTCAAATGCTGAATGACTGAGCCACCCAGGCGCCCCCAGGAAAGTTAGATTATATAAAGTCAAGTACAGTTTTAAACTCTAGGCAGTGACAGCCTTTGATATGTTAATGTACACTGGTGACGCCTAAGAAAAAGGCAGAAAACCCCTTCTCCTCAGCATTTTAGGTAAGTGATAGTCCATGGGACACACTTTTAGAAAGGCTGGGTTCGCTTATGTTAAAAGTCCCTTTTTGCCTGGAGAGTTTGTTTCCAAATGTGGTGATAAACACCACTCTGAGCATTTCATGTAGTGTTCATCAGCAGGACCCAGAGCTGGCTTACCTTTGCCGTTGTTGCCGTAACTGTTGTAACATAGCCTATACTATGTTTAGACAGAGTTGAAATAAAGGTAGAGCATAGCTACCTTCCCAATAAACTCTGCTGTCTGTATGCAGCTGGTACTTATAACTGGTCTTTTTTAAAAAGATCTCAATTTTAATTTTTGAAAATTTTTGAATAGAGTTAGCTTATCTGAAGACCTAGGGAAAAATACCTTCTAAACTTTTGCTAAAGTGGGAAAAAGGGAACCAAAGACACAACAGAGACTCAAAGATCTGGAAATCATCCCTGAGATAGGCAATACAGGTCAGTTCTCCAAGTTAGAATGATTGTCTTCCACTTCAAGGATATATTAGCAATCATTTCATTCAACCTTTAACCTGACCCATTTCACTGACAGTTAATCTTTTTTTAATGTTAATTGATTTATTTTGACAGAGACAGGGAGAGTGTGGTGGGGGGCGCGGAGAGGGAGAGAGAATCCCATGCAGGCTCCTCACTGTCAGTGCAGAGTCCGATGCGGGGCTCAATCTCACAAACCGTGAGGTCATGACCTGAGCTGAAATCAAGAGTCAGATGCTTAACCACCTGAGCCACCCAGGCGCCCCTCACTGACAATTAATCTTATTAGACCCTCTGCCTGATTACCTTCAGGAGAAGGGAACCCACTACTTTAAAAGGCAGACTATTCCATTTTAGTCTGATTCCACATTTTAGAAGATCCTCTCCTATATTAAATGATAATCTGAGTATTAAATGTTCTTGTTCTACATGCCCTTGTAAATCACCTAGTAAAGGGATTTTCAAGGTATTGTTCATGGCAACGCTTAAGATGTTTCTCAAATGCTTTGAGTTGAATTTCATAAGAAATTAAATAAATATCACATCTTCCCAGAAAAGTGATTATAAACTCCATCATATGAGACTCACTGAGATTGAGTAGCTTTCTAAATTCACCAAGATAGCAAAGTATAGAGGCAGAATGTACCCAGGTCTCTGTTTCAAAAACCCAAATCCTTAGGGCTCCTGGGTGGCTCAGTGGATTAAGCATCCAACTCTTGATTTCGGCTTAGGTCATGATCTCACAGTTCATGAGATTGACGCCCACACTGGGCTGTGCACTGACAGCAGGGAGCCTGTTTAGAAATCTCTGTCTCCTTCTCTCTCTGCCCCTCCCCTGCTCACACTCTCTCTGTGTCCCTCAAAATAAATAAACAAACAAACAAACAAAAAAAGATTCTCTCTCTCTCTCTGCCCCTTTCCCTTGCTCACATGCTCTTTCTCTCTCTAAAAAAAAACAAAAAAACAAACAAACAAAATTATTTTCTCAGTAGCCTGTCACTTTTCCAGTATGTCTAGATACATAAAAGTGAAGCGTATATTTGTAGAATCTGAATGCTATGATAAAAATAGGAAAATAGTGAAAAGAGTTTCATTCCAACCAGGCTAATATGTCTTGCCATGACTTTGGACTTCCGTATTCCCTTCTTCAAAACAAGGATTACTACATTTTCTACAAGCTCTGTTTCAGAACAGTTCTAGAAACTTCTATGATTAGAAGAAAACATATTCAGTAATGAATGGTGTTACTATCGAAGATTTAAGTAAACAGTAAGAAAAAAAAAAACCCTCAAACCCACATCCCTCAGAAAGTAATGAATAAAAGTTAACATAGCAAGCATCGTAAAGACAAACAGTTTAGAATCACATGCTTGACTTTTACTTTCTTTAATTTTTTTTTTCTACACTAGTTACATTCAGACCAGGATAGAGGAGATGGATCACTTAAATATATCCTTTCAGGAGATGGAGCAGGAGATCTCTTCATTATCAATGAAAACACAGGAGACATACAGGCCACCAAGAGACTGGACAGAGAAGAAAAACCTGTTTACATCCTTCGAGCTCAAGCTATAAACAGAAGGACAGGGAGACCCGTGGAGCCCGAATCTGAATTCATCATCAAGATCCATGACATCAACGACAATGAACCAATATTTACCAAGGATGTCTACACGGCCACTGTTCCTGAAATGTCTGATGTTGGTGAGTGCGATGTGACTTCAGCCACATAATAATGTCTCTCCTCGAGTACATCAACTGAACAAAGAATCCCAGAGCGAAATTTACTGAGTTGAACGAATGTAGATGCTAGATTCTAAAACCATCATATTTCAAACAATCCCTTTATGACAAGTACACCTGTTTCCTAATATTACTCTAGTCTCATTTGATTATTATTTTTAAGCAAACAGCATTTCCTCTAATGATGAAGGGATGAAAAAATGGCAGGCCAGAACAAGAGGGAAAAAGACACATCATCTCATCTACTTCCTGTCCCCCAGGTGTCCACCCTGGTCCTCAGGCTGAGAGACAGCAGCCTCTCCACCTCTCTTAGCACTTATTGGTACTGGGCTTGAGGTGAGGATCTCCCCAGTGGGAAACAAAAGCCTGAATTTACATTCCAGACTGGAGAGTGATGACAGTTGCTTTAAGTAAATATGTGTTTGGAAAGAGACCCAAAGAAAACTTTTTTAAAAATCCATAATTATGCAGGGAATGTTTAGGGGATATCCTTTACTAAGTGATGGAAATTAAGAGATTTTCATGACATTAATATGGTGAATTAATATTTTGTGCACAATTCTACTACAAATTTTAAAGTTAATATGTATGCTTCTAATTTGCTTAAATTGGGAGAAGGTCAAAAGAATTTAAATTTTTAAAAATCCTACTGACATCACTCTTAGCCATATTAAAATACGTCATGGGAAACAGTGACAAATTTTAAGCTACCTGAATAAGGGGTTATTTTTCTTTTTATTTGGTGTCAAATTCAAAAGGGCTAAATTACTTAATAATAACTCTCCCATAATTCTATGAGTCAGATATCAGAGGCATTTTAGGTCACAGTTCTAAGACTTAGAAAAACCTAATCCATAGAAATAATTGTAAACCACCTAAATCTTTCTCATCAAGAAGTTGTTCATCTTATTACTTAAAACCACTTTGTTTCACCATCAGCAAAGCAAAAGAGAGGGATTAAAACTCCTTTAAGAAGATTCTGTAGGAAAAAATATTTTTCCTCTATGTGGTAAAAGTAAGGAAAAATTAATAAACAATAGTCTCGTCATCAGCACAACCCAGCAAAACAGTTCCCAGAAAACAAAATCTGATCTGCAAGGGTCACCCCCCCCAACTCTAGAGGGTGACATTCATTTTTGAAGCGATTTTAGAATTAAGTACGTATTATAAATATATGAGGGTAGCTGGAAGTAACATGTCTTAAGAAAAGGAAGGCTCTTTCTAATTTGCACTCAGGTATAGTTATGTTCATATTAACCATTATCATAAATTACCATGTCATTATTATCATAGAAAAAGGCATCTTAATCCCACATTACAATGTGGGATAGCAGCAGAGTGGTATAAATGGGCTTTGAGTGTCAAACAGACCTGAGTTTGAAATTCTACTAATAAGCTGCATCTTGATGTCTCTGATCCTTCAGTTCCATATCTACAAAAAATAAATAATAAATGTCAACAGCTAAGGATTACCATGAGGATAAAATAAGAAAACAAATGCAGAGCCCCTAGTACAATATCTGACAACTAGTAGGTGCTCAAAACATCCAAATAACCATATTCTAAAAGCATTCAAATTTTATACTGATGTCAAATAAGAATGTGGGTGTTTGTTGATTATTATTAGCTCTCACTCTGAAGTCATATAATGCTTTCATTTTCCCCACCTTCCTTTCCAAATTACAAGGATGGGTGTTCTATCTCATGCACCAACATGATACATCCAGAGCATCCACCACAGTACAATATATTTGTTCAACAAACAGGATTGGTTAGAAGTTACAAAAGCAGTGTAAAACTTCTAATATTCCTTGAACATAACTTCCCTGCCCTTTCCATGGACAGTGGAACTCAACAGTATGCTCACTGCTTATCTGATAGGAATATCAAAAGTCATCCATAAGATGATCTTCATCAGAGTAAGGTCTTTCCCTTTTTGGAAGTCACAGATCTCTTTGAGAATCCAATAAAATCTATGGATCTTTCTATTCAGTGAAATATACATGTAAGCATACACGTAAAAATTTGTGTGGAATTTCATGGGGGTAGGAATATTTTGGGGCGCCTGGGTGGCTCAGTCAGGTAAGCGTCTGGCTTCGACTCAAGTCATGATCTCACGGTTTGTGCGTTTGAGCCTCGCATCGGGTTCTGTGCTGACAGCTCAGAGCCTGGAGCCTGTTTCAGATTCTCTCTCTCTGACCCTCCCCTGCTCACGCTGTCTCTCTCTCCTTCAGAAATAAATAAAACATTAAAATTTTTTTTTAATTTAAAGGAATATTTTGCAGGTTATTCGGTGACTGTGGTTCTTAAAACAAGAATGCTGATCTAAAACATCATTGCCTTCTTTGTACATTTAATTATAATCATTTTTGGGGGGTTATAGGTTCCAGATGTGAATGTCCTAGTGTTCTAATTAATTCTTTAATCCAACACTACCTCTTTTAAGTGTCAAGATCTTTCAACCTCTTAGAATTATCAAGTAGATTTATCATTTAGGATGCCTTTATTTAACAGAAAACCCAACTCAAACTAGTTTAAACAAATAAAACTAGTGACTTAAGTCATACTGAGATCAAAAGTAAAGTGGGCTTTCGAGATGGTTTGATTTAGGTTCATTTATTTCTCTTAAATTTTCTGTCATATTCAGCATTGTTCTCAGGCTGGCATCTCTGAGGTCACAAAATAGCTGGTGCATTGACAGGCCCTACATCAGCACGTTACAATCCAGGAGAAAGCACTCATGACCAGAATTCTCAAGAAAATCTTAAGTGACCTTCTGATTGGACAACTCCTAAACTAATCGTTGTAGATAAAGTAATGCAAGATGCTGATTGGCTTAGATCATTCAACTTCAAAGAATGACTATAGCATAGTAAGAGTCCAATCAAATCTCACCCTTGGACATTAGTTGGAATTGGTTCCACCCAAGGTCATGGTCATCCAATGCTTCTCTTTAACCTAACCCTTACAACATTTATAAATGTTGATCACACTTGTTCAGCATGAGAAATCGAAGGCTTTAAAATGTTTTTTTTGATGTTTATTTATGTTGGGGAGAGAGAGAAAGAAACTTAGTGGAAGCAGGGGAGGGGCAGAGAGACAGACAGACAGACAGTATCTGAAGCAGGCTCCAGACTCTAATCCATCAGCACAAAGCCTGATATGGGGCTCACACTCACAAACCTTGAGATCATGATCTGAATTGAAGTTGGATGTTTAACCCACTGAACCACTGAACCAGGCGCCACAAAAATCTGAGGCTTTTTAAACCTAGTATCATCCTGAAATTCTCCACTCCTTTGTCAAGATACTTTTGTACAAGAGTAAGATCATGCTTTCTCTTTCTGTGTGTGCATCAAGGATCCACATGGGCCCTTGATTTATCTTCAATTTATGTTTCTGTCATTACAGGCACATTTGTTGTCCAAGTCACTGCAACTGATGCTGATGATCCAACTTATGGCAACAGTGCTAAAGTTGTGTATAGTATCCTACAGGGGCAGCCCTATTTTTCAGTTGAATCAGAAACAGGTTAGAATTCCTTTTTGATCTTCTTTTTACAATCCATAATTTTAATTGACTTAACAAAAACAATTTATTAATAAAAATTTGTTTTTTATTAATAAATTTTAATTTATTTAATTTTCTTAGTAATTTAATTTTCTTAGCTTCATCTGCCAAATACCAGCAATATATTTTTAAACATGATATCCAGATCATTTTAATTCAGAAATCTGACAAGAGGTGTTTCATCCATTATATTTATATAGGGTAAATTCAGAAAACTTATACAATGTTAGTTTTTTCTTCCAGTTTGGGGTGAACCTAAAAACGAAAGCCTCCTGATAGCCATTAGGGCTATTTACAAATATCCCAACTCTTCTTTTACTAGTTATTTGGCATTTTTTACCCTGCTCTGAAGCTAGATGTAGCCTTGAGATTTTCTGGGCCAATAAATGCGGCAATGATTCAAGTCACTTCCAAGCCGAACTTTTAGACCCGGTGCACAATCCACATTCCTTTCTTCCTGCCACAGCGATCATGGATGGAAACCAATGGTGATCTTTGTCTCCAGCCTGGATGTCTGTTAGCATCAGCAGAGCTTCTTGCTGGCCTTCTCAAAGCAAAAAAATATTAACATTAGCTGTGTTAAGCCAGTAAGATTTTATTATGACATTATCTTGCCTGTGCTCACTGATACCATCCTAATAAACAAAGTGGATTTCTTAATGGAATTCTTTTTCTGCATTTTATCCACAAAGCAGCATACTATCTTCTGATGAATTATTTCTTAGGACATATTATCTATGCTGTACAGTAAATTCTACACATATTTTTGCTATCATAATAGGAGTCGAATTCCTTTTCTAGATTTCCCAAATATCCATTATTGTTAGTAGAAATCAAAACTTTTCTAGGTTACTACACCCAGCTGGAAATTGATGTGTTAAGAGGTGCAATGAACTTGGAAAGAATCCCAAAGAGAAAGAAAATGTTGAGTTGAAAAACAATGAGGGTGAAAAATTAGAAATATTCAACGTAAAGGACAAAGGCTAAGGTGACCTTCTCTATTTAAATAGAGAAGTCCTGTTATCAGAGAACAGACACAGCTGCACTTTCATTGAAGCCAGGACCATAGGAATAAAACTAACTTGTTTTCTGAGGTGTTCTTGTTAAAAATTTTTTAAAAAGATATTTTCAGCTTCATTAGTTGTTAAGCACTGGAATGTGCTACCAGAGAAGGCTTAAAGTCTTGAAAGCCTTGAAAACCTTTAAAGTCTATAAAGATTTTTGAAAGAATGTTGTTAATTTAAACATAAAGACTACACAGAGATCAGACAAACTTTGAGAAGTTCTTTCAACTACTTATTTTATAACTACCGAAAGATAGAGACAAAATTAACCTAACATAAAAATGAATGTTGGTCACTGCTGGGACCAGCTGAACTTATGCTCACATCAGCTTTAGGAAAACTTCTCTAGGATCATACAGGCTGATAATTATGGGAGAACTGAGCTGTGTTTTCTTAAGACCATAGTTTGTGGTTTAGAAAATGCTCCGAACATTCATTATGGGAGGTATATTTGATGAGCAATTAGCTGATTCAGTAAAGTGAAACTCAAGAGTCAATTCAAGGAAATGGCTTCCTTAGCAATCTCCTCGTAGTACACTTAAATGTCTTTTATCAGGCTATAGGTAGTGTAACACTATACCACATGCCAAGTTATATTTTGCTATATCATCTTATAACACATGATATTTATACTACCTACAATCTATATTATTGCAGATTTGACTTGTACTTATTCTTGTATGATAGGTGTTTTTTTTTAAATACATCTATCTCTCCTATGTGGTTATAATTTCCTTCAGTATAAAGGCTATCTATAATCATCTTTATGTCACCGGTTACATCTGTATAGTGTTTGCATATTGTGGATGACTTCTATGTTTGCATAAATAAATGATTTGATAAAGCATTTTAATACATCCCTTTCCACTTCTGAATTTCGCATCCATAGGTATCATCAAGACAGCTTTGCTCAACATGGATCGAGAAAACAGGGAACAGTACCAAGTGGTGATTCAAGCCAAGGATATGGGCGGCCAGATGGGGGGCTTATCTGGGACCACCACGGTGAACATCACGCTGACTGATGTCAACGACAATCCTCCCCGGTTTCCTCAGAGTAGGAACATTTGATTGCATGAATTTCCTTAGTGCACTTTTATAAAACTCTGAATGACATTTATTTTCCATTGTTATTAATTATCAATATTAATGAACTTAGAAAGAACCATACTTTTATTAGTTGGATGATTTATGACATGGTGATAGTTGTAAAGGTAACACAATTGTTCTCTTTTTCTTTATTAAAAAGACTACCAGAGACATAAATTTGCTTGTGCAGAACATATGCATGTAAGCATGCTCCTTATTTGTAAGAAAAAAATTGACTTTATATTTTGTGAATTTAATCAGTCGTGTAATCTCTTTTAAATCCCCACAAAGCTTTATAAGGGGAGGATTTATCATCTTACTGTTTCTAAAAATACAACTGGGGAAATACCCATTTACTTAATCCATTTGTTATCATAAATAGTTTTCTACATTATGGTTAATTGAGATAACAAAAGTCATCTCTAAAATCATTAACTCTCATGGCTAGATAGGAAAAAAAGGAGGAAAAACAACATTCCTAAATGCTTACTTTGTATCAAACAATATACTAACGGCCTTCATATAAAGCTCTTTCAAGAGGGTACTGGTTTTAATGTAATTTTTCTTCCAGGAACAAAATTCATTTCTGATCGTTATCTAAGAAAACTACCTAAATTCTGTCTTCCAGGAGAAAATAGCTGCCCACCATCAAAAAGAAAGCCCACTTATCCATTCATAGCATTTCTTTAATGCTGGTCAGCTAATAATGGGCTCCTTTTATAATAGAGATACACATGGATCAACCGGAACCTGTTAAATTTTCTTTAATTTTTTTCAAGTATTTAATCACAGCTGAATGCAAACATATATATATAACTAATTTCTTAACCGACTGAGCCACCCAGGCACCCCCTATATATAACTAATTTCTGATATAATGGGTAGAAGATAGGTTTTATGGGTCCTAAAATTTTCTCCCAGACGTCTGAAATGACAATGTCAGAATCAGCAATACTTCACTCAAAAACCTCTTTTTCAATTTGGGAATTTCCTGGGGAAGGATAACCAAAGGATTCGTCAGCACCTTAAATACCACAGGGACCCTACCTCACTTTGCTCTCTCCTTGGATAGCTTGTGATTATTACTGAATACTATACCAAAGCACAGGAAGGAAGAATAACTCTAGAGGAAAAACTTGGCTTGTTTTATCATTTTGCCAAGGATGATACCAACACTTAATGGGTTAATATGATTGAATGACTATATTTTAGGGGTATCAGAGTCTGTTTTTTCCAATTTGCACAGATGGTTTGCAAAATGTAATGGGTGAGAGTAAAATGGGTTTCGTTCTGACTCTTTTTTGTTCTTATTGTCCTAAGTACATGTCAGTCTGGCAGATCTAAATTGAAAGTCACATGCAGTCTCCTTACACTAATTTTGCAACATGAGGACATTAGAAAAGTGTACATCTATGAAATATAGGTTTTAAATCAGCAATACAAATACAGGAATGGGAGAAACCTATGCATAGAGAAAGTACTGTAATGAAATTTAAAAGAAATGATTACTTAAACAATTAGGAGCTTTCTCTCTCAACGTGTCTGTCTGTATCCCCACCCACAGCCAGACCAGCTCCATGTATGAGTGAATGTCTACTTGGATACATTCTCCTGATCACTGTCATTTATTTTCACCTTCTGTTATTATTAGTGAAGACACAAAGAACCCTTTTAAGAAATCCCTCGTAACTGACTTAAAGTCATAGTTCAGGTTAAATTCTTTTCCATTCGTTCTGCTAGATTAGTTAACAGGGGCTTGAAACCTTCTGCACCCTTCTCTAGCAGCTCAGTCTCTCTTGCGATCATACTATGAACCTGGAGACCTATTTACAGGACAAGAAAAGTGTTCTCCATTTGCAAAGAGACAGGTCATGACAGAAGAAATATTCTTAACAATCATGAAAGTAAGGATGTAAGGAGAATAGAGCACCATTAATTATTGTAAGGAAAGTACAAATCTGCCTGCAGCCGTAGTAATGTCTGAAAGAACTATTAGAAAACAGGGTCTGTCTTTATTATGATAGAGTATCCTTCATCTGTGTTTGACTTATATCTGTCTGGTGATTAATAGGTACATACCAGTTTAAAACCCCTGAATCCTCTCCACCGGGTACACCAATTGGCAGGATCAAAGCCAGTGATGCTGACATGGGAGAAAACGCTGAAATTGAGTACAGCATTACAGAGGGAGAAGGGCTGGACATGTTTGATGTCGTTACTGACCAGGAAACTCAGGAAGGCGTTATTACTGTCAAAAAGGTAACACAGTTTGTTAAATACCATACAAATGAGCACGTTCACTCCAGTAACCAAGGCAATTGCATCTTACGTGAAATACCTTGTTTTACTAATTATTTTTTTAAATGTGTATTTATTATTTTGAGAGAGAGAGAGAAAGAACATGAGCAAGGGAAGGTAGAGAGAGAGGGAGACACAGAATCGGAAGCAGGCTCCAGGCTCCTAGCTGTCAGCACAGAGCCCAATGCCGGGCTTGAACCCACTAATCATGAGATCATGACCTGAGCTGAAGTCGGACACTTAACCAAGTGAGCCACCCAGGCGCCCCTACTAATTATTTTTTTTAATGCCAAGTCTAATGGTTGGCTTTTAGAAGTTCTCAATAATCTGATGCATTCATTAATTTTATACTTTTAATAAATTTTTATTAAGAACCTCCTAATAAGTAAACAAATGATAAAAAATAAATGGTACACATTAAAGTATACAAAATAAATATTGTCAATGAATAAGAGACAGTGTTAGATACTGTTCTAGATGCTGCAGGTACAATGGTACATTCAACAGGATGGTGTCTGATCTCATGGAACTGCCAATCTAAGGGAGAAAAGAGACAAGGAAGAAAAATAAACAAATGTGTAACTATCAATTCTGATACATGCTTTGAAGGAAAAGAGTAATACAGTGTATTACTAAAGATAGCCTAAATTAGAGGATATAAAAAGACCACAGTAATAAATTAAGTAACACAAATTTCCTACAAACTCTTCAGCTACTTTTTGGAACACGATAATAAATTTTTTATATTTCTGAATTCCAGTGTTTGTCCTATGTACTTATTCAGTATTTCCCCCCAAAAATTGTCTAGCACCACAGAGCATAACACAGAAGTGTGGCAAAAATTTAAAAACAATACACTGTGTGCTTTAAAGCTAAAAATTGTTGTATTTTTGGTTAGATTTTTTTTTAATGACTGCACTTTTATCACATATGATATAACATTTTCTCTCTCCTTTAGCATACTTGCTGGTAAAAAAATAAGCCTAGGTGGATGTAAATAACAAGAAAATCCTTTCCTCTTAAGCTTTGGATTACATGTCTTAATACCTGGAAACACAATAAAACATGTTTAAGCGACACTCAGACCAATGTTTTATACTATAATATAATTAGGAAGCCCATTAGTGTGCATTAACCTTTTTAATTTTCTTAGTGCCTTATCAGATTCAAACTGAAATTTTGCCTAGCCGACTAAATAACTTTCACTAATGTCTTGATTAATTGTGTTTCTAGTGAGCCTTGTCATATCATCATCTAAAACTAAAAGTCAGCAGTAAGCATTTGGGTTCACTATGTCTCCTGAAGCAGAGATACTTCTTCTAAAGACCTCTGACAACAGTGATCATTACTTTCGTTGGCAAGTAATTAGCCCGATGCCCTTATCAGGATATCACTTGGAATATTTTATCAACTCATGCACATGCCAAAAAAAAAAAAAACAGCAAACCCATATTAAATCTATTTTATCTGAATGAGTAAGAGGAAGTCATGATGCAAACATGTGGTTCTCAATTCTGGCTGCTCATTAGAATAACTGGGCGAGGTATTTAAAAGTATAGATTCCCACGCCCATCTCAGATATTTTGGTTTAATGATCCAGGGTGGGTCCAGATACTGGCAAATAAGAAAAAGGTTTTTTTTTAACGTTTATTCAGTTTTTAGAGACAGAGAGAGACAGAGCATGAGCAAGAGGGGCAGAGAGAGAGGGAGACACAGAATCTGAAGCAGGCTCCAGGCTCTGAGCTGTCAGCACAGAGCCTGACATAGGGCTCAAATCCACAAACCACAAGATCATGACCTGAGCCGAAGTCGGAAGCCTAACTGACTGAGCCACCCAGGCGCCCCAATACTGGCAAATTTTAAGCACTCATTAAGTATTCAATTAAAGTCAGATGTGACAACATCTGACACATCTATATATTTGCCAACTTGCCCCTGACATGGCTCCCTCTAGTCAAATATAAGAACTTTTTTTTTTACAGGGGGTCCTTTTTACAAGACTCCTGCTTCCAGGTTCTCTTCCCTGTCCATTATACTTTGCACCCTTGTCCCCACATTCAAGGCAACAGCGGGCCTGGATTCAGCCCACAGTTTTCATCAGGATGGCATGGATCTGAACTCTCATGCCTTTGCCCAATATCATATGTGTGGTGATATTTCTAAGCAATATGCTCATATTCTCTACCCATGATTTTCACTAAAAATGCCTCGTGTCTCAACTTTCTGTGTCTTGGCTGCTTTAAATATGGTCTCTTTCCCCACTCACCCCAAGCTCTTGGACTTTGAAAAGAAGAAAGTGTACACCCTCAAAGTGGAAGCCTCCAATCCTCATGTTGAACCCCGCTTTCTCTACCTGGGTCCATTCAAAGACGCAGCTACAGTCAGAATTATGGTGGAAGATGTGGATGAGCCCCCTGTCTTCAGCAAACTGGCCTACATCCTCCAAATAAGAGAAGATGCTCAGATAAACACGACAATAGGCTCAGTCACAGCCCAGGATCCTGACGCCGCCCGGAATCCTGTCAAGTAAGCATCCTTCTGCGACATGTCTTTTTTGTAAACTTCAGTCAATTGCTATTCAAGTATTATCTGCAAGCTAGAAAATTAATGCTTTTTCCAATTAGATATTTGCATCTTCCTGAAAAACTATTCTAACCAGAATCTTTACTCTCCTTGCTCAATGTAAATATTGTTTTAGCAGCAGCATAAACCTAAAAATTGAGGGAAAAACACAAAATGATCTATAGGAGTGTATTGCTCACATGAAAATAGCATAAGATAATACAACAGAATGGCCTGGAATTTTTCTTTAAGGTCTTAGATTTGTCAAAGAGTGGCATGGAGAGAGCACTGTGATTTTTAATAAGCAAGACATTGGGCTGAGAGTCTGTTTTCCAAGAGTGGAGGAATCTATCCTGTAACACTTAGAGACAGAATTATGCTCCATTTGGATATGTAATTTTTTTTCTTTTTCAGATATGGATAAAAATAAGAACCATTTCATGATATATGTCTGCGAAATCCTGGGGAAATTAATAGAGCTGAATCCTAATTTATACTATGTAAGCAAGCTCTATTTCCCCTATACATTCCTAATACCTTAGCTGTAAATCATGCTGCAAGAAAGCCTCATTGCTCTTTGAAACCACAGATAGTTCAGTATTCTAGAATTTTATCATGAAGGCACTGGAGTCCACAACTTCCAGGCTTTAGTCAGTAGCTTACTTGACTAGATGAGAAAACTGCTAAATCAGAATATCATTGTGTAAATTATCCCCTGTGAAAAAAAAAGTAAGCAGGCTAGAGGAACTCTTACCAGTGAGCCCAAAGATATATTCTGATCAGGGTATCTGCCTCATGCCAGGCATGTTCTAGGCTTTAGAGACACAACAGAGAACAATATCAAGTCCTGATCTCACGAAGCTTACATTTTATTTTATTTTATTTTTTTAATGTTTTATTTATTTCTAGGAGAGAGAGAGAGAGACAGCGTGAGCAGGGGAGGGTCAGAAAGAGAGGGAGTCACAGACTCTGAAACGGGCCCCAGGCTCTGAGCTGGCAGTCAGCACAGAGCCCGACGCGGGGCTCGAACCCACGAACCGTGATATCATGACCTAAGCGAAAGTCGGACACTTAACCGACTAAGCCACCCAGGCGCCCCACGAAGCTTACATTTTAATCGGGGCAGACAGAAATAGGCAAACAACAAATACGTAATATTCCAGCTGAAATACATTGTAAGCAGTAAAATAAGGGTATGGAGACAAAAAGTGTCTGGAGTACCATTTTAGATAGTGTGGTCAGGCTTGCCCTTGGTAGGAAATCATTTGAGTAAAGATTGTATTGAAATGAAGGATGAACCATGAACATACCTGGGAGGAGAATATTCCCAGAAGTGGGAAAAATGAGGGTAAGGTCTGATACCAGAACTTGCTTGGCATGAAGGAGTAGCAAGGAAGCTTACAAAGCTAGAAGAAAGTGAGCAAGGTGGGGAATGGTTGGTAAGATATGAGGCAATGGGGAGGTTTGGTAGGTGGTTAAGTGGGGCAAGTCCTATGGATGTTTGAAGGCCTTGGTGAAGACTGAATTCTATTCTGATTGATGTAGGAAGCCACTGCAAAGCTTTGAATTGGAGTATTATCTAATCTAAAACTACTTTTTAAAGAGGATCACACTGACTACTGCATGAAGAATATTACTGCAGATAAAAGAGTTTGAGGTTCTAAGGCATTTTCTACTTTTCAACCATGAGCCCTTTGTTCAGATGAAACATGATAGCAAGTCCCACAACTAAAACACAAAAATGCACTGACTTACTTTCAAGAATTAGTTTTAAACCATTGGGAAAACAGACTCTGTTGTTTTGTCTTCCTACTGGAACATCTCAAGACTCCTTGAATTGAACTATGGTCAGCCCAGAGTAGTCACATGTAAACTCCATGGATCAAGTGTTCTATATACATTTAATATTATTAATAAGAAAAATGAGTGATGACCTTTGCTTGTATAACACAGATAATTTTAAGTACTTTCACAACTGTTCTCTCACTTGGAGTTTGTCCTAAGTGTGTAAGGAAAAAAAATCTTAGCAAGTCAATGTCAAGAACAATTTAAAAGTGTTAATGCTAGAAGTTTATATAAATATGAGCTTTGTTACCTCTTTGATCATTCAACATGTTTTTAATTGAAAGAGATAATGTCTCCTGGGAATTTAGGCTGAATTTTTATGTCTATTTCACTTTTTATAATGAATATCATTTTAACCCACTGCATTATTTTATGTTTTATTAAAGGAAGTAGCTGGCTTGTCAGAGTAGGTTGGCTCTCAGCTAATTTTAAAGTTTTCTATGCCAACTTTTTCTTGGTACATATGGATTTCATATATAGATATAGATTTAAGGATAAAAATACCAATAAGGATATAGTAAGGATATATTGGTATATAAATGCATATTCCAATGAGTCCTTTTATAGGATAAAATTGATTCTTATATTGGGAAAGTATATCCACACATAGTTTTTGGTTATCCAAGATGTAAATATTTAACAACTAGGTGCTAGACAATGTTAAGTACAC
The DNA here is from genome assembly GCA_017311185.1 of Proteles cristata cristata. Taxonomy (NCBI): domain Eukaryota; kingdom Metazoa; phylum Chordata; class Mammalia; order Carnivora; family Hyaenidae; genus Proteles; species Proteles cristata. The sequence continues at coordinate 1,460,532 of JAESUZ010000553.1, forward strand.
AATTGATACTACAGAACTCCTCCCCGAAATATTGATTTATCATTATGCAGGCACAAGTTTTTAATTTTTTAATTACATAAAACAATTTTCTTCATTTTTTTATTCTTTATCAGAAATGCCCCTTGACTTCCATGAAAGAGCACAAGTTTTTAATTTTTTAATTACATAAAAAAATTTTCTTCATTTTTTTCATTCTTTATCAGAAATGCCCCTTGACTTCCATGAAAGGGTATTATAAAATGTCTGAATAGATATTATGAAAAATCTACATGCAAACATACTTCCTTTCCTGGCCCACAAATCTCCTTGATTAAGAGGATACATTAGAAGACAAATTATTGAATGACAGAATATAATAAATTCGGGGGAGAGGGGGGACGGGAGAAGAGCTACCTAGCAAAATAATCTGCTATAATCATGTTAAGATTGATTACCTTGTTGCTTATCTGTTACGACTACAATTGATGTGACTAGACAGTAAATATACTATATGAATTGAAATTACTTTGGAAAAAAACAACAACAAACAAATAAGGCTTCATGTTCAAACATCTTTCCTAAACAATGTAGATATCTGAAGTTTCCTATTAATTTTTAAATCTTCCAATTAAGGGGAAAACTCATAATACAATTTTGATATTTCCTAAATAGTTACTTTTAAAGTTTTAAGCTGCCTCCAACTAACAATTCTTCATGCCATACCCTTTACTTCCAAGGCTTGACTGGAAAATATTACTTCTAAAACTTAAAACTATGGCAGGAAGAAATCAGACAAAGAACAAGAAAATATTACTGCTGTATATAATTGTAAGAGCTTATAAGGACAATAAGCAATGCATCTTAAGCTCGATTTTTTTTCATGAATAAAATAGGCAAAAAATGTAGGCAATTATTAAAATTCCTACAAAGTCTTTGAATACTGAAAACTCCTTTTTGGGTAGCTAATTATATGCTATAAATATTTGTCATTCTTAAATTAAAAATGAAGGCAGGTGATCAAGTTCAATGCTATTGCCTACATTCTTAATAAGCATTGATTCATGACATAAGTGGCAAAAGTAAGAGCTGTTTCATCTGTAAGAGATGAACACTTAATAATAATATATTAGGTTTATAGAAACTAAAATTAAAATTCTGAGGTGGCCTGAGATATATACATATAGAAAGATATATATATATATATATATATATATATATATATAGAAAGATATATAGCTTTTTTGAACTTCATTAATTCTCTTTAATATCAAGTTTAAATAGCCTACAATAATCAAATATTTATCTGGACCCCTGACAGATGACAAAAATATGTTTTATTAAGATAATTCACCAGTTATATTTTAAAGCAAAATAATCAATTGAAACAGAATCTACACATTAGTAACAAGAGTTTATTTTTTCCTGGAGCATTCATAATAAGTCTACATGTGTATGAGTAGCTAGGTCATTTACTTCATTGTATTTCTACTCAGCCAACATTCTTTTTTTTATATATATAAATATTTATTTTTGAAGGAGAGAGAGAAAGAGTGTGAGCAGGGGAGGGCCAGAGAGAGAAGGAAACAAAGAATCCAAAGCAGTACTGAGCCAACATTCTTAAATCTTCTATCATGACATACATTTTGAGAATCTAGCTAAAATGGGCAATTCTTTCCCCTAATGACCTTAACATATCAAACCTCTTCTGAGTTTTCTCTTTAATATCCCCTACATAAAACAAAGTGCACACATATTTCCCCATATAGTGCTATTCCAAAAACTAGTAATAAATTTATAAAGAAGATAACATTTGTCAAAATTTACTAGTCTTCCATCAATTTCAGTGCAGAAAACTCTGTCCTTTAATTTCTTAAGACACCTCTTGGTTTCCTTTGAATTCTCTTAACTCCTTAAATAGTTATCAAGTTCCTACTCTGCTCTGGGCACTGTTCTGGGCACTAGGGGTCTTAATTCTCCCATCATCTTTTTTTTTTTTTAATGTGTATTTGTTTTTGAGAGAGAGAAAGAGCATGAGTGGGGAAGGGGGAGAGAGAGAGGGACACATAGAATCTGAAGCAGGCTCCAGGTTCTGAGCTGTCAGCACAGAGCCCAATGCCAGGCTCAAACCCACAAACCGTGAGATCATATTTGAGATGAAGTCGGATGCTTAACTGACTGAGACACCCAAGCAATCCCTCCATCATCTTTTAAGTGATTCTGTCCTTAATATTTTTCTCCCTTCACTGGACCTTCTCTTCCTAGACAGTTGAACAGGAAATCCAAGCTGTCAATCTAACTCTTTCTCTTCCCAAACTTTCCTTGGGCACCTCAGCTTCAATATCAAAACTGGAACTTACGATCTTCCCCAAATCCTGTTCTTCTCTTGTACCACTTGGGAGGGTACTAGCCCACCATTCTCCTCAATTAAACCAGCAATCTTTATTAAACACGATTTAGATTACAATCCACTGGTATATTTGCATTGTTCTAAGGACAAATCCCAAATCCTTGGCCTGTGCAGCCCATTCTTCTGCAGTCCACCCTCTGAATCTCTCCCCAACCTCATCTTCTTTCTCCCTTTCCTACCTCACTAACTGCAGCCACACCAGCCATTTTTTGCTTCTTTCAACATAATGATTTTAAAAATAAAGTGGATAATAGAAAGCTAGACAAATAACCCTACTTATGCACATGAACACATACATACACATTAAAGTTCTAAGATTCTAAGAACTTGAGTTAAAATGTATTAATACACAAACTTGATACAAATTACCTATAAAAGAAACTTTATTGTTGATTTTCAAACTCATGCAACTTGTCTAATGGGTTTACTATTAGGACCTCAGTTGTAAAGAATTTATTTCCCAGATATTTTGCTTAATATTAAGTTATAGATATTTAAATATGTGCTCCAGGTAGAAAAAATTCATGTAACAAGACATTCTGGGAATAGTTTCTGGATGTGAGAATAACAAATACAATGAAGAGCTTTCTAGCATTGTTTGAGGACAGACAGTAGCTATACTTGTGGTGAGCACAGCACAACATACAGACTAGTCAAATCATTATGTTGTATACCTGAAACTAATGTTAGACAGTGTGTGTCAACTATCATTTGTTAAGAAAAGAAAAGAAAAAGAAAAGAAGAGAAAAGAAAACCATTCTAAATTCTACTCTGCATTTTTAGGTATTCTGTTGATCGACACACAGATATGGACAGAATATTCAACATTGATTCTGGAAATGGTTCAGTTTTTACGTCGAAACTTCTTGACCGAGAAACATTGCTGTGGCACAACATTACAGTAATAGCAACAGAGATCAGTAAGTCTAACCTCACAGGGCAACTGTCTCCTATTGATGGAGTGAGTGTCCCAACAAGGGCTGGTGAAGCAAGGATGAAATTAATCACTCTGTACTGATATCCTATTCGATACATACTGAGGGAAAGAACCCTGTAATGGTTTGTAGTGATGTTTCTTCGAGGCATGTGGTCGTTCATTCACAAATGCAGAGGCAACTGTGGACATCCCGTAGTTTAGAAATAATAACATGAGAATGTACCTCTCAAATGAGGTTGAACTGGTACATATCGGATTTGATTCCCAAAAGCTTTATACATCAGAACATTACAGAAGCAGCTGAAAAAATGGACTCATGGTTAGGATTGGTGGGGAGGAGAATCAAGTATATTAAAAACTGTAGGCATTACTTAGAAACCTTTCAGATCTCTATCTTCTGGCTTTCTACAGAATTTCTATTTCAAAAATCATTTCAGAAGTAAGAGATATAAATTTTAGTTTTTCCATTGTACACCAAAGTGAGCAATCCAAACCACCAAGTAATCAATAAAATGTTTAGAGCGAATTTGATGGAAGTCACCATGAAACTGAAGGCAAAGAAAAATAATGCCAAATGAATGCTTCAAATAAAATGATTATACACAGTGGAAATTGTGTAATGTAAACACAATGTGTAGGCCTAAGTACATGAAAGAAAAGTATTTTTAAAATAACATTTAAATGTTTAAAAATAGGCTTCTAAATTATAGCTCATTTTTTACTTTTTGTTTTTGATTTTAAAAGTTCAAACATTTTTAGCTCAGTTGGGTATCTGGTGTGAAATATTCCATGTCTAATTGTATATTACTTGAGTTTTCTTTTTTCTTTTTTTTTTAATATTTTTTTATTTATTTCTAGGAGAGAGAGAGAGAGAGAGAGCGTGAGCAGGAGAGGGTCAGAGAGAGAGGGAGACACAGACTCTGAAATAGGCTCCAGGCTCTGAGCTGGCAGTCAGCACAGAGCCCGACGCGGGGCTCAAACCCACGAACCGCGAGATCATGACCTAAGCGAAAGTCAGACGCTTAACCGACTAAGCCACCCAGGCGCCCCTACATTAGTTTTCTTTGTCAATGTAACTCATGGGATTTGATATGGCTGAAGGATATTGAATAGAATAAATAACCAATATGGGCAATATGAAGCATTGCCTTGTGATAGTGTTAAGAACTCTTAATTATAAATTTGTTAGATAGGAATATGCTTTTCAGAACTTACGTGTAGGGACTAATGCAGATACCAATGGCAGGGCACACTTAAAGCTTTAAAGTTACAAAATTATTTTTCACACTGAAAAGGACCATTTTTTATAACATCATGAAATTTCATTTTTTACTGAAGTAGTCATTTCATGCATATTTTAAGCTTTGTGCCTAATTTTCTTTAAAGATTTAATGTTCTGTGATATATTTGAAAGTACTTACTAGTGATAAAGACCTTTGAAAACTTTATCTTTGGCAGCTCTAACTTTGGAAGACTGATGTGGGCAACATTTTAGATGCAAAGGAACTTAAGAATCTTATTGTCTAAACTTCTTAACTATCTTTGATGCAACAGAAGCCCAGAGCTTATGTAAAACCAGCCCACTCCCATCCCAGGGCCTTGGCACTTACCGTTCCCTCTATCTGGAGAGCTGGAAATATTCACATGGCTTCATTCTTTTTATTTATGTCTCTGTACAAATGGCATCTCATGAGATGAGACTGAGTGGTCATCCCATGCAAAGTATCACCTCCGTCTGTCTCCAGTCTCTTTCCCTGTTTAATTTCTCCATAGTATTTGCCATCTGACACATTATATATTTGTGTGCTTACAGTTTGTCTGTGCCCATTAGAATAAAACTCCAGGATGGAGGATTTTTGTCATGTTCCCCATATGTGCCAGCACCCCAACCAGTGGCTGCCACATATTAGTAATTAGATGCTCACTAAATATATAAGACGTGAACAAATAGATACATATGTGAAGTGAATGAAGAGTGCTGAGTTCAGAGATTCTAACTCCTGATTCTTAGACCAGGAATGTGTTGTCCACGCTGCCCCAGATACTTCCTTTGTCTCCAGTCTTCAAACACGGGTGCTGCTCTTCTCGCTATCCTAGATGGACAGTCTGGGCTTGGAGTCAGACAGACCCAAATTTAAATCGAGGCTCTACTTTTTACTCATTATCTCCGTGAAGATGGACAAATTACCTAATATATCAGTGCCTCAGCTTCCTCATCTATACAGTAGGGGGCAAAAACTGTATTTAAATGCAAAGTTTGTAAGGATTAAATAAGTTAATATAGCAAAATGCTGAGCAGTACATCTAGCTCTTATTTAGCACAAAAACTAAATAAGACGAAAACAACCATTGGCTGACAATAATTGGTTTTCTTATCCCCCCCCACCCCCGTTCTTTCTTTTGTCCAAATTTTTCCCATCTCTTGCTTCTTTGGCTTCCTCTTAAAAATCCGTCTCTCAACTGCCTTTCCTGGTAAAGCTTTTCTTTATTTTTGTGTTATTTTGGGGTTTGCTATATAGTTGCACTATATCAACACAAGTAGCTTTATCTCCTAGGTATTTCCAGCAGGTGTACCCAACTCCGGAAGTATTCTTTTTTTGTGACTAATTTTTTTGTGTGACTAAGTTGGCACACAGTGCCCTGTGGTACTCAGAGCAGCCTTGGGGAATCTGCGTGTGAATGAAAATGGGAGTAAGTGACTGTTGTCTAAAGGGGATTGACAATGACCTATAAATGCCTATTCCTTTCTTTTTGGCATGTTGCAGATAATCCAAAGCAAAGCAGCCGAGTCCCTCTCTATATTAAAGTTCTAGATGTCAATGACAATGCCCCGGAATTTGCTGAGTTCTATGAAACCTTTGTCTGTGAAAAAGCAAAAGCAGATCAGGTGAGTTTCATAAGAAAGTAAATTAATTTAGTCAGATTAATTTAGATCTTCTAATAATTCAGATGATACACAGAGCTGAGGGCCAGGTTTGAATTATCTATGAAGTAAATGCTAACAAAATTAATACTATAAATAAGAACAGAATGAATGTTTAACTTGCATAAGAGAACAAACAGTTTTTAAGAACTGGAAGTTCATCATTCTCAAAGACTGATGTGGATTCAAATCAGTCTTAAGTTTTCATTAAAATAGATTAGTCACAGCTTTGTTGGAAAAATCTTAATTGGTGAGCAGATACTTTTAATTACCATGTATATAGGAAAGCAGTAACTACAACATATTTTGCAATTGTCTATAATTCATAGTTCCACTTATTTATATTTCCCATCTGCACAAGTAATACACATTGATGAATGTTTTCCTGCTTTACACATTTGTCCCCACCTGAAATAGGTCTGTTCTACCAATGGTATAAAATTATGTTACAGTTTGTCGAAATAGCAGTACACTGTTAAAATACATGTTAAAGTGGGAAGCTGAAGTGTTTTATGTACAAACTTTCTTTCTGGCTTTTATGCAAGTCGATGGCTTATGTATATGTCAAGACTACATTTCTAAACAGGCTGTTGTACAGAGTCCCCGATTTTTTTAGTTGAAATGCTGTCGTAGATCACCGTGATGTTTTAAAGTTTTGTATTACTCTAGGACAGTGTTTCCCAACCCAAGTGGTTTTGCCCCCAGGGGACATTTTTGATTGTCACAAAGAGGAGGTGTCACTGGTATGTAGTGGGAGGAGGCTAGGCTTGTTACTAAACAACGTACAATGCCTACAGTGCCCAGGATAGCTCCAAAACAAAGTATTATTCCGGGCTCTATCTCCAACCCATCATTGCACTGCATAGAGTGGATTCACTGTAAATTTCTAGAAGCTATCATTTTTAAATTAGAATCAGAAATCATTTAGTCAAGCAATTTACTGCAAAACTGTAAGGAATGCTTTTGAGTTACCAAATTTTATAGCAGCTTTATGGTTTTGATTTTAGTTGATTCAGACCCTACGAGCCATTGACAAAGACGACCCTTATAGCGGGCACCAGTTCTCATTCTCTTTGGCCCCTGAAGCAACCAGTGGCTCAAACTTTACCATTCAAGACAACAAAGGTAAATGAGCCCACGTTACTTTCTCTGTCTATATATTTATATCTTTATCTGTGTCTATCTATTGGCATCACAATGTTGCAATCCATGATGGGGTATGTACATAACATTGACTTTGTTTTCTGGTTCCAGATAACACAGCAGGAATCTTAACTCGGAAAAATGGCTATAATAGGCACGAGATGAGCACCTATCTCCTGCCTGTGGTCATTTCAGACAACGACTACCCAGTCCAAAGCAGCACTGGGACAGTGACTGTCCGGGTCTGTGCATGTGACCACCATGGGAACATGCAGTCCTGCCATGCGGAGGCCCTCGTCCACCCCACGGGACTGAGCACAGGGGCCCTCATTGCCATCCTTCTGTGCATCGTGACCCTACTAGGTAAACTGCTTCTCCCTGCATCCTATCTCCCCATGAGGGGCACACACTGTTACTGTGACACTCTAGATTTATCCGCCTCCCCCATTAAGGCATACAGCCCGCTCTAGGTGAGTAGAGTTATGTGCTGAGAATCTGTGTTGTTCAACCATGAACTAGTTTTTGTTTGAAAAATAGCTTTGGAGAATGAACAGATGTGAAACTTGCCTATGTCTTTACCTACTCAGGGAATCATTCACCAAAGGAAATCTCTTGTCTATCAAACTGAGAATGAATCCCCTGTGGGATCTGAGGGCACTGTAAATAGGTCTTTTTCATTTCATTTGTTGTTTAACATTTAACCTGGTAAACATTGTTAAAATATAAAGAGTGAGAGTCATCCGGCATGGAGGGTGTGATGGTAGCCCTTTCTATGAAGTAAAGTTAAGATCAGTGGGAAAGGGGAAAGAGAAATGTGATTCATGCGGAAAATAAAGGAGCAGTTAACTTTTCTTCAAACCAGCCAACTTGCTTTGATCTACCTATTTAAATAACTACCTTCTTAACATTACTTCCGAATGCCACATACACATGTCTATTATTTCTCGGACTCTCAAACATAAATAACTTCTATGACCGAGGAAGTAAATCTGGGACCTAAAAGAAATGAATGCAATCAAGGTAAAAATCAAGGTTCAGCAATGATACGAAATGAAATTTTTATCCCCAACCAATGAATTAAGCACACAGGTTGAGCTCAAAATGCTCTATAGACTGTTGCCTGTTATGAACTAAGAAATCAAATATTAGTTAACTCAGTCCTTCCAAAAATCAAAGTAAGCTCACCTACACAAAGGAAGAAAGGTACGAAGTTAAGAGTCAACCTGGGTTGCACAGGAGGGGAAACTTTTCCCAAAAAAATGACAATATAGAGACTTTGAGAGGAGTAAAGAGTAAAGACCTACATTTTTCCAAGAACAGAATATCTAGGGATCCCTGCTCAAGAGCTTCACATTCCATAGCATTTTGCTAATTATAACAGAAGTCTTGAAAGTTAACTACAGAACTGTGATTCTCTTTGTCAACAAAGATTTGGGGGAAGTATTTTAAGATATGAGGATAAATAAAAGCTGACAGTATGCAAAGACAAATCAGTGTTTCTAATGGTGTGAGTCTGTAAAATTTGTTTTGGAAGAGAAGGATATGAATATTCTTTTTGATAAAAAAAAAAAAAAAGGAGTTCTTTTTAGAAGGGCTGAATTGGAAGGGCTGCGCTCAAGGAGAATTCCATGGACATTGTGTGGTCTGTAGAAACAAAGCTGACTCTCATCTCAGGAAGTGAGTCTTCCTTTCCTTCATCATCTACCCATTTTCTCCTCTCCACCTTTTTCCTCACCAACTCCCCTTATCCTCCCTTTTCATTTCCTTCCTCCAATGAATTCACTGTCTCCTCATTACTCCTAACTTGTTTCAGTGCTTCCTACAGCTGGCCTCATCCTTTGGAATTCTGTACCCAACAAAACAGGAGATCAATGGGATTTAACCTTTACTAGGCTAACACTATGGGCTGCACACAGGGCAAGATGCTTCACAACTGTTTTTTCTCACTTAACCCTCAGAACCATCTGGTATATATTTATTTGCACCTCGAATTAGAAAAACTGAGGCTCTAAGATGTGCAGTCATGTAGCCAAGTCACACAGCTAACAGGTGTTGGGACAAACTACAAAATGCAGGTCTTCTCCCCCTGCGCCCCAGTGCTTCCACACTGCTCTCTACTTTCTTTGTGAGCTCACAGAAAGTAAGGCAATTTCCAGGCTGAAAGAAAGCTTGAACTGGAAACGAGGCCACTGAAGAAGGTGGAAGCAAACCTGAGATTCTGTAAGAGAAGGAAAGCCACATCAATAGAGGAGAAAACCTACAGTCAATAAAGTGGATCATGTGGCGTCTCTTGTTTTATTTACAAAAATAAAACAACAGGGACTCCTGGGTGGCTTAGTTCGTTAGGCTTCCAACTTCAGCTCAGGTCATGATCTCATGGTTCGTGAGTTCGGGCCCCATATCAGGCTCTGTGCTGTCAGCTCAAAGCCTGTTTTGGATTCTCTGTCTCCCTCCCTCTCTCTCTCTCTACTTCTCCTGCGCTCTTGATCTCTCTCACTCTGTCTCAAAAATAAATAAACATAAAAAATAAAAAATAAAACAACAGTAAAAACGACTATTACATCTCGTGTCTCTGTGGTACTTTAGACTCTGCACAACTTTTACATTTATTAACTCGTTCCTGACAACAGCACTGGGCATTGTGATAGTGCTTCCCTTTTACAGAAGGAAACACACTTAAAAACGTGAAATGATTTAAGTGAGTGTAGGCAGGCGGATTTCAAGTGACTTGCTACCTTCTAGCTTTATGATGGGATTTGAACACACATTGGTCCAAGAAACCCGCACTCAAAATCTCACTGCTGTCCTCTGGCCTCAGGGGATTGAGAAACGCAAGAGGTCAGTCACTGGGAAGAAAGCTAATCCTTTCTCAGATTTTTTTTTTTTCTCCACATGCTTAGAACTCACATCGTTAGTTTATAAAAGTTAGCTTTGAGAAAGATCTCCCTTCCAGAATCTGTTCAGATGTACTCAGGGCTAAGAAGAAAAGTACAGGCAGTTGTAGCTGTAGGAGAATTAGGCCGTGAATGAACACCTTTGATTTACCGACTGTGCCCTCTCTTCGAGGCAATCGCACTTTGGGGTCTGCATTGGACTAAAATAGAAGATACAGATAGCCAAAGCTGGGGAAGAACTAGGAAGTGATAAATGCCTGCTATCTTGCCTTAAATGGTGGCACAAACCAATGTACATACGGGTTTAATTCTTTCCAAGAGCATCATCTTGATTCTATTCTCTAACGTCCCAGGCCATCCTCAGTTACAGTCCTCTGTTTTGCAAACCCTTGTCATTGGTCACACTGGAATCTGGAATAAAGAGTTGACTATGAGCATCCCTGGGCCCAAAGCCCTGCAGTTGTCCACTCACCTGCACCTCACAGTAAAATGAAGACCTACAGAAGCCTCCAGGCCCCACGTGACAGGGCCTTTCCCTCCCCCTTTCCTCTCCTGGCCTCCCTCAGCTGCAGTCATGGTGCCTCCTGGCTGTTTCTCAAATACTCTAGGCACCCTCGCACCCTAGCCTTTCTTCCAGCTCTGTCTTCTTCATCCGACACCTCCTCGGATAATTCCTCATATCTTTGCTCAAATGTCACTCTTCTTTAAAAAAAAAAAAACACCGTCCCTCAATCATGCACAGAAGCACTCCTCATTCTCCTTTCTCTGGTTAACTTTATGTTTCCACTGCACATATCACCTTCTAATGATTTCCTTATTTATTAGACACATTATTTGTGTTTTGGTCTCCATCCACCACTACCGCCACCTCTGCTCACCTCATTAGGATGGGGCTCTTGATTAATGTTTTTCATTGATAGTGCCTAGAACTATAGCTGGCATGGAGTAGGCACTACATAAATAGTGTGTGAATAATAACACAAATGTCCTGGATGGCTGGGATGAATGAGGGATGAGGATGCTGTTTGGCAGCAAAGACAATGTGTACAATTGCACAGCCACATGCTTGAAAATGGCAACATTGGATATCCTTTAGAAATAGTCTATAATCCAAGCATGCTTTAACACATGGTGATTAATAAGAGTGTGGCTTTTTACTTTGACCTCCATTTTGATTGTTTGTACATGTGACATCTCTTAATCTCAACTTTCTCTATGTAAAATGGGGTTCTAATGATGGTACCTACTTTGCAGGGCTGCTGTGATAATCAAATGAGATTAAGTATGTAAATGACTTAGCACAGTGCTTAGCACATAAAATGCTCTCAATAGATAACCAATTATTAATACTATTAACACCTGAAATTTTAATATATAGATACAGGAGTATGCACATATCCATCATTATATGTGTATCTGCACATATCTACCAAAAGCCTTTATTCTGTAATTTTTACTACAGTAATTCAATTTTTATGACTCCTAAAATCTGGACCATTTTATGGATGAGAAAATAAAAACATTACTAGTACTTCTTGCAATAAACACGCCTGGACAAGCCCAGTTTAACAATACAGGTTCTGCCCTGGCTGGCTGTTTTCTCTCTAAGCTGTCGCTGTGTTTTTATTTTCCCACCCGTATGTCCATTTGGAGATGGGTCTCTCTACACGTAGCCAGCTGTGCTCTACTCAGCCAGCTGCAAAGAAACATCAGGAGTTATTTAAACGCAGTTCTCGCTTTGCCTCTAATTTGAGTTAGGAGGAAAAATCAACAGAACCAACATTCCAGGCATCAAACTTATGAAAGAACTCTGAACCCTGAAAGAGTTTTTTTTTAAGCTCCATCTTAAATGTGTTTATTTTGCTTAGCTCAAACAGAAATAAGCTGGTGTGTGTCTTATCACCTGCCCCCTTTCAAACTGGTGGGTCTTGAAGTCCAGAATGACTTTCTGAGTTGTATCTGGGCTTCTCCAGGTATTACCTGTAATAATATTTCTTATTATTAGAATGGTATGCAGAAAGGTATGCAGACATTCACATCTCTACTTTGAGTTTTAAACTAATTTTACACTTCTCTCGGGGAAAAAAAAAAAAAAGAAGAAGAAGGCAGAGTGCAAAAGTTATTTTAGATGCGTAGTTATGCAAACCCTTCAACACATCCCGAAGGTGCCAGCCTTGTGCTTATAAGCAGTTTCAGAGCATTTCAGGTGTTCAGCATAATTTGCACTCTTATTGTCGCGCTCCAGCTGTGTTTGAGCGGGTTTTTTATTATTATTATTATTATTATTTTATTTTTTCCTTGCCTTCAGACTAGCTTGCCGTTTCAAAGCGAGAGGGAACTACTGACAAAATATGAAGGTGTTTTATCTTCTACTTAAAGTGTAACTTTCAAAAATTCTCCTCCGTTTTGGGGGGGAGGGGGGGGTCTCTGGTTTGATCACGCCCGGAGGCAAGCGCAGCCTTCAAGGCGTAAGAGTTGAGTCTGCAGTTTTCCTGGAGAAGTTTTAAGACTTGGCGTTGCAGCGCAGCGTTGCTTGCTGACGTTAATCGGGCGGCAAATTAACGTCCCCTTCCCTTTCTGCTTTGTTTCTGCTTCCAGTGACAGTGGTGCTGTTTGCGGCTTTGAGGCGGCAGCGGAAAAAAGAACCTTTGATCATTTCCAAAGAGGACATCAGAGACAACATTGTCAGTTACAACGACGAGGGTGGCGGAGAGGAGGACACCCAGGCCTTCGATATCGGCACCCTGAGGAACCCCGAAGCCATCGAGGACAGCAAATTGCGCAGGGACATCGTGCCCGAGGCCCTTTTTCTGCCCCGACGGACTCCAGCAGCTCGCGACAACACCGACGTCCGGGATTTCATTAACCAAAGGCTGAAGGAGAACGACGCGGACCCCACCGCCCCGCCCTACGACTCCCTGGCCACCTACGCCTACGAGGGCACCGGCTCGGTGGCCGCCTCTCTGAGCTCCCTGGACTCGGCGACCACGGACGGAGACCAAGACTATGACTACCTTAGCGACTGGGGCCCGCGCTTCAAAAAGCTGGCAGACATGTACGGAGGCGTGGACAGTGACAAAGACTCCTAATGCGCTGCCTTTCTCGGTCCCCGGTCCCCCGTGTCCGCTGCTCCGCGGAGGGGCCCCCGTGGCCCCCGCGCCCGCCGCCGACGGCTGCAGTCCGCGTGGATCCAACGCTAGGGACTTTTTTTCTAGTACACTTTTATGAGCTTCCAAGAGGCAAAGGTTTATTTTTTAGCGCATCCAGTTACCCGTGGCGTCGGCCCCACAGGCCCCTTGTTCGCCCAGGGCGGGCCGAACACACGCGCAGCATCGCTGGCCTGGCCTCCCCGCCACCCGCCATTGACTCAGGTCAGCTGACTGCTCCGGCTGTGCATTTCACAGGCTAATGCCATGAGGGACTGTGCTTTAATGACAAAATTATAGTTTTAGTGAAAAGAAATGAGGGAGGACCAGCTGTGAAGCTGGTCCCCGTATATGGGCTAGCAAGGAGACGGTGAACTATCTATATCGGGTGTGTTTTATGGGTGTGTCCCAAAGTATTTAAAATGGCATTTGCCCGTCCTGTTTGTTCTTCAAGAACTTTTTCTGGCACCAGGGACTACTCAAAACATCAGATCCACCAGTGTTTTAAGATTCCGGGTCCTCTTTAGGACTAGAGACAAATTAAATGGTAACATTAAAAAACAACACACAAACAAAACATAGTATCTCATTCCTGGCCACTAACTCATAATTTGTTATGTATTAAACACGCAGAAGTTTGCCCTTGCACCATATAAAGAGAAAGGGAAAATAGCTAATGATGTAGACAAAGGAAATATTTAGCGTATTTTAAACCTCGGGCCACCAAATGTACTACAGATCACTTAAAATTATTTCAACCATCAGTAGGCTAATTACAAAGAAGTCTAATTGTTTCAAATTCTCGAAGAAACTTTTCTGAAACAAATTTTAACTCCTTGTCTGTAGTTGTTGTCAGTATTATTCTAATATACTTGAAAGTAGCGGTGTAAAGTACCACAATTCATATTCTTGATACTTCGTACGCAGTTAAGTTGCATTAGTAAAGGTAGATTAGAAAAAACTCAAATCCTGCCCTCAGAGTTTAATGGGAAATGAGAGTCAGCCGCACTTGAACCTGGTAACTTGTCCTTCCATCTGGAAACATCTATATATTTATATGATGTGATATAGATATATTGTTGAGATCATAGTGAAAAACTACACATTACATGTTTGGAAGATGCTTATGAAGGGAAAATTTTGATTCCCTTCAACGAGAGTGTTTAAGATTGTATTAAAATGATAGTTGACTTTCAAAAGCATTACTATTTTTTCATTGTTTTTAACTTCGTTGCTATGGCAACACTGCCATCCTTGTCTTTGAACTAATGATAAAGTAATGGTCTCAAACTACAACAGAAAAGTAATGTACAATCCATCCAATCTATTATTTCTCTAATTATGCAGTTAGCATCATAGTTATTATCCGGAGGACCCAACTGAACTGAACTAATCCTTTTGGCAGGTTCAAATCATTTATTTCATATGGCTGTTCTAATGATTTGTATCATTAGAATCTTACATTGTGCAGTCATCAGAAAATTCCAAAGTACTGTAATGAAAACATTGTTGTTTTGAAAACTTAAAAAAGAAAAAAACCCAGGCTCTGTATATATCTATATATCTATATATCTATATATATTATGTACTTGAGAATATGCTGACTTCAATTATTAGTCTTAGGGATTTATTTTCAATTAGTGTTAATTTTCTACAGATAATCTTAATGTCATTTCCATTTGGAGATACTGTTGTATTAGCACATACTTTCTATTTGGAACACACTGTTGCTTAGTTAAGTTTTAAATAAGCGTGTTACCCAGGAAGTAAAGATGGCACCCTTAAAATAAGAGAAATGTAGTCTTTTGGGATACCCAATTAGAGTGAAAAGTTTTATAACCATATTATTCCTTGTGTTTCCTGAATGGTTTCCTATTTTGTAATGGACTTCCCTGTATACTAACAAGTATTTCATGTTTTCAGGGTTTTCTTTTGCTAGTTCTTCATACACATACACACACACACACACACACACACACACAGGAATGCAAACAAAATACTACAGAAGGGTTTCTTTGTAATGAATATCATAGTCACAGTTAAGTGTTGAAAAAGATAGCTTAGTAAAGTTAATTAGTAAGAACTAGTTATTCATAGCAATAGAACACCACCTTAATCACATGACTTACTGTAAAATTAAAAAGCTCTCTGTCCTTATGTTTCATGTCATGTAATAAATTGTATCAAGAAAGATAGTTCTGTAAAAAGAAAGATATCATCAGAAGTCTTCCTTTTGAACTTTTGGGTTAATTGGAATGTCTGAGGGTTGACGCTAGCAACTTCCAGTGTTTAACGGTAAGGTTTATTCTCTCCTCATAAGTGAAACTAAGTAGTTCTGTAGTGGAATATTTGAGATATAATTGGCAGGTATGTTATCCCACCTTGAAGATGGTAAAGTGAGCCAAGAACAAATGAATATGACTAAATATTGAAATAACTGCTTAATCTCTTACCATAAAACCTGATGATCTTGAGAGTCTCTAAGAAATTGGATAATTTAAGACTAGAGCTGAATATTTTAATACCAGGGTCCTGTAAGTATTCTCTGAAAATTAATACTCTCTGATGTCATGGAAATAATGAGAGCCATACTTCCATCATTCTGTGTGTGTCTCTCTTCCTTTCCACAAAGACACCGGGTCAAGGATCCCAGTGAATATAAATGATTACTGGAGGAAAAAAAAATAGTTTTCACAAAGTCTCTGTCCTAATAGTGGATGTTAGTGACAAGAAAGACGGAAGGAAAATGGGAAGAGATCAAATTTAATATTTACTTTGGTCAATGAGAAACTCAAATTCACTCATTATAATCAGGTGACTTTTATGGATTGCTTCAAGGACTTTGAGGCCCTTCCGAAAAATTTTTCTCCTCCATTCAAAGGGAAGAGTTTCTTCAAACCACTAAGATGTTCCCTAAAAGAAGCTGGAATTTGTAAAATGTTAAGCTGCTGTGCATAAGTTCACTTCATGGCCATTTTCTGCTGAAAGGCCTAAACATTTGTCCCCAAATAAAAAAATGAAATCAAATGGGGGAAAGATGGTTCCATGGTATTATTAGGGAGGGATTCTGGGCACAGTAAACAAATGTTTTACACAGAGCTTTTTAGCCTTGCATTTTAGTTGCATGAAAGGAGTTTGAGATACAAATCGACTCCATTCAAATGGGACAAAACCTAGCAGTTCAGTTTTAACTCATTAAAAAAAGGTTTGGCTTCGTGTTCATTTTCAGCTCCAAACACTTGTACGAAAATTTCTTAAAAATTGAATCTGTATCTTAGAAACATCCAAATTTTGTGAATCCAAGTTAACTTCAGAATGTTTCCATCATTTTAACTTTTAAGTATACCAATATTAGGTGTCCTGATTTGCTAAGCGAACCTTATATCAAATGCTTTGCCTTGAAATCAGTATTTCACTGAAGATGATAATGTATAAACTATGAATTAAGAATTCCTCAATTCTATATACTTGAGGACCATAAAAGTATGCAGATGAAAGGGAAAACCAGAGCTGATTCTTGGGCCCAACCTAAGTATTTAAATCAGGCACACCTAAATTCATTTCCCCTAGGAACCAAACCACCTAATAAATCATCTTAAGCTAGTCACTAGTTTTAAAGCAATATTATTACTTTGGAAGAATGATCTAGAAAGTCCTGATTCCTCCCCCCTCACTGTTTTGAAAGGTATCCTCTAAAAGGGATCATTTTAGGGTAATTTTATTTTTTATGTTTTTGTCTAGATGAAATATTTTCTTGAATTGTGACAGGGCCAATGCTTGACACACCCAAGCATTTATATTTAACACTGAAACCCAGCCTCCTTTATCAGATTGTAAGAGTAGAAAGATTAAGATTTAGTATATGGGTCTTCAGGAAGATCAACTATTTTCTCAAGTCTAACAAACAGCTTTCTTTTCCAGAGAATACAGAATTACAGGATGGTCTCCTTAAGAGTTCAGTGACTATTGCTTTTGCGGCATTTTTAATCTCCGTTTGGCATCTTTATGGAATAGTTTTCTAAAGGGGTAATTCTCTCTACTAAAAAATATCAGACCCTGACCGTATTCAGTGTGCAGAGGAATACCCTCTTAGAAAGGAAATATGTTGACTCACAGACTTGTTAAAAGTTAATAAAGAAATAGCTCATTTTTAAAGCCAGAACTTTATGGTCTCTGCATCGTCAATTTCATTTAAGCATTGCTGAGACAATCTTTAATCTACTCCCCATTTTGTAATACCTTATTTATGATGCATTTTCATTTTTTAATTTGGGGGGAACGTTAGCCCAACAGATGAAAGTGCCAAAAGGAGGTCAAATGGAAACAAAGCCTATTACCCACTGTATTTCAGACAGGACCGAGGCACTTAGCCTGAGAGCCACTGGGTTATTAGATTAATTTCAAAAGAGCTTTTACAAGTCGCTTAATTCCATTTTTTTTTTAAACCCATGGACCACAAACTCAAATTTCTCTTCAAATGGGGTTAATCTGACAAATGAGGCATGGACCCAGCGTTGTGGAAAAAGCATTCCGCTATAATGAGATCTTGGTCTTTCTTGCAAGACTGTGTTATTTATGTAAATATGTCTAGAGGCACCTTCTATACGCTTTTAGTTTTCTATGATCTATTAGTTTAGTGTTTATTAAGGAATCAAATGTATAGAACTGCTAGGCATTCAGGGGGAATGCTGTGTAGCAAAGCAACTTGTCTGCTCGAAAGAAACATAGGAACGCTTCAAAACCACCGTATTGTTTTGTTTGTGACCATATTCATGGCTTTGAAAGTAAACTGCATAAGAATTGGCCTTACAATAAATACTGCGTGCGTCCTCAGTAGTACCTAGCTAAGGTGATTTGGCATTCTCCTCCTGTGATTTGTGATTTTAAATCCAGAAAATAAAAGCTTGTTGGTATTGATTGTTTTTAATTAAAAATACTCCCAAGTATAAGTTGAAGCTGATGCTGCCTTTGAAGATTTCCTGGCTGGGGTGCTTAGTCAGAGGGTTTTTCTCAGTAGCGCCCGTCTCTGGCAATGAGAACACTTGAGAGAAACAACCCCTGCTCAGCTTTCATCAACATTTCTCGTTGGGGATATTTTCATAACTTCCCAGTTTACATGACAAAGTTTCCTGTGTTGCAAGGAGAGGTAAAACAACGACCTTACAGCTCAGTGTGGCCGGGCCTTTTGTTGAAGTCAGATGGCAAATACACGCTCCTTGAAATGGCTTCTTTTGTTTTCCTTTGTTTTCTTAGACGTATACATTTGAAAAGAATGCAATTTAAAAAGTGATTTCTCACAAAGAGTAAATATGCCTTTTGCAAATCAATTTTTGTAACAAGTTATTTATATGATATTACTTAATAAACTTGTTTTTTTCTACCTTGTTTTTTTCAATTCTCTCAAACTATTGTTTTTAATCAGAGATTTCAAAAACAATGTATGTGCTGTTACACACTTTATATCTTTCTAAATCGGCTGTTTGAACCTCTCAAATAGCTAAGTAAAGCCAACTTGTTATACAATAATTAGCTTGTAAACAATAGTTTCTCCCAGCCAGCATTATACATCACTGGTACTGCCCGGCAGACTCCTTATTGCTGGGGCATCAAGAATTCTACTGTTATTTACGGAATTGCTGTACTAAGAAGAAAGCTGTTTATCCTCATGCTAATTGCATTAGATTGAAAAAAAAAAAGGCAGCTCTATATTTTTGCCCATCCCAACTCTCCATCCTTTATTTCACTCCCATAGAAAAGAAATGTCTATGGACTTCTGATTTTAAAAAGAAAAAGAAAAAGCAAGAGCCAGACCAGAGGGAAATAAGGATAAAATGCTCCCAGCATTCTGATACTATGAGTAAATAAAATGTTTTTAGCATATTCAGAGCTATCATATTTCATATGCTGGTTCTTTTTTAAGCTGCCTCCTATTTCTACAGATGCTGTTTCATAATTTTTTTTAGCTAAGAGAATTCATAGCTTTGCAAAGGAGATTTTCATTTATTCATTCATTTGTTCAGTAGCAGGCAGTCCACTGTGTGCCATGAAATAGTCAACAGTAAGCCAAATACATATATTTTCCCTTCTCTCCAGAAGCTCGTGGTCCAGGAAGAAGGGCTGCCATAAGCTCATAACTAGGTGGCAGGAAGGTGTCTTCAGAGAGGCAGAGATGCAAGTGTTCATTCATAGGGAGGAGAAACTGTTCCTGCCCAGCTGGAGGAGTGTGTGGAAGGTCTAGGAATTAGGAGTATTGAGATAAAGGGAGATGAGAAACCAAAAAGAATAGCAGGGAAAGAAAGAAAAGAGAGGGATGTTTAAGCAATGCCATTGACCTCAGCTGAAGCTCCCTGAAGGTGACTGTGCTGGGAAAATGCACATGGTAGCAGCACACAGAGGATCTTGGATACCATAGCGGCTGGTTTTTGCAATTTTTTTTTTTCCCATTTGGTTTGACGTTGACTTGGTGGGAAACAGAAACCTATGGAAAGGAATGATGGTGTTAGAAACACACATTTATGAAGGACATGTATGTTGCACAGTAGGATGCACTTTGTATGAGAGCTAAGCCTCTGCCCTGCACCCTGAGATCTTCATAGTCCCAAGGTAAGCAGAGTCTAGAATCTAGGAAATTACCTTGACCTAATGGTAACATAGGCAGGTAGCGCAATGTGCTGTCTCAAGGACCCAGTTCAGGAAGCAGATTCCTACAAACATTTAGACAGTCTAAGCGAGTTCCCATCACCAAAACAAACCACTTCCCATAACAGTTATTAGTATGTATTAGAGGAATTCACTCTAGCTGCTATAACAGACAAAACCCAAAACCTCCATAAAATTTGCCTCACTCTTGTGGTGTTCAGAGTGGTTGTGGGCCTTTCTTCCTCTTGTTAGCTATGCCATTTGGAGCACATTGACTCCAACGTTTAATGTGGCCAGGGAGGAGAGTTTGCTGAATGATCATATGAGCTGTCTCTAGGGAGGCAGGGCCTAGACATGGCCTATACCACTTCTGCTCACATCTCGTTGACCAGAACTCAGTTATATGGCTGCAAACTAACTGGACAGTGGGTGGGAGATGGAGGCAGATAAACACATGTGTATCTGGTGATAACATGCTAGTGAGTATAACTTATATGTAAGATGTACTTAGTAGGTATCTGCCACTTATAGGTTTAATCTCTGTCAATCTTGCAACATCATTCCTGATTCCCTCCAGTTTCAGTCATCATAATAAGCCACCCCCATAATATTCACGAGGTTGTTATCAAAAGCATCAGTAGGAAATCATCCATAAATTGAACCTTCATCTTGAAAACCCTTTTATTTTTTCAAATGTTTATTTATTTATTTTGAGAGAGAGAGAGCAAGGGAGGGGCAGAGAGAGGAGAAAGAGAGAATTCCAAGCACGCTCCATGCTGTCAGCACAGAGCAAGACATGGGGCTCAATCTCATGAACCATGATGAGATCATGACCTGAGCTGAAATCAAGAATCAGATGCTTAACTGACTGAGCTACCCAGATGCCCCTGAAAACGCCTCTAAAAGCTATCAGTCTCCCATTGTTGACTTCAGTGCTCAGAGTAGATATTTCTAATTAATGAACTCATAGATCTCCCAGATGTAGCCTTAGAATCCCTAACAGGAATGCCCCAGTGGCCATCAACAATAGAATAATATGGACCTATTTGCTATCCCAACCTAAGAGAATAAGTTCTCCAGTGGAAGACGTATTTTTTTTAATTTTTAAATGTTTTTTAATTTTTGAGAGAGAGACAGAATGGGAGCAGGGAAGGGGTAGAGAGAGAGGGGGGGAGACACAGAATCCAAAACAGGCTCCAGGCTCCAAGCTGTCAGCACAGAGCCAGTCGTGGGGCTCGAATTCACAAACCACGGGATCATGACCTGAGACACAGACTGAGCTATCCAGGTGCCCCAAGACTTATTTTCTTTCATTTTAAGAAGTGAAAAGAGCATTCTTTTCATTTGGGAAGAGCATTCTGATCCTGAGATTGTGAAAAATTTGGAATAATTAAGGAAGCTGAAAGGCTCAGCCTGCCATTATAATTAGCCTACATCTTTATTTCACAAATCTGCACCAACAAGCATGTATCTCTTTGTTGATTCATTTCAGCTTGGGGGATGAATCTCCCTTCAGCGATAGTCCTGAACCTCTGCCTTTGTTCTGCAAAAGCCATGTGAGAGCCTGTGATAGGCCCGGCATGAACCAAGGTGATTAGGACACACAGGTAAACAGACAGACACGCTCCCTGCTCTACACACGCCCCTCTCTCGAGGACTGCCATGATGTTAATCTCCCATTACCAATCTTGGTTTGCCTGACTAAACATTTTGTGTACTGAATGACATCCGGATTCTTTAGATCACTTTTCTAGGTCTCATATTCCTGAATTCAATACTTTTCTAAATATGCTATGAATAGATATGGCTCTTTAAAAGAAGTAGATTGTCTCCTACTTCTGTCTATGATATACTTATTCCTTTTTTTAAATGTCTCTCTTGACATATTAGATCATCTTTATTGCTTCCTGAGCCATTTAGTCTCAAAAACTAAACTTTTAATGGCAAATATGCCTTGTTTGCACATTGGTAAGAAAATGTCTCCTTATAGTCAGTAAAGGATAGGTTTTATTAAAGCTTTTCACTTTGCTTAGCTGCCTGATAATAATGCCTTACTTTTATATAGCACTTTAGAAATAACTATTATATATATGACTTAATATAACTCCCACAAAAGCCCTGCACAGTAGGCTGTATCATTCCCATTACACAAACAAACAAAGTGAGGTCATTTGTCTTGAGGTCCCATCACAGGAATTAGAACTAAAATCACTTTTTTTAACCCAGGTACTCTAAGACTGTCATTGAACCCTACGTTTTTCTTCTTTGTATGCACTGTCTGATCTCGTGTGTTTGAGACAAATATTTATTGGGAAGGAAAAAGGATTCTCTTCTCCTTTATACTAATTCAGATGAGGTTGGACTCTGCTGATGGCTGTAGCCTCAAAGACATTCCTATTTATAAGATCAGTCCAAATGCTCTATGAAGAAGAAAAAAAAAGCCTTAATAGCAAAAATCTGCCTATTGACCCCATTTATCCAACCGATTCCAATTATAAAATTAGAACAGTGCTCCCCAAAGAAAAGTATTCCCAAAAAATATAAACTTCCACCCAAGACAGAAAAGGCTGTAGTTGTTTATGTGATAATAATCTTGACAATCTTGATAGTTCAGACATCAAATTGTGGTAGGCCTTCTATTGGGCAGCAATGCCCTATAACAGGAGAGGGGAAAGGCAAGGAATGAGAACTTCCTGTTGCTCCTTAAGCAGTTCAGATTTCATAACTGGAGCTTTGGAGGAGGAAGGGAGACTTGCTCTGTCCATGAGCACCCATTAACTCCTAGTACCCTCCCCACTAACACGGTGGCTCTGAAATCCCCAGAAAATCCAGCCGCCCATGGTGAGGTATCTGTGTGGCAGAGCAGAAACTACAAACCTTTGCTCATAAACTACAAGCAATGTATTTTTCCATATTTTTCTATAACTCAGCTTAATTTCTGTTTTGAACCTTAATCCCGTGAGCAACAGAAAGTCAATGTTAGTCTTTTGGGGTTTCTTTCCACAAGCCCTCCCTCATATTATAGTGAATTTCTAAGAGTCTGAAATGACATAAAGAGTTGGGTAGAAGGAAGAGGAGGCAGTCAGACCTTAAGGCTAACTTGCTCAGGGGGCTGGGAAGTGTGGATGAAGTCCAAAAAACAACAACAATCAGTGTAATTCTCCTAGCCCTCCCACCCATCACAAAATGGGGAGGCTGAAGTTTATTGATCAAAAGTGTTTCTTTATGTTATTGTCATTATTTCTCATTCTCAGAAGGTCAGGATCAAAAGCTTAAGAAAGACACCTGATTCTCTCTTGACTTATGGCTTCGGCAGAGATTCAGAAAGAGCTGAAAGTTCCCTCAGAATATCACTGTTTCAAATTTAATACTAATTTATAATGGTGTTTTCTTTTTCTTTACTATCTCAAGTGTTACAAAAAGTATTCCTCTATAGTATTAAAATATATTAAATAGTATGGTAAGATAGAACTAGTCTTCAATGATTTCTGAACACCTATGTGATGAGAACATTACTAGCTACTTTATAAGTAAAAAATATTTTTTTCCTTATCATAAATCAAAAAGAGCACAACCAAGTCATTTTGGATTTGTGAATACATTTACACGAAAAATCTTGCAAAGTTACAACAATTAAATCACAATTGAATATGTATTTAACAAATAATTTATGTTGGAAACAATAAACATGATACATCCAGACTGTTTATTTCCCTTTGGATCCAACGAAATATACCCACCTTAAAAGAATTAGGCAAAACGTCACCAAAATTCAAATGATAGCTCTCAGGTGAAAAAGGTTGAGAGACAGACTGATTCCACACTAACAACGAGCATTAAGACTTGAGCTGGGAGCACTAGAGCCTACGGTGAAGTCCGGTCCAACTTCGGAAACAATGAGGGCTATTTGATGTACTTACTCCACAGGCCACAGGGCATTCCACACTTTGGGAGCTTCATCTTCATTTTATTAAACATATTTGAATGTACCCACATTTCACCTTAAGGACATGAATCAGGTTGCAATTTACTAGTTTACATAATATTGTTATATACGCCATTAGACTTTTATTGGGATTTTTTTGGTTGCAATTTTCCTTTTGCATTTTGAAGCCCACCCCCTTTTAAAATTTAGGCTTTTTTGGGTTGTAGCTCATCTGAGAACAAATAGGTACTGTGTGTATTGTGCCTAATGTGTTCAAAGGTATACTAAAGTGAAGATAGGATTTGAGAATCTGCATATACAGCAAGTTCCCCAGTGATTTTTATACACACCAGAATTCGAGACAGACATGAAGCTATTGAAGCAGCAAAGGTGAAGGCATACTTGAGGACCTGGGGGTAGATCAGTTTGACTGGCAAAGAAGGCTCTGGAAGGGATGAGGAGAGATGTAAGTTCTACTACTCTTGCACATGGCTTCCAATTTCCCTTTACCTACTGGACTCTAAGCATGTACTTTCTAGCAAATGATAAAGGGAGTAACACAGGTACCTTCCCTAGAAAAGTGTGCAAGTTTCCAGTTGAAATACCAAGAGTAGTTCATATAAATCTATTTAAAACTTCAGGTAAGCTCTCCACTTGCCCACCCTTTTTTTCCCCCCAGAACTTTTCTGGCTTCTTTCCCTGCATGTGTCAGTCAATAGGTAAATAATTAAAATCCCTCTAGAGTTGATTCACCTAAGTTCTCTCTTCTTAAAGTCAGCTGTTATTCTATGAGCCTCAGCTGGGGAGCACTTCCTCTCCCAGGGCCCAATCAGAGTACCACTTCAATTAGCTTAATTGGAAGAAGACACAACCAAACTTCCAATTAAAGTTCTAAAGAAGCTATTAGAACAGCTATTTTTGTCTTTTCAGAGAAAGCTCTCCTAATAGTCATTTTTTAAAAGGTAAAAATCCTTAAAGGAGAAAAGGTAAGCATAATCAGATCAATTACAGCTCTTAGTCATTTCTGGAACTAAAGTTGGGTCTTTTCACTTAGTAATTTGGAAGTAAGCCACCTATTCATTATTTTATTAATTTTAAGTATTATTTAATTAATATATGTATGTTGTCTAAAATGCCCAATAGATTTATAAATAAAGCTATAGCAAAAACTTAACCACTTAATACCATTCCTTTACCCAGAGGTAATCCCTTCAACTCCTCCAGATAGCTCTTCCAGTATTTATTTCCACACTTCTAAATAATGCTAATATTAGATTGAATCATAAGAAATGGTCATTTCTTTAGCCATGGTGTGGCTAAAAAATGGTTCACATCAACAACCTGAGATAGTTCAAACTAAAGCTACTATTTCTTTCGTTTACAGTTTTGAACATTGTCCATTGACTTCCTGCTATGGAGAGTAAAATATTTAGATTTACTACAGTGCCCCCCAATGTGTACACACATGCAGACTCACACATGCATGCACACACACAGGCGCTTACTTCGCCATCCATCCAATATAGTTATAGCACAACTGGTAATTAAGAGTTTGCATTTACCCTATGTAAATATTGCTTACAGTTGAGCCTTATCCTGTGCTATAACTTAACTTTCTCATTCAACTTAATTTTTTCCTGAAACTCATAATACCTCTCTTAAAACAATTTGCTTAGTTTTCAACATACCTATCATAATTCGGTCACAAATGTCCTGACACGATTCTTAAAATCCTTTCAACCGTGTAATCTCTAGTACTTTTCTGTTGCTTGCAACAGCACTCCAGAAATTCTCCATCTCTCCCATTTCATGAATAATTTTTTAAAACATTTTCTTCTGCTTGCTCTTTACTGCTTATATATATTTTTTTAAATTTCTTTTCAATGTTCGCTTAGGTCTTTTTCTTCCACGTTAAAAGTCTTCCTCAAATGTCTAGTGATTTTTAGCTGTCTGTTCATACTTAAGAGTGAGGTCCTGATCAGTTAAGGAGAAGCCCTCTGTGTCCATTGGTGGGCCTCACGATAGGATCAATGAAGGAAACTAATGCTTTCACTGGAGCGTTTGTAAATCTTTTGTCTCGGGTCAGTTTCCACTGAAAGGATATCTCCAATCTCCTCCCTGGGGGTCCAAGCCTGGCTGCCAATATTCAGAGAGCTTTACACAGGAGAAGGAATTGGGAGGATCCCAATGTTCATATTATAGATTTTCACTTGATCTGTCTTGAGGTGCAGCTCTTCCCACTGCCCTCAACTGTACCTGCTGTTCTGAGCAGGGAAACAAAAGTGAAGAAAAGTCACCTGATATGCAGGGTAGGAAAAGGATCTGGGGTCTATGTGCTCCTGATACAGAAGCACAGTGAATCTGATTTCAGCCACTCCCCACACTCTGACAATCAGAGGTCCCTGACACCCCTAATTCCTGACCTTGCCTGAGGTCATTGTAAATCAGCTTGCTTATTACTGGATTCCCATCCCATACTTGAAATTAGGCTTCAATTTATCCATTCTGCAAAGTAAGTTGCCACTCATTTATCTTTCTTTCATCTCTTAAAGTTGTTTTTTTTAACACGTCTTTCCTATGTTCATTCAATCAGTGAATATGAATGAATATTTATTGTGATAGGTATTTGGGACTATAGCTTTGAACATGACAAAAATTTGTGGTTTACAGTATAGCAGAAAAAAAGAAAAATAAGGGGGTATAATAAAATACTCTGATAGAAGTATGGGGGGCATGGATACTATGAACCATGCCTTCTGAGAGGAATAAATGATTATGCTAAACAGTGAAAGACAGTCAGGCATGAAATAAGACAAAGACCAGCTAAATGAAATGAACAGCCTATGAGAAGACTCAAAATTGACACAAACCGTGGTACATTTAGATAACTTCAAAAGTTTGGTGTGATTGGAGCATTGTGCAAGGGAGAGCATGATGAGATATGAAAGGCCAGGAGAGTGGAGACAATTTCATAAAGAGCAGTTTAAGACATTTTAAAGAGTTTGTACTTTATTCTAAAATGGAAGCCATGATAAGACTTAGAAAAGGGGAGTGGTAAGATTTTCTTTTGAAAGTGCCTTGGGAGATGGAATTACAACAAGCAGATACAAGAGAAGGCTAATGTGGTCATTTGGACAGGTGAAAATATCTGGTACTACGCCGGTGGTAACAGTAATTTCATGTTTATGTCCATGAACTCACGAGAGATTTAGAACGATTTTGCTGACTGATTGGATTGTGGGCCATCCCTACATGTTTCTGGACTGAGTGTGTATGTGGCTTGTAATACCATCAAAGACAAAGTCCCATAAAAGGAAAGGATTTGAAGAAAGGCAATCTGTTCAATTTAAGCATGCTAAGTTTAAGGTATTCATGTGACATTCAAGAGAAGTCAAGCAGCAGTTGAATATATAGATCTGAAATTTAAGAAAAGCAATCTGGGATACGGATGTAGCTTTTGAGAGCCAGCTGTATATAGATAACAATTTCAAGGTAGATGAGATTGTGCAGAGAAAGTCTGTAGAATGTGAAGGAAAGAGGAACAACATAAAACTTATGAGAGCACCAACAATTAAAGAATAAACAAAAACAAAAGAACCTGCTTTGTTGGCTGAGAAATATTTTCTCAAGAACGAGGAGGAAATCAGGGGAGTTGGTGTTTCCAATTTAGGGAAAGGGTTATAATAAAGATGGAAAGGTCAACAGTATAAAATGTTACCCAGGGGTTAACTAAAATAAGAACCGACAAGTTACCAATGGACATTGAGAAAGAGAGGTAGTAGATGACCTTGGAGACACCGATTGCCATTAACCAGGTTGTTGGGTAAGGATATGAATTCCTGAACTTTGCCAACTCTCTCCAGAAATTAGTGAGAGAGTATAATGGTGAGCATGTGAGGTACTGAGAATATGACAAATTTGGGGTGAGGAGTTTCTGGAGTTTCTGCAGAGAATAGGAGAAAGAGATGACTACAAAGAGAAGGCTTTCCAGGTAGAATTAAGGTTCATGTTGTTCAAACCTATGAATTTGTAAAAGGTCCAGTCTCTATAGCCTGAAGTGATCAAAATTTGAGCCATCTCCTTTTTTTCCAGAAGCCTAAAAGATGTAATATGATATAAAGTCATTCACCTTTCCATCAAACTTGGAAGTTAAGAAAATAGAAAATTTAGGGAAATGGTAATACTGTGTTTTATAGAACAATTCAGTAACATTTAGCAGTGTTAAAATTTCAGTCTCTTGACAATCTACATCATGGTTTGAAAGATCATGTTTCTTTGAGAAAAAGCCTTTAAATAAAGCTCTCAAGCAACCTATTTGATTACTCTTGTCCCCTTAGTTTCGAAAGCTATTGATTGGGTCCTTAGAGAATGAGCAGTTTCCTAAAAATGGCAAGACCCGCCCTTCTAATCTTGGGATCCCAATGCTACACTGCACTGACTCCTTTTGTTTTAAATCTGTATGATTATCTTGGAAAGCAGATGACTTCCATAATCAAGTCAGGTTTATCTCATTTCACTTGGAAATTTTTTAAAGCATTGGTGCTCAGATTATCTATCCTCACTCAAATTTGGTTTAGGTCTACTTCCATCATAAAAGAGTCTTTTTAAGATTTGTCTTTGTTACTGGTGAGTAATATGTAATGTATCTTTGGGGGAGATGAGGCTATTAAAGATATGCTTGATCATGTTGTTATGGTACATAAAGAATAATTTTCGACACCATTTACAATACGTAATCGGTCCTCTTTATTTCTGCTTCATTGGTAAAGCCCTCTAGGAAATGGTACGCACAGTCAATACGATATGTTATACATCTTTGTTATCTATTAATGTACTTGCCATGTTATGTACATAGTAGACTCCCAATGAATATTTATTGAATACCTGAATGAGTAAACTTTTATATCTTTGAAGAAGAGTTACTCTGTAATATATACTCTTCAGGAATATCAAGCTGTGTCTAAAAGTAATCAAATATGACAACTGTAATATTTTCCTAAGCTTTTGTACCTTAAATTTTACATGCTCTCACATTCACATTCAGTTCCAATAGTTAGTGCATAAAGCATCTTTTTCATGTTTGCAATGATCCCACATAGTCAAGATTCTCGGTGTCGAGCTATCACACACATTGACCTTGAAATCCCTGGGTACAGTGTTGGATGGTGACTCTGGAAAAGACATTAGATATATTTTTTTAATGTTGAATATTGCAGCTGGGCCTCTTAATAAAGAGAAAAGTGGTTGAATACCAGGGGGACAAGTGTTATACACACACTGAAAGGCAATGCTCATCTCTTCTGAATACATGATAATGGAGAGAACGGTGCTGAGCAAACAGAATGTTCAGGATATTAGTGTGGACCATGGAAAAATGCTGCACAATCAAAGCTGACAGAAAAAAAGTCTCATCTAGCAGCTTTGAAAACACTTTTTTGAAATTTCAAGTAGGTTATTTTGATTTGGGATTAATATTATTTCTGAATTTTGGGCCCTTTGTGAAAAGACAACATTGTTTTCTGAATTTTGCTACTAATGTCTATGGGTCTATTGTTGGAATGTGTGACAGGAGAAATAATTGAGGCACAAAGCCAGAGAGTTCAGGCCAGGAAGAAAGATTTTCTTAATCACCTGTTTAGATAAAAATAATGGTTTTCCAAACAAGCATTAATGAAATGGATAACCTCTTACATGCAAAAGGTATTTTTTTCTAAGTTTCCTTTCAACATCCCAAACATCCAAGATATTTAATGTGGGTTTTGCTTCCAGCAAACTCTTGTACTAACTTCTCTTTGTTTCTGCATCCATTTTTTCAATTGCTTCTAAAAGCATTTGTCAGGCACCTGCTCCATGCAAAGTTCTTTAGAAAGCCATGTCAGAGATAAAAAGAGAGTAGGCTTCTTGTTTATCCTGAAAGTGTTGTTAAATATTTTCATGCTGGGAAAGGCTCAGTATTGTTCATTAAAAATGGTTGTATATACTCTCACCAGTTAGAAGAAAAAATTACCTGATACCTCTAGCTATTTTATCTGTAATAGATTCTTTTCTAACTAGTCTGTTATGTGGCCTAAGTTAATAAACTCCCAAGGAGAAATTAATAGGCTACCTTTCCATTTGTAGAATTGGATACATGGAATCATGCTTCTAAGTATTTCAAAGTCTTTTACTCTGCATTATCTTGCATAGAGTAAGGAAAGAAAAAAGGTTTACAAAAAGTAATTTTTCCCATCTCTAGCAAAATTTTTAAAAGAGACTAAAAACCCAAATCACAAGTGTCCCTCCTTTCTCGTTTGAATTATTAATTCCTTTCATAGAAGTAGAGGGAAAATTATGATTAAAAAAACAAATATTTAAGCATTTCTTATTGGTGTAAAATTTTATTTGATGAACTAAGTATCATTTACGAGTACAATCATTTGATACATATTTTTCATTGCTAACTTGTCTCTATGTTTTCTATGAAAGAGAATTTTATATATTTTTTAGATATTTCAAATTTGGAGGAAAACAGTACACCTTAAATGTGTTAATAGAGCAGTGTTTTTATTATAACTTTCATAGTATTCATTTGATTAAACAAAATTATGTTACCAACAAATCTGCATCAAATATTTTTCTCAAGTATCAAAATAACTTGTAATTAAGGAGCATACTTAATTATCAGAGTTCATCATCTTTTGAGAATGTATGTTATATCTGTAAAACCAAATGCGATAATACAACATATGAACAAAAATACACGATATAAAACCTTGCATTTTATAAATTGGTTTGACATTTTTTTGAATTGCCTATTGTGAATTAGTACTCACTAGAAACAGAAAAAAATGAATGACTTTAAAAGTTTAATAAACCGGCTGGATAAACAAACAGGGAAACCGATAAACATAAGACAGTGTTCTTGTAGACATCTGTTGAGACTTGTGCCCAGCCCTGCTTGGCTGGGGGCTGACAATCAGACCTCTGGCCATAGTTGGTTACACAGATGCTTTCGGTGTCTCAAGCTTTGTTTCTGTTACTTATAGAGTTACTTACATAGTTTTGTTGGGATTCTTTTGCATAGAGTGAGCAAAGTAAAAGGGTTACTTACTTTTGTTTCTGTTAACCAAACAAAATGCTACTAAGAAAATTCATGAAAAGGGTAGTTTCGGGGCAAATAATAGACAATGGTCAGATCTCAGAACACTGCTCAAACACTAATCTGCTGATAGGAGAGGGAAGTCCATCCTATCTTCCCACCTCCAACATAGCTGAGGAGTAGAAGCCGGCTAAGGCAGACCATGTCCAAAGCACCATAGGCAGCACAAAGACCCTATGCTACTGGCTACCAAAGCAATAATAGCTCCCTAAGGGAGTCTGCCCACTCTCCAGTGTCCCCTCAGTAGGAAGGAAACCAGCCAAGAACGTCACATCACATCTCTTTTAATTACATTCTTCAGCCACTTAACCAGGTGTAAGACTGTCACTTCAGGCCAAAGAATGATCCTGGAGGAAAAATGCAGGGGACAGCTGCAGCAGCTGACTGTCTTATGCTAAGTACCCTGCTTCAAGGTGCTTGTGAAGATGGCCTTCAAGGGAAGGTGCTCTGTTTAGTCCATCAAGGCAGGCCATCCCTTGCTGGGCCTGAGTTACCAGCCCTTTCCATTCTCACATAACCACTTGCCAGGAAGAACGGGCTCCATGTGAACCCGTGTAAGACCATTCCAGCAGCACCTAATAGAGTGGAACCACCATCCCTTTGTGTTAACCTTTCACAACTCTCTCTAGATTCAAATTAGGACTATGTGGAAAGCCTTGGTCTTCCCTATCATTAGACATTTATCAGGTAAAGCCTGTAAACTTCAATGTCTCTATAAAATCAAATTTCTGTGACAAGAGACAGAAGAGTGATTAGACCATCTTTCTCCACACCTTTGAGTTGCCTACACAAAACTCTTCATCTCTGCCCCAAAGCTGCTCACACCCTAAGACAATAATAGAGATTGAGTTATACTCTCAGATCTGGACTACACCCTGCCAGATGGACATCTGCATGACCTGGTCTAAACCCAGAGTCTCTCTGCCTGTTGTGAAAGTAGTTGTCAGGATCTGTCAGTGAGGAAGGGGTGAGATCCCCTATTAAGGCACCCAATTAGCTAATGAAGAGGACCCTGTGAGAGAAGTGTCTGTATCTAACTCATAAAGCAGTTTTTGGAAGGGATGATGTTCGAATTGAGTTTTAAGGATGAGTAGCAA
This sequence comes from Proteles cristata cristata, assembly GCA_017311185.1. Classification (NCBI taxonomy): domain Eukaryota; kingdom Metazoa; phylum Chordata; class Mammalia; order Carnivora; family Hyaenidae; genus Proteles; species Proteles cristata. The sequence goes on from JAESUZ010000553.1 coordinate 1,492,760, forward strand.
TTTTCCAGAAAGAATTGGCAGTCATCTTCCAGGCACAGAGTGGTGCAAAAATACGCTTCACCGTAGCAAAGGCAAGTAATATAGTATGACTACAGCCAATGATAGTCATAATAAGTGTGGGAGAAATTCAAGCTGGCAATACTAGGCGAAGGAGTTTGAATTTTCTTCTGAAGGCTAGAGGAGGTCCTTAAAGGAGTTGAAGAAGAAAAGGTATATAATCAGATTAGGGATTCAGAAACTTCAAAACAAGAGCAAGGGAGAGAATTGAGTTTAGCCCTCAGTTAGGAGGTTACTATAGAAATTTAATCAATAAGTAATGAAGGCTAAGAGAGTAGATCATAAAAGTTCTCACTACACGAGAAAAAGTATGTGTGGTGATGGATGTTAATTAGACTTATTGTGGTGATCATTTCCCAAAATACATAAATATTGAATCACTATGTTACATACCTGAAGCTAACATAACAAAACATGTCAATTCTATCTCAACAACAAAAAAAGTAAAAGGTAATGAAATTTTCTAAATAAGACCACTCAGTGAGAATAAAAGCTAGAGGACATACCTTGGATGTACATGTGACAGAACTTGTGGTCTAAGAGTGAGGAAGAGAAGAAGTGGATGCTGGGATGGCAATCAGCTCTTTCTTTCTTTTTTAAAAAAATTTAAAAATACTTTTTATTTATTTCTGAGACAGAGAGAGACAGAGCATGAATGAGGGAGGCACAGAGAGAGAGGGAGACACAGATTCTGAAACAGGCTCCAGGCTCTGAGCTGCCAGCACAGAACCCAATGCGGAGCTCGAACCCACAAACCTTGAGATCATGACCTGAGCAGAAGTCGGACTCTTAACTGACTGAGCCACCCAGGCGCCCCATCAAGCAGCTCTTTCTGATCTGGTGACCGTGAGAACAATGGGCACACAGGGAGGAAAAGAGTTAGATATATTTTGATTTAGTCACTCTTTGCAAGAGCAATGCAGTATTCCCTTAATTCTTCCCATACAGAATTTATCATTATATTTTTCTCTCAAATGTGTCAAATTAGTGAATGATGTTTATGTATTAGTTTTCCATTGCAGGGTAAAAATTATTGCACACTTGGCGACTTAAAACACTCCCCTATTAGCTCAGACTTCTGTAAGGTCAGAAGTCTGGCATGGCATGCCTAGATTCTCATCTCAGGGTCTCCCAAAGCTAAAATTAGGTGTCAGCTGGCCTGGGCTCTTATATGGAAGCTCTGGGGAAGAATCTTCCAAGTTTATTCAGGTTACTGGCAGAATCCAGTTCCCTGTGTGGACACCTGACAGTTATTTTCATTCTCCTCCACTGATGTTGAGCCCCTGACAGAAGCTGATTCCATGCACACCACAGAAAGGCAACAGGACATGGGGATAAAAGTATAGGCTCTAGGAGCCTGGGTGGCTCAGTAGGTTAAGTGTCTGACTCTTGATCTCAGCTCAGGTCATGGGATCAAACTCCGCGTTGGGCCCTGTGCAAAATATGTGGCCTGCTTGAGAGTCTCTCTCCTGCTCTATCTCAAAAATAAATAAACATTTTAAAAAGTACAAGCTCTATAACTAATTAGTAAAACTGAGATAGTAATAGTACGTTCATAAGGTTATTGTGAGGATTACCTGGGTTGGTGTACGTAAACCATTTAAAGCAATTCCTAGCACATAGTAACCACTCAATAAATATTGGCCATTGTCATTGATGATATTGTTATTTGTGGTATTATTATTCCCATTATATATCTCCAGGATGATTCCTGCAAAGTTAATAGATTTTTTCCCCTTTTCAATCCCATCTAGGTGGGCAGTGCCTTGGTTCGGGATGTGGAATGGACGGTTTCCAGGAAGGGATAATTGGTGAATGCCTTGGAGCTGCAGCACGTGCTATTGGAAAACTACAGAGTGTGTGTAGGCTGTTGAGTGTGAGTTCACTTTTGGCATTCTCCTGGAATTGGGGCCAAATAGCCCTAATTTAGAAGCAATCCTTCAAAGTTTGAGGCTGTATCTGAATCCTGGTTTCATTAAAGATGGACTCTTTTGTTAGAATTTGTGTTCCTTTCACTTGATATTAGAAAGTGGAGCTTACTACAATTATCTTCATGCTGCCATCTTCGAGCAGCTCTTAATATTTTTAATTCCAGGAATATTTTTAAATAAGTGAGAGAATGGTGTGTTCTTCTCTTTCTCCACTGAAGCTCAAATATGAAGACATTATAAGAAAGATTTAAGAGTTAATACAGTATTCATAAAAGGATAGTTTAAACCTCAAACTCACTTCCGAGGGAAGATTATTAAATCTTATTCCAATTTCGTACTTGTGACTAAATATTTTTTTTATTTAGAAAATGGTTTTGCATTAGAAACGGAAATGTATTTATAATAGAATATGAAATCTTGGTAAATACATTTTATGTTATTTAAAACTTCTGTAAAATTTCAACACACTATAAATAATTTTTTTATTTCTATATTAGTATCTATGTATGTGTCTGTATATATGCACATGTATATGTATATATGAATACAGATATTCAAAAGATATATTCCAAATTCTATAACTCTCATTTCAATCCATTTTTCCCAGCACAGGGTTTGAATTTTATGGATTTTACTTTAACTCTAAGTCTGTGTCTTACTTATTATGTTAAGGGAAATAAAGTAATTAAACCAGTTAATGGCTATTTGTTATTTTCATGATGCTGATGATGCTGATGATGATGTCATCTTTACAGTATGTTAGGCACTATGTTTGTAAACTATTTCATTTTCTTTTCAAACAACCACATGAGGAAGGAACAATAAATATGCCTGCCTCACAGATACAGAAACTGAGGCTTAGGGGGTTAAATCACATGCCCAGCAGCATCCAACCAGCAAGTAATAGACTTACCAAGCCACACTGGCTCAAAATCCTCACTCCTAAATAAATAATATTCTAACCTATTTCCCCTCTTCCTCCAATACTGCTAGTTTAGTAATATAGACATCACAATATTCATTTTATGAGGAAAAAAGGCAAATTTCACTTAGTAATTTGTTCAGGGTCATCCAATTGAAAAGAGAGAGAGAGACAGAGAGAAGATGATCTTTTCACAACTGCCCTTAAAAATTAGAAAATTGAAGCTATGTGTCCCAGAATGCAGAGCAAGTAAAATTTTAACCAATATTTTAAAATTCACTTATAATTTTTAGGCCTATTTTCCATGTAATAAGGCAGAAGGGGAGGGGAAAAACACCCTCAAGAATGTTCTTTTCCACTGGTAGCCAAATCTTCCAAAGCACGAATGCCTGTCCAAAACAAATGACCACTTGACTATTAAATGTAGGAAAAAAGAAATTGCTCTGAACAATGGTGCATATAAACTGAATTTTTGAGGTATAATAAATATGATTCTCCTTGAAGGTGATTTTTTAAAAATTCAGGTTGCTGAAGTCAAAAGAGACAAATATAGCTCTTTGCTTCTATATGCCGAGGTTAATCATAAAATGCATCTTTGTTTTAAAAACCCATGAATGTCAGAATAGGAAACCATGCAGTATCAGTTCATAAATGGACCATTCTGTTTGAAACTTTGACAAATGACTCCCTGGCTTTGCTTCTCTTTGCTGAGGAGGGAAGTAGTGGCCTTCTGGGGCAGCTCCTTAAAGATATTTCTATGAGATTTATGTGGCACAAAGCGCTCTCAAAGACAAATCAATATATCCAAGTTGAGCATTCTAATATAATCACACAGATCAAAAAAAGTGCTTCCTTGCCATAGATCTGTCATTTCTTCCTTTCATAGTGTGGAGATGCCTAAAGGTTTTATGTCCCTGAAACAAAGCTCTGAATGACCATCTTCAGTCACGTAGGATATTAACAAAATTCCATAAAAATCAGCCATCTCTCCAGATGGATAATTTCCCTTGGGAAAACCATTCAAGCTCAAACTTGGTAAGAGAAATATCACAGAATAAAACTAATGGAGAAACATAGGCTTGGGTTATAGCTTTATAATTACTTGTGAACCTAAACATGCACACAATGTCAACATTGGGTATTTCGGCAAATTGGATATTCCAAGGGGTTGTACAGTAATCTCATTGCTCTGCACTGTTTCTGAGGGAAGACTTAAGATGCCTTGATTATCAGGGGACAGGTTCTCACCAGGTCTTGTCTTGAACCAATTCTAGGTGATACACCACCTAGCAACCCTCCCCCTGGTGGGAACCAGCTTTTGCGCATCATTGCCCTGTTTTTTTCTTTAAGGAAACTAAACAGAACCCTGATTAAAAAGTTCTTAGTTCTTGGCACTGAAATAAATGGAGTGAGGAGGGGCACCTGGGTAGCTCAGTCAGTCCAGCATCTGACTCTTGATTTTGGCTCAAGATCTCACTGTTGGTGAGTTTGAGCCCCATGAAGGGCTCTGTGCTGACAGCATGGAGCCTGCTTGGGATTCTCTCTCCCTCTCCCTCTGCCCTTCCCCCTCCACTCTCTCAAAATAAACAAACAAACAAACAAACATTAAAAAATTAAATGAGGTGGGGAAAACAAGAATCCGATTCAAAATTGTGTATGAGAATGTATTTAAGAAAAAAGACTAGATAGGGACTGTTGATAGCATTTTAGAGGGTCAATAAATACCATTCTTTCTCTGTTTTTTTCTGAATTGTGACCTGCCCATCCCCCCATTCATATGTTGAAGCCCTAACCCCCAGTACTTCAGAATGTGACTTTATTTGGAGACAGGGCCTCTAAAGGGGCAATGAAGTTAAAATTAGGTCATTAGAGTGGGCCCTAGTTCAATATGACTGCTTTCTTACAGGATGAAGAAATTTTGCCACAGGCAACCACAGAGGGAAGACCATGTAAAGACAGTGAGAAGACAGTCATCTAGAAGCTAAGGAGAAAGGCCTCAGAAGAAACCAACCCTACTAACATCTTGATCTTGAACTTCCAGACTCCAGAACTGTAAGAAAATAAATTTCTGTTGAAGCCACTCTGTGATATTTTGTCATGACAGCTCTAGAAAGTTAAGACACTCTCCTCCAGAGTTCTGAACCAACTGATAAACAAGAGGTGGAAATGGAGATGGGATCAAAGCTATATTACTGATAAAACTTATTTAAGAGTGTGGCTTTGGATCAGCAGTCAATAGCACCTGCATTGAAACTAAAGCAGTAGGCCTTGCCTGGAAACATCAGATGGAAGATGTGAGGACGCCATCTAGATAGGCAGACAGATCTGAAAGAAAGAGGACACAGAACTAGTTAGGAAGAAGGAGGATGCCCTGTGAATGAGTGAGTAAGGTATTGGAGGGTAGTTGGGAATGTATCTTTTTCCTCTGAGTGGGGCAATGTAACTCCCCAATATGTAACCCAATATGGAAACAAGAAGTGAAAAATAAGTGTCTCCATGCTCCAAATTTGAGCCAGTCTCAAGCATTATCTTGTCTTTACTTCAAAAAGAAGTGAAGTCACTCTGGCCATCTTCGTTTGGAAATACCACGTCCAACTAAAAGACCACAAAATGAAATCTCACTTTGCCCCGTTCAGCATGCTCATCTTCCTATAGTTTTCTTGAGGAATGACATCATTGTTGAACCATGGAGGCAGTCACCTGGAGTTATCTTGCTTTCTCTTTGCCTACCTATAGTCTTGTGGATTCCTTTTAAATAGCTCCTGAATCAGTTTCCTCTGCTCCAACTTCATGGTCAATGCTTTGCTACATCCCCTCATCAACTTCCCTCTGGATTCCAGCCCAATCTTCTTTACTGGCCTCTCCACCATGTGCCATTCTCCTACATTGTCACCAGAGGGAACCTTCTAAAACCCCAATATTACCACAACAGGTCATAAATTCAAATCTTTCAAGCTTCTTATGCAGTCACTAAGAAATCTGCCTGTCTGACTTCCTCTATGTCTTTGTTGAGCCAAAGCCAGGGACAGTCTGAGTCCAGAACCCATCAAGAATTGGGGATACCAGGCTTTGACGATGAAGAAAGGGACGGCAAGTTCTGCACATGATCATAAGAAAGTCCCACTGTCCAGTGAGAAGAAAACCTCAGACCTATCTCTACCCCTCTCATCCATTCCTTCTAGGAGAAGAAGGATGTACTGGTGAAGAAAAGAAATGGCCTATGTGTCTCCTTTCTGGGACCTACCGGCCCATAGAGAAAGGACCATTTTCTTAGGACACGGTGTAAGTCTTCATTCAGAGGCTCTGTCTCCGCAGAAGAAAGCCTACATCTCAAGCAGTGACCGTAAATCAGTCAGTTGTTTCAACTGGGCAATCTAAAGAAGTCCATTTGACCCACATTTTCCTACGGTTTTCTCAGCACTAGATATAATATTTTGATCTCCATCTACGGAGTCTAGAGTTTCAAATCAGAACCTGCTTAGGGAAAAAATGGATGTCAGTCCAACCCATTCAAACCCGCACACTTCTGAAGGCTCATGATTCTGCCCCTGGGTTATGGCTCTGTGATGTTAAGAGCTAATGAATCGACATGGTAAAAAAGGTCAGAGTTAACTACTTTTGCTCATAAAAGAGGTGAATAATAGCAGCGGGGCCCTTTGCTTTTCAAGCAATTAAGGATCAGCTGGCACAGGGGCAGGCAGTCTTATGGCTCCCTACCTGTGGAGCCTGTTGCTCAGCAAAACACCACCTGTTTTGGAGTTCTCCATTTTCATGAATGATACCACTGTGTTGCTAATCACGATGACATCAGAGCTCTGTGTCACTACTAATCCTCCTCCTTTAGCCCTTTACAACCGATTGATTAGCAAGCCAGGAAGATCCCACTATGTTAAGTCTCTCACACCCACCATCTCCTCCTACTTCTTGGCTGCTCCCCTCCTTCATTATTTTCATCAGAACACCACAATAGCCTCCTAACTGCTCTCCATGAATTGTGTGTCTCTCTCTGCTGCAATTCGTCCAATTCACTCCTGGCAGATTAATATTTCCAGCAGGCATATTTGGTTATATCTCTCCCCTATTCAAAACCTGTCAATGGCTCCCCTTTGGTTTCTAAATTAAATATGACTCCTCCTGCTGGAATTCAAGGAAAGTCCTACACAATAAGCCTCCAGCTTCCCTTTTCAGCTGCCTTCCGATGTTTTGTATTGTAGTCACGCTGCATTAATTAGTGTCACCATTACACAACTCTACAGTTTTCTGCCTCCTTCCTTTTGCTGCTGTGTTCCTACTTCAAAGGATGTCTTTTTTCTCCTTTCTACGATGGGCCTTTAAGGAAAAGTAGGAATCAATAGGCAAACCACAACTATTTAATGGAATCTTTTATTTCCTCAACCCTGACAAAAGATTGAGCATTTCTCTCTTTGATACCCTAGCATTATAGCTCTTTGTGCTTATCTTCCTGCATTTTGTTTACTCTACACTGTGGACATATATCAATTCACCTTTTCCCTCTAACAGCACCTACATTTTTCCTTGGACAATTGCTCCCGTCCTATTCTCAGCCATGTGACTTGGGTGGAATTTACTCCTCTTTTGTTTTCAAGTGGAACATAAACAATCCACCAGTCCCACCCAAGTCTGAGTCTCGATATTTTGCTTAGAAGAGAAGACATTAACTAATCAAGGTCCAGGAGGCATAAGAGCTATTTGTTGGGGCTTTGAGAATAGAAGTCTCCCTTATCTTCTGAAGGAACTCCAAGAAGACATATTCTCTCTTTCTCAGATGGTGTGCTGAGGGTGTGAGATCTAGAATTACAGAAGTCATTTTTCTAACATGAGGGGAGCCAGCCTGAAGATAAATCTGGCACAAAGAGGAGGGACAACTAAAAGAATCATGAAGAAAATGTGATATTTTGAAACTCTGGGAAGACAGTATTTGGAGCCAGGCTTAATTTTATACTTTTCAGTTAAGTCAATAAATTTCTAAATTTGCTTAAGCCTATCTGAGTTTGGTTTTCTGACTCCAGCAATAATTTTTCTCCCTTATTCTAAACATATGGTATCTTCTTCTTGGGCGAGGTTTAAAGTGATAGTAGTGGATCTCACAGAACCTTACATAGCAGCTTTTTAAATTTTTTTTTAAATATTTATTTATTAATGAAGGAGAGAGAGTGTGTGTGTGAGAGTGGGGGAGGGTCAGAGAGAGAGGGAGACACAGAATCCGAAGCAGGCTCCAGGCTCTGAGCTGTCCACACAGAGCTCAACATGGGGCTTGAACTCATGAACCGTGAAATCATGACATGAGCTGAAGTCAGTTGCTCAACCAACTGAGTCACCCAGACACCCCCATAACAGCTTTTTAATAGACATCTCTTAATGAGATTGATATGTGCAATGGGAACAAATGTTCCCATGAATTTCCTGAGACAGAATTTTGAAAGACAAAATAGAACAAATATTCACTAAATGTTTGCTGAACTAAACTATCAGATACACTGATATTTATCAAGCCCACATTTTATCAAGCCTAGGGAAAGCTATGGAAAACAGCTTTCAAAACCATTTTTTAAATTTCTGGTTGTTTTGAAAAGTAATCAGCAGACTCTTTTGGTTACACTAGAAAATTTTAAAATGAAAGATAATTCAGAGACCTAGTGTACAATGGTAGCCAGTTCTTAAAATCTGACTACCTGTAGCTGAAAGTTGGTACCCATTTACCAACTTCTTGTTATTTTCCCCACACCTATCCCAGCCCCTGACAACCATTTCTCTACTCTCTTTCTATGAGTTTGACTTTTTTCCCCCCTGATTCTACATGTAAATGACACAATACGATATTTGTCCTTCTCTGGCTTATTTCACTTAACACAATACCCTCAAGTTCCATGTTATCACAAATGGTGGAATGTCCTTCTTTCTCCTGGTTGAAGAATATCCCATTGTATAGATATACCACATCTTTATCCATTCATCCAATGATGCACCCTTAGGTTGTTCATTACCTTACAACTTTTGAGGCAAGAAATCTAATATAGAACAACAGTACTGTGCTTCTTCTGGTGGCTCTAGGGCAGAATCCATTCCCCTGCCTTTTCCAGCATCTAGAGGCCACCCATCTGCACTTCATCTGGTGGCATCTTTCTTGCATTACTCTGACTTCTGCTTTCACTGTCACAGTTCTTTCTCTTACCCTCTCCTCCTTCCCACCTCCAGGGACCCTTGTCATTACACAGGGCCCACTGATATAATCCAGATCCTTCACGTAATCACATCTGCAAATCTCTAGCCTTGTAAAGTAATATATTCACAGATTTGGGGGATTAGGATTTAAATATGTTTGGGGGGACCATTAAAATACTGTCTACCACACTCTTTTTTTTTTCATTATAATGACTTTATATCCCAAAACATACTAAATAAATAAGCCATAGAAGTGATATTTTTAAATTATACTTTCAGGCAAAGACACATTCACTAATTTACTCAGGTCAACAGATTCTGGTTAGAGAATATCATCTGGAACACATTTGAGCTGCACACACATTAGATGCTTGAATGCTTTGTTTTGTGTGTCTACGCAGAGCAAGCATGATGGAAAGATGGCATCCACTGCTGATCCTCAGTCGATCTCACATACTTCCAGATCTTTCAACGTGCTCTCATGTTTAGCCTTTATTTATCCCTACTGATAATCATTTGTGCTTAAATTTATTTCTCAATATTGTTTGAATTTATTTCTCAATATTTATCTCAATAATTCCAGATAACCATGTGCTCTAAAATGGTTGAAACATTGGTGAAGAAAATAGTATAAGAGAAAAAAGTACAATAAACCTCCATTACATTACATTTTGTGTGCAAATTCTATCCATTTTACAATTGTTGCTTATGAACTATTGAATCTTAATATCATTATCCAATTGATATATTTCTCTCTCTGATAAAACTGTTTGAGAACCTCGGGTGAGGACAGAATTCATTACAATTAATGGAAATATTTTCCATGTAGCAGCTTTTCACGTAATGACAGGAGTTATAGGAAAGAATTCAAATCAATAGAAAAAGGTTAGGTGTGTTTGCACTTAGTTGACTAGGGCAGCCCATTCAGGTGGTTCATCCAGAACAAAACAACCATCTTGTTCAGAAAGGAGCTTCGACACCTCCACTGAACTAGACAACTGCTGGCAGTTTTTAAATGACAGGTTTTCTAACTCCTACCTATCAAGACTTCACAATTCCTAGGGTTGAATTTCAACCAAAGCACCCTGTTGTAGGTATAAAATATGTGTACGGAGCTTGATTTTGATTAAATCTCTTTCTGTATTGTCAGCTGTGAATAAGCCCTCTCCTAGGTGGTCAAATGAATGGCCAGAAAGCAAAGGCCGGTTTGCAGCTATTGCATTCTAGCGAAAGCAATCTGCCCCAGTGCGTCCAGGATGCTGTTATTGGGAAAGCAAAATTGCACTGTTAGAGGTCAGAAGTTCCCATTCACCTCTCTGTAGCCACATGAATAGAATTTTTCTTTGGTGGGACCATAATATAGTTGTGAACAGCATGATTATACCCTAAGGTGTCAGAGGTTGAAATCAATTTTAAGAAACAAATCTTAGCTCATTCCCTAATCTTCAAGAGTTTCTACAAATACTTTAAGGAAATTTGTCAGGCTGAACACTTTAATTAATCCCACTAATTGTTGTTACCGGCCATAAATCAACTTGAACTGATTTGGGATCCAGATATATATATTACTTGCCTCTTCAGACTCTAAGAGAATGAATTTGATAGCGTGTTGAAAATGCTACTTTGCATATATTGTCTGAAGAAGAAATTAGGGGATGCCATCCACATCAATAATTCACCTGTCCTAGAATATTTCTCTACTCTTATGGCTCCATCAGCCCAAAAATAATAATGAAAGCTATTGGCCCAAGTTATCAGTACAAAAGTTACCCAAACTGAAAAAAAAAAAAAAAAAGAGTGGTTTCATATAATTGCACAGAGGTCATGTGCTTAACACTACAAGGTTTTTCTGGTCTGTTTCCTAGATCCCTAAGAAGTCTCAGTCCTTTATTCCAGGAACCGTATGTTTCAGCATGGGTCAAATGACCACTGATTTCAGTCCTGACCCTTTGGCCCTGTCTGTCAGCCTTCTGTCCATGTGGGGCCATCGATGAAGTAGGGGGATCAGAGAGTGTCACTTCTGAGGTCTCTAATTGGGCTCCCAGGATCTGATGTGAAGGCCAAGTGAGAAAAAGATGGCTAGTGGGCTAGAGTGCAAGCTAAATCCTATATGTGTGTGTGGAGGCAGGGGTGAGGGTGGGGGACGCACATGCACATGTATTTATGCCTTAGAAACTGCTCCTAGTACATCTCACACAAGACCATTCAAATTCCACATTTATTATCTCACGGCTCCAATTGCTATGACACAACTTTTGATACAATTTCTCTCACAGTAACTGTTTTTGAAAAGACTCCCTATATAAGCTTCACATGTATTTGTCCTTCTCTTCTGTTTCCTGACTCAGAGTATCCATTTCCTTGTGGCCGAGTAGTTGGCATATTTATCCATACAGTCTAGGAATTCTTGCAGGGCTCTGCAAAGCCATTTTGTAGGGCATGGTATTCCGTATTCTTAGAAAACGTATGTGTGCTTTTATCTTTATTTTTTATTTATTTTTTCATTTGAGTATAGTTGACACACAATGTTACATTAGTTTCAGGTGTACAGCATAGTGATTCAACATCTCTGTATGTTATGCTAAGCTCACAAGTGTAGCTACCATCTGTCACCATGTAACACTATTACAAAACCATTGATTATATTCCCTATGCTGTTTTTATCTTCTGTATATATATTCCTTTTTTAAAAATTTTTTTTAATGTTTTATTTATTTCTAGGAGAGAGAGAGACAGCATGAGCAGGGGAGGGTCAGAGAGAAAGGGAGTCACAGACTGAAACAAGCTCCAAGCTCTGAGCTGGCAGTCAGCACAGAGCCCGATGTGGGGCTCAAACCCAAGAACCGCGAGATCATGACCTTTGCGAAAGTCGGACGCTTAACCGACAGAGTCACCCAGGCGCCCCTTGTGTATATATTCTATTAATGTATACCACTACAGCATATAGCAGAAACACCCACAGGTTCATGATTATTTTTTATTTAGTTTAATTTATATCAAAGTAAGATGAGTATGTTGTAAGAATAAAAATCAAATAGTAGAGCATAATTAATGATGAAAAGAAGCTCTCCTGCTTACCCCTAGTCCCTCTCCCAAGAAACAATTGATTCCTTTTTTTATTCCTAGACTTGTTACCTTCAAAACTAAACATGACTATGAGATTTCTGAATGTATTGAGTTTATATTTAGCCTATTGTCTTCTAGAAATGAAAGATGAGGATTTAATTAACTTTTACAACCCCCTTCTTGCCTCTCCCACCTCTTCCTCCTTATAATATTTGATGTATTATCATTTTTATTTATTTGCTTGTTTATCTTTAATTACTTTAAACAATATACTTATGCTTCAGTTTCTTATGTAGCAGTTTCCATTTTCTCAAGCCATGTCCTTGGGTGTAAAAAGGATTAATTTCATTTCTATAACTAAGAGACCTCCATTGCACCAGCTGGCAGAAACCTTATTCATTACCAGTTAATTCCAAGCCAGCTTAGTCATTTTACATGTAAACTCTTTGACAGTCAGACTTAATCCCTCCCTTGTCCACGTTCATGGGCATGCGGGTTGTTTACCAGGTATTTATGTGGTGCCAAAGCTCTGGGAATAGGTAGGTTTCTACCTATGGTTGACCTCTGTCCTCTCTGGCATCTCCTGACCATTGGTCATCAGCATTTCTTTTGACATCCACTGAGCTGATCCAGGCACCAGCATGATCTCTAATTAGTAGTTTACATGGACTGCATCATCCATGTTCTGGTAAGTAATCCCTTTAGACTCGCTAGTGGCCCTGATCCTTTTTAGGGCCATGAGCAGTTTTCTGACTCTCCTCTATGACCCATGAGGACACAGCAAACTCAGCAAGGCTGAGTCAGACCCTTTTTGCCTTGACCTGTCCCCCTATAATTCCCACTGTACAGCTAAGGTGGCATTCTGTTAGGCACTGAGGGAACTTCTATGAGGTCTGCTGTTTGGCTTGCTGCCTTCCAGGCATTGAATGCATAAAGGAATGCATTGCCCCTTTTCACTCTTAATTTTCAAACTTCACCCTCTCCTGCTCCAGGACTCAGTGAAGAGTGATGGGCAGAACACAGCCAACTTCCTAAGTACAGTACTTGCTTTCCCTCTAACTGCCTAAACCTCTGGCCTTCTTCCTCACTTCAGGCACACCTTCCTTTATGTCCTGATTCCTGCAGACATTTTTCTTTGGATACTTAAAACGCAGCTTTTGGAATTTAATGACATATTCTTTCTCAAGAAGCCTGGCTCTTGCAAATTGAAAATCTTTGGATTTCACGAAAATGAATTTCAAAAGCATACTTAGAATCTCAAAAGCCAAGAACTTGATTGATGCATTAGGGTATGTCAGCCTTCCTCCGGGTAATAAACTCAGAATAAGGAAAGGATCTTGAGATTAAAAACCAAAAAAAAAAAAAAAGAAAAAAAAAAAAAGGTGAGGGTAGATGAGGAACTACCAAATATGATGGACCAGGTTCCAAAGACAGAAGTCACTCTCTCAATTCTGCCATATATAAGGCAAGACTATTAGGATTCCTATCCTTTATTCCACCCTTTCTCCTTCACTTGAACTTCTTTTATGTTATTAATCAGGTGCTGTTCAACTTTAAATGACAGAATACTTGACTTATAAATTGCTCAGTTATCAGTAAGACCAGAGAACTTATTAACAAGCCAGAACTGATAGAGCGGTAATGAGGTGATGGAAATCCCAGACTCTGTCTTCCCATTGTGCCATTCGAAGCATGTTGACTTGCTGTCCCATGGCTGCAACATGACTGTAAAACCAGGAATCAAATTTGGGATCCAGGCAGGAGGAAGAGGAAAAGGGAAGAAAGAGATGGGACCGGCTGCATCTGTTTCCTTTATCAGCAAAGCAAATGCTTCCCTAGAACAGTCTCCTCCATACACTTCTGTTTATGTCTTACCAATCAGAACTGTGTCATGTGGCTACCACTAGCTGTGTGGGTGACTGGGTAAGTATGTACATTTACAACCTCTATAGTAAAGTCTGCAAAGTGGAGGAAGTTGGAAATAGATGTTGAGTAATCCAATTTACAGTGTCTGCCAAAGTCCTCCCATTGGCTCGTCAATACCCACATACACTAGCAGAACACACTCATCCCTTCACGAAGGGAGGCGCACACACACAGTCTCATTCAGATGCTTGAAGTTCTCAGTCTCTAAGTGATTATCTTCTGCCAGGTGTGGTTCTCCCTGGTGTTAGATGGTGTATGCTAAGAAACAACACATCTGATATACACGAGAAGAGAAGACACAGAATAACTGAAAAACAAAAACAAAACCAGCAAACCAAAAAGACAAAATAGGACAAACACCACTCATTTGGGAAATAGCAGAACAGGAAGTGTACAGAGGTCACTGTTTTGCTGCATATATCAAATCCCACTATAGCAAAGCAGATCTTTGATTCTGCTTTCTATATGCAGCCCTAATGGGCCTTTTCCTACGCCTGGTTCTGTTTTCTAGGAAACTCATTGTTGTCCATTGTCTTTCATGGCCTCCTTGAGACTAATGGAGAGGACCCTCCTCTAGAATGACATAAGACTTTGCAGTTCACTTCCTATTGGTGCAAAATCAAAGGTCTGAGAATTAGTCTAGTCGTGGCTTTGTCCCCCAGAGGACATTTGGCAATGTCCAAAGATATTTTTGGTTGTTACAACAGGATTGAAGCATTACTAGGATCTAATGAGTAGAGTCCAGGGATGCTGCTAAACATTCTACAGTGCCCAGGACAAACCCTCCATGGCAAAGAATTATCTGTTCCAAAATGTCAACAGTGCTAAGGTTAGGAGATCCCAGTCTAGGCTATTCACAGTAGTCTCTTTCACATTTCTAGTGATTGTATGGGGATAGGTGTGAGATCCAATTCATGATATTCAATGTGACTCTAGGGAAAATCTCCTGCAACATTTATGGGAAAGGTGCTATCACTAATAATAAGTAACACATGGTAAAAAAATAATTCAAAACTTTCAAAAGCAATTTTATTCATATAATACCTCCTGCTGGCCATAATATAAGGACAGAAATCACTAACATACTGAGGAGAGTGTAATAGAAAGATGAAGGCCCCAAGTCCTTGATGACATTGTGGAGCTGCTCCATTTAAGAACCCTCCCATCTTGGGGCACCTGCATGGCTTAGTCAGTTGAGTGTATGACTTTGGCTCAGGTCATGATCTAGTGGTTCATGGGCTCAAGACCCTGAATCAGGCTCTTCACTGAAAGCACGGTGCCTGTCTGTCTCTGCCCCTCCTCGCTCACTCTCCTCAAAAATAAACAAATATTAAAAAAAAAACAAAAAACTTTAGGCGTGCCTGGGTGGCTCAGTTGGTTTAAAAGCTGACTTCGGCTCAGGTCTTGATTTCATGGTTCCTGGGTTTGAGCCCTGCATCGTGCTCTGTGCTGCCAGTGCAGGGCCTGCTTGGGATTCTCTCTCTCCTTCTCTCTCTGCCTCTTCCCCATTTGTGCTCACTCTCTCAAAATAAATAAACTTTTAAAAAAAGAAAAAAATTTTTCTCATCTCTAGATTTTTCTTTATATGAGAAAATAAATACCCTCCTTACTCAAGTCCATTTTAGTTGGGTTTTCTGTTACTCACACTTGAATGCATCCTAGCTGATACAGGTTACTTGGTCTTTCTTTTCCATGTGACTGGTTTTTGTCCTATGATTGGATTCATCCTATTTTGTCCTATAACTCATAATGTAAATTCGTATTTGACAGTAGAAACCAGATCAGCTAGTGTGGCTTTCCTTTGCTGTTGCATAAGTATATATATATGCTCAAAGGGCCTCTCCTTTTCTGAGGAATTCTGATTGGGAATTCTGTTCACGTGGCTGAGATGAGCCAGCTGCCAGTTTTTGCTTTACAGTGAGTGGAGGTCAGCATCTGTTAGGCTGCAAGTCAGCCAGAGGCCAAATGAAGAGAGGTCTACTCTAAGCACCAACATAACTGGGACCGTGACTTTTTCTCAGAGTTCATATTTGTTTTTAGAAAACAGCCCTCTACTTTTACTGATTGGTTGGTTGGTTCGGATTGGATGGTTGGTTGGTTAGTTGATTGGTTGGTTTGGCTTACAGGTAAGTCCTGGATTACATACAGAACTGTGATACCCACGTGTGCATTGTTTCATAAGATTATCTTTGACTAGTGGCCTTTACTCCTGTTTTCTTTCTTTATTTAAAAAAAATTTTTTTTAATGTTTGCTCATTTTTGAGAGAGCCGTAGAGTGTGAGTAGGGAAGGGGCAGAGAGGGAAACACAGAATCCGAGGCTGACTCCAGGCTCTGAGCTGTCAGCACAGAGCCTGATGTGGGGCTCAAACTCACAAACTGTGAGATCATAACCTGAGCTGAAGTCAGATGCTTAACCAACTGAGCCACCCAGGCGCCCCCCTTTATTCCTATTTTAACCCATGGTTTGATGCAGAA
The DNA here is from genome assembly GCA_017311185.1 of Proteles cristata cristata. Lineage (NCBI taxonomy): Eukaryota > Metazoa > Chordata > Mammalia > Carnivora > Hyaenidae > Proteles > Proteles cristata. The sequence goes on from JAESUZ010000553.1 coordinate 1,509,321, forward strand.
CCTGAAGTCTCTTCAAGGTTCTTGGCTCCCATTTGCACTTCTAACTCCCATGGCATGTTCTGGGCTTCCTTCCTCATAGTTCCATTCTTTGTCTTCTAGAAATTCTTAAACTTTACTATCCATTGGTGACCCACCTCTTTTCCCCCTTATCTTGGTCTTCTCACTATGAGTTAACTACTTCTTTCCTTTTTTTCCCAGTGGTTTTTGGGAAAAAATTGGGAAATTTGTCAAAAGACAAATATGTGCTTAATATTCTATCTTAAAACTGAAGCACATACTTCACAGAGTATATCCTATTATACTCTGGTGTATCATTTCTGAAAGAATGCATCACACACTAGTAATATCAAACATAGAATGGGGTCAAAGTCAAAATCGGAGATTGGGGTTTAATTTACCAAAGCTCCAGAAATTTGAATATATTGTTTTTTTCAGGACTGGGCAGCTTGATGACATCTGTCTTTATATCATGGCTAAGGGCAGGATTTGGAAAAATTTTCCCTTAGAGCTTATATGAACTCAACAAAGAAAATATTGGCTATGTACAATAATGACTATGATATTTCTCATTTGCCCCATACAGATAGCCTATCAGTCATAGTATTTTATTAACTTTTATTCTAGCTACATAGTTTGATGCCTGCCTATAAAATAATACAGAAAGTTGCAGAGGAGGAATAAAGTTGAAGTAGTCTATGAAGCTTATAAATACAGCCCTTGTAACTGAACAGAGTTTGACAAATGGATCTCATGGAAACTCTCTTCATTAGCAATGTTACTACAGCAACATGAACATTAGGACTGATTTTAGGAGAAACTAACCTCTAAATTTGAATTCCCATGACATTCAGATAGATAGAGGTGATGTAAGAGACTTTCTGAATAAATATTTTTAAGTTTCTGGGACTGTAATCTGAGTTATTCCAGCTTCCAAATCCATTTCACAAATTTAACTAGGACAGGGAATTGGACACTGACCAGTGAGGATTGGACACTGACCATGGAGCATAGAGATCAGAGATTGGCACAGACCATGTGGCAACTCTGTAGGACACTTGAGCAGGAAGCAAAGAATGGTGTCCGAAATTGTAGGCAGATCGTTCTGCCTCCTGCTCTAATGAAGCACCCCCTGACCACACAGGTAGTCAGCCTCATCCCTTATACCAAACACTGCACAGCGAGTCACATCTCCCACCCTATTCCCCAACCCTAGAGGGTCAGGTCCCCGGTAGGGTCTACACTCCTTCCTTCCTGAAATAAAAGCCAGGGAGTGTCCGAGTTGAGCGGGCTGGTTTCCCCTTCAGAAATCTAGCATCTCTGGTTATTTCTGTGTTTCACAACCTGCATGAAGCATGCTCAATAGGAAAATCATTTCATATTCATTTTCTTTCTTCTATAAACACCCACGTGTATTCATGATAAGTAGAGTTTTAACAAAGCTCCTGTGAGAACTGTATAGATGCAATACTAAGTAAAGATATTTTTTTAAGCTCAGCCCTTTTAATGTCTCCAGTGTGGACATATTTTAAAGCTCTCCAGGTGAGAGAGCAACTACTTATTTGCAAGGCTGTGCTGGGCACTTATTCCCTATAGTAACTTGATGGCACCTATTTATCTCATTACTCTTTAATGGATAATAAGACATATCTAAAAGAGAAAAGACCACAGAAGAGGAAATTCTACATGAAACTGTCACAAAGCAACCTAGGCGGAAAATAACAGACTATTAGTGAAATGCTAAACTGGAAAATAACTACCTGAACACCACATTTCCAATGTACATAGATAGAGAACAGCACTGAACTGTTTAATCTCTAATCAATCTAAAAAGAACACCAAAAATATCCAAAACAAGGCTGGAGATCCATTAGAGTTTAAAAGTGTTTGCTTTCAGTTACTTGAAGTATTTTCTAGTCAGGCTTAGATTCCTTCCTTCCTCCTCTCACTCTCTTTCTTTCTGCCTTTTTTTTTTTTTTTTTTTTTGCAGATTCTTGTTGTAAGGCAGTTTTCACAGCAACTGATAATTATTTTTAAGGCACGTGGTGTGTGTGTGTGTGTGTGTGTGTGTGTGTGTGTACACATGCGTACACTCTGCAAAGTGAAGAGCTTGTTGTAGTTCATGGCCCTGCTTAGACATGATCGGGACGGCAAAAACACATTCCTGGAAGTTCTCTGCCGACTATTGCCTTTTCACACCCATGATTCATACTGTTCAGTCAGCTAAAATGGATAACAAGTGACCTGGTGCAAGTTACAGGAATTTGCAGGACAAGCTCCAGAAAGCGGCGTGCCAAATGCCTGTGCAGTTCTATTAGACAACCCACAAATTCTTCTGGGAATGGTCCAGAGGGCACTTTGACAATGAGCATTTCTGATTCAGGGCATCTTTAAGCCCATCTTGAAGTGAATGCAGAGCATTACTTGAGAAGTGAGTCACTTCCAGGGCTGAGGAGTGGCTGTGTTTTTAATTTATCTATTGAACTTCAGTCATGATGAGTAATAATCCTATAAAAAAAAATACCAGTTCTTCACAGGAATGTCAATACCTGAAGCCGAATGAGTGGTTTGTGGGCTTCCTTGTAGGACTCAGAAACACCAGATTTTAAATGCCAAACAAAAAGTACCCAGAGACATTTTACAGTCAGGATAATACAAGAGAAGAGTGAGATTTTGTACCTGCTTTTTCTGTTTGTTGTTTTCATTTTCTCCGGCAAGCACACTAAAATATAACTCATAAATATGTTCTTGATTTATAATAGCAAGGAAAGTTGAATGTTCCTTGATTGCCTTTCTTCTCCCATAATTGAATTTCTGCTTGTAGTGATGCTCATAGGAAAGGGAGGGAGGGATCTAAAGTCCTCTGACCACTTAACTCTGTCTGATCATATGTCCAGGGCTTCCCATATTTTATCTCATTTAATTCATAAGCCACCCTAGGAGATATCTGGCATTATTGCCTGAGTTTTACAGACAAAGAAGCTGAAGTTCAGAGAAGCCATTTAGCTTTCCAAGGTCGCAACATTAGCAAGTTTTATATAATCTATCTGACTTCAAAGACCATGCTCCTCCCATGATCTTATTTCTTTGAACCAACTTAATGTATTAACTAAAAATGGTGATTTTTCTTCTTGACCTTCCTTAAAGATGAAGCCAACATTGGTTGTAGTCTTACAGATGACATTATATTACATTAAGTCATGAAAAAAATCAAAGAAACTCACTGTCTTCTCTCTTTTTTTTTTTGTAGGTACAGTTTGCTTCTTTGTTTTATAGATTGAATTCAAGATTAATTCTGTCTACTTCTGAGATAACCCAAAGTAATTTACAAGCTAGAGCATAATGTAAAATATGACACTTACTGCAAAAACAGAACTGAGTTGATCAAAAAGAACTAATCCATTCATTCAGCAATTCACCAAGTATATACTACCAAGCGCTTCTCTAGACACCACCTTACTAGGACGAAGATTAAACCATTATTACAATTACATATCGAGTAATGCTCTAGCAATAAGAGGAAAGGGGAAAGAGGTTATATTACAAAGTTTGCATTTTTTAGAAAGTTAAAACTACTTAACTAGAGGGGTGCCTGGGTGGTTTAGTCGGTTAAGCATCTGACTTCAGCTCAGGTCATGATTTCATGGTTCATGGGTTTGAGCCCCACGTCAGGCTCTGTGCTGACTGCCAGCTCAGAGCCTGGAGCATGCTTCCAATTCTGCATCTCTGTCTTCCTCTGACCTTCCTCTGCTCACGCTCTCTCTCTCTCTCAGAAATAAATAAAAAACATTAAAAATTAAAAAAAAAAAACTACTTAACTAGAAACAAAATATTCCCAGAACAAAAATCAAGCAAACGAGTCATATGGATCTTTATAGAGAGGATACTGAGTAGTGGAGAAAACAAAAACTACCATCTTGAAAAACAAAAACAAAAAAACAAGACAAGTTGTTCAAATAGAGAACTCTTGAATCAATCCTTCACACACTTATTCTTTATAGAAATTAGAGTTTTGGTCAGCAAACAAAGTGAATAAGTAACTGATACCAAGAAGCTTTTCTGAACTATCAGACAATAGTATAAGTTTCTAGTCCCAACATTACACAGGGAAAATATCTACAACCTAGAAAATACACTTTTTCAAAAGTGAATTCAATAAAAGATGATACCAATCACCTATTATTTTAATGCTATCATCATCATTCAAAAGCAAATATATAGCAGAAGGTCTAAAATATCTAATATAAAATACATGTATTAGGTATTATTTAGTTTTTGTTTTGTAGGGCTTGAGTGACAACTTCTCAAGACACAGAAAGAAAAAAATGCTCAGGCAAATACAAATAGGGGCGCCTGAGAGGCTCAGCTGATTGAGCAACCAACTCTTGATTTTAGCTCAAGCTCCATGTTGGGCTCTGCACTGACAGTACAGAGCCTGCATGGGATTCCCAATCTCTCTCTCTCTCTCTCTCTCTCTCTGCCTGTTCCCCACTTGAGCACTCACTCCCTCTCTCAAAATAAATAAACTTCAAAAACACAGATAAGAATAGCACCATTAATTTTCGGGGGCTAAAACCTAATTCTTCCAGCCTCATTCCTGACTCGACCCATTTTTTTCCGATTTAGAGTTGAGAAGGAATTGAATGCTGTGAACAGTTCTTCACAAAAATGCAGAGATACCAAACACAGAGCTAATATAGTGATAACACAAAGTCTCTCTTCCCTGATTCTTTTCTTCTTAAAATATGACTTTTTCTTGGACCTCTTCCAGCTTGATATTCTGGTAGTATTTGGCATTTCTGACAACCCCACTATTTTTTAGAACCTGTCCTCAGTGCTTTTAGGATACAATTTCTTTAGTGATTATCTCCCTTTTGGACTATTCCTTTTCACTCTTACCCTGGTTTCTCTCAACCATGTGTGAGGACAATTATGGCTCAGTACCTCCATCTAAAACAAAAACATTTGACCCTCTGCTCTGCTCAATCTACACTCTTCCTGAGGGAAACTCATTTGTGTCTCTTGTTTCCATTGTCACATCAATTACTTCACGAACACTGTCTTTCAGAGAGCTGCAGCTAAGCCTGTGCCATCTGAACCTTGTGCCTGCTCAGCGATATTGACTGGGCTCTGACTAGCATCTCAAACACAACATGGCAGAAACAACACATTTTCTTGCACCGTGCCTCATCACGCACATCATGCAGCAGGGAAAGGCATCACCATTCTCCTGGTATGCAGAAAATTACTTGCATATATTCTTGGCTTTACCTTAAAATGTTCTAAAAGGTACTGTTTTAACCCTATTTTTGTATGAACCTCTTTGGGAATCCAATAAAGGCTGTGTGCCTTGGTGGTGGTCTTGAGAATGAACCTCTCAGGTCTCCAGCTGCTGAAGTGCCACTGACAGGCACCCCAGCTTCTGTGTTTGGAAACAAAGCTGCTGCATTTGTGCTCCAGGGATGCTTCTGACAGGCCGTTCACAGAAATTACTAAACATGGCAGGAATACTCAGGCACAATCATTCCTGGGAGAGTAGGGTCTCCTCTGATCGGTAAGTTGGCTGGAGGATTTGCCCATGGCTTTGCTGAACCTTCTTTAGATGGCATTACATTCTACAAGGCTTCCACCAAAACTTCCTTCCCTCTTTCCTTTGCTGAGGGCTCTCCCAGCCTCCTGGCTTTCTCCCACAGGCATTTTCCCTACAAAAATTCTTAAATGTTTAATAGCCTGTTGGCATCTGCTTATTGGGGGATATGGGCTAACAGAATCCTCGCCCCAGTTAAATTCACACTTGCACTCCCACAAAACCTGACACAGGGATTTTGAGGTTCATGCATCTCCGTAGGTCATCTGTATGGCTTGTAGGAGCCCCTCAGCCACCATATTAAAAACTCTGCCCCGAAATCTGCCTTTTTCTTTCTACTCCCATCTGATATAGAACACAGTCTTATAATGTATATTTCTCCTCCCAAATGTCCTTTTCAAATTCATTATTCATAATCCTTTAGCTTTTTTCTAAAATAAATAAAATCTATTTGCATTGCTTGTCTGGTCACAAACCACCATTACAGGATAGCCTATTGGTCAAGGTCATCTCTGCTTCATGCAATCTTTCTCCTCTCAATATTCATCACCCATCTTCAGGCACAAGGGGTTTTTGTCATCTTTTATGTTGACATAAGAGGCCATATCTTAAAATGGCCTTTCCCTTGGTTCTGCCAGATAAAGTTATCCCTCCTCTTTTAGGCCCAGTTGGAATGCCACTTCCTCCCTGAAGTCTACTTTCTACCTTTATCTCAATGTTCATCATAAAATGGTTTTGTGAGGAGCTGCCCTCCCTACTATATCATAGATTCCACGGAGACTGTTTATTGATGCTTTTCACTCTCAAGGAGCATGCCTTTCCCATAGCAAGTGCAACCTAAACCACACCCAAATGCCTATAGAATAAACTCAATACTCATCGCACTGGCATTTAAGATCCTTCATAATCATGCTGCACACAGCACTTATTCAACCATGGCAAGGTTATCCTCAAGAAACCTCACACAAAGATGTTTTTGTGCCAGCAAATTGACCACCATCCAGAGTCTGGTAGCTTCAGAATCCCAAAGTGGATCTTTTCCATTAGCCAAACTCATGAGTATAATGTAGGATATGAGAATGCCAGTTTATTGTTTTACAGTAGGAAATTCTTGTGGTAGAGACTAGAATACTTAAGATGTCTATGATCAGTCATTGTTTCTTTGCAGGCAAATCTAAAAAGAGTGCTAAGTTATAATCAAAAGAATCCTTGGTATAAAAAGAGAAGAAAAAGAGAAGAATCAGATTAATTGAATATTTAATAAGATCATTCAATCATTTATTTGCTCATCTAATTGAATAGCTACTCAAGCCTTCTGATGCTGACATCTGCTCATGTGATGCTCTCACCAATAAGACCAGAAGACTAGAAATCATTTGGGTACAAAACTCCCTTCTTTTTGACAGACTTTGGTGAGGATGGCCAAATTTTGTTTCTTTGGCCGAGCAACTACTTTTTCTGATTGTTTTCTTTATATGTGTTAACTTTATATATTTCATCTCATTACACTACAACTCTCTACGCCAAAAATACAGCTTGATGTTTAAGGTGACCTGGCATATCTAAGCTCTGGCACATTATGTATTGGCAGCCTTCTTTCCTCCATTAACTTGGAAGAGTACATCACTGTGGCCTCCTTGCTATCCTCCAAGCATCTTCCATTTCCCTCCTTCATATAGTTTCCACCTTGGCCAGACTGCTGTATTTTTCCTGATAAAATGTCTTCCTCAACTCTGCCATAGTATATTCTTCCCACCTAAAACCCCTCTCCCCCAACAACTACCTCTCCAAGGCTTATCCGTTACTTCAATATTCAGATCAAATTCCAGTGTCTCCATATTGCCCCCCCACAGTCACTCCATCTCATTTGTGAACTCTTTCTTCATACAACACCCATTCCTTCTGAATACCATGTCACTTTATCCTGTACTGCTAGATTTTTATTTAACCCTCCATTGAGTGAACATGATATATCAGCCAAATTGTAAACTCTTCGAAAACAAGGATTTTGCCTTATAGAATAACAGTTCAAATAGCTATTATGCACTTACAGAGAGAGTGTAGAGGATAAGTCCCCATATAAGATTACAGCAGGGGTCCTACCTGGCCAGCTAGAATTTATAGAGGCTGCCAAAAGCAGCTCTTCTTCTGTGGGACAAGATTCCCCTCAAAAGGCTTTTTTCCCCCCTTTTATAGTGTTTCCTTTCTTCAATCATCCTTCCCTGGGACTCTGCCATGTATGATATTGCAAAATCTAGAAGATTCTTCCTAGCCAAGTACCCCACTTCAAGCTCTGGTGCTCCTGCCAGTCACTATGGGTTTTTCTGCCATAGTACAGGATTAAATCCTACTGGGCCCATCCCCTGTCTCCTCTCTTCCACTTCTGCTTCACCCCATCCATTAGCCTTTTTATTGCCTTAGTAGTCTCTATGATCCTTCCCAACCATCTGTCTCTTGCACCTTAGCCTCAAGCTCCTCATCCTCCACCTTATCCTACCCAAAATAAAACTGTGGTCTTGCTAAATGTGTTGCCTTTAAAGAACTTATCTCCCACTCTCCCTCCCCAACCCCAGCTGAAGAGAGAATCACCATAGAGACCCCAGAAACATAGTGATAATTGCCTCTCCTAAGTAGCAGTAGGTTACTGGGTCATCCAATCAGGTCGTGTCCAGCTCCATTCTCTTGCAGGAGTTGCACTGGCAGAAGACTGGAGTTCTGCCTCGCACATGATCAGCACCTTGGCCAGCAACAAAGGACACCATGGATTTTCCATGGCTAAGGCCATGGGGTTCAGACCAGAGATGACCGGGTCATCAGACATGAGTTCCAGTATGTGAACAGGGTCATGGCAAACCACCAGGCGTTCCCGAGAAACAGGTGTTCTGTCATGCAGGGCAAGGAGAGGATCTCCTGATTCTCACATATCCATCCACTGGTAGGAGCTGAAGACTGTGCCTGATGAGGTCTGAAAGGCTCAGCTGCCTCCTGCTTCTGTTGATTCCGGCAGCAGCATTCAAGATTATGGATAACGAAAGGACAAGTGAAGTCAAAGAACGTGGAGGCAGAAGGGAAGGTGGAGGCTCTCTAGACCCCATCATGGAAGAAGGGAAACAAAGTAGGAGGTTGTCCACTTTCAGCCTTACTTAACTCAAGAAATACTCTTGGCCAAGCCTACTCTCCAAACAGCTCTACTCTGAGAATCCAGGTGTGGCTGAATTAATAGGAAATCAATAAGAAATGGTCTTTATTTCTCATGTGACCTGTGGTCTCTCTCAGTACAACTGTCATGCTTCCTGGCCTTTTCCTCAGGGAAGCTGAGACTGAGAGAGGATGAGAATTCTGAGAAACAGCAGAAAGAAACAATGCCTTCTGCCCACAGGAGAAGAGTTGCTTTGGCAGCCTCTATAAATTCCATGATCAGGTGGGGACTTATCACCAGCTTCTCCAAACCCTGTCCCTACTTCAGGATTCAGATCAAATTCCAGTTTCTTCATGTTGCTCCCTCCAATCACTCCATCTCAGTTGTGAACTCTCCCCCATAAGTTAGATGAGCAATGGCAAGGACCTTACACACACTAACCATGAGGCTTCAGAATCAGAGAAATCAGCAGACACTGGGGTCACCAGTGATGCCCTTCAGGTGACACACAGATATTCTCAACCACATCTCTGCCGATGGTATTTATCATTTTGATATGTTCTGTTTCTTAATTTTTTTTAAAAAAAAAAAGATAAGGTATTTAAAATTTGCCTGCGGTCATACAGCTAATAAGAGGTCAATATTTTTTAACTTGTTTTGTCAAAAATATAACCATTATACAGTATTACTTCTGTAAAGGTCAAATTTTTTTATTATTTTAAATATATATTAATGACAGTCTTTCAGAAATGGAGCCTACATTTCCAGATTCAAAAACAGAGAAAACTAAACATGGCCTCTGATTTCTACTCCCTAGTCACTGAGCAAAAACAGTGGCTGTCAGGTGTGATCCCAATTTAACTCATACATCTTCAAATGAACTCCCCTAGCCCTTGCTGATGGGTGAACATGAGAAGGAGGAAGAGGAACCTTGGTCTACCTGCACTGCTTTCCTAATGCTGACCAGGATCCCCTCTAAATGTTCACAAACAGACATACTTGGACTTGTATATGTACACAACTGGTTTCCACTCAGCAGACCCCCAGCACATCTGTACCAGCCCCAGGAAGTTCCACGGTGTTGATGGTTTCATGCCCATGTTTCACTTGCTCCTTCTTCACACAAATACATCTTTCCAAGAGTGGTGGTGTGTCCTGAACTTCCTGGTTTGTGGCCTGGCAGTTCCTCCTTGATGGAAAGCCTAATGCCAGTGATCTCTTCTAAGTGATATGTGCAAACCACATTGAGCTTTTGTGATCCTGATTTGTGAGAAGCCTAATGTTTTCTTTCTGTAACATCCAATGGAAAGTGGTTGCTGTTGAACCGATATTTTTCTTTTCTTTTCCTTTTTCATAATTCTCTTATTTTTTGGTCTGTCTTTGGTACAAACTTGTTTTCCTTTATGTGGTAAAATCTACTTCATGCTAAAATATTTTATTTTGAGCTTACAAATACATTTTATGGCCGATTTTAACATTTATTATTTTATGCCCTGGAAAACAGCATTTTGGCCAGTCTTAATTCAGAATTATTACCATGAATACACAACCTTTTATTCTTATATAAAATATGGTTCCATGTCTCGAATTGGATTTTTTATTGTTATTACTCTGAACTTAACATTTCACTGGCTCTGACCACATCGCCAGCTATTATTGGGACATTCTCTTTCTCTTCCTGTCATAGTACACTGCTTCTCATCTGAAGAGCAGGATAAGCCAGATTCATGTATTTGTTAAGAATCTCGCCCGGAAGATCCAATAAATCTGAGAGAACTGAGGAAGCAAATGCATGGTTTCATTTTGGGCAGTGTTTTCTAAGTGAAGCTTTTTAATACTTGCTTCTGAGTCAGAGCTGTATTTTGAAGTTGATCTTTTGAAGTGGAAGATGTAAGGCAATAAGTGGGATATTACATTCCTTCAGTAACTCCACCGCCTTCCAAAGGACAAAGACAACATTTGTTTATTGACAACAGACCTTCCTGAAAGCTGCTATCTACCTGAGGCCCTTCCTTGATAAGCTCTCACTTCTAGTGTCTGAAAAGTGTCTAGTCTGAAAAGACTCTCATTTCTAGTTATGTGAGTGGTATCTTCACTAGGCAAAGATGAGTGAACAAAAGGGACAGAAAAATAATGTGTTGCCATTACAACCTTACTCTCAAAACTAGACTCCCATCAGTAGAGTGGTTATTGACTTATTTTTGAAGATGGATACTTCTGGACTTACTAATATGGCATTCCAGTTCATTTGGGTAATGTTGGGCCTGGGACATGTTCTCTCACATTTGTGTGTGTGTGTGTGTGTGTGTGTGTGTGTGTTACCCCTTATAGCTTTTTTCACTGGTCCTGTCCATGAATGCTTGTCATTCAAACTAAATGGCAAGGGTTCCATTAAGGGCCCTCTCCTAAATATAGCAACTCGCACTATAAAACACCTTGATTCAGGGGTGCTTTTGTGCCTCAGTCAGTTAAGTGTCTGACCCTTGACTTCAGCTCAGGTCATGATCTCATGGTCCCTGGGTATGAGCCCCACATCAGGCTCATCAGACTCCACCCATGCAGAGTTTGTTTGGGATTCTCTCTCTTTCTGCCTGTCCCCAACTCATGCTCACTTGCTCTCTTTCTTTCTCCAAATAAATAAATAAACTTTAAAAAAAGCCAAGGATTTGTGGCCAAAATTCCTCCAAATTGTATTTGATAACAAACAAACCCTTCTGATTCAGAAGAACTCTAGTTAATTAATTATAGGGCCCAACTAAAATCATTTTTGGCAGATGTTGTCCAAAATGTAATTGGTTCATATTCAATTATCTCATAAAACAGGTACATTTATTTAGAAGCTAAAGCAAGTACATCTTTCAATTAATTCATCCTGGCAGTTTCACCAGAACACTGCTTTGATCAAAACTGTGATCTGTCCAGGTTTTATATGGTCATTGAGGGGAACTAGTAACAACTGCTCTCATGGTTTACAGGCTCAAAGCTTCTTCTCATGCTCTATAGTGTAAAATTTTCGGGACTTAATTAATCATTTTTTTAAGTACCAGAAAAGCCCCAGAACTAGTTCCCAAGAACTATGCTACCTCCATGCAATGATCCAATAGCTATCAATCCAAGTAGACAGCATATTTTGCTTACTCACATTTCATAAAAATAGTATAAAATTGCCATCTGTTTATTTTTTATTTCCAAAGAACACAATTCCATCCTCAATTGCCAAATTCTCTTTAAAAAAGAAGACAGTGTATAAAAATACAACACCAAACTGTCAACTGTCCAATTCTTATCAAAGTTTCAGGTTTAGAAAAGTGATGTTGATGGAGAGTTATTTAGAATCTATGACCCAGTGGCACATAAAATCTATCCTTTGATCAAACTTGACATCAGAAGGCACAGAACTGAACCATGTAGTCTTGGCTTCTGCAGAACTCCCAAGCTGTACCGTAGGTGCCAAGCCCTTGGCTTTGATCAAGAGACCCCAGAGGGAAAGGCTTACGAGACCAGATGCCACATTTGCTGTAGGAATATTGCCTGAAGACACTGCACTCTCAGTCACTCAGTGCCCCTTTTATGAACCTACTGTGAAATGCATTTTGGAATCCATGCTAACATAATCTATAGCCACCCAAAGAGATATAAACCTTGTTAAAATCACAGGTGTCATTGACTCTGGGCTGCAATAATGGGTAGGTGCCTCTAGTCCGGATATCAATATGATGGTGCCTGGAGGAGCTCCTTAACTCAGGACTTTATGGATCTATTAAAAAGACCAGTGGGAACTATATACTTTATACTATATAGTAAAGTTGAACTTCACTTATTTATGATGACTGGGAATTCTGGACAAAGGAGTTGTGGTATGAGTTACCAGGCCTTAATAAAAGGCTTGGCTGGCTGGGACTTTGAGAATCATTTTGTTTTCCTCCTTCTCTTGCCCTGTTCCATTCCTGCTGATGAACGTGCTCTGCATTGTGCTTGCCGCATCCAGGGCTGAGCAGAAATTTTCTCTTGTGTCTGAGCACTTTCTTGTGAGATTCTCTGTTCTTGCTCATGGCTGTGTCACACAAGTCTTCAGCGAATGCTGACTGAGTGCCCTCTGCCAAGTCCACTTATGAGCCCAAGGACAGCATACCACCCCTTTCCTCAGTGGCCCCGGTCCATGCTCTTCATGAAAGATGGTTCTGCTGGTCCAGCACTGATGCAATGAGAAGGTTTACTTTTGCATATTTTGCCTTGTGAAAGTAATTTTCTGCTGAATCACATGTTGAGCAGAAAGTTGGGGCACCAAGACAATCTCCAGCTAATTCTCCAGGAACCAGCATCCGTGGCTACTGCAGCTCAGGAGGGCTCCTGCTGAACAATTTTTACATATGGTTCAGTGGAGAGAGCAAGGGCTTTGGTGCCTTTGGACTTGAAGTTTAATCCTGACCTTGCCCCCTACTAGCTGTGTGATCTCAGGCAAGCTAGCTAATAGCTTCTCTGAGCCTTGGTTTATTCACTTATAAATAGTACTTACCTCGACAAGGTTGTAGTAAAGGTTGCAAATTATTGCTTCTCTAGAAGAATGGGGTAGGGAGGGGCGAGGAAGACAGGGAGCACAGGAGAAGGCAAGAAAGATATGTACTTTTTTTGGATAAGAATGAAAAATCACCTCTCCCCTGTTCCCCTCTGACTCTCCGAAAACTTAAGAGATAAATTGCATATTCAATTTGAATTATAGATAAAAATCTTCTGACCTATAGTTTTGAATGTTTATTTCTCCTGGATCTTTTGTTCCTACTTTGACCTATTCCTGGGTCCTCATTTTTAAGTCATGTTTATGGTTCAGTATTTTGTGCGGATTCTTTTTATTTTTAATTTAAAAAATTTTTAATGCTTATTTATTTCTGAGAGACAGACAGACAGACAGATAGAATGTGAGTGGGGGAGGGACAGAGAGAGAGGGAGACAAAGAATCTGAAGCAGACTCCAGGGTCTGAGCTGTCAGCACAGAGCCTGAAGCGGGGCTCGAACCCACAGACCTCAAGATCACGACGTGAGCCCAAGTCGGACGTCTAACCAACTGAGCCACCAAGGTGCCCCTGGATTCTTTTTATTGATGTGGGTTTTGAGCCTTGCCTGAGGTTTGCAGAACATTTCAAATCTTTTATGGAACAAGATATGGTGTGTACACACACACACACACACCTAAACATTCTATGTTTAGAGATGTTACCATGAACACTTTGTGGAACCCTATAATAATATATAAAGCAGTTTTGCATCCTGTCTTACTTAATCCTTCTGATGAGCTCGTAAAATAGATATTAGTAACTCCATTTCTGAGATGAGGCAGCTCAGGCTCTGTGAGCGGCTTTCCTCAGATTACTTAACCTCTTGCAAGGGTCAGAATTTGATGTGCAACCCAGGTCTTTGGGATCTCAGCCCAGTGTTTTTTCTTCTGCCTCTGAGCTGTCTTTCCAGCATCATTAGCATTTCAGGTTTGTGGTTGGGCCTAATAAATAACACCCATAGCAATAGTGCACATTTATTGTGCACCTGCTCTGTGCCAGGCATTTTACTTGCATCATCTCATTTAATGTTCCCCACAAGCCAATGATGTAGCTAGTGTATTATCCTCCTTTATAAACTGAACAACACAGAGGCAAGCTCCCCAAGGTCAAAGCCTGTAAGGGCAGGACTGGGGATTTGAACCCAGTTCTAGTCCAAGTACAGAGCTCTCGCTCTTAACCACTACCCTCTAAGTGGATCAGTTCTGTCTTCAAGTGACAGTTCCTGAGGGCAGTGTTCAAAGGACTTTGGGCTTGTGTGATGTCACCGTGTGGCTGTGATAGAAGCAGACAGCAGCAGCAGGCTGTCCCTGCCTCCTTGACCTCTCCCCAGAAGGGAGCCAGCTGTAAGTGGGCAGCCGGACAGCCTATACCACTAACCTGCCGTGGCTCATTAAAGTCTCTGGCTCTGTGATCTCATTCGGATCTGTGAGAAAGGGTCATGATCACTGCCTTTGTGTCCCCGGATTCATGCTTTCCTTTAGGGTCAACCTGCACTCTGTGATTTTCTTAACATGCTCTTTGCCGCCTGCTTTAAGACTAACATATATGGTAAAAACAAGACACGTTCTAGGGACTAGCCCTCAGAAGAACCCTGGGCCTGTGTTTGGAAGTATAATTATTACCTTGAAGCCTGTTCTTTTTATCTTTTTAATTTATTCAGCTTTAGAGGCTTTGGCCTTCAGATATGCTTCTAGGTTATAATAAACAAGGTTAAATATTTATTGGAAATATTCAAAGGGGGAGGTTTTTTTTTTTCTCATCTTAATATATGTACCAGCACTTTTAACCATAGGAGGATTATTTTATTTTCTTTGTTGCTTGTTGGATCTCTCAACTTTGTCTTTGTCCCTCTGTCCTTTGCTCCTGGCAAAAACCTGAGGTCTGATCCCTGCCCACAACCGGATGCCTGATCTCAGGCAGCGTGCATAACTTCTTGAAGACTTGGTTTTGTTTAGGTTGTTTTCAATCATAAATTAAGGATGATGATAAGCCTTTCTGCCTCTTGGGTTCTTAAGATCTGATAAGACAAGTTAAAGTGCTCTGAAAACCATACATTATTCCCTAAAAATGTAAGCTCACCACCATATCATGCACCATGCTAGACGAAGGCCACGTACTTAAGGGACATGATGCCAGCATTCATTACAAAGGCATCTCGGCCTGTGGTAATTATCTGGAAGGAGACTAGGAAATTTTGTAACTCTGACCCTTTGCTTACCTGTCATGAATCACATGCAGTGATTTCAGAACCGAGGCTCTGATGACCAACATTTTCGCCCAGATCATCACAAACAAGTCTGTCCAGAGATGGAACAGGGTACCTGACTACAGCTTCCTTTTTAGTGACACTTCTCATAACAGGGGTCAGCAAACCATAGCCACTAGGCCAAACCTACCCCATGACCTGTTATTATACACCCCACAAGCTAAGAATAGATTTTACAATATTAAATAATTGGGAGAATATTGGAAGAATGCTTGTGCCATGTGAAAATTATATGGAATTCAAATTTTAGTGTCTATAGTTTTTAATTTTACCAATAAAAACATTTCGTAAAAATTTCTTCTAGAAGTACCTACATAATATTCTTATTGGCCTATGAAGCCTAAAATTCATACTATTTGGTCCTTTACACATAAAGTCTGCTGGCTCCCATCTTAAAACATTCATGCTGCTCTTGAATCCAAGGGACTCAAAAGTCCTCCTCAATTTGAATGCTGCCATGCCACTCAGGGACTTCATTTGTGCTGAGACCCTAAGGGAGAGATGTTCTATATATAGAGAAGACTGAGGCTTGCTTGGAGACTAAAAGAGCAGATGGGTACATCTAGGACTCTATCAGGATGGGAATGGCCAAACAAAGGAAATGTGACAGAGAGGAGAATAGATGTAAAACACTAGTAGTGGAAGAGACCAGCTCCAGTCCCCTTGGAGATGTGACCCAGATACAGCGAGGCCCCGTGTGCGGGCCCACTGCCCTGTGTGGGCTCAACATTCTTCATTCTATTGCCCTCCTCCATTACTGAGCAATAGGCGTAAACAGAGCGACGGAGAGCTCTGATGCTGCCCTGGGGGAGAGAGAAGGGAGTCTGCGATGCGGAACACACAGCACTTGGGACCCCATATGCTCCAGGGGCAACTCTCCAGCCCCATCCCCACCCCGCCCTATCCCTCCTCTACTCAGCTGCCCGTCTTCCTTTCTCAGCGCTCCTAGCCTCTGAGAACCACAGGCCCCATCAGCCTCACCTTCCTTCCAGGCCTTTGGTTTCTCTCCTCCTGTGTGATTTAGCTTTGTCCAGACCACCTTGCATCTCAGCACTCACCACTGGACTCTTCCTTGAGGTCTATCAGCAGGTGTCCTCCTGGGGGGTAGGGGGTGGGGGTGGGGTTAGAAAGGACCTATCCGCTTTCCTGGTCTGTGTGACACTGGGGACTGTTGTGGTGCCGTGTCCCCACGGGCAGTCTGGAAGTACTGGCAAGCACTGTCTCTGTATGGACTTCTCACATGTGGGAAGACAGACGTGGCTGAGGATAGCGGAGCCAGGCCCACGCCGGAGACAAGAGATCAAAGCAAGACAAACAGTCTTCTTGGAACTTGCCAAGACCTAGTGCACGGAGCTGATGTCTGCAAAAAATGAAAACTTGAGGTGGGAGTGTCCATCCCTGAGCCAGGCTGGACAAAAACAGACTTGCAGTGGCCCCAGGGGGACTGTCCAGTCATTATCAGGACTTTACCTAGTCTGTGGCTTGCTTTTACTGAGTATGTTGTGCACCGTTGCAAGATCAGTGAGCTGAGGAAGTGGAGGGCGCAGCTAATGACCTGCATCGCTCAACCCTTTGATTAAGGAGGAGCGGACTCCCTGGGGGAATGGGGGAACGACCGAGCCACCTGTGGAACCAAGGACAGAATGTCACTGAAGACGGCGACAAGTGCCCTTTCCTGGGAACGCTGTACTGTAAGAAAACGGAAACTTATTTTGCCACCAACTCCTTTAAGCAGAAATGAAGTCTTAGCGAGTAAAATAACCCTGATTAGCACAGCACTACAGAGAAGCCTCAAGGGTCTGATTTCACAACCCCTCTGGACTTTCTCTTCAGGCAGTTAAATGTTCACAAGAAAATCCCTTCTCTTTATGTGGCTTCTTAAGCCGCATCACTTCGTGAAACAATTTTTAAAAGACGAAATACAATAACTCCCCACACTTGTATTGCTCTTATCTGTGATGCCTCTTGCAAGTTTAACTAATCTTTCATATGCTTAATTTCTCCCCACCCCCAAGCCTCAACCATTAAATTAAAAAATAATAATAATAATAAAGAGGGAGAAGGGGAAAACTGACATCCCTTGTGTTACTCAGCAAGAGTGTGTGATTTGTAAGATTCTAAAAATCCTTCCAGCCCCGCTTATTTTGAGAAAACTACTTAACACTTCAAGCAATGAACTACAGGGCATAAAAGTATATAATCTGCAGAGAAAACCTTAATCCTCTACAGTAACCTATTTGAATCTCCTCAAACACATTTTGGTGTGTAGGCCTGGAGAATTAAGTCAATTGTTTGATCTGAGAAGAAAGGCAATTAGGGCTCTCTCTTGATCTTTCTGGTTGAATTCTAGTCAGGGGCAGTCACTGTTCTCAACAGCTCCATTTGAGACCCCTATTATTATAATAATAGAGGTGAGCATTAGAATTGCTACAGTTAAGGGTCTTGCTGCATTTTCATTATGAGTTGTTTTATCTGGGAGTTTTCCATTGTGATGGGCTAACAGCATACAAATGATTAGCTAGCTGTGGTGGGGTGTTTTTTGTTTTGTTTTGTTTTTAAAACTCCATTTAAAGCTTCTTCTTAACCAGACAAGTATTTCAATAGAAATGAGAGAACATTTTGAGAAGCAGCGATTTGGGTGATGGGGCGGGGGTATTCACTCGAGATCCACACCCCCCCAACCCCCCGAGATCTGCCAGGGGTCTCTTTAAAGGGGCCTCTCTCTGGGGCCTCTGACAGTGCAAGACAGAGAGGTGGAACGTAGTTGGGGTGGAATTGAGGGAAAATTGGGGGTTCTGTCCTTGTCTGCTTACAGCAGCTCCCAGATACCCAAACAGGAGCCGCAATCTAGCTGGAGGTGCCTACCGGAGTATGTTTACGTAGTACAATTATATGAGCTGCAGTAGGATCATTAGGCCACAGCAAAGAATATTGGAGAGGGAGTTGCTGCTGGAGATTATAAGGTCAGGTGACTAAAGCCTGTCCCAAGCTACCCGTTGGGCATCACTGATGACCAACCTCAGGCTTCCGTGGCTTTATCTCATCATCTAGAAGGAAGCTCCTGGAGCTACTGTGTCTTGTCCACGTATGTGAGCTGCCTGCCTTGGAGAGTGGTGAGAGCAGCAGCTCCGGGAAGACGAGAGGGACGACGAGCTGGCTCCTCTGCTTCCTGTAGGATCGCGCTGGGCTCCCGCTGCCCTGTTCTAGCCTCCAGCTCCTGACCAAGTCCAAGTGTAGGAGGTCCAAAGTGGGTGCAGATGCCGTCTCCAATGAGTCATTCCCGTTGCCTCAGCCTCAAAGTTCCCACAGGAGGGTGCTTGGAGCAAACTGGAGTTGGGCTTTAGGGTAGCTGAGGCTTGGGGAAGAATGGCAAGGAGGAGAGTGGTTATTTTTTAGTCGACAGTGAAGGAGAGCCCACAGTTCAAAGATCATTACTGATGGTCCTGCCTGCCAGGAGCTTGTGGTCCAGGGAGGAAAGAGGGCGAGTCAAGAGAGAGTAATAAGATGGCGTGACAATGGTGATTCAGGAAAGAGCCCAAGGATGTACACTTGAACTAAAGGTCCAAGGAAAGGCTTGCAGGACACAGTTCCCGAGCTGAGACCCAAAAAATGAGTAAGCAGCAATCAGCAAGGAGGTGGCCTATTTCTGGCAGTGCAAAATCCTGGAGGGAAATGTAAAATGTGTTTCAACATCCGCAACCTGTTCAGTGAGGATGGACAGTGGGGGGGGGGGGGGAAGGGTTTAGGAGAGAGGAGGTAGTAGAGGCACTAATGTCCAGTCGTTAGGAAATGAATTACCTGGTAAGGAATCTGGTCTTCATCTTATAGGTAATGGGGAACCCATGAAATATTTTAAACAGGATAGTAACATGAAGAGATTAACCCTTTAGATAAAGAGAATGTATTTATTTTCTATTGCTATATAGCAAATGTCCACAAACTTAGCTGCTTAAAAGACACCCCTCGCCTAGCCAAATTGAGACATCAAAATAACCACCACAACCATCTATTACCCAAAAGAATTTGAGAACTGGCACTATTAAAATAATTATTATTGGTGGGGAAGCTACAATTACCACCTTCGCCACAAATTTTGAACCTAAAACTAAAATCAAGTCTTTAGATCTAATACGGTGGATAAAAGGAAAAACCAGGCAACACCAGAAGAAAGCAGTGCATCACATCCAGAAGGTGGGAGATTCTATGGAACAGGTGCCTTGGTTTCTTCAACAAGTTATGAAGAGAAAAAGGAGTGGCAGGGTGTTCTAGATTAAAAGTGACTTAAGAGACATGAAAACCAAAGGCAATGTATGGATCCTGCTTGAATAATTGCTTGGACAAACCCAACTGTACATTTGAATATGGACTGGCTATCAAGAATTACTAAGTTTTTGATGATTTTGTTAGGTGTCATGATGATATTGTAGTTGAAAAAAAACACAATACATTTGACCTGAAAAAAGGTTTTTTGTCATCGGGAAGTCAACAGGCATGGGGGTTGACACTGTCTCCCAAGATCAAACTGAGGTTTGACCTCCTCTTGATAGGAGACCTTCCTCCAGAAGGAATGAGTGTCTCCCTCTCTCGGATCCTCTGTATGGTACGTTACATACCTGGGTGTACGTTTCCTTTTCTAAAGAGTGAGCTACTTGAGGACAAGGACTCTGCTTTAATCTTCCATGCCCAGGACACAGTAGATGCTACAATATACAAATCTCAGAATGAATGCTCTCCAAACCCCTAAGTCATAGATATGAATTTACTTTATTTCACGATCATTTTAACATTTTAAAATATAAGAGCTGGGCATTTCTGAACCATAAATAAAACATATCAACATTAAATAAGGAACATTATTAACACTAGTTCAGTAGAGCATCTAGTAGCAGGTGGGTGAACGTGCTCTTTTTTATGTGATTGGGTGGGCAAATAATTCATTTTGGGTTGTTCACTGCCTGCCTCAGAAATAGTTGTGTCAGTTAAGGTTATGATAGCTGCTATAACAGGTAAGTCCCCAAATCTCAAGTACCTTAACTCACAGCTATTTGTTTTTCACTTACATAAAGTTCAAGCAGGAGCTCCCTATCAAGGGAGGGCAGGTGGTGGGATAGGGATAAAGGCTCTGTTCCATTCATGTTCTCACACTAAAGGTGGTTTTCAAAGTCCCCCTCCATGGATACCAACATCTAGTCAATAAATTGGAGTGAAAGGAGCCTTGGCATTCAACACATGGGAACGAGCTGCTAAGCCTCACTTCAATGCAAAGAAGCTAGAATGTCGGGCAGGGAATTCCTGAAAACAACTCTCCGGGAACAAAAATCTTGTGTGGCCAGTTCTCTCTTCCACAGGTTGTTCTCTTAAATGTTCTGATATTTATGCAAAAGAAATTATTATAATGCTGAATTATGCTTATTTCATCCCTCATAAGATAGAATAAGGGTCCAGTGAAGAATTTGGGGAACTTGTGTGCAGTGCTTTAGTAAATACATTGTTAGTTCAGAACACTCTCAAGAAACCTGCATAATTCACAAAGGGTTGTCTTCATTTTGTAGAAGGTCATTGCCGAGACATGTCACAAAATTGTTACAAAATTTAAGGAAGATGATTGAAATAATTCTCAAAACAGTCCCTTGGCTTAAGAAAATCTCATTTAGGGGCGCCTGGGTGGCTCAGTCGGTTAAGTGTCCGACTTTCGCTCGGGTCATGATCTCACAGTTCGTGGGTTCGAGCCCCGCGTCGGGCTCTGTGCTGACTGCCAGCTCAGAGCCTGGAGCCTGTTTCAGTCTGTACTCCCTCTCTGACCCTCCCCTGCTCACGCTGTCTCTCTCTCTCTCTCTCCTAGAAATAAATTAAAAAAAAAAAAAAGAAAATCTCATTTAAAGATGAAATTGCTCAGATGAGAGAAGAGTTCCTTCTCTGGTATACATGTATCTAATGTGTGAAGTCTACAGTTTCAAAATGCTACATCACTGGAATGGCGTCCTGTCTCCCATGTGGGAAAACCAGTGTTCTCTTTTGCAGATGTATAAATGGCACTGAGGTTTTGAGTTTGTTTCTAATCTGTACTTCAGCTCAAATATCCTTATTGGGCTACAAAACCATATATCCAACTGTTTATCCAACATCTCCAGAGACATCCCTCAGGCCCCTTAAGTTCAATAGCCAACTAAATTCAATGCCTTTCTTTCTAATTTTGCTTTTCCATAAATAGTTATAACTTGGTTGTATAAAATTTAGCCTGGTGTTATTTCACTTCACTTCTCCTATCTTAGTGGTTATCAACCTGGGGTGAGTTTGCATCTAGGGGATATTTGGCAATGTCCAGAGACATTTTCAGTTGTCACAACCTGGGAAAAGGATGCTACTAGCATCTAATGGGTAGAGACTAGGAATGTAAGTAGACACCTTACAATGCACAGGACAGTTCCTCCTGCCCTGAAGGAAGAATTATCTAGCCCCAAATGTCAATAGTGCCAACAGTGCTGAGATAGATACCTTGCTCTACTCCATGTCCTTGAAGTTCTACAGCCTCCCTATCTTTCAAATCTTTTCTATCCCCACACTCTCATTCCCAATGCCTTAATACAGGCCTTCATTAAATCTCCCATTGTATACAGTGGGATCCTAACCCATTTCCTTGTTACCCACTTCCACTTTGGAAGGACATACCCCCCTCCCTCACCCTCCCCGTCTTGCAAGCTGTCTCTCATCTTTAAGGTTAACTCCGCAAATATTAAATCTTAATGTGAACCTCCCCTGTGTGGCCTACTCTCCCTCCTTGCCCTCCAGTCTCAGTTGGAGTCCTGTCTATAGACAAGACTGTCTATAGACACAGCATTACTTGTTTCCCAAACTAGACCCAAGGGACCGGTGAGAAGGAACCTTCATATTCAGCCTCCATGAGTAATGATGCAGTTGAAGTAACATACGAATGTACTCTCACTGGTACTTCTCGTGATCAGAACAAGAAGGTAGGAAAGCTGGGCGGGATTGGGTAGGAGGCCACAGTGGCCTGCTACGTGGAGTTGGTCAATGTGCCTAGTTACAGAATATGGCTGCGGGTCCCATTATGGCTCTACAGAGCCCTTGAAGTTGAACTCTGCCTTGATGGTGTGCTTGATGTGTTTCACTGTGAGGTACTCTAGTGTCTTATGGACTTCTTCAGGTTTCAAGAACTATTAACAGAGAGAGTAAATGAAAAAGGCCATAATATTACAGAGAGAAAAAGTCAAAGTCCATTGACAAGTCCGAAGCAGCATGTGGCTCTAGCATCATTTTAATGCATAAGGACTAGTCAAAGTACTTGTTTAAAAAAGCTCAAATATCTTCCCCTGTAACATTTTCAAGGCCACTGATGAGCCCTGCATGCCTTCCCTTCCGGTCTTGCCATCCGTGTGCAGGGGGAGCACCAGGGCACCCCTTTCTTACAGGTACCATCCTACACCTTATGACTAACAAATTAAGAAACCCTAGACAGGTCTTCTCTCACTCTTCTAATGTGTGTGTGTGTATGTGTGTTTGCTTACGACCTACACATCTTTCATTAGTCAATAAATTATACTGTATCCATAACTGGGATTTAAGACATGCATTAATATGCAACCATGAGTGTAAATGTAAATATGGATTCAAGACAGAGATATGCATGATGTATTAGTTAATAAAAAAGGAAGGCAATGGAAACTGTATGTATTACATCCAATTGTTAGGCACACTTGGGTGCATACGTGTACATGTGTTTATACACAGGGCTGACAGTATACAAAAGCTCTTGGTGATGGAATCATGGGTGATTTATTTTCCTGCCTGTGCATTCTACTTTCTCCACAGACTTTCCAAAATAGCATGTGTTTCTTTCTGCTGCTAACAAAAGTAATATATTCCCCAAGTTTTCAATCTTGCATATGTAACATTTAATAGCTATAAATAAGAAACCCTCCAGGTACCTGAAAGGCTCACTCTCTCTCCTTCAAATCTTAACTCAGATGACGCCCATTTAGGGATCTCATGGACCACCTGATTGAAAACTGCACCCACTCCACCTCCCTGCTTTACTTTTGGCCATCATCTACACTCCCATGTGACCTATATTTTATTTCCTTGTCTATTGTGGGTATTCCTTATTAGCACATTAGCTCCTGGATGGCAAGGAGTTTTATTTTGTTCACTGCTGTAGCCCTAGAGCCTAGAACAATGCCTGGTACACAGCAAGCATTCACTATATATTTGCCAAAATAATGAATGAAAAGACATTTGTTTTGAAAAAGAGGTTTTGCCTTTATTTACAAGAAACAAGTGATAATCAGTTTTAAATAACATTTTTAGTTAAATGTCATGTCTTTTAATGTAATGTTAGCCCTTTATTGCAGGGACCACTTCGAGTGGATGAAAGCCACAAAGGGTCTTCATCCTGCCCTCAGCCCACTCCCAACTCCCCCCAACACACATAAAATCCAATACAATTTCAGGAGCTTCCAAGGCTTCCTTTAGGTTCGTCTATAAACTTCTTAAAACGTCCACTGACCCCAGGGTTAGAGTATCTGATTGAAGGTGTCATCTGGCTTAGAATCATGATTTCTCCCCTCCTCTGATGATTCAAAGAATATATGTCTATCCCCACTCCCAGCAGCCAGTTAAATATTAAAGGGATCCCTTCTACAAAGGATTCACTGCTTAATGAGGGGTAAATTCAATATTTGCAGTTGAGAAGACGAAAAACATCCAGATGAAAGCTGAAAAATCTAGTTAATAATCCAGAGATTTCCAGAAGTATAGATGTTAATAGAGTGTAGCCCCAGTATCGAGTGAGGTGATTTTTTCACTTGTCAGCTGAAAGTCTTGTGACACAATCTCAGACAGACAGAAAAACATGATCTATTCCACATAGAATATGCTTTTTGAATTTTATTGTTTAAAGAACAAAATAAAAGAGAATAGGCACATCCACCAAAGTAACATTTTCCATTAAATAGAAGACAAACCAAATACTTTGTAATAAAGACCATCCAGCTAAAAACAGCATATTAGATCCATAAAACAACAATAGCGAATTTGACTTTGTGTTTTATTTCAATGGACATACTTCATTCATTGTGTGTAGGTAAACTAGGCTAGATCTCAATAGGCAACAGTCACAGTTATTAAGCAAGTAAATACACCACCACTTCGGTGCCTCCTTTATTTCTTTATGTCTTCAGTCTCATCTGGCTCTTTCTCTTGATGCTCTCTTTCCCACCTCATTTCTTTTAACTCTTGTCTGTACTTCCGTTCAATGAACCGCTTCTGATGGGCCATCTGGGGAAAGTTATCTGACACGAGGAGATACATTTTATACTCAATAAAGGGTAGCCTCTAGTGCAAAGAATGATGTAAACCAACCACACACACATTCATGAGAAACGGAGAGCTGCATATTCTAAGCCAAGAGGCAAACAACTGCTCGGCAGGTTTCCTTAGTCTGTTCTCATTCAGAAATACAGCGGAAGTCTGCACCAGGACCCCTGATTCTAGATTGCAATATCTGAGGTGAACTTGAGTATAAAAGGCACCAAAATACAGAGAAATGTTAGAACACAGATGTGTGGTTTCAGAATGGTTCCAGGTAGGCAGATGTTTTAACAAGAAGTGACTGTCAGGGAGAGGTTACAGAATATGGTCAAACAGACCTATGTATTTTTACAGAGTTCAAACCAGAAGCTTCAGACAAATAACCATTCATACAACACACCATTAGTTACTAAGAACTAAAGTTTCTGAAAAGAAGAAAAAGATGTGATGGACAAAAGGCATCAAGTCCTTATTTCTTATGATTCTATTTTTAAAGTTTATCACAAGTTACCCAAAGTTACGTCAGCAACAGCAATGCATGTAGAGCATTTTTAGTTAAAGGAAACAGGTCACTCAATGGTATAGTTTAAGCTATGTTTAGTTTGATATTTGGCCATGTGCAAGAGTGTTAGATACAGCGGATCTTGGTTAAGATTTAAAAATCTTATAATTCGGTTGTCATTTGTGGTATGTAGCAAGTACAGAGATGGGATGAGAAATCAAGGATGGAGTAAGAAAAAAGTCATTTTATACACTTAGTCAACAAACACTTACACAACTTCAACAACAAACTTCACAAAGGGCCGCGTGCATGAATGAGAGCCCCCCAAGATACCTGGTAACACAGGGGGAAAATGGCGCTGTCCTGCCTAACCGCGTAAGGAGTCGTTCTGTACAAGAGCTCCTTCGTCACATTTAAAAATATGAAGATTCAGAGATGTGGGAGAGCACGGCATGTTTGGGGAAGAGCAAGTTTATTTTTTGTTAAAGTGGAAGCTTAATAAAAGGATATAAATAGACAGCAAATTCCTAAATTACTTTCCCTCCTTTTTATATAGTGTTTCATCCTCACCCCAGGTGGGAGAAGGGACAGGAACACGGTGGTAGGAAAAGCACCTGAGAGGCAGGCAGTGAATCAGATGGTGTATATCTAAGTCACTGGCTGATTTTGAACAAAAGAGGTACATAACGACATCTGTATTTTAGAATAAAGCAGGAATAAAATCCTATTCCCTAAATGATATTAAGTTGACCTTCCATATTATATAGAATACAGGTCTCACACATTGTAAGTACTTTTTAAAAGATAAATCAAATTTAAAAAAAAGTCAGCTGTAAAGCATGTTTCTACAAAATGAGTCCTACTTCCATAGTAAATTCTAGTCTAAAACTTAGTCTGCATTAAAAAAAAAATCCCACCATTCAGATGTAACCATTGATAAACTTTTAGAATATATCCTTACAGTTTCCTATGAAGTAAAGTTACGCTACACACACACACAATGTAAATGTGTATATACTACAAAAACATATGAGTACTTCATCATTTCCCTACCCACCCTTATTTTGGGAGAGACAAACATAGGTACATTTTTATGGGTACACTTTTGTTTTTAAATGTATCCTAGTAAAAGCCTTTCCCTATACCATTAGTCTTCAAAAATACTCCTGTAATGATTGCAAAATATTACATTTGGGTAAAGCAAGAATGGGTCAACTACTGTTCATAGGCCAAATACAGCCCACCACCGGTTTTTGTAAACAAGGTTTTATTAGAACATAGACAAGCCCATTCATTTGCATACGATCCATTCCTGCCCACTACAAGACAGAGTTGAGTAACTGTGACAGAGACTGTATGGTCGGCAAAGCTTAAAAGGACTATTTGGTCCTTTACAGAAAATGTTTGCCAACCCCTCGGATATACCATTATTTATTTAAGCGTTTCCCTGTTAACATGCAGTTTGATTTACTTTTTTATTAAAAAGGAAGGAAGGAAAGAAAGAATGAAGAAGAACGAGCTGGGGCTACACCCTACCACCTACAGAGCTGCCCATGATATGCTATTGAGTAAGAACAGAAAGATGCAGAAAAGTATGTAAATATATCATTCTATTAAGACAGTAGTTAAAAACTAAAAAGAAAAAACTTTCACTTGTATAAGATTTTAGAAATATGCAGAAAAAAATACATTAGGCTGCTCACACGGGCTACCTGGGTTGAGAGTGGAACTCCACACAAACAAGGAAAAGGAAAATCAAAATGTATTTGGAAATACTTAAAAAAAATTCTTTGTCCATTTTATACATATCTTACATTCTACTACACTCTATGTAGAGAATAATTATGAAGAAAAGAAGATCACACTTTATCAGTACTTACCATTTTTACATTTCCCCATTTTCTCTCTATAAAATATACATTATGAACATATAATTATAAAAAAAGGGTCAGGCTTACATTTTTCAAGTGCATCCATTGCTGCTCCCATTTCTGCTTGCTGAATACTATTAAATAAAATAAAGATAAGGTACGGTTTACAAATTTTTTTCAAAATCACAAACTACGGCTACAAATTATTCACATTGATTTTCATGTTCACTGCATAAAATTTTATGAGATTACTTCTGTCACATACTGAATTGTACAAGTTAGGAATATACACAAGGGCATGCAGGAACATTATTTATTTGCACAGAGCCTATTTAGGTTATTTTTCCCCATTTTTAATATTTAATACTATAATAAAGTGCCTTCCATTTATATTAGGTCTGAAGTATTTCTTACTTAAGTTTGTACATCCTCAGCATAAAGTTTAAAGAAGCAAAGGGTAAAAAATTATACAGATTACTAATCACTTCTCGATTTAAGATATAAATTAGGAGGTTCAAAGAAAGATGATAATATATATATAATTCTTTTTTCCTGAGAGATGTTAGCATTTCCAACAAAACTCAGGTGAATAGAGACAAGAAATCAAATATCTAATGGCTATTATCATGCATGACGTGTCCCATAAAATGCTTGCAGCAATGTTGGGGACGCTGTTGGGTAACAAAAACTGGACACAACTTACCTGCACACCAGGTAATGCGGCTTTCTCAAGGTAGCCAAAGCCCCTTATGCAGTGGTATTCCCACTGTCCAAGGCCAGTCTCAAGTTTGGGGCTGGGCTGGGTGGGGACACTAATCCTTAGGATTCACTTTGCTATTACTCTTTAACATTCTATAATCAGAGTTTAAAAAGACAGACTGCAGGGGCGCCTGGGTAGCTCAGTCGGTTAAGTGTCCAACTTTGGCTCAGGTCATGATCTCACGGTTTGTGGGTTCAAGCCCTGCATCAGGCTCTGTGCTGAAAGCTAGCTCAGAGCCTGAGGCCTGCTTCAGATTCTGTGTCTCCCTCTCTCTCTGACCCTCCCCTGCTCATGCTGTCTCTCTCTCTTTCTCAGAAATAAATAAAACGTTAATAAATAAATGAATAAATAAATAAATAAATAAATAAATAAATAAATAAAAAAGACAGACTTCAGAGCTTGGAAGTACCAACTAAGGATTTCGCAGACACACAGGATGTTCATACGAAGGAGTTAAAAGTATCTTCCGTCGTACCTTGGTCCCTTCCCGCAGCCTATTCTCTCTCCCTTGAAATACACAGCCACAGTGTAGGTTCTAGCATGGGAGGGTCCTACCGTCTGCAGAGTCCTGAGAGGAAAAACAGGAACTTTAATTATGGTAAAGTGTTATGTAATTGTTATTGCTAATATCTAGCTCCAGGAAAAAACATGTACTTACGACTTAGAGAAAGGCCAGAATAACAAGAAAATTTAAGGAGTAAGTTTATTTGCTAACCTGACAAATACAGAGAGCTTTTAAAGAAGGAAAAAAATTTTTAATTCTACACTGAATTTTTATTTTCTTTGCCCCAAAGCATTATAAATAGTATCTGAAGGCCAGCACTGAAGTGTAAAGTATTTTAAACAATTTCAGCATGTGTATACTCCAAGTATCATAAAACTAACAAACTTTCAGCAGGTTGGTAACTATTTCAAAAGGTAATTATTTCAGTCTGTTCACTGTTCTTCAGTGCCTATCACAACTAAAAATGATAAATATCTGGGTAATACACCTCCAGCCACATCTGTATGGTCTCATCCTTTATGAATCCTTTCCAATGTCTGGTATCTTATCTAAAAGATCTGAAGAGATGTTTCATTTCTGAAACATCTGAGATCATTTCGGAGGTTTGCTATGATGCTGCGTACACAACACAATCGCCGAAAAACAAAAGGCCAGGTACTCTGGATTTTAATGACATGGTGCAGATTTCTAATGCAGTAGAACTGATAACTTTATGGAAAAGGGAAATTAAAAGTAGCCAACAAAGATAATGGAATGAACATAGTAATCTTGAAAAAAATATGTAAAACTACCCCATCATCTTGATAAAAAAGAGCAAGTTCGCTGTGTACTTGCATCTGGGGGATTTATGAGAAGGGAGCAGAGTCATTTCCTTTGTGTTTCTACGCTCAGTGGGATGAAAGCACATGGATGGTCTTCAAGGCAGCACTTATTATAGTAATCAGGCCTGGGCTACGAGAAGTTTATCATCTTCGTTTTATTTATTGAACCTTAATTATCACTTTGATGAGGAAATACCTTGAGCCTTTCATGTAATACGGTTTGGATATTCATTATGCTTATTAGGCACATATTAAAGTGCTATTTCTAAACATTTGGAGATCTCTTTTTCCCAATAAGGAAAGGAAACATTGTTTGGTGGTGACAGCTTCTTGGGACAATTTATAGTGGCTTGCTGTGGGGTGACTCAAACTTCTCTTGGCCTCCGTTCTTTTAGCGAAAAAGCCTCTAACGTGTTGTGACTATTAAATAAAGACATAAGAAAGGATTAAAATTCCCAACTGCCACTCTAGTGTTTTTCCTTTTGAAGTCTGAGAGAGCTCACAGAGAGGGGCTTTTATTCCATATGGAACACTCACACAAACGTGCGTGCCTGCAACCGTGTGTGTGCATGGACAGGGGGTAAACCAGCACTGAAACTTGAGTTTTAAATATCCTTAAAAACATATGCCCACATAATACGTGGGGAGGCAATCCACCTATTTTGATAATCCTCTCCTTTTGTAATTCTTCTCTGAAAACACCTCCTGAATCAACATCTGAGAGTCTCAAGATAATTACTCTATGTCAGAGTCAAATCTCCTGTTTTCATCCGAACAAGTATCTTGTGTGTAGTGACCTGCCTTCTTCCTGAATGACTTTTGGCTCCCACTCAAAGGATAACGATTTGTCACTAAAGATATTTAAAATCACACAGAAGAGTGTGACACACATTCTAAGAAGAACTCCAAACATCTGAATAACGCAGTGGCGGTGAAGAGCTGCCCGCTTCTCACAGTGACTGCCCAACGGAGCGCACAGCTGTCAGGCAACAGGGACAGAGGCCAACAAGGCTTCAAAGCCGAGTGGGGACTGACACCCAAATACCGTGAGAAACAAGCACAACCTTCTAATCTAGATGCACGGCCCAGCAGAGGTTACAAGAAATAAGATGAACAAAGCACTGATAATCAAAGGGGACCTACTTACTTTACTTCGAACGAAAACATGGAGACACCCAGAGAGACTCCACGTTGGGCCCAGAGTTGGTGCCGAGAAGTCCCAGTGCCAGACCCTTGTCACGATCAGCCCGGAGCATCCAACACCTGTGGAAGCGAGTACTTACTTGTACAGAGGAATGTCTGGCTCCTTTCCTTCTGTCCTGAGTGTCAAGCAGCACTGCTGAAGCTGGGATTTGGGGTCATTCCAATCCTGATTCAAAATAAACTCCTGTAGCAAGTCCCCAGAAAGTATTTAGTAATGGGCTCTGTAATCACCGGGCATAAAGTGTAGAAGCAATTTACATTTTATATGAGCTTACTTTTAATCGTGGAAAGAAGCAAACATTCATGAAAGTATGAACATATTCCAAATCCTTATCAATGTACAGCGCGGCAATAAATGCTGAAAAGGAGAACGTTAAAAAATAAAAGCGCAATGTATTGGCATTTCCCAGAAAGATTAGGAGACCCAGACTTATAAGAAATGCTGTAATGAGGTTTTCAACTGTCAGACCCTCTTTATTTTTTAGAATTATCATATTCTCTTTCTTAAAACAAGAATCACCCTTCATCACTAATATTAGAAACAACAGTATAGATGTGATTAAAATGCCAAAATCAAAGAGTACAAAGACCAAATTACGTTTGGTTAAAGGCTAAATAAATAGTTAAATTGACACACAAAATGCTACTGTATGACAGGGTAAGAATGGTAACTGGGAACACAGCCATGTTAATAACAGATCAGAAGAAAACCTGAAGATGAGATAGGACACCAGAATGAGCACATTCTTTGGGCCAGCCATCCTCAACACCAATCTTGAGAAGACTAACCTTTTACAAGCGTCTGTGTTACCTTTCATGAACAGAAATGAAACAATTTATCGACTCTATCTGCCCAGAGAAGAACTTAATACTGGGCTTAATGACAATATAACATTATATCACACTATGCATTAATAAATGGTGACCCCAAAGATGACTTCATTAAGAGGTATTGTAACCAAGTAAACAAATGGTGAGCTTTTATTTTGAATTTTATTTAAAACAATTTTTTAATGTTTATTTTTTATTTTTTTTTACTTTTTTTTTTACTTTAATGTTTATTTTTAAGAGAGAGAGGGAGAGAGAGGGAAAGAGAGCGAGTGCACACAAGCGAGGCAGGGGCAGAGAGGCAGAGAGAGAGAGAGAGGGAGGGAGACACAGAATACGAAGCAGGCTCCAGGCTCTGAGCGGTCAGCACAGAGCCCGATGTGGGGCTCGAACTCACAAACTGCGAAATCATGACCTGAGCTAAAATTGGATGCTAAACCAACTGAGCCACCCAGGCACCCCCAGGGTGAGTTTTTAAAAGAAGGTATAAAAATAGCTTTCATTGAGCTAAAAAGAAGAAGAAGAAGAAGAGGAAGAGGAGGAGGAGGAGGAGGAGAGAAAAAAAAAGAAAAAAATGCCAGTGAAATTGATTACTCAATTTAATTTTTTAAGTTACTTTTCTTTAATTGAAAAAGTTCTTTTAATAAGTTCCTTAGTCAGACTGGCTTTGCACTTTGCAAATGAGCTGGTTGTGCATGGTAGACTTTAATATTTGTATATAATTCCAACTGTCAAGAATAACTATAATGCTTAAAAAAAAAAAGTTCCAAGGCCCAGTGAATGGCCCACTTACTTTAAAGAAGTATAAGAAACAATAAAATGATGTTTAAAATCCTTTAGTTAGCCATAACAGGATTATTTATAATGCTTCCAGACCATATCAGAAACTGCCAAAGATGACATTTGTCTGTAGAGCTTTGAGCTCATTCAAAACAACAGATAATAGTTTTAGTATTTAGTGAATAAATTACCCTTCTTTCTTCTATGCCCCTATATAAAGGCTCCTGGATGGCAAAAAAAAAAAAAAAAAAAAAAAGCTGATTCACTATTAGCCATCTTCACACTCTGCTACCGTTTCACACACAGACTGGACGGTGGAACAGTCGATGGAGGGCTGCGGGGGCAGGGGTGGGGTGGGGGGGAGGTACCACTGAACAGAGACTGAATATAAAGCTCATTATTCATATATCTTAATTCCAAACTATTCTCCTTCTAACAAACTTTGGAGAAATACAAAAATAAAAATCAAAGTAGAAGAGGCTTCTTTAGTTAGAACATAATAATAATGAGAAATCAGATAAATGTGGGTGCATTTGATTTAAACTCTGAATCTGCGGGTTAAGAGAAAAGCTCTACTTCTAAGACTCACATTCCAAAAGGTCTGCCAAGGTCTTGGTCCTAAGGGCCACGGGTCTCTTGGTCTTGTCATTGGTGAT
The DNA here is from genome assembly GCA_017311185.1 of Proteles cristata cristata. NCBI lineage: Eukaryota > Metazoa > Chordata > Mammalia > Carnivora > Hyaenidae > Proteles > Proteles cristata. The sequence goes on from JAESUZ010000553.1 coordinate 1,542,116, forward strand.
GGCGTATTCCTGCATGCCCAGCTCCTCCGCTACCTTGGCCTGAGTTCTGTTATTCACTAAAGAGCTTCGCAACAACTGTACAAAAGAAAGTGAGATACACTTAGAAACCATCTCCCTGTGGTCTCTCTCCTGCTCCTGTGTTGGGCCCAACTAGCCTGAGACCATTTCATAGGCAGGGGCACCAGGGTAAGCAATGGTTTAGGTCCTCAACTACGACTCCCAGGCTGCCGTGACAAACTCCATGCTTCTAGATTCTCCTTAATTACTTACTCTGCTCCTGGATTTTACCTGACAATTTAAATAGTTTACTTAGTTGAGTAGCAGTGAGCTATGTTGGGGGAGGATATGATGAAAGAGCATAGCTTCCTTTAAATGTAATCCTACTAAGTGAAGGAGCATTAAAAATTTTTTAAACCAACTTTACTGCAACACAATTTACAGACAATAAAATGTACCCATTTTAAGTTAGATGAGTTTTGACAACTTTCTACATTTCCATCACTCAAAATGGGTTCCATGTGCCCCTCTGTAATCAATCAATCCAATGCACCACCTACCAGGCAAACTTGACCTACTTTCTGTCATGTACTTCAGTTTTAAAAAGGCTAAGCTAGGGGCGCCTGGGTGGCTTAGTCGGTTAAGCGTCCGACTTTCGCTTAGGTCATGATCTTGCGGTTCTTGGGTTCGAGCCCCGCATCGGGCTCTGTGCTGACTGCCGGCTCAGAGCCTGGAGCCTGTTTCAGTCTGTGACTCCCTCTCTCTCTGACCCTCCTCTGCTCACACTGTCTCTCTCTCTCTCTCCTAGAAATAAAAAAAATAATAATAATAAATAAATAAAAAGGCTAAGCTAAACTTCAAGTTTCTTTTTTTTTTTTTTAAATTTTTTTTTTTATTTCTAGGAGAGAGAGAGACAGCGTGAGCAGGGGAGGGTCAGAGAGAGAGGGAGTCACAGACTGAAACAGGCTCCAGGCTCTGAGCCGGCAGTCAGCACAGAGCCCGACGCGCGGTTCGAACCCATGAACCGCGAGATCATGACCTAAGCGAAAGTCGGACGCTTAACCGACTAAGCCACCCAGGCGCCCCTAAACTTCAAGTTTCATAGCACTAATGTTAAATTTGATATTTCAGGATTTGGGGAAGTAATGTTTTAGTAAATATTATTTAAATCTTTCAATTACTTGTCTTTTTACTTTTTTATTATTTTAAAAATGTATACAATATATCCGGAGTTATAGTGTATCAAATTAAGACTCGTTAATTGAATTAAAATGTGATTTTTATATTTCAACTTCAAGAATTCAAAACAAAAATTCTAGTAGAAATGTTTGTCAGCAAAGAGACTTCTAAGCACCATCCTAAGCAGTAACATTACAGTGCATGAAAACTATACAACAAACTCATCACCGAGGTACCCGTAAAATGAGCATGGTTTAGGAATTCAGCATTCGCTAATCACTTACTAGAGGGAGGGGGGCAGGGAGGCTGGGAAAGCGGGTAGACACCAATATGGACCAAACAGAAGCTGAAAGTAATTATTATCCCCGAATCTAAGATTTCGGGGAATAATATACCTAAAACTAGAACTTTTCCTGCAAGAGCTAGCACAAGTTCTTGGGCTGCTACAATTCCTTCCTCCAAAGGAAACTCCGTGCCACCAGGGCCAAGGAACAGGAAGCCGCTGTGGACTGTGCTAGTATCACACGCCTACCACCCCACACTGCCCTTGGTTTATTAGATGCAAGTTCTATATTCTGTGGCTCCGCAGTGTCAACTGAGCTTATGAAAATCAAGATTTATTCTCAATGCCTGAGACTGCATCCTTGACAATAGATAAATAAGAAACAATATGTTCTTAATTTGCCTGACAGTGATGCATGAAGCAGAAATTCAACTTGATCTTCATAAGCCACGCTTGCTGCTGAGTTATAGACTATTATTCTTTGCCTGTCTCTGCTCCCTTCCTCCTCCTATTTCCCCCAACTCTAACTTTTTTCTCAATATAATAAATGTTTCATTAAAACTAACAGCCACAGAGAAGCTCAAAATGAAAAAGGCCTACCATATAATGTTAATAGAAGACCCAACCAATAGGGACTCACCAGCCTAATATCTTGTAATTACAAAATAACTGAACTGGAAGACAGAGATCTTTCTTCATCTGGATTCCCAGTTGGGAAGTGGGGGGAGGCAATTCTCAAAGTAGAGGCCAGGGGGAATAAAAGGGCTATTTTGAGAATATAGTTGCACCGAGCAAGTTGGGTTCTCTGTCAGTATATGCTGTGGTGAGAAGACAAAACTCTAATTTAGGTTGCCTATATGGAGATTTCAGGCCTCAAAATCAACAAGCCTAATGAACACATGAGCACACATGAAACACCATACAGCACAGGTTACCAGGACCAGCGGCTGCCATCCATAGTCAGGGCTCCTTCTCCGGTATCATATAGCAATGCTGTCTGACGGAGAAGGAAAACAGTGAGGATGCTAGCACCCGCTTCCGGTTTTACTTAAGATAAACCCTGAAAGATCTTGAAGCAGCAGGGTGGCCAGGAGAAAGTGACCTTCAAGTTCTTGCAAAACGAAGAACTCAGTGTGGAAGTAGGAAGCTATAAACCATCCATATTTTTAGAGTCGATTTAAATTTAGAAGATGAGAAGACCTTGCTTTCTACCTAAACAACAAAGTCCGAATGACAGTTCTTTAAGTGATAGCTTGCATCTTTGGCCTCTGCTGAACTCTACTTCAGAACGAATCATGCTGTTTGCCAGCAAATGGGATGGGGGTGGGGGGCAGAGGGGTGGTCACAAGGCAGAAAACCACTGGGAGTTACGGCAGTTCAGTGTAACGCCTGTGGAGCCCAATTCTGTGCCAGGCACTGTGCTGACAGCTAAAGTCCCCAAGACGACTGACACCCCACTGCTGCTAATATCCAGGGGAAGCCATACGAACTAGTCATGGTGATGTACTGTGGTAGCGGCTGTGACAGCACAGAGGCCACGGTGGATGGAGGCGCTCTTTTCTACCCCAGCCTAAAGGCCTCCTGGAGGACCTGACCCGAGTGAAAACATTGCAAAGGCTCGCTGACTTCGCAGTTACAGCAGAATCATAAGGTGCTTCTGAGATACTGGTGCTCAAGGAATGAGTATTTCTGGGGATACAACTTGGCCTGTGCACGTAGGTGGATTCTGACAAACAGAATCAGAATTGAACCAAAAAAAAGAGTCTGTCAGAAGGGTGCGTGCTACAGTCTGAATGTTTGTGTCCCCTAAAAATTCTTATGTTGAAATCCTAACGCCTAAAGATGATGGCATTAGGAGGTGGGGCCTGTGAGGTGATTAGGTCATGAGGGCAGAGCCCTCAGTGATGGGATCGACACCCTTACAGAAGCAGCTTCAGTGAGATCTGTAGCCCCTTCTCCCATTTGAGAATGCACAGAGGAGTCTGTGACCTGGAAGAGGGCTCTCACTTCACCACACTGGCACTCTGACCTTGGGATTTCAGCCTCTAGAATCGTGAGCACGATTCCTATTGTTCATAAGCCACCTAGTCTGTGGTACTTTGTCGTAGCCTGAACAGACTGAGACAGTGGGAAAGGGTCTTCCAGGAAGAGGGAAATCTCTGGCAAAACAAGGCGCCAGGACACAGCAAGGTGAATACCAGGAAGGACTGGAGGACAGGTGAGAGCGAGTCAGAGAGCGACGCAGGTGAGGCCAGCTGGGCTCTGGGAAGAGTCCTGCAGGTCATGTAAGGAAGTCTGTAGTTTCCTGCAGGGGAGGAGAAATCCCAAAAAAATGTCAAATGGGAACAGTGGCGAGGTAATATTTGGATTTTAGAAAGATCATTCTGATGAATAGATTTGAATAGGGAAAGATATAAGGTGGGAAAACCTGCTGACATTGATGCTGCAGATTATTATTTTACAAAGAGGAAATATCTGCTTTTTATTTTTTAGAATTTTAGAAATAATATTAAATACCCAACTGAGCTTGAGACAGTTATTAGACTGTTTTGTGAACAACGCCTTGTATTAGACACAGTAGTGAAAAGCAAAAGATTCGGCACCAAGTTTCCTGGGTTCCAACTGTGGCCCTACCACTTCCTGGCTAAGTGACTCTGTGTAAGTTATTCCATCTCTCTGAGGTTGTTTCCTCATCCATAAAATGAAGCAAACAATACCTACTGCACAGGGTTGTAATGAATCACACAGTGCAATGGCTGGCATGCAATAAACACACAAGAAGTTTGTGTTAGCTGCTGTTGTTACCCACAGTAGGAAAGATAAGCTCACTCTCTGGTTACAAGAAAAGGGGTATAGAAAGTTCTAGAAATTCCTCTGGATTTTTCTTCAACACAGATTTCCTTCTTCTACTTGTTGTCTTCAAAGCTTTCCATTTTAGCAAGTGCTATGCTGCCCTTAACAACTTTTCTTTAAACCCCACCCACAAAATACAAAATTTTACTTGGAAAAAAAATTTTTTTAAGTTTATTTACCTTGGGGGAGAGAGAGCATGTATGCACACCCAAGCCAGTGGGGGAAGGACAGAGAGAGAGAGAGAGAGAGAATCCCAGGCAAGCTCCACGTTGCCATCACAGAGCCTGATTTGGGGTTCGAACTCACAAACCATAAGAGCATGCATGACCTGAGCCAAGATCCAGAGGCAGATGCTTAATCAACCAACTGAGCCACCCAGGCGCCCCATAAATTATAACTGAAATCATGAGGAAAAAATGAAGGTGTATTTAGGGCTCTCTGTGAAGCTGAGAAGACAGCTGAGTTCCTGATGTAATGGCAGGCCCAGTATAAATAACACATACCTGGAATTCTGACTTTGAGAATCCAGGATGTTTTTGATTATCTTGGCACAGCAGTCTTTCATAATTAAACTTAACTTTTAAGAGGAAAAAGGTTTACTGCTTTAAAACAAAGAAACATATTGGCATTCTTCTTTCAACTTCTCTATTCACTCTCGATTCTAAAGAGGAAGCGACAGCTGTGGGACATGAGTAACCAAAGAGGGCCACCTAGTGTAAAATAAGCAGACTGTGATTTATTATTTTAAGGGCTTTAATATAAGAGCGTGGCGTGAACGCAGACTATATTATTAAAAGTGACAGTGATGTGCTACACAGGTCTATTATACCCAGAGTGGTAGCCAGATGGTCTCCATTTCCTATGATAACTAAAGAAAAGGTGCACAAATGCTAGCAGGCGAAATGCAGGTCAGATACAAAGAGGCGAATTATGTCAGTGACAGAAATAGTCAAACAGGAGGCTGTGGAATCTATCCTCTCAGAGAGATCTCGTAGATAAGATATGTGTTTGTCTAAATGATTTATGTTTAGTGCTGTCTGGAGGCAGCAGAGAGGGATTAGATCACTGGTTCTCAAACTTTTTATTTGTAATCCTTGCCTTCTCATTATTGCAAATCATTCCTCTAAAAACAAACAGAACTTTCTGTAAGTTCATCTCACTGATGCACATGAGTGGGTACAGTACCTTGCACATAGTAGATACGGGATTGGCAACTATTTTTAGCTCAGTAGCACACAGGAAAGGCTAAGAGGGAGGAATGATCTAGAGGGAAGAACAATGTGCAGGTGTTAAACCTGCAAATGTGACAAGGCAGGCATCCTGGTCTGAGTTAATGCTCTTTGGGACCCTCTCACTACCTACCTAATCCCTGCCCTGAAAAACAAATACTTTGGTCTATGAAATGAGCCTCAGGCATCCCAGAACAACCATATACGCTTGCTATTCCTTCCCAAGCAGGCCTTTTTGAATATCCAACTCATATAACACTGTTTTTCCCCATCAGCAATCAAAACTTCAAATCCATGATTTCATTTGCTCAGCTGTCCTTACTCTCTGTAAAACAAGTGAACAAAGGAATGGCTCAAAGCTAACAAATGTCTCCCAGTGTGAATTAATGTAGTTGTATGTTCTTTAATCACAATAATGAATAATTTGCCATCTCCCTCATACAAATGCAACTGCAGTAAATAATCTTCCATAAAATTTTAAATAAATTTTAATCTTTAGACATTCATAAGTAAGTTTTCAGCAGTCTTCTTATAAAACAACATGCCACTTCCCTCCAATGTCACTTCTACTTTCCTCTCTGTACAACTTAGCTGCCCACAAAACTCATTCTTTTATTTATTTATCAAATATGTACTGGAAGCTTACCATATGGCTTACCATATGGCTTGGCACAGGCTCTCCCAGAACTTCCAGGCTAGTGGGACAGGCAACCTGGAAATAGTGCCAGGAAAGGAAAGAACGTTGAGGCTCCGATTGGGCACGGGGGCATCCGGGAAGGCTTTCCTTGCAACCAGAAGTCAAGCCAGAACTGACATCTAAGGGAAGAGTAGGAGAAACCAGGCAGATGGGAATAAGGCCTGGAAGCAGAATATTCTCCAGAACAAGAACAGCACATGCAAAGCCTGATGGCAGGAAGGGGCTTGGAGGAACACAAAACAGGCCAGTGTAGAGGTGCACAGTGAAAAGAAGAGTATGTGATACGAGGCGGGCAGCTGGGCAGGCACCCTGGGCCTTGCTTGCTGTTTAGTTACTATCCAAAGAATAAACAAAGACCACTGGACTGGGATATCACAATCATTCACTAAGCATAGTTGCTGACCACTAATATACCAGGAACTCCAAGGACCCAGGGAATTAGAAATGAAGAAAACAGGCAAAAACTCTTGCCCTCATGGAGTTTATACTCTGATGAGAAAAGACTGACAGTAAACAAGTAAAATACACAGAAAGTACTGAGAAGAAAATAGAAATGAGGTTTCAAGCTGGGAGAGGGGGACTAGGCACAAGGGGAAGAGGTCACTATTTAAGCAGGGTAAGTTAAAGGCCACAATAGTTAAGACAGCATTTGAACCAAGACCTGAAGGAGATGGGGGATTTAGTCACAGCATGCACAGAAGCCCCGAGGCAAAGGCTTGCTTAGTGTCCTGCAGGAATGACACAGAAGCCAAGGTCAAGAGTCTAGGAGACACAGACAGAGACCGCATCAGACAGGCAGGTCATAGGGTCTCATAGGTAACAACTATGTCTTTTATCCTTGAGACAGGAAATCTTTGGAAGGTTTGTCACAAGGGAGTATTGTAATCTGACTTCCTTTTAAAACGGTCCCTGTAGATGATGTGCTAAACAGAGACTGAGGGCTGCGGGGGAAGGACCAGTTGGGAGGCTAAGGCTATAATTTAGGGAAAAGATAATAGTAGGACCAGGGTGTGAACAGTGGAGATGGTAAAAAGTAGTCACATTCTAGACAAAGTTTTAAGGTAAAATCAATAGGATGCTAGAGGTTAACAGGTATAGCATGAAGAAAACAGGACAGTTAAGGATGACTTCAAGGTTTTCAGCCTGAGCAACTAAAGAATGAAATGGTCCTCACTGATATGGAGAACAGCTACAGAAAAGCAGGTTTGGAGATGAAAATCAGTTTTGTTTCGGCCATGGAAGGTTTGAGATGCCTAAGAGATATCCAACTAGGGATTCCAGTATATCTTTATATCTAGGTATTCAAGTGTATTTCATACTCAAGTGTATAAAGACATGAGTCTAGGGGCACCTGGGTGGCTCAGTCAGTTAAGCATCTGACTTTGGCTCAGGTCATGATCTCATGGTTCGTGGGTTCAAGCCCCGTGTCGGGCTCTGTGCTGACAGCTAGATCAGAGCCTGGAGCTTGTTTCAGATTCTGTGTCTCCCTCTCTCTCTGACCCTCCCCTGCTCACACTGTCTCTCTCTCTCTCTCAGAAATAAATAAAACATTAAAAAAAATTAAAAAAAAAAAGACATGAGTCTAGAGTTAGGGGGAAAGGTAAAAGCAGAAGTATTCAAAGCCATGAGATCACTCAGAAAAGAAGCTGAGAGAAAAGAGAAGAGGTCTGAGAAGGGGGGCACTCTAACATTTAGAGGTTGGGGAGATAACAGGAATGACCACAGTGGACTGAAGATGAACGGCGAGCACGGTCACAGGAGCTGCTGTGAAAAGATACCACTGCTATAGCATCAGAACCCATCGTTATGCGGGGGCAGGATTGAATACAGGAAGACTTGTTAGAAAGTTACAACACTGTGAACGGGCCCCAAACCCGGGCCAACTGAACGATTTCCACCGAGACAACCCACACCATGGGAGAGCACACAACTGCAAAGGCCAGCTCTGCAGACAGCAGCGAACATCTCAGAGGAATCTGTACACGCTGCACTACCTCATGCTCGGTATAAACACACCCTTAAGATCGTATCCTCTGTGGGGCACCAGTGGCTCAGTTGGTTAGGCGTCTGACTTTGGCTCAGGTCATGATCTCACGGTTTGTGGGTTCGAGCCCCATGTCGGATTCTGTTCTGACAGCTTAGATTCTGTGTCTCCCTCTCTCTCTCTGCCCCTTCCCTGCTCATTCTCTTTCCCTCAAAAATGAATAAATGTTAGATTGTATCCTTTGCATTTAATAAACGCCACCTCTTCTAATGGGGTTTCTTTGTCAAGCATATTCTTGTAACATTCTGCCAGCAATACACAAACTGGTGGTCCAGGTGACAGAGGCTGGCTGAGAGGATTTAGGTGATGAAGGTGAGATGGTTACTCAGGAAGTAACAACGTCAGGACTCGTGAATGGTCTAGAATATAGGAAGGTGGGTGGAGGGAGGAATCAAGGATGACTCCTAGGTTCCTGACTTGCACACAGGCTGGCTGATGCTGCCGTTCCGTTACTCAGGGAATACTAGAAGAGGGCCCAGGCTCGAGAAGACCAGACGTTCTGTCTTGGACGTGTGGAGATGCTGAGCTGCAACAGCTCAGAGAAAAACAAATGGGGCTGAAGAAGTCCATATGGACATCATTACCCCTAGAGGGGAGCTGATGGTGGGGACACAGAAAAGACTATACAGGAAAAGCTCTCGTGAGAAGAGACAAGGCCTGGGAGGGAGCCTTTCAGACACTGGAATATTCATTAGCTGCACAGGAGGTTAACAGTGTGGCTAAGGAGGTGAGAGGAAAACCGAGAAGTGCAGCGTGACAGAAGCCAGCGAAGGGCAGTGTTTCAAGCAGGAGGGAGGAAGGGAGCAACCGCCGCAGTGCCGATGAGAGTTAATATCTTTTAAAATATGTACTCAACTGATGACAGATCATCTTTGTTTTGCCAGCATATCTGTCAGTCCTATTGATTTCTACCAAAGCTTTCTGTGAATATAGTTAATAAAACCATCATATCATAATTTTGTCATTTAACATCTTTCTAATAAGCTATTCAAAAATTCTCTAATTTTTAAGATAGCAAAGCTAATAAACACACTTTGGATAAAACTACTGTTGTGACACTGAAGCACTTCAGGAAAGAACAGAACACTGGAGACTAGTTCTGGTTTTACCTTTATCTAGACCTTGGGCAGGACTTGTGCCTTTCTGAGTTTTGGTTTTATTATCTGTTCAATGTGTACATGTGTGCAATGACCAAGATGAGAAACAGTAGACCTGTTGGTCTACAGCATCCCCCCGCCACAAAACCCAAGAGTTCACGGTTAATTATGCAGGAATACAAGGGTAAATTCATGTATTGAAGTCACACATTTTCAACATTTTGGCCTCTATATGGCCAAACAATGAATTACTATTTCAAGCCACTTGGCTTGGTTTGGTAATTTCTCAGACCAACCAGATACTCTGACAGCTATGAAGTCTATTCCCTAATGGAAGACACTGAACAAGCATTTACTGATTCCTTAATGTACAATAAGACACTAGACACTAGTTTATTTCTGGTAAATAATCCTATGTTCTCAAGAATTTAATATTAATTCAAGAGGAAAATATGTCCTTGTCCACATAAAAAGTAGTTGTCCACCCAAAAGTAGTTAACTGTCATCAAACTGTTATTTTTTTAAACGTTTATTTATTTATTTTGAGAAAGAGTGTGTGTGCACATGAGCGGGCGAAGGGCCGAGAGAGAAGGAGACAGAGGCTCAGAAGTGGGCTCTGCACTGACAGCAGAGAGCCCGATGCAGGCCTCGAACTCACAAACTGTGAGATGATGACCTGAGCCAAAACCAAGAGTTGGATGCTTAACCAAGTAAGCTACCCAGGCGCCCCGTAAGTTAAATTTAAAAGAAGTACAGTGCCCGCTTCGGCAGCACATATACTAAAAGAAGTACATTGCTGATCTCCCATATAATAAATAGTATGTGGGGCATAGAAAGAACAAAATGTTTAGTGAGTGAGTGAATAAAAGACCACATTTTGTTAGGTTAGAAATTTCACTGAGAAATTACATCTGAACACAGTCAAATAATCATATTCTCCCTAATTCCAACATTTGTGTCTCACATAAACGATTTCCAGGGTTCACAGTTGCAAAAATAAGATCCAATTCTATTCAAAGCAAAACATGCATAAAAATTGTTTAGATGTAAACTATAAGAGATTTATTATTTCTTCAATATAATAAAGAAGAAAGTCTACACTAACAAAATGTCTTAGAGCACACTACTGTTTTTCTTGGCCCAGGAATGTATTTGCTTTCTCAATGCCCAACTCTAGAGGGGCTTCTCAAAGGTTATTCTTGTGCCTTGAGGGATCACCACGACTGGCTTCCAGATATGCTTTGTTCACCATTCCAGCTATATTATTGATCAGTTTCACAGAGTAAAAACAGTACACAACAAATAAAAAAGCTCAATACAATTTTATAAAATGAAATAAAAGTGAGAGAAACGGGGACTGTTCACTTGTTCATAAATCAAACCTTATCTAAATCCCTTTCAACTCCGCCCTGGATTCAGCCAAACTCATTCCCTACTCCCTTTCAATCTTCTGATTTTTCATGTTGTGCCCTTGTTTTGGTAGGCCCATTGTATGGCATGTGTTTGCACAGAAATTCCTTCCACTAACTCTTTTTTTTTTTTCTTCCTTCCACTAACTCCTAATGGCCCAATCCTATTCTTCTTTAAAGGCTCAAAGATCATCATATCCACGAAGCCTTCTTAGAAATCCACAGCTAAATGTTATCTTTTCCTAAACAGCACAAGAGCAGCAGTTTACCTATGCTTTGCATAATATTCCATATGGGTTTCTCCTGTATTCAGTTACAATTACTTACTTATATTTTTCATAGTACACATGTATGGGTATGCACACACACATAACACACACACACACACACACACACACACACACACACACACACAGAATTTGCAGCTATTGCCTTACATTTTTCATTGCTACTAACAGTTTTTAAACTCCTTATGGATAGACTAGGTGTCAAGTAATATTTGCTCTTCCCATGAAGCCTAGCTCAATGTCTTGCAGAGAGTAGGTAATCATTAATGAAGAAGTATAAAATCAGTTCTTGTAAACCGCTTTGTATACAATTTGCATAATGAAATGAACAAAGCCATATGCTATGCTAAAGTCACCAAGAATTAAGTAATCAATTACAGAAATATATATTTGGCTCTTCCAAATCTTCACTTTATTATACAGCAATCTTACTGCAGGGAATGATTTAACACAAACTCACAGTTAAATGTCCTTCATGATGATCTGGGAAATGAATAAATAAGTACTCAGTGGCTACCAGTTGCATTATGGAATCACCTAGGAATTCCATCCTCTGATTGTGGCCTCTGGAAAAAACAACATCAATGCAGAGGAGATCAATAGGCATTTGTATATTAAAAAAAGAAACAGAATTTTTAAAAAGACCTGATTTAAAAGGCAATGTATTCACCTTGCTTTAAAGCACAAAATTAAATACAAGTCCCTAAGGCCCCTCAATTGAAGAAAGATCTGAGTCAATACAGATTGGGTTTTGAAGAAGAAAGTGAGTACCATCTCAGGATTAAACAATTGCTAAAATAAAGACTGCTAAATGGTGCCTGGTCAGAGGTTAAGGAGTATCAGTTGAAAAATAAAGTATAGTACAGATTGTTATCTGCACAGAAAACCTCTATTCAGACAAAATAAAGCAAAAAAATCCAGAAAAGATTTTTCGTTGTTAAATCTTGACTTCTTTAATGAAATACATACTCTCTCTGGAATCCAGTTTAAGGACACTAAAAAAAAAAACAAACATGACAAGAATCTTAAATCTTTACACTTTAAAGATAGCTGTGAATATTTGATTTGAGGGAGAGAAGCCAAAAACGGAATAAGAAACAACATGCAAAAAAATAACATTTTAGTTATTTTCCTAATTATTACATTAGTTCATCTCCAAATCACTCCTCTATAGCTAGGGTGGAGGGCCAATTTCAGTCCTTGGTTTGTTTTTGCAAATTTAATTGGGACACGGCCATGCTCATTCATTTACATTTTCTCTATGGCTGCTTTTATGCTACTAGAGCAGAGTCGAATCGCTGAAACAGAGACCACATGGCCTGCAAAGCCTAAAATACTTAATATCTGTCCCTTTACAGATACAATTTTTACTTCCTTCGTGCTTCTCTTCTACTCTATGAAGAAATAAGATGCACGACAGTGAAACCAAAAATATTGGATTGGAACATATCCCAGTGTCTGGCTACTCACCCATCTCCTAATGTGACTTTCCTGGAAATTTGTTTGAAATCCCAATTCCTTTGCAAGGCATGCCGCAAAGGTCTGGGATGGACTGTCTAAATGGTCACATTGGGATTACACAGGTAATTCTAACTTACAGGGTCAGATGGTTAAATCCTACAGTTCTCAATGTGAATGCTCTTGCCAGAAGTCGAACATGAGTAAAAATTACTCCAATTGCTTCTTCAAACTCAGTAAGTTTCTGGAGAACTGGAGAAGTCTCAATAAGTTGTCGATCAGTATTCGGCTCTTGTAGCTGCAGGAGAAGAAAAATAAATAAAAAATTATGTGTAGTTTTTGGTTACAAGAGTAATTATGAATTCTAGGATAGTGTTCTGTAAAATTTCTTGTCCTATGGGCAGCTACGTCTGAAATGCCGATAAAACATGGAAGCTTCTTTCTCATCCCTTAGAATGGTAAACAAACCTAATATTTAAAGAAGGCTCAAATAATATTTTCCAATCTTCTATCAAATTTCAAGGCCAAGCACTGTACACAGATAGTTCAAAATCCCAAGCATTATACTAGCTCCCCAAGGAAGAGGCAAAGGGAAGAACTGCTGGTGGAGAATACGTGTATCTAGTAACGCAGTGCTTCTCAAACTTCCGTGGCCATCAGAGCCCTTGCAGGGCTTCTTACATCCAGATGGCTGGGCTCTACCCCCAGTTTCTGATTCAGTACATCTGGAGAAAGGACTGAGAATCTGCCTGTCAAGCAGAGTCCCAGGAGAAGGAGATGCAGATGCTGCTGGTCTGGGAACTGCCCTCTGAACCTGGTTACTAGGCAGGTGCTCCATGTAACAATGAGCCTTTAACAACTGGCAGAGAGCAAACATGAAAAAGTGTAATTAAAGTGAACATTTTCAACAACTTTGGACAATTTCATAGTAATGTTTCTAAAGTTCTTTGAATTAATGCAATTTATTACTATAAAGCCTCTCATGAAAGTTCAGCCACTTAGTGATTATTCTTATATATGTATAATGTACATATGCACACATGCATATATTAAAATATGTGTGTATATATATATAGTATATACATACATTTGTATATCTCCAAGTAAAGTAGAAATACAAAGAATACAAAGAGTTTTTAAACCAACTGGGAAAAAGGGTCATACCACACATAGATCTTTTAAATACCAAAATCTTGAGTACAAAGTCATCACACTGTACCAAAATTTTAATTTACGATATATTTTATGCAATCTGAGTCAAAGCGTTCAATTTCCAAGATCCAAATAAGGCTACAATTTAGCAGGGTTCATTTAGTATTTGTTCTTTTTACTAAGCCCAGACTTGCTGCCATGTTACCTTCTCTATAACAGCAAGCAGGTAGATACACTGCAGTCAACACATTAAGCTTTGAATATCACTTTTTTGGGGGAGAGAGGACACCAAACCACAACCACAGAAGTTCCTCCTGCCTTGAAGGAAGGCAACTCCCAGCGCTTCCTCCACCCCATCCCAGAGCACAAATGACTTCATTTTACTATTTGTACCTAAGTTTTCCAATTCTGCCTAACACCAGCCTAAAGTCATAGTGCCACTGAAGGCAATCAAAGGTTTATAAAAGCAGGAGGAGAAACAGGCAAGCTAAAGTAACATGAACACCCAGAGTTCTAAAGCTCACTGCAGACAGGGAGGTCACACTTACTTGGAGTGGGTGGAGAGGATAATTGAGCCAGACTTCACGTAGGTCCTGGAAAACAGAGTGATGCCGTTAATGCTCGAGGGAGCCATTTAACACACTCTGGAGTACTAAATAAAATGCCATTATTTGAAATAGTGAACTATTTCAGATGCTGACTCCACTTATTGCAAATTCAATAGTGCTAACAAACTAATTTTTTTAAAGTGTATTCACCACTCGAACCACCTATAGTGACTCTAATTAGCCTATTAAGCTGGGGAGGAAAAGAGCCACTTCCACCCCCAGAAGTCAAAGATACCTTTTAAAACTCAGTTACACATTTGCTTAACCTAATACATGGGATTAAGCTGTGATTTTAATCATATTTTTTTAGTTTACCATTCCCAGAAATGTGCGTCAGCTGTGCCTTTTGTAATTAAAACTCATCTCAAATGTCTTTTATTTTAGGCATTCGTTCATTATCATTTGAGCTGCTTTAAGATGGAGTGGAAAACATCCATATCTAGTTCCTACACTCTCAGATCTATAAGACCACACTTTTACTGTGGGTCATGGCAAACGTTCCCTTGAAATATGGAAATGAGTGAATTTTATGGAGAAGCCCAGTACATTATTTCATCCACTGAGCTAAATCTAGAGGCAGTTATAATTAGAACTTCCTCAGGATTAAAACATTTTCCTTCAGTTTTAGACTCTAGGGAGTCTCCGACTGAATATATTTTCTGGCCTTGATGTTAGGTTTTTCAAACAAATAACAAAAGGGTTTTTTTAAAAAGGGAAAATATTTTTACAAAATTTGGGGGGGGGAGAAGAATAGGAAAATTTAGTATCACTATGGCATACATGATGACAAAGTGAAATAAAATATTCAATGTTTTTGGGTAACTTGCATTCCAGTAAAAAACAGAGGTTTTGGGTTTGTTTGGGGTTTTTTTGGGCAAAATTAAAAAAAAAAAAAGCTTAAATTCCAAACTGTTTTAAAGCACTTTGGAGAGCTTCTCTTAACCAATTTAATAACCTTTTCCTTGAATTCTTTGTGGCATGAATTACACAGAATGTCACTCCCTTCTTATAGCTTTCTTATGTTCTCTCATGCTATTTTCCTCCTCAAAGCATCAGGCCCAGAGCTGGCACACAGAAGATGCTACTACTAATGTTGATCATATCAACAGTAACAATAAACAGCTATCTCTTCTAACCCCAGTCTCCAATATTCAAAATTCTCAGGAACTTAATTCCTCTTTCTCCTTTCTCCTCGTGTTTTTCACTCAGTGACACCGTGATTTCTCCTTAGATGCCTCAGATGTATAACCACTTAACACCTCACGCCTAAATTATTTCAATTGCCTCCATTTCCTTTCATCTACCCTACTCAGAGATCAGGTTCTGCCATACCTTGGTGTGAGAGAAAATAGCCTGTAAAACATCCAGACTGTAATTCTAGTTCTACCATCTATTAGCTCAAGAAAAAAACCTCTTCCTTCAGTGTATTCTGGAAAATGCTCACTGACTGTTGACACATTAATGCAACATTAAAAAAAATTTTTTTTTCGTCATGATAAGTGTACTCTTTAATCCTCATCATCTATTTGACCTATCCCTCTACCCACCTCACCTCTGGTAACCATCAGTTTGTGCTCTATAGCTAAGAGTCTGTTTCTTGGTTTGTCTCTTTGTTTTTCCTTTGCTCATTTGTTTTGTTTCTTAAATTCCACATATAAGTGAGATTTTATGGTATTTGTCTTTCTCTGACTTATTTTGCTTAGCACTATACTCTTGAGCTTCATCCACATCATTGCAAATGGCAAGATTTCATTCTTTCTTATGGCTGAATTAATAGTCGTGAGTGTGTATGTGTGTATGTGTGTGAAGTCTTTATCCATTCAACTATCAATAGACAACTTGGGCTACTTCCACAGTTTGGCTACTGTAAATAATGCTGCAAAAAACATAGGGGTACATGATTTACACTGGTCACTCCTTTGTCATTTTTCACTTCCCTGACTCTATTTAAAATGCCCAGTCATTCTGTCCAAATCAAAGTTGGATCAGTTCATGCTGGACCTTCTTTCCTAATACAATAGTATATTATTCATAAAAATATGTCCTTACCCATTCAGAAAAAAATAGGGGTGCATGTACCCTTTAGAATTAGTGTTTTGTATTTTTTGGGAAAACATCTAGTAGTGTGATTACTGGATTGTAGGGTAGGTTCTATTTTTAATTTTGGAGGAACTTCCACACTGTTTTCCAGACTGGCTGCACCAGTTTGCATTCTCACCAGCAGTGCAAGAGAATTTCTTTTTCTCCACATCCTTACCAACGCTTGCTGTTTAGCAACATATTTTTATCAAATGCTTATTATGTATTCGATAAAACAAATGAGACACTACTCCTGTCCTCAAAGGAGCCTAGTGGGGGGAAATGAAGGGAATAAGTATAACTGAATGAACTGAGATCAGTTCTATAATAGTGATATAAACTAATGCAAGGAAAATTCTGCTTGGGGGCATCAGATAAAGCATCAAAGAAGAGGTAACTCTTCAGATGTATCCTGAAGAACATGAGGAATTTGGCAAATCAGCAGGGAGAGGAAATCAAAAGCAGGGCACCATAAATGCACAAATACTATGTCTCAAAGAACACAGGCACAAAAAGGTAACTCCTAATAGGTAAAACACAGAGGATATTAGGGCAGTGAAAATACTCTATATGGTATTATAATGGATACGTGGCATTATACGTCTGTCCAAACCCACAGAATGAAGAACACCAAGAGTGAACCCTAAGGTAAACTACAGGAACTTGAGAGATGATGATATATCAATGTAGGTTCATCAACTGTAATAAATGTACCACTCTGATGGGTTGTGTTGATAAAATGGGAGAGGCTATGAATGTGAGAAGGGAGGGAGGTATGCGAAATTTTTACTCTCAATATAGCTGTGAGCTTGAAACTGCTCTAAAAAATCAAGTATCTTTGTAAAAAAAAATTTTTTTTTAATGTTTTATTTATTTCTGAGAGAGAGAGAGAGAAAGAGAGAGAGAGAGACAACGTGAGTAGGGGTGGGTCAGAAAGAGAGGGAGATACAGAATCCAAAACAGCTCCAGGCTCTGAGCTGGCTGTCAGCACAGAGCCCGACGCAGGGCTCGAACCCACAAACTGTGAGATCATGACCTGAGCCAAAGTCAGATGCTTAACTGACTTAGCCACCCAGGCGCCCCTAAAAAATCAGGTCTCAAAGAAATTTTTAATTAAAAAACGTAATTCCTAGAATGGCACAAAGGACAAAAAATAGATAGGAATTAGATTATAAAAACTATCAAATGCTCTGTTGTATAATACAGGCCTTGGAAGACAGTAAAGAAATCAAAGATCTTAAGCAAGAAAGAAAATAGTCAAATCCATGCACTAAAAAGAAGACAACACTAAATGTAGTATGAACGATGGACTGAAGTGGTTAAATACTTCATGTGAGAAATGAGAAGGGAAAACATTAAAGCAAACAGTGAACCAATTCAAGCTCTATTAGACCCAGGGAGCCTGCGTGGCTCAGTCAGTTAAGCCTCTAACTCTCGATTTCAGTTTAGGTCATGATCTCACAGTTCATGAGATGGAGCCTTGCATCGGGCTCTACACTGACAGTGCAGGGCCAGCGTGGGATTCTTTCTCTCCCTCTCTCTTTGTCTCTCCCTCTCTTTGTCCCTCCCCCTCACGCCTGTGCATGCTCCTTCTCTCTCTCTCTCTCAAAATAAATAAGTAAACATTAAAAAAAAAAAACATACTAGGGACAGAACTGATACAGGAGCCTGCAACTAATCGAGACAGGAAGGAAAAAGTTCCAGGACAAAAGAAGATCCTAAGGTTTTGGGTTTAGATGATAAAAGTAAGAGAGATGAAATAGGTTTTGGTATTAAGGTAATGAGGGCAAACACTAAAAATGCTGGAATAAGGTATGTGTGAAATACCCACATGAAGCTGTCCAGGGGCAATTTGAAAAGACATATTCCAATCTCTGGAACTCCAGAGAAAGGCCAGGGAAGGAGATATTGGGATAGATGTGCAAAGACAAAATACGAGTTGGGAAGGGAACGGGAGAATACGAAAGATTACACAGTAATCTCTCCCTATCTTTCTAAAGGGCCATTGGGATGATCAGATTGCAACA
Source organism: Proteles cristata cristata (assembly GCA_017311185.1). Classification (NCBI taxonomy): domain Eukaryota; kingdom Metazoa; phylum Chordata; class Mammalia; order Carnivora; family Hyaenidae; genus Proteles; species Proteles cristata. Next base: position 1,560,515 of record JAESUZ010000553.1, read on the forward strand.
ATGGATCAAAATGTGTTGGGAAGCCATGAAGGGCAACACAAAGGTGAAAACACGGAACCGGGAAAAACAGTCTGAGATGAAAGAGTGAATGAGCATCAGAACAGGCTGAGAATGGAAAAACTGTCCTGCTGTGAACGGGGCTAGGAGATGACAGAGATAGCAGATTCCTGCAAAGATGGCAGGAAACTATGTTTCCCTCAAGGTCATATAGCAGCTGTAAACTGCCAGAACAGACCCTTGTTTGAGGGACCACTGCTTTCCTGACAATGTTGCCTTGCCACCAGCTTTGCTATGTTTTCTCCTCTGAATAAAGATTACTGGTGACACTATGCTAACTTGCCCTTGGCTCCTGACAGCACCCAATCCTAGATCAATGCCTGGTGGGTTTTTGTTTTTTTGAGATGGGGGGGTGGAGGGGGGGCGGAGAGAGAGAGAGAGAGAGAGAGAGAGAGAGAGAGAGAGAATCTTAAGCAGGCTCCACATTCAGTGCAGAGCCTCACTAGGGGCTTGATCCCACCACCACCATGGGATCACGACCTGAGCCAAAACCAAGAGACAGTCACGCAATCATCTGAGGAATCTAGGCACCCTAATCTGTAGCTTCTTCTAATCCAGCTTCTGAAAAGCAACCAACCAAAAACTGATCCCTGTTTTCCTGGCTGCTCCTTATAATCCGCCAGCACCAGCCCAGGCCTCAGAAAGACTCCTGCCTCCCTCGCTACATGGATTCAATAAATCTGTCTTGTGGGCCTACAGGTGTGTGTCTGCCTGCCTGTGGCTGATTAGACTTTCACAGTATCATTACTCAAGAAAAAAATTCAACGGTTCACCAGCGTCTCTCACACGTTACACCTAACGGATGTGAGCCAATATGGGAATGTCAAATGAGTCAGGATGTCCTGGTGTGTGCACCTGAAAACGGTGAAACAGAAAGACCATATATTACTAAGCACTGCTCAGTTTCATAAAGACGCACTAAAATGAATTCTGAATCTCAGCCTCCCCATTTGTAAGATCGTGTTCAGACTCTGCTTTTTCGTTTAATCACTTACTCATTTCATTTCGTTAACAAATATTTATTAAATACTGCGTTTGCCAGCACTGTACTTGGTACTGGAAATATAAGATAAGCTTGCTAAGTAGACAAGTGGGAGAAAGAAGCAGTTTAAAGAGAGAAAAGAATCTAAACAAAAACCAATGCAATTAAGAGCACACGGTATAAAACTGCACATGATTCAGGAAATCAGGAACGCGGCGTGGACGGGCTGTGCAGCAGGTGCGATGGGAGAAGGGGGCGGGGAGGAGCTGGGGGTGAGGAGACTAGTGCGAGGTAAGGCTGGAAGGAGGAAGAAAGTAAAGAAGTTGCTGAAATTGCCAACAAAAGATAAAGGCCAGAACAAAGATATTTTAAGATTTGAGAAAAAGACTTAAAATATATGCCATCTGCTATAGATATAAATCAAGATGCACACTCATTTATATGTGTAGGACAGAATAGGGGGCATGGAACATCTGTAGATAACTCTGTCATCAGGAGAAAATTCACACACATAAAATCATCACATATCTCTATAAAAACAAATATAAAAAATCAAATCCTCAGATACGAACATCATCGAGGTTACATTTTTCAAAAACCATTGATTCTTTTTTTTAAACTATCCTAAGTAATACAGTAATAACATCTGACAGCCATTTAAGCTGAAGGTTTCACAAAGGCTTAAAACACTGGCTTCCTCTGTTCTTTATTGCTCCATGAGGGCTATTTCACTCAATTATAATGACATTTCAATTTGGAATACAGAGTTGCCTCTCCCTTTAAATGTTAAATTGACTTGTTTTGGTACAAAAAGCATCCAGTATGCTCTATTACATGCAGGATTTAAAAAGGTGGCTCTAGCAATATTAATAGCTTAATACTTTAGTAAAAACAGGAACTATTTTAGAATCTATCATTTGTTCTTAAACTATAACTTGCTTAACAACAACAAAAAAGTACCTCCATACTCTTTACTCATAGCCTTATCAGAAACTCCCTATAAGCTGACTTTCTAAAATAAATATACATTTATCTAGTCTACATAGTTTATATAAAAACAGATCCTAAACACAAAAGCCAAAAGGTTATAGCTTCAAGTAAGCCTGCATGGGGTAGGTACCCAACCATTATAAAACAGAAAATCATAATTAACTTCAAGATACTTCAAAATAAAACAAACTTTCATATCAAATTTGTTAAGTGGCCATGAGGAGAGATGGGGTCTCAGGTAGAAGGCAAACTCCCCGTGCAAATGCCTACAGAACTTTCCCATTTGCAACAGGGTTGAGTAAGCTATATTTGGTGTACTGAAATCTACCATCCATGGCATATTTGGGAACTTTGTTTCTCCTACACTCTCTTTAAACACAACACTAATTGATATAAAATCTTTTAAAATGATACCTAACTGAGAAAAATCAAATGATTCAAGATAAATACCGGATCATTAAAGAGTAAGCGTCCAAATAACTGTTTGGCTTCCTCCAGGCTTCCCTCCAAGTAAACAGCTCCTAGATAAAAGGAAGAGGATGCCAAAAGGAAGGCTGCATTAATATTCAAAGAAAATTATATATCTCTATAAATAGCAAAAAGGCAAGCCAAAACCCACTCACAGAAAAGAAAAAAAAAATTGACAAGACCAGAAGCAATTGTTTTAAAGGTAGCATCTTCCCTCTCTTAGCTAGGATTTATACTATAATTTAGGTTGAAATGTGAAATTCAAGTTACTAAAATCTGAATCCAATATTTTAAGTAAAAAGAGGCCTACTATGAACTATCATGAGGGGTTTGGGTATGAACTTACCAAGGGAACTATGCAAATACTAACTTTATGAGCATGTAAGGTTTTATTTTCTATTTATAGTTTATGTTTCAGACCATAAAAAGATCTACTAAAACCTGAGCTCAGACCAATGAAGTCTTCTGCAAATAAAAATCAGGACAACCTCAGGGGCACCTGGGTCATTCAGTTGGTTGAGCTTCCTTCTCTTCTTAATCTCAGCTCCGGACATGATCTCATGGTTCATGGGATTGAGCCCCATATTGGGCTCTACGCTGACAGCGCGGAGCCTGCTTGGGATTCTCTCTCTCTCTCTCTCTCTCTCTCTCTCTCTCTCAACACAAATAAATAAATTTTAAAAAATCAGGACAACCTTTTTCTTTAATTTGAAATAACTTAACATTTAAACTGGGTATTAAATCAAATAACATTTTAAATGATACGGTATCAAATAACTCTGGAATATGGTAGTCCTTTATTTTTGAAATCATATTTTTATACTGGTCTTCAGAAAGACGTCTTTTAAATTTTTTTAATGTTTATTTACTTTTGAGAGACAGAGACAGACAGATTTTGAGTGAGGGAGAGGTAGAGAGAGAGGGAGACACAGAATCTGAAGTAGGCTCCAGGCTCCATGCCATTAGCACAGAGCCCGATGCGGGGCTTGAATCCACAAACTGTGAGATCACGATCTGAGCTGAAGTCAGATGCTTAACCAACTGAGCCACCCAGGTGCCCCAGAAAGGCGTTTTTTTATGTACAACATTAAGACACTTAGTCATCAGGGCTTCTGATAAATAAATACATTCATTATTTATCCATAGTTATAGTAATAATAATGCTAATAATAATGAGGATAGTAGTACTAGTAACAGTAGTTTGGGGACCACTTGTCCCCTAGGCAAAGTACAAAGCATTTTTGCATTTTTTTTTTTAATGTTTGTTTACTTTTGAGAGAGACAGAGACAGAATATGAGCAGGGGAGGAGCAGAGGGAAATGGAAACACAGAATCTGAAGCAGGCACTCTGAGTTGTCAGCACAGAACCCGATGTGGGGCTCAAACTCACAAACCGAGAGATCGTGACCTGAGCCAAAGTTGGATGCTCAACCAACTGAGACACCAAGGTGCCCCAGCATTTTCGCATTCTTTTCTTCACCTTCATGGGCACCTCAGTAACAGTGTTACAAAAGATTAATAGGACTTGAGCTCATTGTAGGTGATTTGGGGAAGGTTTAAGGAAACGGAGCTCTGACTGGGAGGCTGCCAGGACTGCATATTAAGATCCTCACAACTCTGTGAGATAAGTGATCCTATCTGTGTGTCACAGATGGGGAAACTGAGGCTCAAAAAGATTCAGTAACTTGGTGAAAACACAGTGCTGATAAATAAAGCAAAGAGGAATCGAATCATGTCTGCCTGGCTTGGGAACCAACTGTAACACTGTCAAAATTATTATGTGTACAGAGCACAGTAATTCCATATGACATATTCTCTGAAAATAGACATATTTGTGCAAAATAGACAGAGCTGTGAAAAGACTGTGGATAATAATTATTAAACATTCTCTTGTTACCATCATCAGCACAAAACTATAATGGGATGCTTTTATATTCATTTTCAAAGGAAGAAGAAAAAATTGATAAGGAAGCACAAAAGCCTTTGAAAAATAAAATGTACTCAATCATTTACTTAAAAAAAAAAATCAAGGTATTGTCAATCTACTGTTACATTTCATTGTAAAGCATACTTGCAATCACTAGCTTATTAACTCTTCGCAACTTTCCTGTACCAACAGCTAACTACACTCTGGTTACAGCAAAAAAGAAACCGAGGAAGTAAAGTGTCTGCATCCATCTTGCTTCAAGTGAGTAAGTAAAGTTACATAGACTCAAGCCCTGGGATTTAAAAAATGCAGTGTTTTCAAGATGTTTAATTCAGAAAATCTTGTGAATAGTTTAAAACGTGATTAAAAAAAAAAACCCAAAAAACAGTATTAGGGCCTCACGAGCAACCTACTGACTGTTTATTTATGCATGTGGTCCTGAATCGAATCTGGAAAGTAATCCACCTACCTATTAACTAACTTCAATTCAATTCAGTATATACTAACTATGCACATACATGACATCAAACACCAATTCAGGCATGAGGAATGCAAGAAAAGAAAGCAAGACTTCTGCTCTGGAAGAGCTACAATCACCAAAATACGCGAAGTTAGTATTCTACTAGGGACGCCACATGCTTCAGAAACAAGTAGTTTTATTCCAAGTTTCCACATTGAATTTTACATGCTCTCCAAACATTTTAGGTATACAAGAAACTAGGTTATAAAAAGAGAAATTACCTATTAGTGCTTCAAAACAATTAGCCATTGCATGTCGAAGGTCTGATTCCCTACAAAGGTCAGGTCCATGAGCATAAAGCATAAAACGATCCAGTTCAAGTTTCTACAAAATTCAAAATGACAGTAAGAAAGAAAGAATTTGACAAAGTCATAACTGTAACAATTCAACATCTCCTGGGAGTAAGGAGTTATGGATACAAATTAACTGGCCTTATGCCAATAAATTGAGGTTAGCTTGCCCATTATTAAGAGTCCTTACTTATGGTTCAGATCTGACTAATCTCAACCTTTCCCCAAGTAGGTTTATGAACCCTGATGGTTCACAATTGATCAGATCTGAGTTTAATTCCAAGTTCAGACCAAGCACTACCCAAAGCTGGAAAAAGACTATGCTGTTAAGACCACTGGCCTTTGGGTCCACCCAACATGTTTAGAGACACAAATCTAACCCAAAGTTAACCTCTGTTTCCCAAGTATTGTGGTATTGATGTCTGTACTAGATAGAATCAATGGGGACACTCAGAAGATTTCAAAAGGCCTTGTATTTCTAAATCTTTTTTTTGTTTTGTTTTGTTTTGAGTTTGGATTAAGGATTTCTGTGGTCCTTTATCTCTGTACTTGTATCCCCTTTGTGAGGTCTCTGTACTCATCTTTCATAAGGCTCAGTGAGATCTTCTGAGCAAGGGGGTGGATTTACCTTAAGGGCTCTCAGAATATTGTTTATAATGTGTATTATGCTTCCTTATTTTATCTGGCCTCGGAAAAGTTTAGAACCAAATTTGTGGCCAAGATCTGGAAATTGTGTGGGACTTATCTGTGTATAGTAACTTCACTTCTGGCTTCATTTATTTTCCTGTCTTACCTTATTGTATTATAAGATACAAATCAAGCCCTTTTAGAACTAGACACAGTATGAAGGATATTTTTTAAATAAAACTCCTGAGACTGAATAAATGGAAATCGCAATTCTTTCCATAAAAGGAGAAAAATACAAACATCGCATAAGCATGCAATAAATCTGTTTCCATTACCCTATAATTCAGTTCAATAAATTCTTACTAAATAGGAACATGCTATGTTATATGGAACAAGTCACAAGTCAATGAACCAACTAGGACAACAGGAATCTCATCAGTCCTCAAATAGGATACTCAGATTTTGCATGTCTCAGTGTGTATCTTAAAGATCTCCATATCCATTTACACTGGAAAAAGAGACAATAACATATGTGCTACCAGTATCCTGTACTACTAAGAATTCATGAGTACAAAATATATTCAAATGAGTTTTGACTACCACAAACGCAACAGCAGAAAATACCTCTTTTAAAAAATTGATCCCTAAGTGCAAGAGCTTATGCTAGAATATGTAAATTTCATCTGTTGCACAACTTCACTGGGAAAATCCAATTGTTTGCTAATCTCTAGGTTTTACCTAGTCTTTTCTAAAAAATTATAATTTTTATATCAAAATGAAGAAAAAAACAGAAAAATAATTAAAACAAAAATCAAGAGAAACTCAAAAAAGCTTTTCCAGTGAATCACTGGTGTTTGGAGATTTAAGAGCCAGTTTCCCTTACTACTGAATAAACATACAGGTCTTTAAAATGTCATAATTTATAATGAAAACAGTGGTAGCAACAATAAAAACTACTAATTTATTTACCTGTTTCTGTGATTACTACAAACAGGTATCATGCCAAGTACTTTACAAACTGAATTCCTAAAACTCAAACAATAATCCTGGGGCACCTGGGTGGCTCAGTTGGTTAAGTGCTCAACTTTGGCTCAGGTCTCGATCTCATGGTGTGAGTTCGAGTTCTACATAGGGCTCTACTCTAATAGTGCAGAGCCTACTTGGCATATTCTCTCTCTCTCTCTCTCTCTCTCAAAATAAATAAATAAACTTTAAAAAAAAAAGCCACTCAAACACTTATTTCCTTTCTTATAACTTCCCTGAGTGACAGACACTGGTGCCATCTCCATTTTACAGATGAGAAAGCAGAGGCTTAAGAGGAGAGACAACAATCTGTCTATGCCCTCGGCCCCTGTTTTTAAGAGGGGCATGGACTGGAATCCTGCAACAGTCCAAGCACCTGTGTTGGTTTGCTCTAATTTACTATCCTAAGACACCAAACAGAGACAGGAAGATCAGAGAAGGTCATGTAAATAAGTAAAATGTCCACCTATGAATCTAACTTGAAAAGAAATTGTGAGTCAAACAATGAAGTCAATGTAGCTAGCTGGACAGCCTAAACCCTAAACCTTAATTACTGGGATTTGTGATATCTGGGGATTCTCAAAGATCTAAAAAGTATCCCTTGTGGGTATAAATGGGCAGGCATATTCTATTCAAAACTATAATGCTGCTTATTAGCGTAAATTAAAGACAAATGCACTACAGAAATATTACACAAAGGGAAAATACAAAATATTTCATTTCTTTTGCTCTGTTCTTGTTCCTTTTCCCCAAATGTTTATCTCTGTTCATGCACATCTGTCAAAGTTTTCCTCTTCTGTTATCAAGTGCCTTCACCATGGAGCTCATTAGCTGCTGGTGAACTCACAAAGGTCACAGAACTAATAAGAATGAATCTTTAAAACCCAAACAAACAAACAAAATCTTTCCCAGTCTATAAAATATTAAACTCTTAATACACCCTAAAGAGTTACTTATTCAAATGCAAAATTATGCATGGACCGAAGAAGAAAACGTTCGACTTCTCCACAAATGGGTCGGATGTTTGACATACCTTTGCTAACATGGCAAGGTGCTGATTCTGAACAATGGCGGTCCGGTAAGTTGCTAATCCTCCTTCTTCCAGACTAGGAAACAAATAGTACAAATGGACACTGCGCAAAAAAAAAAAAAAAAGCATATAACTAAATATGCATCACAACCTTCTGTCTGTAGCTCCCAGTTATAAAAACAGGCCTGGCACACAATGTCTGCACAACAGATATCAGCTGCGTTGAACTTAACTGAAGGGTTTGGGTAAAAGTCTATGAAAATTAAATAGGAAGCACATGAATATCTGAATGTGCTAAAACCCAAACAGCACCGTTCACTCCTATTTTCACATTTACTTGTGTGCTAAAAAACTTTTCTGACAAATCTGATGACAACAAAGACCTGAACAGTTGGTCATAGACTGCTAAGAGCAAATCTATGTGCCACTCAGAAATGGGCCTGGAAACAAATATCTTTGCTGGGGCTGCATGATGAGTAGCCTCTGAAGACAAGCCTGGAAGCCCCGAGCAGGGCAGCAGTGGTGGCATATCCTTTACAAGTATGACAGGGACAGGAACAGAACTGAGACTGGCCGTGCTTGAAGGAAAGCCAAAGGGGTTGATGGAAAGTGTGGGGATTTCGAAGAAGTGCATGTGGAAAGCCAGTTTGGACCATGACAGCAACTGCCTCTCCTAAATCTCACACCAGTTTTTAAGATCTGCTGTTGACTGAGGCAGCTAAGCTTGGTTAGTCCTATTGTGTCCAGTGAGAATAGGCTTGGAGAGCAGCCCCCCTGTCTCATTATGTCCTTCTTGGGAAAAGAAATGACCCAGAGAGAATATAAATAGCTCAAGACAGTTCCCAGAGAAGCACTTGTTGTCTCCCTTTAAAAGAGAGGCTATGTGGCTTTCTTACCCCTACTACCAAATTAAGGACACAAACACACGTCTGGGGAGAAAATACATACAAATACACACATGCACAAACACACATACAAATACCAAAATCTCACCATTAAAATTACTTCTCTTTAGATGAGAAAGAGTGAGAAAGGGATTAAAGACAAATTCTAGAAAATGAAATGACATTTTAAAATATCATCCCCTTCTCTACAAATTGAATATAAGCTCTGACGCATCGAGACCAAGACAAGCTGATCTCTTGTGGCTGTAGCAACTTGAACATAAACTTGACAGAACAAAGACACTAGCCTTTCATCTTATAATCTTGTGCATTACAGCGTCAGTGAGTATAAGTTATTAGGGCAAGAGCCATAGACATATGGCTTTCAAGCTCTGTGGAAGAGACAAAATACATGGTGTTTCAATCCCTTAGTTTCATAATTACAAAGAAGGTAACAGAATAAGTATGCTACTTATAAAATGTAATTATTGGGGGACGGCAGAAAAACCTCCTTACCTGGTTAGAAATTCAACAACAGCATCACCTAGGAACTCCAACCTTTCATTGTGATTAATCCTATAAGAAAATTTAAAAGATCACTTAAAATAACAAAAATCTACATTCCCTCCTCTTTTCAAAAAACACATGAGAGGTAGCTCTTTTTGTAATCTAAACACCCCACCTTATTCCTCATAATCAAAAGCAATGATGGCCACCTTAGTTGAAGTATGGAGCGCCTATCGGGCAAGGGAGGGGGCATTCTATCCTACTCTGTACTTAAGGCCTTCCTACCTAAGGGCTTCTTTCCCCTGGGAATCATATTTAAAGTGAGGAGTTATCACCCTAACAACTGTGAATCTTTCCACACTGCTAAAAGGTGAGTAAGAGAAAGGAGAATGCATTCTAATGAGTCAGAACTGAGCACTGGAAAATCTGTTTGGTACAGTGTTCTAAGAACAGCTTCCCATTGCCCAAACTCTAAATTTAACTTTGCATCTAAAGTCCTTCAAACAGACCTAACCTACTTTTTCAAGTTTCAGTATCCACTGCAATCCTCTCCCACCTAAGTTTTGGGCTCCTGCCCCCAAACTGTGTGTTACTCTCTGAAAAGCGCATCTGCCCTTAAAGCTTTCCACCATCCCTACCATGCACTGAGCTTATTCACTCCTCAAGGTCTATCAAATGTTACTTTTCTATGAATCCTTGCCTGATTGCTCTCATCTAAATTAATACTTCCCCCTCAGTGCACATCATACTTTATTTACACCTTCATCATATGATGAAGGCATATCTCACAGGCTAAGTTCCCCATGTCCAAGTGTAAAGCTGAAATGACCAAGAAGGTAGTCCATAGAAAACCTCCCTCTGCCTCTTAGCAAGTCCAGCAGAGCCACCTTCTCTTAGTGCTAAAGCAGATCACTACCTCTCATTGAGCAGAGATGTGACACGATCTGGTTTAGGTTTTTAAAAGGCCACACTGCTGCTGTGTGAAGAACACGTGCAGGGTGACAAGCACTGAGGGGGGTACTGTGACTTTCTGATGAGACATGATGGAGGCTCAGGCTGGGGAGGCAATGGAGGAGGTGAGAAAAGAAAAGAATGAAAGCCAATGCCTTGATTCTGGCTTCCATAGCTGGGTAAAAGGTGGTGCCACTTACTGTGAGGGGAAGACCAAAAGAACAGGTTTGGGCAGAAGCAGGAGGGGCATTTGAGGCATGTTTACTTCGAAATGTCCATGAAACATCCAAATGGAGCAATCCAGTGTATATGAACCTACCGTTCATGGCCAAGAACAAAGCTGGTAACAAATCTTTAGGAGTGGTCCATGTTTAGACAAGATTTTGGGCGATGGAACTGCATGATACTACCTATGGAGAGAATGCAGCTAGAAAAAAAAGGATCTCAGGACTGAGCTCAGGGGAGGGCCACACTTGAAGTCAAGCAGAAGGGAAAGACAAAGGAGACAGGACTCGCTGGGGAGGGAGGGAAGGGAAAGAAGGCCAGTGCTATCCTTTGGCAAAAGGGAATAATCATCAAGAAAGAAATGGATTCAGGTAAGATGCAAAGACAGCACTGATGTGGTGTGAGGACACTGTTAAGGCCACGGCAGGGAGCGGGGGGTTGGGAAACATCTCTGAAACAGAGAAGACAAACCTGATTCCGCTTAGAGTACGCTGCAAACTAATGTGCGTCTGAAGGCTCATATGGAAAGAACCCAGCTTAATGTTCAGGGCCAGCAGTGGACACAGAAACTATGGGGGCTGGGGGATTATTAACAGGAGGAAGTCAGAAAGGATGGTGACAACAGTGACAGGGAAAGGGGAGCACACCAAGCCCCTGGGACCTGAGCAGTGAAGGCAAGGGACAGGCCTTGGCCTGAGCAGGATCTCGCCTCCCTGACTCCAGGGGCTTCCTCATCTTCTGATACTGACCCTCATCTTCTTCAAAAATTCAATACCTCACTATCAAGTCCAAACCTGCCTGGTTTTCAAGGCGATTCTTTATCTCGTCCCACTGTAACCACCCATTTCATCTACTTTCAACAGCAATTCACAACTCTAAGGTGACCAGACACAACAAGGCTTCTCCCTTCCACATTACCTCTTCTTTCTTTTTTTTTTTAAATTTTTTTAATGTTTTATTTATTTCTAGGAGAGAGAGAGAGAGAGACAGCGTGAGCAGGGGAGCGTCAGAGAGAGAGGGAGTGACAGACCGAAACAGGCTCCAGGCTCTGAGCTGGCAGTCAGCACAGAGCCCGACGCGGGGCTCGAACCCACGAACCGCGAGATCATGACCTAAGCGAAAGTCGGACGCTTAACCGACTAAGCCACCCAGGCGCCCCTCACATTACCTCTTCTGAACCCCGTTTGTTCTTAATGTCAGTTGGGGGCCTGCCTGAACTGCTGGGGCTCCCAGGGGCACCCCTATCACCAGTGACTTACGCATGTATCACTCAATTTATGACAAAATTATATACTCTTATTGTTCTCTGCCTCATGTATGCCAGTTTAGTTTCCTTATTTATTGCTTATTTATTTTTTGAGAGGGTGGGAGTGCGAGTATGTAAGCACAAGCAGGAGAGGGGAACAGAGTGGGGGGTGGGGAGAGAGTCTTAAGTAGGCTCCACGCCCAGTGTGGAGCCCAACACGGGGGCTCCATCTCACGAGATCATGACCTGAGCCAAAATCAAGGGTCACTTAACCGACTGAGGCACCCAGGCGTCCCTAGTTTCCATATCTAAAGTCACCCTATAGTTTCAATACACATGGAAAATTAAAAATAATACTTATTTATAAATTAAATGGCTCCTGGCTACCAAATCATCTACTTGGTAATTTGAGTTCAATTTTATATTATCTCACATATCTCATAATTTAATTCTTCCATCCTACCATGCTTCCATATTTTTTTCATTCCTCCACATTTTAGAATTTTAAGGAAAAAATAAACATAATAGAAGAAAACTAGAAAGATATGAGCAACAAAGATGTAATTCTGAACTTTCATTTCAATATATGGCCTTTATTTATGTGAAGAAGGCATTCTGGAAAGCAGTTAACAGCCAATAATGGAAAATGCAGGAAACAAAAAGAGTAAACAATTTATAGCTATGATGAAGAATTCATAATCTAATAGCTTACAGAAAGAGAGTGAAAGAAACAAAGAAAGCAAAGAAAGTCCTCAAACATATTTTCCTTAGTCTTATCTAATTTATATGAGATTTTAGACTTTGTTGCTAGTCCATTAGCCAAGAATGACTGAACACTATATTTTAAAAGTGTGTTTTAGAAGCTACTTGATACTGTGATTTTGCTATTTGTCAAATACACCAGAACACCAGAAGTGTCTGTCATCATTCTTAAAAAGCGCATCAAATAGAGGCCCTAGTTAACACAGTAACTAGGCCTAAGACTTCTTGCTAACTTAATTTCATGAATCCTAATAAACTGTTCTACTGAGAGATGATGGAAACAGAGAAAAGATACGTTGAGTTTTTAAAAAGAAAGAAATTGGTATTACCTATCCTCCTCCAAGAGTCAGGAAAATGAGAATAGCATTTTCTGTGGTGGAGACTTTATGTTTTTCCCAAGAGTTCATAGCACTGTACAGAAAATCTACTTAACATGGAAAGTAAGAAAACTAGAGTGCAGACAAACCATATATGGATTGTCTTATGCTTTATTAAAAAGTGAGACATCTAGGAAAAAAAATTAGACATCTGGTCAAAGAATAATAGCTGCTTTGAGTCATATACTATTTGAATGAAGTCATATTGGCATAAATTTTACTTTAATTTGTTTTATAAACTTTCAGGACAAGAAATATGTCTAGGATTTTAATAAGCACAAAGTTGGGCTCCTATTTAGTGTGTTAAAATACAAGCTCACAGTTTCAAACAGGTTTATTCAACAGTGAGTCTGCCATCCACTAAATAATTTGCCCATATCCAGCATATGTTTTTCTGTATCTACACTGTGACTAAATGCTGGCAGTGAGCCACAGACCAAAATGGGGATTAAATACCACTTCAGTTCATTATTATAACAGACAATTCCTAATCCAACGGTTTATCTCGAAAAAGTAGACAGGGCGAGCTGCTAGTCACTGTTGACTGCAGCGGCCAAGCTTTTGTTCCTTCTATTGTTTCTACCCTCTTTAATCACCCTCTTTATAAATGCTAGCTAGCTCCAAGAGATGTTTACTGAGCAATAAACACTCCATTTGTTTTTGAGAACTGAATCAGCAAAGGCATTATGAAATCTAGATTAAGTACACCATTTATATAGCACATTTGGTCTGAGGAATTCAAAGTACTTTATAAAACGTAACGGTCTCCCTGTAACAGTAATTACTATATGGTGTCATTTACTTCATGGAAAACCATCTTGGGATGGGCCAAGTCCAAAGGTGACTACTATGGTGACAGTATGGACATTTTCTCACCTTTGCATTCCAGGCCTTAACCAGTGATGGGTAAAGTGAAGCTAGAAGGGGTGCGAGAGATCAGCTGAACCTTCTACCCAATTCAGGAATTTCTTGTATTCATTACATCTACCTGGACACCCAGGGAGTAGGGAGGTCAGAAGGCTGCTAGATCTGAGACCCACTGGGTGTAGGGATCCCAGGGTAAGCATCTCTGGGATTTTACCTGAAATATTTAAGCCAGCAAATCTACTCAGTAGAATTCACGTATACTTTTACATACTTTCACGTATGTTTTACTGTCTTTAATGCAAAATACTTAGGTATAACTGATTGAAACTTTGTAACTACCATTTCTTTAAACACACAGACATTAATAAATAGTCCATACCTGTCTCATTGTTGGTCCAATAGATTCTTAAACATTATGTCTACCAATGACTCTACAAATCAAAAACAAAATAAAACAAGGCAGCTCATTTTTCTTTTCTTTTTGAGAGAGTGTAAGCAGGGGGAGGGACAGAGAGAGAGAGAGAGAGAGAGAGAGAGAGAGAGGATCTAAAGCAGGCTGTGTGAACACCAGCGAGCCCAACATGGGGCTTGAACTCACAAGCTGAACCGTGAGATCATGACCTGAGCCAGTTGGATACTCAACCAACTTAGCCACCTAGGTGCCCCATGGCAGCTTATTTTTCCATTAACAGTCTTGTTGCTCCTCTTTTCTAAAGGTCTTACTGATAATACATGGATTACTTGAGTGCCACCATAAGTTTAATCCTTCAGAGACCCTTTCTGTGGTAATATTTCATTGCAACTTACAGAAGTTAAATATAATTATACAAATGAGATTTATGTGGTTAAATAGTGACACTTCAAAAATTAAGGGTGGCGTATTCAACGTGAGATGATGCCATCATAAGAGTTATTTTTATTTTATAGTTTTGATAGGCAGACAGATTTTTTGAAGTCTTCATGTCTTTTTGTAAATCCTAGCTGGTGTCATATGAGATTAAGTAAGATACTAACCTGTCATTTAAACCTCTGCTGATGGCTCTGACCCTGACTCTTAACATGAAGTTTCTCTACTTCTAGGGAAATATAAACAAGTAAATAACCTGACAGGAAAGTATTATCATGAATGGCATTCTTTCTTTAATACTTATTTTCTGAGCTTCTGCTCTAACGAAAGGCACTATTTGCAAAAAAAGAAAAAAAGAAAGAAAAAAAAAAAAAAGAGTATGACCACAGATCTTCAAAATGCTTACAGTAAAGAGAGTAAGTCCATAACTCAAGATTCCAGGGCATTCCAGGGGAAGCTGTACAATGACTGTTGGCATCTGGGGAAGGGAAAGGGTACACCTGACAGCAGCGTAAAGATCTTGGTCTTACTGGTGTGTAGGTAGCCATGGGGAAAAGAAAGATATGCCTGGAACACTGGCCTGAGATCACAGGTGCTGGGATTGCCAGGTGGGGAGGTTCAGACTTATCCAGTAGGTGATGAGATGTTACTAAAAGCTTTCAAGCAGGTTACAGCTAAACATTAGAGTTGAGATGGGCACCTGGGTGGCTCAGTCAATTAAGTGTCCACCTCTTAATTTCAGCTCAGGTCAAGATCTCATGGTTTGTGAGATCAAGACCTGCATCAGGCTCTGTGCTGACAGTGCAGAGCCTGCTTGGATTCTCTCTCTCTCTCTCTCTCTCTCTCTCCTCCCCCTCCTCCTTCCCTCCCTCCTTTTCTCTCTGCCCTCGTGTACACACACTCCCTCTGTCTCTCTCTCTCTCTCTCAAAATAAACAAACAGATATGAAAAATACTAGAAGTGAGGCTCCAGAAATAGCTAGGGGACTGAATGCAGAGGCAGTACAAGGACAGAAGTGGCACAACGTGGTCACTAACTGCAGTGCGGGCCAGACAGGGGTGGGAGGAGTGGTTTCCAGGAGAACCAGGAGAAAAATTCCACCAAGAGCCCCTCCCCTCCTCCTTCTCTCCTGATTGTCCTGCTTCTCCACATTCCTATTTCCCTTAGTACCTCACCCATTCCCTCTTTCCTTTTTCAAGTCTGAAGTTCTGAGCAAACTTGCTTGGGAAGAGATCCAACCACTGACACTTGCAATTTCACAGTTCTTTTTTAAATTAATTACTTTATTTACTTTTGAGAAAGGGGGAGAGAAAACGAATAGGGGAGGAACAGAAAGAGGAAGAGAGAATTCCAAGCAGACTCTTCACTGACAGCCTAACACAGGGCTTGAACTCACAAACTGTGAGATCATGACTTGAGGTGAACAAGAGTCAGACACTTAACTGACTGAGCCACTCAGGTGTCCCAGTAGGGTTTTTCTTTAAAGATATACAAGCACTTCCAAGGAGCAGGGACAACCACATCCCATTTTAAAATAGCAAACTATGAAACAAAGGGAGAAGACAAACCATTTCAAGTGAACTCAATTATTCAAGTGCGTAAAACTGACCTATAATTCCTAAACAACCACCAGAGCGATCTTCAGCCTCAGAGCAGACTATGTATGTTTTGTTTTTGACCTTCACTGAAGCACTTAGCAGACTATCTCTTACATTAAGTTCTTCATGTTCACAGCACTCCTACCCCACCTGAGATAGTCACACCTCCTGGGGAGTAGGGGCTTTGTCTTACTTGCCTTGAAGTCCTCTAAAATACCTACAAATTGCCTCAAGCTCAGAAGGCATAAGATAAACATCTGTTGGATTAAACATGTATGAAGATTCTGAAGCCCAGCTCCCAAAGCCATGCACAGCGGGGACTGCTGGACTAACCACAGTCCAGCCACAGCAGACACACCCACTAAAGAAACGAGGAGGCTCTTCCTGAACAGAAACCTGCGGTCAACCCCACATCAGCCATAAGATCAGGCACACGGCAGGAGGCTCTTGACACAGGCAGCAAAAGACAAGTGGTATCTGTTTATTCTCTATCATTTTCAATATGGTGAGTTCAAAAAGAACACGGCTTCTCAGGTATCATTTCTTCTGCCACAGAAAGAAAGTCCTGTCTTTGTGACAGAGAAAAAGAAAACAAGTCATGAGGTCTGAACAACACTATCAGAGACAATTTACATGCCAACAACTATGGTTGGGGTAGATGAGACAAAGATTATTTAAGCTCATGCTTTCAGCAGCGAAAAGTACATGTGTAGGGCATGTGTAGCCTTGCTAAAAGCGCTGCAGGGAACTCAGGTTCCATTTATTAAAACACAGAACTGGTCATCTGGAGACTCTACAATATAGCAGGGTAAAAGGAAACCGTGGCCACACTGTCCCTGAGGGTGTGATTAAGGGCTCTTTTAATTAGACGGCTCTTTTCTGATCTTAGGCTCTCACAGAATACCATAGTAAGGCGTATGATCATCTTCAAATGGGAATTTTAAAGTTTCATCCTGCCTTTCTTTTTACCTCTTGATTGAAGAGGAAGATAGTATGGTCTATGATAATTTCAAAAGAGAGCAACTCAAGGCAAGCCAAATTAAAAAGAAAAGTGACAGATGAAGAAAGAGGTAGAAAAGGAAGTTATGGTAGTTATGGTTGCTCATGTTCTTGGCTGTGGAGGCCAGTCATGAGCTGCACCAACTGTCAACACTGTCACTTGTATCCCAGCTCTAGCCACCTTTAATCCATCTAAGCCTGGATCCCAAGAGGGACAAGCCTGGTTACTGAACTTTTCAACTGTCCATTTTAAAAAGAAATCTGCCCTCAAGCGATCTCCTTTATTGGCTTGCAGAATATAACCTACTGCGTTTTACACATGAAGATAAGCTTCCTGAGGGCAACATTAGAGACTCTTCAGCCATTAGACGATTGCTTCCATTCAGTTTTCCAGGGGTGTTAACGAGTTTAGACCCAGTCTACTTCCTCTCCAAATTCTTCAAGGGCTTAAGGCCACACAAGAGTAAGAATGTTAATATACAAGGGTATCTCTTAAAATCAAGAAAGAAAATAATGAGAAGTAACATATAAAAATTTCCAACCCATTATATAAGGCCAGTATTATCCTAATAATAAAACCAAACAAAACATCACAGAAAAGGAAAACTACAGACCAATAACTCTTATGAATATAGACACAAAAATACCCAACAACACTAACACACTAAATTTGTAGCATATAAAAAGGATTATACACCATAACCAAGTGAGACATATCCCAGGAAAGCAAGGTTGGTTCAACATCCCAAAATCAATGAACACAATATACCACATGAATAAATGAAAAAGCAAAACAACAACAACACAAATGACCATCTCAATAGATGCAAAAAAAAAAAGCATTTGACAAAATTCTACACATTTTCATGATAAAAACACTCAGCAAACTAGGAACAGAAAGGAATCTGCTCAACCTGATTAAAAAGACATCTATGAAAAACCCACAGCTAATATCAGACTCAAGATTTTAGGAAGAAGACAAGGATCCACTCATACCACTTCTATGCAGTATTATAGTGAAAGCTTTAGCCAGGGCAACTATATTTAGAGAATGAAATAAAAGGCATCCAGAGTGGAAAGGAAAAACTAAAACTATCTCTATTTGTAGGTGATATGATCATACACACAAAAAAAATACTACGCAATCTACTAAAAAACTATTAGAGCTAACAAATGAGCTCATCAAGGTTGCAAGATACAACATCAATATAGAAAAACTGATCCTATTTCTCTACAATGGCAATGAACCATCCAAAAATGAAATTAAGAAAACAATTCCATTTATAATAGCATCAAAAAGAATAAAATACTTCAGAATAAACTTAGCAAAAGACAAAATGTACTCTTAAAACTATAATATAAATTTAATTAACAATTAAAGATGGCTTAATTAGGGGCACCGGGTGGCTTGTCAGTTAAGTGTCCAACTCTTGATTTTGGCTCAGGTCATACTCTCACGGTTTGAGAGATTGAACCCCTTGTCAGGCTCTGCACTCACTGATACAGTGGGGCCTGCTTAGGGTTCTCTCTTTTCTCTCTCTGCCTTTCCCACCACTGCTGTGTCTCTCAAAATAAATAAGTAAACATTAAAAAATAAAGAACACAATAATATTAGTGTTTAAAAAAAAAAGATGACTTGGGGCGCCTGGGAGGCTCAATCAGTTAAGCATTCAACTCTTGGTTTTGACTTGGGTCATGATCTCACAGTTGGTGAGTTCAAGACCCACATCAGGCTCTACGCTGACAGTATAGAGCCTGCACGGGATTCTCTTTCTCTGCCCCTCCCCCATTCATGCTCACTCTCTCTCTCTCAAGAAAATAAACTTTAAAAAATAATAAATCTTTAAAAAGATGACTTAAATAAATGTAAAGATATACAATGTTTAGGGATCAGAACTTAATATTAAGATGGTAGTCATTCACAAATTGATCTACAGAGTCAACACAATCCCTATCAAAATCCCAGCTGACACGGGGCGCCTGGGTGGCTTAGTCGGTTAAGCGTCCGACTTTCGCTTAGGTCATGATGTCGCGGTTCGTGGGTTTGAGCCCCGCGTCGGGCTCTGTACTGACAGCCAGCTCAAAGCCTGGAGCCTATTTCAGAGTCTGTATCTCCCTCACTCTCTGACCCTCCCCTGCTCACGCTGTCTCTCTCTCTCTCCTAGAAATAAATAAATAAAAATATTTTTAAAAAAATAAATAAAAAATAAAAAAAAACCAAAATCCCAGATGACTTATTTTCAAAAATTGGTAAGTTAATCCAAAATTTCAGGTGGAAATGTAATGGGTCCAGAATAGCCAAAGCAATCTTGGAGGAAAAAAAAAGTTGGGAGATCTTGCATTTCTTACTTTTGAAACTTACTGTAAAGTTACAATTATCAAGAAAGTGTGGTACTGGCATAAGGACATAAAGATCAATGGAATAGAACCTAGAGTCCAAAAATAATCCTCACATATACCACGAATTAATTATCAACCAGAGTGTGAAGACAATTTAGTGGAGAAAGACTAGAATTTTCCACCAGTGGTGCCAACACAACTGGATATCCCAGCGAAGACTGAAGTCGGCTGTACACCATACCACACATACAGATGAACTCTACAACAGACCAAAGATCTGAATGTAAGAGAAAAAACTATAAAACTCTTGAGAGGAAAAGAAATAAAAATCTTTGTGACTTTGTGTTAGGCACTGCCTTCTTAGACATGACACCAAATGTATAAGCAACACAAGAAGTAACAGATAAACTGGGCTTCATCAAAACTTTTCTGCTTTGAAGGACATCTTCCAAAGTATGAGGAAACAATCCATAGAATGAGGAAAAATTTTTGCAAATTTATATCTGATAAGGCTTATTATCTGGAATATATAAAAATAATTTTAAATCAATAATTTGAAATAACCCAATTAAATAGGGGGAAAGATTCTCAACAGATAGTTCTCTAGGTAAGATATACATGAAAAGATCCACAACATCATTAGCCATTAAGGAAATACAAACAAAACCACCAATGAGGTAATACTTCCTACCTACTAAGATGGCTAGATTCACAAAAGACAGATGATAACAAATGTTGGGAAAGATGTAAAGAAATCAGAACCTTTATATACTGTTGCTGAGAATATAGAATAATGTAGCCACTTTGGAAAACAGTCTGGTAGTTACTTAAAAAGTTAAAAAAGTTACCGTATGACCCAGAAACTCCACTCCTAGGTATATACCCAAGAAAAATCAAAATATATATCCTCAACCTGTACACAAATATTCACAGCACTATCACTCGTAATTGCCAAAAAGTGGAAACGACTCAAAAGCCCATCAACTGATGAATGGATAAATAAACCATGACATACCCACACCATGAAATACCATTTGACAATAAAATGAAATGAAACACTAACACATACTATAACATGGATAAGTCTTGAAACACTGTGCTAAGTAAAAGAAGTCAGTCACAAAGGACCATACTGTATGATATCATTTGCACAAAATGTTCAGAATAGGCAAATCCATTAGAGACTAAAAGCAGACTGAAAGTAGAACACGGTTTCCAAGGCTGGGCAGGCTGAGGGGAAACAGGAAGTATGGGGTTTCTTTTCAGGGTGCTGCAAACATTCTAAAATTAAGTAGTGATCACTGTTGCACCATTGTGTAAACATTGTAAAAACCACTGAACTGTACACTTTAAATGGGTGAATTGTATGCTATGTGAATTACATCTCTATAAAGCTGTTATTAATAAAAGCTACTTTACCTTGAGGGAGTTGGGTCATCTTGTCCAAGACGTGACATAATATTTATTAAGGTGTTAATTCCTATTAAAAAAAATACTCAAGTAAATACTGTTAGAAGCATTCTAGGACCATGATATGACAGGTAGAAAGAAAGTTATCTCTCTTACCCCAATCTGACTTCAAAAGGTTTAATATCTGCATGTCTGCAAGTGTGATCAATTAAAGTTACTTAAAGTATTTGAAAGGAGCAAGAAATTTTTCTAAAAATTTCACCCATCCTTATAATAATGCTCAAAGTAAATGCTGTTACATATGGGTCAGAAAGCAGTAAAGAAAGAGAGTATGAAACAGTCATACTGTGGGGATTTAGTTTACAAAAGGGAGCATAGTCCAAAACACGAAGGTAGAATCCAAACATACCTTTTTTCCGCATGTGCATGTGATGAACTTTTCTATCTCCATACTTGGGTTGCCGAATTCCACAGTTAGACAAAGAATTCCTGGCATGATCAGGATTCATTCCAAAATTTAAGTGATGACTTGGATGAGTCATGGCCAGCTATAATTTCAATGAAATAAATTTAGTCTTAAAAACTCAGAAGTGCCATCTTTATACCATCTCAAATGAAACAGGAAAGAGATCTATGTATCCAGTCAAATTTTAAGCCCTCATCTTTCCATCTTCTCTCTTCCAGTGTCAAATCTCCAGAGCTCTGGTACAAGCCCTCTTCTGAAAACAAACCTAAAAATCCACATCTTTCAAAGGAGAACTAGAATAGTCATCACCTGGCAAGAAGAGCCACAGAAAAGGGAAGCCTGAAAGAAGGGACTCAGGTTTAACAGGCAAATTTTCAGCTTTAGTCTGTTTCTTTAAAGACAATGTTGGGGAGGTGGGGGGGAAGGTGAGAAAAAGAGTTTGAAAGAGGCAACCAGAGTACAGTAATGGAGAGCTATGTTTCTAAACATCCTCATTATCTCCCAGAACAGAGGATCTCAATGTTCCATTTGTAACCTGCAAGATGAATTACCCCTATTTTGTTATTATGTGAGTGTACAGGAAAGTAATTCTTACCTGTAACAGACAACGATCTTGGAAAGTATATCCTATCAATTTGTCGAGATGCATTAGACATTGGTGGTAGCGGATATGATGGGTCAAAACAGGCAACATCATTGCATGCTAGGAAAAGAAAATTTCAATATGTTTAACTTTATAAAAATTTATAAAAATGTTTCATTTAATTTACAACAACTAAGAACCATTTTCCATCCCAGATTGCATCTTTGCAAAGTCTTCAGTTTACTGGCTACATGGCATCCTTGCGAATCCCAGATGAGGGGTGGTGGACTATAGTTACAAAGGGTATTATAGTCTTGGGAACCACGATTCCTGCTGTCACTCATTCATTGTGGGACTTGGCAGGGGAGTTATTTACGCTCCCTCTCTCAGCTTCCTCACCTACAGAATGGGCATACTCAGTATAGCTACTTTTCACGGTGGGGAGGGGGGAGAGCATGGTTAAAAGGATGAAATGAACAAATACAAAAAACCGCTCAGCACAGACCTCACTCGTGTAGGAGTACCCCTGATGCATCAGGACACAGCAGAGTAACCTCAAGGAAATCAACAAAATTTCTGGGCCTTCTTGTCTATCTTTAATTCCAAGAGAATCGATTAGGACTTACAAATTCTGAAACTTTGTCAGGGTCAAGACTTTTTTGAGAATCTAAGGAAAATGATTCTTTCCCCAGAAAATGCCTATGTGCATAAATAGGTAAAAAATGCATGCAATTTTAATGGGTTCACAGACCCCTAAAAGCCCATCACTATCCTCCAGGTAAGAACTTCTCAGGCAGATGATTTCAAAAGGCCATTCTAGATTTAATACTTAATGATCTAATGATCTAAGGACAACTTTTATAAACACACCAATACAGTTAAGTCACCTGAAAACATGGAACTTTTACTTTGGTTTCAATCACTTTTCATTTGGCTAAAGATTTCTTATTGGGAGATAATTTCATAAAAGGCACAGCTTTTTCTTTTTCTTAATAACATTTCCCTAGAACTCAAGAGAAAGGAGTCATTCTTATTCATCAGAACCTAGAGGATGGGCACTGCCCTCAAAATGACTGACATATGCTTTATATCATTTTAGTCTTTGAAGTATTTTCAGATGGCATTGTTTAAAAATATATGAAAATGGCTTTGCTTGAAAAAGCAGAAATCAGTCTCCTGTATTATTAACTTATAAGGAAAGATCAGTGCTCCTAATTAGGAACTCCAATTAACAGGAAGTCCTTCTTTCCAGTTCAATTCAATAAATACATATTGAACACCTCCATGTGCAAGTCTTACTAGGATTGTAGAAGAGAAAAAAGATATAGACGCTCTCTGCCCTCAAGGGTTTCCCAGAGATAAGCCATTATGATCAGAAGTACTGGCATTTTGTCCACTTTGTTTTGGTAAGTGCTACATTAGAGAACACAGTAATAGGGAAACAAAGTTGTGGCCAACGTATGGTATCACTTTACAGGCATTTAAACTGAAGAAAGCTCAAGGAAGCTGATGCTAAAAAAATCAAGGTAGAAGGGTCATGAAGACTACACAGTGCAACTATCTTCTTTAAGTATGAACTCAAACTGGTGAACTGTTTATTTTTCTAACACCTCCAGTGATAGTCACCTGTCACAAAAATGACACCCTCTTCAGGGTATTATGCTAAGTGAAATAAATCAATCAGAGAAAGACAACTACCATATGATCTCACTTTCATGTGGAATCTAAAAAAAACAAAACAGAAAGCAAACGAACAAATGAAATTAGTACAGAGGATACCCTGGTGGTTGCCAGAGGGAAGTGGGATGGAGGATGGACAAATGGGTGAAAGATTAAAAGGTATAAACTTTCAGTTATAAAATACGTAAGTCACAGAGATGAAAAGTACAGCATTGAGAATACAGTCAATAATGTAATAACATGTGATGACAGATCATGACTCACTTATCACAGCGACCACTATGTAATATATAGAATTGTTGAATCACCATGTTGTGCAGCTAAAACTAATGTAACATTGTATGTCAACTATACTTAATTAAAAAAAATGGTGGGGGGTCGGGCTGAACCTGAGTGGCTCAGTCAGTTGAGCATACAACTCTCCATCTTGGCTCAGGTCATGATCTCACAGTTCATGAGTTCAAGTCCTGCATTGGGCTCTGTGTTGATGGCACAGAGCCTACTTGAATTTCTCTCTCTCCTTCTCTCTATGGCCCTCCCCTGCTTGTGCTCTCTCTGTCTCAAAATAAACTTTTAAAAAAATATATTTTTTTAAAAATATTGATTTATTTATTTAGAGAGAGAGCAATGAAGAGCAGGGGAGGGTCAGAGAAAGAGGGAGAGAATCCCAAGCAGGCTCCGTGCTGTCAGCACAGAGCCCAATGTGGGGCTCGATCTCACAACCATGAGATCATGACTTGAGCTGAAATCAAGAGTCAGTGGCTCAATCGACTGGGCCACCCAGGCACCCTAATAAAATTTTTTTAAAAAAGGAAAGAACATCCTCTTTAGAGTACTCTGGTGATTACAAAAGTATTATTAACATTTAGTCCAAATCTATCTCTTTCGGAAGTTTATCCCTTGAAACCTAGCTATACCCCATGGAGAAGAAAAAAAAATTCATTTAATGATAATGTCTCCACATCTTTTCTTCATTAACCTAAGTCTTATTTCCTTTAATCTTTACTCATGTGAAAAAGCTTGGACTCCTTTCATGACTTCCTCTAAACTTGCTCCAAATGGTACTAGTTTATCTTTCCAGATAAGAGTGTTTCTTGTGAATACCACTAAAAGGTATATATACCCCATGTCCATCTTGTAACCCAAACAACAAAGTCTCAATGTTATCTAGAAGACTATTAAAATATCTAGCTCAGTTGTGGGTTTTTTTTATTTTTTTTATTTTATTAATTTTAGAAAGAGTGAGTGAGCATGAGCAGGAAAAAGGGGCAGAAGGAGAAAGAAAAAGAATCTTAAGCAGGTTTCACACTCAACACAGAGCCTGACGTGGGGCTCAATCACACAACCCTGGGATCATGGCCCAGGCCAAAGGGAAGAGTCAGATGCTCAACTGACTGATCCACCCAGGCATCCTTTTTAAAATTATCAATCTTTGTGGGGCACCTAGGTGGCTCGTTGGTTAAGCATCCACCTCGTGGCTTCAGCTTAGGTTATGAATTCGTGGTTCATGAATTCGACCCCCATGTCAGGCTCTGCGCTGTCAGCATGGAGCCTGCTTGGGATTCCTCTCTCTCTGCCCCTCCTCCAGCTCATGCACTCTGTTTCTCTTTCAAAATAAACTTAATTAAAAAAATAAATTATCAAAAAAATAAATTATCTATCTTTGCCAATATTGAAATCCACATAATCAGTGAGTATCTCCCCCGGCCAATTCATGTTTGGTAAATGTTTTCATTTAAAAAAATCCCCTATAGGGGTGCCTGGGTGGCTTAGTTGGTTAAGCGTCCGACTTTCACTTAGGTCATGATCTCGCGGTTCGTGGGTTCGAGCCCCGCGTCGGGCTCTGTGCTGACTGCCAGCTCGGAGCCTGGAGCCTGTTTCAGTCTGTGACTCCTCTCTCTGACCCTCCCCTGCTCACGCTGTCTCTCTCTCTCTCCTAGAAATAAATAAAATATTTAAAAAAAAATTAAAAAAAAAATAAATAAAAAATAAAAAATCCCCTATAAAGACTATAAGGAAAGGACAGGTGTAGTTTTTAAATATCTTCAAATTCTCTCATAAAAACTGAGCAATTAGAATAGTAAAACAGACACATAAACAATATGGACGATAAAAACTAGACAACAAAGTACCCCCATGAATACCTAAATAAGACAGGGTGAGGGCAGAGACCTAGGTCTCAGCATCTATGAGAGAGAAAAAGACAGGGAGAGTAGCAGAGCTTCGGACAGAGTAGAAGAACCCCCAAATTAACATGTGTTCATCAAAGCTGTGACCAGGGGTGTCGGGTGGCTCAGTCGGTTAGGCATTCAACTTCAGCTCAGGTCATGATCTTGCAGTCCGTGAGTTTGAGCCCCACATCAGGCTCTGTGCTGACAGCTCAGAGCCCAGAGCCTGCTTGGGATTCTGCCTCTGTCTCTGTCTCTCTCTGTCCCTCACTTGCACTCTGTCTCCGTTTCTCTCAGAAATAAACAAACATTTTAAAAATAAATAAAAATGTGACCAAAACTGGAGGGCTCTGCAGATTCCAATCTACTGGATGAGTTCAAGAGGACAGTGCAACGGTGCCAGAGCAGCCAAGGCCCTATAAATACTCAAACTTAGAAACTGAAGTTCCCTTCCACATAGAGCCCCATGGTGAAGAAAGCACTGACAGTAAAAGCCACATTTAAGCAAGAGAGGAAGAATAAAGGGCAAAAGAAAAGGAAAGTCCAGATAAAAGTAGGGGAGGAAAGCAGAAATGGCAGGTCTCTTTGCAAAAGCAGCAGGAGGGGCTCTAGAACTGTGAAAAGGTAATCTGACTTCTACCTCCTTCCTAAAAGCACAAGAAAATATTTCATTTACTTATCTAACATTATTTAACTTGAAGAGCAATACAAAATCATGATCATATCCCACCCAAGGATTTTATCAGAAAATAGAATAGAGTAAGATTCCTCTGATTATTAAAACATAAGGCCAGGAAAACATGCCAACAAAACAGATGAAAGCTGTAACCTAACATTTCAAAATAAGATAAACAAAATTAAGAAGATAATAGAAGCTATAAAAAAAACTACAAATAAGTATTATATTAATTCAGAAATGAAATAACTGGAGTAAAGGAAGATTTGAAAAGAAGTGACAAAACTCAAAGATATAAAAGGAAATAACCATTTTAAGAATACAGACCAAACAGAATGAACAGCAAATTAACCAATGAACAGTCTCTTTGAGAATAAAAGAAGGAAAAAGGTAAAGTCTTAGAGAAATAAAAAATCAAAAAGCAATGAAGGATTCAAAAGAAAATGATAGATACAGAAGATAAAGTATAAAATGCATGTAACACGAATCCTTAAAGAATTAATACAACAGGGCAGAATAATGGAACGTGTAACTGAAGAAAACATTTGAGATAGAAGACAACTTGAAAGTATATACGAAAGGGTACAGAGCATATCTGAAAAAATTGGCCAAAAATAGCTGAGACATATTCTAGTATGGCTATTATTAGTTTTTAAAGGAAAAATAACCCTTTAGGCACTCAGACAAAAGAACCAAGTCACTTATAAAGCTCATATTATCGCACTTTTGACAATGGAGCTTTATGCCAGAAAACAATGATGTTACAAAAAGAAAATCATAACCCACAAACTTTAAATCTAGTTTAAGTGGCCTTTATATAAAAGACAAAGAGTTAGGAACCTGCAGGACCTCAAGGATCATGTTTCAATAAGCCCTTCCTAAGGGCCCTGCCAGAAAAGAGCTCAATCAAAACAAGGGGGACAGACACTGCCATACAAATGAGCAATTACCTTCACATATATTTTTACTTATAGATAATCAATAAGTGAGTCAATATTATAGGAAATGCTTGATACTGTAACAGATTAGTACAACTATCAGAAAATGAGGGGAGAACATGAAGTCCATGAAGAGTAGGGGTGAGGCTGTGGTGAGTCTCCTAAATATTCACTTGCAGCAAAAGGGTAATCACCTCAAGGGTGCCTGGGGGAGGCTCAGTCAGTTAGCGTTCGACTTCGGCTAAGGTCATGTTCTCTCAGTTTGTGGGTTTGAGCCCCACGCTGGGTTCTGTGCTGACAGCTCAGAGCCTGGAACCTGCTTCGGATTCTGTCTCCCTCTCTCTCTCTGCCTCTCCCCTGCTCACACTGTCTCTCCCTCTCTCAAAAATAAATGAACATTTTTTAAAAAAAGGATAATCACTTCAAATTAGATGCTGGATGGCACAAGAAATAATAGTCATTAATTTTCAGTAATGGGGAATGGGACACACACAGGAGAGAAGGGAGAAGTTTCATAGAGTACAAAGGTAATAATATAAAGATAACCATAACCATTCGTACAGAATTATAAACCTTCCCGAACACAAAGAGCTGTATAACAAAAACAAAAACAAAAACAAAGAAAACGGAGCTCATAGTAACCACATAACAAAAACACAGTTTGACAGAGAGGAGTCCAAACATACAAAGAATGTATGCATGCATGCCGGTGTGCATGTGTGTGTGTTTTCTTATATTAAAGGAAAAAATTAAACCATTTCTAAAAGATGGCTACCCTTAGGGGTGCAGAGTGGCAAGAACAGGGTAGAGGAAAGAGATACAAGTGAGAGTTTTAAAAACAGACTCTGGCTTTGTAAACCTGAGTTTGGAATCATGGAAAATATTTTACAGATTTATAAAACAATATTTACTTTTTATTTATTTTTTTATTTATTTTTTTTAAAACAATATTTACTTTTTAAAAGAAACACTATTTTTAAAAAAAATTTTTAATGTTTTATTTATTTCTGAAAGAGAGAGAGACAGAGAGCATGAGCAGCGGAGGGTCAGAGAGAGAGGGAGACACAGAATCTGAAGCAGGCTCCATGCTCTGAGCTGTCAGCACAGAGCCCGACACAGGGCTCGAACCCACGAACCGCGAGATCATGACCTGAGCCGAAGTCGGATGCTAAACCGACTGAGCCACCCAAGTGTCCCTAAAAGAAACATTTTAAATCAAAAGTCAAATGAAATAAATGAATCTATGTACCCAGTTTGTGATATAAGTACAAGTGACCAGAAAACACAGTAATGTATGTGTATGCCTTGTGTCATATCTGTAGATAATCACAGACAAAAAGGAATACTCCCAAACAAACAACCAACTACTTCCCATAATCAGTGACATTAATATTGTTATTCTGGGACTATTATTAGTGTATTAAAGAAAAATGAGTAATCTTTTTGGTATGAGTAGTTAAATAGTTGATGAGGGAAAGATTCTTTTCTAAAGTATTCTAGGGGCGCCCGGGTAGCTTAGTCGGTTAAGCGTCCGACTTTCGCTCAGGTCATGATCTCACGGTTCGTGGGTTCGAGCCCCGTGTCGGGCTCTGTGCTAACTGCCAGCTCAGAGCCTGGAGCCTGTTTCAGAGTCTGTGACTCTCTCTCTCTCTCTCTGACCCTCCCCTGCTCACGCTGTCTCTCTCTCTCCTAGAAATAAATAAAACATTAAAAAAATTAAAAAAAAAAAAGTATTCTAATAAATGCACAATAACAGAATTAAAATATCACTTTGGCAGCTCTGAGTAAATTATCGGGTTTAGGTCATAATTCATCAGTGACTAAAAAAGCTACACACAAAAGACAGACCATGGATAGACCCAGAAGGTATTATGCTAAGTGGAACAAGCCAGACAGAGAAAGACAAAAAAATTCTATGATTTACTTATATGTGGATTCTAAAAAACAAATGAAGAAACAAATAATAACAAGAGAGAAAAAGACTCATAAATATAGAAAACAAACTGGAGGTTGCCAACAGGAGGGGGCTGGGGAAATGGACGAAATGAGTGAAGAGGATAAAGAGTTATAAACTTCCTGGGGCGCCTGGGTGGTTCAGTCGGTTAAGCGTCTGGGACTTTGGCTCAGGTCATGATCTCAAGGTTTGTGGGTTTAGACCCCACGTCGGGCTCTGTGCTGACACCTCAGAGCCTGGAGCCTGCTTCAGATTCTGTATCTCCCTCTCTCTCTGACCCTCCCCTGCTCACAATGTCTCTCTCTCAGAAATAAATAAAACATTGAAAAAAAAAAGGAATTCTAAACTTCCAGTTATAAAATATAAGTCATGGAGCTAAAAAGCATAGCATAGGAAATATTGTCAATAATACTATAATACACTTATTGTGAAATTTTATCATGTATATAGTTGCTGAATCACTATGTCATATACCTGAAAGTAATTTAATTTTATATCCACTATTACTTCAATTTTTAAAACAAGGTATACGACTGAGGAGAAATACATTCCAATTTAAAAATGGCCTGATTAAGTCAGATTTCTACGAAGAGAATTTACCCTCTAAAGAATTATTAAATGTTTGGATAATCCATGTAAAATTTTTTTTTTAGTATTTATTTATTTTTGAGAGAGGAGGGGAAGGGCAGAGAGAAAGGAAGACACAGAATCCAAAGCAGCCTCCAGGCTCAAGCTGTCAGCACAAAGCTCAATGAGGGGCCTAAACTCAAGAACCATGAAATCACGATCTGAGTCAAAGTCAGACAGATGCTTAACTGACTGAGCCACCCAGGCACCCTTGGATAATCCGCTTATAATAAAAAGAGACAGAGAGAAATACACCACACTACCACTTATAAATAAGTTATGCAAAATATAAACTTACAACTGATCTGTGCTATTCAAACAGAATGTCCTATGATGATGGAAATATTTTGCATCTTTGCTGTTATAATAGGCAACAGCAAGATGTGTCTAATAAGTGCTTGAAATGTGGCAAGGACGACTAAGAACTGAATTTTTAATTTCATTTAATTCTAAAAATATTTTTTTACATTTATTTATTTTTGAGAGACAGAGAGAGACATAACACAAGTTGGGGAAGGGCAGAGAGAGAATGAGGCATAGAATCCAAAGCAGGCTCCAGGCTCTGAGCTGTCAGCACAGAGCCCAACATGGGGCTCGAACTCACAAACCATGAGATCATGACCTGAGCCAAAACTGGACGCTTCGCCGACTGAGCCACACATGTGCCCCTAGTTTCATTTAATTCTAATTAATTTAAGTTTAAATAGCCATGTATAGCCAGTGGTACTGTATTAGACAGCAGTTTATTACAATGTATAGGAAATATAAGGGAGAGAAGCACATGTTAAATGATACCATAAAGTTACAATCAGCAAAATTCAAATCAGATCAGACCATAGGAACACCACCACTACGGAACACGAAATTTGAGTTTCCTCAACAACAAAAATTTGCAAGGAAAACAAAGGGAGAATGGAATGAGAACCTAGGGTAAAGAAACTTAAAACATCACCTCATCACAATGTATGAATCTTGTTTGAATCCCAATTCAAGCAGACTGACACAGATCTAACTAAGAGGTATGAAAATATGAACACTGGCTGGTATTTGATATTACAGAAATGCTGCTGATAACAGTCTGTGTAAGGACTACATAGAGTTCATTACACTTTTCTCCCTGACCTTGGATATGTTTGAAATTTGTATAATAAAAATGTAATTTTAACAGTATTCTATCAGGCCAGTCAGCAAAAATCTCCTTTTCTTCCATGACAAGAAGCACAATGTCTCCAGTTTAAAAAAAAAAAAATCTCTCATTGTTCACAAATTTGTTAACAGTAACTGTGAAGCCATATGCCTCTAAAAGGTATAAATCTCCACTGTCTCCCCCAAGCTCTAACTTAGAAAATGATTTCTTTAATGTGTTGTCCAAAACCTCTTAATCCCTAGAGATATTTCTTCACACTGTTCATTGCCCTTGATAAATCCTGGAGCGAGAGTATTGGTTATTGCAATCCAGCATGGCAGCCTACCATTTATTCCAGAGTCACCATGGGAAGACAGCACATCTACTAATGCATCCAAATATAGCCCCGTGTCTACTCAGTACAAATACCAACCACCACAACTTAGCCTGTCTCCCTAGCACTAAGAGCAATTCTCCATGTATCTGTGCCTCCTTATTTTTCTCAATGAGTTAGTCTCCACACTTTGGCATAAGCCTTATACGGGTTATATAACCACACTGGTGGCAGATTCCTTGGTTCCTTTTTTGATGTCTCTGTTGGTCACATTTTTCCATTCTCCATTCTTACAGTTCTGTTTATTGATTCCCATGGACCACCTCCTTACCACAGCAGAGGGTATAGGCACCTATTTCTATAAGATACCAATTCTACCCCAGTGGGCAGAACCTCACTCTTAAAATACAGATCCTATAGCAACATGTTGCCTTTCTTCCTTTTCTGAGTCCTACTGCTGAACTTTTCAGCCTCAGTTTCAGGTTTTAATTCTTGCTTTTTTTTTTTTTTCCGTATTACCTAGAATTCACTCTAGTAAACAGCAACACAGAATAAATCTTTCAATAGTTTGTCTCTGAACACAGTTTCAAGTCTGCATTTAGTGCACGTGTAATTACAGGCTACAGGCCCACCCCTAGCTCCCATTCCTCCTCACATTGGTTGGAACATCAGGTAGACTTTTCTAACCCCTTAACAACCCTATAACTTCTCTGGTAGGAAATTATACTTCTAGAATGAGGGGCTGGTACTTAAGTTTCTCTGCCTCAAATCTGTCACAACAGTTTTATCTCAGAGGCAGCAAGATAACATCAAAAGGCTTTGCCAGCAACCTAGTAGCAATTATTACTTATGAACAGTGGGTTTTACGTCAATGTATTACCGATCAGAGAATCCCTCCCTGTACCCATCCCTGAGAATTTTAGAGAAGTGGTTTTGTTTCCCCCCTTAAAATTAAGTATGAGAAGCACCTAGGTAGCTTAGTCAGTTAAGAGTCGGACTTGGTTTCAGCTCAGGTCATGATCTTGTGGTTCATGGGTTCGAGCCCTGTGTCAAGACTCTACACTGTCAGTGTAGGACCTGCTTGGGATTTTCTCTCTGTCCCATTTCTCTGCCCCTCTCCTGCTTATGCTCTCTATCTTTCTTAAAATAAATAAATAAACTTAAAAAAATTAGTTATGAGTCTACCTATTCACAGGCTTCAGGATTATTCAAAGTATTCAGTGTACAAGTTCATTTAACTGCTCTTTCTCAGATTCTTATTCTTCATCCCCAAACATACTAAATGCCTTGAGTTTGAATGTTTTAAACTGCATTATTACATGCCACCTGCCATCTTATTTGAGGAACATACACAAAAAGAAACATTTATTCTAGGATAAGAAATTAAATAAAGCCAACATTACTTGTATAAAATAGGAACAGAGACTGGAAGCATGGCTTCTAAACAGATGGCAGTTGTCTTTGGAAGAGTGTGAGTCCTTCAGAGGAAAGGACTATTATTAGACCAAGGAGTATTCACCTTGACAGGAGTTTTAATCAGGATCCATTTCTCTGACCAGTTAGTCAAAGGAACTGACTGAGTGCTTTTACCTGCCAATCTCCAAACAGAAGGTTAAATATAATACATAAAGAGATGATAACCTAGTCCTCCAGCTACTCCTAATCTAGCTGAGAAGCCAGAATAAGATATCTGCAACACAGCTGAAGAATACAGAACTGCAGTGGAAAAGATTCAGCACCCATATGCATCCATTTCACCAAAAGAAAGGAGGAAAGGGGCTCACTGCTTTTTTTTTTTTTTTTTTAATTTATTTTTTTGAGGATGGGAAGAGAGGCAGAGGGAGATGAAGAGAGAATCTTAAGCAGTTTCCACACCCAGTGAGGAGCCAACAGCCCAGCATGGAGCTGAGGCAGGGCTCAATCTCACGACCAGTGAGATCATGACCTGAGCCAATCAAGATCAGATCAAGAGTGAGATGCTTAACCAGCTTAGTCACCCAGGTGTCCCAAGGGCTCACGCAATACTTCAAACAAAATTGTGTTCAGTGGAACAAACTGTCTTAGGACCTGCTACATAGGGTGGAAATCAAATACAACACAATACTCCCTTCATACTTACCATTCCTTAGTTATTTTTTTTTATCTTTTTACAAATTAGGGCTCTACAGGGTTTTGTCTAAACACACACACACACACACACACACACACACACAAAGTTTAAAAACCACTAAACTGAAAGATCTAAGGTCTCTTCCAGTTCATAATGTTCCATAATTGTATGATGTCTCTATCAACTCTGGATTACCACTGAAAGCACCAGATTTTGAATAGATTGTTGAACATTCTGCTTACTGTTCTTATAATGTCTACCTTAGGATGGCATTATGTTGGTTTTGGAGAAACTGAAAACCTGGGTAATATGGCTTCAAGTGGCCGTGAGAAAGAATCAACCGAGATACTCATTCCTGAAAGTACTTACGGTAAAAAAAAAAAAAAGTCCGTTAACAAAGTAACTTAAGACTTGGTAGATATAGGTGGCTGCCACTGTAGATAACTATTCTCAAACTATTTAGTAACACTGCATCAGTAGTAATTAATCTTAACAACAAAAACATGTAGCTCCATACATCACACGTAAATGAATTACACAGCAATACATTTAATAATAAGATTAAACCCCACTGTTCAACATAATAATGCCAACAGTAACTTAAAGAAAAAATAAACCTCATTATGATGAAATAAACTCCTAAGACTGCTTGAACTGATTACAATACATGCTACCCTCAAAACAGAGTAAGTGGAAGCCTGTAAGTATTCTTCCAAAAGCCTGAACACCAAACTACGTTACTTGAGTCCTGCCGGGTACTCATTTCCGTTACTGTAATTCCCACGGAGCAGAACCAGTACCAATCATAACAAAAGAATCAAGTGAAAAGCCAAGGAATATGCTCAGTTTTAGGAATCTCTAATCTGGTATAAACTCCACTGATAGGAAAAACAAAAATAGTTATTCGTGAGACAGTCAAATATAGCTGAAATGTTCCTCTATTAGTTCACCCATCAAATACTATTACCATTTGGCTCAAATATGAAATTTACACTGATTCTGTTCATTAATGCCTTCAACTCTCTGCAGTAGAAGTTTGAGTCATCAGTCTGGAAAGTTTGTATCCACCACCTTCTGCTGGAGGAGCTCTTCTGACAAGCACCGACACACATGATGCCAATAGGCGGCGGCATCTGAAGAACAGACTTGCCTTCACTAAACGTGCAGAGGCAGAATTTAGCATTACTAAGTAACTGCCCGCCACCGTGTACATGCACACATGCACACACGCGTGCACACACACACACACAAAACTGAACAAGACAACATAAAAATGGACACAAAAACAAAATCCAAACAACAGAAAACAATTGATGGTTGGGGTTCCATTTAGCTGTAAGATGGTGTGTTCTACAGAAACTTATGGGAATTAGAAAAACTTCAGGGGCAAACGCCTTTTAAAGAAAGAGACGCATAGGTATAATTCTGTTCTCGGAAGTGTCATCACCTGACAGACATCAGAACGGATGCCAGTTTTCCAAAATCCTTGACTACTTAGCTCCACTGTTACTTCTCGCCTCATTGTATTCTTCTGCCGTATTTTTTGTAGCGCTTCCTAGAAAAGAACTCATTACAATGAGTAACCTGACAGTTGTAAAGCAATATTAAGCCAAACACCAAGCATTAGAATATAAGCTGGATTCATTGAATATCACTCTTATATTCAGGTATTCAAACCTCTTTATGCCAAACTACAATACTTTATTTGAAACGAAGGTCAGGATACTCAAAGCCTTGGGTGTAAGTCAGCCTTTCCTGGTAACTAGATAAGAAAAAATTTACACCAAATCAACTAATCAACTATTCTGGTGAGTTCATATAAAAAAAAATGACCTTTTGCTGATAAAAGAAACAAAATGTGATGTTTGGGACTTAAAATCAGCATGTAAAAATTATATTTATATCAAGTTTTATATTAGGCATTTACATCTAGGAAAGATAATCAGTAAATTAATCTGCAACTCATCTAATTCTAAAAGTTGCCTTCTAATTTGCAAAACTCTTACAAAAACTCTTGTAGCAGGGGTACATTTTATTTAAAAAAGACAATGACTCAAAACTTTTGCAAGACATAATCAAAACTTTGCAAACTTTTCTGTTTTACCTTCCTTCAAATAATTTGTACGCTTAATCAACAAAAATATCACAGGAACTCATAACAACTACTGCAACCATTAAGTGCCTATTCACAGGCCAAATACCATTGGAGGAGAGTTAAATGGAGTATTTCAGAAGTCCACACAACCACCTATTTCCCTGGATGCACAAACAGAGAGAACTTTCAAACAGCCTCTCTTAGCCTGGGTTCCCTCCTTTTTAATGAAGCTGTCTGGCTCAAGTCATAGGAAGTGACAAGACCAGAATTCAAACACTTTTCCCAGATTCAAAGCCTTGTTCCCTTACACTACCAATGCAGAATAAAACTTCCATGAGACAAAATCTATATTGGCATTGAATCCATTTATTCTTAAAATCATGAATTAAGACATAATCCTGGAATGCAAGGATAATACTACCCATTAGTAAAAAGTATAAAATTTGGGCTATAAAACCTTAGACGTTCACCCTACTAAACTAACAGACATATGGAAGATAATCTTTTCCAACCTTAAGATGAAGAAACTTGAGTAAGACCCAAGTTGTATTATATGCAATCTAATTAATGATAAAAAACTAATCTAGCAAGTTTCAAAATTTGGAAAATTTCTAAAAGATATATTTATTCTCAATGGTAGGAATCCATTAAGAAACTGGCGTTTTATAGAGGGGGAAATGCTCGCTTAGATACTAAAAGATGGAAAAAAAATCAATCTGTATACTATCGTGAGGAAAGAAAAGTATGATTTTTTTAAGTGTTTTTCCATCTTATTCTAGAAGTATGGTGTAATGCAATAATCTTGAAGTAAATTTCAGAGAACAGGATTTGATACCGACCTCCCTTTGTGCCAGTTTCTGTTTGTCAGTTTGTTTAACTTTGGGACTATTTGCTAGAAGGTGGCGAAGTTTCACATAACTTTTCCACAGTTTCTGGTACCTAAGGAAAAGGACAGACAGACATCTCAGACAAGGAGAAGGAGAATCTGAAGTGCAATAAAACCAGTTGTTCTAATAGGCCTGCTGAATCATAAATTACATTCTTTTGGAGATCCTTAATGGTAACAAACCTTCATTCTAAGAAATGATATTATGTGGGGGCGCTGGGGCAGGATGACCAAGAGTCATCTGGAACCTATTAATTAAGTTCATTATTAAAAGTTTGTGTTGAAAATGAGGTGTCACTATATGCATGAATCTCTCTGGAAAGAATTCCAAAGAAACATAAAAACCAACAGAAACATGTATCGTTTCTCATCATTATCTACTTTATTTAATATGTACTTTCTGAGGTTGTTGAAAGACTCCTTACTTAAGGATACTGTCACTCTCTGAACTGCCTACATTGAAAGTAAAAGTTGGAGAATATTAGAAAAGAGAATCCCATCTGTGCCAATACCCAAGCTATACCGCTGTCTCCATTTCTCCACTGGAGAGGGAAAAAGACAAAGGGTGTGCACCAATTTGTATTTACCATGACAAAAATAAGCTTATTTGTTGCAGCCAAATATGGGATAAGCTGGCTCCCATAAAAGGATCCTGTTTAAGCATCCTGGGAATGAAGAGAAATGCGGCCCTTAGCAGCACACAGTCCTGCCATCGAGAGTCCACGACAGCCTATCACATTCTACTAACATTTTTGACAAGAAGGGACTTTCAAAGAATTTCTGTCATATTCAAACTGCTCCTTTCTTGGCCTTAGCTGGGTCTCTCCTTTTTGGTAACAACTTTTTTAGAGAATGGAGGAAAGAAAGAAGTACTTACACAGTGCCTGGTTCACTGCTTCATACTTTTATCCAAAGGGGGGAAAAAAAGAACAAAACCCTTTAGCCTCTTCTAATGTATCAGCCAGAATTGTATTTATGAATTGAAAATCTCCCATGCCCTTTTCTCCCATTATGAATCCTTAAAAAAAAAAATTAAGTCAGGAAACTGTTTGTTTGTTGGTTTAACGAGGTAGGAAATCCAAACACTTCTGAAGAATATAATGGTACTACTTCCATTCCCACACATCCTTAGCTTTTCCCAGAAAAACACTAACAAGCCAGTTGGAAAAACTCAAATGTGGAAAGTAACATGGATTCTAGAGCCAGAAGTCATGCCTTCTCCTGAGAACACAACCTTTGACTTTGCATGGGATCCTGAGCTCTTATTAAAATGCCTCCCAAAATAGAACTCTGCATAGATCCAGCAGTGCTAGGAACCAACATGGTGTTACTTTCCTCTAGAGTGCACTGAAAAAGTAAATAATAAAAACAATAAATATTATAATAATGAAAAAGGAAAAATTCCTTAAGGGTTAAAAATATATGGGGCTCATGTTGACCAAAACTGCCAAGGATAATCACTGAATAATAATTACTATAGTCAAATCAATAGAGAAAGTAATTCAGGTGCTACCAAAATATGTTTCATTCAGTAACCTAAATTTGGAAACATGGCTCATTTCAAGTCTTAATTTTTAGAAAGAAAGCATCCACTAAAGGGTATTCCTCTGCTAATTCAGCTGTTAGTAGAAGGTGAAATTGGCTATGACAAACACTGAGAAATATCTTACTGTGGATCTCCTGCATAACTCAACTGTGCAGGGCGTATCCCAAAATGGACGATAATCGGGAAAGTAATCACATCAGGGTTGAACTGTTCACGATCCAGTTGATCAATGCGGACAGAGCTAGGTTTCTAGAGAGAAAAATCAAAGCCATTTATTCCCGTAAGAAGTCTTTCAGTATTGACTTTAACCTAAGTAAGGAAGAAATTAATCAGGTTTTTTTTCTGGGGAAGCCTCATCCCCCAAGGGAAAATGTCATTTAAAACACTTTAATCATAGCAGCTATTCTATATAAAAACTATAATGTCATCCCTGTAAATGAGTCTATGTCACTTGGCATAATGAACAATGAGTCTGTCCTTTTTTACAGTCCACATAGAAACCTTTAAAAATTAAACTTTTAAAAGGATACCCAGTCAGATATAACTTTTCCTTAACCTCTCCAAAGACACAGGGGAAATATTCCACATTACAAGGAAGAAATGTGCTGGGTTATTCTGTTTCATTTCACATATCAAATGAATGGCTTACTTCTACTCAGGATGCACAGATGCCTCTATATACTTTTTTCCATGAGTTCTCTATGTACCTTGTTTTTTTCCTTTCTTTTGTTTAAATTGGAGTATAATTCATATAAAAACATTATACTGGTTTCAGATGTAGGACATAATAATTCAGTATTTGTATACACTGTGAAATGAACAAATGTCACCATACAAAGCTATAAAATTTTTTCTTATGATAAGAATCTTCAAGATCTTTTCTTGGCAACTCTCAAATATGCAACACAGTATTACTGACTTATAGTCACTATGCTGTACACTACATCCCCATGACTCGTATTTTATAATTGAAAGTGTATTATCTCTTGATTCACTTCACTCATTTTGCCCACTCCCCTTCCTTTCTGGCAACCACCAATCTGTTCTCTTTTTCTAAGTTTGGATTTGCTTTGTCCATTCATTTTGTCTTTTAGATTTCACACATATGTGAAATCATACAGTTTTGTCTTTTTCTGTGAATTATTTCACTTAGGGTAATACTATTGTGGTTCATCCGTGTTGTCACAAATGGTAAGATTTCATTCTTTTTTATGGCTGAGCACTACTCCATTGTGTGTGTGTGTGTGTGTGTGTGTGTGTGTGTGTGTTCTTTATCCATTGATGAACACTTCCATTTTTTCCATATCTTGACTACTGTAAATAATATTGCTATGAACATAGAGGCGCATCTCTTTTTGAATTCGTGTTTTTGTTTTCTTCAAATAAATATCCAGAAGTGGAAGTGATGGGTCATATGGTAGTTATATTTTCAATTTTTTGAGGAACCTCCATACTGTTCTCCACAGTGGCTGCACCAATTTAACACTCCCAACAGTATACAAGAGTTTCTTTTTACCCACATCCTTACCAACACTGGTTATTTCTTGTTGTTTTGATAATAGCCATTTTGAAAAGTACAAGGCGATAACTTGCCTTTGATTTGCATTTTCCTAAAGATTGATTAGTGATGTTGAGCATCTTTCATATGCCTGTTGGCCATTTATATCTTCTTTGGAAAAATGTCTATTCAGATCCTCTGTCCATTTTTAATCAGATCATTTGGGTTTTTTAGTTATTGAACGGTATGAGTTCTTTATAGGTTTTGGATATTAACTAACCGCTTACTGGATATCTGATCTGCAAATATCTTATCCCATTCAGTAGGTGGACTTTCCACTTTGCTGATGATTTCCTTTACAATCCAGAAGGTTTTTTCAGTCTGATGTAGCTCCATTTGTTTACTTTTTTCTTTGTTTGCCTTTGCAGTCTGGTACAAATAAAAAAATCACTGCCCAGACCAATGCCAGTGAGCTTCCATCTATGTTTTCTCTTGTAAGTTTTGTGGTTTCAGATCTTATATTCAAGTCTTCAATTCGTTTTGGGTTAATTTTTGTGTATGACAAATGTAGTAGTCCAATTTCATTCTTTCACATGTGGCTGTCCTGTCTTCTCAACACCAGTTATTGAAGAGACTTCCTTTCCCCATTGTCTATTCTTGCCTTTGTCATAAATTAATTTACCATATCTGCCAGAGTTTATTTCCAGGCTCTCTATTCTGTTCCACTGACCAATGTGTCAGTTTTTCTTTTTGCTAGTGCCATACTGTTTGATTACTATAGG
Source organism: Proteles cristata cristata (assembly GCA_017311185.1). Classification (NCBI taxonomy): domain Eukaryota; kingdom Metazoa; phylum Chordata; class Mammalia; order Carnivora; family Hyaenidae; genus Proteles; species Proteles cristata. The sequence goes on from JAESUZ010000553.1 coordinate 1,600,911, forward strand.
CCTGTCATACAGTTTGAAATCAGGGAACATAATGCTGCCAGCTCTGTTCTGTCTTAAGACTGCTTTGGCTAGTCAAGATCTTTTGTGATTCCATACCAATTTTAGGATTATTTACCCTATATCTGTGAAAAATGCCATTAGAATTTTGATAGGGGTTGCAATGAATCCTTGGATTGCTTTGAGTAATATGGACATCTTAATAACATTAATTCCAGTCCATGAGCACAGAATACCTTTTCATTTGTGTCTTCAATTTCTTTCATCAACATTTTATGGTATTCAAAATATAGGCCTTTTACCTCCTAGTTTAAATTAACTCCTAGGTATCTTATTCTTTTGATGTAATTAAATGGGACTGTTTTCTTACTTTCTCTTTCTGAAAGTCTGCTATTAATATACAAAAATGCAACAGATTTTTATGCATTGATTTTTTTTACCCTGCAACTACACTGAGTTCATTTACTAGTTCTAGCAGTTTTTTGGTGGAACCTTAAAGGTTCTCTCTATATAAAGTCATATCATCTACAAATAGTGACAGTTTTACTTCCTCCCTTACAGTCTGGATGCCCTGTATCTCTTTTTCCCACCTCACTGGCCTGGCTAGGACCCCCACTGTATGTTGAATAAAAGTGAGCATCCTCGTCCTACTCTTCATCTTATGTGTTCCTTTAATTCTATACCTTTAAAATAGAAGGTACGGTGGTATGAAAAACAAATGATTAGGCTTCTGATTATGTCCATGGAGAACATATTCTCATTTTAAAAGAAGCCTCATTTGTTTTTTAATCTAATACAGAAAGAAGTGAACAGGTGGTTCCTTCTTCAGTTAATAAAATATGGCTTGTAAAATACCTTTCTTTCATCCTAAAAGCTGAAGTCCGTTCAAAGATGGTAAAAGTCATTATATAACCTCCTTGCTTATATCCAACTCTCACAGCAATCCCTAATTAGACACTAAATTCTTTGACTCAGCTGCTTTAGAGTCAAATGCTACAGAGCTAATCCACACGGAGGCCAATAAGCTTCATTCTGCCATAAAGCAATGCCCACAGTCAGAGTTTGGTTGGTGGCCTGGTCTGTCCAGGGCAGAGGGATTTCAATGGTAAAACTGGGAAAACATCCAGCAACTGAAATAAGCTGGTTACCCCACCCACAACTGTAGCCCCAGTCAGCCACCTGACAAATCCAAGTAAGTGACAAAGGAAATAGACCTGTGTAAATTCATACATATTACTTTACACTTAAGTTTTAAAAGAATATTTAAATGTCAATTAACAATCAAAAGTTCACTAGTATCTGGAAAAGTTGACTTCTGCTCTCAAAATTAATAAACTGGAGAAGATTTTCTAGAAACAGGCAAACAAATATAAAATTATTTAAATGCCCATCAGCAATAGCATCATGTTATTTATCTCTAAGAACTGTTACCAAGATTTTGTCTATCTAAGCAGCAGGGTACAGTTTTAAAAGAGGAATTGCACAACTAAAAATGCTAGTGAATTATTCATGTTTTCGTGATTTTAAACACCATGCTATGGCATCAACCAAGGAAATAGTGATTTAAAATATCTATAGCATCTCTAAATTTATGGAGGGGCAAGATGAAATAAGTTCTAGACTTTGGCCACACCCTACAATATCTATCATATCAGCTTTGAGGAAGAATAAAAAAACGTTCTTGCTAATGACCAAAGTATTCCCTGGCAGAGGCAAAGTGCCTCGGGAGGGAGATTAATTCTTTTAAGTTCTGCAGCAACAAAGTACTTAATGTTACCATAATGGCTTGAAAAATTTAATAAATTCTCCAATATTCTTACCATTGGGTAATCTTTCAAAGCAAGTACTGCAGAGGATAAAATGTGGTACCACGTCTACTCTGTCTGCTCTATTCGCAAAAGATATAATGAAAGAATAGTTCCATGATACTGAGTTTCAGAGTATTTTCCTCCTTTAAACATATTCTTATTAATTTTAAGATGTCCCCAAGTCTGGCACCCAAACTTATCTTTCTTAATTTATTTCTGATTGCTTTCTAACATAAACCTTTCATCCTGATTAATCTGGTTTCATTATCTTCAAAACAGGCCATTTATCCTCCCAAGTATATTCATTTAATCATGTCAATAAGTTCTACAATTTCTCCATTCCTTGAAGACCTCACTGTACCGTTCATGAGGGATCCCTGGCAGCCTGGTCCAGGGATCCCATCTGAAACTACAGGCCTTCCTCACTGGCTTTTCTACTGACAAGTCCACTGATTCAACAATAATCATAGATTCCTTTCATATGGATATGCCATGAGTTTGTGCCTAGGCAAATGACATATATAATCTATATACTTCACTAACAGCTAGCTCAAATAGTAGTCCCCCAACAAAGGAGCTAAATGATAATCATGGCAATGGAGTAAATATCCTTAATGCCTTTGGCTCAAAAACAAACAACGGATGAATCAGAAAAGCACTGTGGGATTTTTTTTTTTTTTTTTTTTAAACTAGAGATCCTTGGACCCCATTACTTGAAGTATATATAGGGTGGGGACAGTCAGGGCATTCTCACATTTTCAAAAGCTCTCTAACAGATTCTAGGACTTCAGGAAATGCTAACTATTCTGTAGAAGGAAGCGCCAGGGTGAAAATGTTCCCAGTGCACTACAAATCACAGGACTCTTCAAGCAGACCCACCAAGACGAAAAGGTGTGTTTCCCACCATACCTACCCATCCTCTGACCCCACTATGAAACTGGCAGAAGAAATGTAAATTTATGCAACTATTTAAGAAGGAAAATAAAATTCACACTTAGATTGTCATAATGCTACGGATTGTAGTTTTTAGAGTTACTTTAACAATTATTTATGTGGCAGAACAATGTAATTGTAAAATCTGTATGATCTTTTTTAAGTTTTAAGTAAATTTTATGTTTAAACATATTTTTATTAAACACTTTCACTTTCTAAATTTGTTTGAAACAATCAGTATTAGCTGGAATGTTTGATTTGTAAATAGTAACATTTTGTCTGTGCAGATGTTACTGTCATGCTACAAAAAGTTGATCCAGAGTTTTTATTTTTATGAATCAAAGCTATTAAACAATTTGGCAGCCTTTTACAAACAACAGCTTTGTTTAAATAGATAACTCTGTTTCTTTACATAAAAATATTTTAATTCTCCATTTCTAGAAAACTCTATCCTGGGGCGCCTGGGTGGCTTAGTCGGTTAAGCGTCCGACTTTCGCTTAGGTCATGATCTCACGGTTCGTGGGTTCAGGCCCCGCGTCGGGCTCTGTGCTGACTGCCGGCTCAGAGCCTGAAGCCTGTTTCAGTCTGTGACTCCCTCTCTCTCTGACCCTCCCCTGCTCACGCTGTCTCTCTCTCTCTCTCTCCTAGCAATAAATAAAAAAATAAAAAAATAAAAAAGAAAACTCTATCCTGATAAGATACCAATATAACTACATTTAAAAATTTTTTTTAATGCTTTTTTATTTATTTCTGAGAGAGAGAGAGACAGACAGATAGACAGCATGAGCAGGGAAGGGTGAGAGAGAGGGAGACACAGAATCCGAAACAGGCTCCAGGCTCTGAGCTGGCTGTCAGCACAGATCCCAATGCAGGACTTGGACCCACAAACTGTGAGATCACGAACTGAGCCAAAGTCAGACACTTAACCGACTGAGCTACCCAGGGGCCCCTCAATATGTAACTATTTTATGATTACAGTAACATAGAGAAAAACTTTTAAATCATATAAATATATAAAACAGCATTTTCTTTATGAGAAACCTATTTAACTTTAAACTTTCTGCTCTTAATATTTTCATTTTTACTTCAAAAATTAACTTTAGAAGCTAATTTTTTACAAAAAAAAAATAATAAGAAACAAATGGGAAATACTGGTAATAAGTATGGCAAAGGATCAATAAAAAAGGACACATATCACAAAATAAAATTAGACAAGGGATATAGTAAGAGGCCATTATCAAAAGAAAACATGAAAGGCCAAGACACATTTAAAATATCAAGTTTTGCTAGAAACCAAAATAAATACCGAACAACATAATTTGCCCTCCTGGTAAATTGATAGTATTTTTGTTAAATTAGTACAGTATAACCAATATGAAGAAATGGGCTGTTCATATACTCTTGGTCAAGTGCAAATTTTAAAACCTTTCTAGAAGGCAATTTACAACATGTATCAAAAGCCTTAAAAAACGTGCGTATCTTCAGGGGCACCCGGGTGGCTCAGTGAGTTGAGTAGCCAAGTCTTGGTTTCAGCTCAGGTCGATCTCACAGTTTTAGAAGTTTGAGTCCCATGTCAGGCTCTGCACCGACAGCACGCAGCCTGCTTGAGATTCTCCCCTTCTCTGTCCCTCCCCTGCTCACACTGTCTCTCTCAAAATAAATAAATAAACAAACACTTTTTTTAAAATGTGCCTATCTTCAACCTGATTTAACTCACAGGACTTTTTCCTAAAAAATTAAATGGACACATAATCAAAGATACATACATATTTATGTATATATGTGTTTATACACACATACACAAATTCAATACAGCACTATTTGTGACAGTGAAAATGTGGAAGCAACCTAGGTATCCAATAATGGGGATAAATTAAATAACTTAGGAGACTTTTCAAATTATAAAGAAATTAAAAATTATGAAAAAATAATTTTCTGGCTGTTGTTTCTGGAAGAGGAAGAAAAGAAAAACATCTGAATATTAATATTTAATTGTATGATGCCAATTTTATTTTAAAACAATATGAAAATCTCTAAAGGAGCTAGAAAAGTGCATAGTAACATCTCTAGAAAATGGAATTATGGATAATTTTTATTGTCTTCTTTGGTCTGTTTCTCTATTTTCTTAATTTTCCATAGTAAAGTATATTACTTTTATACTCAGAAAAAAATCAGATGTGAACATATCTAAAAACTTTTAAATTCTCCATAATGGGCAGAATTTACTAATCAGATGAATTTACTACTAAATATGACTATATTTAAATTTTTTTTAATTTACTAAATATTTAAAAGGAAAAATTACTTGGGGCGCCTGGGTGGCTCAGTTAAGCATCTGATTCTTCATTTCAGCTCAGGTCATGGTCTCATGGTTTGTGGACTTGAGCCCCACACTGGGCTCAGTGCTGACAGAGTGGAGGCTGCTGAGGATTCTGTCTCCCTCTCTCTCTGCCCCTCCCCCCCTCTCAAAATAAATAAACATTAAAAAAATAAAATGAAATTTTAAAAAAAGGGAAAATTACTCAAAGGACAAGAATGAATACTTAAAACTTTTAAAATGTTTTGTTATTGTTTTTGTCAACATTCAAACCTGGAAAGAGTCTCAGAAAATGTAACTCAGTCTCAGGACATGTAAGCACCAGAACTTACCGTTCCAGGGTTGGTAACGATCATGCCTTTGCATTCTTCTGCATATTTCTGCCATTCAAGTTCTTCCCACTGAAGCATATTGGCGATCTCCTCTTCGGGAACCAGGGCTTTGCTACACCGTAATAAGTAAAGGAGAATCTGGTGCATGGACAGCACTTCTTTTCCTCCATCTTGAGTGGGAATGGAAAGAGGGAAACATAAGGCTACTCAACAGCCAATCATTAGGCGAATAAGGAAAAACAAGACAATGAGGTTTTCGGAAAAAGAGCATTTATAAAAAAGTAATTTAGAATTTACATTGTTTAACCAGGTATCAAATAATACAAAAGCGATTTGTTTCATTGATGAACAGTGCTCATCAACTATCTCATTTACTAAAATGGCAACAACAACATTATAAATGATAAAAGGCTCCATTTGCGAGGCATGAATATAAAAACAGTGCCTACCTAAATTTAAAACCACCTAGCATAAAGAGCCACAGTTTATAATATACAGAAATATGTTATGTCTTAAATATTTTATCATTTTTTCTAAGGTAACAGATGAAAGCTCTTTAGAAGTGATGTTACTGTCTTAAGGAAATTCTAAGCTTTTATGAGATATTTATGGATGTTTCCAATAAGCTATTGTTGCATTATGGCCTAATTTTTTGGTGCTAATGTGCTGCACCTGCCATGATGAATGGCACTAAAAAGCCTGTACTAATATCATGAAGATCATTATGGAGTTAGTACACGGAAAAAATATCAAGTACTCTGAGGCTTACAGAAGCATATATAACCAAGTACAGAGTATAACAACAACAAAGGACATAATTAAAATACCTTGGAAAGAGCCAATTAATCTGGTACTTGATGAACCAAAGACATTAATATAATGTGGCCATTAATTTGGGGTTCACATACTTCTGTCTTCTCTTTGGGCTTAACTTCTTGACCAGCGCATTCAATCAACCACCCTGTATCCCTGTTCTTTGCCCTAATCTTTGCCCAAGGAAGGACAAGAGGTCTGAAGGTATGGAGAACAATGGCCACCCTCCCCAGGTCAGGAGATATGCTAGGAACCACAACACAGGGCCAAAACACTTCATAGAGAAACAAGGGGACCAAGATGGTAGGGATAGGTGGGCATAGATGAGAGTGTCCTATTTGTGCCAGAGGGGTTAGTGGTACCCAAGGAATTTGGGGTACTAGAAAAAGAGGATGAAAGATCTTTAATATGAGTTGCTGTGAGATAAAAGCCTGGACAGGATTACACATATGAGAAATAAGAAAGTAAAGATCAACATTTCTTTTTGATCTGTATTTTTTTTTTTTAACCTCAGATGCTGTTATGGAACTGGACAGAATTGCTCCTACAGAGCTACTACATATGTAGGTGTGAATTCATTCATTAAATAGTTGCTTATATTCAATAAGTATTTACTGAGTACCTATTATGCAGCAGGTATTCTTCTAGACCCTGGAAACACAGGGGTGACCTAAACAGCTAAAACCCCTTATATTACCATATAAGAGACCGTAAAAAACAACTACATGACAGATCAGGTCAAGGTGAACATTTTTCTGTAAAGTAGACCAAGTGGGCAAGGGACTACAGCTGTATTTAAAATGGTGGTCAGGAAAGGAGTCTTCAAAGAGATATCACGTGAGCCAAGGCTAGAAAGAAGCAGGGGAGCCCACCATGCGGCAATCTGGGAGAAGAGTGTCTCAGATAGAAAAACAGCACAAGTGGCTCTGGGAAAACGGGACAGATGTGTTCTAGGAACTGCAAAGAGGCCACCGTGGATGGAGTGAAGTAAGGAACAGAGTATGAAAGAGGGGCAGGGAAGTCGGATCGTGCACAGCTTCCACAGAGCACAGTAAGAACTCTGGATTTTATTCTCACAAGGAAGCAGGGTTTTTACCATTATGTGCCAGGCACTATGATGGTCCCCTGTCACAGCCATGGAAAAAAACAAACAAAAACACAAGCTCCAAGTCCTCAAGACACATGAAGGCTGAAAATGATTAATCACAACAGTTCCTAAAGGAATCTTTGTAGGTAGCATTCTGAAAACTGAGTTCCCTTAATCAAAGACAGAGTCTCCAGAACAAGAAGAGGGGGAGGAGGGGGAGGGAGGAGGGGGAAAAGGAGGAGGAGGAGAAGTCATAATCATTGTCATCCAAGAAGTGACTAAAATACAATCAACTCATATGAGGACATGTTCTACCTACTGATTTAGATTATTGCTCACGGCAGTGAAATTTTTTTATGCCTCATTATAAAACATCTGCTTTAAATCCAAGAGTCACCTTTGATTAACATACTTCCATTGTTAAGGGCATATTTCTCAGAGTCTGTCTCAAAAAACATTTCAATGTCCTTGCATGTAACATGTCTTCCTCAATCCATGATGTTCCCCTCTTTGTTAAGGAGCCCGGCAAACCATAATGCCTGTTTGTCTCAGCCCCCTGTGGTCTCTACTTCTAGGGGGTCTGAGGCAAACAGATGGACAAGAGAACTCTAAAACCAGAAGACGCTGATTTATGGTACATGGGTAAACATACAGAACAGCAGAGAGAAAGGAACCCTAGAGAGACCTGAGAACACTATCACACTGCCTGGCTTCACTGGGAACCAAGAAAAGAGTAAAATACTACTTGGCTCATAATGTCTACATTCGGTAGTATCCCTAAAGACAACTGTGAGCCTACAAGGATCCGTCAGAAGCCCAGGATGCCATATGAAGGAAGAGAGTGTTGTTCTGTTACAAGGAATAAAATCCCCAAATTTTATTTGGGGAGATCGGTGTACAGTGGAAGGAGCAACTATATGCAACGCCGGGTACACAAAAAAGCACCAGAATCTCCCCTCCCCTAGCAATTACAGAGGGCTGACTTTTTGGCACCGCAAAGAGAAGTGAACTAGACTAAGTGCTATGAATTTAAAGTGAGAAGACTAAAAAACTAAAACAGTATTGGAAGAGGGGGAATACCTGAGCCTACAAACAAAGGGCAGGGCTCAATTTAGGAGAATACCTGCAAGATAAAGAAAAAAGGCCACCAAATGCTTATAAGAATGCTTTTACCTAGTTCAGGTGCAAAGCTGCTAATGAGAAAAAAGAGCTTTATAGCAGTGTTGAAACTAGAGCCATTTAAAAACATGCACATCGGTGCAAAGTTGGTAATGCTGAAGGAGAAATTGTAAATCCATGTTGAAACCTGCTAAATATTTTAATTGGCCACTAACACCTAAAAGGATAGGTGTTTACCACTGTGACAAAGCAGAAACTCAGGACAGATAACCGGAGATGAAAGGTTTACCCAGGGGAGGATGAAGGCACTGCTCCAGGTCCAGTACTGGGACACAGTCCTTATGGAAATGTCAGAAAAGGAAGATGAGACCAGGTCCTGCCAGAGCCTGCGGGGCCAGGGCTGCCTCCCTCTTACCCAGCCCGGTAAAAAAGCCACTCCATAAATACTCGTGGAATGATTTTCTGAAGCAGATAAATAACGTAGCCACTTGCTCGCAAACGGCCCTGAATTTACTAATGTTAATGAATTGGCTCTTTTGGTTTGTCTGCTTTGCTACATGTTTATGTTGGGGATTTATGGAACTATGTCACTGAGGGCTAGGAAGTAATTTCTATCTCATTGGCTGAGATAAATAGGACATGATATAAATGAGAAATGAGAGTGGGTAAGCTAAGGTTAGCAGGAATTCTGCCAGCACTGGGACTGGAGCTGCGACAACGGCTCATTATTCGGGAAGAACTGGAGTTTGTGTTTCAGGGAATGAATCTGGACAGTCATTACCGAACTGACAGACTTTATAAACTGTTTCTCAGAGACCCAATTCTCTCAGTTTATATTGCTTGATTATTTATATGGTGGGGGGGAGGGCAATTTGTTAGGGAATTTGTGTTAAGGATACGCCTGGTTAAGCAAGGTTTTTTCAATGGTGTAATAGTTATTTTAAGAACTATAAAAATACCTTCCTCTTTCCTATATGGAGATGACTGTATAACTGCATTATTATGTTTCCTGTATATTCCTGCTAACATGTCTTCACACAATCTCAACTTTTGAAAATCTGTATTAACAGATATTTTCTAAACTTCCCCCTCAAAACAATCACTCTCCAAATAGAAAGTTATATTAAGATGCTGTATCAACTGATGTTTTTATCAAATTACACTTGGCTCCCTGGGAATTTTGAGATAGTTCCTCCACTGGCTCTCTCTCAGCCATACCTTGCAAACTGCTTCTCCAGAATGGGGCAATTTCCAAAAATCAATCTGCAAGGTAATAAATAGATTTGCAAAGCTGATTCAGGAATTCTGAGGCTTTACTACAGTGATGATGTAAACAATGACCAGGCTTCCCAGAAGTACAGCCTCCTGTCTGGAGTTATGCCCTGCCCTGGCCCCAGCTAGAGCAAGAAGAAAACCTTTAACTCAAGGAGAGCTCTTATCAATAGTCTGGCTACCAAAGGTAGAAGCAGGGATTGGAAAGAAACAAAAATTTGAGAAAATCCTTAAAATCTCAATAAGGATGCTAGTTACTCTGTGCTCTGACACCTGGTAAACTGTCCTGCATTAAATAATCTTGGTTTAAACCAGAAGCTTAATTTTGGATAAATCTGTATGGAGCAAATGAAACAGCTGTCTTCAAAACTGGGTAAACTGGGGAACTAGAGGAAAATCATGACTGATACACATCAATTAGACATAATAAATTGATATAAATGAAAAGTAAATGAGTATGAGACGATCATGAAATACCTGAAATATATGAAAGCTGCTCATTCTCTTAAGAGTACAAGTAAGATGCAAATAGTCACCATGAGATTACATTTGCCTGTCAGATGGACAAACTATAAAAAACATAATATTCAATGTGGAAAAGATATATAGATATATAGAAAAAAGATATATAGAAAAAAGATACTGTTAAAAATGTTGATTAGAACTATACATTATGTCCTCTCTAGAGAACATGTGGACATCTTTCTAGATTTAAAATGTGCATACTATCTTAAACAAATAATTTCACTTCTAGAAATCTAGCTTATAAAAGATGCACAAGACTATTGTCAAAGTATTTTTATGTACTGGAGAAAAGAATAGGACCTCCAAAATATTCATCACTAGAGGAACTATCCAAAAAATTAATGTCCATTCATACTACGGAATGCTATGAGGGTGTTAAAGAATAAGGAAATGTATTTTTATAGAGGATGTCTGAAATAGCCAAGTAAAAAAGGCAAGTTGTATAACTTATTTAGTGTTATCCCACTTGATAAGAAAAGCATAATTTTCCCTATATGGATTAAAACGAATACAAACTGAACCATTTATATAGTACCTACTTGTCTAGAAGGGGATGTTTTCACATGTCTAGAAGGGGATGTTTACTTTTTTACTTTACACACTTTTGTATTATTTGTGTACACACACACAGTTGAGCCAATAAAGGTAACACTTCAATTATGTGAAGAAAGAATGATTTTTCCAACTGATGGTGCAGGGTCAACTAGATATCCATACTTAAAAAAAGGAAACTCTCATATCAATTAGAAAAACAAATCTTGAGACATATTAGAGATCAAAATTTCTAGAAAATCCAGGAGAGGACCTTGATGACCCTGGGATAGGCAAAGATTTCATAAACAAGGTACAAAAAGCTCTAAGCTTTTTGAGAAATTTATGTATAGACTATATTAAAATTAAGAATTTATGTTCATCAAAAATCACCATTAAGATCGTGAAAAAGCAATCTGCAGAGAAGGTGTTAGCAATCTATACCTCTCACAAAAGTCTCATCTATAATCCATATACTATATAAATACCTATAAATAAATGAGATAAAGGCAGACATCACCCAATAGAAAAATAAGCTGAAGACTTAAATAGGCACTTCAAAAGACAATATCCAAATAATCAATTAATATATGAAATGCTGCTCCATTTCATAAGTCATTAGGGAAATGAAAATTAAAACAATAATGTAATACCTCTGAACACTTAACAAAATGGCTAACTTGAAAAAGAAAGAAAAATGCCAAGTGTTGATGAGAATGCAGAATAACTTCAATGGTCATATACACTACTGGTGAGGAGGGAAAATGGAACAATCATTTTGGGGAACTGTTGGAAATTATCTACAAAGCTTAATATAAACACAACCAAAATTTCCACTCCACTCCTAGGTATATAACCACAATGAGAAAGCACAAATATACACTCACCAAAAGGCATGTACAAGTATAATAATGAACATATGTATGGTATTTGAAAGAGCCAAAAACTGATAAAACCCAAATGTGTCTGTTAATCGCAGATAGGTTAAATACATCTTAGTCATACAATATAATACTATGTGGTAATGAAAATGAACCAACTACAGTTGTCTCAAAAACTCAATGCAAAAGACAAAAACAAAAAGGAACACACAATTATAGTTTTTATCATTAAAAAACAAGCAAAACTAACATGGTGATTTTTAAGTCAGAACAGAGGCTTCCCTTGAGGAGCTGGGAGGTGACTGCGAAGGGAGTCTTGGATGCTGGTAATCTTGATCTGGGAGCTGAGTACACAGTCATATTCACTGTGAAAATTCAATGGAGTCTTATATTTATGATATGGGCATTTTTCAGTGTTTGTGTTATACTTCAAAGGTTTACTTTTTAAAAATACAAGGGAGACCTGGGTGGCTCAGTCGGTTAAGTGTCAGACTTTGGCTCAGGTCATGATCTGAGGGTTCGTGGATTCAAGCCCTGTATCAGGCTCTGTGCTGACAGCTCAGAGCCCAGAGCCAGCTTCAGATTCTGTGTCTCCCTCTCTCTGCTCCTCCCTCGCTCTCTCTCTCAAAAGTAAACATTAAAAAGCTCTTTTTAATGAGACAATACCAAAGAACATTTCAAAGTACATTCACTCTTATTTGTAACAAAATTAACTAAGGCACTATTATGATCAATTAAATAAAGTCAGTAAACAAGTATTTATTGAGTTCCTGCTATGGGCTAAGTAGCGTTAGGACAGACGCTGTTTACTCCGTAGCTTTATGAAGTTATAGGAAGGAAGGAAAAAGAAAGAAATGAAGAAAGGAAGGAGGGAGTGTCCAAAATGTGAAGATAACTAATAATGCATTTTTCATGGCAGCATAAACTCATGCTATTTAGACAAGAAATTTGGTACTATATACCACGTTCTTTAAAAATACCCATCTGCTCAACAAATTAGTAAAAACTAGGATGCAAATCATATACCAGTATGATGACAACTATGTAGAAATAGTCTCTGCACAGACAACAATAAAAATATATATTAAAATGCTTTTTTATTCATATTTTCTAAAAGATTTTAATGAAATCGTATTGTGGAAAGCAAATCAATCATAATTTGCCACCCAATACCAAAATGCATTTTATACATTAGATATTTCTTTGTATCTTTCAGGGCTTTTTAACATATATATTTTCAAAGACAAGTCCAATGAAAAGGTAAATCCTTTTTAAAAATAAATCAATAGACCTTTTTCTTTATGACAACCTAAATGTTATCCCTACATAGTTATAAGAAACATTTTAAGAAACATTATAAGAGTTCAAATCCCACAAAGTAAATATCTAACATAAGATTTTTCTTTAAGATGATTTTAAAACTGTCCACTTTCTCTTAGAGATCTGTTTAGTTATAAAATGCCTAGAGGCATACAGAGAAAGAAAAGGCTTTCAACAAGCTCACTCTAACACCATTTTCTAATAAGTTTGCTGCTAACGTTCCATTATAAAATCAAAGATGCATTCACATGAAAAGAAAAAAGGACTTCTCAATAAAATAAAACCAGCTGTACAAAGGAGAAAAGCTTCTGAACGCATTTTCCAAATGAAAATTTCCAAAAGAAATAAGCATTAACGATAATACTGAAAATATGAGTAACACTACTCTAAAATAAAAACAAGCCATTGTGACTGAGGGTCTCAACTGAGGGAAGGGTATCAAGGACAAAACCTTGAGGAAAACCTAAACTACAATGAGTAGACAAGGAACAAAAGGCACAAAAGACAAATCAGAGAGCTAGGAGGAAAGCAAGAAGAGTTCAGCACACAGAAGAGAGGGTCAAGGGCCCAGGAACCACATCAGGGACGAGACTGAAACTGAAGCATATCCACTCGATGTGACCTTTGGGAGAATAGCTGTAGCACAGCAGCTGCAGGGGCAGGGGACAGGCTTAGAGGGGGTAGGGCGACCACGCCAAGCCGGGCTGTGAATGGACCAAGGCGTGACAGGCTCAAACGAAGGTTCTGAGGCCTGGGGAGGCAAGGTCCCAGCACCCAGGAGGACAAGAGGCCTGAGGAGAGCATGAACACAGGGCTGATTTCCTGAAATGGTTGATTTGCAGATAGGGCAGAAAGCTTACACTCTGAAAAGCTCCCAAATTACAGACCACAAACCTAATGCAGTAGCTAATTGTTTTGTCAGTATCACTGAGTGGCCCATATAAAGAACCAGAAAAGGCAAATCGTTGAATTTATATTTCAGTGGGGGGTGGTGGTCAGTAGATCTGAGAGACAGAAGTCAGAGCACAAGACTGAAGAGAGAAGGCAAAGAAAGGTGGCTGTACACAGGGAGAAAAGGGAAGACAGATTCACGTAGAAGCAAACAGGGCGTGAGAGCTGGAGGAATAGCAAGATGTCACCAGAGGCTGTGATGCCAGAATGAGATTCTAGGGATGAAATCATTTAGATGAATATTCTGCAAACAAAAAGGCATCTAAAGATTGCACTGAAAACTTTCCCATTTTTGAAAACACTAGAACACCATACTGTATAGCTAGACTCCTGAAAAAATGTAAAACTTAAAATACTGCTTTAAAAAAATTAAAGGGGCACCTGGGTGGCTCTGTTGGTTGAGTGTCTGACTCTTGATTTTGGCTCAGGGCATGAACCCAGGATCTTGGGATCAAGCTTCACACTGGGCCCCACACCCAAAAAAATTAGCTACTGCTTGGGATTTTCTCTTCCCACCCCACCCCCACCCACTCTGCCCCTCTCCCACATTCATATTTTCTCTAAAATAAACAATAAATGAAAACTAAAAAGTGACGTATTTACTTAGTGAGAAAATAGCTTTATTTTTTCACTATAAAATGCATAAAAGCACCGGTCAAAAAAATCGGAAAAAAAACACCTAAAACACCAGTACATTAATATACCTATCATTGCAGTAATTGTTTCCTTAGCTATAATCATAGTGCATAGAAAATTTTATACCAATTGTTTTCCAATTAACTATATGCATTTTTTAGAGTCACAGGTTTTCAATATTAATTTTAACACCTGCATGGTATTTTATCAAATAGATTTGCAAAATTTATAAATCGCTTGTCCACTACTCATCTAATTTAGGGCTACCAAATATTACACAGGGGTACAAATCAGAATGTGTAATTTTACATTTCATCCCTGACCTAAGAAATGGATAATTAACAGTAACAGAGGCAGGAAGTTGTCTGTAAAGACTGAGAAGAGAACGGCAGGCTTATTTTCAGATGCACTATCTCACTGGGTCACTGACAAGCCAAAAGATTTACCTGGAAGAAATCTCACAAAACGTGGCATGAAATGAAATCTTGGGCAGCAGGGAGGACTGTCTTCAAACAAAGGGCCTAAAGCAAACAAGTGAAAGGAAAAAATAAATAAATAAAACAGTCTTAGAAAACAAACGCTGAGACTTAATTCCTACGATTTATGATAACCACAAAGAAACACCACCAGAGAAGTAGGAACATAAAAAACACCACCCCTTATTCTCCCCAACAACTCAGTCAATCATGTGGTAACTGCCACAAACACCCAATGAAGACTGCAGTAAGGGAGTCCCGAAAGTCAGAAGGGAATAAAGGCCCCAAGGACATACCTAATACATGACATGTGCAGGAAAACTATTTTTAGAAATCCAAAAATATAAAGACTTGTTATAACTGAACTACTGCATGATATAATATGCTTGTATTTTAATTCTTTTCTACTTTAATCAATGCAATTGGGGGGGGGAATGGAAAAATACTATTAAAAACCTGGTTTGAAAAACCATTCATCAGTACACTTTTAAAAACAGATAAATCAAGGACTGCTGGACACAGATACTTCCAAAGGAATGAACAATTATCTAAGAACTACATTTTAGGGGTGCCTGGGTGGCTTACTCGGTTAAGTGGCTGGCTTCACCTCAAGTCATGATCTCACAGTCGTTGAGTTTGAGCCCTGTGTTGGGCTCTGTGCTGATAGCTCAGAGCCTAGAGACTGCTTCGGATTCTGTGTCTCCCCCTCTCTCTGCCCCTCTCCCACTTACACTCTGTTTCTGTCACTCAAAAATAAATAAAATGTTAAAAAAAGAAAAAAAATTATATAAAGAACTAAATTTTATTTATTTATTTTCTTAAATTGTTTATTGTCAGGTTGGTTTCCATGTAACACCCAGTGCTCATCCCAACAAGTGCCCTCCTCCATGCCCATCACCCCCCTTCCCCTATCCCCTACCTCCATCAGCCCTCAGTTTGTTCTCAGCATTCAAGAGTCTCTCATGGTTTGCCTCCTTCCCTCTCCCCAACTATTTTCCTTCTTCTCTTCCCCCATGGTCCTCCGTTAAGTTCCTCCTAATCCACCTATACGTGCAAACATATCCGTTCTTCTCTGCCTGACTTATTTCACTCAGCAGAACACCCTCGAGTTCCATTCATGTTGCTACACATGGCCAGATTTCATTCTTTCTCATTGCCATGTAGTATTCCATTGTATAGACGAACCATATCTTCTTGATCTATTCGTCCATTGATGGGACACTTAGGCTCTTTCCATGATTTGGCTATTGTTGAGAGTGCTGCTATAAATATTGGGGTACATGTGCCTCTATGCATCAGCACTCCTGTATCCCTTGGGTAAATTCCTAGCAGTGATATTGGCTGGGTCATAGGGGAATTAAAAGAACTATACTTTAAACTAATGTACCTCAAAGTGTATGTGTGTGTTTTGAAGGCTAACCAAAGTTCTGTTTTAATAAACTGTCACCTTGGAAGAAGTTTATTATAGTAAAGTTCAATAAATTAAAGATATTAACTAATGAGATTTTTCCCTAATGTACATAAATCAAGGTAGTTACTCATAGTAACTGATATCATCTTCTGAGGTATCAGTCAGGTAATGGATAATGGTAATTTTAGGTAATGAACGCTGTCAAACTATTAAAATAAGAACTTATTCACGTCAAATGATAACAACTGTTGTTATGAATAATATACTTTTCCTTGGGTATTTCAAAAATAAGGGGAATATCAACTGTTACCCACTTTCATTAGTTTTTACACGTTACAATGTTCTTCTACAAGCACTATACCTTTCTTTATATCCTATTATTTACCTTTAAGATTCCAGTCGTACAATTCCAAAATATCTCTGAACAGAAATAACGAGAAAAGCTCAAGTCCTTTCACACAAAAATTCTGAAAAATAAACCAAAATCAAATTACTATATTATTGCAAATACATATCAACAAGATGCAACTTGTCTTAGCCAAGTGTCTTAAAAAAATGTGTATTAAAACTATACTAAAATCATGTGATTTCCTAAAAGTTTGGCCACCGTTCTACAAGAGCTCACTGGCTTGAGATATAAATGAAGTGGGCAATCATGCCATTAAGATTCCTACAAATGTAAACTCAGCCCTTCCAAACATACAAATAAATTGATGTGAAATTTAAAAATTAAAATCTCCTTATGCTATATTTTCTAACCCAATTATAAGTCTCAGAATTAGAATCTCCTGGGGACTTTTTGTTAATTCGCACACATATGACAGCCTCTAATAGGTTAGTCCCCTGACCTTACCTCTGCTCACCCTTATCCTTCAAACACCCAGAATCACGACTACACAGTTACCACAAAAAGAGGTCTTTTGTGCCCAAAAAAGGTCAAATTCTTAATGAAGGCAAATAAAGGGCTAAGAAAAAGTACAAAACTTAGTACCAAAATTTCTCCCATAAATAAGCTTAACAGACGATATATTTACAAGTGAGACTTGTCTCCTGATTCTTCCTACTTGTTTTGCTCAGGGTTCACAAATCACCCTGTGTGAGATCACGCCAGAAATCATCAACCTTTACAACAGGAAATGAAGGCTTATGACCTTAAGAATACAAAGGAAGCAAAAACCCCTTGTTAAACTGGAGAATGAAGGGCCGGCCCTTTCTCTTTAGTTTTTATTGAAAGACATGTAGAATTCCCAGGACTCCCTCAGAAGGAAAACAGGTACAAGCTAAGCATGTGTGCCATGCTCATCAATCCCCCTCAGTGCTTCGCTGCCCGTGACAGAGCGGCACTGTTAAACAACGTTTGCAAGAAGAGCCACAGGCTCAGGAAATCGACCCCAACTCAACAAATGTTAAGTGCACAAGCTTGTTTGCTGTCTAGTTGTTATTTCTCAGTGTGATTTGTTGACACCACTAAATTCAAGATCAGGCAATGAATCATTCTGAGATTCACATTAATCTTGCTTTGGAATTTTAAACCTCTTGCATATATTTAGATAAATCAGCTGCTGAGCATCTGCAGTGAAAAACAATTAGAAAAAATATGTAAATATATGGGAAGAAAAATGAATCAAGCACTGATCTTGTCACTGGAGATAATGAATAAGATTATTCCAACAGCTATCAGATTTGGTTTCACTGTTCTAATTTCCTCTCTGATAACGACCAGTAACCAAAATCTGTCCCCTATCCAAAACAAACTGGAAACAGATGGAAAGTTACCATCAGTAGATGCAACAGGAGGAGAAAGAAGTTCCAAAATGTCAACAGAAGTTGAAAAATGATCCAAATTTTAACTTTGCTCCTAAGAGCTGCATCTCACTGCCCTTGCAACAGTGAACACCACACTTTAAGGGGATTCCTATGGCAAACAGCCAGAGCGGACCAAGTTTAATGCTTTAAACATTTAAGTGTGAGATAAACAATAGAACAAACTACATGAAGCTATTAAATAATCTTTTCTCTTACCTCAGGCATCATCTCCTCAATGAAATGGATTGTGTAGTCTATGTTGAATCTAATTACTTTACACAGTGGAATCTGCAAAAGAAAAATGATAGGTTCAATTCTTCCTATGGGTTCATAGTACACACGTATTTGCTATCTGACCCAGAAGAGCATGAACCAAATGAGAAAGTTTCACCTTAATCTAAGCTGCTAACGGTACCATACACGGAGCTTTGACCACAACTGCTGGGTTGGCAAGAACCCAGCTAGCCTGGCCTCTATAGGAAGCCCGCATAATGCTGGTGCTTAATTAACTATTATGTTATTGTATTAGCAGCAACATAAATATGATAAAAACCCATTTAAACCAAATACATTGCCTCTAAAGTATCAATAAAACCACACTTAAATATTTTTTACTCAGGTTTTTAAAATCTTTCAGAATCTTTACCTCTTCAGGTACATTGGGGGCAGCAGGATGACAACCCACTGGTTAGAGATTCCTGTCACTAAAGTGCACATAACTCACTTTGCCCATGAGGCTCTGGAGCAAAAGCAACCATGGTAATAAAAATAATAACAGCTAACGGTTATTGAGCCAGGCACTGCTGCACTGCTTTGCATACACCTATGAGATAGGCACACCTCCTACCTTGCCATACAGTGGAGGAAACTAAGGCTGGGTCATCAGGCACCTTGTCTAAGGCAAACGGTAGCTGGTAAATAAGAAAATCTTGCTCTATACCACAGCTCTAAGCCACCAGAGTATACACTTTTCATTATGTGTTCTAATACTCAAGGGTGGTGTGAAAAAGAAAGAAGGCTCAGGTGAAATAAATCCACATCTGCCTTGTTTGGTTATCGGACACTAGCCTAGTGCCTACATATTATAAGTTTTCCATAAGTATATTTTTCAATGAAGGAAGGAATGAGAGGGAAAGTGTGAGGTCACTGGAGAGTGTTATCTGATTAGCTGAAGAAAATAATGGACTCAGAAGCCTAGAGATGTGTAAAGTAGGCTTTTCTGGCCATTCAATCTGTCCATAGATGATTTTATATAGATGCAATCTTTTTAGAATCCATAGCAACCAGAACAAACTTTAATTCTACCAGCAAAAGGAATAGTAAGAAAAACAAAAATAGTCTTATAATGCCATCTACTGGAAATGTTTTTCTCAGAAAAGAAGTTTAGTTCTTTGGTGCTTTTTCTTTCTTTCTTCCTTTTTATTTTTTTAAGGATAGTGGCTAAGAAATCCAACTAAAGTGATATACTAAGGCCACTATTATTTTTAAGCTCTTTATTTTTGTAACATATGGAAATATTTGAGTTACAAATGTGTGTTTTACACTTTATAAATATTTATTTATTTTTGAAAGAGAGAGAAAGAGAGAGAATGCGAGTGGAACAGGGGCAGAGAGAGGGAGACACAGAATCCAAAGCAGGCTCCACGCTCTGAGCTGTCAGCAGAGCCCAACACTGGGCTCGAACTCACGAACCACGAGCTGAATTCAGATGCTTAACCAAATGAGCCACCCAGATGCACCTACTCATATTTTTAAATATCAATTCTTTGCTAACAACTATGCTAGGGTCCTAGTTACTCTAAAATAAGCCACAGTCTTTTTATTTATTTTTTAAATTTTTTTAACGTTTTATTTATTTCTGAGAAAGAGAGAAAGAGCATGAACAGGGGAGGGTCAGAGAGACAGGGAGTCACAGAATCTGAAGCAGGCTCCAGGCTCCGAGCTAGCTGTAAAGAGGAAAAAAGGCACATAAACAAGTATAAATAGAATATAACGTATACACTGTAAATGTTTAAGTGCAACCGAAAACAAACAAGCAAACAAAAAAGTATAAAGTATAAAAGAACCAAAGAGGAGGTAACACCTGAGTTGAGTCTTCAAAGATGGAGAGAAATTTTCCAGGTCATCTAGAAAAATTAAGTTGGGAAAGAATAGGTGTTTATGTTCTAGTAAGAGAAAAGGAAGCTGGAAGAAGACCAAGTCTTTAAGCCATTCAGGAGTGAAATACATAGAGAGAAGCAAGGGAAGATTCTAGACAGAAAAGTATAAACTATGTGTTACAGACCTTGTAAACCATGTTACTGATTCAGGGCTTATCCTATGTCAACGAGAAGCTACCCAAGTACTGTAAGTGGGAGAGTATCATAGTTTACATTTTAGATGGGCTGCTATGTAAACAGTGTGGCAATGGTTTACAGTAGAGCAAGGCCAGAGACTGAAAGACCAGACTGGGGTCTGATGAAAAAAAAAGTCCAGGAGCCAAATAAAGAGACAATTTTAAACAAGGGAGATGAAGGGCGCCTGGGTGGCTCAGTAGGTTAAGCATCCAACTGCAGCTCAGGTCATGATCTTGCGGTTTGTGGGCTCGAGCCCCGTGTTGGGCTCTGTGCTGACAGCTCAGAGCCTGGAGCCTGTCTTCGGATTCTGTCTCTCTCTGACCCTTCCCTGCTCACGCTGTCTCTCTCTGTCAAATAAATAAAACATTAAAAAAATAAAATAAAAAAATAACAAGGGAGATGTTAGTGAAATATACAATGACCGTTCTGATGTGGAAGTGAAAGAGGAAAGAGAATAATTTCTAGATTTCTGACCTAATAACCAGATAAGTCAAAATGGCATTAATACAAAGAAATTCTTAGGGTGTCCTCTGCTGAATACCTCAAACTCGATATGTGAGGAAGATACCAGTTCAGTTTTGCACAGGTTGAGGGTGAGGTACTTGAGGGGATATCAAGGTGGGTATGTCCAAAAGGCAATCTGAAATGTGAGCATGGAGCATATGTCAGAGCTAGCAGTAGTAATTTGATCAGAAGATGTAAGGAGGAAAAACTGTGGGTGAGACTGCATTAGTCAGGAGAGAGCATCCAGAAGAGAAATGGACCAGAGCCCTTGGGAACAGCCAAGAGGCAGACAGAGAAAGAAGGAAAGTGTAAACTTTATTCCTTCTACCATGCACAAAAGCAACTCTGCTGGGTGACTTATGGAAGGAAGGTCCTTTCCCATACTATTTCAACTACAATCCCTCCTTGGGATTCCTTCTTTGAGTTCTTCTCTTCTACACACTTTATTTTCTTTCTTTCTCTTTTTTTTATGAGCGAGCGAGAAAGAGCAAATGAGTAAGCTGGGGAAAGGGGCAGGTTGGGGAGAGGGCGAGAATCCGCATCAGGCTCCACGCTCAGAGCAGAGCCAGACACAGGACTCAATCTCACAAGCCATGAGATCATGACCTGAGCCAAAATTAAGTCAAACATTTAACCAGCTGAACCATCCAGGTGTCCCTATACTTTATTTTCTTTTAGGCTCTCACCCATACCACTAGAGCCCTTGTGAGATATACAAATCCAGAAAGGTAAAGTCTCCTTTTCTATTCAAACCCTCATCTCTCTCTAAGACTCAAAGAGAAATTGTCATTTTTCTACATACGGCAAGCTCAATTTATTGCAAGGTCAATGGCCAAATAATATAAATGCCTACCATTTCTTACAACGTGTTTGAATACTGACACCAACTCTTATTTCATCCTACCAAAAAGAAAGAAAACCCTCCCTAAACTTCTACATTCTAACTGTACCACTTCCAGGTGCTGGATGGCTAAATCCTGGGCAGTAAGGCTATTACTGGAAATGGAAAGCCAACTAAAAGAAGGGGTTTTCTTGTGTTTTTGAGGACAGGATAAGATATGATGCATCTAATAAATAGATCTTTAATTATGTTGTCAAAATCTTTAACAATAACAGGTATTGTAAGTAATAGCAAATGTATTACATAAAAGGATAAAATTCTCCCAAATGCTCTATACTTAGCCAACAATGCTTTCAATCCACTTCAATTCAAGAAGATCTTAAGAAAACTTGTCAGAACCAGATTGGTTGAGATTCTAACGTTACCATCATTTGCATGCCCTTCTTGCTGATATGCTCTTTCTAGCAAGAAAATGAATCAGATCAGTAAAGCGATTTAATAATTCTTTTTCTGGGAGGCTATTTCAAATTCAAGAGGCCTTTGATGGATCTAATCCCTATGAACTGTACAACATTCAGCTTAAAACTCGATTTATTTTATCAACATCTCTAACATAAATGATGAGGCTTATCTTCTTGTTACAGAGTTAAGTTCTCAAATTCGGAGAACTTGAGTATTTATATAAAATATACGCTAAAGCCAGGAATTTTTCAGACCTATCTTTTATTGTGTAACAACAGTAACAACTGCAATTAATTAAGCATTAGCAGCCTCTCAGTGCCAAACCCTGTGCTGACAGGCTTTTTAAAAAGCGCAAAGAATCACTCATCCAAGGTCACATAAATATTAAGAATTGGTTTAAAAAAAAATGGAATTAGAAGAAA
Organism: Proteles cristata cristata; assembly: GCA_017311185.1. Lineage (NCBI taxonomy): Eukaryota > Metazoa > Chordata > Mammalia > Carnivora > Hyaenidae > Proteles > Proteles cristata. The sequence goes on from JAESUZ010000553.1 coordinate 1,623,691, forward strand.
GACACTAACCCAGGTCTGTCTGACATCCTATCCAAAATAAGAAATGCCAACTTGTATTCTGTGCCCGAAACCATGACAAACACTTTTCATGTGTCCTTTCATTTATTTTTCCCAAAAGCCAGTAAGATTGCAACAACTAATACTTCTTACAGATGAAAAAATCAAGGATTACAAAGATTGAAGTGTCAAATCATACAGCTAGTAAGTTCACTAATATTAAATCCCTGGTTTCTCTGGAGCCACGGTGCTTTCCTCCTTTGATTAAGGTGATCCTTAAAGTTAGAATGAGATTTATATTACTTCTTTTTTTTTAAGTTTATTTATTTTGAGAGACAGAGAGAGAGCAAACAAGGGGGAGGGGTAGAGACAGGGAGAATCCCAAGCAGGCTCTGAGCGGTCAGTGCAAAGCCCTACACAGGACTCAAACTCACGAAACCATGAGGTCACAATTTGAGCTGAAATCAAGAGTCAAATGCTTAACCAAGTGAGCCACCCAGATGCCCCAGAGAGAAAGACTCTTAAGTGGAGCCTGACAGGGGGTTTGATCCCATGACCCTGGGATCATGAACTGAACTGAAATACAGTTAGACATTCACTGACTGAACCACCCAGGCATCCCGAGATCTATATTACTTCTTCTAAGAAAATAAGAGATAAGATAGATAATTTTAAATATTTTCAGAGTAACTAAATTATTTATATTTACAAGCCCAATGAGGAGAGAAAAGACAAGCATTATGTGGGGGGAGCTGGACTAAAGGACTCCCAATGGCCTTTCCCACTCTGAGACTATGAGGTTTGGTGTAACTAAGGGTTGGAGTTCCTAACTGAGACATTAAAAAAAAGGCAAAGAAACCATCAAAACGCAAAAACCTCTTAGTGCCTTTTCATAAAGACTATTAAAGAATGGTTCGATGTAAAATTCTGTAACTATGTGTGGTAATGGGTGTCACTAAACTTACTGTGGTTATCATTTCACTGTATGTATAGATGATGAATCATTATACTATGCACCTGGAATTAATATAAAGGTATATGTCAATTATATCTCAGAAAAAGAATGGTCCAACATTACATCTTATCTATATTATGGTCCATATTAGAGGTAGATATTTTATGATTATCACATGATTTTATTTTTACATTTAGAATGTAACCATCTTCTAAAGAAAATTCTCTAGGATAAAATAAATGGTAGAATAAGAAAAATTCCATTAAGAAAACAATCTGCTTTGGGGCACCTCGGTGGCTCAGTCGGTTGAATGTCCAACTTCGGCTCAGGTCATGCTCTCACAGCTCGGGAGTTCAAGCCCCACATCGGGTTCTGTAATGACAGCTGAGAGCCTAGAGCCTGCTTCAGATTCTATCTCTGTCTCTGCCCCTCCCCTGCTTGCGTACTCACTCTCTCTCTCTCAAGTACAAATAAACATTAAAAAAATAAAAGAAATAAAGAAAACAATCAGCTTTAAATTAGTATCACTACTGGGGCACCTGGGTGGCTCAGTCGGTTAAGCGTCCGACTTCAGGTCATGATCTCGCATTCATGAGTTCAAGCCCTTTGTGATGCCCTGTACTGACAGCTCAAAGCCTGGAGTCTGCTTCTGCTTGTGTGTGTGTGTGTGTCTCTCTCTCTGTCTCTCCCCTGCTTGTGCTCACTCTCTCTCAAAAATAAACATTAAAAAACAAATAAAAAAAATAAATTAGTATTAGTATTATAGAACGTCTACTTATAATGAAAAAAAAAATGACAGAAAGGAACAAAGTTAGGCAAAAAATTTTATTCTTTACTCTCCAATGGAACAGAATTTCACATTTTGAGCAAATAGCACTTGAATAACTTTTTAAACTGTAGATGTAATTTCTTTTTTTTTTTATTTTTTTTTTTTAATGTTTTATTTATTTTTAGGAGAGAGAGACAGCGTGAGAAGGGGAGGGTCAGAGAGAGAGGGAGTCATAGACTGAAACAGGCTCCAGGCTCTGAGCTGGCAGTCAGCACAGAGCCCGACGCGGGGCTCGAACCCACGAACCGCGAGATGATGACCCAAGCGAAAGTCGGACACTTAACCGACTAAGCCACCCAGGCGCCCCTGTAGATGTAATTTCTTATAACCAATTCAGAAAGGATTTAAAGAACATTATATTTTGATGTAGACACATCACAGCTATAATTTAGTAAGTTCTATAACAGCACCTAGACTGGATAAAGTACACTGCTATATATTACCTTTCTGAGCTGCCAGCAAATTGTACTCTACGTCCAACCAGAATACGGAAGAAAGTTAAGACAATTCCCAAGACTGTTAGCTTTGAGAACGATTTTGACTCACAGATACAGACCTTCCATTTGAACCAATTATCAACACAGTAGCTTTAATACCTGTATAAAAATATCACAGATGTGTATGTCAGACCGAATCTCTTAAAGAAGACACAGTCCTGGGATTTGAAAACAGAAAACTGTAGGATATTAATTCAGGCTCCAGATGTCCTGAACACAGAGCTATTTCTTTTTCTCTTGCTCCGAGACTAAATAATACCTGCTCCTTAAAACTTTCCAACCTTTTTTTGAAGGGCACCCAACTCTAAATAGCTTTCACACATTAATCCACAGTTTATCCTTCTTTTTCAATCTTTCACACTCTCAGAATCTTACTCTGACACATGTTTACTTACACCACTTAATGTGGACCAAACCTGTGACTCATTAGTACAGATATCACACCCCCACCTGACACACGCTGCTGCAGACTTCCTGCAGCTCATGCAGAGGGACACAAAGTAAATGTTACTCAGAAGCCAGAAGAAAAGAAATTTAACTTGAGTTTTAGAAAGAAAGAATGAAAGGAAAGAAGATGCTACAGGAAAGGAGAAAGCCGGCCAATTCGCACATACTTACATTCGTCAGGGGGGCATGTGCAAACATAGAAAATCCTTCAAAGATATACTCATGATCATCATATTCTATAACAGTTGGTCTGTCAGTCTGAAAGCAAACAGAAACACAAAGCATGAATTAAATAACATAATTTGCATGTGCAGAAGTCCCTAAGAATACAAAGTTATCAACAATGGACTCCATTAACATTTTCCTAAACTCCAGGGAGAGCTTTATACAAAAATTTAATTTTAGGTGGAATTCTCTTGGTTGGTGAAATTCTCTGACTTCAACAATATTTACATACTGAGACCATCAAAATGTTTATTATGAGTGTCATAAAGGGGAAGAAAAAAGCTACATGGCTTCATTTTCTAGGAACTTGTTTTATTTAATCCCACAATATTACCAGATCTATTCATAGTGAACTATATTTCTGACCTAACAAGAGTCCTAACAACAAGATAATAACACAGTCAACTCAAAGCTCAAAGTGGAAAAAACTCAGGATCATGATAGTCAAGACCAGCAACCGCCTGAGAGGCTGAGAGAATGATGTTAGGGTGCCAGAGGCTCAACCCCTCATAGCTCCATTCCCAGGCCCTCCAAAGAGAAGCCACCCCACCACCCACAGTAACAAATCAATTCCTACACAATGTCAAAAATCTTAATTATCTGAAAGTTGAATCTGTGATTAAAACATACAATTATTAATCTAAGTGTATGAGATGCTCTTCCTTATGCTATTCGTATAACCCACCATTTTTTTAAATGTTTGATTATTTTTTGAGAGAGAGAAATAGAGTTTGAGCAGGGGAGGGGCAGAGAGAGGGAGACACAGAAACCTAAGCAGGCTCTTGGTTCTGAGCTGTCAGCACAAAGCCCAATGCAAGGCTTGAACCCATAAACTGTGAGATCATGACCTGAGCCGAAGTCAGACGCTTAACCTACTGAGCCACGCAGGCGCCCCATAACCCACCATTTTTAATCCTAGATGCTAAAAATGGAACTAATTATCAAGCCTGGTAGCTTAAAAGATGTGATTTTTAACACAGGTATTGAACATTATTCTTTTAAACATTATATATACATGAAGAAAAGAAAGGGTGCTAAAAAATATCCACATGTACATTAGTTGTTTTGTACATAAGTAACATAATATTACTGTTACTTTCTATTCAGATATCTCTAAATAAAGCTGGTCAAAATTATGTATAATGGAAAGAACTTCTGAGAAGATAATAAAGTATAGCCACTTTGGAAAGCAGTTTGGAGTTCCTTAAACATAGTTACTGCATGATCCAGCAACTCTAGTCCTAGGTTTATTCCCAAGAGAAATGAAAACATATACCCACATAGAAACTTTTACAAATTTACAGCAGGATTATTCATAAGAGCCCCCAAAGTGGAGACTATCCAAATGTTCATCAACTCATAAATGTAGTATATCCATATAAGGGAATATTATTTGGCCATAAAAAGGAATGAAGTTTAATGTTACAACATGGGTGAATCTTAAAAACATTCTGCCGAGTGAAAGTAGCTAAATCACATTTGCTATGATCCATTCATAGGAGAGATCTAGAACAGGCTAGTGAAAGACACAGAAAGTATCCTAACAGTTACTGAAGGCTAAGGGATACGAAAGGTCAGGGAAACTGACTACTAATAAGCCCAGGGTTTCTTTTCAGGATGGTGAAAATGTTCTGAAATTAGACTCTGGTGATGGTCTCACAATTCTGTGAGAGGAGTTATATCATGAAATATACACTTTAAATGGGTGAATTTATGGTATATGAATTATCTTGATAACATGGTTAAAATATATAATTACTATAATCTAATTTTGAAATTGAAATCTCTGGAAAGAAGTAAGCAGAATTAATAAACTATTCCCTCTGAAAGACAACATAGCATAGTGCAATAGCAGACCGTCAGGCACACTGCAATCAAACTGTCATATACCCCTTCTCCACACTAGCTACCTGAATAATCCCTGAGCAAGTTACTTAACCTCATCTGTAAAATGTGGACTAACCTCCCATCTGTTTAGTGGGGATAATAGTTCTACTTCATTGGTTTGTTGTGAGAAGTAAGTTAACATGTCAAATACTCAGAGTGGTCCCTGGGACCACAGTTAATAAATATTAGGTAATATTATTACTGTCATACATACAATATATCTTCTTGATTTCTAGTTTAATGTCAGGTATTCACAAATTTTTAAGAGATGCAAAAGTGTTCTGTGCGTTCTTCGAACTCCATAGCTCCAATGAATAGCTCTAAGAGTCATGGCTTTTATGACTGTGGCTATTATGTGGTACTGACACCATTACAGAAAAAAGGTACAGAAAGTAGTACAGTGAGAGGAAGCAAAATTAAAGTCATTATGATAAAGGCCAAGTTTATCAAAAATAAAACATTTTTTAAAGAAAATTTAAAAACTGAATCAGTACTGAATCTATTCACATTTTATTTGCACATATTCAACCTATTTACGTTTTAAAATGAATGAAATCAGATTTTGTTAGGAACTTACCAAAAAGTTTGTAGGAGGGGAGACTGTGATTCGATAGTGGAAAAGCCTGCCAGCATTGTTGGTCATAGGGCGACAGGGCTTGATGGCCTGAGGGGGTAAAACAAAAGTGAGTTTAAAAGTAAAGTAGTAAAATATTTTTATTCAAAAGTAGACTGTATTTCTAGATTTGCATCTGACAAAAGAGGTTTTATGTGTGTTCCTTCACAGGTTAGTAGGAAGAAGCATATGTTTTCCCATTAACAAGATAAAAAAGGACTGGCCAGTCACCAATATTTAACCTATTTCCTCATGTTCAATAAAAGGAGTTCAGACAACATAAAGATCTTTCTAGATCTAAACTCCTATGACTACCTTCCTCTTATTTGTAAAATAACACAATTATTGACCTTTGGCTAAACTCCCAAGATGCTAAAAAAAAAAAAATGGGAAAAATAATCTCAAAATAGAAGGTTTTGACAGGGGAAAAAAAGAAGAATAAAAGGATCAAATATGCCAAGTAAAATTAGAAAGTGCTAGAAATGAAGAACACATGAGAAGTGGCAGCACAGGATATGCATGGAGCTCAAGATGGGAAAAGGAAAACATAAATGAATGCTTTTTTTGCTCTCCTTCCTCAGATTACCACCAGGCTGGCAAGGGCTTTATTGGGACTGACTCATAGTCCAAATAATCCCTCCATCTAGTCTTGCTCACACACTCTTCCTCCCCCAAGCGAAGTTCCCTAAGAAACACTGGGCACCCAAACTTCATCTTAGCATCTGCTTCTGCAGAATCCAGTGTGTGTAGCTCCAGGTATGATCCAAGAAAACCAGACAAGATGGAATTTTGGAGCCGAATCACTTACCGCCCCCTGGCAATGAGGACCCCATCAAGGTGGTAGGTGGAGTCCCTGGCACCAGATGGCAGGCCAACTGAAACTTTCAAACATGGTGAATTGGGAGGGTGTGCAAGCAGAAGCAGATGCAGTGTACCAGGTACTTAAGACTCTGAGAAAATTCGTGCTATAAGGATAATGGGATAAATGGCTATTGCTAAGCACCACTCATACTCTACCAAGTCCCTCAAACTTCATGTGCATGAGATCACCTGGGCGGCTTGCTAAATCCAAGATTGCTTGCTCCCCACACTAGGGTTTTTGATTCAGCAGATAAGGAAGGCTAAGAGCCTGCACTTCTAACAAGCTCCTAGGTGACACTGACACTTAGAGAACCACTACTCCTCAGAAATGTAACAGGAGATGGGGAGGAAAGATGGACTGTTGGAGGCACACAAAGAAGCTCTTGTCACCTGCAAGGATCAGGCCGAGTGCACCAAGATCAAACCCAGGGTCAGAGTTGGATGGACCCTAAAGACAACTGATGGCCAACCAAGGTACTGACCAAGGGAAGAAATCTGGAAACCTGAGATGAGGACATACAGGTTTTAACTCCCCAGACTCCTCGAAACCTTCTACCTCTTCAGAGGTAGCCCACCCCTGTGTTTTTTTTTTTTTTATTATAATCTATTGTTAAATTGGCTGCCATATAACACACAGTGCTCACCCCAACAAGTGCCCTCCTCACTGCCCAATACCCACTCCCCCCACCCCCCATCAACCCTCAGTTTGCTCTCTATATTTAAGACTCTTATAGTTTGCCTCCCTCTCTGTAACTATTTTTCCCCCTTCCCTTCCCCCCTGGTTAAATTTCTAAGTTTCTGAAGATCCACATATGAGTGAAAATATATGGTATCCGTCTTTTTCTGACTGACTTATTTCACTTAGCATAAAACCCTCCAGTTCCATCCACATTCCTGCAAATGGCAGGATTTCATTTTTTCTCACTGTCAAGTAGTATTCCATTGCGTATATAAACCTCATCATCTTTATCCATTCATCAGTTGATGGACATTTAGGCTCTCCATCCCTGTCTATTAAGATAAGCACTCACCTGTGTCTGAAGGCAATGGAAGACCCTGCAAGGCAACACTGCCTCCTCATGCCCCAGCACCCAATCGGTCTCCCCTCCTGGCCAAAAGACCTATAATTAGGGTCATTTCACAGCATAATCCAGCCAGGGAGGTGCTGGGAGGAGAGATTATATCCCAAAGGGGCTGCAAGAACTAGTCAGCATGTGTCTGCAGCAAGAGTCTGCACAGAACCAGATGAGAATGGCTGACCAACAGGGCCAGAACATAAAAGTAGTTAGGAAAGAGCTAATTGACTTGGGAGTATTCAGGATTCAAGGACACCAGATGGCAGAACTCCCTACTAGGGTGTCTCCTAAAAGCATAAAAAAGCAATGGGCCACGACGAGTGAAGTTAAAATGCCAAAATTGCCATGACAGAGAAGGAAGTAATTCAAAGACTCAAGGAAGTGGGCACATTGGAATGGATATAAAACCTATGACCGAAAAGTACACCAGACTCTCATATTCCGTGGGAAGGCCCAGAGTACATGTCAAAGGCCGTTTACCAAGGCCAAAAGGAATGTGCTAGTGAAGGAGCCCCAGCCTCACTAGGAAGATCAGTGGTGGCCTTCTCTGCAGGCCAGGGCTGAATGTAAGAGAGGTGGTCACAGAGCAAAGCTTGCTGACAGCAATGGGGATGACAAGACTCTGAAACAAGGGAGGCAAGAAGATGGGACTAATTGTTAAAAGCCAGGTCTCATAATGGTCATTATAACTAGTAAAATCAAAATGGCAGCCAAACGGATCTGGCTCACAAAGAGTCATGGAAGTAGTTAATAGAACATGGTGTCCTTAGGTAAGATGAATGTGTACCTGACAAAAATAATACTTAGTTTGTACCAACAGAAGAAATCAAGAAAGGATAACCAAGAAGCTGAAGGTAGGCTGCCCTGATAAACGGCCATGATCCCTTACCCAGTTCCAGGCCTACAGGAGGAAGGACAGCTCTGACCTTCCACCAGAGGGTGTAAGGTCATTTACCCACATAAATGTACAGTGGGGAAAGGGTAGCCCAGAGTGTTCAGGGAGTGTTAGACACAGCATCTGAACCAACACTGATACCTGGAGGAGCTTGGATATATCACCCCAGTACGTATCAGAGTGAGTGATATAAAGCCAGGGTAACAAATGGAATCTTGGTCAAGGTCTGGCTTACAGTAGGTCCGTTGAGTCCACAGATCTGACCAAGGGTGTCTCCCCTTGTCCTGAATGTTTCATTGGAACTGACAAAACTGGCAGATGGCACCACCCAACACTAGGTCCCTGTTCTATGAAGAGAAGGTAAGAGCCATCATAATGGGAAAGGTCAAGCAGAAGCCACCGAAGTTACCGCCAGCCCCAAAACAGGTATCAAAAACAGTATTGCTGGGGGTGGGAGGGTAGAGGGGGTGGGAGTATGGTGTAGATTAGTGCCATCCAAAGACTCACGGGTGACAGTCTTTATCATATCTTTGTTTAACAAATGGATCCCGGAGGATGACTACAGACCACCACAAGCTCAACCACGTAACAGCTGGGACTGCACCAGCCACGCCAGGCACTACAGTGTAGAGTAGATTCATATGAGCAAAGAGTATAGGAACTGATTTGCTAAATGTTTTCTTTTCCAACCCAACTGGAGTGAGGATAAGAAATGGTTCATATTCTATGTTCATTCACACAGAAAAGACATTTACAGTTTTGCTGCCAGGCTGTATGAACTCTCCCACTCACTGTCACAACAGTCCAAGAACTCTCGACCTTCTGGACATACTGCACAACACTGTAATGTTCCACTGCATCTGTGACATTATGTTTAAAACTAAAAGCCTTAGCGAAGCAGGCATGCTCCGGAGGGCGAGATGAACCCTACAAAGACTCCGGGGTCTACTACAGCCACATCATTTTTAAGAGCCAGCGATCTCAGTACCAAGACATCAGTCCAAAGTAAAAGACAAATGATTGCATCTTCCACCTCCTGAAACAAAGAAGAAAGCGTAACACAAGGCAGGCCTCTCTGGGTTCAGGGGGCAGCATAATCCCCATGTAGGGATATTGCTCCAGCCCATTCACAGAGTGGCACCAAAAGCTGCCAGCTTTGAGCATGGCTTCAGCAGTTCTAAGCTGTAGTGAGAGCAGGGGGGTACAAATCTCAGCAAATCCTACGTTGTTGGCACAAAAGGACACTGAGGGGAGTCTGTGGCCGAACTGGGAGAATCACAATGCTGGTATCTGGTGTTCTGGAGCAAAGCCACGCCATCTATAGTAAAGAATTATATGCCTTTGAAAAACAACCCCCAGGGTGCTTCTGGGCCCTGGTGGATATGGAAGGCATGGTCAGGGGACAGAAAGATGGCTGAAGTGCCCATCAGTAGCTGGGTTCTGTCAGTCTCACCCAGGCAGAAGTTTGGAAGGGACTGGCAACATTCCATCCTGAGATGAAGGCTGTGAGTGCAGAATGAGGCTCGCACAGGAGCAGCAGGGACAAACGAGCTGTGCAAGCAGGCGGCCCACCACTGCTGCACCACGCCTCTCCCTCAGCCGATGACTAAGGATAGAAGGATGACAGCAGAGGGGAAAGCCCAAGCTTGGTCTGCAGATGAGTCCATCAGGGAGGGGGAGCAAGCCAAAGATGGACCACGCTGCAGCCTCATTCAGGGAGGAATCTGAAAGACAGCGATGAGGGAAAGTCTTCCCAGTGAGCAAAGTTTCAGGCAATGTACCTGGTCATCCACTTTGTGTGGAAAAAGAAGTAGCCTGAGGTTAGAATATAGATGGAATCATGGCAGAAGCAAGTGGCCATGGCAGCTAGTCAGAGGCCTAGAAGGAAAAAGATTGGAAGATCAGGGATAAGAAGGTCTTGGGATAGAGGTGCCTCGTTGGCTGAATCAGTGCAGCATGAGACTCTTGACCTTGGGGTTGTGAGTTCGAGCCTTGTGCTGGGTGTACACATTACTTAAAAAAAAAAAAAAAGGTCTTGGGGTAGATGTGTGAGTGAAGTGGGAGTGAGTGTGACAATCCCCGTATCACATGCGGGTATACATCAGAGAGCACACACCACAGAAGAGGTACTAAGCCACGTCACTGACAACATGACCCGGCCAGAGAGAGTCAGCCAGCCTCAGTCGTCAGCTACCCAGAAAGTAGGGTACATGAATGATGTGGCCACAGTAGCACAGATGGAGGCTTCACATGAGCCAGAAAGCATGGACCTGACTTACCAAGACTAAGCTGGCTAAGCTGACTGCCAACGCCAAACATCCAACAGGCCACCTACAATGACCAATGATAGGCCCCTCAGATGGCACCATTCCTTGAGGAGACCAACCTACCACTTGGTACACAGTTGACTACATAGACTCCATCCAACTTGAAAGGGTCAGAAGTTTGCTCTCACAGGAATAACTCTGAGCATGGGCTTGCCTCCCCCCGGTCTTCAGCCAGCACTGCCATCCACCCTGATCTTCCTTCGAGTAAGGGCCTGCTGCCCTGCTATGAGGAGAGCAGATAGCCTACAGCTACCAGCTCCTTCAAGGTCCGCCTCTGCTACAGAGGCTCCTTCGCCAAGATCATGCCCTTCCTGGGGCAGCCTGCTTTGGGGACAGAGGGCAGTGGGGATGTGAAGGTATGCCAGCCTGATGTAAGACAATTCCAATTATTCTGGCTTTTAAGACCCGTCACCGATCAACTTCTCCCTTTGCTCAATCCTGCCTCCACTCTTTTCCTGCCTAAACCCTCTGAAACATCTCATACCACAAACTCTACTGAAGCACCTGCTTTCAGGGAGCCCCACCTGAGGCACAGGTATGGACACTCACAAGGTGCAAATCCTGTCCCACAGTTCCTGGCTACACCTGCCCATACTCAAAGACAAATGAGGTAAAAGTAAGGAAGTGGTTAAAAATATCCATCATTGTCTCACAGTCTTTATTCTAATTATTATTATAGTCTCAAACAAGTTTTAAATAGAAATTAAGAGTTTACACATACTATGTTTAAATATGATGTGTTGAGTTATTAAGTGACGATCTGGAATTAATAAGAGTAATATGAACAGAGTAAGATGACAGGGGGGAAATGAAGGAAAATAATTGAAAGGGAGCAATTACACGTAGCTCTGTGATATAAAGTATTCAACGCATTCAGTTCAACTTATCTGGAGTGTCCTTAATGAACCAGGAGATGAGGTACATGATAAAACAGTCCATGCACCACTCAGTTAGTGAGGACAACAGACTAACAGAGACAAGAGCAGACCCTTATATACCCCAAAGGTAAGAGAACAGGTGTCTTACAGCACCTTAGTAAGATCATTTTCCAAGGTAACTCATAACCATTTATAATAAAACATGAAAGGAATTACCATATGCACAGTTTTTAAGATATTGATAATAATAACAACAGAAACCCCACAACTACACTCTGCTTATTTTCAATAATGAACCTCCCAAAACTTTTTAAGTTTCCTTGATAACATTCCCTACTCCCACCCCAAAAGCCAAGTACTTTTCTTCTCCAATTATCAGTAACAGAGACTATTAAGAGAAGATAAAAAGACCATTTTGATGGTATTATTTCATTTATGGGAAAAGAACAGCAACAGCATCTGTCTGCTTCTGGCTTCTCAGCACTTACAAATATAATAACCCAAATCAGTTACCTCTTCTCCAGGATAAATGCTGTGCCTAATTCCTGTGCGTCTCGCTTTTGCGCTGCATTTGCAGAGTGGCCCATCATTCATCTGTCAGAAACAGAATGTAATTCTTTTTTATTGGGGGGAAAATACACACCATGCACAATGATGCCTCGGAAACTGTGTGGGCTTTAATGTCACGAGTACGGAAGCTCTGAAGAGGCTGTCATGGTTAGAAGATTAAACGGATGATCCAAAACCAATAAAGCTGCAAACTGTCTATATTGTCTGATAAAGGGAAACTGTATGACAACGCTGGATTCCCAAGTTATCTGTGCAGCCAAGCAGAAAATATCAATGTCAGTGCACTGTTTGCCCCCATCTTCTCTTACCACTTTTCAGTGTGTTTCTCCTATTTCTTATTTCAGGAAAAATGACTCTTTCACAAAAGAAAAGCATACTTTATACCCTGAAGGAACACACAGAATGCTTTGAAGGTGACCTCCAGATTTAAGGTTTCCAAAAGAGAAACCAAAGGTAGCTAAAGCAGAGGGAAGAAAAAAATGCTATTAGAAGCAGTGCAGCATTAGCTCAGTGCTAATCAGGTGAGTCAACATCTGTTTTTTCACCTGAATTCGTTTTACTGCCATGAACTGCACCCACATGATAAGATGAGTGAATAATTGGGCAGAAAGATGACTGCTAAGCATTGTGGGGGGGAAGGAGGGTGACAAATAACTCAGGGTCCATGCATTCAAGGAATATTTATTCTATATAGGAGAAGTAACAGACATATGATATACTTAGTGAATTAAAAAAAAAAAAGGAAAAAAGTCCAGGTGGAGATACCACTGGCTTCAGAGACGAAATTGTGAAGGGCAGAACAAGACAGAAGAAGATGGCTATTCTCCACGAGGCAACAGCATGAGAAATAAAGGAAGAAATCCTATGTAATGCTTCAGGGACATGAGACCCATCTAAAGAGAATGGACCATTTATGTGAGCAAGAAGACTAGAGAAGCAGAACTGAGGTCAAAATCATAAAGGGCTTTAAAAGCCAGTTTCATCAGTTTATTCAATACAGATGGTAACACTGAATCAAGAGACCAGAGCACCACTTTGGAGAATGGAGAGTCCATCTCTCACTTTCTCAGTATTAATTATCAAATATATATGTGTTTTACATATATATGTATGTATATGTAAAACATAACACATAACACATGTTTTAAGTTCTAGGGATTTATAGCTCACATCCAATGAAAATGTCTCAATAAAACTTTGAAAAGAAGTATTAAAATGAAAAACTGTAACTTTATCCTTTTGGGAAATCTAAACCTTCAGATAGCACAGCAGAGGAATAGCATTGCTACAAAAAAAAAAAAAAAATCACATTAAGATATTATTCGGGGGCACCTCAGTGGCTCAGTCAGTTCATCTTCTGACTTTGGCTCAGGTCATGATTTCGCTGACTGTGGGCTCAAGCCCCACGTCAGGCTCTGTGCTGACAGCTCAGAGCCTGGAGCCTGCTTCAGATTCTGTGTCTCCCTCTCTCTCTGCCCCTCCCCAGCTTGTGCTCTGTCTCTCTCTCAAAAATAAACAAACATTAAAAAACATATATATATTATTCAGAGTAACAGTTGGCAAACAGTTATGTGATGAGACTCCCTCAAAAGCCACAACACACTTCTAATGCTGGTCAATGGAAAAATCACTTCGTCCTCACTTATTTCCAAGGACATCCTAATTCCTGCCTTTTATCAGGGTGTTGGCCCCAGTGTAGATCAGCACTTTACAAGGCTCAACTGTAGACAGGACACAAAACCAAGCAGTAAACAGAAGGGTGAGACTATCTATATTGGAGACCTCTGTAAATTTTTAGTTAAAATAAGATTGTACATAAACTAAGGGACAGGCTTCCTGATAGAACTATGTGCATTAAAAAGACCACATATGGGGGAAGGGGAGGGACAATTAATGAACACAGGATTTCTTTTCGGGGAAACAAAAATTTTCTAGAATCAAATTGTGATGATGGCTGTTAAATCTTGTGAACATACACACACACAAAATGAACTGTACACTTTCAAGTGTGTAAACTGAATAGTATGTGAATTATAACTCAGTTAAGCTGTTCACAGAGATCATGTACATGGTTAATAAATGAAAGTAGGTTTAAAAATGCATTCACAATTTTTAAACATTTCTGCTCAATTCCAAGAGAGCAAAAAGCACCACAAAATACATTGCTGTTCAGGTACTCCAAATATATTAACTGTATCCAGAAAAAAACCATTTAGATAACGGTCATCTAATAAGAACCAGAAAAGCACTCAAATTAATATAGAATGGTACTTTATTCACCAAGTATAAATCTTACATTATCTTTTTATAGGTATATGTTTTTATTAAGCTTAATAATTTAATGTGCATCAAAGATACTACTTTTGCAGATATTGTATATTTTTAAAATAAAATCTCTTATAAAGATACTATTTGGTATTAAGTATTACTTCATAATAAAAAATCAAGTAAAAATAAAAATGATTATGTCCAGCTATGACATCAATAGCTCAAAAATGCTTAACAAGGAAAAGAACTTACAAGAAATTATGACTATTACCAGCTATGAAATAGGAAGTCTTACAGGACTTATTGTTTACTATACTGCTGCAAGATACCTTCCAGATGAATTGCTTTTAAAAAGACCTACAAGTGCTCTCTCCCTCAGCCTACCATTTGTCTCTTTCCGTTTACTGCAACTTTAATGAGGCAGCACCATTATCCTGCTCCCTAACACGGAATTTACAAACATCATCAAACATGATTCAAGAGACAGCTGCTCTGGTGCTTATGCTTTGGTGCTGAGCTCTGAAGCTGAAAAGGAATAAGCTCTGAGGGATGACACATAACCCTGAAAGCAAAACTCAGTTTTCATACCAGCCAACATGCATCTTCTGAGCCTGGAGTCATAAATGTGATGTGTGGGTTTGCAACCTTCTAGCAAGAACACAGCATAAAAACATGCGCACCTGGCCTGGGTCATTGTACCAAAGTTCATCGTGAAGTCGGTCAGGATGGGCCTTTTTACGCTTGATTTCCGCAATGACATCAAAAACTTCAGAGTCTGAGCTGCTAGAACAGGTGCTGTCCTCATCAGACTCACATTCGGATTCACTGGAACTCTCTAATAGAGGGCAGGGGGGAAAATAGAGAAGATGAAGAAATTTACAATTGTTTATTCTTTCAGCAAACGTTTGGGTGCCATTCCACACCAAGCACTCTGCTAGGCAATACCAGGAAAATAATGCAGCCCATACCACTAAGTCACAATCTAGTTAAGGAAGCAATGAAAATAAGACTTATAGAGAAAGACCTAGTGAACAGTATCAGGGAAAATGCAAACTACAGCAGCAGTATGGACTCTCACAGTTAAAAAGGTGTAGTAGTAAAAAATAAGTAAATAAATAGGTGCAGTAATTCAAAAAAGGGCAAGTCTACCCTGACCCAGAAGGTCACTGAGATTTCCTGGAAGGGGTGCACGTGACCCAGACATACGGATGGGACGGAGTTCGGCTGATGAGCAGGTAAAAGGAAAGGAAAGCAAAGGGGGCACTCAGGCAAAAGCATGGAGGGAGGAGCATGGGCACTGGAGCAAAGGCCCCACAGAAAATACCAGGAGGTAAGGGGTTCAAGTGTCTTGAATGCCAGACTGAAGGTTCTGAATACCAGACTGAAGATTTTAAATTATTTAAATTATTTTCTCTCCATAGGAGCAATAAAGATTTTAGTTCTTGGAAGTGACTGGACAGAAACAGACTGAGAATTATGCTAAGTGATATAAGCCAGTCACAAAAAGACAAATAATATGTGAGTCTACTTCTATGAGGTACCTAGAGTAGTCATATTCATAGAAATACAAAGTAGCATGGTAGTTGACAGATGCCAGTGGGAGGAGGGATTGGGGAGTTATGCATACAGTTTCAGCTGAGCAAAATGAGTTCTGGAGACAGTACACAATGCAAATAGTCTCAATACTACTGAATTGTATACTTACAAAATGATTAAATGGTACATTTAGTGTTATGTGTATTTTACCATAATTAAAAAAAAAAAAAAGACCTAGGGATAGCTGGGTGGCTTGGTCGGTGACTCTGATATCACCTCAGGTCATGATCTCACAGTTTATGAGTTTGAGCTCTGGGCTGACAGTACGGAGCCTGCCTGGGATTCTCACTCTCTTTCTCTCTCTCTCTGCACCTCCTCTGCTCACACACACTCTCTCTCTCTCAAAATAAATAAGTAAACTTTAAAAAGTCTGTTTATGAAAACATAGACCCAGAACTTATGTTACTCCTACAAGAGATTAACATAGTACATCACAGTAATCAATCCCAACCCCTACATGCTCAGATTCTTGAGTACTGCATGAGATAGATGCTATAATCATCCTTCTTTTACAGATTAGTAAAGTATGGCATGGAGAGATGAAATCACTTGCCCAAGGTCATGTATCAAGTGGTGGAGCAGGGATTCAATCTGAGGACAGGTGGTTCAGTCAGTGCTTTTGACACTGCCCCTCAGCTGGGAGATATAATGAAAGTACCAGATGAAAGTCAGAGAACTAGAAAAGGCACAGGGAATGCCTCACGTATGAATGGCTTTCTGTTAGGGGCTAAGGCTGCAAAGTGGTGAAAAGCAGTTTTATCCTCAAAGATCTCAGCATCTACTTGGAACCTCAGAATTCACATGAAAAAGTAGATCACTACATGAGAAAGTTGTGGAAACTATCCGTTTGAGTTGAGGGAAACCTTCAATCGGAGCTGGCCTACAGCTGGCGTTTCCTCATCAAAGCAGGAGCTCCCTGACAGTGGACAGAGCCACGAGTGAAAGCCTGCCCATTAGAGGCATGGGCAACAGGCTTCTGCTTCTGGTGGAGAGGCTGGACTACGGAAATCCTTTCTGATTCTAAGGCTGGACATTCCTACAAGGGACACAGCATGCCTTACAGCTGAGCTTGCTTATGTATCCTGCTGAACTAAAGCATGTTGAATCATTAGGTAGTACACATGAAACTAATGTACATTGTCAATTATACTCAAATAAAAATGTAAGAAAAAATAAGATCAAAGTAGAGAAACGTCCACTGTTACATATTTTGCTATCCTAGTTAAGGGAAATAAAATGAAAAAGAGGAAATTTCAGTAGACGACTCTCAAGAACATATCCCCAAAGCCAAGGTTTAAGCAGTAACAAGAGCACAGGATCTTGGTCTCGCAAGTTCTAACTCACCCAAATCCTCATCTAGCTTTGTCTTGGGAGGCTCCCACGGAGGTCTAGCGGCTTTGGCCTTTTCTTGTCTGCTTCCCAGCTCTTCCTCAAATTTGTCGTATAAGTCACGGAGCCTACTTGTTCCAACCACAGTAGAGTCTCCCTTTTAAAAACAAAGGATCAATATTAAAAACTACATTAGTGATAGCCACACCAAAGACACATATAACCTCACAAATAATCAAGGATTTGTAACAGCAAAGGGCCATCTCCTTCATTTTAACAAATATTTAAAAACAAAATGGCCAATGCTGGCAAAGGTGTTCTGAGTAACACACATTTATGGCTGACACAACCCTCAGGAAAATGTACTTGCCCACATTCTGAAGAAGTATAAAAACTATTCACCTATGCCCTTTTGATATGACAAAATAAATCATGACACCCCCACACACCAAGAACTCATGCTGGCTGACACTCAAATCACTGATCTTCCACATCAACCCAATGATCAAAAATAAGTATCTTTGTGGAATGAAGAAGTCATAGGAGTAAAAGGCAGAGCATAGGAAATACAGTCAGTGACACTGCAATGGTGACACTGGCATTGCATGGTTACAGATGGTAACGACACTTGTGAACACAGCATAACATATAAAGATGTTGAATCACTACACATGATTCAACACTTGAAATTAATGTAACATTGTCAATTACACTCAAATAAAAAATTTTCTTAAAAAAATCTTACATATCCCCTACCCCTTACAAATACATCCTTTAAAATATAGGAACACAGACACAGACACACACACACACGCATGCACGCTCGTGCACGCACACCCATACACCTCACACTCCACAAATACAGGATTCTATAATGCATTCCTAGAGGAACCTCTCCACTTTTCCTCACTCTCTCTTCCCAGGCTGAAATCGCTTTAAATGTTCATATTCTTCAACTTGGTAATTTCCAACATGTAAAGACCAGACGTATCAGATAGAAAAAGCAAATTAAACCAAATCATAAAATCTGTAGTTATCCCAAAAGAGGGTAATTGCTTTTGTAAAGCCTCACCTCATTACTGACACTGGGAATGCTAGGACAGCTGACATTCTTGCCCCCTCTGTGCACCAGATGACAAAACACAAAGGCAAATGTTGGGCTTATAGTTTATTAGCCTTCCTTCTACACCAGTTTTAATACACCCATAAAAATATAAGGGAAAAAAAACCTGTCTGTTTACTCTTTGAACCTCAGTGTCTTCAACTTTGCTATTTTATTTTAAGAATAATATCCATGGCAGCCATTCTCCCTTTCTTCTTTGCTAAAAGAATCATGATTCCCTTCAGATTCGGGGTAGAGAATTCCTGGTCTCAGGAAAAGTGGGCTCAGCCAGAGTCCCCCTCTGACCCTCAAAGATGTAGCAGAAAAAACTTCGCAGATGTGACTCAGGTTACAGAATTTGAGAAGATACTATCCTGGATTATCTGGGTGGGCCCAATCTAGTATGAGCCCTTAAAAGCAGAGAACCTTTCCCAGTGGAATCAGAGGTGCAAGGGAAGGAGAGGCAGGAGACACTCAAAGCACGAGACATGCTACCTGTACTACTGGTTTTGAAGATAAAGGAAGGGACCTGTGAGCCAAGGGACGGCCATGACCTCAGGATGCTGTGAGCAGCCCTCATCCGCCAGCAGGGATGCAAGGACCTCCATCCTATAGCCACAAGAACTGAGCTCTGCCTATAGCCTGAGTGAGCCAAGAAAACAGTCTCTCCAGAGAGGAACACAGCCTTGCCGCCACTCTGATTCAGCCAGCAACACCTAAGTTTGACTTCTGACCTACAGACCTGTGAGATAACAAACGTGTGCTATGGTAAGCCAAGAAGGCACCGATGGTAAAGGAAGCCCTGGGAAAGATATATGATGTAGTTCTGGAGAAGGGAGGAAGGAAAGATCCATGGGTGCTCTGGGTCCCACCCAACACAGCCCTTGCATCCTGTGTCTGGACAGAAGTGTGTAAGGACATAATGCCTGCAGTCACCCTGCAACCCACAGTGGATGCTCCAAAAGCAGCAGGTAGCAACCTAGGCCCCTGGCCATCACTGAGGGTTGGACACTAAATGGACACCAGCCACCACTTCCTTCCAGACAACTTGTTGAGAAAAAGAAATCTGGCTCATAATTTAAGTCATAATTGGTCAAGTATTATTATTTACAGCTACATGCTTAACCGACAGATACCTTCTTTTCAAGACTGTTTTGAGAATTAAGATACGAGAAGCATGAGTAAAGTTGCACCATAAAACGCTCAGCATATGAGCTTTCCGTTTCCTGTATCACATGAACCATGACTTAAAACCCTGCTCTAATTTATGAAGTAAAATATCACAGCACCATTAGATTTCTCAAATTCTTCTTATCCAAAGATAAGAGTCTACTTTTAAGTTCTCTATAGATAAGAGCCCAAGTCAAGTAAAAAGCTATTTCCAAAAAATTCCACACAGAATGCTCTCTTATCTAACCCCATGCACTAAATCTAACATCTCCAACCTCTCACATCTCAGACCTTTAGATAATCACCCCTTCACTCATCCATCTAATCAATGAGCATTACTCTGTGTCTACCCTGTGGCAAATAGGCCTAAATTAATGGGATGGAGTCCTAACACCTACCAGGAGAAAGAGAGAGACTAAATAGAGAGTGACCAAAAATAAAATGGAGATAAAAGATAAAAAAGGAAAGAGAAATGAGCACACGAAGGAGGAAGTCGTGGAATCTAATGCAGATGTGACCCCACAGGGGCCGTGGAGCCCAGGAACCTCCCCTTGGGCAGCATGTACACAGAGTCCCTCAAGAGCCCATGAAGGGTGACAATCCCTGCCATTCCACAAGACCAGCCAATACATACAGGAAACTTCCTGTGGTTATCCCCAGTCAAGGTCAGACTTGTAAGAGACAAATTCAAAGTCTTTCTTATTTCCCATTTTGGGGGGAAAACATACACACAAACACACAACCACAAACCGCATAAAGCAGTTATGTGTGAGAGCTTAGAAAACCACCATTATCAAGACTAACAGTGTTATAAAAATGCAGAATGAAGGGATACTTTAATCTACCGCACTCTTGTCTTTGGTTGTGGAAGACAGCTTTGGTCGACAGCAGTGATTCTCCACTGGGGAGAGGGGTGGAGGGCATTTGGCAATGTCTGAAGACAGCCTTGGGATCACAACGGGGGAGGTGCTCTACTGGAATCCTGTGCACAGAACCCAGAGATGCTGCTCAGTATCTTACAACGTCCAGGGTGGCGCTCACCGCAAAGAATTACCCAACTCTCAATGCCGAAGAGGCCAAAGTTGAGAAACCGTGGCCTATAGCTTCTCAGACCTACCACCTGATCCATGGGGTCACTAGAGTAGTAATTTTCCGAGTGGGTGCATCGAATCCACACAGGCTTAAGAAGTTCTTCTTCCTCCTCCTCATTTTTGTCAGGCAGTGTCTCCTCTGGCTCTTTTTCCTTGATTGAGGTATAATTCTTCTCTTTGCCAGAGCTCTGGCTGTCACTCCATCTGTCTTTTTCTTCCTCCCAACGAGCTCTCTTTTTCTCCCTACTTGGGGAGCAACTTTAAAAGGAGGCAAAGAAGGGTAATTATTTAAAATGTTCTTATGTTGTAAAACTATTCTATTTCAGCTGTTCAGTTCATTTTTCACCTAAAATAAAAATGCCGTACAAATCACCATATTTACTTTTGTTAAACCAGTGATTCCCAAACACTAGTCTGGTGGCATCAGAATCACCTGAAGTTAGTTGTTTAAAAATACAAATTCCCAGGCCCTACCCCAGATCTACTTACTGATTCACAGTCTCCGGGGGTGGGGCCCAAGAATCTGTATTTTTAATAATCTCCCCAGGTAATTCTGGTGTGCATCCAGCAGGTTCAGGGACAACCGGCAAACCATAACTCCTGGAAGAGAAAGATATTTCAGAAATATTTGAAAATCTCCACATATGGACAATCTCAGCAATGAGTACTAGCTTTGAATCCCTCAGTTTGCTTTGCCAAGGGCAAAAAAAAAGGCTTCACAAAACACAGTCTCAACTTGGCCATAAATTTAGCCAGAGGACCATAATCTAAAAGAGAGTCAATTATATCATCCCTAACCATCTCTCTGGAAGCTCTTACTTGGGTAACTACTTACTGAAACACCACTCTAATTCTGATCCCTGCAAACACTGATATTAATTCACTGAAAAAGGATAAAAACAACTTGATCTCCTTGAATTTGTAGGGTTTGATAAGTGCAAGTGCCCATCCTATGGATATGTTTAGAGGGAAAAACCTAAAGGATAGATTTTAACTTGAGATCCAAAAATTTAAATGCAACCATACACACCCTGAGAATCTAGCCAAGGAGAGTAACTGTTGTATTGGTGTTATGTTGGCATCCTCTGCAGCAACACTAACAAAGTCACTCTTATCCAAGAAAGCTTACTCTGGATCAAAGCCACAAACTAACTATTCTCATCAACTCTACCACTCACTAACTTCTAACTTCATGACAGGGAAAGTGTGAGTATGTAAGTATGTATACACAGAGGGGGAGGGGAGAGAAAGGGTGGGTAATTAGAAAAATTATATATATTGGTTACTTATTGATAAAATTTTTAAATATTACAATCATTTTGTTACCAGAAGTTACTGTAAAGTAAAATGTATATACTCCCACTGTAGAAAAGTAATAAAGCATTAAGTGAAATAAAACAAAATCATAAAACCACTAAGAAATAACTGTATATCACAAATGTGTTAAAACATATAGATATGACTATATACACATGAAAATATACACATTTTAACAATAACAAAAAATCTATAACCTGTCCTTTCCAAAAGAAAATCAGGAACACCCTTCAATAAGCATACATTCCTGAACCACTTTTAATAGGTATGTATTATTCATTTATACATGTATGCCATAATTTAACAAATCTGATCATAGTCATGAAGGTTACCTTTTTTTTTCCATCATAAACAATGCCTCTGTGAACACACTCGGATTCTCTGCACACCTGTCAAATTATTTCACAAAGAATGTGTACTTTTTTAAGGCTTCTCTATAGAAAGGTAGTAGTGGTTTAGACTACAATCAAAATCATACACGAGTTCTCATTTCCACACATCCTGTTTTTAATCTCTGCCACTCTGATGAAAGAAGTGTCTTATTTAAGTTGCAATTTTTTTTTTAGCACTACTGAAATGTTTCATGTTCACTTCTTATGAATATCCCAGTCATGTGCTATGCCACTATTGTTAAAATTAGGAGTACAGTCATTTTTATTTATTGAAAAAATTTTTTTATTAAGATAGCTGCCCTTCTGGGATGCCTGGGTGGCTCAGTCAGATGAGTGTCTAACTTTGGCTCAGGTCACGGTCTCATGGTTCAGGAGTTCGAGACCTACATCGGGCTCAGTGCTGTCAGCACAGAGCCAGCTTCAAATCCTCAGTCTCTGTCTCTCTCTGCCACTCCGCTGCATGCTCTCTCTCTCTCTCAAAAATAGATGAACATTAAAAAAAAATGATAACTGCCCTTCTGTCAAATGTAAAGCAACTCTTTTCAGTTTTTTGTTTTCCTTTTAATTCTGTCTATTGCTACATATAACTCATAGGGCCAAATCTAGAGATCTTTTGTTTATGCTGCCTGCCTTACTGTTAAGTTTGGAATCCTTTCTCGTCCCAAAGTTAAATATTTTCTATTTTCTTCAGTTACTTTTTAACATTAAATGTTTTTATTCCACCTCTCCAAGATACAAGGCATAAATCTAACTTCAGTTTTTTCCTCCATATGTCTTGTCAATTGTCCCCACATCAGTTTCTCCTCTGATTTGAATCAATTTTATGACAGATGTAAATTTTTATAAATACTTGAATATTGCTCGATATTTGTAATATTTTATACCCATATCAAATTGCTTTATTATGGTTATAGAACATTTTAATTTCACTCAAGTATCCCTGCATTATTTTTCATTATTCTCATTTCTATTTTAAGTCATTATAAAGTTTTAAAACCTATAGTTCAGTTCATAGCAGCACTCTCCACAATAGCTAAAACCTGGAAAGAGCCTAAGTGTCCATCAACAGATGAATGGATCAAGAAGATGTGGTTTATCTATACCATGGAAGGCAAAACTGAAATCTGGCCATGTGTATGGATGGACCTTTTACACCACTGTCTTCTCCTGCAACTATGGGAATATTACATGCCCTCCATTTATTTACATCATCTTGTCATCAGCTACATTGATGGTTTGCTTCATACTGATCTATATTTTTTAAGTTTATTAAGATATTTTATTTTAATTAAAATTTCTGTAGTGAATCTATAGTTTTTTCCCGTTACATGTTCTTCGTAGGTGTTTCTGGTATTTAGGAAGGATATTAATTTTGGTCAACTGTCAACTTCAGTGAATTATTCTGTTTCTTAGCTGATCCTCTTGAATTTTCCTGCTAATACCATTAGCTAATAATGGCAACTCTTAGCTCTCACTCGTATGGCTTGTTCTGTTTGTATGTTTATTTTAGCGCTTACTGCAAGCCTGACGCTCTGCTAAGCACTTTACTGACACTCACATTTAATCCTTAGAAGAATCCTATAAGGCAGAAATGAACCTCTCCTAAGGAAGAAACAGAATTAGAAACTTCATCACTTACCCAATAATCCAAAGCTATTAAAGTGGTAGTTAAATGCTGATATGGTTGTTTGATACAGACATTTTGACCTATACTAAAAGCCCATGAAATGTTTATATTATTGTCAAGAAACACGGGCAAAAACATCTTCACTCCATTCCTCTAAGGCAGGTGTCTTGAATGACGGGTGGTCAGGGTTACCTGTTGTGTATATCAATTAATATTTTTTTTTAAACATTTTGAGAGGGTAATTACAAACCAGGGACAAAACATCTTTTTTAGGTAAGTGTCTCAGGCACTCCAAACTTCAAAATCCAAATTGTTTCTTAGTAATAAGCTATACTACAGGCTATGATAACTTTTCCTTTAAAGTATGTACATCTATGATTTTTAATTTTCTTCTCCACTGCACTAGTTGGAACTCACAGAATCCAAGTTTCTGTCCTCCCCACACGCTACTGGGCATAGAAGAAGAAGCCACTAGACTGAAGATGTTTCTCTCCAGCACTCTACATTAAAAATCACCAACCTGAAATGGGTCCTCAGTAATATCTACCAACACAGTGCCTGGCTTTTTTTCCTACCCTTAGGAAAAACTCTAGTTAATCTCATCTAACTTATGACATTTACTATTTTCAGCTGGGATCTCTATTCTGGGCTTTACACCTGTGTACCCAATTAACTACTGCACAATAACATTTGGTTGTCCACAGATTCTCAAACTCCACATGCCCAAACTGTACTCACCTTGCATTTTTCTTAGCACCCTCTGCCCCCAATGGGGGCCACCAGATTTCAGGTGCTGATTCCTCTTTCCTCACCATCAGTTATCCTACTGACTCAATCTCACAAACACCTCTCATTACCTCTACTGTTCCCCATTACCACTGTCACTGAGCTAACCTAGGCACAATCACTTCTTACACAGATCACTACAAAAGCCGTCTAAACTGACTTCCCAAGCTCCAGGCTTGACCCTCTCTGACCCACTTGTCCACACTGCAACCTTCACACATGCTCTTTTCTCTCCCTCCATCATACCCTTCCCTAATACATCCCTATACACACTTAAAGTATCAACTATAAAAATGGTAAGATGTCAATATCTCTCACTATCCAAGACTGAGTTTTCATTGTTGTGTTCCCAGGGTAACGTGTAATTGCTTTATCAAAAGCACTTCTCATGGCACTTAACTTTCTCATTCCTATAAAGTGGGACTCTTATGAATGACTGTTTCACTCACACCAGTACAATATCCTACACACACAAGAAAGCACTGTTTTTCATTTGCTTCTTGATTCAGTTGCACAAAGTTAGGTGACAGCGATAGGCAATCGAGCCTCAATCCTTTTTCTAACCTGTATTGGAAGGCCTGTAAGGCTTCAACACTAACTAGGACTCTTCCGAAATGGTATCAGACGTGTTCATCATAATATTCTCTACCATGTTAAAAAAGTCTGCTTATATACCTAGTTTACCAAAGTTTTTACTTATTTCTTTTTTTTTCTTTTTTTCCAATATTCTGTTCAGCCATTTCACATAGGAGGAAGACACAAATAAATCCTCCCTCTTCAGATTATGGCAATTTTAATCTATTCCAGAAGCACAGCCACCAAAATCTATTATTGGGAGAAAACGTGGTAGTCAAATGGGAAATAAACTTTCTATTTATAAAAGGATGCTGGTTCTATTTTAAATACCTAATAGGCAAGTAGAGAGATAAATCTGCAGATTTTGACACAAATAATTAATTACAGATGTCCTAATACTAACCTATTTATCCGTGCAATCTCGGAATAAACTGTTATTTTAACAAGCTACTGAAAAGTTTCATATCCATATTCATGAGATTGTTTTATAGTTTTCTACACTGAGTTAGGTTTTGCCATCTGTTTACCCTTCCATCTTCATCACTGTTCTAGAACAATTTAAAACATTTTTGGAAGTGATACAAATCCAACTGTTTCCATTTTTTCCATAGCTATTGGCCTATTAAAATTTTGTTTCTTATGTGAAGTTTTTAATTTTTGTTTTCATAGAAATCATCTCATCACGTCCAAGTTTTTAAATTTTGTAAATACAGTATCTGTACTTTTACCAACATATTATGCTTATTAAATCCCCTTCATTCTTATGATACATTCTTTCTTATGCCTAATCGAATGCATGTTTTTCTTTTTTAGATTTGCCATTTTTAAGTTATATGACCTTTCAAAGTCTTGCATTTACTTTCAAATATTGTTATATTGCTATAGCTCTTTTTGCTATTTTACTAATGTCTTTTATCTTAATTCCTTTTCTGCTTTTCTTATACTCTACCAATTTGTAGAGCCAAGTGACCAGACGATAATTACATATACATATTTATATATATTAATATAATCTTATATATAGATATTTAGTTACCATTCATTTGGCACTAACTTTGGACCCAGTTCTAAGTGTTTTTACATCTATTCTCTCATTGACTCCTTATTTTGCAAAAAGGCAAGTAAAACTGCTCTTTATTTTAGACAAAGACACTGAGGCTAAAAAAGGTTAGAGAACTCTGCCCAACGTCAAAGTTGGGAGAATAACTGACCTCAAACCTGTCAGATTCCAGAGTGCTGTTTTTAATTACCATTACATAAGACCATGAGTTTTACCTCTTGATATTGAACTGGTTACACCCTGTAAGTTTTGGTTTACAACATCAATGTCATTCTTCTAAATAAAGTATGACTGCAGTTTTACTCTTTTTTTCCTGAAACAAGTAAATTTGAGAGGATAATTATGAATTTCCAAGGTTTTTTTTAAAGCTCTGAATTACTGGAGTGCCTGGGTGACTCAGTTGGCTGAACATCCAACTCTTGATTTTAGCTCAGGTCATGATCTCACGGGAGTTCACAGGTTCAAGTCCTGTGTCAGGCTCTGCGCTGATAGCACAGAGCCTGCTTGGGATTCTCTCCCTCTCTGCCCCTCCCCTGCTCACCCTCTCCCTCTCTCTCAAAAAAAACAAAAAAAACAAAAAAACAAGCCTTGAGTTATTAATATATATACAGTTCTACAGCAACTGAGGTCAGAAAAAGCAGCCTGTATAATTTCTAATTTTTGGAAATTTATCAAAATTTTCCTTGTCCAACAATCCATCTTGAAAGTAAAGGTTTTTAAGTTACTGGCTGTTTTAGCTTTTCATAGGGCATTTTGGACAGACTCTTAGGCTATTTTGAAGACTTGGTGATACTTGCATAAGCACAAAACCTAAATTCAAGGAGAGAATCCTATGACTTCTTTCAGTGTCAACTCCTTGCTTACCTTCCAGATCTCTTATACTCTTTTTTGTAGGACCTTTCCAGAGATGGTGATCTTCGGCTGTCCCGGTGCCTGTGTCTCTCCCGTTCCCGCTCTCTTAAAGGAATTAATACACAGAGCTGTTTTCAACAGAAAGACTCAAAAACACCATCTCTTTTCACCGAATTAATTCATCTTCTAAATAAATGGACCTCACCTAAGAATTTTTCTGGCACTATTCTCTATGGGACATTTTTATTCATCATGTATTAAAGGATAGTTTTTGCTTTACAGAAGTTAACTAACTTGGACATTTTGTGTTGTTTTCTTTGAAGAAAGAAGTCATACTTGATGCTAACCAACAGAGGGATTTATCATAATCTTCTCTCCAGACCTTCCAGCCAGCCAATCCTTGGTTATTTAACCTACAGGGAAAACTTTAAAGGACTCTACTACCTAGTGATTGCTAGAAAACTCTAAATTTCATACATCAAATAAATGTATATTAAAGCTTTTATAGTAAAAATTAAGCTAAGGTTCTAAACTCTAAGGGAGCCTGAGTGGCTCAGTAGGTTAAGCATCTGACTTTGGCTCAGCTCATGATCTTGTGGTTCGTGAGTTGGAGCCCAGCATCGGGAGCTCTGCAGTCAGCGCAGATCCCTCTTTGGAACCTCTGTCTCCCTCTCTCTCTGGCCCTCCCCAACGCGTGCGCATGCTCGTCGCTCGCTCTCTCAAAAATAAATAAAAATATATTTTTTTAAAAAGGCCTGAGTTATAGTTCTACATATCATTAACTGCCATGAGACTGTAGGTCACTTTACCTTTAGATACTCTTTCCATTTGGAAACAACTCTAAATGGAGACACTGAGTTTACACAATGTAAAACAGAATAAGGGATTTTAAAACCTTTCAATGTAAAATGGTAATTTAATAATAACAATAATAATGTCTGAGTCTGTTTAATTAGTACAATGAAGATCTTGAACATAATTGGGACTCCAGTGTGTGTGAAACAGAACTAAATCTAAAGGAAATAACCACCCCATACTAGCATGGAAAAAAAAAAAAAATGTATTAGCCTGAGTCCAGCAAGAAGACTATAAAAATGTCTGAAATCAAAACTATCTCCCAACCTACAGCCAGATAGAAGAAATGTACATATACCGAAAATCACAACTTACAAAAACTGATTGAGAAATGTAACTACTTAGACATTAAAACAGAAAACATTTTTTCATGTAAGGGTCAACCCCTCCTCAAGAAAAATTCCTTTGAATAATAATTTTAACATATACCTAAGCCTCAGGGAGACACCAGCTGTCTAAAATAAATCGGCCAGAGCTTGGGGTTCTTTATCTGATATACTTCTAAAATTACAGTTCACTGGGGCACCTGGCAGCCTCACTGGGTAGGGGGTACAACTCCTGATCTGATCTCGGGGTTGTAAGTTTAAGCCCCACACTGCATGCAGTGGTCACTTAAAAAATAAAGTTATAGTTTACTTTTAAGCAATAAAATCCCAACCAGTGAGTGGTACCACACGACAGGTATGATGTAATGTGTACTGGCATGGTAGCTGAGAGGAATAATTGCCAATAGTAATTTCCAAATAAAACTCTACTGAAAGGACACTCTTGATTTTTGTTTGTATTTTAACATCTAGGCAACAGAATTTTGCATTTGAGGAGAATACCTCTGGTGCTGATTGCTACCTCTAAGTTGGTGTGAACTGAAAAGGCCATTATGGATATAAACCACATTAGTAATGCTATATAATGAACCCATGTTAAAGCAAGGAAAACAAAGTTTGGGTTACTCCTCTAAAGACTCTTCCTTGACGGCAGACACTGAGATATATAAGGTGTATAATACCAGCTCTCCAGTGGCCACACACTGTACTCCCAGGACGACTCCGGGGATTACTGTGCTTGAACATCACCACTGCACAGTCCTACCACACTGCAAAGCTGCGTGCTCAGGTGCACTGCCTCTGTGGCTGTTTCCTTGCCCGTTTCCCAGAGAAACCTTATTCTTTCATGATAGCAAATACATAGACCCACTTCTTCACAAACTTCCTCTAGAAACAGTTTGTCCTAAAACAAGCTTGTAATTATTACTCAACCACATTTTGGAGGAGAAGAAAAAGATGGAATCTGAAAAAGAATAGACTGACTTATCCTAAGAAGCAAGGGGACAGACTATAGTATTTGCATAAACTTGACACAATTTAATGCACAAATTTGTCAAGGTTTGTTTTTCTCCAATATACTTCACACACCCCATTTTTGTTCCACAGAACCATTCCATATCAGACAGGGGACTGGCACTCTACCTAAGACCTCAAAGGGAGCTGGTTATAATGTGGCCATGACACTAAGGCAGCTCCAGGACAAACACCCCCAAGACATTACGAAATAACACTGACATAAATATAAAGGCCATTTAGAAAAATGAACTAACTGCCTAAATAGGTGCTTCATAGTAAAGGAGTTATGGTTTAGGATAGCCAAGTTTGGTGGTCATTCTCAGCACTTCACTTCACGTACTGACAGAGGTCCTCAGTTGACACGGCATGAGTTTCTTTACATAAATACTTAGCTCCAAATTAAAACCTGATGCAAGAATTTTTTTTTACGGGAGAATTTTACAGAATGTTTTACAGCAGAACCCTAAAAACTCCTCTAATTTCAGCACCCCAAAATGGAAAAAAGTGTCTTCTAGAATGCTAAGGTTTGCAACAAAGTGTGTCCCCAGAAAAAGGATTATTAACAATCACTTTAAAGTCTGAAGAAAATGATTAACAAACACTTTAAAGTGTTTGTTAGATTTTTGTGACTTTATAATCACAAAATTATAAAATAAACTATCACAGCCTCTGTCAATTAGTCTATCATAGAATAATTACAGACAAAATTGACGAGAGACACAATTCATGCTGAAAAGGTTTTTTAAAGTCTGCCAACTCTCAGTCAACTCGGGCCCACCAGAAATCAGCCATCCCTGAAGGAAACAAGTTCTCTTCTATCCTCCACTGGGCGTCAAGGAGAGGAAACAACACATTTTCCTTCCAACCTTCCAAGCATTTGTCACTCCCTTCAGGACTGAGAATGACCACCAGCACTTATTGGCAAAATGTCCAGTCAAAATCAAACCAACAGCCACAAGAACATGGAAACCGAGAAGCGAGCTGATGCCACGGGACCTAACGCCAGCTCTCTACAGATCCACGTACAGGCCTTGGGGAGCTCGAGCATTATTAGCACAGAAGTTCCACAGGACAATGAAGATAAACACACCACGAAGGGCAGAAAGAGAAGCACCACTAGTAGCTCGACCTCCGGAAAACTTCAATCACACAAAGACTTTGTTGAAGGTACAAATTATTTGGTATGATTGTTACCTACATATTTTTATTTTTCCCTCTACGCCAATGTTCTTAGACTTCTGGAGAAATAGACTCACACCACCTCTTGAGAGTCTGCTGTAAGCTACCAATTTACTTACAGAAAAACATGCATACACATAAAATTCTGCATATTAATTTCAGAGCATTTCTATAAGCCCATCTACAAATCACAGTTTAGAAATGTCTGCTGGAGGGACACCTGAGGGGCTCAGTCAGTTAAACATCTGACTTCGGCTCAGGTCATGATCTCACAGTTCATGGGTTTGAGCCCCATGTCAGGCTCTGTGCTGACAGCGCAGAGCCTGTAGCCTACTATGAGTTCTGTGTCTCCCTCTCTAACTCCCCCTCTGCTGCTCATGCTCTGTCTATGTTTCTCAAAAATAAACATTAAAAAAAATTTTTTTAAACAAAAAAAATATCTGCTGGAAACCTTACTTCCTTGTATATGTATGTATTTGATCTTTTGAAAAAGATGTAATCTAGAATGAAACAGTACTTTTAAAACATAACTTTCTTCACTATGAATACATTTCAATGCAACAAAACAGGTTTAAAGCTATTTTTAAAACTTTGATGTGTAACCAATGTCATCGCACTTTACAAGGAAACAAAGCAGGAAGGCAATTACATACAATAAACTCGCATTTATCCTAAAAACCAGACAGCAAGTTCTGCTTAACTAGTCTGATTCCAATTGATAACATACATAGATCAATTCGAAAAGAACTCAGGTGCTGTAAGCTGATACGGTGATCGTACTAAACAAAAGTAAATGTGATAATGCAAATAACACACGAAAAGATAATACATGAACTTTCATTAGATCACCATTAAAACGACAGCTGTATGACGCAGAGTAATCAGCTTACACTCACTGAAATGAATCTACACTGATAATTTTGAAATGCTTTTCAAAGGTGGCTTTTTCTGACATTACTTGTCAGTTGTCTCTCTCTCTCCTAGAAATAAATAAAACATTTAAAAAAAGAAAAAAGAAGCCCAAAACACGCATTCTTCCCTGTATAAATCAAAATGCACTGTTGGACGTTTTTGGTCTGGTTTGCTGAGAAACCCAAAAGGCCCGTGACTGGACCTCTGCAGCTCATTAAAAACACGCGTGTGCTTTACCTGCTCCGCTCATAGCTCCGGTGGCGCGATGGCGTCCTCCCTCGGTCATAATCTGATCTGTAGCGACTATCTTGTCTTCTCCTGTCAGGACTTCGGCCTCGTTCCCGCCGATCTAGGGACCGATGACGCTCACCTCGCCCATGACTGTGATCCCGGTGCCTGTGATCCTCATAGTGCTTGAGCCTTTCTGGGGACCTTCTCTCACTGGGAGCTTTTGGGAGTGGGTATGGCGGGAGGTGCCTAAAATGAGGACTACTGCTGTTATTAGCACTGGGTGGGAATGAACTGGGGTTGTTCTGGAAGCTATTAAAATTGGGAGGTGGAAAATTATGGTGTGAGTATCCTGGAGGGTACTGATAATTGACCTGCTGTGGCATGACCGGAGGTGGGGGGGGATGGGGCATGGAAGGAGGGGGCATCATGAAGGGGAAAGTGCCTTGTCCAGGAGGTGCTCCAGGGACTGGGGGGTTATTAGGACACGGCATCGGAGGTGGCATAGGAGGAAAACAGGGAGGCACTGGGAAGGGGGGCCTCATCTGGTGGTTGGGGAAGGGGGGCCGAATAGGACAGGGAGGAAGAGGGCCTTGGGCTGATGGAGGCATGGGTGGAGGGAAGGGTACAAAGTCTGGTCGTGGAGGCAGAAAACTGGGGGCTGGAGAGTTCGAGAAAGTGGTGGATGGGGCACTTGGAGGTTCGTATTGATATTGCACAGGAGGCTGCTGAGGGTGAAGTAGTCTCAGATTTTGGGGCCTGAAGGCTGGGGCTGAGGGTCTGGCTCCATGTCCTCCTCGCCCTCGGGGACACCCTCGTCCTGGGTGGAATGACATTCTATGACTTTGTGGGAGGAAAGAAAAAGAGAAAAGGGAAGAAGAACCAAAACTTACCATAAACCAGGTTTCACAAATGCCTAACCATCTTCAAGAGCAACTAACAGACCCCTTCAGCCACGAGAAGATTCCACCCATCTAACGCTGAGCTCTCTGTAATACCTCAAGAGTCCGCAAGGCCAATAAACTCCTTTTCCCCGGTCTCAGTCCCCAGACTCCATCACTCTCTAAAGCTGTTCCTCGAGAATGGTCAACTCAACATACCGCTGTTTAACCATCTGCTATTATGTCCTTGCTCAGGCTCCCTAGAAGTCTGATCCTTGCCTGCCATCCCACCCACACACCCCACACTTCCTCCACCTGCGCCACTATCTTCCTGTCTTTACCTTCCTCCACACTCAGCAGAGACTGCAAATTCAACATAACATGTCCTAAAAGGAATTAATGACCTTCCCTCCAAGACAATACCACCAGGTCCTCTTTTAGTGTTTCCTATCTCAATAGATCATAACATGTATTGTTCTTCAAGTTATGCGCCAGGGAATTATCTGACAACTTTTCCTCCCTTATCCCCTTTAGCCAAAAACTTATTTTAAATTCCTATCATTTCTGCTTCATAAACACTTCCTGAGTTCATCCACTTCACACCATTGTTTCTCCCCTGGCTATAATAATAACGCCGCTGCCGCACTTTCTACAATCACTATTACCACCTACCAGGCCTTTGTCCGGTTCCCCGCTCTCACACTCGGTGCTTCTTCTTGGCAGGTCCTTGAATTACAATTCACAACTAATTCCACCTTTTGCGTTTGCCTGCACCTCAGAATTATAAGCTGCGTCAGGGCAGGGCTCCAGTCTAAGTTCCTAACCGTGTACATGATCCACGTGAACACATTTCCTCCTCTCCCCACATATCTAAATCTTCCCACTCTCTGGGCAGCGTTTCTCTTCTCTCTATTCCTCCAAATCCCCTGCCGTGACTGTCACACCACTCACCACGTATTGCCTTGCATCATGACGTACTGTCTGGATACGTCACATCTTCCACAGAGAATATAAACTCTAGAGAAGAGAAAGAATAAAACAGACATAAAAATGTTTCCCAAACTGCTAACATCCACAATTATCTTAACACCAATTTTGCATTCTCTAATACACTTAGCATACTAACAAAATTAGGAGTATGTTCCCCCGAATTAAAGTTTCCAAGTAACTTTTAAGATATCCTTATCACAATAAGACTAGCAATCAAATTCAAACATAACTATAACCTTATAACACAACAGTTATCCTTGATTTCATCCTCGGCTCTTTCCACTGAAGAATTCTGTGAACGTGAACGACTTTCCAAATACTTAAGCTTCAGCAAAATGTTTTAAAAACTCAAATAAATATTAAGTGCAAAAAACTTTAATGTAGAAGCATCTTCCTGACGTCTATCTAAAAGTTTTACCAATAGGCTTAAAGTAGATTTACAAAAGGCTCACAAAAATAATTTGATAATCTAGCCGTACCAGTCACTGTGGTTAAGAACTAGTAGACCCCAAATAACATCTGATTCATGATTATTATTGTCTAAGACCTTCGCGATAAACCTAGGACCTACACAGTTGATCTTGCCACCGCAGGCTGGCAAGATTCATGGCCAACGGAATCAGATTCAAACTCCAAGTCTGGCATTTAAGGCCCTTTACAACCTGGACCTAACTTCTTCCAGGCTTATCCTCCATTACGTTCCCATAAAGCGCCCTTCATCCCAGATTTCTCCAGGTGCTTAACATACCAAGTGCTATCACCCAGCCTGTTCTTTGTTCCCACTCTTCCAAAATCCCCTACTCTATTAATCTGCCCACTGAATTTTCATCTACCTACAAATGCCACCTCTTCTGTGAACCCTTTCCTAGTTCCCTTTAGAAAATAATTCCATTCTCTCTAGACTTCCATTGCTTAGTCTGTGCTTAGTCCTTTTACGGCACTTACCAGAGACTGCCTCATATTACAGTCATGTGTGCACATTTCTAACTTCTCCACCAGGTTATTAGCTCCTTGAGGACATGGGTTGATTCATAGCCATTTCCTTATCCTTCACAGCTCCTTCTGGCAGAACATCCTAGACACAATCGATGGTCAGTAAATGTTTACTATCTCACCAACGGCATACGTTTCTATGTTGCTATCATACGTTTCCCTTTCACATATATCCAAGGCAGATTTACATTATCAAAACCAGACAAAGAGTGGACTTGTTCACTGATTCATGCAACATTCAATGAGCTTATACATGTCACAGGCCCCGTGAACTCAAAGTTGAGTAAGACACACAGCCTGCAAGACTCAACCTCTGAATCCACTTACAAATACATTTTTTTAAATACGGCAATAAACAAGAGAAAAGGGTTCAACACAGCGTCTAGGGGAATACAAAGGAGTGCTGAACCTAGAGGTGGGAAACAGGAATACTAACATTCTTGTACGGTGTGTAAGAGTTGAACTTTCAGGATTAGATCCTCCTGGATGTTTCTATACAAAGAATACCTGAAAACGCTAATTATAAAACTGACATATTAAAGGCATAGTCAGGCTATTTTAAGGATGCAAATTTTACTTCAAAAGTTCAAGGAACTCACTGCAACTGAAAAGTAATTATTTTCTGCGTACGTCTACTCCTAGGTCGCTGTTTGGAAGCAGGGAAACTGGGGGAACTGTTTTGTACGGTTAAAGCGTCCAGGAACATCAGCCTATGTTGCAAGAGTTGCAAAGGGTGCAACTACTACGTTATTAAGAATGCCTCCACCCCCCGCCCCCCCCCTCTTGCATCTGCAGGCCGGTCGCATTCGTCCAGCTGATCTGCAGTTGCGGTTTTCCCTCGTTGCATCTCCCGCCAGACTGTGAGCCACACGAGGCAAGCGCGGGGCTCACGGTCTCGCTGCACTCCGACACCCCGGCGGCCCCAGGCCTGGACCACCGCCTGCGTTCCACAAATGAATGAAACGTCTCATTTTTCATTTCTATTTATTTGCGGGATTCGGGCCTAGGGTCGCTTTTTTTGCCCTTAGCCGCAGATCTGAAGAGGGGCTGCCCGACCGTAACTCAAAGGCGCCTCTCGCCCCAGCCCCGGGCTCCAGCCCCGTTTAAACCCGGACACTCGGAAACGCTCCCTCTTCCAACACCCACAAGTTGCCCCTTTTACCTACAAAAGGCTCTCGGGCCGCGAGGCTGCCGTCAAAGCAAAGCCAGGATTATTCTACAGGCTCCGGGACTGTGGCGCCTCGCGCGCCTCCGGAACAGGAAACCGAGGAAATTAAAAAGCAAACCGGAGAAAGCTGGACCGCTACAGAGAAAGCTTGTGGGCCGGCCACAGCGCCTTGTGCGCAGTGATTGGTGCGTCAACCAGAGCAATGGACACCTAAGCCAATCACCTTCGTAGAGCTCCCTGGTGCCCGCCCCCTTCCCTCTACATCTTCCAATGAGGAACCACAACCGGGTGAGCGCGCGCTTCCACCCGGGAGGGCCTGTGAGGCTGCAGCCCCGGCTTTCCGGAGTCCTAGGCTCGCCGCTGCTGCTCCCCGGGACGCTGCCGGGCGAGGAAGCCATGAGTGCGCACTCTGTGGGAGAGCGCGCTCGCCTCCGGCGCTACGCCAAACTCCCAGTGTGGGTCGTGGAGGATCACCAGGAGGTGAGCCGGCGAAGGCTGGGTCCTGAGGCAGAATCGCGTGAGGGCCCCGGAGGCGGCAGAGCCTCGGCCTCGAAGGCCAGAATTCATCAGAATTTGTTTACCCGCGCGAGTTCCATTGCCGTGGGGAAAAACACCGAAGCGACTACCTGGGAGGAATAGGCGCTGATGTTTATGGTTTGCTTGGTACGCGTCGGGCAACTCATTTAACCCTTGCAGTTTGCCCAGAATCCCACAACCAACATCTGGTGGCGTCGGGATTCGAACCTCCGCATTCTGACTGCAGAGTCCCGTGTCCTTAACCTGCTTGTTAACGCAGGCTTCCAGCTCTCCCTGGCGGCTCCAACACAGCCCTGCCGCGTAGGTGGGAAGGTTTTTGCAAAGAATGTGGGCTGTCATCTGTGAAATGGGACTATCAGCCCCTTAGGGCCGCTGGTATTATTGTGTGCCTAGTGTGTACGTAAATCCTTTAACGCAGGGGCGCCGGGGTGGGGGTGGGGGGCAGTCGGTTACGCATCCGACTTCGGCTCAGGTCCCGATCTCGGGGTCCAAGCCCACCCGGGGTTCTGTGCTGGCAGCGCGGAGCCTGGAGCCTGCGTCGGATTCCGGGTCTCGCTTTCTCTGCCCCTCCCTCGCTTGCGTTCTGTCTCTCGTTTTCTCGCTCTTTATCTCAAAAATAAACATTAAAAAGATTCCTTAGAAGTCCTCTAACACAGCCCTGCGTTTGTAAATACTGAAGGTATTTTCCAAATTTATGGCAGTGCTACTTTGGAGTAGCTAAAACGGTGCTTTTATCTAGTCTTCGGGAAGCCTGTGAGGGAGGCCCATGGATCTAAAGCCTTTTTTTTTTCTTCCTTTTTTTTTCTTAATTAATAGACCTTGGGGTTGTCTGGATATGAAAGAGGGAGGGAGTAGGTTCCGGATTTGTAGATGAAGGAAGTTAAGAGGAGAGGAAGGAAGTTGGGTTTCCCAGGACCTGGGAGAAAGCACAAGCCTGGGTTAAGCGGTGCTTTCCAATTTAGTATTAAGTCTAGAAGCACAGAGATTGTAAGGGGACAAGAGCCTGACACACCGCCTAGCCCAGCTCCACCGTCCTAAGGTGTGGGAAAGGCCGGGAGACCCAGGGTAGCCGGGACACATCCTGAATGCCAGAATGTGCACTAATGACCAGTTTTTTCCTGAGAACCAGTCTATTTGCCCACGTTATCTTGTTTTTTTAATATTTATTTTTGAGACAGAGAGAGAGACAGCATGAGCGGGGGAGGGTCAGAGAGAGAGGGAGACACAGAATCCGAAGCAGGCTCCAGGCTCTGAGCTGTCAGCACAGAGCCCAATGCAGGGCTCGAACCCACGAACCGTGAGATCCTGACCTGAGCCGAAGTCAGACGCTTAACCGACTGAGCCACCCAGGCGCCCCTACCCACGTTATCTTTTAAGCGTGTGTTGGGGCAACATGGCAGCAAGAGATGCCCATTAAGGCCCTTGGAGGTGCAACCTGGAACTTCGGAGGAAAAAAAATGAAGCTTGAGAACGTCATCTAAAGCCCCCTATGATGAACACATTTTATGTTTGCCTACTTTTCAACAATTCGGCGTGCTTCCAATTATGTGCAGTTGTGGCTACCATTGTTCTTCAGTCTGCAGCTGAGTGTATGCTTATGATTTCGGTGCCAGTTCTGAATGTGCGCGTGTGTTTTTACAGGTTCTGCCCTACATATACCGGGCCATTGGCTCAAAGCATCTTCCTGCCAGTAATATAAGTTTTGTGCATTTTGATTCGCATCCAGACCTCCTTATTCCTGTGAATATGCCAGCTGACACTGTGTTTGACAAGGAAACACTTTTCGGGTAATACGTGATTTTTCCTAATGATTTTTTTTTAAGTAAACTCTGCCCTTGATGTGGGGCTCGAACTCAAGAGCTTGAGATCAAGAGTTGCATGCTCCACCAACAGCCAGCCAAGCACCCCTGTTAGTGATCTTTTATGTGCTTCATATACAATTTGCAGATATGATAAACAACTGAGGGACATAGCCTTTGCTAAGCTCATGTGTTTTCTCTCTGTTTTGTTTGCATTTTTTATTTTATTTACAGCAAATGCTGACTTTTTCTTAAAGAGCCGGATAGTAAATATTTTAGGCTTCTTGGCCATATGGTCTGTGTTGCAACTACTTCTCTCTGCCTTTGTAGTATGAAAGCAACCACAAATACCATGTAACAAGTGAGTGTGGCAATGTTATGTTCCAAAAAACCTTTATTTACAAAAACAGGTGGCCTAAGGGTGCCTGGGTGGCTTAGTCCATTAAGCCTACCATTTCGGCACAGGTCAGGATCTCCCAGTTTGTGAGTTCAAGCTCCTCGTCACTTTGTACTAATAGCTAAGAGCCTAGAGCCTGCTCTGGGTTCTATGTCTCTCTCTCTCTTTTCCGCTCATGTTCTCTGTCTCTCTCTCAAAATAAACATTAAAAAAAATAAAATTTGATTAAAAAAGAAACAAAAACAGGTGACCTAGCCAATGTTAGAAGTAGAAGAGATGTTATCTGAGCCAATTCTCTTTCCCCTTACAAAGTCTGGATACTAAGGCACAAGAAAATGTGTCTTAAACACGTTTTAAACTTAAACTGTATAGGCAACACAACTTTAATTTGTATATCCTTCCTTCCAGTATTGGTCCTTGCAGCCTTCCAATTTGTGCCATGTTCCCCAGGAAGGAATAATCCATCTATAAACATTGACTTATAAGCCTTTCTTCAGTAATAAAGTTTTCGGAAATTCTGCCAGTGTTTATGTACGCATTTTGTTAGAATGTAGCCTACTCATACCATATAAAAAATTAAGGTAATTTTTCCTTGTAATATAAAATTAAAAGATAGATGTTTACATGAATTAATTTTAACCTACTACCTTTCTTTCAGTTGACTTTTTCCAGAACCTCATTAGATCACTAATTTCTAAAGAAATGTGGTAACTCCACCATAGCTGTTACTGTCTTTTGTATTTAGAGGTATCATATTTTAGAAATTGAAAAGAATTATGAAATAAGTATGCAGACTGTACAGTTAGTTGTAGAATAACAATTCTTAAACTTTTTAGTCTCAGTATTCCTGTATACTCCTAAGAACTACTGAGCTTTCTTCTAAGTGTGGGCTATATCTATTGACATTTACCGTATTTGAAATTAAAACTGAGAAAT
Organism: Proteles cristata cristata; assembly: GCA_017311185.1. Taxonomy (NCBI): domain Eukaryota; kingdom Metazoa; phylum Chordata; class Mammalia; order Carnivora; family Hyaenidae; genus Proteles; species Proteles cristata. Next base: position 1,663,129 of record JAESUZ010000553.1, read on the forward strand.
GTTTAAAATAATAATTCATTTCAAATTAATAGACCTGTATGTGTTAGCATACATATGATATTTTTATGAAAAATGTATTTTCTAAAGCAAAGTATCTGGGGAGAAGAGTAACAATATTTAAGCTTTTTGTACATCTCTTTAATGTTTGTCTTTATAGGAAACAGCTAGTTCTCATATCTTCTTCTGCATTCAGTCTGTAGCCATATATTGTTTTGGTGGAAGTATATGAGGAAAATTTAGGAAGAGTATTTTCATACCTTGTTCAGATAATTATGAATATTCAGTTCCATACCAAAACTTGACAAGTAGTGGTTCTTAAAACTCAGTTGGAATGTAGAATCCAACAATTCACTTGCAAGTCAGAATAACCATTGTATGTTGATCAATCTTTCAGGAAAAATGGTGTTCAGTTTTCAGTTCAGTCACAAGCACTTTTCCTTCAAACAACCATAGTACCTCAAAGTATGTAGCAGAAATACTTTTTGTGCATGTCTCATTTTGCTGCGCAGAATATTTAAAATGTATACTCAGGATCAAGATTTAGTAAACTGGCTTTTTATTTATTGATTGATTTTTTTACATGGAACTGGCTTTGGGAGGGGCCAGTGGTGCTTGGTAGTGAAGAATACAGTGACTACAAGTAGAGTTGATGCTGTTGCCTTGAGTAATCTCGGGACATCAACCCACCATTGCTTTGCACCATTAGTGCCAATGTCTATACAATGAAAAAGGGAAATGAGCCCTTGATGTCATTAGGAAAATTGTTAAAATCTTGTTCTGGGTGAAATTATGTTTGGAAAAAAACACTCACTAGTAGTCTGCATGCTTTCTGTTTCTTTTCCAGAGAATTAAGTATTGAGAATTGGATTATGCCTGCAGTTTATGCTGGCCATTTTTCCCATATTCTGTGGCTTCATCCCACGTGGGCTCAGCAAATCAGAGAGGGCAAACATCACTTTTTAGTAGGCAGAGACACTTCTACCACAACAATCAGGTAATTTTGTCGTATTTATGAGCATGGAGTAGAAAGAATTCTTTTTTTTTAATTTTCTTTTCAATGTTTTATGTATTTCTGAGAGAGACAGCATGAACAGGGGAGGGTCAGAGAGAGAGGGAGACACAGAATTGGAAACAGGCTCCAGGTTCTGAGCTAGCTGTCAGCACAGAGCCCAATGCGGGGCTCGAACCCATGAACCATGAGATCATGACCCGACCGGAAGTCAGATGTTTAACCGACTGAGCCAGGAGAATGAATTATTTTATCTTACTTTGAAATCCCATAATAACACGTAAGTTCTCTACATATAGTTAGGGTCAGATTAACCCTCAACTACTTAAAGAGTTCTCAAAACACCAGTAACCAAGTTCTCTAGTCTCTGGGCCTTCCTCACATGTTATTTATATTTTGTTGCTAGTCAAGTTGGTTTTGAATAATATGAACTCCATCTTCTGGAATTCTGGCTACATTGATGACTAATTCCATTAAATCATTGAAGCACCTTATACATTTATGTATTTAATTATACATTTTGCTATTTCCTTACAACATAACTTGTCTGCTGAATTTAACAATTAGCAGTGGAAAAGCAAAGTTGTCTCATTTTGGGTTTTTTTTTTTTTTTGTAAATCCGATAGCTAAGAAGTAGATGTGGAGTTTTTTTAATTGTAGTATTATGGCTAGCTTTAGATAATTAATTTAAATTAAATTACAGCCTTCTTTGACTTGAGTTACATGTGCATCTATGTTTGTTGTATAAGCTGTTTAATCAATGTTTTATGTATATTGCAATACTGTAATTATATTTATAAATATTAACATGTTCTTGACTTTCTACTTTCTCTCATGATGAGATGAATGTTTTAAGCAGTGAAACCATAACTAACTAGAAGGCAAATGACAGTGGGATAAAATGGTAGTACATTGAAAATGAAATACAGTGTTTCTCATTAAAAATGATTTTATTTCTGATTTATCCTTAACAATATAGTTAACTTTTGTTGTATATTTTTATCAATTACACAAATAACTTTGTTGTGTGTACATGAAAGTTGTATTTATTGAGGACATAATATTAAATAAAGAGGGCTCCACATGGAATAAACACTATGTATAATACTGGTACATGTGAAAGAATGGTAGTGCCTTTATCGAGTACTTCAATGAGTAGGCCCAATTTGACCTGTAACAGGTTTCTGCAAAATCAAATAATTTTGAGTAATCTGAAACAGACATTTCAAACTCCCATGTAAAATAACAATATTAGGAATTGATTATCTGGTGGTGTTACTTAATCCTGTAAATAATAATTTACAGAAGAGAAACATACAGGTATGCAAAAATATGTGTTTATATAGACATGAACAAAGTGAAAGGTCCTTTATTAAAGAAGAATGAAAATTTAGTTTGGATGATACAGCCTTTGTCTGTCTTAGGATGGTACAATTTATAATAAGCCTGGATATTAGCTTTATTATGTCATTAATCTTATTTTGGAAAATTAACACCTTTTTAAGTTTAAGGCTATATACTTGGAAAAAGGGGAGTAGAAAAAAAATATTAACCTTTATTTTAGTTGGAGAGAGCCTGCCTTCAGAAGAAGCATTTAGTTTTGCTTTTCAAAGTACTTGCCAAGGCGTAAAATAGTTGAAAAGCTAAGAACTTACTAAGTATGTCTAAAATTAGAAATCTGTAACTTATAAAATGCATTCTGCATATGTATAAGATTTTTAAGTTGCTTTTCATATTAAAATATTTTGGTTATATAAAATTTGACAAAGCTTTGAAACACATCAGAGGGAGCTTCTGTTAAGCGAAATTCTTTCCAGATGCAATTTTTCTGTTAAGTGATTATTTGGGTAAAGTTTCAGCTGGTATGAGATCCAAAACACTAGCTTAAAGGGACCCCTGGGTGGCTCAGTCGGTTAAGCATTCTTCAGCACAGGTCATGATCTCACAGTTCATGAGTTCAAGCCCTGCATCAGGACTCTGTACTGACAGCTCAGAGCTTAGACCCTGCTTCAGATTCTGTTTCTCTCTCTCTCTGCCCCTTCCTCGCTCACGCTCTTGTCTCTCTCTCTCTCTCAAAAATAAATATTTTTTAAAACTTAAAAAAATACACACTAGTTTAAAAAAGATTGTTTCTTTTTTTTTTTTTTTAACGTGTATTTATTTTTGAGAGGCAGAGAGACAGAGTGTGGTTGGGGGAAGGGCAGAAAGAGAGAGGGAGACAGAATCCCAAGCAGGCTTCAGTCTCTGAGCTGTCAGCACAGAGCCTGACATAGGGCTTGAACTCATGAACTGCGAGATCATGACCTGAGCCGAAGTTGGATGCTTAACTGACTGAGCCACCCAGGCGCCCCTTTTTCTTTCTCATATTAGAGTTTACCACATGCAATATAGGGCATATGTGGCAGTTTACTGGCTCAGAAACTCTAGTTCCTTTTATCTTCTTGCTTCATTTGTAGAGTATTGCCTTTGTCCTCATAGTCCAAGGTGGGCTTGCCACTTCCATGTTCATATACCAGTCAGGGAAGAGAGGAGAGCAATGTTTTATACACTTCTCTTCCATTCACAGCCTTAGGCCAGGCAAATGGCCATACCTAGCTGCAAGGTAGATTATGAAATCTTTACTTCGCAGTCTTTACTTTGGGCAGTCATGTGCCCAGCTAAAAATTTGGGAAATGCAATTTTTGCAGAAGAACAGGAATTGAAACATAGAGATAGCTCTCAGTTTTTGTTAAATATGTTCTTTGTTATGTTTCTAAGTGCTTTGGAAATACTATCTGAAATGACAGCTAATTTGTCCATTTGTCTTTAAAATAGTTTTTTCTTCTAATCCAGGGTTACAAGTACAGATCATTACTTTCTAAGTGATGGTCTTTATGTAACTGAAGACCAGCTAGAGAACCAAAAACCTTTGCAATTGGATGTGATTATGGTAAAACCTTACAAACTCTGTAACAAACAAGAAGAAAATGATGCAGTGTCTTCTGCTAAGAAGCCAAAGCTAGCACTGGAAGATACAGAAAATACTGCCTCTACTAACTGTGACTCTTATTCAGAAGGACTGGAAAAGGACACAGTGACACAGCAGAGGAGCCAGACTTGTCTAGAGCAGTCATATCCATGCTTTTCTGAAAGCCAAGAATGCCAGACTACAGTCAGCACTGGGGAAATTCTGGAAATTCTGAAGAAAGGGGATGCATTTGTTTTAGATATTGACTTGGATTTTTTTTCAGTCAAGAATCCCTTCAAAGAAATGTTCACTCAGGTAAATATGTGGTATTTTAAAAATGTAGATCTTGAGAATTGTATGGCGTTTCTCTAGATCAAGGCTCAGCAAACTTCCTACAAACAACCAGGTATTAATTACTTTATTGGGGGCCCATATGGTCTCTATCACACATTCTTCTTTGCTGTTATTACACCTTTTTAAATCATCCACACCTTTTTTAAAATTTAAGTTTGTATATACCTTTCTTTTTTTTTTTAATTTTTTTAAAATGTTGTTTTTTGTTTTTTGTTTTTTAAAGAAGTTGTTTTTTTTTTAATGTTTTATTTATTTCTAGGAGAGAGAGAGACAGCGTGAGCAGGGGAGGGTCAGAGAGAGAGGGACTCACAGACTGAAACAGGCTCCAGGCTCTGAGCTGGCAGTCAGCACAGAGCCCGACGCGGGGCCCGAACCCACGAACCGCGAGATCATGACCTAAGCGAAAGTCGGACGCTTAACCGACTAAGTCACCCAGGCGCCCCTACTAGACATTTTTTTAATGTAGTTAAGAAAGTCAGTTGTTTACCATTTTTAAAGAACATGTGCATAAGTCCATAACAAGTTAAATTCTGTTTGTTTCTTCTGCTTATTGGCTGTATGATCTTGGGAAAGTTACTTAACCTTTCTGACCCTCAGTTTAAGTATAAAATCAAAATAATCACACCCAACTCACAGGATTATTACAATGAAAGCACAACATTGTGCTTCGTGAACTTCAGCTCTTGCATATATATAACATCTTCCCAACAATATTCCTAAGTGTGATTTGGGGGCCAAATATACCCACCTATACTGGGGCTATTAAGTGTGCTGAATGAAGGGAGACATTCTCCTGCAAAGTCAGTGCTTAGAAGGTGTCTGCCTCCCCTATCACCTTTGAGTCTCAGAGTTCTCTTTTGTGGCTAAGGAAAGGGCTGCAAAGTGAACATAGTTATTTTGTTATTCAGGACATGTATATTTCCTATAAATAGCGAAAATCTGTTTAGATCCTAGGATGTACCCATTTATGGAGTAGAATATTATTAAAAATCTTCTTTCATATCCAGTCTTTTCCATAGCTAATTTTCATACATTCTTATCAGTATGTAGTTACCCTGAAGAAACGACTGTGTTTACAATGACATCTGAACTATATAGACTGGTTTTTAAATGATTAAGATATTTTTCTAATATCACAGCTATTGTTTACTTGAAGAATATCATCGAAAAAAATTAGGTTTCTTTTCCCTACTATGTGGATTTTTGTTTTGTTTTCCAGGAAGAATACAAAATCTTACAAGAGCTATACCAATTTAAAAAGCCTGATACCAACCTGACAGAGGTATCCTTCATTTGTTTCTTTTCAGTTTTGTCTATTATGTATCTAATAATATAGCCCATTAGAGTGCTCGCAGACATCTAACCAAAATCTTTGTGTGTTGGTAAACCCATAAAACTAACCCATGGGTTAGTACTTACAAGTTATGGTTTTAACTAATTAAACAGATATTTTCATTGCAATGGGATTTCACTTATTTTTTCAAAGAACAATTATAATGTTGGCTTTTCAATGTGTTTAAAGGAAGATTTGGTAGATTGTGTTGATACTCGAATTCACCAATTAGAAGATTTAGAAGCTGCTTTTGCTGATTTGTGTGATGGTGATGATGAAGAAACTGTACAGAAATGGGCTTCAAACCCTGGGTAAGATCCTGAAACATTTTTTCCCCAACTTTATTTTAGTCCTAGATATATTGTTAAGTTTGTTAGATAAATTCCTTTTTAAAAGTTAATATTAAATGCCAACACAAGGGCACTGGCTAGCTCAGTTGGTAGAGCTTGTAATGCTTGGTCTCAGGGTTGTGAGTTCAAGCCCTATGTTGGGTGTAGTACTTACTTAAAAATAAAATCTAGGGGCGCCTGGGTGGCTTAGTCGGTTGGGCGTCCGACTTTCGCTTAGGTCATGATCTCGCGGTTCGTGGGTTCGAGCCCCGCGTCGGGCTCTGTGCTGACTGCCAGCTCAGAGCCTGGAGCCTGCTTTCAGTCTGTGACTCCCTCTCTCTCTGACCCTCCCCTGCTCATGCTGTCTCTCTCTCTCCTAGAAATAAATAAAAAAACATTAAAAAAAAAAAAATTTTTTAAAAAAAAAAAATCTTAAAAAAAAATGCCAACACAAATTTACTAGCAATAGTTAGCGTTTGCCATGTATTGTCTATGTGCCCAATTGTAAGATTTTTCCTTGCATTTATCTCATTTATTCCTTATAACAATCTTAAGACTTTATGTTCATTTTATAGGTGAGGAAACTAAGAAACAGAGCTGCTCAGAGTCCCATAGTAAACGGGTATGCTTTTAATCACTGTGCAGTAGCTGCCCCTATTATATATAAGATGTGGTGCTGGGTCTTATAGAAGATTAAAGATTAGTAAGACAGCCCCCAGTCAAAGGGGAATAAGAAAAAAAAATTAACCTATCAATAAAAAAGTAAATTACTAGATTGGTAAATTCCTTTTAAGGATAACCCAATATGAGTAGAAGGTCAAGCTGCCCATCATATGAAGGAGCAGTGTTTGAAAGCTGGATTCTTCATCAGGTCATCTATGTGGCCAATTGTCTCGGCATTAACATTACCTTAAAAACATGAAGAGAAAGTTCTTTTTGCAAGATCATCTATCAAATTACAGGGTGGGATGAAGAGTGCCTTTAGTATTAAAATCAAGTTTGAAAGAATGTTGCCATAAATAGCGTAGTTTTCTTGGAAGTAATTCTATTTTTTTTCTAGTGAAGTGTAGTTGACATACAATATTATATTAGTTCCAAGTGTACAACATAGTGAATTAACAATTCAATATATTCTACAGTGCTCACCACAATAAATGTGGTTACCACCTGTCACTATGCAATGTTATTATATCATTGACTATATTCCCTATGCTTTAGTTTTTATTCCTGTGACTTATTTTATAACTGGAAATTTGGACCACTTAATCCCCTTCACCTATTTCACCTATCTCCCTACCCCCTCTAGCAGCCACTGGTTCTCTGTATTTATGAGTCTGTTTTTGTTTGTTTGTTCATTTGTTCTGCTTTTTAGATTTCATATACAAGTGAAATCAGACTTATTTCACTGAGCATGATACTCTCTTGGTTCATCCATGTTGTCATAAATGTCAAGATTTCATTCTTTTTTATATCTGGGTAATATTCCATTATGTATATAGATATGTATATGTGCATGTATCTGCCTTACCTTCTCTTTATTCATTTGTCTATTGATGGACACTTGGGTTGCTTGACTATTACAAATAATACTGCAGTAAAGATAGGAGTGGATATATCTTTGAATTTGTGTTTCTGTTTTCTTTGGATAAATAACAAGAAGTGGAATTACTGGATCATGTGGTATTTCTGCTTTTAATTTTTTGAGGAGCCTCCATACTGTTTTCCATAGTGGCTTCACCAGTTTACATCCTCACCAGCACTTGTTCTTTCTTGTTATTTGATACTAGCAATTCTGATTAATGTGAGGTAATTTCTCACATTATTTCACACATAATTGTGTGGTTTTGGTTTGCATTTCCCTGATGATTAGTGATGTTGAGTCTTTGAAATAATTCTTTAAATCATATAAACTCAACAAAAAGCCCGAAAACTAAAATGGAACCATCAGACATCAACTTTTTTGTCCCATGAGCATAGGAAGACCAGAACTAGCTTATTTTCAAATTGATCTCCCACAAACAGATTGTTCTCCACAGACTAAATATAAGAAATCAGTCATGGGGCGCCTGGGTGGCTCAGTCAGTTAAGCGCCCGACTTCGGCTCAGGTCATGATCTCACGGTTTGTGGGTTCAAGTCCCGCGTCATGCTCTGTGCTGACAGCTAGCTCAGAGCCTGGAGCCTGTTTCAGATTCTGTGTCTCCCTCTCTCTCTGACCCTTCCCTGCTCACACTGTCTCTCTCTCTCAGAAATAAATAAAGCATTTAAAAAAATTTTTTTAAAAAAAGGAAATCCGTCTTAAGACACCAACATAAATTAGAAAGTTAGAATCATAGTTCTTTGGGCCACTAAGACTTATTGTCATTGTTATCGGAAACAATTCATCAGATATCTACAAGAATACAGAAGAAACTGGAATAGAGTTTGCCTCTGGGGAGAGGAATTGTATGGTTAATAGATGAAATTATGAGAGAGAAACATCTTTTGCTACATATATGTATTACCTATTCAAAATATTCAGTGTAATTTTTGTTTAAAAAAATATTGAGAAACCTCTCTGAAATATAAATATTATAAAACTTTATTATCTCTAAAGAAAACAGTAGTATGAATAAAAACCATAGTTGTATTCATCACATCAATAAATATTGACCAGGCACTTTAACATCAGGTAATGCTTTTCTTCTTCAGTATTGGGTACTCATTTAAAAAATGATTCCCTCCTTTTTAAAATTATGATGGAAGAGGGATATGTAGAAATAACTCACAGGACATGATTCTTCCTAGAAATATTGAAAAGTATACCTACTATTGTGAATTTGTGATGTCTCAAGCGAAGTTTACAACTTAAAATAGCATGGCAACCTTGGAGTCCTGAATCTAAACTCTAGGTGGGGCCACCTTTCACTGAAACCCACTGTGCCTGGTGAGCATGCCCAGTTAACTCTTCATCACCTATAGAGAGTTCTGTCACAGACTTGAAGAAACAATGAGACTACAACAGAAATGAGTCCACACTGTGATTGGAATGCAGGGAAAATAGAATAGCACAAGGGAAAAGTGGATGAGACAGCAAGAAGAATCTCCCCAAACTTACCATGCCCCTGAAGGGCCAGACCCTCAGCATGAAGGAATCTTCACTGTTCCTCAAGAAGTAAAGAGAGCAGATGATTAGGGTCCAGAAGCCCAGACAGTTTTTTCATAAAAGAGTAACAGAATGAGTGGATAGATAGGCCTCCATGCCCCGCTTTCTCTTTCTTTTTTCCCTCCTAGCCATTGAGTAGATATTGACTGGGAGCAAACCATACTAGAAACATCAATTAATCAGGGCTTCCAAAGAGTTCTATTTAAATTTAATAGTTGGCACCTGGGTGGCTCAATAGGTTAAGCATTGACTTCCACTCAGGTCATGATCTTGTGGTTCATGAGTTCGAGCTCTGCGTCAGGCTTTGTATTGACATCCTGGAGCCTGCTTCAGATTCTGTTTCCATTTCTCTCTGCCCCTCCTCTGCTTGCTTGCGTGCACACTCTCTCTCAAAAATAAGTTTAAAATATTATAAATAAATAATTAAAATTTAAATGACTTAAAGGCACTAGTGTTAGTATACCAAATGCTTCTCCAGTTGTAATTGTGTATGTCAGTAAATATGTTTTTAAATTTTTTTTTGAACTTTTGGGTTACTATCCTTTTTCAAAACCATGTGCTGAAGGCACTTAGTTTTCTTACTGGTCAAAATAATTTTATATTACAGTGGAGCTTCTGTTTTTAAAAAAGAGGAAAATCTCAGTTTCTGGAGGGCTAGTTTTCAACCTTTAACACAATCTGTGCTTTTTTCGGTAAGAAAAAACAGGGAACATTTATGTCTTAATATTTTAAGATGATATTTGAATATTGTTATTTTTTATTTCTCAATGTGAAATATATTGTTAAAGGTATATTTTAAGTGTAACATATCATTTGCTTCTGTAATTTTAGTTGAGGTGGTATGATGTTTAATTGAGGGGTGGCTTTTTTCCAGAATGGAATCACTAATTCCACTTGTACAGAGTTTGAAAAAACGGATGGAAGTACCAGACTATGAAATGGTAAATATATTGAAGTATGAAACTGACCCTTTAGAAAGGCATTTTTCTGGGTAGTAGAAGTACTTTTTATTTAAGTGGTTTGCTTTTATTTTGTACCAGAGAAGTGTAAATGAATTCTTTTTTTTTTAAATGGGAAGAAATGAAAAGATACAAACTTTTAGAAGCCAGAACATTGGAAAAGTTTTCCAAAAAAATAAGCTTTCTAAAGTTGTCCCTTCTTTATTCATTTTTACACTCCCTTCCTCCTTCTTTCTTCCCTCCCTTTGAAAATTTTCCGGATTGTAAAAACCCAGCAGAAGGATAAAAGAAGGTGCTGTGGCAGGTGCATCCCAGCCATATCAGCTGTACCACTGACAGTGTTTGCCACCAGTGACCTGAAAGTTGTGGCAAAAGTGGATACTTTTAATGATAATTTCTCTAATTTTTATATCATGTTGCAGAATTTGAAGCATAAATTTTCCCATTTGAAGTTCAAATGTCTTTTCTCAGATTTTGTGCCAAAACTAAAATCTGCAAGTCTTCTTCTTGTACTCCTGCACTGCTTTTACTTCCAGTAAATTGTTTTTGCTCTAGTGTTTTATTTAGTTTTGGAATACAGTCAAACCACCTTACTTGAACTGAAGTTTATGTATTGATTTAATGCCAAGTTTATAAGAATAAAAAATACTAACAAAATAATATTTTGCTTAAATTGGAAGTAGTCCAACCCCACCTTTTATAATGGCAGTTATTAAAAATGATAGAGTTAGAAGATACTTAGGATTTAAAAATGCTTTGAACTCACATGATATTATTGAGTGTGTCTTCCTACAGGTCGGCTATAATCATTATATTGCATCTGGATTTTCAAATGTTTCGGGGGGGTGTACATTGTTGAAAGACGGAAAGGATGGCATGGGCTTGGTTCCAGATAATGTAGTTAATTATGATGCACCTATAGCTACAGGGTTAGAACACTGTTTTGATCCATTCAGTAAAAAGGAACATTCATGTCATTTTACTACATCAATTGTTCCTAGTTAAATTTTTGATGTGTATTCAGGGCCTCCAATAAAATAGCAGATTAATGGTTTTTTTTCCCCATGATTTGCACTTATATACAGTAGGCAAAACAGTGACATACTTGAGTTCTAGTTTTCAAAACTTCAAGCAAAGGATATAAAATGTTAGCCTGTGAGCCACTTCTAGCTTTCAGGCAGTTTAGTGCTGTGAGAATGGAATACCAGTCATTTATATTTAAAGCACCTACAGGGATGCCAGTACTATTTGGTTGTACATAAAGGATATGTAAGAAACTGGCGACAAGAGGAAGACTTTCTCTTATATCCTCTTAAAGCTTTGAATATCGACTTTGAATATAGACTAGATGCATATATTTTAAAAATAATATGTTGAAAGAAAAGGTAAGGCCAGGATATTATATACAATTTTATATTAGCTTTTAGAATCTAGGTGAAATGAATAATTTCCTAAATACTATAAATTATCAGAACAGACTCAACGTAAAGACAGAAGCTGAATTAATACATAATTAGAACATTAAAAAAGTTAAATGCATCAGTCCCAAACAGGTATGCAGGCCAGTTCTTCCAAAACTTGAGAGAATGGGTAACTTCCATGACACAGAAGTTGTAAAGGAAAAAACAATCCCAGTCTACAACATTATTTAAAAATGTATCAGCAAGTCCTCTAATGGTTAAGGAAGTTTCTAAAAATAATAAAACCTTATAGTGTATTTCTTAATTTTCTTAACTTTCAGGTTCACCAGGCTGGTCTAACCTGTGATTATTCAGAACTTCCTCACCATATCAGTACAGAACAAGAAATTGAATATCTTATTCAGTCTGTATATTATTTACTGAAAAATTTACCAAAACCTACTCTTGTAACAATTGCAAGGTAAGTGTGGTAGCCTGAATAGTGGTACCCCAAACATGTTTGTGTCCTAATCTCCAGAACCTGTGGATATGTTACCTTCTATAGGAAAAGGGACTTTGCAGTCTTAGGTCACTCAAGGATCTTGAAATGAGAATGCCTTGGATTATCCAGTGGGCCATTGTGATCACAGTGGTCCTTTTAAGAGGAGGACAAGAGGTCAGAATTTGAGAAACTGGAAGGTGCTAGGCTGCTGGCTTAGAAGACGGACGATAGGACTGCAAGCTAAGGATTGCAGACAGCTCCAGAAGCTGGAAATTCAAAGAAACATTCTCCCCTAGAACCTAGAGAAGAATGCAGCACTGCTAGCCTCTTTATTTTATGACTTCTAGATTCCAACAAAACCCTAAGATAGTAATTGTGTGTTCCTTTAAGCTGCTAAGTTCTTGGCAATTTGTTACAGCAGCCATAAGAAATTAGTAGTCTCCATAGATGAATCTACTGATTACTAATACAGTAATTCCAACCAGTTTTTTACTTATTCAGCTCAAAATTCAGATGTTGTAGTTTCTCTTTCCTCTTAGTGATGGTTAGCAAAAAGCCTCCAGTTCTTATTATCTTGTCTTTGAAGTTGGCGATACTATTCAGATGAACACAGGAATTCCAATTTCTGTGTCCTGCAAGTGAATATTTAGCTGCTGCCATGTTTTAATTTTGAACATAATGTGCTGAACAGTTAAAACAATTTAATGAAACTTTTCCGTGTTCATCTTTGGGCTGGTTTTCTATGGAACTATGAAGTTAATACTTTTATATATTTTATGACAAATATTTTGTAACATCCTTTTACACCATCCTGAAATGAAATTCATAGATGACCTAACCTACATACATACACACAGAGTTTAAATATATATAGATACTATACATAATATTTGGATGTTATCATTGTCTTAGTTCATTCAGGCTACATTAACAAAAATAGCATAGACCAGGTGGCTCATAAATAAGAAAAATTCATTTCTTACAGTCCTGGAGGCTGGGTGGTTTGAGATAAAGTTACTAACAGATTCAATGTGGTAAAGACCTGCTTCCTGGTTCATAGCTGTCTTCTCCCTGTAAACTTTGTGAAGGAGCTCTCTGGGGTCTCTTTTATAACAGCACTAATTTTGTTCATGAGTCCGTCTTCATGATCTAATCAAAATATGATGACATTGAGGATTAGGTTCAACATAGGAATTTTGGAGAGACACATTTATTCTATAGCAGTAATATACCTGTACACATAATTTAAATCTATGTTTATATATGTGTACACACAAAAGTGTCATAAAAGAAAGTAACTGATAAAATAATATGTATTAAAATGCCACACAAGACTAGCATCTTTACAAAGAGTCTCTAAATGTAACAGTTACAAATGCAGTCACATAATCACATGATGTACTGGCCAAATACCCAAACAGCACTGCCATAGTGACAGGGTTTTTCTTTTCCAGTTTTTTTTTTTCCCAGTTTATTTATTTGTTTTGAGAGAGGGGGAGAGAGGGAGAGAAAGAGACAGAATCTCAAGCAGGCTCTGTACTGTGAGCATGGAGCCCAATGTGGAGCTCAGTCTCCTGAACTATGAGATCATGATCTGAGCTTAAATCAAAAGTCAGATGCTTAACTGACTGAGTCACCCAGGTGCCCCATGTGACATGTTTTTTCTGGTCATAACAACCTCTTGGTAAAATTCTGAACTTAAAGTCCAGTCTTCCCTCAATATACAGAGTAGTTGCATTCCTGGGAAATTTAGTTTATATTTAATCCATTTTCAAAAAATACTTTGTTCATATGTAAAAGAGTATTAAATTCTAGGCTCAAAGAATTAAAAATGATTTTCACTTATGTGAGTGCTCCATGAACTTTGGAGAGAACGTAGGACACAGGCAAGTATTCATATCCACATTGCTAGCGCAGGGCTGTCCTGCACGGTGCAAGCATTCTTGTAGCCCTGTTCTCTTGCCTTGGCCCTTCTGTTGTCATGGTGACAATCAGAAATGCACCTACAGATTTCCAAAACTCCCTCTTGGGGGTAGCTTCCATCAAGAACCACTCTAACAGTGTTTTAAAGAAGCCAGAAACCTTTTCAGAAGCTTCGAACTACTTATTCATTGAGGGTTATAAATTAAACTTTTACATATAATTCTTTCTTGAAGTAGGTCTTTATCCATGTATTAGGTAGTACTTAATAATTTTAATTGTTCTGTCTCGTTTATTGTGTGTTAAATGTTCACATTTAGTCTCAAAAATAACCTGATTGCCAGAGAATGGAATGAGTTTATCAGAAGTCTTACAGATTATGTCTTTAGGTCTAAAATACTTGTGATAAGGACTAAGCTAGATAACTAATTCCATTTTCTTCTTCTTCTTTTAGTTTTTTTTTGTTTTTTTTAATGTTTTTATATATTTTTGAGAGAGAGAGAGAGAGAGAAAGAACGTGAGTGGAGAAGGGGCAAAGAGAGAGGGAGACACAGGATCCCAAGCAGGCTCCAGGCTCTGAGTTGTCAGCACAGAGCCCAATGCAGGACTCGAACTCACGAGCTGTGAGATCATGACCTGAGCCAAAATTTGACACTTAACCAACCGAGCCACCCAGTCACTTTTTTTTAAGTTGTTTTTAATTTGTATTTATTTTGAGAGAAAGAGTGGGGGAGAGGGAGAGAGAGAGGGAGAAAAAGAATTCCACGCAGGCTGTGTGCTGTCAGCGCAGAGCCCAATGCAGGGCTCAGTCCCACAACCATGAGAGCTTGATCTGAGCTGAAATCAAGAGTTGGACGCTTAACTGACTGAGAGACTGAGCCACTGAGACACCCTTCCATTTCCTTCTGTGAAAATTTCTATGCTACTCTTTCTAATCCTAAAATGGCTTTTTTCACCCCCATCCAGAACCAGGAGACACTGATCAAATAATTTCAGATCTTAATCTGGCCATAATTGTCAGTGACATTGTAACTGGTTGGTAACTAAAGTTGTAGTTGGTGATTCTAGAAGAAAGAGTCCTCAAAATACAGATTTCTGCCTTATCCTACTTTGCTCTTTTCTTCTTAATACCATTTAGGAAACTAATCCTAATAGCACATCTCCACATTTGAGTCTGGATAATTCTGTATACTGTATTGTTAATAAATAGTTTGCAGAAGAAACCTATTATCAGTTGGGAGGACTCTACCTATGTAATTTCTAGCCCTAGTATACTCATACTAAAATAATGGGAAAGATGTCTACTCACTAAGATATTAACCCCCAGTATTTCTAGTATCTTCCTTCCAGGAAACAGCAGTCTAATAATGAAGCACTGAGGCTTTGAAGCATGCCGTGTTATTTTGAATCCCGTCACCAGCACTTACTAGCTATACAGGTTAATGTTTCTGTTCAGATTCCTTTAAAGGGATAGTAAATGTGCCTATTTCATAGAGTTGCTGAGAATATTAAAGAACGTAATGTCATGTACTCGACATAGAGTATTTACTAGCTTCCAACTATTACTATTCCAAAATTCAGCATACCTTCATGTCTATTATACATTGAAGTCAACACATGCAGACTTTTCTCACTGCACAGTGTGATCTCATTTATGTCTATTTTTCTTCTTTCTCTTCTTGGTTCCAGGTCAAGTCTGGATGATTACTGTCCTTCTGAGCAAGTTGACACCATTCAAGAGAAAGTCCTTAATGTGCTGAACTCCCTATATGGGGCTGTAGACACTCACCTGGTATATTTAACAGAGTGTTCTCCATCTTGAAACAACAAAACACTAGGCTTCTATAACATCTTGATGTAATAACAGGGTTTTCATTAACTTACTGTAAGTGAGTCTTCCAGAGAAAACTTAGTTTTTATATTAACTTTGTTAAAATCCTTCAGGTATTTTGAATCTCAAACAGATCTCATCAGTTGTTGAATGATGACAATTATTTTCTGATATCAGGTCTACCCTCCCTCTCCCCAATTAATTGATGCTTATTTTTCTTCCTTTCCATCATAGGCTTCCTCATTTTGTGTGGGTTGTTTTCTCCCCTTAGGTCAGTTGGACTGTACAGAATTCATTTATTCACTCAATCAGCTGACCTTAATTGAGCATTTACATCTGCCAAACATAATTAAGTGCCGGATATATGGTAATGAACAGGACATACAAGCCCCCTGCCCTCTTAGGGGATGGCTAGGAAACAAATTATGGATTACAAGTATCATGAAGGAATAACCACAAGCATGCTTAGGCATCCTCTTAGTACTCATGGTATCCTGGCAGGATGAGAAAGTAACATTCTCAAAAGCTACTACCAAAAAAAAATAAACAAACTTGCTAGCCCATGAAAATGTTGCCAGAAACCTACCTTTCCAAGACCGCCAGGGTTGCGGCGCGGCTGTTGGGCACACGCCCGTTATTGGCGTGGAGGAGGTCTCCTTGAGTAGTCGACAAAACGAAAATCCTCTTTGCGAATCAGAAGAGCCCTTCAGGGTTTTTGTGCCTCCAGACGATCAGTATTGGCATCGACTGTCATTATAGTTCCCAGGTGCTGCTTTATTGGCAGTCTGGGTTGGTAATTTCTTCAAGTAAACCAGATTTTAATGTAAAGAGTAGAAAAAAAGAGAAATCCTTACTGCTGACCTACTGTAAATACCCAAAGACATAACTGCCTTCCACCAGCCTCCCCATGAGGAAGAGACCCTACCTGAATCCCTCTGAATCATAGAACTTTTCATTTGCTTAATTTACCGAAGTCTTCCCCTCTTCAGTATTCCCTATGTTCGGTAATTATTTTTCACTACCTGATTTCTTTTTTTTTTTTTAAAGGTAGGATGGCATTTAAAGGGGGAAAAACACCCATCCATTCCTCAGTCCTAACATAGCAGTTGTTTTCATTTTGCATGTTACTTTCAGGCCTTGACCACATGTGTACATGTGCAGCTGCCTGTAGCTACAATTTAATGTTTCCTAACTTGGTGGCTAATACCCAAGGTCACATTACCACTGCCACTCAGTAGATGGCACCAGATCCCATTTTTTCCAGTGATGCTACTTGCCTGAGAATTTTTCCTGTCACCAATTTCCCAAGGCTGATAGCGTGAATGCCTATTTCTGTTGTGAAAAGCAAAGTGATTCAGCTTTCTATTTTGATAGAACATTATGTGCCAAAAAGTTTTCTCTGTAAAATCAGAATTGCAAAAGAGTGCTATTTATTTTTAAGTTTTGAAAAAATTTTATTAGAGTTCTGTAAATGAATGTTACTTTTATGAGTAAATTATTTTGTGTGCTAAAAGAAATAAAAAGGTATGTTTTGAGATTTTAAAGATTTAAAACAAAAATTAAAAAAAATTAAAATCAAACTGTAGCACTGATTAATTGTGTATGATCTCAGTGTGTTCATAGCACTGATCTTAAGAGTCTGCTTCAGGAGTCATTTATTACAGTTCCCATGAACGTGGATGTGACTCATCCTCGTTTTAATTCAGGTGAAGTAAAAGGGCACCGATTTATTTTTTAGGAACACTCAGATGATTTAGTTCTCATGCTCTGTAATTCTCTTTGAATGAAATTCAGTCCCTATCTGTTGACTACCACCAAGTTGGTAAATTAGATGACTATGCATTTCAAATAAGGTATTTAGTTTAGGGACACCTGGGTGGCTCAGTTGGTTGAGTGTCTGACTCTTGATTTCGGCTCAGGTCATGATCCTAGGGTCCTGCATGAGATCAGCCCTGAGTCAGGATCCATGCTGAGTGTGGGGCCTATTTAAGATTCCCTCTGTCTGCCCCTCTCCCCTGCTCACATGTGCTCACTCTCTCTCTCTCTCTCTCTCTCTCTAAAATTTAAAAAAAAATTAAATTTTTAAAAAAATTTAAAAAGGTAATTAGTTTATAAAGACATCCTTCATCTGTGTTCTAAGTATCAATGAACACAGTACAACCACAGTACAGGGTTTTGGATTATATGCACATAGCACTGACGCATGAGGTTTTGGCAATTTTTTAAAAATGGACTTAAATGTAAGCATTGACCATAGCTTTCATATTAACAAGCATATATTTCTCTGTATTGAGGAAGAAAAGTTTTGCTTTAGAAATATTTTCTGTAGACCTTTATCTTTGAATGTTCTAGGTCCTCAAGGAGCTTAGTCAAAATTATTCACTTTCATATGATAATCTCCAAATATTTTGTTTTAGCAGTAGTGGCCCTGGATTGCTAGCAATATATGCATTGTACTGCTAATAGTTTACAGTCAGTGGTGTGTAGTTTTTTTTTTAATGTTTTATATATTTCTGAGAGAGAGAAAGAGAGATAGCATGAGCAGGGGAGAGTCAGAGAGAGAGGGAGACACAGAATCCAAAGCAGGCTCCAGGCTCTGAGCTGTCAGCACAGAGCTCGACGTGGGGCTTTAACCTACAAACCGTGAGATCATGAGCTGAGCCGCAGTTGGACGCTTAACCAACTGAGTCACCCAGGCGCTCCTTTTTTTTTTTAATTTTTAAAATTTTTTTAAGATGTGTTACTACAAGATTATCTCATTCACCAGACAGCTTAAGAGAAAGTACTTGCATGAAACTGAAGGAGTCTGTCGGACATCTTTTAGAAACGCCCAAGATACGTGAGGATCATCTGTGTAAATATTCATTATTAGACTCTACTTAATCATCCTGAGTCACAGCACTCTCTTGTCTTGTTTCTAAACGACCTGGTCCTGCACTGCCTCTGGTTTTGTAGCTCTAGCTGCCCTTCTGGGCTCCCAAACGTCAGTGCCATCCTGTCCCTTTATTCTCATTTGAGTTCAACAAATGAAGTTATGGTGACTGAGGAGATTTCTATAAACCTGGATTCTTAGGGAGTTCTCGGAACAGTAACTCTTCCAGTCACTCACTGGAAGGGTATGTCTTACCATCGCAAACTGGTAAGTTGGCATTCTATACATTAGCATCTTGTGAGTTTGGTACCTATGATTCAGAAGCAGGGGCTCATTACAGAGGTTGAAGGAAGGCTGAGGCTGCACAATTTCACTTTCTCTGAAGACCTTGTTGAATAGCCATCCTCCAGCTACAGCATCCCTACCACGTCTGCAACTTCAAAATGCTCGTCAACAGCAGACACATCTCCGAAGCCTGTCCATCAGCCAACGGCGCTGTGAGGAGCCTTAGCACCCTAGTTGATGCGAATCATGCCAAGACTGAGACGGGGAAGGGGTTTTATGACTGAAATCTAGTAGAGCATAGTGGTAAAAGTCTGCGCTTCAGAAAACTACGGCCTGGCTCCCGTGTCTGCTTGTCCATGTTCCTGCTGTGTGACCTCTAAGTCTCAGCTTCCCTTTTACAATAAAAGAACTTAACTCACTGGGATATTGTGAGGAATAACACCTACAAAACCCTTAACACGAGAACCATTCAGTAAACATTGACTATTATTTCCAAACTCAGCCCTACTTAGCGTATCCTGTGATGGCTCTTCCTAGTCTTGCTTGCTCTTCTTAAGCGTCTCCTAAATACTTTTTAAAACCTACATTAGCTTGCACTATATTTCTGTGAATAATGGACTTCTGATTTTTTTTAGTGAAAGAAAGCAGATCCTTGCCCATAAGAAGAGAAGTAACAGCTCTTTTTTTTTTTTTTTTTAGTGAGAGTGAACACAAGTGAGGGAGAGAGAGAATCCCAAGCAGCAGACTCCATTCTCAGCCCAGAGCCTGACCCAGGGCTTGATCTCACAACCCTGGGATCACTACCTGAGCTGAAATTAAGAGTCGGACGCTCAACCGACAGCCACCCAGGCAGCCCAAGAAGTGACAGCTCTAAGCAGAGTTAGTTACTCATAGTGTAAAAGTGGTGTCTTGGAATTGGTGCAGGCATCCATTCTTAATTGTAAAACTTGTATTGACGGAATCGGGGACAGGGGGTGGTGCATGTCAGGGAAGTCAAAGCCTGCCCCAGCTTTTGTTCCTCTTCACACTTTACCTCCTGCCTGCTTGTAAAGCTAGGATTTGTGATGCTAAACCTCTGATGTAGACATTGTCTGAAAGTTGCTACCCGCCCCCACCCAACTTAAAATTACCTTCATTAAATCTAGAATTATCCTCATCATTTTAGATGTTGCTGATATATAGGTGACCTTGTGCAAAAAGAGTCCCTCACGTATCAGCCGGAGCATGACGGGGAGGTGGGGATGGAGTGAGTACCTCCAACCATTTCACTGGTATTTCCAGACCCCTCACACGCATCCCTCCTCTGAGTCTCAGCCTTACTACAGAGCTGCCTCTGCCTGGTGAGCGTTAAGGAAAGTGGGCTCCTCAGAGAAAGGTTGGCCTCATAAGGTTATGTAGCAGCCCATCAGATGTGACCCTGATGGCTCAAGGAGGGAGAAACCTCATTGTCTCCCTTGAGTCAGAGTTGGAGCTGTGTGGACAGAAACGGCCCTGAGAAGGGCACAGCAGACCACCACCTTTGCAGCATTGATACATCTGGAGCAGCACAGGCACTGAATGGCACCGTCATCATCAAGTGACTCTGAGGTATGAAGGTTTGAAATCAGTCCGAGTTCAAGTACTACCTCTGCCTGTTACTAGTTATATGAGCTTGACAGTCTACCCTAGTGTTAGACATGAATCCCTGTGTTCCTAAGGGACTCTGTACTGTGCTCCCGGATTGCACATTAGTTAGCTGTTTACATCTGCCCTCCCCAGTATACGGTGAGCTCTGTGAGGTCATATCATACATCTTTGTAGTCCCAGGCCATAGTCTCAGTCATCGTAAGGCCTCAAAAATGTTTAATAAGGTGGCTCAGTTGGTTAAGCAACTCTTAATTTTGACTCTTGATTTTGGCTCATGATCTTGAGGTTTGTGAGATCAAGCCCCACGATTAGGTCTGTGCTGTGCAGAGCCTTCTTGGGATTCTCTCTCCCTCTCTCTCTGCCCTTCCCCTGCTCACGGGCGTGCACATGTGCACGTGTTTTCTCCCTCTCAAAAAAATTTTTTAATGAAACATTTATTTAAAAAATGTCTAGCAGTGCCTGTGTGGCTCAGTGGGTTAAGCATCCAATTTCAGCTGAGGTCATGATCTCAAGTCCATGAGTTCAAGCCCTGCATCAGGCTCTGTGCTGACAGCTCATTGCAAGGTTGGTGGTAATAAATATTGTGTGCCCTATGTTGTACATCCTCTTCTGAGCATGCTATTCTTGACAGCAAATTGAACAAATTCAGGCATTATTAATACAAGAACATTTACCAAGGATTAGGTATGTTAAAAACATGAGTCCAAAAGAACTGAAAGATAATAGCTGTAATCTAGTGATCATATCCATAGAATAACTGTGTTATACATGAAAGAAAGGCAATTGTCAGTTTACCAGCTCTTCTGCACTCTGTTCTCTTACAGATAAAACCTAATTAGAAGCATGTTCCACACTGCTTGTGTTAACATCATGTAAAAATACATGTAGTTTGGGGCACCTGGGTGGCTCGGTCAGTTAAGCATCCAACTCTTTTTATTTTTTTTTAAAGCAACAATTTATTTTAAATTTATAGGTTCTTTGGTTTTCACATAAATATGACCACATCACTCAGAGTATAAGATGCCAATAAACTAATCCCAAAACATGATTAAGAACTAGAATAATACTCCTAACATTTTCTATACAAAATCTTGAGGTGGTTGGAAACTATTGGTTCATTCCCTAGCAACTAGCTACCCTAGTGGAGCCCAAGGTCGTCTGAGATTAGATCAGCAGCTCGCCCAGGGAATGTGGCCACACCTTGCAGTTCCACTGACTCTCAACTAAATAGTTTAAAAATCAGCACAATATTTCATGTATGGCAGCCTTGGGGCACCTGGGTGGCTCAGTTGGTTAAGCGACTGACTCTTGATTTCACTTCAGGCCATGATCTCACAGCTCATGGGATCAAGCTCCACACGGGACTCTGCTGACAGCCCGGAGCCTGCTTGGGATTCTTTCCTTCTCTCTCTGCCCCTCTCCTTGCACACACTCTCTCTTTCTCTCAAAATAAATAAATAAACATTGAGAAAAAAAAAAGTATGGCAGGCTTTTTTTGTTGTGGGTCTTAAAATTTCCTATTTTTTTTCTAGGTTTAAATCACCATAACTATTTATTAGCTATCATGTTCTCCACCTTCTCTATTCCTCTATGCTGATTCACTTTTTCCACTGACTATTGCAGATCCTTGAGTATTTTTCTGAGAGTCTATGAGTTTATAGTATACTTTGAGTTAAAGAGTCCAACTCTTGATTTTGGCTCAGGTCATGATCTCACAGGTCGTGGGTTTGAGCCCTACATCAGGCTCTCCGCTGTCAGCACAGAGCCTGCTTCAGATCCTCTTTCCCATTTTCTCTCTCTCCCCCTCCCACTCCCGCTCTCTTTCTCCCTCTCTCTCAAAAAATAAATTTAAAAGACATTTTTTAATACATATAGTTTGAATTTCGGCCTAAAATTAAAATATTATATTTAACACTACCATCCAAAAGTTGTGAATGTGAACTTTGGGTCCCAAAAAGAGTCCTGCTCTTAGATTATAGCTTTGCTAAGTGTGGAGAAACACTCTTCCTCACTTCTGAGTTTCCTTCTCTCGGAGGCACCTTCCAGTAGATTCCTGACCTTGCTGTACCCTTTTACTCATTCCTCCCCAGGCAAGGAAGAAGGAAAGAAGGGAATTCTAGAATGCCTTCTATTCGAAGCCAGTATATGTTCTGCTTTGTCCTTCCGTTCTACAGTTTGTAAGAACAGGCCCTGGGAGAGAGCTTGCATCGTGTGGTGGTGCCCGTGGGCGGCAAAGTCCGTCTGGGGTGCTTTCCAGTTGTTGCTCCAGACTTAAGCCATGTTCTCTAATATCAGTTTTACCAGAAATAATGCCACTTTTATCTCCATCTGCCTGAACGCCTATGTGTATTTCTAAGTTGTCTAGAAACTTAGTGGAGAACAGTTATGTCTACTGGGCTTCCTCAAACCGCAACATGACAATGCATGTCTGTGAAATAGTGTGGAAAGTTGATACATAAACTAGCTCTTTGGAATTTCAGTCAAAAAGGACATTCTCTGACCATTCTGAATAAACCCACAATCACATACCTTCAGTTTACACAGTCTGTTTTTCTGCTGTGCAGTAGAGACATCTGCAAAAAATTTTAAGATTTATTTTGCTTTTAAGTGCTTTTCTTGGCTGTCAGACTGGTATTTTATTTTTGTTTGACACCATGTTAATATGGGCAACACAGCCTCTAGTAGGCTTCCTATACAAGCAACAACAAATATAAAATATACCAGAAGAAAAGATCTTACAGTAGCATCACTTCCCTCAAAAAAAAAAACCTTTAAGTAAACTAAATGAAAAATTACCATCTATACAAAGAAAAGCTTTATGAAGTTATAGAAGAATATAAATGAAGGCATGAATATCTATGGAAAGATACGTGTTTGTATAAGAAGATTCAATATTATAAAGAAGTCAATGTTTTATGAATGTATATATTAAGCTGCATATAATGCAATTTCAATAAGTATATGAAGGAGATCTAATTTTAAGGACTGAGGCTAATTCTAAAGTTCATATGGAAAAACAATCATGCAAAGGAAACCAAAACTGTAAAATAAAAGTTAATGAAGGGATTAGCCCTGCTATGTACCAAAATACATTATAAAATTACATTAATTAAAACTGTAATACCAGCATATGAGTAGTGAGACAGTTGAATGGAGTAGGGTCCAGAAATAGATCCAGGTTAGTTAAAGTAAGGATATCTAGTTTAAAGGAAAAAGAAAAAGAAAATGGCTCATACAAGATGAAAGATTATTCCTCATTTTTATAAAGTACTAAGCTAGTGTTTCCGCTTTGCAGGCTCCTGTGCAAACAAGGCTTCTGGGACTCCTGCTCGTTGTATCTGTATCTGTATCCTGCTCTACCATTGTGAGCACGTAGCTTCCTGAGTTTTCCGGAAGGATATCTCCATTCCACCTACCAGAAGGCAAGGAGGGTAGAGGGTCACATGCTGGAGGCTTTCAGGTACCAGGCCCATCATATCCTAACTGCACAGGAAGCTGAGAAATCACCCTGTTATGTGCCCAGAAAGAGGAGGGAAAAGGTTTGGTGAATACTTTGCATTCTCTCCTACAAGACCCAAGTATATACTAGAATGTAATATATAGTCAGGGTGCATTTTATACCAGTGGGGAAAGATGAAATAGTCAATAAATGGTGCTGAAAAACTGGATAGCTAGTTCAAAAATAAATAAATAAATAAAGTTAGATTCCCAATTCACTCCTTACAACAAAATAAATTACAACTGGATTAAGTTTGAGAGGAAGGAAGGGACCGAGGGAAGGAAAGTATTAGACAACGCAGGAGATAAAGGAGGCCTGTTTATCAAGAAGCATGACTGTCTGGAAGATTCAGAGAAACATTAGGTATGGACCGTGTAGTGCATTCACCTACATAAAACCTTCCAGATTTCACAATCCTATGTCTTCCCTTCCAGGGCTCTGAAATTAAGGTGGGGACACCTGCTCTGATTGTGCATTAGATGTCCATTGTGGCCCTGACATTTTGATGCTTGTATTCTGAGGCTAATATTCAGCATAGTCTGCCCTCCTGCTGTAAGACATGAGGGTCTAATTAAAGTTGGCATGAGAGCCTTCTAGCTTTTATAGCATGCCCTGAGTTGATAGTTGGCCAATCTAGTGTGCCATTCTCCAAGGCTTCCAGGAAAGTTAACGAAAAGTCAGCCTGCTCCACGTCCTTAATAATTACCATTGCCCCATGATCCTCAAGAACAGTAACTATTCCCTAGCCCAGACCCTGCACCTATACCTCATCCTAAACAATCATATGTGAGAGTCTTCGTAAATCCAGCATGCCATGGATCATCACAACCCCCACTTAAACCAGCAATCAGATTCTTGTGGCTCCCTGGCCAGGGAGTGAACAAATTCTGCAGTCCCAATCTTGAGGATCAACTTTCTAGGACCAAACCTGTACCATCTATTATAGTTTAAAGCCCCCTCAGAGTAGGTATTGAAGGGATTTGAGTGTATGCAGTTTATCTTGGAGGTGAAATCTGGATGTGAAGGAGTAGTGAAAAGTAAGGTAGGAAAGTGGAAAAGTTAACAATGGATATATCAATGAGAAGATTACTGCTGCAGTCGACAGGAGCTCAGTTCCCCTCAGGAATCAGCAAGAACATGGCTTAGAACTGCCTGCTGAGGGAAGAGGAAGCTTGTGCATTTATCCCCTGGTTCCCATTCCTCATATGTTGAAGGGTGCCTCTGAGAGCCTGATATACTGCTACTCTCCAGCCACCCTGGAAAGCCCACCCTTGCAGGAGCTCAACAAACTCCTATGACACCTGAAAACAATTCAGGAAGAGAAGCAAGTTAGGTGCTGTTGGAATGTGCAGGAGCTGCAAGTACAGTTGGTGGGACATCAGCAGCATCCGCTACAAGAAGAATGAAGATGCTAATTCTCTATATTTCTTTCAGACAGGTTTCAACAGCATGTTGTGTTGCTGAAGGTATGAGAAAGCAGCATGCCGATACACTGTTGTTGAAAATGTGTATTGGTGCATCTTCCATGAAGGCAGTTTGGTAGCAGCTATCAGTATTGAAGATGAATATCCTTTTTCATCCAGGTTTTAGTAATTTCACTTCTAGGAGTTGATCCTGCAGATATTTGTGCAAAGACTTTCATACAAGGATTTTCACTGTAATAGTATAAGATTGGGGAAAGGGCTCCTCATTACGACATAGTAAATTATCTTACATTCATGCACCTATCACCCTTAAATAGGAAGAGGTCGTCTCCTCCTGGTGATATTGAACACCAGTAGGAAGGAGCAGAAAATAAAAAATGATTAACAGTGCATATAGTATACTCTCATATTGTACACTTGGGAAAAGAAAAAGTGTGGGTATTTCTCCATGTTATGGATTTTATTGTGTATAAGACTTTTCTGTCCTTCCTAGGGATTGAGGCTCCAAGATAGACTGTGAAAACAAATATGATGAAAACTGGCAAATTATAACAGAGTTCATCAAAGTGACTGGGTAGCAACTAGACATTCGCAAATTGGTAGTTTTCCGGTTCACCAGCAACAGTTAGAAAATGCAATGGAAAGAAATTCACAAGGGGTGGGGGGATCGCCTGGGTGGCTCAGCTGGTTAAGCTTCCGACTTCAGCTCAGGTCATTATCTGTGCTAACAGCTCAGAGCCTGGAGCCTGCTTCAGATTCTGTGTCTCCCCCTCTCTCTGCCCCTCCCCTGCTCATGCTCTGTCTCTCTCTCTCTCTCAATAATAAATAAATATTTTAAAAATTATTAAAAAAAAGAAATTCACAATGGAAAGCTAAGTATAAAATACCTAAAAATAAACATTCAAACATATATTCAACATTGTATAATAAATATACGAGATCTTTACAAGAGAAAAGGTAAACATTATAGGACATAGAAGAAAACCTAAGTAAATGGAGAATATTATTATTCATAAATAGGAAGTCTCAATATGATGCCAATGTCTCCAAATTTATCCATAAAACTTTGTATTGTACTTTATCAAGATTAAAAACTCTACTGTATCAAAGGAAATTATCAAGGGAGTGAAAAAGACATCTCAATGAATAGAAGAAAATATTTGTGAATCATAATCTGACAAAGGATTAATATCTAGAATATATAAATAATTCTTTAAAGAAGATATACAACTAGTCAATAAAAGAAGCCAACACATGAAAAGATGTTTAACACCATTAGTCATTAAGAGAAATGGCAATCAAAACCACAATGAGATAATACTTCATACACCTTAGGATGGCTACTGTATCGGTTTTTTTTTTAAAGTAAAATAACTGTTGGCAAGAATTTGGAGAGATTGGAACCTTCATTTATCATTGGTGGGAATGTAAAACTGGTGCAGCCACCATGGAAAAGAGTTTGGCAGTTCCTCAAAAAGTTAAACACGGAATTATCATATGGTCCAGCAATTCCATTCCTATGTACATACCCAAAAGAACTGAAAGCAGAGATTCAGATACTTGTACGCCAATATTCATTAGAGCATATTCACAGCAGCCAGAAGATGGAAACAACCTAAGTGTCCATCAACAGATGAATGGATAAACAGAATGTGGTATATACATATTGAATATTATTCAATCATAAAAGGAAATGAGATCTTGATACTACAACATGGATCAACCTTGAAAACATTATGCTTAGTAAAATAATCCAGGGGCACCTCGGTGGCTCAGTATGTTAAGCATCTGACTTCAGCTCGGGTCATGATCTCATAGTTTGTGGGTTCAAACCCTGCATCGGGCTCCATGCTGACAAGGTGAAGCCTGCTTGGGATTCTCTTTCCCGGTCTATCTGCTGCCTCCCCCACTTGCATTTTCTTGCTGTCTCAAAATAAATAACCAAATTAAAAAAACACACACAACTTACAAAATGAAATAGAAATCTAAATAATTCTATTTTTAAAGTTGAAATGCTAATCAAAAGCCTTCCTACAAAGAAAACTGCAAGCCCAGATGGTTTCCCTTGGGAATTCTATCAAACACTTAAAGAAATAATACTAATCTTACACATTTTTATAAAATAGAAACTATTTCCAACTTACATTATGAAGCCAATATAACCCTGTGAAAACCTTGACAAGAGACTACAAGAAAATATTCAACCAACATCTCTCACAATACAACCTTTCACAAAATATTAGCTACTTGAAAGCAGCAACACTAACTACTAAGTGGATTTATTACAGGAATGCAAGGTCACCTTAATCTTTGAAAATCAATTGAGGTTATTTGCCACATTAACAGAACAAAGGAGAAAAACTATATGATCATACCAAAAAATGTGGGAAAAATGCCTCTGATAAAATCCAATAGCCATCATAGTTTTAAAACTAAAAGCCCTGGGGGTGTCTGGGTGACTCAGTTGAGTTCTGACTTGAGCTCGCGTCACTATCTTTGGTTTGTGAGTTTGAGCCCGGACAGCTAGGGACAGAGCCTGGAGACTGCAGCCTGCTTCGAATTCTAGGTCTCCCTCTCTCTCTGCCCCTCCCCTACTCGCACTCTGTCTGTCTCTCTCTCAAAAATAAATAAACATTAAAAAAAATTTTAAATACATAAAAATGAAAATGAAAAATAGCTCTGGGGAGCCTGGGTAGTTCAGTCAGTTAAGCGACTGACTTCAGCTCAGGTCATGATCT